>CM042997.1:18862907-20284563 GCA_023678885.1 Pogostemon cablin | reverse complement strand
GAGTTGTGAATTTAATTATCTAAATTACTGAAAATATAAATAACTAAATTAATTAAAAAGCAATAAAAATAAAAGCAAGTTTCTAATCAAGAGATGACGAACAGTTCTAAGGTATCAGGTAGAGACCAATTAATTTGGGTTATTAAACTTACGATTGTTCATTCATGCAGTTTCACTGAAAATACACCACATATCCCTGTTATCCCACCGAATATGATTCGATTCAAAGCTAACAGTCTAATCTGGTTTAAATCCTAAGGTGCGCAAATATTACCAAGCCTTATTCCTAGATACTAATCAAAGCAAGCAACAATACCTCCAATGGTAAGCCCGATTAACAAGATATTTTCTGGAATTACTACAAGGTTCTATTCACTTCCTACTTGATTGTTTAATTGCATTGTTCCACTAAACTAATCAAGTATTTGATTAACCAGTTCATGAAATTAAAGTGCTTATAGCGGAGCTACTCTAATCCCTAACAGATAGACAATACCAATCATGAACGCACACAAGCTAACACAATAATTCAACTCCACTCGTGGCATTGTCATAGCCCATTGTTCCCCACTAGCACTACTCGGAAGAAGAACCCCTTGCTCAATTTGCCCTTCCAACATGTTAGCTCCTTGATTTACACATTGACTCAAGCTCATTTGTCTAACAATCTCCGCTGCTATCATTTTAACACTTGGCACACTTGATTCCACGCTAGCACTCTTCACACTAAACTGCTGCCCTTGATCGAAGCTCTCAAATCCATAGCATTCACTAACTCTCTCCGATGGCCATTAGTAGACATTAGTAGCAATCTCATCAAAAATCTTTATAGCCCTTTCTGGGGTCACACCAAGTACGGATCCACCCGCTGAAGCATCAACATAAATTCTTTGCCCATTCACCAAACCTTGATAGAAAAATCCAACTTGTTGATTTTCCGGAAAACCATGTTGTGGACACTTACGAAGCATATCCTTAAACCTTTCCCACGCTTCATAGAAACTCTCTTGAGGCATTTGCTTGAATTTAGTGATCAAGCTCTTCATTTGAAGCGTCTTGGAAGGCGAAAAATACTTGTTTAAGAACATTTGTGCAAACTTATCCCAAGTGTTGTACGTACCCGGAGTAATAGTGGAGAGTCATGTTCTAGCACGATCTCTCAAGGAAAATGAGAACAACCTCATCTTTAGACAAACATCGCTCACCCCGTTCATCTTCACAGTATTGGTAATTTTAATAAATTGAGCAAGATGTGCATTAGGATCCTCATTCGGTAAACCACCAAATTATTTGTCTCTCACCATGTTGATTAGGCCCGCCTTAATCTCAAAATTATTGACATTGATTGGTGGACCCATCATTTGTGGCATTGCCCTTGGCATAAAGAAATTCCAGATTACCCTTGGATCAACATGAGGCCCTCGATGCATCGGAGGTGGTGATGGTGGCGCATAAGCTTGTTGTGGAGATGCATAAGCATGTTGAAAACCTTGTTGAAGCATAGATTATTGCACCATTTGTTGAAGCAAAGCTTGATTGTTAAGCTCTCCAAATTGTTGATGAGCTTGTTGAGGAGGATTAGCATTGACTTGGGGTGCTTGTGCGTTGTCTTGCACATTTTGCACTCCTTCTCCATCATTCCTAACATCAACACGTTCATCTTGATTGTTCTCCATTATAATACTTTTTTTGGTTTTGTTCTCCTTTCTCCTTCTCCGAAAAGTGTGTTCAATCTGTAGATCAATAGGTTCAACTTGTTTCCCTTTTGACCCTGTTTGCATACACCTTCAAAATAAGAGAAGAAAGAACAAGATTTTAAAAAGAAAATAACAAGTAAACAAATAAAATAAAAATATCTCTAGTAAGATTACTCAAAATGATCCTTCTTCAAGCTACTAGCAACCATTGCCTTTCCGGCAACGGTGCCATTTGTTTAGCAATAACTTATAGTCGGATTGACCAATTCAAGAATTTATCGAACCACAGGGAGGAAGACACTAGTGCTTAAGCGATCTCACATTTTTTCTAATTTTATAAAGACTCATCATCAATGGATTTGGTTGAAAAACAAGTAAATTAAATAGATTAAACTAAATAAGTAATCAACGATCAACAAACAAGATGGATGGATGAAAAATATTTATCAAATTGATTAAAAGTGAGATCAACAACAATCAATAAGTGGTAATTCTAGGAAGTATGTATCAATTGCATGTGTTTCATAGATGTATGATTAAGGGCCAACACTCATTTCTTCTAAACTTTCTCTCGAAATGAATAGAACGTAAATCCCAATAAGAATTCCAAAATAGCTCAATAGATTGGTTTTCACTCAAGCAATTCCATCTAGGTACTAAGCTTCAATGAAAATCCCCTCACACAATTAATCAATCTCTCAATCAAACCAATCGGATGTCCTATCAAAGGGGGTTCTAAATCCTAAAGGATATCTCTATCTCTTCAAGATTTATAATGCACATGAAGTGTATGATAAATTGATTCAATGAACTATCCTAAACATATAATTGATTTCTCAATCTAATCACATGCCTATGACAATTAATCACATAATTCAACAATATAACTCAAACAATTAACAATCAATGATAGAAAATCACAAATCCATTCAACACATGAATTAAAATACATAGATCCCTAAAATTAACCAACAAATCTCATGTTGCTAATCTTACAAGGGAGATTAGCCTACCATCTTCATAAGATAATTAACATGGTCATTAAAAATCTTACAAGTCAGGATAAACAATTAGGTTTACTACAAAAATTGAATGAAAACTCCCTTGAATTGGATCCAATAGTTATCTTCTTTCTTTCTTTGCAATTTTCCTATCTTCCTTACTTCTTTTCTTCACTTTGATGATGGATTTATGGTAAGATGATGATGGAGTGAATAGATGGATGAAGTGATGAAGGATATGGTGTAAAATGAAGGAATTGATGTGTGGTGTGTGTGGGCAGCTGAAAATTTAGTTCTGGATGTGATCAAATGTTGAATGGGAGGGTATTTATACCCTTGGAGATCTTCTAGAATGTTTTTGAAATTTTCTGAATTTTTACACCTACACGGCTCGAGCCCAGTACACGGCCTGAGTCGTGTCTAGGGCTTCTGGTCAACGGCGAGCTTCAAACAGCTCACGGCTCGTGCGCAGTACACCGCCACAGGGGTGGCCGTATTGTGTGTTCTAATGCGCGCGCACGGCCTATTCTTACAAGACCGTGTGCGGCATATGGGTTGTGCACGTAACACGCCTCGTGTACCAAACACGGCCAACCATGTTTGTGCTGCTTTGCCTCCTCCTTTCTCCCAACTCTGTTTTCGCTCCGTTTTTCACCTGATTTTACACATATAAGCTCATTCTCACACAGTTCCATAAAAAACACATCACACCACCAAAATACACATAAATACGGATAAAATAATATAAAAAATACACACAAAAAAATACTAAATCTTGATGAAAATAATGACAATCAGGAGACAAAAGGGATTAATAATTCCGTATCTAGAAAGGGAAGTCTAATACTCTAGCCTTTAATGGAATTTAGCATGAAGTATCTATAGAGGGAGAGAGAGTTGATTCCTTATTGATCCTAAGATTTTTAGCTCATTATAAGTGTTAAATCCTACCCGATCAAGGTAATTTAACTAGGCTAAGTGATCCTCTTATAAATGTCTGCAGGTAATTAATTTGTGTTTAAATAAATTAGTCACATAGTTAAACTGTTAGCCCGAGCATTACCAATTATCCATCCTTGAACTTTTAAATCGTATTCTTTCGCGTGATTTATTTTATTTAATAATTTATTTAATTATTTAATTTTAGTTCTAATTAGTTTAATTAATATCCCTTAAAAAATCCCCGAATTTGTCTTGCAATCAATTTATCATTAATAAAATTACTTATTAATTTTGTAACTATCTCGTGGGAACGATATTCACTTGGTCACACGCGCTACAATCGATCCCTTACACTTGAGGGTAAAAATAATTAGCAATCACCGTACAAATGAGTGAAAATACCCGAGACGGAGGGAGTATTATTTTATGTGTAATGAGTAGTTGTATTAGTAGTGAGTGGTTGGCCATATATTGTACCTTTTTACTAAAAGTGAGAAATAGGGACATTTAGATGGGACGCCCAATATAGTAAAATTGTGACCTTTCGGTGGGACGGGATGAGTATATAATTATAATTTCATTCTTGGGTTTATGTTTCCTAGGGTTTAGTGATATTTTTAAAGATATAATTGTAATTTCACCATATAATTTATGGCATATTTTACTTCTAGAATTTAAAATTAAATCTAAGAATAAAATTGTATTTTCACCCTTGTAATTTATAACATACTAGTATGGATCTCGTGTATTACACAGGTTTAAAGTTACAATTTTAAAAAATATAATTCAAGTTTAATATAACTATTTATTGAACAATTTTAAAAAATATAATTTAAGTTTAATATAACTATTTGTCTTATTATATAGGTGGGGAGGGATAATTTTTTTTCTTTTTTTATGTTTATAAATAAAATTGGATTTGATTTGATTTTTATTTGATCTAATCATATACATATTTGAATCTTAAGAAAATTTATGTATTTATCACTAAATATTAATTAGTAATTATTAAAATTAAAATTAATTCAAGTGATGACACATCATTAGAATTTAAAATTTTTGTAAATTTAATCATGAAATTTTTTTAATAACGTTAAAAAATCAAAAATTACTAATTACTAATAATAATAAAAATCCTAAATTAAAACCAAAAAAAGTTAAGTAAATAGAAATCATAAAAAAACTTAAATAAAAAAATAATAAAATTAACCAATAAAAATTTTATTTACATAATACAGAAAAGTGATAATAAATTCATGAAAAGTGATGATGCTATTTCAAGAACAATTTATAGTATAAATAAAAAGTGATAATATTTTATAACGAAAGTGATAACGTTTTATACTGAAAGTGATAACTATTTAAAAAGTGAAAAATGGTCTCACGCAAGACCTACCTTTTTTTATAATTAATCTCTATTTTTTTTGTGTAAAATATTGTTTCATGGAAATAATTTTATGAGGAGATATAAGTGATAATGCTATTCATAAAAAAAGTAATAATTGATCAAGAAAAAAGTGATAACCAAATTAACCAAAGAATTTTGTGAGACAAATAAAATGTGATAATATTTTTAATCAAAAGTGATACTTAATTAAGAAAAAGTGATAAATAATCTCATAAAAGGATTTCATGGACGAATAAAAAGTGATAATATTTTAATAAAAAATTATAATTAATCAAGAAAAAGTGATTAACAAACTCATAAAAGGATTTCATGAGATGAATAAAACGTGATAAAATTTTTAATAAAAAGTGATATCTAATTAAAAAATAGTGATACATGAATATTTTTTTATTATACTAATTGTTCAATTAATTAATTATTTCGGAAATAAATTGTATGATAGATAAAAAGTGATAACATTTATATTGAAATGTGATATTTGATCATGAAAAAGTGATAATTATTCAATTAAATTATTATACAAATAATTTTTGAGACGAATAAAAGAAGATAATAACTTTATAATTAAAAAAAGTGATTTCTGATATATGAAAAGTAATATTCATTTAATTTAATTATTTACTAATTTTCATTAAATTATTATATTAAAGATTATTTAAATTAATTTCATTAAAAAAGTGAAATCAAATATTAAAGGCAAAGACTTGTGTGAGACCGTCAGAAAGTAATAACTTTTATACAAAAAAAGTGATATTAAACCAATAAAAAGTTAAAATGTTATTTCCTGAACAATATATAGTATAAATAAAAAGTGATAACATTTTATAACGAAAGTGATAATATTTTATAGCAAAAGTGATAACTATTTTAAAATGTGTAAAATGATCTCACGTGAAATGGTCTCACGCAAGACCTACAAAATTTTAAATACGAAGGAAAAATAATAATATCGCATGCATGCTGTGTCCGCACATCAAATTTAACTAATAATGTTAGCGCTAATCTCGGCGCCGTTATTCAAGTTTAAATTCATAAGGAGATCTGTGTCTCACCCAGATTTACCCTTAAAATATTTAAAATAATAAAATATAATTTAAAAAAATAATAATAACAACAAAAGTTAATCAAAACAGAATTTAGAAAATATAAAAAAAACAAAAATTAAAAATATACATATCATGTCCATATTCAATCTTAAAATAAAATTATTTATATATCGTTAAATTTTAATGTTGGTGAAAATATATTTAAAAAAATTAAAACAAATAAAATTTAGAAGAAAACGAAAGATAATTAAAAAATTTTAGAAAATATAAAATAAAAATATAATAAAATTACTCCCTCCGTCCCGGGTATTTTTACCCGTTTGTACGGGTACGGAGATTAAGACGTTTTATTTTTTTAATATATAATGTAAGAGAAAGTAGGGATAAATTAGTAATTTAAAAAGAAAAGGTGAATAAAGTTATTGGGAATGATGAATAAAGTGTAAAAAAGTAATTAAAGTTATTGGGATTGTAAAAAGTAGGTAATAAAATATTATGTATTTTTGCCAAAAATGAAATGGGTAAAAATACGTGGGACACCCCAAAATGGAAAGTGGGTAAAAATACGTGGGACGGAGGGAGTAATATTTTTTTAAAATTAAAAAATAAATTTATTTTAAATAAATTTGAAGAAATAATAAAATAAAAAGAAGTCATAAAAAATAAATTAAATAAATTTGCAAAAGCATAAAAACGAAATTAATAACCTAAAAAATATTAAAAAAATTTCATACTAATAATAATAAAAAATAGAATTAAAAACAAAAATAATAAATAAACTAGAAAAATTAAATAAAAACTTAATCAAAGGAGAATATAAATAATATAAAAGAAATAATAAGTAAAATATAATAAAAAATCATAAAAATTTAATTTAAAAATTGTAAAAATAACTATGAAAAAATAAGTTAATTACGTAAAAAAAAATAAAAAGATTATAAAATTACATGGTAACAATTTAAAAAAAATAATAAAAATAAATAAATAATTTAAAAATTATAAAAAAACAAAAAAATAATAATAATAAATGGATACCTTTCCTTAAATTTTGAATTGAAGAAATCTTCAGTTCCTCGTGACGAATAAATTATGTGTAGTACGAATGAATAAAGAGTCTTATTTATAGGTGGGAACGGGATAAGTTTTCTAAATCTTATAGGAGTAGTAAATATATATATTTATCTATATTATTTTTTAATTAATAGTGATTTGATAATATCATATCAAATCTTAAAATAATATATGTATTTATCTACATTAAATTTTAATTAATAATTGAAAATTTTAATTTTAATTTTAATTTTAATTTTAATTTTAATTAAAACTTTAAAAAAATTAAGATTAATTTTGGTGACGACACCTCCTCAAAATTAAACTCTCCCTTAGTATATATTAATATTAATATTAATATATATTAAAGATTTTATCCTAAATTTAGACTTAATTCTCAGAGAGTATATAACTGTAAAATACTAGACAATAGATAAATACTAATACTAACTTGAAATCTGGTCTAAGTGGTACGTAGTTGGAGTAAGCATGGGTATTTGGGTCGAGAGTTTTCAGCAATCACAACAAAAAACAGTATTTTTTAATAACGGGATGCAAAATGATTTATTCTCTATTTTTAGTAATAAAATTCATTTTGTTGATAATTACCCATATTACCAATAAAATCATTATATAAATTATTAATGGAATTATTAGCAATAGATTACCAACGGAATTGATTTTTCGTTGGTAAGTCTTAATTCCATTGTTAAATTGGCTTACCAATGGAATCCATTGGTAAAATTCTGTTGGTAAAGTGGCGGTTGGTAAATTTTTAGCAACGAAAAATCAATTCTATTGGTAATCGATTGATAATTTATACTCCCTCCGTCCCAGGCTCAGAGAGTCATTTTACCATTTTAGTCGTCCCACCCAAAGAGTCCCATTTTCTTTTTTAGATACTTGGAACCCACCCACACCTACTAATACATTCAAAACATGGGGCCCACACCCACTAATACAACTACCCACTACACATTAAATAATAATATTCCTTAATCCACGTGCACAAAAGCAAATGGGACTCTTAGCCTGGGATGGAGAGAGTATAATAATTCCCTTGGTAATTCGTTGGTAATTATTACATTGCTAAAATAGAGAATAAATCCGTTAGCATTCCGTTGCTAAAACAAAAATGTCATTTTTGTTGCTAATTAATGTATTAAATTCCGTTAATAAATTCGATTGCTAAAAAATACTCCCTCCGTCTCATAGTTAAGTTCACCGACACTGTAGATATGGAGTTTAAGAAAAGTTGCTTTTTGACCAACTTTATTGACTTTTTAGGGTTATTGTGGTATTTTTTTTTAGGTAATAAATAAATTATAAAGTATGTTATATGTGTTAAATGGGAGTGACATTTTTGAAATTAAGATAACTTTTGAGGTTGTTGGTTAATGTGAAGTTTTCTTTTTTGGGTGGTGAACATAAGTATGAGACGGACGAAAACGGAAAGTGCGAACATAAGTGTGGTACTGAGAAAATACTTTTTTTTTAGGGTATATTCTACATGTATCCTTGTATGGGGAAGAATTTTATTTATAGTGATTGGTGATGAGATCCCAACCTTATACCTTTCATACTTCAAAACAAATGTATCATTTAATACTTAATTACACCACTTAATTATTTAATTCAAGATATATCATTTAATATTTAATTAATTCACCTTAACACACATTCCCTACAAGATATTAATAATTAGTCATTGTCGAATTTTTGAGTAAGGGTAGATAAATACTTTCAAGTTTATAAATTTCGAGTAATTTGAGTTAATGACAGAGAATATGAGTTCATTATTTCTCGTGAATACTAAAGTTGAGTTATTAGTCAAACACAGCTTGCCTTTCTTCTTGGGAGAAGAATACAGCGATTTCATAAACAGAGAAGGGGCAATTCTAATTCCACAAAGGCCGTGGGAATTAAATTGGGGAAAGGATAACGATGGGCTGGGCTTTAACGGATTAAAGCAGACCCATCAAACCAGGAGATAAGAGGATCAGGAAATTGGGCCAAAATATCAACGGGCCCAACAGTATTAGTCATTAATAAAAAAAAATAAGTTATAATTAAGTTAGGGGTAATTCTGGAGTGCACCTGTATGCTTTCATATTTATAACTTTAATATAGGGTATAATAGTAATTACTTAGTTTATAAAGTTAGTTATTAATTTAAATTTAAGGATTATTCTGTAGTGCATCGGGTGCACCGGTGCACTTGATAGTTTATAGGGTAAAAATAGTGTGTAGTGAGATAGTTTTTAAAATTATTTTTAATTATTTTATTTTATTGAATGGTGAGTTAAATATAACTATGATCTAACGGCTAATATTTTTTAGGTGCACCGGTGCCAGGTACGTTAAACTCTAAATTTAATGGTAGAGATTAAATAACATAAAAAATTTGATGGTTTAAATCTTAACCCTAGTAAGACTCTTAAATTAAATAATTTATCTAGGATCTGTAATCTCGATCTTCCAGTGTTGATCAACAAATGATACATCATTCTTGGCTTCAACTCTGTTCTTCTGTATTCTTTGAGTTAAATTTATTTTTAGTCCCACAGGAATTGACTTGGTCGATTTCAGTTCCAAGATAGATATCTTTTTCAATTTAGTCCCGTAACTATGTTATTTGATCGGACAATTTCCGCCGGAATCCCAATTCCTGCCGAAAAAACCCACGTGCGGCGTACATGACCGCACGATTTGGGAGAATCCGGCGACCTAATGTGACGTGGCAACTAGAAGAATTCATCAGTGTTAACTAGATATATGCTGGCCTTGACGCCATTATCACCTCATTCTCTCTCATCTCCTCCATCTCCGCCGGCCACCTCTCCTCAGGTCTCTCTCTCTACATCTGTTGTTGTATTAATATACTTAACTAATTACCAATATATATACATGTAATGTACACAGTTGATGTGTTGGTGTTGGGAATTGCTAATCTGGTGGCGGATGGTATATCAATGGGAATCAGCGACTTCATCTCCAGCAGCACCCAAAGAGACGTGGCTGTGATGGAGAGATCCGTCACCCAGTGGGACGTCCACAATCATCGCTCAACACAGCAGCACCAATTGATCCAACGGTATCAGCTTCTCTCATTGATCCCAGGTTGTCACCATTCGGTAAGTACCAGGACATCCTGGTGAACGAGAAATTGAGTGCTGAGAAAGGAGTTGTAGCACCCGACGAATCGAGTAAGCCATGGAAAAAAGGGGTGACTACATTTGTCGCATTTCTAGCGTTTGGATGTTTTCCGATCCTGCGGTCACGTGTCGCACGTGGGCTTTTTTCGGTAGGAATTGGGATTCCGACGAAAATTATTCATAAATTGATCAAATAACATAGTTACAGGACTAAATTGAAAAAAAATATCTTTCTTGGGACTAAAATCGACCAAGTGAATTCCTGTAGGACTAAAAATGAATTTAACTCTTGTTGCATCCATTTGAGGAGTCAATGAGCAAAACTCTCTCAGCTGCTCATTCATGGCGTCATAAACACTCCACCATTTCTCATTAGCAGAATCACTAGCAAACACCTGATGATCAGCCTTATCCCAGTTACAATCATAATCTCTGTAACACGTCCACGGCTTGTATCCAAAGTAATGCAACGTTTCGGTACCCCTCGCTCGCTCGTCTCGTAGTACTTGAAGCTGTTCGCTTTCCTCGGAAGGCGATGCCACCACGGTAACATCTCGTTCAGAAAGCCCTGATCACCACCATTGTAGGACCCCACAGTCCACCTCTTCTTCATTAGGGTTTCGTACGTACACGTGGAGGGTTCCAGTACCATGAGACCAGAGTTGAAGAAGTAGCTATGGTCTCCAGCTGCTGACATTTCGGGATACATGAACAAGTGGTCTAGGTTTCTTAACACGATGAAGTCGGAGTCAATGAAGATGAGCTTGTCGTAGTCGATGAGTTTCCAGAGCTGGAGCTTGCTGTAGTTCCATTCATTGTAGGAGTTTTCTGCGAAAAGGGGCTGCGCACGCATCGCGTGCGCCTGACTTTCCAGCCGGCTTGGCGGAGTCCGTGGAGAGACTTGGGATTCAAGTGTTGGTCGGCTAGGAGTAGGAGGTCTTTTTTTGTGTTTGATTTTATGATGCTTTGAGCTAGAGCTATGGCGCCACATACGTAGTCATCTGAAGAATGGAGTACTGTCACATATGCCTCTTTTTGCCTCTTCACGTACTTCCACACTTCTTCACCTAGGATTAATCATGAGAGTTTTTAATATAGAACTATTTTATCAAAGTGTACCACCAGATATACGAGTAACACACAAGAGAGAGTGAAGTAGTTTTTAAAACTGGTATCTTTTTACTCTATTTGAAAAGGTTTCAAAATAGTTAAGAACATTCATTTTCGTCTCAAATCTTTTAGTTTTACACTGATTTCGTCCCAAAATAATATTTTCTCCATCCCGGGCAAAAGTGGTAGTTTGTTTTTTGCACGTGTATTAAGGAGTACTATTATTTTATGTGTATTGGGTAATTGTATTTGTAGAGGGATGTGATGGGTAATGATGAGTCCTTTTTACTAAAATAAGAAAATGAGAAACTTTAAATAGGACGCCAATATAATAAAAATATTTTACAAAATTATACAGTATTTCATAACTTTGTAAAAGCACCATTTCAGTTACATACCACGGATTTAGAAAAATGGAACATTTTAAGTAAAAAGAACTATTTTTCTTAGAATTTTAAAGTTAAGTGACTGTTTCGGAGAAATTAAGTTTCTTAGGATTATTTTGATTAAAGTAAATTTGTATGGAACGTAAGTCTAAACCTTGCCCTAGGTGTGTCATTTCTTTTAAGGGTTTACTATCGTTATATACTCTCTATGTCCCTGTCAAACTGCATAAAGCTCTCACAAAAGCTACAGTAAACGTAGCAATATGGACTGGACAAAGGGAGTATCTCTTTTACTTGTTGTTCATCTAACCTTATAGTACAGGATATTAATTAATACACCAAACAACACAGAATTGCTCATCCAACCTTAAAGTACATGAATTAATACACAAAACGACACAGAAAGATTAGTTAATTACCTGCGGATTGTGGGAATGGAGGGCTGAGCTGGCAAGTTCCGACAGGCATCAACACCTTTTGTCTGATCCTGGTGAGGTCTGGTTTGTAGACCTTAACATCTCCAATATGAAACAACACATCATCACATCTAAATATCTCCCACATACCCCCACATGACCCTACAAACACTGCAAAAACTCCCCTATTTACCGACCTTCCACTTCTCACCAACAAATTGGCCACCACCAAATTCACTTGCAACCTAAAAACATCCCTCATTCCACAGGGTACCCTAGCCACCACCACATCCAAATCTTTATTCTTTTCAAACTCCGGCAACGGTACATTAGGGCATTTTGTGGACGACCCGTTCTCCCGAATCCAATGAGGGAACAGGTCGGACCACTGCACTCGCTCGTCCACCCGGTCGAATTCCACCTCAACCATCTTCCCATTCGTTTGAACTTCCTCCATCATCATCATCATCATCATCGTTGTCGTCGTTTCGTCCACGTTCACCAATCCAATGTTGATGTTGATGTCTCCGAGTTTTTGTACGATGATGTCGAGCCAATTATTAGGGTTTGATGTAGGGTTGGAGATTTGGAACTGATTGTGCAGTAATTTTAAGAAGTGGATGGTAAAAAGTGAAAATCCAATCAAGAAGAGAATGAAGGCAAAGGTGAAAGCCTTTGGCTTCGAGGGTTTAGAACCCATTTATCAAAAATGATAATAATCTTATTAAGTACATCATCTTATCATGATATATAATAAATGTATGAGTAGGTAGATTATTACAACAGGAGTTAAGTGCATGGACGCACGTTGGATAATTCTATATCTTGTCTGAATTTTTTTTCCAGATTGAGGGTGGCATGTAATTAATGTAAGGTTTTGAATATTCTCAAATACAATAATTAATTAATATATATATATAGAAGCCTGCAAATCCTTGTTTGGTGAATAGGCGTGGTAGGATATAGACATTTGGTACTTGTTTATAATAATGAATTGTTGTGATTGTGTGGAAGCTTTTAAGTTGAAAACTAATTATGTGGACCTTTATACGAATTGAAATTGGCCAGGATAATATTTAAGTAAAAAAAATATTTGATCAATAAAAAAATAATCTACTGTTAATTTATTTTAGGGCAGGTCTTGCGTCACATCTATAGATTTGTGAGATGGAGCTCCATTTACAATTAAGATCCGCGCTGCATTAATTACCAGCCATATACTCCGTACTTCTTCTCGGTTAAATGTTATTTAGCGCCATGACCTGATTCTTTTTTCTTTGGTTTTTTTTTCTAATTACTAATCTTTATTTCGTTCTAAACAAATTTATACTTTAATAATTTGTAGGATGAATAAAATGTTAGTATTATACTTTAATAAAAATGATACGTATAATTAAAAAAAAGTAATAACTATTAATTAATTATTTCATGCATTAATAATATATTAAAATAAATAAAAAAGGGCTATTTATGATACCATCTCATGTGAGACTATTTTTCTTTTGTCTTAATTAATTATCACTTTTTAATAAATATGTCATCAATTTTTTATTAAAATGTTATCACTTATTATCAATTATTTATCAATTTTTATTAAAATATTATTACTTCTTATTTATTCATGGTATTCATTCCACGAGGCGATCTAGTGCAAGTTTTTGCCGATACCATTTTTCTTTTTTCTTAATTAATTATTATTTTTAAATAAATATGTTATCACTTTTTTTATTATTATAATGTTATCACTTATCATCAATTATTTATTACTTTTTATTAAAAATGTTATCATTTCTTATCTATCTTATCTCATGGAACTCATTCTATGAGGCGGTCTCGTGCAAGTTTTTTCGATAAAAAAATGATAACTTCTGTAATAAAATGAGATATCCGATCAAAGAAAATTGATAATCATCCAATTAAATTATTTTATGAGCAATTAATATGATGAATAAAAAGTTATAATTATTTTAATTTAAAGTGATATTTGATTAATGAAAAGTGATAAACATTAATTGAAATTATATTTTTAATAAAAATTAGTATATATTATGAAAAAGATATAATAGTATGATTAAACTATTTCATGAATCATTTAACTGTAAGATAGATAAGAATAATAATAAATTTTTTAATAAAATGCAATACATAATTAATAAAAAAGTTAATATCATCTAATTAAATTATTTTATGAATAATTCATAAAATACATAAAGAGGTGTTAAAAAATATTTATAACAATAAAAATGCATATCACTTTTCATAATTAAAAAATAATTTTTGAAAATTAAAGATCCTTATAAAATATTGTAAAAGAAAAGAGAAAAAAAAATTACATGGCCCACTTAATTTCATATTTTTCGTCCGCTATATTATTAATTAGAACGACAATTAGCTAGCCCACAAATGAATTAACCATCTGCCCGCTTTATTTTTTTCCGTTTATATTATTTATTTAGGTTGATGGATAGTGCATCTCGGGGATACGTGAGATGATCATGCAAGTTTTTACCTTTATTTTATTAACAAATTAATTATAAGATATATAAAAAGTATTACTAATTAATAAAAAATTTAATAAAAGGTGGCAAATAATCAAGAAAAAAAAAGTGAAATGGTGATGTGGACCATTTTATTTTAAATCCTTCAAAATTAAACTTATAATTCTCAATAATTTAATTAATCATTAATCAATCAATTGATTTTATAAATCTGATCAGTACCAATTTTTCAAACACTAATTTATTTAAAGAAGTCTAATTTGAGCAATATTATTTTATTTTATCAGATATATGTGCATCTTTAGTTTATTAATTAATATACCACGCTTTATTCTCTTGGAAATGTTGGTTGACATCCATGAATGACGAACTCTTCTTAGCATGAGGTCTTTTAAGTGTGAGTTCAAAATTGTAAAACTGTGTGGACCAATGGGGCAGCCAAAAGCGGATAATATCATTCTAGTAGATTGAGTGTGTCTGACTATTTTAGGGGGCCGATAAACTCAACAAGTGGTAAAACTATGCGGGGCCAGTAGGCAGCCAAAAAGCGAACAATATCATGCTATTGGATTGAGTGGGCACGGTTCCCTCAACGGATAAACACAACAGGAAAAAACAAAATAATTAACAGAATATTAATTATACTTTTATTATGGCAAATAATAATATTAAATGGATAAGATTGCGAATCAGAAAAGACGTGATCCTCATTATATATTGTTAATTCGATGCAGGCTTTCGAATCATCACGGAATTAGGATTTTAATTATATATAAGTTGTTTAAATTTCAATTGGAAGACCGTTTACACTTTTTATTTTTTAAAATAATTATTACTTAATATATTACTATTTTTTATTAAAAATATTATCACTTTTATTTATATTACAAATTGTTCATAAAAATATAATTCATTGCACCACTGTTATTATATATTCTTTCATTCGAATATTACTTTCTATTAAAATAGTTTTTTTATCAGTTTTACAAAAGTCTTCTTTGAAATAATCTTACATAAGTGCGGTAATTTTAATTTAGGTTAAGTTTTAGAACTAACTAGTATAACCTCGTGCGTTACACGGTTAAAAAAAGTTTGTATAAATTAAAAATTACATTTGAAAATAATAATATAAATTTAAAATTAAATTAAAAATAAAAATAAAAATTAATATAATTATGAAATATTTATTACAATAATATTAATCCAAAAAATATGAATACCGGAAAAAAAATTAACAACATGAGTACCAATAAAATTTTCAACTATATAAATTCCAAGAAAATAGTATATATTTATCAATAAAAATTTAAAGAGATTATATACTTTCTCCATAATTACAAATTAAAAAAAAATCTATATGTCATCAAGTGAAATGGAATACTAAGGATGTACTCCTTCCGTGTTCTTGAAAGGTATTTGTTTACTTTTTGCACGTGAATTAAGGAGTATAATAATTTAATGTATAGTAAGGTGAGAGAAATAATATTTTAATGTGTAGTGGGTAGTTGTATTAGTGTTAGATATAGGGCTATGTGTAGTGGTTGTGGGTCACATCAACCTAAAAACCGAAATTGATACTTTGTAATGGGACGGACCAAAATAAAAAATGAATATGTATTAAAGAGGACAGAGGGAGTATATTATAGTAGTAATTATATAGTAAATAAATCTTTTTACATCAAATTTAGGTAATCCATTAAAAATAATCTTACAGAAGTGTTATTTCAAGAAATTGTGTATCTCTCCATAAAAATTCAAATAAAATTATATTTTTGTTATAAAATTTTACTATTTCTTAATCTTAATTAATCATTAATATTATTTTTCTTTTAAGTGAATTCACCAAATATTATATTTCAATTAAATTTTTTTATCTATATTTCACGAATACTATATTACAATGTATTTTTCTTTTAGTGAATTAACATAATACTTATTTCAATTCATTTTAATGTAATAGTTAATTTAGTGAATTTACATTATCGCTATATAAGTCTTATTTCAAGAAATTATATATCTATCCATAAAAATTCAAATAAAATTATATTTTTGTTGTAAAATTTTACTATTTCTTAATCTTTTATAACTATTTCTTCATCTTAATTTTACTTGAGAAGGGTAAATACATTTAATATTATTTTTCTTTCAATGAATTCACCAAATACTATATTTCAATTAAATTTTATTTATCTATATTTCACGAATACTATATTACAATGTATTTTTTTTAGTGAATTCATATAATACTATATTTTAATTCATTTTTATATATATATATATATATATTTCCTCACCTAATGTAATACAAAACCTATCATTATTTATCAAAGAACAAAATCTATTATTATTTCATCAAAAAGCTTCATTTTGTGATTGATATTTTTTATTTGCTAAAATATTTGATAATTTTTTATTCATTTACTATAGAAATTATAGATATTTCAAAAAATAAAATCTATCATTATTATTTTATCAAAGAGCAAAATACATTACCACACACCGTTCTCTAAAATGTAATGGGCTGTTGATTATCGCCAACAACACGCTTATCGCAAGCATTGGCCTCCCCTTGCAACGGCGCCAACCATCTCCATTACCACCCACCAAATGGAGCATATAAAATTACAACGCTGGCTCTGGCCACGCCTTCTGCATTTATCAGTGTCAACTGGAGCATAAAAAATCTCTGGCCACCCTTTGCATTTATCAGCGCTCGACCACCGCCCTTGGCACTTGGATATGTCCTTTATTTTATTATTATTAATATTTTATTCTTTAATACCCGTTCATATATATATATATATAAAAAAAATTTATTTTCTCACAAAAATCTTATATTTTAACTTTTCTTACTGTTTTTTTTTCTTTCATTTTTTACGACAACTTGCTATGGAATCCACTATCTTATTAATGTTTTAGATTTATATTGATAAATTTTGTAATTGAGTTTGTAGTTGCATTTTATATTTATCATAAATTTGGATGGTTTAAGAGTTTATTGCTATAAACTTTTTTTAAAAAAAAATTATAAATGATTATAAACTACCATAAATTCTTACATATAATTAAGTTAAAACAAAAAATTATATAGATTTTGCCATGTCTAACCTTATGTTAATATTAAGGAATTTTAGATAAAATAAATTAATAATTCATAATTGTATAGAGATCATTTATATGTTAGTACAATTTCATTTCATTATAATAAGAGTACAACTTATAAATTATACTACTTTAAAGCGTGATATTTTAGAATATAAAATTAATAATAGTATCATTCAATACTATATTAGTGGTGAGGAATCAATGTTTTTTTGTGAAACTAAAACATACACTTCTGTAAATTTTTTTAAGGAATACTATACTATATATACAATTCAATACAATGCTATACACCAAATCAATATATGTATTATAACTTTTCTATATTTTGATATATATACAAATATACCATTCAATACAATGCTATACACCAAAATCAATATATGTATTATAATTTTTCTATCTTTTGATATATATACAAATATTATTATTTGAGAATTTATTTCAATGGAGTATTATGACTCTGTCTTCTTCTTTCAATTATATATTTTTTTTCTGTATATTCCTTAAAAATCTCTATCATCTTTCCTCAATAACTAGAAAAACTTTCCGCTTTTGATAGTAAGTCACGGGTAAAGGAGTGAGGGCCATTTGGGCTGCAGAAAAACTAGAGAATGTAAAACCAAGGCCCCGACGGAACCAGTGTGCTTTGTCCGTATCATCACGGGTCTCCCGATGGCTGCAAGTTGGTCACATAAGGATTTAAATTGACGTCCGTTCTCCGTAACAGTACGGGAACGTTTCTTCATTAGCTGCAAGTCATCTTTCAGACGTAGCTCGCGAGATTTGGAACTGTGGCTAAAAGCAGCTTCAAGTGAAACTCTTGGCTGCTCAACGTCTCGAGGAGTGTGGCTAGCGCTTGAAGCTAAGTGTGGACGATATATTGCTCTATTACTTAATTACTCTACTCTTATTCATATGATAACTGTTAAGTTATCATCTACAAATTATCTCTTACTCTACTCTTATTCATATGATAACTGTTAAGTTATCATCTACAAATTATCTCTTGTGGCGAAGCCAAGTGATGCCACTTTTATCTAGCCAAAATCTTTTGGGCTATATTGACGGTTCGAAACCAGCTCCTCCCACCACCTTAAACACAAATGGTGGCACTTCGACTCCAAATCCGGCACACACTTCTTCTTTTCTCTCTCACTGAAGAATCATTAGCCGAAACTCTTGGCTGCTCAACGTCTCGAGGAGTGTGGCTAGCGCTTGAAGCTGCTTTTAGCCACAGTTCCAAATCTCGCGAGCTACGTCTGAAAGATGACTTGCAGCTAATGAAGAAATCCCATGATTCAATTAAAATGGTGGCACTTCGACTCCAAATCCGGCATACACCGATTGGCGCATGAATGAATCATGATTCAAGCGATATTGTTTAGTCTAACGTCTATCAAATCCCATGATTTAAGGTGGTAGATTGTTGATGGGTCTAACGTCTCTCTTATCATCCAAAGTGTGTGTTGGCATTTTGCTGTCCTGGGAAGATGAGGAGAAGCTAAGTGTGGACGATATATTGCTCTATTCTATCAACATTATACTACAGAAAAGAATATCTAAAATGCCATTACCTAATCTTTTGCAGCCAAGTAATTTCTACTTCTTATAAAGACTCAGTATTACTACATTATTTATTTGAATATTTTATTACTAATTATTTTATAAACTAAAGAGGAAAGGTAAATAATGAATTCAGGTTAAAACTGAAACACAGTAAATACAACAATGTGAATATTTAAATGTAAAGAAAAAGAACTTATCGAAGGTTGCCGTGTCCAACGTCGGAACACCGTCGACAAAATTCTGGTGCCGATAAAAATGGTGGCGGCGCCGCCGTCGCTACTTCCAATAAGACTTGTCCAACACTACATTCTCTACATAGTCTCCTTTCTTCACATATATAAGAAATCTCGTCTTACTCTTCTTCGGAATCTTCGCCACCGCCTCTTTCAGCGTCCTCACGTTCTGTGGGAGATGATCTTCAGAGGTACCGACACCACCGCTTTGCTCACCGTGTGGGTCATGCCAGGAGCTCGATCGAGACGTCGGCAACCGCTCCATCATCAACGTCGATATGGTCAGGCTGCCTTACCTGCAGGCCGTCTCTAGGGAGACTCAGGCTGCACCCGCCGAGGTCACTGCTCTCCTGGGCCCGCCCCTCTCCACCGCCGACGTTAGCCTCAGCCAGCATGCTCGTCCCCGCCGGCACCACCCATGACCCTGCCATCTGGGAGAGACCACTTCGACCTCAAGCTCGCTCCTTTCGTCGTTGGCATAGGATCTGACTTGCAGAACTTGGTATGTTTATAAAAAACTCAAAAGCTTCCACCACAAAGTTTTACACATTTGTCAATACATTTTTTTTTTTAATCTTTTTGACACCCACGGCTACTTTGACACAGTCACACAACCTTACTTTTTTTCTCCAATGACCATAAAACGCGTGAAGTTATTAATATTTTATTTTTGTTGAAATTTCCTATTTTATCCTTGCTTTGGGATAGATTTCATGTTTTTTATATTCAATAAATTGAAATTGATTATATGGATAGTCAAAATGAGATTATATAACGACAACATGATTATACAACTCATAAATTAGTTTGAATTCCTTATTCTATATTTAGTGTTTTGGTGTTTTATTGGTAATATTTCATAATATAAAAAAATTATATTGTATAAATGATTATTAAACCTTTAAAGCATATGTCATTAATTTAAGAAAGTATCATGACACATGTCAATTATATAGAGGTTAGAACATAAACTAAAATACAATATTATAATAAGTGATCCAGTATCCTCATAGATGTTTTCATGTGCTTTAATATTTCATTCCATGTATTTTAATACAATTTTGCAGACATATTGCTAATTTTTTTTTAGAATGTATTTAACAAAACCTGACAAGTAAAATGAGCATGGAGGTTTTTGAGAGAGAAAAACAGCTTCTGGGTGAGGGTGGTGGAGTCCAAATGCGGGTTGAGAGATAAGTTGGGAGATGGTTCTTTCCATGAAAATGGAGGTAGGTTATGATCATGGCGGTGGAGGGATGTTATAAGACTTTGTTTTGGAGGAGGGGATATATGCTTGATTTAAAAATAGATTAGGATGTTAGGTGATGGATGGGACACAAGCTTTAGGGACGTTGATTGGACAAGAGAGGGTTCTTTAAATTTGAAATTTTCACCTCTCTTTCAGCTCTGTGGGAGTAAAAATAGTCGAGTTGGAGATATGGGGAGATAGGAGGGTGCATGAGAGATGGAGATGGAGTTGAAAATGGAGAAGAAATTTTTTAATTGAGTACTTGATAGTTTTTATTCACTATTGTCTATTTTTAACATGTTCACTTTGAAATAGGGAGTTGCAGACTCATGGAGATGGTTGAGAATTTCCAACAATAGCTATAGTACGAGGAGTGCTTATTCGATCCTTATAGAACTCAGAGATGCGACAGTGATTGATAAGAAAGGGTGTACGAATTTAAACTTATATATGAAAGACTTTTGCATCATTAAAATTAACAATCCACTTATGGAGAGTCCTTTGGAACAGGATGCCGACAAGAGCTAATCTACTTAGAAGAAATTTGTCGTAGTCTATAAATGATTTGAGATGTGCATTTTGTGAAACATATATTAAAACTAGAAGATATGTTCTCTTCGAGTGCTCAATCACACATGAGATATGCATCGCTTGCTTTAAATAATTGAGAATTACTCGATCATTAACTACTCATTTCATCATATATATATATATATATATATATGAAATAATTACTGATAGGTACACACTTTGTACCCCTAATTACTACTAGATACATTGATTTAAAATAATTATTATTTAATACAAAATATTAAAGTAAAATACCAAATATACCCCTAAACCCATATACCTTTAAAACACTAACCCCAACCTCCACCCACCACCGGACCACCGCTGCCGCTGCCGGACCGCCGCCGCCGGCGGAGCTCCGGCGGCCGGTCGCCGGAAAATCTGTTCGTCAGAAAAAAGAAAAACAAAAAAAAAAAAAAAAAAAAAAAAAAAAAAAAAAAAAAAACTGGTCGCCGGAAAGTTGCCGCGCCGCCGCCGCCGGAGCTCCGGCAGCCGGTCGCCGGAAAAACTGTTCGTCCAAAAAAAAAAAAAGAAAAAAAAAAATCTGGTCGCCGGAAAAACTGCTGCCGCCGGAAAAGCTGCCGGACCGCCGCCGCCGGACCACCACATTTTTTTGCTGCACACACTTTTTTTTTCCTGCACACACTTTTTTTGCTGCACACACTTTGCTGCACATGAACTTTTGCTGCACACAATATTTATGTGCAGCACATTAATAGGGGTAATATTGGAATATCACTATATATTTTTGTACCTAGTAGTAATAGTTTTGTATGTTTGTATCTCATAGTAATTTAGGGTTTTTTTGTGTACCTAGTAGTAATCCTCCCTTTATTTTATAAACTTTTCAAATTAGAAAAACTAGTAAAACATCTTCACTAATAAATTCACAATACAAATATAAATCACACTTAGAATTTATTTACATTAAAATTATCTTGTAATCCAAACATCAAGCACCATATTATTTATATAATTTGATTTTTTTTAATCACAAATTAAAAAAATTTCTACCATTGAAAATATCTTGTATAATTCTTACTATTTGATAAAGACCATCAGCCTAGGGATGTAACCAAACCGTTCGCGAACTATTCGAGTCTCGGTTTGATTAAATGTTCATTCGAATTCGTTCGTTAACCTTAACGAGTCAAACCAAACTTGAATTTTGGGTTCGTATAGTTTATCAAACCAAACTCAAGCCTAAGGGTATTGGGCTCGAAAGCTCGCGAACATATTCGTTTATAGGTTCGCTAATGGCTCGCAAACGCGTTCGTAAATTTTATAGTTATTCTTTAGAATTATATATTATTATTTATTTATTTATATTCAATAATTAAATATTTTATATTAAACTACACAAATATAATAATAACTTAAGTGATTATTTAAATATCTAAATACTTTTTGCCGTTTATTATTATATTTTGTTAGTTTGTTTATTTAATATTATGAATAATATTAAATGTTTATAAACGAAATATTCTTTTAATATCCAGGCACAAAATTATTTAAATGTTCATGAAAATATATTCATAAACAAGTTACTTTATGTGTTCGTGAACATGTTCGCGAGTCTTAACAAATAGTTTGAATTCGAGCTCGAGTTCGATATTTTTTTTGACGAGTTCGAGCTCGGGCCCGAGTTCGATAATTTCTTAACAAACGATCCTCAAACCTAGTAGTGTTCGATTCGACTCGCTTCGATTACATCCCTAAATCAGCCCTCACTTCCCAGAAATAAATTACAGGCCAGCATCTCTCTAATACACCTACCCACTTTATATAAAGTAATAATATTCCATAATCTACGTAAAAAATAAATATACCTATTTGCCCGGAGGGAGTACTGCATTACCAAATTTAAATTAAATCAATACAATTTCTTATAAATAATAAAAGATAAAATTAAAAATGGAAAAATGGAGGCACACATTCTAAATTAACTCATTATTAATAAATCAAGCAGTGGAATATACATAATAATCGAATATAAAATTCAAAAGAAAATGGAATAAATCTAATTAAATACATATACTTGAATCTCAAATATTCTCCACCCAACTTGTGAGATGTAAACCTTAATGCATCACATTGAAGTGTTGGGAGAAAGTGGTCAAAATGCTCAGCTGATGTATGACCAAGCAGTGCTTAGTGGAACGGGTGCAGCAAATGATACACCCGGTGCATAAGGTGAGCAGGGAAGTTCGTGAGGGTTTTTGGATGGCTAAACGGATCTGTTATCAGAGGTTATTTGTACTGCTTTATAGCTTGACACATCAGCTATTAGTTGGAAGTAGTTTCACTCAATTTGGTAACCGTTTAACAGTCCAACTGATGGCTCAAAGATGCCTACTCAGATTAGTCCCATAAGTTCCAGTGTGCTGTATATTAGTATATAAGCTGTACTTTACAGCTTTATTCACTTGTAATCACCTCCACAATCATGTAGCAATAAAGAAGCTCTCTCTCGTGGACGTAGGAGTTTCATCTCCGAACCACATAAATCGTGTCTCGTCTCATTTTTTCTTTTCTTCTATTCCATAATGTGAGTTTGCGTGTAATCTTTCTTGTGTAAGTTTTCTGCCAATTTCACGATAATTGGCACCGTCTGTGGGAAGAAGGGCAGACCAAGGAAAAAGATGGAGATTGAAGATCAAGATGGTGTTTCCATGAAGTTTGAAAGTGGTTTCAGATGATATGAAATCTGATCGCGATATGAAGATGAAGAAGAACAGTGAGATGCAAGAAAGTAGGCGATTCTTGCAGATCAACAAGAGAGGGATTTAGAGTCGTTCTTTGGACGGTGGTTCAGAGGAGAGAGGAGAGAGAGAAGCAACGTCAAATGCGGGTCAATGTGCAACCAAGTTGGGGTTCTAAGATCTGCAAGATAGGGAGTTCTTGATATTCAACCGTGGAGAGTAAGACATTGCAAGGGGTAATTGGCAACATGAAAGTGTTCTCGCAGAAGATCGGCGGACAGTCGATGGTGGTTGGAGGTAGAAGAACACGGAGGCAGATGGAAGAACAAGGAAACGGTGGTTGCGGATTATTGATCTACAGCAGATGGGAAGAGGGTGAGATCAAGAAAGCGATGGAGGTGTTAGATTTGTATACTAAAAGCCTTGCTTTTGTATTGAACAATGTTTTTAACGATTTTATTTGAAATGAGAATCATATGATCAAACGTTTTTGCATATTATAAATTGTTTATTTATATGTTTGTGCAAAAGTCCATTTACTTTATATTGTAGATAATATGTTGTGCGACAACACGCAGAAGATCATATTATTGGTTTTCTTATAAAATATAAACAGATGCTCACAACCGAGATAGACGGGGACTATCTATCAGTATGGTTGTAGTGTGATTTGGTATTAGTTTGTCTTGACCATAGAACCATATTAGGACACTGCTTTGTGTATTGAGTAGGACTGCCTGAGATCGTTCGACTTGTACTGTCTATATAGAAGAACTTGATCTCTGTTATTATGGATGTTCGTGCTCTTAATCCCTACACAATAACCTCGACACGTAAGGCAGTATATATTTCTTTGATTCATCAATGGGTGAGATTTAAATGAATTAAATCGACAAACTCGGTGAGTTGGGAAATAATGTTGTCTCTATGGTGTGCTGTTGATTGTAGAAGGAATCCATATCCGTCATAGGTTGATGATGTCCCCTTGAGGAGCTCATAAAGTTTATCATGTAAATCTTGCAAGTGGATTAATTTTCGACATGATAATGAGGTTGAGTGGTACTACTCTCGGAAGAGATATTAATTAATTTGAGTTGTCAGTAACTTAATTAATTAATGGACATTGTATATCTTAAACATGGGGAGACTATCGGGCTCATAATAAGAAGGAGCCCAGAACATAATTTTGGGATTGGATGGATAGTGCAGTAATAATATTTTAGTGGACTATATTATTATTATTGGATTTAATTAAAAGCTTTGGGCTAAGCTTGGTTAATTAAATCTAATTGAGGCCTAGCCCAATTTCTCCTCCTGGTCCCTGTAGTAGCCCAACTATATAAGTTATCTCAGTTCCTAATAACCTAAGTCTGCGCCACTTATATAGAAAACAGAAAAGGAACAGATTGAGAACTCTCTGGGGATTGTTGACCACACAACACCAGAGAGTTGACTTTGGGTCATACTGTAGAAGATTAGAGGTGTTCTTCACAGATCTTCATCCTCTACTCCAACCCAGAAGTCAGGTAAATTATTTTTTGCTTTCGCTGATTGTTTACCTATTTTTTTATCGAATCACGTTAACCAAAATGATCCAATTGCCAACAATTGGTATCAAAGCGAGATTTCTTGGTGAAACGTGATTTGTATGGATATTTTTTTTGTGATTATTTGATTAATTGATCTAATCTGAATTAATCGCATGTTTATTAGTCAGTCAGTATGTGATTATGTGATTGAAGTATTATCTTTGTAATCGCATATTACTTTGTGATCTACTGTTGTGATATGCTGTCAGTGTATTTTTCTTTGATTGTATACACGGTACACACTTATTACATACACCAAGAAGTCAGTCAGAAGTCACTGTAACATTTTCATCACACACGCACACCCTGCTCGATGGGTGTGCATCCGGCGGCGGGTGAATGTTGGAGGTGACGGCGGGGTCTGATCGGCACCGATAATCGATGGCTGGTGGCTTTGACCGGACCAGATATGTCACGGCGGTACTGAAAAGGTGAGAGGCTTCGACTGGATCGATATCAACGGTGAACGGTACGATTGACAGCGGCGCGTGATGAATCGTGAACGATGGCGACGCGTTCACGCTGACTCTGGTCGAGTCCGTGCAGATCCGGCGGCGTGTTTGATTGTGACTGCGATTGGTGGTGTTCCGACCAGGATCCAAGCGAGTCCAACCTGTCTTAGGTCGGGTCGGGGCAGATCGTCGCACATTCGGCAGTGTTAGAG
Source organism: Pogostemon cablin (assembly GCA_023678885.1). NCBI lineage: Eukaryota > Viridiplantae > Streptophyta > Magnoliopsida > Lamiales > Lamiaceae > Pogostemon > Pogostemon cablin. The sequence continues at coordinate 20,258,176 of CM042997.1, read as the reverse complement.
CAGTCGCGCGGCTGACCGGCACTGACTGTAGATCGCTGGAGAGTGGGCTGTCAGCTCTTTACTGACGGTGGCTGCTAGAGCAGCCGCCAGCGACAGCAGCATCTGGTTGCGCCGGTGTGGATGTCTTCAGGCGAAACATCAGCGTTGATTCTGGACAATCGGTGTATGGTGGCTGCCTGATACCAGCGCGGTTGCAGGCGACGGCGCAGCTGGATGGTTTGGAGTAGCGCGCGGCGGCGCTGGACTGTCTGCATGTTGCGCTGATGGTCGGAGGTAGCGTGGGAGGCAGGCGCGACTTCGGTCCTAGCACGGCGGGGATCTGACAGCTTGGTTCCGACAATGGGAGCGGACGGGGAGACTCCGGTAGAGTGGCGGCTCATTACCGGATGGTCGGCGGCGCGTTGCCAGCGAGCTGACGGCACGACCGCCACATGCGGCGGCGCCGTGCGACTGTTGGTGTGAGGTGTCCGTCTGGTTGTTGCGGCTAGGTGTTATTCTAGGGCAGCACAGATGGTATTTTTGTATTGCTAATGGGCTTATGTCCTTTTTTTTGGGCTGTTGGGTTGTTGGGCTCAGTTTAATTCTTTGTGTAATGGGCCGTGATATAAGGGATTGGAACAGGGCTGTAATTCTTGTATTTGTTTTGGGCTGGCATGATTAATTGGCTAATATAATGGGCTTGTTGGGCTCTTTTGGCTCTAGTTTTATTTATTGGCTGGATTAATAGGCCCATTTACTTTATTTATTTAGTGGCTTAATCCTTTTGATATATAATTGATTTAATTGTTTAACTTGACGATTAATTGTTATATATGAGGCATGTTTTATGTGATTCATTTAATTTTAAATTACTTATAATAGAAGCATGCTAGCATGTATATTTTATTATGAAATATTATATGCATGTTAAATAAAAATCTTCGGTGTTTAAATAACTAAGTGGGAGAGGGGATTGGTAAATAAATTCCCATGGCCTCCATTATTGGTTTGTAAGTGATGTGAGTAAGCTTGCGCGTTGGCATTAGAGCCTTCCTCCCCATCGGATGAGTTTATTCACGGATCACTAGTACAAACTTCTTTAAGATGATTGTAGGAAATTATCCAAGCGCGTGTGTACTTCTCTATCTGTAAGGCACATAAGCTTGCGCAATGGACTTGGGGTCAAATAATGGTGTACACTTAGATGCAAATAATTAGTATCCTCCCCATCGGAGTCACTGCTGTTATTTGCATGGCTAAAGAAACCGACTATTAATTATTTTGTCATAAAGACAGGATGACAAATGAGATTATTGGGTAAAACTTTCTCTTGTAAATATTCGGGTTTGCATACGTCCACACTATCGTGGCATGCAAATTCACGGTGCTTGAGATGTTGGTAAATTTTATTTTATATTGTTTTGAGGGATTCAATATAAATTGATAAATTCGAAGTGTTTGATCTGTTTAATTATTTATGATTCTCAGGATTTTAATATGGCACTCAACTCACTTTCTGTTATACTTAAAGAGCATAAACTTACTGGCACTAACTATGTTGACTGGAAGCGAAACATGGACATTGTATTAACTGCTGAAGATTATATCTTTGTACTTTCTGAGGAATGTCCTCTGGCACCTACTGATGCCTCTACCGAAGAGCAAAGAAATACTTATAATAGGTGGATCAAGGCTGATAGGATGGATAAATGCTACATTTTGGCGTCTATGTCAAATGTGCTTCAGACTAAGCATCAAGCCATGGAGACCGCCTATGATATGATGCATAATCTTAGGGAACTCTTTGGACATCAGAGTCGTCCTGCTAGGTCGAAGGGCATGTCGGTCTTGATGAACACCAAAATGGCTGAGGGCACTCCCGTAAGGAAACATGTCCTTAGGATGATGGGCCAACTCAATGAGTTGGAAATTCTTGGAGCTGAAATCGATGGGAAAACCCAGGTCGATATCATACTCCAAAGCATGCCTAGGAGTTTTGAGCAGTTCCGCCTGAACTATGGTATGAACAAACATATGTACGCGTTGGCGGAACTTCTGACAGAACTTGTGGCGACGGAAGAACTGTTTCGTAGACCTCCTCAGGTTCATGTTGCTGAAAATGCTGCTCATTCTAGGCAGAAGGGCGGTAGAAAGAAAAAAAAGCAAGAAAAATCAGCACCGGTAAACCAAGTGAAAGCAAAGACTGGTGCGGTCAAGAAGCCTAAAGGCAAGTGCTTCAAATGCAAGCAGCCGGGACACTACAAGGCAGACTGCCCTCTTCTGAAGGGGAATAGGAATGGTAAGTCTTATATACTAGTTGTTGAATCGTGTTTAGCGGCTGTATCTGCTGACACTTGGTGTGTAGATACGGGAGCCACTGACCATGTCTGCAATTCTTTACAGGGGTTCCACCAAACCCGACAGCTCAGTGATGGAGAGATTACCATACTCATGGGAAATGCTACAAGAGTAGCAGCTGTCACAGTGGAAGACGTTTATTTATTTTTCAATAAGAGTAAAACTCTTATTTTGAGGAATTGTCTTTATGTACCGCATTTTAGAAAGAATTTAATTTCAGTTTCTAAATTGTTTATGAATGGATATTCTGTTTCTTTTAATGACAAGGTTATTATAAGAAAAGATAGAATTATTATCTGTGATGGTACATTGATAGATAATTTGTATACTCTTAATCCAATTTCTCCCACAATGCAACAAATTGAAACGAATGATACATCTACTAATAAGAGAAAGGAACCTTCTAAAATGAACCAAACATATCTTTGGCATCTAAGACTGGGTCACATTAACTTAAGTAGGATTCAAAGGTTGATAGCTGATGGACCTCTGAGTTCATTAGTAGTGGAAAATTATCCAACTTGCTAATCCTGCTTGGAAGGAAAAATGACTAAAAGGCCTTTTAAGGCAAAGGGGTATAGAGCTAAAGATTTGTTGGAATTGGTTCATTCTAATTTATGTGGTCCTATTTCTGTCCAGACAAGAGGGGGTTTTGAATATTTTGTCACTTTCATTGACGATTATTCAAGATACGGATATATTTATTTGATGCGCCGCAAGTCTGAATGCTTTGATAAATTCAAAGAATACAAGGCTGATGTGGAAAAGCAACTTGGTAAATATATCAAAACACTACGATCTGATCGTGGTGGTGAATACCTCTTGGGAGGGTTTAGGAATTATTTATCGAAAAATGAGATTGAATCCCAATTGTCTGCACTGGGCACACCCCAGCAGAATGGTGTAGCGGAAAGAAGGAATAGGACTCTTATGGAAATGGTAAGATCAATGATGAGTTATTCGGAATTACCAAATTCATTTTGGGGACACGCCTTAGAAACAACGGCTTACATTCTAAACTTAGTACCTTCTAAATCGGTAGCCTCCACACCCACAAAACTATGGACAGGGCGCAAGCCTAGTCTGAAACATGTTCGAATTTGGGGTGCTCCGGCACACGTGTTAAAGGCAGATGCTGATAAGTTAGAATCACGTACTGATGTTTGTCTGTTTATAGGGTATCCTAGAGGAACGAAGGGTGGTTTATTTTATAGTCCCAAGGACCAAAAAGTGATCATGAGCACGAACGCCAGATTTTTGGAAGAGGATTATATAATGGATCACAAACCCATGAGTAAAATTGTTCTAGAGGAAGTTAGAGGGGAAACACCAAATATAATACCAACTGTACAAGAAGATATACCACAGGACACTGCACCGCGTGTTACACTTGATACACAATTGCCTGCGGAGCCTCGTCGTAGTGGGAGGGTTGTCAGACAATCGGATAGATTCATGGGATTGGAAGAGTCATCCGACTTAGTCCCGGGTGAACATGAAATTGACCCACGGAATTATAACGAGGCACTGCAAGATAAAGATGCTCAATTATGGTAAAACACAATGAAATCTGAGATAGAATCCATGTATTCTAATCAAGTCTGGGAGCTTGTAGAACCACCCAATGGTGTAAAAGCTATTGGATGCAAGTGGATCTATAAGAGAAAAAGAGGATCTGACGGTAAGGTGGAAACCTTTAAAGCAAGGCTTGTGGCTAAAGGATATACTCAGAAAGAAGGAATCGATTATGAGGAAACCTTCTCGCCTGTGGACATGCTTAAGTCAATCCGGATTCTCTTGTCTATTGCTGCTCATATGGATTATTATGAGGTATGGCAAATGGATGTCAAGACAGCTTTCCTTAATGGAAGTCTTGAGGAAAACATCTATATGAAGCAACCAGAAGGATTCATTGCAAAGGGCGAAGAGCATCTTGTGTGCAAGCTTAAAAGGTCCATTTATGGATTGAAACAAGCTTCAAGATCATGGAACATTCGGTTTGATGAAGTAATCCAGTCATATGGATTTATTCAATGTCCGAATTAATCATGTGTGTACAAGAAGTGTGACGGAAACATAGTGGTATTTCTTGTACTATACATGGATGATATTCTGCTCATTGGAAATAATGTAAAGTATTGTCGGGTGTAAGGGTATGGCTGTCCAAGCAGTTTGAGATGAAGGACTTAGGAGAAGCTGGACACATTCTTGGGATCAAATTAATAAGGGATCGCAAGAAAAGAATATTATGTTTATCCCAAGCTTCGTATATTGATACAATCCTAACTCTTTTTAGCATGCAAGATTCCAAGAAAAGTTTTCTACCTTTCAGACTGGAATACCTCTATCTAAGGAGATGTGTCCTAAGACACAACAAGTAATAGAGGCAATGAAGCTGGTCCCTTATGCTTCGGCAGTAGGAAGCCTCATGTATGCTATGTGATTAACCATAACTTGTAGTCGGGTTGACCAATTCAAGAATTTATCGAACCACAGGGAGGTCAATGCTAGCACTTAAGCGAGATCACGTTTATCACGATTTTATAGAAACGAATCATAGATGGATAGTTGGGTAAACAAGTAATTAAATGCAAACAAATGAAAGTAGACAAGCAATAATCAAATGACAAGATAAAAATGATGAATGAGTGGTTATCCAAATTGAGTAGAAGTGAGATTAACAACACTAATGAAGTGGTAACTTATGGATTCATGCATTAAACTCATATGTATCAAGGGTTAAGACTAAGGGCCAACACATATTCCACCTAAACTTCCTCTCGAAATGAATAGGATGTAGATCATTTGCACAATCTCAAAATAGCTCAAAGGTTGGTTCTCAATTAAACTATTCCAACTAGGTACTAAGTTCAATTATAGAATCCCTTCATATAATCAATTGACTTCTCAATCTAACTAATCACATGTTCCATCAAAGGGTTCTAAATAATAAAGGACTTCTCAATCACTTTACCATTTATAATGCACATGAGGTGTTTGATGAAATGATTCACTTGACTATCCTAAGCACATAATTGATTTCTCAATCTAATCATATAATTAGAACAATCAAACACACAAAACATCATAGATCTCAAGATATATAAGCACCAATGATAGAAAATCAAATATCCCCATCAACATATGAATTTAATTAGATAGATCCACAAATTAACCAACAACCTTCATGTTGCTAATCTCACAAGGGAGATTAGCCTACAATCTTCATAAGATCCATAACATAGACATTATAATTCTTACAAATCATGATAAACTAAAGGAGTAACACAAAATTGGAATGAAAACTCCCTTGGAAATGGATCCAATTGAATCTCCCTTCTTCCTTTGGTGATCACCCAATCTTCCTTGCTTCTTCACTTGATTTGGATGGAAGAAATTATGGAGAAATGATGTAGATCTAGAAATGGATGAATGGGATGAAGAGGATGGTGTAAAATCAAAGGAATGGTGTGTGAGGTGTGTGGGAACAGTAGCAAATCGGATCTCCCCTCAAAATTTTGAATGGATTGGTATTTATACCCCATGAAGATCTTCTAGAAGAATTATAAAAAATATCCTGTTCTGGTGCCGACACGAGTCGTGCTGCGTGGCACGAGTCGTGTCGTGTCGAGGTTACTTGGTCAACAATACTCAAAACGGCACACGAGTCGTGCTGCGGCGCACGGCCAAAGGGTGGCCGTGTTGAATGTATAGACGTCGCCGCACGGCCGCCGCTTACAGGCTCGTGTCCGGTACACGGGCCGTGTGATGCAACACGGGTCGAGCTCCGCAACACGGCCAAAGGGTGGCCGTGTTGGATAAATAGATGTCGCCACACGGCCATTCTGGATAGGCCCGTGTCTGGTACACGGGCCGTGTGCTGCAACACGAGTCGTGTTGCCAGCACGGCCAGCCGTGTTCTTGTACTTTTGTTTCTTCTTCCTTGTTTGATCTCCCGACTTTATTTTTACTCCATTTTCACCTGTTATACATATGTTTAAGATCATTCTCACACATTCCCATGAAAACACATAACACTACCAAATTACACGAAAATACGGATAAAGCAATACGAAAAATACACACAAAAAGGCACTAAAATCTAGGTGAAAATAACGACAATCACACTTCCAAACTTAAAGTATTGTTCGTCCCCGAACAATGAAAATGATAAACCGAGGGAGAAATTTTCACCTAGTAAAAAGACTAAACGAACACAAGTAATAACACATCATTAGCAACAAGAATTTCAAATTATGCTAAGCTAACCTACAACATTAGATTCATGATAAGAGAAATTAACAAGTTCAATCAAAAGAGAATAAAGAGCAATATAGTCCTTTTAGTCTAAGACTCACATAAGTTTATCAATGTCACTCGACACTCTTTAAATAAGGTAAATCAACACTCCTCAATCAATTGGTTCGAATCACCATACACTTGCTCGTAGACTCTATTCACAAACCACCAAAATTTTAATCAATGATCAAAAAGGTCTTTAATTAAGGATGTAATGATAGGCTCTTTGGTAGGGTATGAATAATTTAGATAAAAGTGACTAAACGAGTGTAAGTAATCGAAGAGGTAGCTACTTTCTTCCATCCCTTCACATTCTTTTTCTTCCTTTCTTTTCTTGATTGATCACAAGCATTAATCATCACTTCCTTAGATTTCTTGAGCTTCTTATAGATTCATGCCTCTTTTCTTTTTGATTCTTAAGTACTTGAGCATATTATTGTTGCTTTGCTCATTTTCTTGTTTTGAAGTTGCATGTCCATTCTTTCTTGTGCTCTTTTCATCCTTTTTTTCTTACTTATTTACCATTTCCTCTTTCTCTTTTGTTATCTCATCATACCTTTCTAGCCACCATCTTCTTTATTACTCACACAAAAGGTATATATCTTAGGCTCATGTGGGTAATTAAAGCTTGTAATGTGCTATCTTCACAATAAATAGGCTTATAGGCTCAAAATGGTTGACTAGGAATGATTTTAAAGGTAAGAAAATATTTGGCAATGGCTATACATGACAAGGATGGCCTTAGATCATTTCATCGATCTCCACTAATCGGATTTATTCTTAAAGTCTTTGAGCAAGTATTTAGTTTATCAAAACTCAACCGATCCACTCATGAAAAGATATACCATGTATACATGGTCGAGGCTCAAATTCTCACAAGTTTATGCTCGACTTAAAAGGACTTATTACAACATATTCATCTTTTAATTGAATTAGTTAAATAAAACATATCACAATTCGAAAGTGTAGAGTTCCTTAATCATAATTCGACCTCACTCATCACCATAATGCATCATCACTCATATTCAAAACGACTCACAACCTCCCAAACAAACCACCAAATCGAACCTAAACATGAAAAATAAAAACAACTACACACAAACACAAATAAACCAAAGATAACACAAAGACAAAACTAAAAGAAAAGACACAAATAAAAATCACCCCATCCATGATCAATACACATCAAAAATCATCTCAATCCTTAATTGAAAGAAAAGTACGAAATTAAACATCCCAAAACAAAATAATAAGAAATCTCAAATCCAACACAAATTAAATCAACTAAAATAGATGAACTAATGAAGTGTCGAGCACCAAAAGTACTCCCTTAGTTATCCGGAGGCGGAGGGGGTTGATTTTGCCATGATCCCCAAGGGGTATAAGCACGAGGTGTGGTAGGAAACTGGAAATTAAACATCCTTGAGATCATCTCCTCCATGTTGTTCGAGCGTGATCGCGTATTCTCTTCATAGTACTCCCTACGACGCTGCCCCTCATGGATCTCCCTTATCATCGTACCCTGTCTCTGCTACTCCTCTCGGAACTCTCTCATCTCATCTCCAAGCGCCTGCTACGTCTGCCTGATATCCCTGAGTTCGTTTTCTAAAAAATTCCATCTTGCATTCCCTTCTCTTGGTCCATCTCCTTCCTCTTGTTCTTCTTCTTCTTGCTCAAATGCTGGAGGCTCTGGTGCATGCTCTTCAAATTCCACCTGATGAGGTTGCTCTTCCTCTCCTACATCCATGTCCACTGGCTCAGCTCTCAGATTCCTTAGCTCAGGATTCTCATCTACTCTCATCTGTTGGAGTACTGCTTCCACTCCATCTCTATTCTCTCTGTAGAAGGCTCTCACAACTGCTGAGTGGTTAGGACTCGCCATTGCTAGATTTTGATGCTTTCTTTGTCCTCGCAGTGTGGTGAGCTCAGGAGCAGGTAGAGGAAATGGAGCTCCCTTATCTTGCTTCAAGCAATACATGTTCCCTATGAATGATAGGAACTCCATCCTTATGAGTTGATTATAAGTGAGCCCTTCACTAACCATCGAGTGTTGCATCCCTCTAAGGTCGATGCCTAACCCTTGAGCAATCATTGTCACCATTCCTCCAATCATAATCCCTCGAGTGTTCTCTCTCTTCGCCACTCTCTCAACATGCTGAATGAAGTGAGCTGCAATATTCACTGTGAACTCCTTGAACATACTGTACATGATGTACAACTGCTTCTCACCAACAGCTCCACTCTCAAACCGACCCAGAATAGTATTGGATACTATCTTCTCAAGGTATCTCATGACTGGGTTCCTTATGGCTGTCCCTTTAGACGAACTTGCAATGTACTCTGGAGGCTCAGTCCCATCCTCAACTAATTTTCTCCACCAAGTCTGTTGATTGAAACCCCCTTGTGGTAAGAAGTTCTGATGACCTCTCATGATTGGGCACCCAAAGAACCTATTTAGCTCATTCACAGGTATCTTCTCCCACATTTCATTGTTCAACTGAAATGTGATAGCAATAGGAAACTTGTTCCTATCTCTGTGAACCTCCAATGTGCTCATGAACTCGGCTGTAAGATGGAGATAAGTGGGAGGTCTCTTATCGAAATCTCCTCCATTTCTACTCGACGGAATAGAGTCCTCAGATCACCTTCTATTCCAAGACCCTCCATGGTTGCTTGATCCTGGAATCGAGTTGCCCTAATCTTGGGGATTACGTACTCCCACCTCAATGCATACTTCTCCCATTCCATGAACTCTACTCCGAAATTCTCAGGGTGTTGGTCCTTCATTAGCAGTTTGGCATCAAGATTGGACAGTTCCATATCTGACTCAATAAAAATGAAGTCCTCATTGCGTTTCCTCACTCTTCTTTCAGCCATCTACAATTTCCAACATGATTCAAATTAGTTTCAATTTAACTCAAAGCAAAATGTCTCATATTAATTAGAATTATCACTAGTTATTCAACTAAGTGTTAATTCTATCACATATTCAAGCACAATAAACAATGTGTTTCAAAGACTAACATTTAGATCCAATCAACTTAGCACAAAGTTATTCAAAAATTTCATTCAATCAATCAATTTCAACATCCTAATCCTTCATTCTTTCATAACATTTCACTTCTTCAATGGGCACAATTCAATTCAATAATGCTTCATGCAAAAACCTTGAATTCCACTTTGAAATTTCATTTAGGCATTTCATCAAACACTTGGCATGCACATATTTCACACTTCAATTCAACAAGTATTAACTATGCCTTCATGCTCAAATCCTCAATACCTAAACTAATTCACATCAATACAATCATCATAGAAGCATTATTAATCAAATTGAACATCACATGCCCTAAATTAATCATCCTAAAACAATTATCCCCAAATTCCTCCTTCATGAACCCTAATTCTTCCCAAAATTCAATCAATCCAACAATTAAATATGCAAATTCATGTTTCACAATCCTAGACATGCTTCATACATACCATCATTCAAAGCCCATACATGAATTTCGAAATTTATACCTCGAATTGAAAATTAGGGCACAAGAATACATACCTTGAATTTTCTTGAACAAAATGAAGGGGATTGTTGTTTAAGCTTTGAAATTCACCTTTTAATCTCACAATCTTACCACTCTTTGATATTTAGAAGATAATTTGTGGAGTTTCCGAATGGATTCACGATGGGAATGTGTTATAACCTTATGGCCGTGTCCAGAAATCTGCCCTTTAAAAATGCTGCTTCAGACCCGACACGAGTCGTGTCACGCAACACGGCCATAAGGTGCCCGTGTTGCGTGATCTGATGCTCCCGCATGGCCGAAGCTTATAGGGCCGTGTCGGTGACACGACTCGAGTCTCGGCGCTTGGACACGACTCATGTCACGCAACATGACCAAAATCTGCTCGTGTTGGGCAAACTGATGTCGCCTCACGGCCAAAGCTAACAGGGCCGTGTCAGCGACACGAGTCGTGTACCTGCTCCCCTGAATTTTCCAATTTTTATCTTCAAATCTTGTCTTTCCTGTTTTAATGCTTCCAATACTCCCTATTCATGCTCACAACTCATAAACATCATTAGTTCAACCTTAATATCAAAAACAAAAGGATTATCAACTTCAACACCACCAAAACGAACCAAAATTAAACCGAACTCATGAGAAAATTTCAAATTTGGCTCAAAAACACAAAGAATGCATGTCAACATAGAGTATAACATATCGTATCACATCATATCCCCCCAAACTTGAATTGAAACAAGAGTTTCAAAGAAAGTTTGCAAAAAGTGGTACGATATACCGTTCACATCAATGACGCACTCTTTGAATCTTTAATAAATCATCTCCTCATAAGCACAATCCACCTACAAGACCAAAATAAAGCAAAACAAGAAAAAGAAATATTTACAAACCTAAACTACTAAAAGGATACGGATCTCAAGAATAGAAGGTGTCAACATATACCAACTCCCTTTGAGAGGGAGAATGGTAATGCTTAACCCTATGACCATTGACAATAAAAGAATTTCCATCCGATCCTTCAAGCATTAAAGATCCATTTTCTCTAACTTCAATCACCTCATATGGACCGGTCCATTTTGAACGAAGCTTTCCGGGGAACATTTTCAATCTAGAATTGAATAAAAGTACTTTATCCCCCGGAATAAACTCCTTTGCTTTGATTCTTTCATCATGCCATCTTTTAAGCTTCTCCTTGACAATTCGTGAGTTTGAATATGCTTCCTCACGAAATTCTTCAAGCTCAATCAATTGAATACATCTTTTCTTTCCGGATTCTTTCTCCTCAAGATTCAACTTCCTCAATGCCCATAAAGCCTTGTGTTCTATTTCAACCGGAAGATGACATGCTTTCCCATAGACAAGTTTATACGGAGAAAAACCAAGAGCGGTCTTGTAAGCCGTTCGATAAGCCCAAATCGCATCATCTAGCTTAAAAGACCAATCCTTCCTATTCCCATTGATAGTCTTTTGAAGAACAAGCTTCACTTGTCTATTGGACACTTCCGCCAAACCATTTGTTTGCGGATGATAAGGTGTTGACACCTTGTGCTTCACTCCATAGCTTATCAAAAGCTTCTCAATGATCTTGTTGATGAAATGAGTCCCTTGATCGCTAATGATCGCCTTTGGTACTCCAAACCTTGCAAAAATATTCTTCTTCAAGAAAGCCTTGACAACTAGAGCATCATTCGTTCTTGTAAGAATTGCTTCTACCCATTTAGACACATAGTCTACCGCAAGCAAAATGTAAAGAAAACCATTGGAAGGCGGAAATGGTCCCATGAAGTCCATCCCCCAAACATCAAACACTTCAACTTCAAAGATGTTCCTCATAGGCATCTCATCTCTTTGTCCAATACTTCCAATTCTTTGGCATCTATCACACCCCTTGACGTATTCCTTGCAATCCTTGAACAATGTTGGCCAAAACAATCCCGACTGTAAGATCTTAGCTCCCGTCTTTTGAAACCCAAAGTGTCCTCCACATGGTAAATTATGGCACATCTCTATGACACTTACTTTTTCTTCCTCCGGAATACACCTCCTTATGATACCATCCGGACAATTCTTAAACAACAAAGGATCATCCCACAAATATTCTTTAACATCATGATAGAACTTTTTCCTTTTTGACTCGGTGAGATGGTCCGGCTTGATACCGCACGCTAAGTAGTTTACCAAATCCGCGTACCACGGTCTTCCGGTCTCACACAAAGTGTACATCCGATGAAAATCCACTTGAAGTATCTCTTCATCTGGGAACATATCATTTATGAGCTCCATGGTTCCTTTTTCATCAACATTCTCCAATCGTGACAAGTGGTCGGCTATGACATTTTCGACTCCCTTCTTATCACGTATCTCTACATCAAATTCCTGCAACAAAAGCACCCAACGAATTAGTCTTGGTTTAGCATCCTTTTTACTCATCAAATACCTAATGGCAGCATGATCCGTGTAGACAATGGTTTCCGTGCCAACTAAGTATGGACGAAATTTTTCAAAAGCATAGACTACGGAAAAAAACTCCTTTTCCGTTGTGGTGTAATTCTTTTGATTGGCATTGAACGTCTTTGATGCATAATAGATAGCTCGAAATTTCTTCTCTTGCACTTGTCCAAGCACTACTCCCAAGGCACTATCACTTGCATCACAATGGAGTTCAAAAGGCTTGCTCCAATCGGGAGAGACAAGGATTGGTGAAGAAATCAAAGCTTCCTTTAACACCCTAAAAGCATCAAGACATTCATCATTAAATTCAAATGGAACATCTTTTTCAAGCAATTTACACAAAGGTTTGGCTATATTAGAAAAATTCTTTGTAAAACGTCGATAGAATCCGGCGTGACCAAGAAACGATCTAACCCCTTTTTCATTTTTAGGAGGGGGAAGATGTTCAATGGCTACAACCTTCGCTCTATCAACTCTCAAACCTTTTTCTGAGATATGATGACCAAGTACGATACCCTCTTGAACAATAAAGTGACATTTTTTCCAATTCAAGACTAGGTTCGTATCTTGACATCGCTGCAAGACCATGGATAAATTAGTTAAGCATTTATCAAATGAAGATCCAAACACGGAAAAATCATCCATAAAAACTTCCATCACATTTTCAATCAATCCTCCAAAAATAGCCATCATACAACGTTGAAAGGTGGCGGGTGCATTGCATAACCCAAAAGGTAATTTATAGAAAGCGAATGTGCCATACGGACAAGTAAAAGTTATTTTCTCTTGATCCTCGGGGGCTATCATGATTTGGTTGTACCCCGAGTAACCATCTAGAAAACAATAATACTTGTATCCCGCCAACCTATCAAGCATTTGATCAATAAAAGGCAAAGGGAAATGATCCTTATGAGTATTATCATTTAACTTTCTATAGTCACAACAAACTCTCCACCCCGTTTTTACCCTTGTTGCAAGTTCTTCATCAAATTCCGTTTTAACAATGGTTAACCCTCCTTTCTTAGCCACAACATGCAAAGGACTTACATGAGGACTATCACTAATGGCATAAACAATTTTAGCATCCAACCATTTTAAAACTTCCTTCCTAACAACTTCTTGCATAATAGGATTCAAACGCCTTTGAGGTTGTATACATGATTTATTCTCATCAATCAACCTAATGTGATGCATGCAAATTGTGGGACTAATTCCCTTCAAATCATCCAAACTCTACCCTATAGCACTCTTATGATCTCTAAGTACCCTCAACAATTTATCAAGCTCTAAAGGTGAAAGGGATGATGATACAATTACCGGAAATGTCTTCTTGTCCCCCAAATACGCATACCTAAGGTGATTGGGTAGAGGCTTCAATTCTTCCTTTCCTTTATCGACTTTTGACTCTTCATTCTCAACCTCTAATGGAAGATATTCCCTCTTTCCATAGTATGCCAACTTTGCTTCATCCTCTTGCATTTCCCTACAAGCATTCAATTCATGTAAACAATCATTAATATCTTCATCTTCTAAACAATGAAAAGAATGGTTAGAGTTTAAAGATAAAGTAAGAGAATGGCTTATGCTCATGTCAAGAGGATCTTTAGCTAAGATGAATGGTAGGTTCTCTTCAACAACTTCATCAATCATGTCAATCCTTCTACATTCTTCTTTCTCATTTGGATACCTCATAGCACTCTTCAAAGAGAACACCACCTCCTCCTCATTTACTCTCAACTTCAACTCCCCTTTTTGTACATCAATTAAAGCTCTTCCCGTGGCTAAAAATGGACGCCCTAATATCAATGGAACATTTGCATCCTCATTCATATCAAGCACTACAAAATCAACCGGGAATATAAACTTTCCAACTTTGACTAACACATCCTCCACTATTCCTCTAGGGTAAGTTAAAGACCTATCCGCTAGTTGCAATGTAACGGATGTAGGTTTCACTTCCCCTATACCAAGTTTTTTGAAAATGGACATAGGCATCAAGTTGATACTTGCCCCAAGATCACAAAGAGCTTTATGAACCTCACTCTTGCCCATTTCACATGTAATAACAAAACTCCCCGGATCTTTGAGCTTTGGAGGCAATTTCCTTTGAATTATTGCACTACATTCCTCCGTCAAGTTGACGGTCTCATTCTCTATCAAGCTCCTTTTCCTTGACATGATGTCCTTCAAAAACTTCGCATAGTGAGGCATTTGCTTCAAAGCATCTGCAAAGGGTATATTAATGTGGATTTTCTTGAAAATTTCCAAAAACTTTGCAAACTTTTCATCCAAGCCCTTCTTCAAAAATCGATGTGGAAAAGGAATAGGTACTTGTGTTTTTGGAATTCCCCAACTATCCCTTTCCACTTCAATTTCCTCCTCCTTCTTTTTCATTGCCTTGGTTCTTTCCCATTTCTTTTCAACAACCTTGTTATCAATCAATTCCGGTTCCTCATTCATTTTAGCCTCAACTTCACTTTCAACTTCTAATTCTTCTTCAACCAAGTGTTTCTCCATCTCTTTCTCTTCCACCTTATCATTTTCCATTGGCATAGACGGTCCATCATAATTTGTTCCACTCCTCAAGGTAATTGCCTTGCATTGTTCCTTTGGATTTACAATGGTGGTGGAAGGAAATTTTCCTTTCTCGTTAGCACTCATTGAGCTCGCCATTTGACTAAATGAATATTCCAAGGCTTTGAGTCTCCTATCACTATTTTCTTCAATGGCTTTGAATCGTCTTTCAATATTTTCCTCTTGAGTCTTGTTGGAAGCAATCAACTTTTCAAGAAGTTCTTCGGTAGTCGCCTTCCCTTCATTATTTGGCACTTTAGCTCCCGGATGATACCCCGGAGGATAAGCAACCGCATTACTTGGGTTTGCATAAGAAAAATTATCTTACCTCCTTTGTTGTTGTGGATAAGAACTTCCACTTCCTTGACCATTGAATACTCCTTGCCTTGGTTGTTGTTGTGGGTGTGAACTTCCACTACTTTGAGCATTGAATCCTCCTTGCCTTTGTGGATAACTTCCTTGATTTTGGTTGAAACTACCTTGGTAATTGTTTTGATAATTACCCTGGTAGTTTCTTCCTTGCATGTACGACACATCCTCAACACGTGGTATAGAGTTGGTCTATTGTTCACCATTCACAACATTCGGAGGTAGCACACCTTGCTCGACTTGTAGCCCCTCAACCATATTCACTCCTTGATTGTTCACACTTTGATTCAAGCTCATTTGTTTAACGACTTCCGCCACTATCTTTTCCATGCTTGGCATACTTGGTTCAACACATACACTCTTCACACTAAACTGTTGTCCTTTATCATAGCTCTCAAACCCATAGCTTCCACTAACCCTCTCTGATGGCCATTGGTAGACATTTGTAGCAATTTCATCAAAAATTCGAATAGCCCTTTCCGGAGTTACTCCGAGTACGGATCCACCTGCTGAAGCATCAACAAGCACTCTTTGCCCATTCACAAGTCCTTGATAGAAAAATCCAACTTGTTGATTCTCCGGGAAACTATGTTGTGGACACTTGCGTAGCATTTCCTTGAACCTTTCCCACGCTTCATAGAAACTTTCTTGAGGCAATTGCTTGAATTGAGTGATCAAGCTCTTCATTTGAAGCGTCTTTGAAGGTGGAAAATATTTGTTCAAAAACATTTGTGCTAGCTCGTCCCAAGTGTTGCACGTACCGGGAGTAAGAGTGGAGAGCCATGTTCTTGCTCTATCCCTCAAAGAAAATGGGAACAACCTCATCTTGATGCAATCTTCACTCACCCCATTCATTTTCACGGTGTTGGCAATCTCCACAAATTGAGCTAGATGAGCATTAGGATCTTCATTCGGAGCTCCACCAAATTGTTGCTCTCGCACCAATGAAATCAAGCCCATTTTAAACTCAAAGTTGTTGGCATGAATTGGTGGTCCCATCATTTGTGGAATTGCCCTTGGCATGAAGAAATCCCGTATCACCCTTTGATCATTTTGAACTCCATGTTGAACCGGAGGTGGAGGTACATACGCTTGTTGTGGAGGAGCATAAGCTTGTTGAAAACCTTGTTGAATCATAGCTTGTTGCACCATTTGTTGAATATAAGCTTGATTGTTAAACTCCCCAAATTATTGATAACCTTGTTGAGGAAGATTGGCATTGGCTTGATCTTGTAAATTTTGCATTCCGCCTCCATCATTCCTAACATTGCCTCGTTCATCTTGATTGTTTTCCATTTGATCACTCTTTTTGGTATTGTTCCCCTTTCTTCTTCTTCGAAAAGTGTGTTCAATTTCTAAGTCAATAGGTTCAACTTGTTCCCCTTTTGATCTTGTTTGCATACACCTTCAAAATAAAAGAAGTTAGAACAATATTTTCAAAGCAAAATACAAATAATAAATACAAGAAAAAAAATGTCTCTAGTAAGATCGCTCTAAACGTTCCTTCTTTAAGATACTAGCAACCGTTACCTCCCCGGCAACGGCGCCATTTGATTAATCATAACTTGTAGTCGGGTTGACCAATTCACGAATTTATCGAACCACAGGGAGGTCAATGCTAGCACTTAAGCGAGATCACGTTTATCACGATTTTATAGAAACGAATCATAGATGGATGGTTGGGTAAACAAGTAATTAAATGCAAACAAATGAAAGTAGACAAGCAATAATCAAATGACAAGATAAAAATGATGAATGAGTGTTTTTCCAAATTGAGTAGAAGTGAGATTAACAACACTAATGAAGTGGTAACTTATGGATTCATGCATTAAACTCATATGTATCAAGGGTTAAGACTAAGGGCCAACACATATTCCACCTAAACTTCCTCTCGAAATGAATAGTATGTAGATCATTTGCACAATCTCAAAATAGCTCAAAGGTTGGTTCTCAATTAAACTATTACAACTAGGTACTAAGTTCAATTATAGAATCCCTTCATATAATCAATTGACTTCTCAATCTAACTAATCACATGTTCCATCAAAGGGTTCTAAATAATAAAGGACTTCTCAATCACTTTATCATTTATAATGCACATGAGGTGTTTGATGAAATGATTCACTTGACTATCCTAAGCACATAATTGATTTCTCAATCTAATCATATAATTAGAACAATCAAACACACAAAACATCATAGATCTCAAGATATATAAGCACCATGATAGAAAAGCAAATATCCCTATCAACATATGAATTTAATTACATAGATCCACAAATTAACCAACAACCTTCATGTTGCTAATCTCACAAGGGAGATTAGCCTACAATCTTCATAAGATCCATAACATAGACATTATAATTCTTACAAATCATGATAAACTAAAGGATTAACACAAAATTGGAATGAAAACTCCCTTGGAAATGGATCCAATTGAATCTCCCTTCTTCCTTTGGTGATCACCCAATCTTCCTTGCTTCTTCACTTGATTTGGATGGAAGAAATTATGGAGAAATGATGTAGATCTAGAAATGGATGAATGGGATGAAGAGGATGGTGTAAAATCAAAGGAATGGTGTGTGAGGTGTGTGGGAACAGTAGCAAATCGGATCTCCCCTCAAAATGTTGAATGGATTGGTATTTATACCCCATGGAGATCTTCTAGAAGAATTATAAAAAATATCCTGTTCTGGTGCCGACACGAGTCGTGCTGCGTGGCACGAGTCGTGTCGTGTCGAGGTTACTTGGTCAACAATACTCAAAACGGTACACGAGTCGTGCTGCGGCGCACGGCCAAAGGGTGGCCGTGTTGAATGTATAGACGTCGCCGCACGGCCGCCGCTTACAGGCCCGTGTCCGGTACACGGGCCGTGTGATGCAACACGAGTCGAGCTCCGCAACACGACCAAAGGATGGCCGTGTTGGATAAATAGATGTCGCCACACGGCCATTCTGGACAGGCCCGTGTCTGGTACATGGGCCGTGTGCTGCAACACGAGTCGTGTTGCCAGCACGGCCAGCCGTGTTCTTGCACTTTTGTTTCTTCTTCCTTGTTTGATATCCCGTCTTCATTTTTACTCCATTTTCACCTGTTATACATATGTTTAAGATCATTCTCACACATTCCCAAAAAAACACATAACACTACCAAATTACACGAAAATACGGATAAAGCAATACGAAAAATACACACAAAAAGGCACTAAAATCTAGGTGAAAATAACGACAATCACTATGTTATGTACGAGACCGGATATCTGTTATGCCGTGGGCATGGTTAGTAGGTATCAAAGTAATCCAGGACAAGGGCATTGGACTGCGGTAAAGCATATTTTGAAGTACCTATGAAGGACTAGGGATTATGTGCTGGTTTACAAGGCAGATACTTTGTTACCTTTGGATTATACTGATTCGGATTTCCAGTCAGATAGGGATGCTAGTAAATCCACCTCGGGTTATGTGTATACTCTTGGGGGAGGAGCCATAATATGGAGGAGTGTAAAGCAGAAATGCGTTGCTGACTCCACCATGGAAGCTGAATATGTAGCAGCCTCTGAGGCAGCTAAAGAAGCAGTATGGCTCAGGAACTTCTTAATGGACTTGGATGTGATTCCTGGTTTGCCCAAAGCGATCACAATTTATTGTGATAACAGTGGTGCAGTAGCAAACTCGAAGGAACCACGAGCCCATAAGGCGAGTAAACACATTGAGCGCAAGTACCACCTGATACGAGACATCATTAAAAGAGAAGAAGTCGTTGTCGCTAAGATTGCATCTGAGGATAACCTTGCTGATCATTTTACTAAAAGCCTTCAGCGAAAGCGTTCGATGGGCATGTAGAAGGAATGGGGATTAGATGAGTGTCAGCAGATAAGACAGCGTAGTCTTTTAGTATAAGTGGGAGATTGTTAGATTTGTATACTAAAAGTCTTGCTTTTGTATTGAACAATGTTTTTAACGATTTTATTTGAAATGAGAATCATATGATCAAATGTTTTTGCATATTATAAATTATTTATTTATATGTTTGTACAAAAGTCCATTTACTTTATATTGTAAATAATATGCTGTGCGACAACACGCAGAAGATCATATTATCGGTTTCCTTATAAAGTATAAACAGATGCTCACAACCGAGATAGACGGGGACTATCTATCGGTATGGTTGTAGTGTGGTTTGGTATTAGTTTGTCTTGACCATAGAACCACATTAGTACACTGCTTTGTGTATTAAGTAGGACCACCTGAGATCGTTTGACTTATACTGTCTATATAGAAGAACTTGATCTCTGTTATTATGGATGTTCGTGCTCTTAATCCCTACACAATAACCTCGACACGTAAGGCAGTATATATTTCTTTGATTCATCAATGGGTGAGATTTAAATGAATTAAATCGACAAACTCGGTGAGTTGGGAAATAATGCTGTCTCTATGGTGTGCTGTTGATTGTAGAAGGAATCCATGTCTGTCATAGGTTGATGATGTCCCCTTGAGGAGCTCATAAAGTTTATCATGTAAATCTTGCAAGTGGATTAATTTCCGACATAATAATGAGGTTGAGTGGTACTACTCTCGGAAGAGATATTAATTAATTTGAGTTGTCAGTAACTTAATTAATTAATGGGCATTGTATATCTTAAACATGGGGAGACTATCGGGCTCATAATAAGAAGGAGCCCATAACATAATTTTGGGATTGGATGGGTAGTGCAGTAATAATATTTTAGTGGACTATATTATTATTATTGGATTTAATTAAAAGCTTTGGGCTAAGCTTGGTTAATTAAATCTAATTGAGGCCCAGCCCAATTTCTCCTCCTGGTCCCTACAGTAGCCCAACTATATAAGTTATCTCAGTTCCTAATAACCTAAGTCTGCACCACTTACGTAAAAAACAGAAAAGGAACAGATTGAGAACTCTCTGGGGATTGTTGACCACACAACACCAGAGAGTTGACTTTGGGTCATACTGTAGAAGATCAGAGGTGTTCTTCACAGATCTTCATCCTCTACTCCAACCCAGAAGTCAGGAAAATTATTTTTTACTTCTGCTGATTGTTTACCTTTTTTTTATCGAATCACGTTAACCAAAACGATCCAATTGCCAACAGAAGGTGGTTCCAAGAAAGGGAATTCTCGGCAGAAGGAATGTGAAGTCTTGTTGTCCAGCGGGTTATAGGATTCTAGCTAGTTTAGCGACTGAAGCAGGTTTTGCGGTGGAGTTGCAAATCCAACAACGTGAACCTGATGGTGGCCGACGCGAAAACAGATTCGAAAGGCATTATTGGTTGGGGGAATCCAACAGTGGCGATTCTTGAGGTGAGTACGGATCTGCAGAAATTGATGTAAATCAAAGAGGGCTTGGGCACAATACTAGCAGCGATCGGAATTAAGCAATAATGGTAATCCTCCATCAAGGAAGACAAGTCTCCAACAGCGACGGTGTTTGAAATTTTGGTGACCGGAGTAAGACGGTCTAAGAGTGGAAGCAAGGTGGAGGCCCAGCGTGGAAAGAGTACACCACAGCAGTTCCATGGAATCGAGTAGCATAACTCGTCGACGGCCGAGAAGTGTTCAGAACTGTTCGAAATTGAATAGCTGCAGCAACAGCTTCTCTCTGGCGAGGATGATGAAGCTGGCAGCTGGGTTCACGAATTGGGTTGATTGAATATTCCGGCAAGGAAGGTGGGTCAATCCAATTGTGATTAAGAGTTGCTTACAGCAAATTAAAGGGAAGCAAAATTATTCATAGGTGAATGATAATTTCTATCCAACGATTATCAGTAGATCACTTGTGGAGATCAAAAGTTAGAAGTGGCTGGAAATTGTAACTTTGGTTCAGTATAGGTTCAAAGAAATTGATCAGTACAAGGTGGCAGTCACAAGCAAGAGACATGGAATTTTTCATGGATGTGTCAGCATTGTTTAGGAATGCATGGCATGGTGTAATCTGATGGTACAGTCAGATTAAAAGAAACATGGGTTTCCCATGGGGTGAAATCATGCTTACAACATCTTGATTTTCACAAGATAAGGTCAGCTCAACAAGTTTGTAAGGAAAAATACTTTCCGGTAAGTGAATGGATGGTGTTCGGGGTGAAGTAGAGATATAATGGGGTAGCTAGGAGATGTGGTACTTGGACTCGTTGGCGTTTAAGAGCAGCTCGGTAACAACGAGCAAGTGGGAGGAAGCATCGGGTAATCCTAGTGAGTTAGAATCGACTTCAAAGTAATGGCACTTTCATTAGAAAAATTGTTTGAACTTGTTGTGGCTTAGCGGTATGTCAACGTTGTTACGTTGCAAGTATTGCTCAAGGTGGAGCAATGGTAAAAGTGTTACTCAAGGTGGAGCAATGTTTATAGGTTGCTACTCAAGGTGGAGTAGTGTAACGGAGAAGAGGGTTGAAATATGTTGCATTAAGTTTAAGGTGGAGAATGTGAGATGTAAACCTTAATGCATCACATTGAAGTGTTGGGAGAAGGTGGTCAGAATGCTCAGCTGATGTATGACCAAGCAGTGCTTAGTGGAACGGGTGCAGCAAATGATACACCCGGTGCATAAGGTGAGCAAGGAAGTTCGTGAGGGTTTTTGAATGGCTAAACGGATCTGTTATCAGAGGTTATTTGTACTGCTTTATAGCTTGACACATCAGCTGTTAGTTGGAAGTAGTTTCACTCAATTTGGTAACCGTTTAACAGTCCAACTGATGGCTCAAAGATGCCTACTCAGATTAGTCCCATAAGTTCCAGTGTGCTATATATTAGTATATAAGCTGTACTTTACAGCTTTATTCACTTGTAATCACCTCCACAATCATGTAGCAATAAAGAAGCTCTCTCCCGTGGATGTAGGAGTTTCATCTCCGAACCACGTAAATCGTGTCTCGTCTCGTTTTTTCTTTTCTTCTATTCTGTAATGTGAGTTCGTGTGTAGTCTTTCTTGTGTGAGTTTTCTGCTAATTTCACGACACAACTAAACTTCACTTTATATGCCACACATCCAAACTCTATACCTCATTCCACCACCTCTCACTCACACCCCAACCAAACCACCCCTCCACCGCCGAATCCACCATGTCGGAAAAAGTATGCGACCACCACGAGACCTCCCGTAGGGAGGTCGCGCGACGGTGCGTGGCCGGATTAATGATCTTCGTCTTCGTCTTCCTCCTCATCATCCTCCTAACCTGGTCCATCCTCCAGCCCAAAAAGCCCCGATTCACCCTTCAAGACGCCACCATCTTAAACCTCAACGTCATCTCCTCCACCGTCCAAGTCACTGTCAGCTCCCGGAACCCTAACTCCAAGATCGGAATCTACTACGACAAGATGGTGGTCTACGCCACCTACCACAACCAGCAGATCACCAACTACGCCGTCATCTCGCCGGTGTACCAGGGCCACAAGGACGTCAACGTCTGGTCGCCATTTATTAACGGCGACAATGTCCCTGTGTGCCGTGCAACGGCATTGCCCCTTTCTTCTTATTAGGAATATCCATTTTGAACCCTATTAATTAATAAGGTAAGCTTCCAAAGCTCCTTTCTTCAGCTGGTGCGTAGTTCTCTGCTGGGGCATCGCCCGCAAGGGCTGGCTCGACTGGGATTCTATTATATTCAACAGACATGTGTGGGTGGTCCCCCCGGACCGCCCGGATCCCAAGTCAGGACAAAACTGATGGCGCTATTAACCTGATCGTTAGACTTAATGGTAGGGTTAGGTGGAAGGTGGGGTCGTTTATTTCCGGACATTACCACCTCCATGTCACTTGTCCGACGTACATTCCGATCGGGAACACCGGAATCGTGATCGGAAACGCCGTCAAGTATCAGCTTTCACAGAGTTGTAGTGTGAATGTGTGATGAGCTGCAAAAGATAATTAATATGGAAGCTATTTGAATATTAATTATAGGATGATTAAATGTTTGGTGGGGATATATGTATATATTAATTTGGGTTATTTTTCCAGCATTTTGGTATTTATCCCATGAAGAATTAATTGCAAATTTTGCATGCCGGAAAATAATAAAGTGTCACAAAATCAAGGTGAGATGTGAGAGATGATACAGAAATATTATTATATTTACGTTTGTACCACATTTATATGATTATGAATTTATGCAATAATTATTTCTTCTTGGTAGAAAAGTTCAATATGATTAATGTTTTAATTTGGAGAAAGTAAGCAAACTTAGGGCATAGTTGGTGATCTTTAAGTGTCATTATTTATTTTGTGTTAAAAAATGTATAGAAAAAAATTACTTGAATGAATATTTGATTTGGTTAGTGGATAATCTATCTCATAATACGTGACACGTCTCACCCAACACTTATGGGTTGTCTATTGTGCAAAAGATTTGGCATTTTTAATTTATATCTTTAAATTTAGAATTAATGCAATATTATCAAACAAATTGTGAAACCTTGACCAAAAAAAGAAAAAAAGTACGTAAATAAAATTTGAACATAATTCCATTATTTTTAATTCGGAAAAATCACTAATAGATACACACTTTTAACCTAAATTATTATTTGATACAAGGAATTTAAATAATTACTCTCACATACAAAATATTGAAGTAAAATACCAAATATAACATTATAATCTCATACACTTTTAAACCACCAACTCTACCCCTCACCCACCCACCCACCAGACCGGCATTGATTGCTAGGGTTGACCGCTGGCCGGACTGCCGTTGACCGGCGTTGGCCGGACTACCGTTGACCGGCGTTGACCGCCGGTCGGACTGCCGTTGACCTGCGTTGACTGCCGGCCGGACAGCCGTTGACCGCCGCCGCCTGCTACCGGAATTTAAAATGTTTAAACAAAATTGTGCAAACAAATTGTGCAAATAAATAGGGGTATTTATAGTATCAAAATCATAATTGTGTAGTTATGAGTAATAGTACTTTGAGTCATGTAGTTTACAGCAATTATGCATTATTTTATGTACCTCCTAGTAAGTCACCCTTTTAATTTTAATGCATTCTTAAGTTTAAATTTGCACCTTTATTTTCGACAATAATAATTAATTTTGATATTTCATTTAAAATACTAAACTAATTAAAGAAATAAAAGATAGGAAGAAAGAATAAGTGTTTTCTTATAACACCTTGTCTTAAGTTGCATTATTACCGCCTGAAAAATAATTAGCGTATCAAATCAAATAAAAAAATTAACAAAATAAATAAATTATAATAACCTACATTAATACTCCATTAGGAGTGCTTAAAAAATAAAATTACCAAAATCTCCTCGAGATTTGTTAAAACTACCAAATAAATCTTATGCTTTGAAAAATTACTAATTATCCCTTTTAACTTGTTTTTTATTTGAACATTAATAAAAATACATTTTTTCTTAAAGTAAAGAAGGATGGAAATGACATCAAGACCCATATATTTAACATTGTATTTTTAAATTTCACTATATTTTTTTAAAAAAATATTTTTTAAAGGGGGGTAATTGATAATTTTTCAACCACGAGATTTATTTGGTAATTTGGACAAATTTCGAGGGTATTTTGGTAATTTACACAAAAAAATGGATTGTCCACTGGGGGCATTTGGTACTGAAATTTGAGTGTGAAATTTTAGGGAGACTTTTCTTACCAATTTTTATTTTTATGGCAACGTATGTTATTAATTAACTCTTCTTGTTGTTATCTCTCGATAGATTGAAACGTGAGAAAGAAGAGCATTTAATTTTCTAAGCTTAATGTTAAACTTGAATGCAGTTAGCAATATTTTGAGAATAATAGCACCACTGAATTATTATTTATTTATTTATTAACACATAATGTTATAGAAGTTAAGATGAGATAACAAATTAGAATAGACCATGGATCTAATCTTGACATCACTACACTTTTAAGTAAATATTATTCATTAATTTTTAATATATTTGAATATGGTGCAGTTCATGAATTGATGGAGTACAAAATTGATAAATCTTATGAGCAATATGACTATTTAAAATCCAAGCGATCAACAATAGCCAACCATGTGATTATTGCTACTTAATTCACATATCAACATTTCATTCACTAAAATTCATCCTTGTGGACACACTAATAATTATCTTGTCTTTCTAATTTTGGCTTTCTCCTTAATGACTCTTGCTTCTTTTTTAATTAACTCAAAAGAGAATAATATTAAAAAAAAAAAAATTACAGTTTTGAATTTCAAAATCAGTTGTATGGAGCATATGTATCAAGGTTAAAAAAATTCACATAAAAGACTTTCGTGAAATAGATAAAAAATTAATAATATTTTTAAAAAAATAATATTCGAATTAATGAAAAATTTCATACAAAATTCGTAATAAAAATAAAAATTAATACTATAAATTTGATAAAAATTAATAATTATTTTAAAAAACGTAAAAAAAAAATGCAAAATGTATCAATTGCGGACAAAATTCATTGAAATCCTTTTTTCTCGATCCATGATTTCTAACCCTTGTGCCGGTAGATTTATAAAATTCTAAGCTTCTAACTACTTAGTCCTTTTTCACAATTAAAAAAAAAATATCCTTATAATATTATATGGCTAAAGTAGTACTTTTTGCATCTTGAAATTTCTCAAATAGTACTATTATTTACTAGGAGTATATTATTAAATGTTTATACCTTTAAATATTATATGCTCCCTTCGCCCTATAATAATAATTGCATTTATATATGAATTAAGAAATATAATATTTTAATGTATGATGAGATAAAGAAAATAATATTTTAATATAAAGTGTATAATAATAATAGTATTGCATAATGACCTTATAATATTAATTGTTTTTGTATGTCATATTTACAAGAAAAAAAAATATATAACTACTAAGGATATCTCTTAATCAAATTCATGCATATTATCAAATAAAATAGATTTTTTTTCTTATAAACATACTTTTAATCTAATGACGGGTAATAAAACAGGGCAAAAGAATTGTGCTAAGTAATCCTAAAATGGAAGGAGTATTATCCGACGATGCTGCACCAATGCCCAAGTCCTCCAAAATTAGACTCGAAATTATGTCCTTTTATATCAAGTCCTTTAAAACCAAAAGTGAGTTGCTAAATTATGTTTTATTGACATTGGAGTTAAGTGAAACCATAGATTAGAAGCCATAAAAAGAAATTCATTCAAGTATTATCAAGTTAAAAGATGGACTATTGGATTCTCAAATGAAAAAAAAAAAACCACCTTTAATAAGGTAATTAAGTTGCAACTTGAACATAATACTATTGACTCTCATATTTGATCGTATAATCCCATAGAATTTGCAGACATTAATTATCAAGAATATATCTCATGTAAACCCCATATTAAAAAACATAATAGTTTCACTCTGTTATGCTAAAACAGAGCTTAGCCTCATCCCAGGGGCCATTGATCTCAAATTTGTACTCTTGAATCCTAATCAACCAATATGGGCACACCAAATTAACGAACACCAATATGCTCAATAATACAATGAAAAGCAGTTGGTGTAGTTGATAAACTAAGAACAGAGTGACGACCATTATCACCAAAGAGAAGCATATGTGCAACCGGAAAGAGAATTTCTTCATACAATAACTAACAAACGGAGCAAACAAGAAAACTTGCAAGGAGAAGAGAACAATAGCGAATACCTGAAGCCTCGATGGAAGTCGAGAAGCAATGAGCAGTGAAGCCACTATAGACGCATGAAGGGAGATGTTACTTGTTACCGAAGGAAATTCAAGAGCCCTTGGAGGTTTCACAGTGGAACCAGCATAGTTATGTAGAAAGAGATGGAGTATGACAAGAGAAGCTGTTAGAGCCCAAATGGAGTCTGAGCTTATGGATCGGGTCAGCGTTTGATAAATGGGGGATAAAATGTATAAACCAGTTATAAAAAATGAGGTCTTGAGGATGTAACTGAGCACTAGATCAAGAGATAGCATTTCTGCTGTTAAAAGAACACTGGTGAATCCTCCACCTAGAAGGGCAATGTCTAGTAACAAGAGAGACTGTTCACTAACAAAAGATCTAAGGGTATAAATCCAGACCATGGCCACAAGAGCAACGATGCATAAATACTGTGAGATGGAAACGGCATCCAGAATAACCTTAAACAAGTCTCTTTTGACAACATTTACATTCATAATCATGTCTTCTAGGAACGACTCATCCGTGTGATTGTCATCGAACCCAGGTTGCATCCCTCCATAAGCAATTTTTCTCCATTTATGAAGGGGTGGAGAAGCATTCTTATGTAATTGAGATTCCATCGTACAAAACAACCTATATGACACCAGAAGTTATTAGCACCAAACTACTGCAACTATACAATCATACAAGTATAACACCTAGCTTTTCATGCGGCTTTTAAGAGCTGAAAGGACAATAATCTCATGAGAAGTTAGTTCAATTAGAGTTGATATGCACAATTACCCAAAAGGGTATCAGTGTCACATATTACACCAAAACAATGCATAAAAATTGTTAGCTACAAAACAAAGAGATATATCCATAATGCAACCTAGGGCTTGCAACAGATACTAAGACTCAAATTGTGTACATAATCATTTTATCAATTGCTCTTGTTACAAAGCTAAATCAATTAGTCGAAAACCTGCAATAGGAAGGCACATAAATTGTCTTAATGGCAAAGCTCTCAGAAACAGTTAGCCTAAACCTCTATTCATCACATTTTACAACTCTAATTGTACCGTGAAATTGTAAATAATAAATGTACTCAGAAAAATTAACTGATTGCTAGTATACGTTTTCATCTTATTCTTATCACTTATAGCGTAGAGTTTCCTGGTGCCCAAAAACAGAAAATATAGGATACAATCTCAGATGTTATCTCATTGCTGGGGATCCTCAGGACATAAAAGTTTCATGGGTCATACTCATGGCCATTCTCACACTCACTAAGCAATTTCCTTTTGATGCTTTATGTTCTAAAGTCTACGTTGGCATATTAGTAAATAATAAAAGATAACAATTTATTTCAAGTTAAATGACCAATAATTCTCATTAAACACAATGCCAATAACCAAGATTAAGCAAAAAAGAGCTAAGAAACCAGCAACAACATAATATGCCCAAAATTCCTACAGAAATACATAACATTTTTGAGCCACTCTTTGAGAGTAAGGTTAAAATGGCACATAATAACAGATACTTGCGACTTGTATTGTCATGAAAAAAATATGGAGAAAAATTATGAATAAACGGATAGAAGTCTGCCACTTAATCAACAGCATTATCCTAATTAAAAATAAAAAAGGATAATTACCCAGATTTATATTAAACTTCAATTTTTCACTCACACTCACCTGTTGAAACCAGATAGTAAGAGACAATGAGATCTCAGAAACAGTGAGAGCGTAACGTCAAAGACATAGAGACATAAAGGTTATCAAACTTTCGTAGAAAGTAAATCACTCTGGACATTGTGATTCTCCTGAAGTGGGGATGCTACACACATCCGGTTGCTAGAACCAGGGCAATATAACGACCATTGGGAGACTCGATGATCTTCACTCTCAGGCTGTAACTGCAGGTAGAAATATCACAAGTAGCCCAATAAGATTTAAATGATAAATAAATAAAGACCACGAGTTCAATTAAGTTGGTCCAATATATGCATCAACCTGAAGTCTTTATCATTTTTTGGTTACAGAATTCAAACTTTAAAATTGTTTTATATTAACCCTTAATCTTACCCTTAGTTACTACCAGCATACAGAGATGTAATCAGGTCGAACCGATACTCGAGTTCGGCTAGTTGCTCTCTTTTGAGATTCAATTCAAAGATTAATATTTTTTTTACTCCAAAGACTAAAGAAATGTCACCATTTGTAAGTGTACTATATAAGTAGATTAATAGCGATCAAAGCTCAATTTTATCTACCAAAACTGCTGTAATCAATAACTAAATCCTAATCAACTAAACTAGACACAAGAATATAACACCATCTATAATTTTAACAGTTTCTGCCAAAGCTAAGCAGTCCAACAACCAGCTTTTACTCCCAAGTGGTTGCAGCTTCTGGTTAGTCAGACAATAACACATATACAGCTACATAGCTAATGTATCACTAGTTAATTATCTTATATTATAATAAAACTCAAGACTTAAGAAAACTTCAATCTTATAACTATCATAAATTAAAGTTAGTAGCCATCACTTTTACAAAAAACAAAAGGAAAGTACAGTGGAGTTGCAAGCTTTACCCGAATTGAAGAAAAATAAACCCAAAGCACCTAAAGAAACCCAATATTAAAAAAAAGAAAAATGATAACGATTTCTTTCGAGCTAAATGTCCAATAATTCTCCTTAATCACAATGCCAATAACCAAGATTAAGCAAATAAGACCCAAGAAACCAGCTAATTAAATGCGTTGACACATTAAATTATCAATTCAAAACAGAAATCTCTGAAACACAATATTAAAATTCAATTTTTGACTCACCTGTTGAACCAGATATCAAGAGACAACGAGATCCAAGTAACAGCGAGATAACGTCAACGTCAAAGGCATTGAGACACATCAATCTTCTTCGTAAAAGTAGATCACTCTGGACATTGCGATTCTCCTGAAGGGAAGATTATTACTACCCACACCCGTTCGCTAAATGCCGGCAAATATAACGACCGTTGGAAGACTCCGACGATCTTCACTCTTCAGACTGTTACTGCAGGTAGAAAAATCACAAGTAGCCCAATAACATTTAATTGATAATAAAGAAAGCCCACAAGTTGATTTAAGTTGGCCCAATAAGGCCCAGATAAATAGGTTGAAGCAATAATGTAAAGCCCAGGCTATCCACACACTTTTTTACCGTATACACCTAGCATCATTAATTTTCAAAATAAAAAGTTGAAAATACCCTTAATAACCGTACCCCGGTTTTTCTAAATGTACCCCAATCAGTAAACGTACCCATCAAGATTAAGAAATATATATATAAATTACTAAATACACCCCAATTTTTAGTATTTTACCCTTTCAATTTTTTCTTTTAAAAAAAATAAAAAACTCATTTAGCCTTTTAATTAAATAAAACACTATCACAAAATTCAATTCCTCCCCAACCTCCATATGCCAACAGAAAGCAAAAACGATGATGAAAAATAAAAAATCGAACGGAAAGAAACAAATATGATGGAGAATTTAATAAATCTTTCCTTCACGTTTCTTTCTCTATATCTACGCTGTTCTTGAGTATCTCTACGCATTCCTTCTTGTTTGCGAGTGTATAGAGTCTTTGCATCATCTCAAAATTCCGAAAGATTTTCAAATTAAAAAATTCAGATGTTCAATGGAAGTAACATTAATCTCATCCATATATTAAATTGTAGCAGTAATGCATTCTTATAGTGAAATAGATTCTTTTCTTTCTTGATAAGATTCAACTTAAAGATCAAAGAATTGGTATGCAATATAAAAAGAAGCAGATTGTTGATGGAATTGATGAGATCCATACCATTTGAAAAGAGGTCAACTATAAGATGCCTAGAAAAGGAGCTAAAATTGAGTAAGAGCTGTGTAGGCAGATTGGTGAAAGGTGGACAAATAAAGCGACATACTAATGCAATCAAGCCACATCTTACCGAGGAGAACAAGCTTGTAAGGTTAAATTACAGTTTAAATGCACTTGTAGTTGATGCTGAGTCAAACAAAATCAGTTTTTCAGAAATGTACAATGTGGTACATATAGATGAGAAGTGGTTCTACATGAGTAGAACTACAGAGAGGTATTACATGTTACCTGCAGAAACAGAGCCACATAGGACATGCAAGAGTAAGAAGTTCATTCAAAAAGTCATGTTTATGTGTGGAGTATCAAGGCCCCAATATTCAAGCGATGGCCAGCTTATATTTGATGGAAAGATAGGTGTATTTCCATTTATTATGAGGTGGCAGCAAAAAGAAACTCAAAAAACAGAGTGAGAGGGACAAAAGAATTCAAGCCAATTGACTCGGTCAACAAAGAAGTCACAAAGAGCTGCATGATAAATCAGGTATTCATCATTTTATTTTTCAAAACCTTAACTATAAGACTTAAGCTCATTATTCTTAAACTTCATCAAGTCTCCAAAACTGATCATGTTGACAATTTAACATTAATGAGCTTAGTAATTTGAATATTTCAGATTATTCCAGCTATTAAGGCTAAATGGCCTCCAAATGCATCCAAGAATATATTCATTCAACAAGATAATGCTAGGCCACACATTAGCAATGATGATCCAGATTTCAGAGCAGTTGCAAGCTCAGATGGTTTTAATATCATCTTAGTTTGCCAGCCCCCTAATAGTCCTGATACTAATGTCAATGACTTGGGTTGGTTCAGATCAATTCAGTCACTACATCTCAAAACTAATTCTCACACTGTTGATGATTTGATCAAGAATGTCAAGATTGCATATCAGAATTTATCTCCAGTAAAACTTAACAATGTTTTTTCTGAGTCTTCAGTGTTGTTTATTGAAAATCATGGAAGTTATGGGCAGCAATAACTATCATATTCCTCATTTGGGAAAAGCAAAGCTTATTAGAGAAGACATGCTGCCAATAAGCTTTGAAGTTGATGAAGAGCTTGTTAGGAATGGCATTCAACATTTGATCAAAGTTGATGACATTGAGAAACTCACTTATGATATAGGACCATTAATGACCTTCTTAGGTCATTAATTAGACAAATGATCAAGTATTATCTTTTTGGTTAATATTGATTACAGCTTAAACATTAGACCATAGCAAGTTCTATTTGTATGTTAGATTTTGTTTAAGTTGTAAACAATATGCAAGTTAATTTGGTGTATTTCAATTTTATTGTATTGAACCTAAGCTCTCAGAAAAAATCCATTAGAAGAAACACCACCAGAAAATATTCGTCATATGGTATTTGTCTAAAAAACTAAGATGCATCATAGTGGTGATAAAATATTCATCATATGGTATATTTCTCCGAAACTAAGATGCATCATAGTGGTGACATTTAAGTAAACTATCAAATCTCGCATCATGCACTAATAGCACCAACAGAATGCCAAAACAATATAAGCAATCACAGAACTCTTAGATTAACCACCCATACCATCACAAAACCAACTGAACCAATAGAGACCATCATAAAATCCTAATATTATCATCTGATACCATAAAAGAACCAACAAAATAGTACCAACCATCATAGGATTCTCAGATTAAATTTACAAACCTACATAGAATTCTCAGCTTAATCTTCCATCATCACAAAACAAGAGAACACAGAAACCATCATAGAATTCTCAAATTAAGCTCATAAACAATCATAGATTTCTCAAGATATCTATCTCAAACCATCACAGAAGCAACACTAATCGTCAATGAATCCTCAGTTTAACAAACATTAACCATTACAGAATCAACAAAATCGTTGTCTTTAGGCCATGAAAATTAGGAAACAGAGACTGGAAACTCACTTTCAAACTTGTGAAATCAGCGGACAATTTTCTTTTTGCATCGTCGGTAAGGCAACACTACCGGCTACCATCATCGAGGCTTCACCGTCGGAATCCATCTACGATCCACCATCATCGTCGGAATCCATCTACGATCCACCATAGGGCTTCACCGTCGGAATCCATCTACGATTCACCGTCGGAATCCATCTACGATCCACCATAGATCTAGAAGATACGTTCTGTTCGCGAGTAAATCGGAGACAAATTGATGAAATCAAAGCTCACAACTGAATCGACCAAGAGAGATAGATCGAGAGTTGCAGCGGATCGAGAGATAGATACGAACAGGAAGAGAAAGAGAGTGAGTGCGTGGGAGAACATTAAAGATTGGGGTTTAATTTTGGAGCAGATCGAGAGAGAGAGGGAGTACGTGGGAGAAGATTCAAGATTGGGGTTTACTTTTGGAGCAGATCGAGAGATTGATTAGAACAGGAAGAGAGAGAGAGAGAGTCTGCAAGAAGATTCAAGATTGGGGGAGAAAATATCAATTTTAGTTCAGTATCTTTTTTAAAATTCAATTTTAGTCATGCAATTTTTGATATTTTTAATTTTAGTCCTTTTAGTTTCAATTTTGGTTATATAACTTTTAAAATTTTAATTTTAATCCTATAAATTTCAAATTTAGTCCTGTATCTTTTTGAATTTTCAAAATTAGTCATATTATAAATTATATCATATTTCAAAAGATACAGGACTAATTTTGATAATTTAAAAAATACAGGACTAAATTTGAAACTTATAGGACTAAAATTGAAAATTTAAAAGTTACAGGGCCAAAATTGAAACTAAAATGACTAAAATTGAAAATACCCAAAGTTACAAGACTAAAATTGGATTTTGAAAAAGATATAGGACCAAAAATTATATTTTTTCAAGATTGGGGTTTAATTTTGGGTGTAATTAATTTTGTATAAGATCAGGTAGTAATAAGTTGGTTAATTATTTGATTAAGTATATGGATTTGGTAATTAAGTGGGCCCAAAGGTTGTGGCAATAATGAAAATAAGGAATTTTTGTAAGGATACTTTTGGAAGGAATATTTCCTTAAATAGGATGTGAAGTTGAATTTGGGACGGACAGAAACGACAAGTGTGAAGTTAAAGTTGAGACGGGGGAGTAATAATTTAATGAAAATTAGTAAGTAATTAAATTAAATGAATATTACTTTTCATATATTAAAAATCACTTTTTTTAATTATAAAGTTATGAGTGTATATTAGGTGCACCCGGGTGCAACCTTGCACCCAACCTTTTATTCTATTTGTATACATGTTATTCTCTTTTGTATACATGTTTTGTAATAATTGTATACTTTTTTCACAATAAGTTTTTCATTAAAAAAACTAACATTCATATGCGTATAACTTTTTATTCAATAGTGTATACATGTATTTTAATAATTGTATATTTTTTACACTCAATTTTTCATTAAAAAAATTAAGTGTTAAATTGTATACATTTTTACTCATAATTGTATATGTTTTGTTTATATTTGTATGTGGGTGCACATGAAGCTTCGTGTGCACACTATATTTAGCCTAAAGTTATTATATCCTTTTATTCGTCTCAAAAATTATTTGTATAATAATTTAATTGAATAATTATCACTTTTTCATGATCAAATATCACGTCTTAAGTATACTATGGCAGAACTGCGTGTCATCTCCATAGCGCTCCATTATGACGTGTAATTTTCTCATATTTTTGAATTTTTAAATTATTTTTTTATATTTTCTTTATTTACTTATCATTAAATTTCTTATTTAATATTTTCTTTTTAAAATAATGTATTTTCTTATTTTATTAATTAATCTTAAATAGGTAATAAATTAAAAAAATATTTATAGAAATTAAGAACAAAATATTAATTAAAAATAAAAATTATGTTTATTTGAGATAATAATAAATAAAAATAAGCATATACATAATTAAAGAAAAAATTCAAATTAAAATATATATCAAAATATAAATTAAAAATATATTTATCTTTTCTTATATGTGCACCTCATTGATTTATCATAAAATAAATTCTTTTTTTATTTTTTTATTTTGATTGATGACTAATTAAATTTTGAATATCTTTATATATTTATTTTGGTATTATTATTTAATTACTAAATTTTTTATTGTATAAATTAATAAGTATAAATTTAAATTATATATAAATAGAAAAAAGAATATTCCATATAATATTCTCTCACACCCCACCTATAAATAAGTCTTTTTGTTAGTCATTCCAAACACACACATTCGATTTTTCAAGATGAATAGAAGATTTCTTCAAGTTCCTCTAGATAATTGAATTATAAAAAGTATAAAAAATTCTTTTGATGGAGCGAGATTGGATTCACTTCTAAATGATTGAATCTCGAACCAATTCAAGTATTATTCAAGATGAAAAGAATCAATTCAAGTATTCTTCAAGAATCAATTCAAGTATTCTTCAAGATGAATGAGATGATCGATTCAAGTATTCTTCAAGAGGAAAAAGATAATCGATCTATTCAAGTATTCTTGAATCATTCAAGTATTTTTGGAATCGATTTACCTCTTCAAATATATAATCTCAAGTATTCTTTCTTCAAAACGAATAAGAGGATCGATTCAATTATTCTTGAATCATTCAAGTATTTTTGGAATCAGTTTACTTCTTCAAGTATATAATCTCAAATATTCTTTAAGAAGAGGAATAAGATGATCGATTCAAGTATTTTTTTTAAATCGATTTATCTCTTCAAATAGATAATCGATTCGAGTATATATTCTTTAAGATGAATAAGAGGTTAAAAACTGATTCGTTTAGATCATTCAAGTATTTTTAGAATCAATTTACGTTTTCAAGTAGATAATCTATTAAAGTATTTGTTAAGATGTATTCTTTAAGAGGAATAAGAGGTTAAAAAACTGATTCATGTAGATCATTCAAGTATTTTTGGAATAAGTTTACTTTTCAAGTAGATAATCGATTCAAGTATTCTTTAAGATGAATAAGAGGTTAAAAGACTGATTCATGTAAAGAATCGAATTCTTTCTTCAAGTTATTTAAGTTTAATTATTATTTTATATTATATTTTTTTAATATGTTACTCAATGTTGGCAAATGATATTGGAATCGAGTTTTGAAATAATTGTTGATTTATTTATTTTAGCATATTAATTTTATTTAATTATTCATATGTATTTGAATTATTCAATTATGACATGTAAATTATAAAAATCGTTTTCTTTAGTTGTTTATAATATTTGAAACTAATAAAAATAAATAAAAAATAAAATTAGTAAATTCATTAAATTTTTTATGAATATTTAAAAGAATATATATATATATTAGATTAATTTCTTAAAAATAACAATTAATGGAAATAGAATTATTATTATATAGTTAATTAAGAAAATACTAAACCATGATCATGAGTAAAAAGTAATATTCCATTTAAATATTATTTATAATATTACGTATATTTAATAAAATATAGCAACTATTTAAAATATTTTAATAATTTTTTTAATTAATTCTAAAATTTTTGACCTTATTTTTCTTAAATAATCTATATATATATATATATATATATATATATATATATATATATATATATATATATATATATATATATTAAGTACTCACTCAGTCCCGTTTCAATGTTTACGTTTGCTTTTTGCACGTTGATTAAAAAGTATTATATTTTAATAGATAGTGGGTGAAAAAATATAATATTTAATGTGAAGTGGGTAGGTGTATCAGTGTTGGATAATATATTAATTATTTTAGGTGGGTCCCATATTCCTAAAAAAGAAAACGTAAATATTGAAATGAGACGCGCAAAATAGAAATGTAAACATTGAAATGGGACGGAGGGAGTATAGTATAGTAAAGTAAAGTCCTTTTCTGCTAACGTGTTGTTCACATATAGTCTTACTATTTATTTATTTTTTCCTATGTATTTATTATAACTTACTCCCTCCGTCCCATTAAAGTCGTGATATTTTTTTTGGGCACGGAGATTAAGGAGTATAATATTTTAATGTAAAGTAAAGTGAGAGAAATAATATTTAATGTATAGTGGGTAGGTGTATTAGTAGTATGTGTGGAGTGTGTGTGCGACAATATGAATATGTTAATATTTTTTGTGTGGGTCTCATATACTTTAAAAGGAATGTAACAACTTCTATGGGACAACCCAAAAAGAAAAATGTCACAACTTTTGTGGGACGGAGGAGTATTTACTTTAGTATCATTAATTACAATTAATAAATAAATTATTCAATATAAATAAATTAATTAGTATCAAATCAAATTAAGTATAGAAAAAAAATAATAAATTGAGATTTTTTTTATATAATTGATATTTATTTAGACAGTAAAATTAAGGATTTATTACTAAGAGTGACATACTTTGATCATAATTGCGCTTAAATACAATAAAAATGAATTACTAACAACTAAATAAATATACAGCAAAAAGACAAAATTGTCCCTATATGGTTGCACATTTTTTTTAAAGAGACAGGGGAAGTAATAAATTATTTTCAATTGTATTATATTATAAAATAACATTAAACAAAATATACAAGTCAAAATTCTTTCAAATAATTAGAATATATATACATATATATTATTTTTTACATGATTTAGTTATACGCACAATATCAAAAGTCAAATATTATAATTTGTTGCAAGTTCTTTATATTGATGAAAAAATTATCTAGCTATAACAAAAAAAACTCTTTAATTAATGTTGTTACGTTATATAACACGGATTATTTAATTATAAAAATAAGAATAATAATTAAATGATCCCGCGTTGTACGCGTTTCATACTAGTGTCAATATAAATGTTATCACTTTTTATCTATCATACAATTTATTTCTGAAATAATTAATTAATTGGACAATTAGTAAAATAAAAAAATGTTCATTTATCACTTTTTTTAATTAGATATCACTTTTTATTAAAAATGTTATCACATTTTATTCGTCTCATGAAATCCTTTTATGAGTTTGCTAATCACTTTTTCTTGATTAATTATAACTTTTTATTAAAATATTATCACTTTTTATTCGTCCATGAAATCCTTTTATGAGATTGTTTATCATTTTTTCTTGATTAAGTATCACTTTTGATTAAAAATATTATCACATTTTATTTGTCTCACAAAAATCTTTGGTTAATTTGGTTATCACTTTTTTCTTGATCAATTATTATTTTTTTATGAATAGCATTATCACTTATATCTCTCTCATAAAATTATTTCCATGAAACAATATTTTACACCAAAAAAAAACATAGAGATTAATTATAAAAAAAGAGTAGGTCTTGCGTGAGACCATTTTTCACTTTTTAAAATAGTTATCACTTTCAGTATAAAACGTTATCACTTTCGCTATAAAATATTATCACTTTTTATTTATATTATAAATTGTTCTTGAAATAGCATCATTACTTTTCATGAATTTATTATCACTTTTCTGTATTATGTAAATAATTTTTTTATTGTTTAATTTTATTATTTTTTTAATTAAGTTTTTTTGTATGATTTCTCCTTTGATTATTCTTTCTATTTACTTATTTTTTTTTGTTTTAATTTAGAATTTTTATTATTATTAGTAATTTTTAATTTTTGATTTTTTAACGTTATTAAATTTTTTTCATGATTAAATTTACAAAAAAATTTAAATTCTAATGATGTGTCATCACGTGAATTAATTTTAATTTTAATAATTACTAATTAATATTTGTGATAAATACATAAATTTTCTTAAGATTCAAATACGTATATGATTAGATCAAATAAAAATCAAATCAAATCCAATTTTATTTATAAACATAAAAAAAGAAAAAAAAATATCTCTCCCCACCTATATAATAAGACAAATAGTTATATTAAACTTAAATTATATTTTTTAAAATTGTTCAATAAATAGTTATATTAAACTTGAATTATATTTTTTAAAATTGTAACTTTAAACCCATGTAATACACGGGATCCATACTAGTATGTTATAAATTACAAGGGTGAAAATACAATTTTATTCTTAGATTTAATTTTAAATTCTAGAAGTAAAATATGCCATAAACTATAAGGTGAAATTACAATTATATCTTTAAAAATATCACTAAACCCTAGGAAACATAAACCCAAGAATGAAATTATAATTATATACTCCCTCCGTCCCACCGAAAGATCACCATTTTACTATATTGGGCGTCCCATCTAAATGTCCCTATTTCCCACTTTTAGTAATAATGCACAATATGTAGCCCGCCACTCACTACTAATACAACTACTCATTACACATAAAATAACATTCCCTCTGTCTCAGGTATTTTCACTCATTTGTACGGTGATCGCTAATTATTTTTACCCTCAAGTGTAAGGGATCGATTGTAGCGCGTGTGACCAAGTGAATATCGTTCCCACGAGATAGTTACAAATTTAATAAGTAATTCTATTAATGATAAATTGATTGTAAGACAAATTCGGGGATTTTTGAAGTGATATTAATTAAACTAATTAGAACTAAAATTAAACAATTAAATTAATTATTAAATAAAATAAATCACGCGAAAGAATACGATTTAAAAGTTCAAGGATGGATAATTGGTAATGCTCGGGCTAACAGTTTAACTATGTGACTAATTTATCTAGACCCAAATTAATTATCTGCAGACATTTATAAGAGGATCATTAAGCCTAGTTAAATCACCTTGATCGGGTATGATCTAACACTTATAATGAGATGAAAATCCTAGGATCAATAAGGAATTAACTATCTCTCACTCTATAGGTACTTCATGCTAAATTCCATTAAAGGCTAGACCACTAGACTTTCCTTTCTAGGTACGCAATTATTAACCCCTTTTGTCTCCTGATTGTCGTTATTTTCACCAAGATTTTAGTGTCTTTTTGTGTGCCTTTTTCATATTATTTTATCCGTATTTATGTGTATTTAGGTGGTGTTATGTGTTTTTTATGGAATTGTGTGAGAATGAGCTTATATGTGTACAATAAGGTGAAAAACGGAGCAAAAATAGAGTCGGGAGAAAGGAGGAGGCAAAGCAGCACAAACACGATTGGCTGTGTTTGGCACACGAGGCGTGTTACGTGCATGGCCCGTGTGCCGTGCACGACCCTGTAAGAATAGGCCGTGCGCGCGCATCATAACACATAACACGATCACCCCTGTGGTCGTGTACTGTGCACGAGCCGTGCGCTGTCTGAAGCTCGCCGTTGACCAGAAGCCCTAGACACGACTAGGGCCGTGTACTGGGCTTGAGCCATGTAGGTGTAAAAATTCAGAAAATTTCAAAAACCTTCTAGAAGATCTCCAAGGGTATAAATACCCTCCCATTCAACATTTGATCACATCCAAAACCAAATTTTCAGCTGTCCACACACACCACACATCAATTCTTTCATTTTACACCATATCCTTCATCACTTCATCCATCTATTCACTCCATTATCATCTTACCATAAATCCATCATCAAAGTGAAGAGAATTAGCAAGGAAAATAGAAAAATTGCAAAGAAAGGAAGAAGATAACCATTGGATCCAATTCAAGGGAGTTTTCATTCAATTTTTGTAGGAAACTTAATTGTTTATCATGACTTGTAAGATTTTTAATGTCCATGTTAATTATCTTATGAAGATAGTAGGCTAATCTCCCTTGTGAGATTAGCAACATGAGATTTGTTGGTTAATTTTAGGGATCTATGTATTTTAATTCATGTGTTGAATGAATTTGTGATTTTCTATCATTGATTGTTAATTTGTTTGAGTTGTATTGTTGAATTGTGTGATTAATTGTCATAGGCATGTGATTAGATTGAAAAATCAATTATATGTTTAGGATAGTTCATTGAATCAATTTATCATACACTTCATGTGCATTATAAATCTTGAAGAGATAGAGATATCCTTTAGGATTTAGAACCGTTTGATAGGACATCCGATTGATTTGATCGAGAGATTGGTTAATTGTGTGAGGGAATTTTCATTGAAACTTAGTACCAAGATGGAATTGCTTGAGTGAAAACCAATCTATCGAGCTATTTTGGAATTCTTATTGGGATTTACGTTCTATTCATTTTGAGAGAAAGTTTAGAAGAAATGAGTGTTGGCCCTTAATCATACATCCATGAAACACATGCAATTGATACATACTTTCTAGAATTACCACTTATTGATTGTTGTTGATCTCACTTTTAATCAATTTGGTAAACACTTTTCATCCATCCATCTTGTTTGTTGATCGTTGATTACTTATTTAGTTTAATCTATTTAATTTACTTGTTTTGCAACCAAATCCATTGATGACGAGTCTTTATAAAATTACAAAAAATGTGAGATCGCTTAAGTACTAGCGCCTTCCTCCTTATTGATGAGTGTAAATTCACTAGTTTCGAGCCCAGATTCGTGTACTTATGGTGTAATTAATGATGGTGATTCGATGTGAATTGCTATACTTGGTGGAAAGTCATGAATCGGGAGTGTCTAAGGCTATTTGAGCTGATTTTCGATGGAAAACAAGTTGGAAGTGATCGGATTCGGAAAGAGAAAGAAACAGGGATGGATTCAACCATGCAGGAGGTGGATTCGACCAAGAAGAAAGGAGTTCGACCAGAACCTCTGGTCGAACTGAGCTCAGAAAAGTCAAGTTTGACCACGACAGTCGAGTTCGACCAAACCACTTGGTCGAACCCAAGGTCGAACTCGAAGCCTAAACCAAAGCAGTACCTGTTCGACCAGAAAATGTCCAGTTTGACCAACGCTCTTGTCGAATCCGAGATCAGAAGCTAAGTTACAGAGGAGTTCGACCAGGGATTCGACCAGCATGGAGGAGTTCGACCAACTTGTTTGGCCGAACCGATGTTCGAAAACTTACCAAATTCGTATTTTACACCTTCAATGCATGTGTTTGCTCAAGAAGCCCATCCAAGGCCCGTAAGGAGAGTTTACAAGTATAAAAGAAGAGCTTTCGCAGGAGATCAAGAGAAGCATTCATCATCCATCCTTCACCAAGCCCTACCAACATCCTAAGGAGTTGTGAGGAGAGGTTAGTCTGGCGAGTCAAGTAAGATCATACCAACTAGCCATGGTTGTTCTTAGATCAATCATGGGCTAGAACCACTCCGGTTGTTCTAGGGTTATGAAAGTTTTATGAGTTAATTGAATTTCCATGTGTAAACTCCGTACAACACTACTTGTGGTTTATTCTATATAAGATTGTGCCTTTTTAATTAATACTCATGGTCGTTTTGTGCATTTTTAACTGTTATGTAGAGTCTGAATACATCTCTTGGTTATTGATTGAGTGTGTTCACCGCTGAGCAGGATTGTATGTTATAATTCTAAGTGAAGGGATTCCGAAGTCTTATTAGAACTATCTTATATAGATACTTGTTAATTGAATCATATTCGGGATAATAAGTAGGATAAAGAGTATAAATTTATATTACCTAAAAAGGGAGATCAAATCGGTTTAGAGTACTAAGTGCACGGGAAATAATTGATTATGATAGTACTTAGAAAGGAGGGTGCTCCGAGGATATTCACACGTGTCATACGCTTGCTTACTTGTGTCTATAGAGTACGCTTGCATGGTTTAGTGATGCGTCTATAAACCACAAGGCAGATTTGGACAACAACACATGGAAAGGAAATTAATAAGTAAAACTGGATTACCTGACGAACTACTCTATTAATTACTTGATCACCACCGAAGTTTCTCTATTACTTGTTTAATTACTTTGCTATTTTAATTTATGCTATTTAGTTTAGTAAACAAACCAAATCAATTTCGCCAACATAATCTTAGTTAAATAGAATATAATTGAAGTGATAATAATCCGTCCCTTGGATTCGATAATTACTTGGTCACATTTCAAAACTTCAATTGATATCC
The DNA here is from genome assembly GCA_023678885.1 of Pogostemon cablin. Classification (NCBI taxonomy): domain Eukaryota; kingdom Viridiplantae; phylum Streptophyta; class Magnoliopsida; order Lamiales; family Lamiaceae; genus Pogostemon; species Pogostemon cablin. The sequence goes on along the minus strand of CM042997.1, from coordinate 20,215,216 downwards.
TTATACTTGAGGATTAATTTTATGTGTTGAGAAAACGCTCATCAAGTTTCTGGCGCCGTTGCCAGGGACGACATTAAATATCTTTTGATTATTTCTAATTTAATTGAGATTATTATTCTTGTTTTGATTTCTAACGCTTATTTTTCTTAGGTGTATGCTCACAAGATCAAAGAAAAGTGAATTAGAGCCATATAATTCAGAGATCGGAGCATCGTCGAGGAAGAAGAAGAAGAATAAGAACAAAAAAGTAGAACTAACTAAAGCTCTTGATTTTGGAGTTGGAGTTGACGTGCTGAATCCGCAAATGATTGAAACTGCAACCGAAGTTAATTTGGATGTAGAAGCAATCAACATAGCAGTGGACCCGAATACACTTGCCATTCGGGAAGTTTTTAAGAACAACGGAATAGGCAATGCTGGGTTGTTAGGAGCAAGGGGAACTGGAGCTGATTTTGATTCACACCCTGCTCTTATCACCATGATAGAAAGAAGTCCCTTCTCTGGGGAACATTTGAAGATCCTCAACAACATCTGAATAAGTTCCTTGGTTATGCAAGCACACAAAAAGATGCAGGTACTGTTTAAGTTCTCGTTGAATGAAAAGCGAGAGATTGGTACGATAATCTAAATGCTGCTGAATGTGATACATGAGAGAAGTTGAAAATTAAATTCTTGGAGCATTATATGTCACCTTCAAAGGTGTTCAAAATGAAGCAGGAAATTAATCAATTTTCTATCCATGTGAATGAAAAATTTCATGAAGCTTGAGACAGGTTCAAGGACATGCTACGGAAGTCTCCTCAGCATGGGTGATGCACGTTTTCTTTGTACGCAAAATTAATTCCCAAGTATTAAGGATATCAGTTGCAACTTAGCAAGCGACCAAGTAAATATCGAACCCAAGAGATGGCGTATTATCAATTTAATTATTAATTAAATTAATTAAGACAAGACAATAAGATTTTGAGGTTGATTATCTAATAACTAATATGCTGAAAATTAAATAACAAATAAAATAAATTAAACACTAGAAGAATACAAAAGTTGATCAAGTAGGAGAATAGGTAGCTCTAGGATAATCCAGTTTCACTCATTAATCTCCCTTTCATGTGTTGATGTCCGACTCTGCCATGTGGAATATGGATGCATAACTAAACCATGCAAATCTACTCTATAGACACAAGTAAACATGCATGTAACACGTGTGAATAACCTCAGAGCAAGAGATATAATTCCACCCCCTTTCTAGGCACTATCAGTATCAATTATTTCCCTGGCAAATTGGTACTCTAACCCGATATGATCTCCCTTTATAGGTACTATAAAATTATCCTCTTTATCCTACTTAATAACTTGAATTCAATTCAATTAATAAGCATTCATATATGATAGTTCTAATGAAGCTTCAGAGTCCCCTCACTTAGAATCATAACATGGAATCCTGTTCAGCAGTGAACACACTCAATCAATAACCAAGATATGTATCAGACTCTACATAACAATTAATCATGCGCAAAACGACCATGAGTATGGATTAAGAAAGCACAATCATATATAAAATAAATTCACAAGTAGTGTTGTACGGAGTTTACACACGAAAGTTTAATTAATTCGTAAAAACCTTCACAACCCTAGTTCTACCAAAAAGGCTCTAGCCCATGATGTTGCGAAGAACAATCATGGGTGTTAGATAGATCTTACCCATATGTCCGGAAAATTAGAAAGTAGAAAAAAAGAATTAGAAAAACCCTTGGTGTAGAAGCCTCATTCCTTCTCTCTTCTGTCTCTTCAATTCCTCTTGGTTCTCCTCTTGATTCCATGGACGAATCTTCAAAGTGATGGATAGATAGAGGAAAGAATGTGGACGATGGTTGGGGGGTGAGCCCCCCTTGTGGGGTGTAGTATAGTTGTGGCCTCTCTTCCTCTAATCTATTGTATTTTTTTCCTAATGGTGTGATCTACACCCCCTTTTATACTTGTAAGCTCTCCTTATAGGCCTTGGAATGGGCTTTTTGAGCGATCACACGCATTGAGGGTGTAAAAATATGGATATGATAAGTTTCCGCATGTCAATTTGACCACGAAGCTAGGTCGAATTCACCTCCCCTGGTCGAATTTAAGGTCGAATCACCCTACTGGAAGCTTCAGACATCGGATTCGAGCTTCAGGTGCTGGATTCGACCAGCGCAGCAGGTCGAATTGAGGTGTCATGGTCGAATTGCTTCTTTTTCCTTCCAATTCGACCAGGATTCGACCACATGGTCAGGTTGAATTAAAATGTTGTGGTCGAATTGTCTTGCGCAGTCTTACCGTTTCGCGTATAACTTCCACATCTGAGCTCCAATTTGAGTGATTCTTGTGCTCACGTGATTCTATCTTTCTTGAATTTCTATCCATATAAAGAACATAAGAAAACTACAAGATTTGAATGTGAAACAAGCCACGGAAAATAGCACAGTAATTCTGTTCGACATAGCTCGCGCAATGTCACCATTTCGATCATAACTTCCTCATTTGGAATCCGATTGAGGTGTTCTTTATGCCAAATCAACCCTCATTTCAGTGGCTTTCCAATCATGTGTCACACCAATAGTTTTAATCTCCACAACAATACAGAAAAATTATGAAAGTTGGATGTGCGTTTTCAGCATTCTTGCACAAATTGCATCTTTTCTCCAACTTTGCACTTTTCATCCTTTTTCTACCTAAAACACAATAAAACACCTCAAGTGCACCTTTTTCTCACATACAATGAATATAAGATACTTTTGCTAATATATAACAACAATTCTCGTCAAAGAGGTGTTAAATTGGACACTCAAATACGCTAATTTCTACTCTCAACAATGGGCTATCTAAAGCCCAATATATCAGTATTTTCTATAATAGGTTGGACTGCGATTCTTGCATTTTACTTGATGCTTCTTCTAATGGAGCATTGCTGACGAAATCACCCAATGAGGCCGAGAAGCTTTTTGAAGATATTTCAATGAATTCTAGAGATTGGCCAACTGATAGAGTGAGATACACTTATGTCCTTAGTAAGGTAGCACATGTTGAGCATACTATGGTGAAGTCAGGGAGAGATGATGAAATCATCTCTAGCTTGACTAATATTAGCAAGCTACTAAAGTCTCAACAAAAGCAGATCACGGATTTATCTCAGAGAGTACCAATAATGTAGCAGGATGTTGGCTATGAAGGAGCTAGCCAAGAGGAGATCGAGAAGGCAAATTACGCTATGGGACAAAGTATTCAAGGATCTAGGTACCCGAATCAAGGAAACCGGAACTATCAAGGGAACTACAACAATCGTGGTCCCCGGGTGGTTATCAACAACCAAGGAGGCCGGAGTTTTCATGGAGCAATCTGAATAATGCGATGCAGCCTCCTATCGGTATTGATCCGAGAGCTAAAGTGGAAGAAGGAAAGCCAGTTTTTGAGAATACTGTGAATAGGTACATGGCGAGTAACGATGCAAGAGTAGATCATCTTGAGGACAAATTAGAGAAGAAGATTGATGATCATTATAAGGATTTATCTACACAAGTGAAGGACCTTACGTTGTTAATGGGGGAGATGGCAGGGAATATGAACAAATTGACTCAAACTATAGAGAAAGGGAAGCTTCCGTCTCAGAGTATTGAGAATCCAAAGTCTTATCACGCCATTACACTAAGGTCTGGAACGCAATATGAGGGACCGATGAAGCCAGAATTGAAGTCTAAAGCGACAGGAGCCCGATTCGACCCCGATTCGACCAGACAGTCAGGTCGAACTTAACAGAGGAGGTCAAACTCAGCACTTGAGCGACGTCCGGAGGAGTCAGAAGATCAGTTTGACCAAAATTAGAAGAGTTCAACCAGAACCCCTGGTCGAATTGAGGTCAAACTCGACTGTCTAGAGCATTCTATTTTGTCTGATGCTCAATTCGACCACGATCACCACAGTTCGACCAAACCTGTTGGTGTCAAATCCGACTGTATGAGGGAGAACGAACTTTCAGGTGTTCAGTTCGACCATTACTCACCGAGTTCGACCACATACCCAGGTCGAACTCAGGCTGAACTCACATGTTCTGCGCCATTTTCTATGCTGAATGCTCTGCATGATGTTGAAACTACTCCAGTGCCATCTAAAGAGCAGAATACTGAGATTATAGTAGAAAAAAAGTGGGAAAGAACTAAAATATTGAGAGCAGAAAAGGATAAATCGGAGAAAGCTGAATGTGATGAATGGGGGATGCTATATTGGAGATGCCGTATTATGCTCGCTTTCTGAAGGATATTCTTTTGAAGAAGAAAAGCTTGAATGGAATTGAGATGGTGAATTTGTCTGGAAACTGTAGCTCGATCATTTAGAGAAAGCTGCCAGCTAAGCTTAAGGATCTGGGAAGCTTCACAATCTTATGTGAAATTGGAAAGGGGCCGGCACAAAGAGCCTTGTGTGATCTTGGGGCAAGCATCAATTTGATGCCATTGTCTACCTTTCAAAGGCTTAGTTTGGGGGAGTTGACTCCCACAAAAGTTGCTCTACAACTAGCGGATAGGTCCATAACTTTTCCGAAGGGTGTGATCGAAGACGTTCTTGTCAAAGTAGAGAAGCTAGTCTTTCCTGTGGATTTTCTGGTGCTGGAGATGGAAGATGACAAGGATAATGTCCCTCTTATCTTAGGGAGATCATTCCTTGCCACTGCGGGAGCCATGATCGATGTACAGAAGGGTGAGTTGAGGCTAAGGATGGATAAAGAAGAGGTCCTATTAAATCTTGATAAAGCAATGAAGATGCCAATGGAGATGCAATGTCACAGTGTTGATATAGTGGAGGAGATTGTGAATGAAGACATGTCTTTGATTCTGTCGAAGGATCCTCTTGAGACATGCTTGGCAGAGACTCTTACTTTTCCCACTACAGAGCTAGATGAACTCTCCAATGAGGTATGTATTGAATTTCTTGAAAACTTACTTGCTTTGGGTGATGACAGGTATGAGTCAACAAGGACCAAAGTTAAAGAGGTAAGTGGACTAGGAAGTACTTGCCATTGGATCGAGAGAGTGCACCTCAAGAAGAGAAGAAAGAGGAGTTGAAACCGCTACCGGAACACTTGAAGTATGCCTACCTATGTGACAATGAAAAGTATCCGGTAATTGAATCTTCTTCCCTTGATGATGATCAACTTGAGGAATTGTTAAATGTGCTTAGGAAGTATAAATCTGCGATTGGTTGGTCTCTTGATGATTTAAAGGGTATTAGTCCTTCCTATTTCATGCATAGAATCAGGTTGTTAGATGAGGCAAAGAGTAGCATTCAGAATCAGCGGAGGGTAAACCCCGCAATTCAAGAAGTGATTAGGAAGCAAATCCTAACGTGGTTAGATGCAGGAATAATTTATCCTATTAGAGATAGTCCCCATGTGAGTCCATTACATGTAGTTGCTAAAAAGGGGGGGCATGACTATATTGAAAGCCGAACATGGTGAGACTTTAGCCACTAGGATTCCTACAGGATGGTGTGTGTGTACGGATTACAGAAAACTGAATAAAAATACATGCAAAGACCATTTTCCCCTTCCTTTCATGTATCAAATGCTTGATCGTCTTGCAGGGTATGAGTATTATTGTTTCTTGGATGGGTTCTCGGGGTATAATCAGATCATGATTGCACCCGAGGATCAGGAAAAGACTACTTTTACTTGCCCTTATGGAACTTTTGCTTTTAGGAAGATGCCTTTTGGATTGTGTAATGCGCCTGCTACATTTCAGCGTTGCATGATGGCCATATTTGATGGGTTGATAGAAAAGATCATGGAGGTGCTTATGGATGATTTTTCTGTATTTGGTTCCTCTTTTGATATTTGTTTATCTAACCTTGCTACTATTTTGATGAGATGCCAAGAAATTAATCTTGTCTTAAATTGGGAGAAGTGCTACTTCATGGTAAGAGATGGGGTTGTCTTGGCCATCATATTTTGGCCAAGGGATTGCAGGTGGATAGAACAAAGGTGGTGGCAATTGAGAACCTTCCACTACCTACCAATGAGAGAGGAGTGCGGTCTTTTATTGGACATGCCGATTCTTATAGAAGATTCATTAAAGACTTCTCAAAATACTCCAAGCCCTTATCTCATTTTCTTGAAAAGGATGTTCCTTTTATTTTTGATGAAGAGTGTCTAACAACTTTTCAGGTTTTGAAGGAGGCGCTTATTACTGCACCTATCTTGATCACACCGGACTGGACTCAGCTGTTTGTACTTATGTGTGATGCAAGGGATTTAGTGCCATTTACTATGCGAGTAAAACTTTTGATGCTGCACAAAAGAACTACACTGTGCCTGAAAAGGAGTTTTTAGCTGTGGTGTATGCATTCAACAAGTTTCGACAGTATTTGGTTGGCATGAAGACAATAGTGTATACGGATCATTCTGCGATCCGGTACTTGATGGAAAAGAAGGAAACAAAGCCAAGGATTATTAGATAGATTCTTCTTTTGTAGGAATTTGATATGGAGATCCGAGATAAGAAGGGTACTGAAAATATTTTGGCGGATCACCTATCAAGGTTAGAGACAAGAGAGCATTGTGATTATTCTTTCGATTACATTGAAGAGATGTTTCCTGATGAGAAGATTATGGCAGTGCTTATTGAAGGAGCTGAAAGAGCATGTGTGGTGGCTGCACAAGGAATGGATCCATGGTATGCAGATTATGTGAATTACATTGCCGTAGGGGAAATTTCTAGAGATCTCAACCGATATCAACTTGCAAAATTCAAGAGGGATGTTGAGACTTTTATATGGTATGATCTGTTTGTCTACAAGATATGCACGGATTCCATTATCCGTAGGTGTGTGCCCGAGATAGAGATGGAGAGTGTACTCGATTTTTGCCATGCACAACCTAACGGGGGCCACTTCGGAGCTCAAAAGACTACAGCAAAGGTACTTCAATCTGCTCTTTATTGGCCGACTTTATTCAAAGATTGTGAAACATATGTGGCGACATGCGATAGATGTCAAAGGGTGGGGAACATAAGTCGTCGAGATGGGATGCCACTTCAATCGAGCATTGTTGTCGAGATCTTCAATGTATGGAGAATCGATTTTATGGGGTCTTTTCCTCCATCTAATGGATTTCTATACATCCTTTTAGCTGTGGACTATGTTTCTAAGTGGGTGGAAGCCGTTCCCACTCGCGTGAATGATTCGAGGACTATCTTATCTTTCTTGAAGAAACATATCTTTGCCCGCTATGGAGTTCCTAGAGCATTAGTGAGTGATGGAGGTTCTCACTTTGTCAACAAGCTTCTTGAGAAGGTTAAGCATAGGGTAACTACACCCTATCATCCTCAAGCGAATGGGCAAGCTGAAGTTTCCAACAGACAAGTGAAGTAAATCTTGGAGAAGGTAGTAGGAACCAATAGAAAGGATTGGGCTATGAAGCTCGATGATATTTTGTGGGGGTTCCAGACTGCTTACAAGACAGTGTTGGATATGTCACCATATCAAATAGTATATGGGAAGCCGTGCCACTTACCCGTAGAGATTCAGCATAAAGCTTTTTGGGCTTTGAGGAGTTTGAACTTGTCTTTGAAAGACCAAAAAGAGTTGAGGATGACTCATATCAATCAATTAGATGAGTTCAGAAATCGAGCTTACAAGAACTCGGAGATCTATAAGGAGAGAATGAAGAAATGGCATGATTCAAAGATCTCTTACAAGGAGTTCAAAGAAGTGATGAGGTATTGCTTTTTAACTATCGTTTGAAGTTTTTCGTAGGAAAATTGAAATCGAACTGGACGGGGCTGTTCATTATCCATAGAGCCTGTGGAGGGGGGAGTTTTGAGCTTATGGACAAAGATGGAGACATTATGTGGAGAATGGGCATCGATTGAAGCATTACAGGTCGCCGGATGATGCTTGTGTTGTCTTTGAGGATACCTTGCACTAGATTGGTACCGTCGTGACTCTCCAATGTTAAACATGAGTGCCTATTGGGGGCTTTCCTTCCCATTTTATTACTTTATTTCTTTTCATGTGAGTAAGAAATTTTTATATTTGATATGCTTATTTATTGGCAATTACATCTCTTTGCAAACTTAGTTTCACTATAGTTTCTACTAAGTTTGGAAGGGTGTGATGTACTTACTTCATCATTGAAGCATTGAGAGTAATCTTTCTTTGTACCGTTTGTTAGGGGAGTTGATTTTTTGCAGCATATTAAAACATTTAGAGGTTGCGATATGTTGATTTTTTGCAATTTGCCTAATGTTCTATGGTGTTTGGAGTTGTTTTCGAGTATGTTATGTGAAGTTACTCATAGATGTCAAGTTTAAGATTGATTCTCGAGCTAGTTTTGATCTATTTTGGTACCTAATGTTTGTTTTTTAGCTTAAAATGTATAGGGATAAAGATATTTCGAGTTTGAAGCATTAGGGGTCGAGTTCGGCTAGATATGCAGGTCGAACGCGAGAGCCCTGGTCAAATTGTGGATCAGAGAGTTTGTTACAGGTCGATTCGACCAAGCAGTAGTGAGTTCGACCAGGAGTTCGACCAAAGGGGCAAGTCAAACTGGCAATCAGAGCATTGTACAGAGGAGTTCGACCAAGTCATGATTGGTTCGACCAAGTGGCTTGGTCGAATCAAGGTCGAATTGTGGACCTGAAAGTTCTGAACAGTCGAGTTCGACCACAATGGAAGAATTCGATCAGAGCACTTGGTCAAACCCGAGGTCGAATTGAGATAATTATTGTCCAGTAGAGGAATTCGACCAGCAATTCGACCACGTCAATCCAATTTGACCATCTGGGTTGGTCGAATCGCGCCCAGGTATGTGATTTAAACCTCATTTTTTAGTTTTATTCGAGCATTTCACAACCACCTCTACCCGAATTCATCTCGAATCGAAACTCTTGCATTCCAAACTCTAAAACTAGTGAATTTCGCCCCGATTAAACCACAATCCACACACATTCCACTCAATTCATCGCGTTTTTGGAGCAATCTAGTTGAAAAACTAGGGTTCATCGCGATTTGTGAAGAATTTTACACTTGTTCATTTTAAGCCATGGCTAGTTCAAAAGGTATGTTTTCTCAACCATAATGCCCTAGGATTGAAGTTCTAATCATTAATTATGAGCGGGTATGTTGATTAAACTAAGTTTTCTATGGAATCATGGTGTTGTTTGAAGTGTTAGTGCATAATTTTGTATAAATAGTTGTTGGGTTTGATTTTGATTGGTTGAATTGAACTGAACTATGTTGATTATGTGAAGTTATGAGGAATGTGAGTAGTTTTGGGATGAAGTAAGTTGAATTGTTGGGGAATTGCTTGAAATTGAATAGATGCATGCTTGTGGTTTGTTGAATTATTGATCCTATTGTTACTTGTTGATTGGAATGAGGATGAATGAGCATGTGAATTGAATTGTTGATCATTAGGATGAAACATGCTTGTTTGGTTTGGTTATGCATTGAAAAACTTGAAGTCTTGAGTAGAGTTGAATGCATTAGTTTGGTTTTCCTTCCTTGGTTGTTAGATTGAAGTATTTCTTTCAGGTAAAGAAAAGGAAGCCGAGCTACGATCTTAGAAGAGGCAAGATAGACCGTCTCGTGAGGATGCAGTGACTAAGAAGCTAAGGCTTCAAGAGCGGTTGCCTTCAAACTTCAAGATCTGGATGAATGATTGGGATGAGATCAAGGAGAAGTGGGTGGACGTGTCTGACAAGATTGTTCGAACAAGGTATCAAGATGATGGAGCGATGGTTTCTATGAACATCTGTGACGATATCTTTTAGATGTTTGATCAAGTTGGTATTCGCCATTTCATGGAGTTGAAGAAGCCTACTTATTTCCATGTGACTGCGGAGGTATTATGTTCGATTACAGTAAAAAAGGGTCGAGTAATTTGCCGTATGAGTGTTCATTTCAGCTTGGAGGTGAGCAGAGGACATGGTCAGCTAAGGATTTGAATATCCTGTTTTAGACTCCTAGGGGGATTTCGAGAGCGGAGAATGGGTACTTTAATACTAATAGATTCTGGAGAGAAATTCTAGTGAGGATGTGGATTACAAGACTAGCAGTGCTCGAGCTTCATTGATTAAGAACCCCGTGCTCCGATACATGGATCAAGTGTTGAGCAACATTCTGTTTGCTCGATCGGAGGGAAACTGTGTGTCGAGGGGAGAGTTGTACGTCCTCTGGTGTATGCTCAATGGAGTGAGGTTCAATATGGGATCGTATTTGATCTATCAGCTTAATAGGTACAAGTGTTCTCCGTTTCAGAGATTGAACATAGGAGGATTGCTGACCTCGATATCCGAGTATTATCATATGGACTTCACAGGCATTTCACCTATCCTGGAGGATCCCGATTTGGTGATGAGCACGTGTGTGAAAAGAGGATTCGCCATCTTGAGGGATGGAGATTGGTTTTTCCCGAGGAGGTCGAAGTCTGTTACTTTCATGTTCCCTTATGACTTGGGTGTATTGACTGCTATTCAGAATGAGGGGAACATGTTGATGAATACCCTCGGGCACACTGCTATCTCCATTACCTGTCTGACGAAGGGAGACTGGAGGACGGTAGCTCATATGTATGCTGAGGGGATGATGGATGAGCTGCAGAGGATCATAGATGAGGGGCGTTTTCAGCCACAACAGCAGCAGGATTTTGGAAAGGATTATGTAGATTCGGAGATGGGAGATCTACAGCCACATGAGAGGCCACCACGACCTATTCCAGCGTGCCACAACAATAGCAGTGAGCTGGTCCTGATGCCTACTTACAGGAGCAGTTCCGCTTTATTAATGAGCATCTGGAGAGATTAAATGCGAGCCAACAGGAGACGAACAAGCAGTTGGCTGAAGTAAATGTAAACTATGCTGCGCTCGAGTTGAGATTGGGGGATATGAATGAGAATTATGAGGCTCTTGATAGGAAGATCGATTGCCTGCAAAAGGACTTCGATGATTGGCGCCGTGATGCAAGTGATAGTGATGATGACACTTCGTAGGAGTAGGAGGCGCCAAGTTTTTGTCCTTGTCTGATTCATCTCATCTCCCTTCTCTTTTTCTCTTTACAGGATGGGTGTTTGTGGTGTGAGTGGCATGTACTTATATTGATGTGGATTTAGAGATGATGATTGATACTTGTATGGATTATTTGTTATGAGGGTTCTTGGTAGTATGATGCATTCGTATGTTTCATGTGTTAATTTTATTGATTAGAAGCATGTATGCTTGATAAATATGTGAATTTATTGTGAAATTGATCTTGGTTATTTACTTGAAGGAGTACTTAGAAATCTATTTACCCATGTGAAGATTTGATCCAATTAAATCATGCTAGTTCATGATTGTTTATTCTTGAGAGAATCGTTCGTATGACCGTATTCTAGAACTTGACTTGGCGTCTTGTATGAAACTTATGATTGAGGAATTGCTAGGACATGATCTTTGGCCATTATTGTAATCAAGTTACTTAGCCAAAATTTTACCTTACTATGAATATGTGTATCATTGTAAGCCCTTTTGAGCCTTTAAGAAGCTTTTTCTTTGGCAAGCCTTGATAAAAAAACCTTATTTAACCTTTACTTGAGCCTTGTTGAATACCCTATTCATTAGTAGAGAGTTAAGGTGCATAAGAGCTTGAAAGAATGATAAGGCAGAAGTTTGGTAGAGACTGAAAAATGAAGTATGGTTAAATCTTGTTAGGGGTAGTGCCTGAAACTGGTACCCCGATTGCCTAGAAGGCTAGTGCCAGAAATTGGTGCCCTTGCTCATTGAAGAAAGATGATGTTGATGCTTGGAAAAAGAAGGAGAATTCAAAGTATGAAGTTTATGAGAAGAAGGTGGAGAACAAATGAAGCTATGACGAAAAGCACAACTCCAAGGTAATTCTCTACTTGTGAATTAGTCACTTTACCCAAATTTTCCTACCTTTACCAAAGAGCCAACATTACAACCCAAAAATAACTCATTTGTGATCCTAGTAAGGAATTGATTATAAGTTGAGTTTTGAGACCCTTGTCAAGCTTATGGTTACGCGAAAGTATGAATTGAATATGAGCGTAAATACTAACTTGTTAGAGTGTACATCTTTTACACTTGAGAGAGAGAGTAAATATTTTTCTTGTGAGCTAGATGAATTTGTACTCCGAAAGGTAATATAATCGAGTGATGTTTTACATGAATGATGCATATCATGCTTGTAATACTTGTGTTCGATTGATAAATTGCATGTGTGAGTATGAATTGTATTGGTGGTTGGTGAATTTTACACTACTCCTTGGTTTGATTTCGTTGCCTTGGGATGAGCAACATGTAAGTTTGGGGGTTTGATGAGTGTGTAAATTTACTAGTTTCAAGCCCGGATTCGTGTACTTATGGTGTAATTAATGATGGTGATTCGATGTGAATTGCTATACTTGGTGGAAAGTCATGAATCGGGAGTGTCTAAGGCTATTTGAGCTGATTTTCGATGAAAAACGAGTTGGAAGTGATCGGATTTGGAAAGAGAAAGAAACAAGGATGGATTTGACCACGCAGGGGGTGGATTTGACCAAGAAAAAAGGAGTTCGACTAGCACTTCTGGTCGAACTGAGCTCAGAAAAGTTGAATTCGACCATGACAATCGAGTTTGACCAAACCACTTGGTCAAACCCGAGGTCGAACTTGAAGCCTAAACAGAAGCAGTACCTGTTCGACCAAAAAATGTCCAGTTCGAACAACGCTCGGGTTGAATCCAAGATCAGAAGCCAAGTTATAGAGGAGTTCGACCAGGGATTCGACCAGCATGGAGGAGTTCGACCAACTTGTTTGGTTGAACAAATGTTCAGAAACTTACCAAATTCATATTTTTACACTTTCAATGCGTGTGTTTGCTCAAGAAGCCCATTCAAAGCCCGTAAGGAGAGTTTACAAGTATAAAAGAAGAGCTTTAGCAGGAGATCAAGAGAAGCATTCATCATCCATCCTTCACCAAGCCCTACCAACATCCGAATGAGTCGTGAGTAGAGGTTCGTCTGGCGAGTCAAGTAAGATCATACCAACTAGCCATGATTGTTCTTAGATCAATCATGGGCTAGAACCGCTCCGATAGTTCTAGGGTTAGGAAAGTTTTATGAGTTAATTAAATTTCCATGTGTAAACTCCGTACAATACTACTTGTGGTTTATTCTATATAAGATTGTGCCTTTTTAATTCATACTCATGGTCGTTTTATGCATCTTTAACTGTTATGTATAGTCTGAATACATCTTTTGATTATTGATTAAGTACATTCACCGCTGAGCAGGATTGTATGTTATAATTCTAAGTGAAGGGATTCTGAAGCCTTATTAGAACTATCTTATATAGATACTTGTTAATTGAATCATATTCGGGTTAATAAGGAGGATAAAGAGTATAACTTTATAGTACCTAAAAAGGGAGATCAAATCAGGTTAGAGTACTAAGTGCACGGGAAATAATTAATTATGATAGTACCTAGAAAGGTATACATCTTGCTCCGAGGATATTCACATGTATCATACGCTTGCTTACTTATGTCTATAGAGTATGCTTGCATGGTTTAGTGATGCATCCATAAACCACAAGGCAGAGTCGGACAACAACACATAGAAAGGAAATTAATAAGTAAAACTGGATTACCTGACGAACTACTCTATTAATTACTTGATCACCGCCGAAGTTTCTCTATTACTTGTTTAATTACTTTGCTATTTTAATTTATGCTATTTAGTTTAGTAAACAAACCAAATCAATTTCGCCAACATAATCTTAGTTAAATAAAATATAATTGAAGTGATAATAATCCGTCCCTTGGATTCGATAATTACTTGGTCACCTTTCGAAACTACAATTGATATCCTTATACTTGAAGATTAATTTTGTGTGTTGAGATAACGCTCATCACCTGTGGTTCGATAAATTTTTGAATTGGTCAACCCGACTACAAGTTATGGCTAGACAAATGTCATCGTTGCCGGGGAGGCCATGGTTGCTAGTAGCTTGAAGAAGGATCGTTTTGAGTAATCTTACTAGAGATATTTTTATTTTATTTGTTTACTTGTTATTTTCTTTTTAAAATCTTGTTCTTACTTCTCTTATTTTGAAGGTGTATGCAAACAAGGTCAAAAAGGAAACAAGTTGAACCTATTGATCTAGAGATTGAACACACTTTTCGGAGAAGGAGAAAGGAGAACAAAACCAAAAAAAGTATTATAATGGAGAACAATCAAGATGAACGTGTTGATGTTAGGAATGATGGAGAAGGAATGCAAAATGTGCAAGACAATGCACAAGCACCCCAAGTCATTACTAATCCTCCTCAACAAGCTCATCAACAATTGGAGAGCTTAACAATCAAGCTTTGCTTCAACAAATGGTGCAACAAGTTATGCTTCAACAAGGTTTTCAACATGCTTATGCACCTCCACAACAAGCTTATGCGCCACCACCACCACCTCTAGTGCATCGAGGGACTCATGTTGATCCAAGGGTAATCCGGGATTTCTTTATGCCAAGGGCAATGCCACAAATGATGGGTCCACTAATCAATGCCAACAATTTTAAGATTAAGGCGGGCCTAATCAACATAGTGAGAGACAAACAATTTGCTGGTTTACTGAATGAGGATCCTAATGCATATCTTGCTCAATTTATTGAAATTGCCAATACTGTGAAGATGAACGGGGTGAGTGATGATTGTTTAAAGATGAGGTTGTTCTCATTTTCCTTGAGAGATCGTGCTAGAACATGGCTCTCCACTATTACTCCGGGTACGTGCAACACTTGGGATAAGCTTGCACAAATGTTCTTAAACAAGTATTTTCCGTCTTCCAAGATACTTCAAATGAAGAGCTTGACCACTCAATTCAAGCAAATGCCTCAAGAGAGTTTCTATGAAGCGTGTGAAAGTTTTAAGGATATGATTCGCAAGTGTCCACAACATGGTTTTCTGAAAAATCAACAAGTTGGGTTTTTCTACCAAGGTTTGGTGAATGGGCAAAGAATTTATGTTGATGCTTCAGCGGGTGGATCCGTACTTGGTGTGACCCCCGGAAAGGGCTATAAAGATTTTTGATGAGATTGCTACAAATGTCTACCAATGGCCATCGGAGATAGTTAATGGATGCTATGGATTTGAGAGCTTCGATCAAGGGTAACAGTTTAGTGTGAAGAGTGCTAGTGTGGAATCAAGTATGCCAATTGTTGAAATGATAGCAGCGGAGATTGTTAGACAAATGAGCTTGAGTCAAGGTGTAAATCAAGGAGCTAACATGGTGGAATGGCAAATTGAGCAAGGGGTTCTTCCTCTGAGTAGTGTTAGTGGGGAACAATGGGCTATGACAATGCTACGAGTGGAGGATGTACAATACTTGCAAGGAAGAAATTATCAAGGTAATTACCAAATTAACTACCAAGGTAATTTCAACCACAACCAGGGAAACTATCCACTAAGGCAAGAAGGTTATAACAATCAAGCTAGTGGAAGCTCATACCCGCAACAACAAAGGAGGCAAGACAACTTCTCCTATTCCAACCCAAGCAATGCGGTTGCTTATCCTCCGGGGTATCATCCGGGAGCGAAAGCACCAAATCAAGAAGGTAAGGTAACAACGGAAGAGTTGACTGAGAAATTAATTGCATCAAATAAAGCTCAAGATGAGACAAGAAAGAAGATTGATGAAGCTAATGACAAGAGGTTTAAAACCTTGGAGTATCAAGTGGGGCAAATTGCTAGTTCGTTGAGTGCAAATGAGAAAGGAAATTTTCCTTCTACCATAATTGTAAATCCAAAAGAGCAATGCAAAACAATCACTTTGAGGAGTAGAACAAATTATGAGGGACCTTCGGTGCCTATGGAAGATGAGAAGGTGGAAGAGAAGGAGGTTGAGGAAAACTTGGTAGAAGAAGAGTTTGTGGAAGAAATTGAAGTTGAAACTAAAGAAAAGGATGAAACGTATGTGGTTGAGCCGAAAGTTGTTGAAAAAAATGGGAAAGAACTAAGGCATTGAAAAAGAAAGAGAAAGAAATTGAAGTGAAAAGGGATAGTTGTAGAATTCCAAAAATACAAGTACCTATTCCCTTTCCACACCGATTTTTAAAGAAGGGGTTGGATGAGAAATTTGCTAAGTTTTTGGAAATTTCCAAGAAGATCCACATCAATATACCTTTTGCGGATGCCTTGAGACAAATGCCTCACTATGCTAAGTTTTTGAAAGACATAATGGCAAGAAAGAGGAGCTTAGTGGAGAATGAGATCGTCAACTTGACGGAGGAGTGTAGTGCTGTTGAGAGTGAAAATAAGCGTGTTTTAGTGTCCAATCTAACACCTTTTTGATGAGTATTGCTGTTATATATTATCACAAGTGTCTTATATTCAATATATTAGATAAAAAGGTGCACTTGAGGTATTTTATTGTGTTTTAGGTGGAAAAATGATCAAAAGTGCCAAGTTGGAGAAAAGGTGCAATTTGTGCAATGATGTTGAAAAACGCACGTCCAACTTGTGTAATTATCCTATATTCGTGTGGAGCTCTGAATTAGATGTGTGATACATGGTTGGAAAGCTACAGAAGAGAGGGTCGTTTTGGTGCAAAGAACACTTCAATCCGATTCCAAACGATAAAGTTATGATCAAATTGGTGACGTCGCGCAAGCTGTTCCTGCTCAGAACGACTGTCCACTTTGCATGACTTGTTACATAAGAAAATATTAGAGTTTCTATAAGTTCCTTATTTGACAGAAAGCCAATAAAGAGAAGATTGCGTGAGTGCAAGAATTACTCAAATCAAAGGTTGGATGTGGAAGTTATGCGCGAAACGGTGAGACTGCGCAAGCTTGCTCGACCAAAGGAGATTCGTTCGACCAGAATTATCTTGGTCGAACGGAAGAGGGAAACTCGAGCAAATGACCAAAAACTTACAGAGAGCTTGATCGACTTGGAGGCCTTGCTCGACCAAGAAAGTTTGGTCTAACAAAATGTCATTGGGTTCTATTTTTGGTAGTTTCGGATTTCTTTTACCAAATTTGGCGTATGTCTCAAGTAAAAGCCCATCCAAGGCCTATAAGGAGAGCTCACAAGTATAAAAGGGGGTGTTGATCACATCATTATTCATCATAGAGATCATATTGGATTGGAGAGAGGCCACAACAATACTACATCCCACAAGGGCGGATCACCCCCAACCATCATCCACATCCTTATCACAAGAACTTGATGCGTGTTTTCTTTGCACGCAAAATTAATCCCCAAGTATTAAGAATATCAATTGCAGCTTAAGCAAGTGATCAAGTGATTATCGAACCAAAATGACGGTGTATTTTCAATTTAATTATTTACTAAATTAATTAAGACGAAAAGCAATTAAAAGTTTGAGGATTTAATTATTTACTAACAAAAATATTAAATAACAAATAAAATAAAATATCACTAAAAGAATATGAAAGTGGATCAAGTAGGAGAATAGGTAGCCCTAGGATAATCCAGTTTCACGTATTAATTTCCCTTCCGTGTGTTGATGTCCGACTCTGCCTTGTGGAATATGGACGCATCACTAAGCCATGCAAATCTACTCTATAGACACAAGTAAACATGCGTGTAACACGTGTGAATAATCTCGGAGCAAGAGATATAATTCCACCCCCTTTCTAGGTACTATCAGTATCAATTATTTCCCTGGCCAATTGATACTCTAACCCGATATGATCTCCCTTTATAGGTAATATAAAATTATCCTCTTTATCATACTTAATAACCCGAATTCAATTCAGTTAATAAGTATTCATATATGATAGTTCTAATGAAACTTCAAAGTCCCCTTACTTAGAATCATAACATGAAATTCTGTTCAGCGGTGAACGCACTCAATCTACAACCAAGATATATATTCAGACTTTATATACCAATTGAAGATGCACAAAACGACTGTAAATATGGATTAAGAAAGCATAATCATATATAAAATAAATCCATAAGTAGTGTTGTACGGAGTTTACACACGAAATTTTAATTAATTTGTAAAAACCTTCACAACCTTAGTTCTACCAAAAAGGCTCTAGCCCATGATGTTACAAAAAATAATCATGGGTGTTGGATAGATCTTACCCGGATGTATGAAAATTACAAGATAAATTAGAAAATGAATAAAATCCTAGATGTGGGAGTCGTCGCATCCTTCTCCATCTTGAATCCTCCTATTGGTTCTCCTCTTGATTCCACAGATGAATCTTTAAAGTGATGGATGGATGGAGGAAAGGATGTGGATGATGATTGGGAGTGATCCCCCCTTGTGGGGTGTAGTATTGTTGTGGCTTCTCTCCAATCCAATATGATCTCTATGATGAATAATGATATGATCTACACCCCCTTTTATACTTGTGAGATCTCTTTATAGGCCTTGGATGGGCTTTTACTTGTGACATACGCCAAATTTGGTAAAAAAATTCGAAACTACCAAAAATATAACCCAGCGACATTTTGTTAGACCAAACCTTCTTGGTCGAACTAGGCCTCCAAGTCGAGCAACTGGTCGAGCAAGCTCTTTGTAAGTTTTTAGTTATTTTGCTCGAGTTTCCCTCTTCTGTTCGACCAAGACGATTCTGGTCGAACGGATCTCCTTTGGTCGAGCAAGCTTGCGCAGTCTCACCGTTTCGGCATAACTTCCACATTCGATCTTTGATTTGAGTAATTCTTGTGCTCACGCGATCCTCTCTTCTTTGGCTTTCTATACATATAAGGAACTTATAGAAACTCTAATATTTGCTTATGTAAAAAGTCATGCAAAGTGGATAGTCGTTTTGAGCAGGAATAGCTTGCGCGACGTCACCAATTTGATCATAACTTTCTCGTTTGGAATCGAATTGAAGTGTTCTTTACGCCAAAATGACCCTCTCTTCTGTAGCTTTCCAACCATTTATCACACATCCAATTCAAAGCTCCATAAGAATATAGAATAATTATAGAAATTAGACGTGCATTTTTCAGCATCATTGCATAAATTGCACCTTTTCTCCAACTTGGCACTTTTGATCATTTTTCCACCTAAAACACAATAAAACACCTCAAGTTCACCTTTTTATCTAATATATTGAATATAAGACACTTGTTCTAATATATAACAACAATACTCATCAAAAAGGTGATAGATTGGACATTAAAACACGCTTATTTTCACTCTCAACATACCCCCAAACTTACCCGTTGCTCGTCCCGAGGCAACAAAATAAAGATAAAGAGAGAGAGAGTATGAAAATTAGTGGGGAAACAAGGACTATGACCAATACCCCATTCAAAATACAATTATTCTCAACTTAGGTCATGTAACTCTCATTACATGTAATAATCAATTCATAGCATTCAAGTGCACGCGTAATCATAAGCTTGCCAAAAGTTTCAAACTCTCCACCAATAAAAGTATGATTCGACAATGGGATCAAAAAGGACTTTTCTTTTCGATGTAATGTTGGCTCTTTGGTTAAGGGTAGGAAATATATGAATAAGTGATTCAAAACTCGGATCAATCAAGCGTGTACTTGATTGGCGCTATTTTCACCTAGATTTTAGTGTCTTTTTATATGTGTTTTCATATGATTTTATCCGTATTTTATGTGTTATTTGGTTGTGTTTTGTATTTTTATTGAAATGTGTGTGAATGAGCTTAAACCTATGATAAGGAAAGCATAGGAAAAAGCGGATCTAAATTCGGAGTTGAAACGAGGGAGAACGGGCAAAAAACGGAAGAAGTAAAATAGGGCGTGCACCTACACGGGCCGTGTACGGAACATGGCCCTGTAAGAAGTGACCGTGTGCGGACGCCAGAAGCACCAACTCGGCCATCCCTGTGGCCGAGTGCAGGACACGGATCGTGTGCAGAAACATGGGCCGTGCACCAAGCACGGCCCTGTAAGAGAGGGCCGTGTGACAACGTTAGAAAACACAACACGGCCACCCCTGTGGCCGTGTGCTGCGCACGAGCCATGCGCTGTCCAGAGCTCGCCGTTGACCAGAAGCCCTAGACACGACTCGGGCCATGTTACAGCACACGAGCTGTGTAGGTGTCAAAACTGCTGAAATTTCCAGAAACTTCTAGAAGCTTCCCAAGGGGTATAAATACCCATTTATTCAACAATTGAGGAAGATATCCGAAATTCCACCCTTCTACACACACCTCACACACCATTTCTTCCATTTTTCCACCATCATCTTCATCCATCTCCATCAAAACTCCATCCCTTCCATTGGGTGTGAGAGATCTCAAGAAATCAATAGCTAGAGAAGAAGATCCATGAGTATTGAAGATCTCCTACAAGAAATTGTTGGGGAAGATTTATATCTCCTTTGATTTTCTTTTGGATTTAGACTATGGATATTTGTAATGAATCATTTATGTGTTTTGTTACCTTTATCATGTTAGGCTAATCCCTCTAGTGGGATTAGGAACATGAAGAGCATATAAGATTTATATTATCATGTGGATTAAATTGGTTTTTGATTTAATTGATGTTGATTTCTATTCATGGAGTTTAATTGTCTTGATGTTGTGATGACATGGTTTGTTATTCATAATTGATTATTGGTTTAATGGATTGTTGATCAATGAATTGATTTATGGTGATTAAATGCTATCATAATGTTCATGTATATATTGCTTGGAGTGAGACGGAAATGACCCTCTATAGTATTAGGAAGGCATGATTAGACATCGAGTTTGGGTTTGACCGAAAGGATATTTGAATTCGATGAGGGGAACCAATCCATTGTTGGCCTTAGTACACAAAAAGGGAGAGTTTACTCTAACTATTACCTAGATGGAAGGGGTTAATGTTGGGCTTTGATCTTAAGTGCTTTTGGGAGTCTAAAATGGATCAACAACCTTTGTAACCCGAAAGGGAGCTTAGGATACAATCGTGATCACCCTTAGACTACATCAATTAAGTTGGATTCCTTTTACATGATAGTATGAATTGAGTATGCTTGAATGTTTCTAATCCCATGTTTTTCAACCTTGAACTTTAACACCTATCCTCTTTTATTTTCATTCATCTTCACTTGTCGTTTCTCTTATTTGCTATTTTTATTTACTTGCTACTTGCTTAAGTGGTTAATCAATCTCAAAACCCCCTATCATCTTTACAAAAACGACATGAACATGAGCTCACGTATTTTGCTAGTCCGAACATAACTCCTTTGTGGATTGATAATTTTTCTTGGGATATACTACTACAACGATCGAGTATTCTTGCTCGTGAGTGCTACAAAAATAGGCAAACAAGAAAATGGCGCCATTGCCAAGGGGGAGTTTGACGGATTAGTGGAGTACTGTGTTATTGTTTTAGTTGTTCTTGATAAGGATTTATTTTATTTTATTTTATTTTCTTTTTGTGTTTGTGGTCTCACTCTTTGCCTTTTCGTAGGTGTTTTATGATCACAAGATCAAAGGGAAATCAATCGATCATTCCTTTGAATTTGGAGATAGAAAAGACCGTACGACAAAGGAAGCGAGAGAGACGGAGAGCTAAAAAAGGAACAAATATAGAGAATCAACGTGAAGAGAATGCTAATTATAACCCACCCCAAGATCCTTTACAAGATCAAAGGGGGGTACAAGAAGGAGTGCAAGAGAATCAAGCGGAGATAATGAGGAATTTCTTTGCTCAAAATCAAGAGTATATGCAATTGCTTGCCAATCAAGAAGCTCAAAGGATACTTCAACAACAAGAGTTGCCAAGGCCTAGAGCAATTCGGGATTACTTCCAACCGAGAGCCGTGCACAATATGGTTCCTCCGGTTCAAGCCAATGATTATAAAATTAAGACCGGATTGATCAACATTGTCAAAGCAAATCAGTTTGGGGGAGGTCCTCTTGAAGACCCGAACACTCATCTATCTACTTTTTTGGAGGTTGCAAATACCGTCAAGATGAAGGGAGTGTCGGATGATGCTATTCGAATGAGGTTGTTCTCTTTTTCTTTAAGAGACAAGGCTAAAGCATGGTACAATACAATTCCTTTGGGAAGTTGTAATACATGGGAAGATCTTGAGCAAAGGTTCCTAAACAAGTACTTTCTTCCTTCAAAGACTCTCCAATTGAAAAGCCTTATCACTCAATTTAGGCAACTTCCGGATGAAAGTTTTAATGAAGCATGGGAACGCTACAAAGAGATGCTCCGAAAGTGTCCTCAACATGATTTTCATGAGAATCAACAAGTGGTTTTCTTTTATCAAGGGTTGAATCAACAAAATCGGATGCATGTAGATGCCTCATCTGGAGGGTCTATATTTGGAGTGGATGCTATGAAAGCCATGGATATTTTTGAAGACATTGCAATGAATGCTTATCAATGGCCTTCCGAGCGAGCAATGGGAGGTTATGCATTTGGAAAAGTAGCTCAAGTGGAAAGTGTGAACAAAGTGAAGAGTGATGTATTCCAAAGTGAAGGAATGAAAGAATTCAATGAGAGTATCCAAGCTTTAACAAAGCAATTGAATTTGATCACTCAAGGAGTAAGTCAAGGGGGAAGCACAAGTTCTATGGTGAATGATGAGAGAAATGTTATGCAAAGTGTAGATGATGTTGCCTATTTAGATAGGAGAAATTACCAAGGGAATTTCCATCATCAAGGGAATTTCCAAGGTAATTATCCTTCTAATCAAGGTAATTTTCAAGGAGGATATCAAGGACAAGCTCGGGGAAGCAATTTCAATCAATCAAGTGAAAATTATCAAGCTCCGAGGAAGCATGAAAATCTTTCTTACTCTAATCCTCAAGCCGCCGTGTCATTTCCTCCGGGATTCGATCCGAGTGCTAAGCCGCCCAATGGAGAAGGTAAATCATCGGTGGAAGAGACATTGCTAGCATTCATGAAAGATACAAGAGCTTATATGGAAAAGAGAGATGCTAAGCTTGAATCTCAAATGGAAAAGAGGGAGGCAAAGCTTGAGGCTAGAATGGAGGAAAATGAGAAGAAATCCGATAATAGGATGAGAGCTTTTGAGTATCAAATGGGACAACTTGCTTCTTCCGTGGGATCTCAACACCAACAAGGAAAGTTTCCATCTACCACGGTAACTAATCCTAAAGAAGATTGCAAAGCTATCACTCTTAGAAGTGGAAAAGAGTATGAGGAACCTCCTATGCCTAAAGAAGATAGTATTGTCATTGAAAGGGAAGTGGAAAGAAAGGTTGAAGAAGGGTTGGTGCAAGAAGAGATTAAAATGGAGGAAGTAAGCAAGAAAAAAGAAATTGTTGAGCAAAAGAAAGATGAAGAGAAGATAGAGAGAATTCCAAAGTGGAAGAAGGCAAAGGAGTTAAGGGAAAAGGAAGTTGAAGTTGAAAGAGATAGTTGGGGAATACCAAAGACTCAAGTACCGGTTCCTTTTCCTCAAAGGTTCTTGAAAAAGGGTTTGGATGAGAGGTTCAAAAAGTTTCTTGAAATCTTCAAGAAGATTCAAATCAATATCCCTTTCGCCGATGCTTTGGATCAAATGCCTCGTTATGCTCGTTTCTTGAAGGACATCATGGGAAAGAAAAGAAGTCTTGTGGAAAATGAAACGGTTAATTTAACCGAAGAGTGTAGTGCCATTCTACAACGGAAACTTCCTCAAAAATTGAAGGATCCGGGTAGTTTCATTATACCATGTGAAATTGGAAAGAACAAGAAGAACAAGGCTCTTTGTGACCTTGGTGCAAGCATTAATCTAATGCCTCTATCCATATTCAAGAAGCTTGGGTTAGGTGAAGTAAAGCCAACTTCCATCACACTTCAATTGGCGGATCGATCTATGACACATCCAAAAGGAGTAGTTGAAGATGTGTTGGTAAAAGTTGATAAGTTCGTCTTTCCGGTGGATTTTGTTGTTCTAGATATGGAGGAGGATGAAAATATGCCACTGATTCTTGGGAGACCTTTTCTTGCTACCGGGAGAGCTCTTATTGATGTCTACAAAGGAGAATTGAAGTTGAGAGTTAATGATGAGGAAGTGGTATTCTCTCTACACAAGGCCATGCAATATCCAATGAATGATGAAGAATGTAAAAGTGTGGATGTTGTAGAGGGAAGTGTCGAGGAGAGTTGGCCTTCCATTGTAACCAAGGATCCACTTGAACTTTGCTTGAGCAATTCTCTATCTCTTTCTAATATTTCTACTACTTCTCTTGATTTAAATGAAGAATTGATTAATTGTTTGCTTGATCTAGGTGATTGTAGTGAAGCTCAAGAGGTTGCAGCCGCCATCTCAAGGGGAAATGGAAAGTTCTTATCACTTAGAGATCTAATCGATCAAGAAGAGAAAAAGGAAAAGAATGTGGAGTTGAAGCCTTTACCCGATCATCTTGCTTATGCCTACCTTGGTGAAAGTGAGACATATCTAGTAATTGTATCATCATCTCTAACCTCTAGTCAACTTGATAAATTGCTTAATGTCCTTAAAAAGCATAAGTCGGCTATTGGTTGGTGTATTGATGATTTGAAGGGAATTAGTCCAACAATTTGCATGCATAAGATAAGACTTGAGGATGAAGGGAAAGTTTGTGTTCAAAACCAAAGAAGACTTAATCCTATCATGCAAGAAGTGGTATAAAAAGAGGTTCTTAAGTGGTTAGATTCTGATATGATCTTTCCTATTAGTGATAGCCCCTATGTGAGCCCGTTGCATGTAGTATCTAAAAAAAGGGGTATGACTATAGTGAAGATCGAGAAAAATGAGACCATAGCCACTAGGACGGTGACAGGGTGGCGTGTGTGTGTTGATTATAGAAAGCTTAATGAAAACACACATAAAGATCACTTCCCCTTACCTTTCTTGGATCAAATGTTGGATAGGTTGGCCGGGTATGAGTTTTATTGCTTTCTTGATGGGTATTCCGGGTATAACCAAATTCTCATAGCACCCGAAGACCAAGAAAAGACCGCTTTCACTTGTCCTTATGGAATATTTGCTTTTTGAAGATTGCCATTTGGACTTTGCAATGCACCGGCCACCTTTCAAAGGTGTATGATGGCAATCTTTGAAGGATTAATTGAGAATATAATGGAAGTGTTCATGGATGACTTTTCGGTGTTTGGTTCTTCTTTTGATATTTGTTTGTCTAACCTTGCTATTGTTTTGAAGCGATGTCAAGACACTAATTTAGTGTTGAATTGGGAGAAGTGCCACTTCATGGTAAATGATGGCATTGTACTTGGACATCACATCTCTTCAAAGGGATTGCAAGTTGACCGAGCCAAAGTTGTTGCTATAGAGAAGCTTCCACCACCAACAAATGAGAAGAGAGTACGATCGTTCCTTGGTCATGCCGGGTTCTATCGTAGATTCATCAAGGATTTTTCTTTATTTTCTAAACCTCTATCTCATCTCCTTGAAAAAGATGTGCCATTTAAGTTTGATGATAATTGTTTAAATGTTTTTCAGGTGCTAAAGGAAGCTTTGATTTCATCACCCATCTTGATCACCCCCGATTGGAAGGAGCCATTTATATTGATGTGTGATGCAAGTGATGTAGCTCTTGGAGTGGTTTTGGGGCAACTAAGAGAGAAAAAATTCTGGGTTATTTACTATGCAAGCAAGACATTTGATGCGGCTCAAAGGAACTACACTACTACCGAAAAAGAGTTCTTGGCGGTAGTATACGCATTTGATAAGTTTCGTCCTTATTTGGTAGGAACGAAGACTATTGTATACACCGACCATGCCGCTATCAAGTATCTCATGGCAAAGAAGGATGCAAAGCCGAGGGTGATAAGATGGGTACTACTTCTTCAAGAATTTGATATTGAAGTGAGAGATAAGAAGGGCACGGAGAATGTGGTAGCCAACCATCTTTCAAGGTTAGAGTCGAGGGAGCATTGTGAAAGTACTTATGAGTTAATCAAGGAGGTTTTTCCCGATGAAGAAATCTTGAGGTGTGATTGCTATCAAATTGAGGCTTTAGTGGAGCAAGAAGGAAGCCCGTGATATGCGAACTATGTGAATTACTTGGCTAGTGGAAGGAGGTCTTATGAGCTTAATAAGTATCAATCCAAGAAGTTCTTTCATGATGTTAAAAGTTACTTGTGGGATGATCCATTCTTGTACAAGATGTGTAATGATTCTCTTGTGCGAAGATGTGTGCCCGAGGAAGAATGGAATAGTGTGTTGGAGTTTTTCCACTCTTCACCTAGTGGAGGCCATTTTGGAGCTCAAAAGACCGCTGCAAAAGTCTTACAATCGGGGTTGTATTGGCCATTTTTGTTCAAGAGTTGTAAGAAATTTGTAGAGGGTTGTGATCGGTGTCAAAGGATGGGAGGAATCTCCAAGTGGGATGAGATGCCCCTTAAGAGCTTTCAAAAAGTGGAGATATTTGATGTGTGGGGCATCGATTTCATGGGACCATTTCTTCAATCTAATGGATTCCTATACATCCTATTGGCGGTCGACTATGTCTCGAAATGGGTTGAGGCCATACCTTCAAGAACAAGTGATGCCAGAGTGGTCATGGGGTTTCTAAAGAAGCATATCTTCACAAGATTTGGAGTACCTAGAGTGTTGGTAAGTGATGGGGGTAGTCACTTCATAAATAAGCTCATGGAGAACATTCTCAAGACTTATGGAGTGAAGCATCGAGTGTCTACTCCGTATCACCCTCAAACGAATGGTCAAGCTGAAATTTCTAATCGACAAATCAAACAAGTCTTGGAGAAAACAGTGAGTGTGAGTAGAAAGGATTGGTCTAATAAACTTGATGATGCATTGTGGGCCTTTCGAACCGCATTCAAGACCACTCTTGATATGTCTCCTTTTCAAATTGTCTATGGCAAGTCTTGTCATCTTCCCGTGGAGTTAGAGCATAAAGCTTATTGGGCCATTAAGAAATCGAATTTTGACATGAAAGCTTCGAAGAAGATAAGATTCTTGCAGTTGAATGAGCTTGAGGAATTTAGAGAAAGTGCTTATGAAAATTCAAGTATTTTTAAGGAGAAAACCAAGAGGTGGCATGATGCTCGTTTGAGGAAGAAGAGCTTTGAAAAGGGTGAAAAGGTGTTGGTATTCAATTCTCGAATAAGACTTTTCCCGGGCAAGTTGAAGTCCAAATGGAGAGGACCTTATGTAGTAAAGAAAGTACTTGATGGGGGAGCTCTAAAGGTTATGGATGAGAACGGGGGAGAGTTCTTGGTTAATGGTCATCGTGTGAAGCACTATGTGGATCCATCACAAAGGGAGACACTCTTTGTGGATACTTTATTTGAAAGATGATCTCAAAATTTGCCTAGCTTTAAGACGTTAAACTTAGCGCTCGATGGGAGGCACCCCATCACTATCTTTATTGCTTTATTTTAGTACTTTCAATAATGGTTGTGGTTTTGTTGTTTTGTATTTTGGACTTGTAGGTTGATTGTGCTCATGGAGAAAAATGCTCATTGAGCAAGGGTAAGTCTCACCACTTTTTGCAAACTTAAGTCTCAACTCTTGTTTCGATTTAAGTTTGGGGAGAGATTGTGTGGTGTGACTTACCACTTGAGTATGATTCTTGTAAAATTGGGCAAATTTTAAAATTTTTCTCATGAGTATTGGTTTGATTTTGGCATGATTGGTGGTGTTGAAGTGCATGATAGTCCATATTCATAATGAAATTGTTGAACTAATGGTGTTTGTTGAGTGTTTGAGCATGAATGAGAGGTATTGGAAGCATGATGGAGCTTGGAGCTAACGCTTTCCTTACCAAATGCCTATCGAGGGAGTACTCTACACCTTATCATTTTACTACTTGAAATGAATTGAGTTTGATTTGGATTGTTGTGACTAGCATGATACTTCATTTGTTATGTTTGTGGGAGGTTTACTTTCGTAAATTAGGATTTCCTTTTCAATAAAGGTTGGGATGAATGTGTGTTTAATTTTCTTATGGATGATGGTATTTTGTGTTTTTGCACGTTTTGTGTTTTTGTTGTGTCTTGTTTGTTGAGTCCTTATTTGTATGTTGTGTGTATTTTCATTCTTGTCTTGGGATGTTTGGTGGTTTGTTTAGGGATGTCGTGAGTCATTTTTGAACGTGAGTGATGATAGGTTGTGGTGATAAGTGATGACAAATTATGATTAAGAATCTCTACACTTTCAAATTGTGACATGTTTTACTTAACTTGTTCAATTTTGAGATGAATGTGGTGTAATAAGTTCCTTAAGGTCCGAGCACAAGCTTGTGAGCATTTGAGCCTCAACCATGCATACATGGTATTTCTTCATGAGTGGATCGATTGTGTTTGATAAGTTAGAACTTGCTCAAGAACTATAGGAACGAGCCCGATTAGTGGAGATTGGTGAAATGATCTAAGGCCATCCTTGTTATTATAGTCATTGCCATATATGTTCCTACCTTGAACATCATCCTTAGTCAACCACTTTGAACCTATAAGCCTATTACTTGTGAATTTAGCACATTACAAGCCTTAATTAACCATTCAAGCTTATATATACCTTTGTGTGGGTAATTGAGGAGATGGTAGATAGAAATGATTGATTGATTAGAAAAAGAAAAGAAAAGGACATGGTAAACAAACAAGAAAAATGATGAAAAGAGAAAAAACAAGAAGGCACATGCAACCTCAAAGTTAGAAAAAGAGCAAAGTAACATCAAAATGCTCAAGTAAACAAAATTCAAAGAAAGAAAGCATGCAGCAAAAGAAGCCCAATCTAAGGAAAGTTAATGAATAGTGCTTGAGATTGTAAAGATAAGAAAGGAAGAAAGAAAAGTGGAGAAGTTGAGGAAATTGGCCATCTCTTTGATTACTTACACTTGTTGAGTCACTATTATCCATATCTTCCCTACCATACCAAAGAGTCTATCACTACATCCTAATTAAAGACCTTTTTGATCATTAATTGAAACTTTGGTGGTTTGTGAATATAGTCCGCGAGCAAGCTTATAGCGAGTCGAGCCAATCGATTAATAGCTCTAATCAACCCCCCAAACTTAAGGTGTTGCTCGTCCCCGAGCAACGAAAATGACAAATCAAAAGGAGAAATTTTCACCTAGGAAAAGATTAAACAAACATAAGCAATAACATATCGTTAGCAATAATAACCACAAACTATGCTAAGTCATCCTACAATATTAAAATCATGACATGAGAAATTAACAAGTTCAATCAAAAGAGAGTAATAGTGTAATATAGTCCCTTTTAGTCCAAGCCTCACAATGGATATCGATGTCTCTCAACACTCTTTTGAAATAGGATAAATCACACTCATTAATCGATTGGCTCGACTCGCTATAAGCTTGCTCGCGGACTATATTCACAAACCACCAAAGTTTCAATTAATGATCAAAAAGGTCTTTAATTAGGATGTAGTGATAGGCTCTTTGGTATGGTAGGGAAGATATGGATAATAGTGACTCAACAAGTGTAAGTAATCAAAGAGATGGCCAATTTCCTCAACTTCTCCACTTTTCTTTCTTCCTTTCTTATCTTTACAATCTCAAGCACTATTAATTAACTTTCCTTTGGTTGAGCTTCTTTTGATGCATGCTTCCTTTCTTTGAATTTTGTTTACTTGAGCATTTTGATGTTGATTTGCTCCTTTCTTACTTTGAGGTTGCATGTGCATTCTTGTTTTGCTCTTTTCATCCTTTTTCTTGCTTGTTTATCATTCCCTTTTCTTCTTTTGCTAATCAATCAATCATTTCTAGCTACCATCTCCTCAATCACCCACACAAAGGTATATATATGCTTGAATGGTTAATTAAGGCTTGTAATGTGCTAAATTCACAAGTAATAGGCTTATAGGTTCAAAGTGGTTGACTAAGGATGATGTTCAAGGTAGGAACATATATGGCAATGACTACAATAACAAGGATGGCCTTAGATTATTTCACCAATCTCCACTAATCGGGCTCGTTCCTATAGTCCTTGAGCAAGTTCTAACTTATCAAACACAACCGATCCACTCATGAAGAAAAATACCATGTATGCATGGTTGAGGCTCAAATGCTCACAAGCTTGTGCTCGGACCTTAAGGAACTTATTACACCACATTCATCTCAAAATTGAACAAGTTAAGTAAAACATGTCACAATTTGAAAGTGTAGAGATTCTTAATCATAATTTGTCATCACTTATCACCACAACCTATCATCACTCACGTTCAAAAATGACTCACGACATCCCTAAACAAACCACCAAACATCCCAAGACAAGAATGAAAATACACACAATATACAAATAAGGACTCAACAAACAAGACACAACAAAAACACAAAACATGCAAAAAAACACAAAATACCATCATCCATAAGAAAATTAAGCACACATTCATCCCAATCTTTATTGAAAAGGAAATCCTAAATTACAAAAGTAAACCTCCCACAAACATAACACATGAAGTAGCATGCTAGTCACAACAATCCAAATCAAAATCAATTCATTTCAAGTAATAAAATGATAAGGTGTAGAGTACTCCCTCAATAGGCATTTGGTAAGGAAAGCGTTAGCTTCAAGCTCCATCATGCTTCCAATACCTCTCATTCATGCTCAAACACTCAACAAACACCATTAGTTCAACAATTTCATTATAAATATGGACTATCATGCACTTCAACACCACCAATCATACCAAAATCAAACCCAAACTCATGAGAAAAATTTTAAAATTGACCCAATTTTACAAGAATCATACTCAAGTGGTGAGTCACACCACACACTCTCCCCCCAAACGTATTTCTTTTTGAAGAGACATTTCCTGCAATTTCAAGCATAAAGTTAGTTAATTCTTCATCTTTTAAAATCGCACTTATCACTTCATCTCGAATATCCGGAGGCTTAATGGGTGGTTTCAAATGAAGATTTTCCCCTTTTTCATTCTTGCTTGATAACACCAATTCTCTTTCATTTGATCGGAGTGTGAGTTCCTTCCTATTCATGTCAAATTTTGCTTTTGCGGTTGCCAAAAATGGCCTTCCAAAAATTAATGGAATCAAAGGATCCGCTTGCTTCTCAACTATCATAAAATCCACCGAAAATACAAAATCCTCTATTTGCACTATCATATCATCCACAACTCCATGGGGCTTCATCATTGAACCATCCATTATTCCAATTTCTACATCCGTTTCATTTAGCCTCCCAATGCCAAGTTTTTCAAAAATTCCCAAAGGCATCACGTTAATGCTTGAACCAAGATCACATATAGCATTAAAGTGTTCCCCATTTCCAATTTTATAAGTAAGAATGAATTTACCGGGGTCTTCCACCTTTAATGAAGCATCAACTTCAACAATGTCATGATCTTGTTTCAACATCATCTCTTCATCACACTTACTTTCCTCATCCAACAAAGACAAAAATTCACCAATTATCATCTCATCATCCAAAGACCAATCTTCATCGATGCTAATGTCCTCCTCCACGTTTGACACAATTTCATCACAAACTACTTCTTCAACCTTGGAACCAATGTTTGTTGTTTCCACCAACCCTTTCTCAACCTTACTTTCTATGTTGCACACGATAACATACAAACATTGCTCCTTAGGATTTGTTATAGTGGTAGATGGGAATTTTCCTTGTTGGTGTTGAGATCCAACTGAAGAAGCAATTTGCCCCATTTGATGCTCAAATGCTCTCATCCTATTGTCGGACTTCTTCTCATTTTCCTCCATTCTAGCCTCCATCTTTTTCATGAATGCTAGCAATGTCTCTTCCACCGATGCTTTACCCTCTCCATTCGATGGTTTGGCACTTAGATCGAATCCCGGAGGAAATGACACGGCGGCTTGAGGATTAGAGTAAGAAATATTTTCATGCTTCCTTGGAGCTTGATAATTTCCACTAGATTGATTGAAATTGCTTCCCCGAGCTTGTCCTTGATATCCTCCTTGAAAGTTACCTTGGTTAGAAGGATAATTACCTTGGAAATTCCCTTGGTAATTTCTCCTATCTAAGTTGGCAACATCCTCTATACTTTGCATAACATGGCTCTCATCATTCACAATAGCACTTGTGCTTCCCCCTTGACTTACTCCTTGAGTGATCAAATTCAATTTCTTTGTTAAAGCTTGAATGCTCTCATTGAATTCTTTCATTCCTTCATTTTGAAACACATCACTCTTCACTTTGTTCACACTCTCCACTTGAGCTACTTTTCCAAATACATAACCTCCCATTACTCGCTCGGAAGGCCATTGATAAGCATTCATTGCAATGTCTTCAAAAATATCCATGGCTTTCATAGCATCCACTCCAAATATAGACCCTCCGGATGAGGCATCTACATGCATCCGATGTTGTTGGCTCAACCCTTGATAGAAGAACGCCACTTGTTGATTCTCATGAAAGTCATGTTGAGGACACTCTCGGAGCATCTCTTTATAGCGTTCCCATGCTTCATAAAAACTTTCATCCGGAAGTTGCCTAAATTGAGTGATAAGGCTTTTCAATTGGAGAGTCTTTGAAGGAGAAAAGTATTTGTTTAGGAACCTTTGCTCAAGATCTTCCCATGTGTTACAACTTCCCAAAGGAATTGTATTATACCATGCCTTAGCCTTGTCTCTTAAAGAAAAAGAGAACAACCTCATCCGAATAGCATCTTTCGATACTCCATTCATCTTAATGGTATTTACAACCTCCAAGAAGCTAGCTAGATGCATGTTTGGATCCTCAAGAGGACCTCCCCAAACTGATTTTCTTTGACCATGTTGATCAATCCGGTCTTGATTTCTAAATTGTTGGCTTGAACCGGAGGAACCATGTTGTGCACGGCTCTCGGTTGGAAGTAATCCCGGATTGCTCTAGTCCTTTGCAACTCTTGTTGTTGGAGTATCCTTTGAGCTTCTTGATTGGCAAGCACTTGCATATACTCTTGGTTTTGAGCAATGAAATTTCTAAACATCTCCATTTGGTCCTCTTATATTCCTTCTTGTACCCCCCGTTGATCTTGTAATGGATCATGGGGTGGATTATGATTGACATTATCTCCACGTTGATTTTCCATATTCGTTCCTTTTCTAACTCTCCGTCTCTCTCGCTTCCTTTGTCGTGCGGTCCTTTCAATCTCCAAATTCAAAGGAATGATCAATTGATTTCCCTTTGATCTTGTGATCATAAAACACCTACGAAAAGGCCAAGAGTGAGACCACAAACACAAATAATAAATAAAAGAAAATAAAAAGAATCCTTATCAAGAACAACTAAAACAATAACACAGTACTCGACTAGTCCGTCAAACTCCCCTTTGGCAATGGCGCCATTTTCTTGTTTGACTATTTTTGTAGCACTCACGAGCAAGAATACTCGATCGTTGTAGTAGTATATCCCAAGAAAAATTATCAATCCAAAAAGAAGTTATGTTCGGACTAGCAAAATACGTGAGTTCATATTCATGTTGTTTTTGTAAAGATGATCGGTGGTTTTGAGATGATTAACAACTAAAGCAAGAAACAAGTAAATTAAAATATAGCAAATAAGAGAAATGACAAGTAAAGAAAATGGGTGCTAAAGTTCAAGTATGGAAAAACATGGGATTAGAAACATCCAAGCACACTCGATTCATATTATCATGCAAAAGGAATTCAACTCAATTGATGTAGACTAAGGGTGATCACGATTGTATCCTAAGCTCCCTTTCGGGTTACAAAGGTTGTTGATCCATTTTAGACTCCCAAAAGCACTTAAGATCAAAGCCCAACATTAACCCCTTCCATCTAGGTACTAGTTAGATTAAACTCTCCCTTTTTGTGTACTAAGGCCAACGAATGGATTGGTTCCCCTCATTGAATTCAAATATCCTTTCGGTCAAACCCAAACTCAATGTCTATTCATGCCTTCCTAATACTATAGAGGGTCGTTTCCGTCTCACTCCAAGCAAAACATACATGAACATCATGATAGCATTTAATTACCACAAATAATCCATTGATCAACAATCCATTAAACCAATAAACATTCATGAATAACAAACCATGCCATCACAACATCAAGACAATTAAACTCCATGAATAGAAATCAACATCAATTAAACCAAAAACCAATTTAATCCACATGATAATATAAATCTAATATGCTCTTCATGTTCCTAATCCCACTAGAGGGATTAGCATATCATGATAAAAGTAACAAAACAAATAAATGATTCATTACAAATATCCATAGTCTAAATCCAAAAGAAAATCAAGAGAGATATAAATCTTCCCCAACAATTTCTTGTAGAGAATCTTCAATACTCATGGATCTCCAACTCTAGCTCTTGATTTCTTGAGATCTCTCACACCCAATGGAAGGGATGAAGTTTTGATGGAGAATTAATGGAGATGATGGAGATAGATCAAGATGGATGAAGGTGGATGAAGATGATGGTGGAAAATGGAAGAAATGGTGTGTGATGTGTGTGTAGAGGATGGGAATTTTGGATCTCCTCCCAATTGTTGAATAAAGGGGTATTGATACCCCTTTGGAGGCCGTGTTCCATACACGGCCCGTGTTGGTGCATGCCCCTATTTTTCACATTTTGTTTCGGCTTGTTCTCCTTCGTTTCAACTCCGATTTGAGATCCGCTTTTTCCTACATCTTCCTTATCATGTTTAGCATCAAATAAAAAGTGAAAATCTTAAGTTTAAGCTCATTCACACACATTTCAATAAAATACAAAACACAACCAAATAACACATAAAATATGGATAAAATCACACGAAAATACATATAAAAAGACCCTAAAATCTAGGTGAAAATAGCTTTAATCAAGCAACGGTGCCAAGAACTTGATGCACGTTTTATTAGTACGCAAAATTAATCCCCAAGTATTAAGGATATCAATTGCAGCTTAAGCAAGCGACCAAATGATTATCGAACTCAAAGGATAGCGTATTATCAATTTAATTATTTACTAAATTAATTAAGACGAAAAGCAATTAAAAGTTTGAGGATTTAATTATCTACAAACAAAAATATTAAATAACAAATCAAATAAAATATCACTTGAAGAATACGAAAGTTGATCAAGTAGGAGAATAGGTAACCCTAGGATAATCCAATTTCATGCATTAATTTCCGTTCTGTGTATTGATGTTCGACTTTACCTTGTGGAATATGGATGCATCATTAAGCCATGAAAATCTACTCTATAGACACAAGTAAACATGCATATAACACGTGTGAATAACCTCGAAGCAAGAGATATAATTCCACCCCCTTTCTAGGTATTATCAGTATCAATTATTTTCCTGGTCAATTGGTACTCTAACCCGATATGATCTCCCTTTATAGGTACTATAAAATTATTCTCTTTATCATACTTAATAACTCGAATTCAATTCAGTTAATAAGTATTCATATATGATAGTTCTAATGAAGTTTCGGAGTCCCCTCACTTAGAATCATAACATGAAATCCAGTTCAGCGATGAACGCACTCAATCTATAACCAAGATATATATTCAGACTTTATATACCAATTGAAGATGCACAAAATGACCTTGAATATGGATTAAGAAAGCATAATCATATATAAAATAAATCCACAAGTAGTGTTGTACGGAGTTTACACATGAAATTTTAATTAATTCGTAAAAACCTTCACAATTCTAGTTCTACCAAAAAGGCTCTAGCCCATGATGTTACGAAAAACAATCATGGGTGTTGGATAGATCTTACTCGGACGTTTGGAAAATACAAGATAAATTAAAAAACAAATAAAACCCTAGATGTGGAAGTCATCACATCCTTCTCCATCTTGAATCCTCCTATTGGTTCTCCTCTTGATTCCACAGACGATCTTTAAAGTGATGGATGGATGGAGGAAAGGATGTGGATGATGGTTGGTGGGTGATCCCCCTTGTGGGGTGTAGTATTGTTGTGGCCTCTCTCTAATCCAATATGATCTCTATGATGAATAATGATGTGATCTACACCCCCTTTTATACTTGTGAGCTCTCCTTATAGGCCTTGGATGGACTTTTACTTGAGACATATGCCAAATTTGGTAAAAGAAATCCGAAACTACCAAAAATAGAACCCAGCGACATTTTGTTAGACCAAACCTTCTTGGTTGAGCAAGGCCTCCAAGTCGAGCAACTGGTCGAGCAAGCTCTCTGTAAGGTTTTGGTCATTTTGCTCGAGTTTCCCTCTTCCATTCGGCCAAGTCGATTCTGGTCGAAAGGATCTCCTTTGGTCGAGCAAGCTTGCGCAGTCTCACCGTTTCGCGCATAACTTCCACATCCGACCTTTGATTTGAGTAATTCTTGCGCTCACGTGATCCTCTCTTCCTTAAATTTCTATTCATATAAGGAACTCATAGAAAATCTAATATTTGCTTATGTAACATGTCATGCAAAGTGGACAGTCGTTCTGAGCAGGAACAGCTTGCGCGACGTCACCAATTTGATCATAACTTTCTCGTTTGGAATCGGATTGAAGTGTTCTTTACGCCAAAATGACCCTCTCTTCTGTAGCTTTCCAACCATGTATCACTCATTCAATTCAAAGCTCTATACGAATACAGAATAATTACACAAGTTGGACTTGCATTTTTCAGCATCATTGCACAAATTGCACCTTTTCTCCAACTTGGCACTTTTGATCCTTTTTCCATATAAAACACAATAAAACACCTCAAGTGCACCTTTTTCTCTGATATATTGAATATAAGACACTTGTTCTAATATATAAAAATAATACTCATCAAAAAGGTGTTAGATTAGACACTAAAACACGCTTATTTTCACTCTCAACAAGTGCCATAATTCAAAAGAAGTTGCTTCCAAAGCTCAAAGATCCAAGGTGTTTTGTCATACCATGTGAAATGGGGAAGAGTGAAGTACATAAAGCTCTTTGTGATATTGGGGCGGGTATTAATTTGATGCTTATGTCTATCTTTAAGAAACTTGGTATAGGGGAAGTTAAGCCCACGTCCGTTACATTGCAACTTGCTGATAGGTCTTTGACTTACCCTAAAGGAGTAGTCGAGCATGCGTTAAAGTTAAAAGTTCATATTCACATTGGATTTTGTAGTGCTTGACATGGATGAGGATGCAAATGTTCCATTGATCTTGGGACGTCTATTTTTGGCAACGAAAAGGGCTTTAATTGATGTGCACAAAGGAGAATTGACTTTGCGGGTGAATGAAGAAGTTGTGTTTGTTTTTGAGAAATGCTATGAGGCATCCGAATGAGAAAGAAGAATGTAGAAGGATTGAATTGATTGATGAGATTGTTCAAAAGAACTTGCCATTTTTCCTATTTAAGGATTCTCTTGAGACAAGCATAAGCCATTCTCTTACCTTATTTTTAAATTCTACTTCTTCTTTATATTGTTTAGAAGATGATAATATAAATGATTGCTTACATGATTTGAATGCTTGTAGGGAAATGCAAGAAGATGAAGTCAAGATAATGTACTATAGAAAGAGAGAATATCTTCCATTGGAAGTTGAAGGTGAAGAGTCCAAAGTGAAAAAGGGAAAAGAGAAATTGAAGCCATTTCCCGATCACCTTATGTATGCGTACTTAGGGGACGACAAGACCTTTTCGATAATTGTATCATCATCCCTTTCACCTCTAGAGCTTGATAAATTATTGAGGGTACTTAGAGATCATAAAAGTGCTATAGGGTGGAGTCTTGATGATTTGAAAGATATAAGTCCACTATTTGTATGCATCATATTAGGCTGATTGATGAGAATAAATCATGTATACAACCTCAACGTCGTTTGAACCCTATTATGCAAGAGGTTGTTAGAAAATAAGTGTTGAAATGGTTGGATGCTGGAATTGTTTATGCCATAAGTGATAGTCCTCATGTAAGTCCTTTGCATGTTGTGGCTAAGAAAGGGGGATTGACCAT
Source organism: Pogostemon cablin (assembly GCA_023678885.1). Lineage (NCBI taxonomy): Eukaryota > Viridiplantae > Streptophyta > Magnoliopsida > Lamiales > Lamiaceae > Pogostemon > Pogostemon cablin. The sequence continues at coordinate 20,177,410 of CM042997.1, read as the reverse complement.
TGTTAAAACTGAATTTGATGAAGAACTTGCCACAAGGGTAAAAACAGATTGGAGAGTATGTTGTGATTATAGGAAGCTTAATGAAAACACTCATAAAGATTATTTCCTTTTGCCTTTTATTGATCAAATGCTTGATAGGTTGGCGGGATACAAGTATTATTATTTTCTAAATGGTTACTCGGGGTACAATCAAATCATGATAGCCCTGAGGATCAAGAGAAAACAACTTATACTTGTCTGTATGGCACGTTTGCTTTCTATAAGTTGCCTTTTGGGTTGTGCAATGCCCCTGTCACCTTTCAACGTTGCATGATGGCCATTTTTGGGGATTGATTGAAACCATAATGGAAGTGTTTATGGATGACTTTTCCGTCTTTGGATCTTCATTTGATAAATTCTTGGCTAATCTTTCTTTAGTTTTGCAGCAATGTCAAGATACGTACCTAGTCTTGAATTAGGAAAATATCATTTTATGGTTAAAGAGGGTATCGTACTTGGACATCACATCTCGGAAAAAGGTTCTAGAGTTGATAAGGAGAAGGTTGTAGCCATTGAACATCTTTCCCCACCCAAGAATGAAAAAGGGGTTAGATCGTTCCTTGGCCACGCCGGGTTCTATCGACGTTTTATAAAGAATTTTTCTAACATAGCCAAAACTTTGTATAAATTGCTTGAAAAAGATGCTCCGTTTGAATTTAATGATGAATGTTTTGATGCTTTTAGGGTGCTCAAAGAAGCCTTAATTTCGTCTCCAATCCTCATCTCTCCCAATTGGAGTAAGCCTTTTGAGCTTCATTGTGATGCAAGTGACAATGTATTAGGAGTGGTGCTTGGTCAAGTGAGGGAGAAGAAGTTTCGAGCTATCTACTATGCATCCAAGACGTTCAATGCAAATCAAAAGAATTACACCACAATGGAAAAAAGTTCTTATCCGTGGTTTATGCAGTTTGAAAATTTTTATCCATACCTAGTTGGCACAAAAATCATTATTTATACGGATCATGCCGCCATTAGGTATTTGATGAGTAAGAAAGATGCAAAACCTAGACTAATTCGTTGGGCTCTTTTATTGCAAGAGTTCTATGTGGAGATACATGACAAGAAAGGGATCGAAAATGTCATAGCCGTCCACTTTCACGCTTGGAAAATATTGATGAAGAAGGAACCATGGAGTTCATTAAGGATGTGTTTCCAGATGAAGAGATACTTCGAGTTGATTTTCAAAGGATGTATACTTTGTGTGAGACTGGGAGGCCGTGGTATGCGGATTTCGTGAATAATTTAGCTTGTGGCCTCAAATCGGATCATCTCACCGAATCTCAAAGGAAGAAGTTCTATCATGATGTCAAGGAGTACTTATAGGATGATCCTCTTTTATTTAAGAATTGTTCAGATGGGATCATAAGGAGGTGTATCCCGGAAGAGGAGAAGTTAAGTGTAATGGAGATGTGCCATAGTTCACCATGTGGAGGACACTTTGGGTTTCAAAAGACAGGGGCAAAGATTTTATAGTCGGGTTTGTTTTAGCCAACTTTGTTCATGGATTGCAAGGAGTATATCAAAGGATGTGATAGGTTCTAAAGGATTGGAAGTATAGGGCAACGTGATGAAATTCCCATGAGGAACATTTTTGAAGTTGAGGTGTTCGATGTATGGGGGATGGACTTCATAGGCCCATTTCCGCCTTTCAATAGTTACCTTTACGTATTGCATGTGGTGGATTATGTGTCTAAATGGGTGGAAGCAATCCCGACAAGGAAAAATAATGCTCTTCTGGTTAAGGCTTTCTTAAAGAAGAACATCTTTGCTAGATTTGGGGTGCCAAAAGCCATGATTAGTGATGGGGGATCTCACTTTATCAACAAGCTTATTGAAAAGCTTTTGAAGGACTATGGAGTGAAGCATAAGGTTTCTACACCTTACCATCCAAAAACAAATGGCTTGGCGGAAGTGTCAAATAGACAAGTGAAGCTTGTTCTTGAGAAGACGATCAATGGGAATCGAAAAGATTGGTCTTCTAAGTTAAACGATGCTTTATGGGCTTACCGAATAGCTTACAAGACTGCTCTTAGATTTTTCCCATACAACTTGTTTATGGGAAAGCATGCCATTTACCCGTGGAATTGGAGCATAAAGCACTATGGGCCCTTCAGAAGTTGAACCTTGATGAGAAAGAATTCGAAAAGAAAAGGTGTCTCCAATTGGTTGAACTAGAAGAGTTTAGAGAATCGATAAAGTACTTAAGTGAATTTTTGAATCAATTTGAGAACTTTACATGAACAAAGAAGCATTGTTGATATTGTTAGATGATTAATGCACACATGAGGTGGATATGTAATGAAACTCATGAATATGAAAGGATACTCTTGTTTGATTGATTAAGAATTTTGTGTTGTTGCTTGTTCCAAATAGTCAATGATTAAGCATACGGATTGTAGTTGGAAAGGGGTGTTATCATGGAACATCAAAGCATGATTAGGATTAGCACTTAGTTGAATAACGAGTGATGATTCTATGCTTGATTATTAATACTATGATGAAGTTGAGCGTAATTTGAAAATATTAAATATTGCAGATGGCTGAAAGAAGGGTTTGAAAACGCAATGAAGACTTTATCATTGTGGAAACTGAGGCAGAGATGGCTAACTTAGATGCCCAATTGATGGAAGATGGGATACATCCTGAGTATTTTGGAGTAGAATTCGAAGAAGGTTGGAAAAAGTACATCTTGAGGTGGCAAGCAATATTCCCGAAAATCAAGCCAACTAGATTTCAGAATCAAGAGACTATGACCGGGCTTGGAATAGAAGCTGACTTGAGAAGAATGTTCAGTAAGAGAGGGATGGAGGAGTTCTTTGACAAGAGACCCCCCACCTATCACCATCTTACAACTGAATTTTTGAGTACTCTTCAAGTGAAGAAGAACGGGAATATCTTTTCAACATCAGTAACTTTCCAGTTGAATAACGAATTGAGAGAGAAGGTACCCATCCATGTGTTGAATAGGTTTATGGGATGCCCCCCATGTGAGGATCATGGTCATTTTTATGAAGGAGGGGGTTTTAATCAGCAAAGTTGGTGGAAGTTATTAGTCAATGATGGAACGGAACCAGCAGATTACATCCCTAGTGCATCAAAGGGGATGGCTATTAGGAATTCCGTAATAAGATATTTTGAGAAGATTGTCTCAAACACAGTGGTGGCTCGTTACGAAGGTGGATCAGTAGGAGAGAAACAACTTTACATCATGTATTGTTTATACCATGAGCTTGAGTTGAATATGGCAGCCCACTTTTTCCACCATGCAGAATGGGTAGCTAAGAGGCAAACTTCACAAGGAGTGATGGTTGGAGGGATATTTACAATGATAGCCCAAGGATTAGGGATTGATCTCAGAGGAATGGAAAATAGGATGAATAGTGAGGGACTCAATTATAACCAGTTAATGAGGATGGAGTTTTTAGCTATGGTAGGAGATAGATATTGCTTGAGGCAAGACAAAGGAGTCCCATTCCCTTTACCTGCTCCGGAGCTAACAACAGTTTTTGCTCAAAGGAAAAATACCAATTTTGCAATGGCAAGTGTGCAATACTCCACTCTTGTGAGGGAATTTTATCAAAGGAATCGAGAAGGAGTGGAAGCAGTACTGAGGCAAATGCGTATTGAAGAAAATCGTGAGTTGGCAAATTTAAGAGCCGAGACCATAGCTATGGATGAGGGGGATGAAGAAGACCCTCAGCATCAGCAAGTGGAATTTGAAGAACATGCTCCTGAACCTCCACACTTTGAAGAAGAACATGAAAAAGAGCAGCAACAACAACAGTTCATGGGATAAGGGATAGGATATGCAAATTGGAATTTCTTTGAAGGGTAGATTCGAGAGATAAGGCATGCACAAAACCTGCATGGAGAGCAAATAAGATAAATGAGAGAAGAGCAGCAGAGGCAAGGAGTGCAGATCGGGGAGATCCACGAGGGACAACGTGGAAGGGGGTACTATGAGGAGAATGTGTGTGCACATTCAAACAATATGGATGAAATGCTCACGATGATGTTTAACTTCCAGTACCCTGCCTCACCTCGTGCCTATATCCCTTGGGCACCGTGCCAGCCTCGTCCCCTCCTCGTCCAGAAAATTGAGGGAGTACTTTTAGTGCTCGTCACTTCGTTAGCCTATCTATTTTATTTAGATTGAATTGTGTTGGATTTGATACTTTAAATTATTTTGTTTTGGGATGTTTTAATTTCGTAAGTTAGGTTTATTTTCAATTAAGGATGAGATGATTGTTGATTTGCAATGATCATGGATGAGGTGATCTTTATGTTTTATTTCTTTAAGTGATATTTTGTGCTTTTGTTTTTGTCTTTTGTTTGTTTGTGTCGGTTTGTATTTTTATTCTTGTTAAGGTGTTGTTTGGTGGTTTGTTTGGGAGGTCATGAGTCATTTTAAATGTGAGTGACGATACATTATGGCGATAAGTGATAACGGATCATGATTAAGAATCTATATTCTTTCGAATTGTGATATTTTTTATTTAATTGGTTCAATTAAAAGATGAATATGTTGCAATAAGTCCTTTTAAGTCAAGCAATAACTTATGAGAATTTGTGCCTCGACCATATATAAATGGTATATTCTTTTCATGAGTGGATCGGTTGAGTTTTGATAAAATAAATACTTGCTCAAAGACTTTAGGAATGAACCCGATTAGTAGATATTAATGATATGATTTAAGGCCATCCTTGTCATGAATAGTCATTGCCAAACATTTTCTTACCTTTAACATCATCCTTAGTTAACCACTTTTGAGCCTATAAGCCTATTTCTTGTGAATTTAGCACATTACAAGCCTTGATTACCCACATAAGCCTAATATATATAGACCTTCTGTGTAAGTAATCAAGAAGATGGTAGCTAGAAAGATGTGAGGAGATAACAAAAGAAGAAAAGGAAATGATATAAAAGGTTGAAAAGAGCAATAAAAAGAATGCATATGTGACCTTAAAATGAAAGAAAAGAGAGTGAAGAGACAAAGAAGCTCAAGACTAAAAATCAAAAGAAGGGAGCATATAATCAAAAATAGTTGAAAATCAAAAGAGAAGTGATGATTAATGCTTGAATGCTGCAAAGAATAAGAAGGAAAGAAAGAAAGTTGAGAAATGGAAGAAAATAGCTACCTCTTCGATTACTTACACTTGTTTAGTCTCTTTTATCTAAATTCCTCCTACCCTAGCAAAGAGCCTATTATTACATCCTTAATCAAATACCTTTTTGATCATTGATTGAAACTTTAGTGATTTTTGAATAGAGTCTACGAGCAAGTGTATGGTGATTCGAATCAATTGATTGATGAGTATTGATTTACCTTATTTAAAGAGTGTCGAGTGGAATTGATAAACTTAAGTGAGGCTTAGACTAAAAAGGACTATATTGCATATTGTTCTCTTTTGATTGAACTTGTTAATTTCTCATATCATAATTCTAATGATTGTAGGACAACTTAGCATAATTGGTAGTTATTATTGCTATTGATGTGTTATTACTTATATTCGTTTAGTCTTTTCCTAGGTGAAAATCTCTCCCTCGGTTCATCATTTTTATTATTTGGGGACGAATAACACTTTAAGTTTGGGGGTGTGATTGTCGTTATTTTCACCTAGATTTTAGTGCCTTTTGTGTGAATTTTTCATATTGTTTTATCCGTATTTATGTGTATTTTAGTAGTGTTATGTGTTTTTTATAGAATTGTGTGAGAATGAGCTTATATGTGTTAAATCAGGTGAAAAATAGAGCGAAAATAAAGTCGGGAGAAAGGAGGAGCCAAAGCAGCACAAACACGGTTGGCCATATTTGGCACACGAGGTGTGTTACGCGCACGGCCCGTGTGCAGCACACGGCCCTATAAGAATAGGCCGTGCGCGTGCATCAGAACACACAACACGGCCACCCCTATGTCCGTGTACTGCGCACGAGTCGTGCGTTGTCTAAAGCTCGCCGTTAACCAGAAGCCCTAGACACGACTCGGGCCGTGTACTGGTCTCAAGCTGTGTAGGTGTAAAAATTTAGAAAATTTCAAAAACCTTCTATAAGATCTCCAAGGGTATAAATACCCTCCCATTCAACATTTGATCACATCCAGAACCAAATTTTCAGCTGCCCATACACACCACACACCAATTCCTTCATTTCATACCATATCCTTCATCACTTCATCCATCTATTCACTTTATCATCATCTCACCATAAATCCATCATCAAAGTGAAGAGAAGAAGCAAGGAAGATAGGAAAATTGCAAAGAAAGGAAGAAGATAACCATTGGATCCAATTCAAGGGAGTTTTCATTCAATTTTTATAGTAAACCTAATTGTTTATCATGACATGTAAGATTTTTAATGTCCATGTTAATTATCTTATGAAGATGGTAGGCTAATCTCCCTTGTGAGATTAACAACATGAGATTTGTTGGTTAATTTTGGGGATCTATGTATTTTAATTCATGTGTTGAATGGATTTTTGATTTTCTATCATTGATTGTTAATTGTTTGAGTTGTATTGTTGAATTGTGTGATTAATTGTCATAGGCATGTGATTAGATTGAGAAATCAATTATATGTTTAGGATAGTTCATTGAATCAATTTATCATACACTTCATGTGCATTATAAATCTTGAAGAGATAGAGATATCCTTTTGGATTTAGAACCCTTTGATAGGTCATCCGATTGGTTTGATTGAGAGATTGATTAATTTTGTGAGGAGATTTTCATTGAAGTTTAGTACCTAGATGGAATTGCTTGAGTGAAAATCAATCTATTGAGCTACTTTGGAATTCTTATTGGAATTTACGTTCTATTCATTTCGAGAGAAAGTTTAGAAGAAATGAGTGTTGGCCCTTAATCATACATCCATGAAACACATGCAATTGATACATACTTCCTAGAATTACCACTTATTGATTGTTGTTGATCTCACTTTTAATCGATTTGGTAAACACTTTTCATCCATCCATCTTGTTTGTTGATCGTTGATTACTTATTTAGTTTAATCTATTTAATTTACTTGTTTTGTAACCAAATCCATTGATGATGAGTCTTTATAAAATTACAAAAAACGTGAGATCACTTAAGCACTAGCGCCTTCCTCTCTGTGGTTCGATAAATTCTTGAATTTGTCAACCCGACTACAAGTTATGGCTAATCATCTCCTTACCAATTACCTAATAATGATATTTTACCAAGTAATTAATATTCCAAATTGATTGTCTAACACTCATAGGAATTATAGGTCAATCCACTAAGACTGTCACAGGAAACAACAATTGTTATGCAGAAATAGAGAATCCTATTAACTATCAATCAGTGATACCGTCAAGAATAATTAAAAGGAATCAAAACTAAAAAACTCAATAATATGAAGTCTCAAAATATCCTTTCAATAAGAAAATAAACATTCTGCACAATAATAAAATCCAAGTTTAGGGCAATCAAATCACATAGTCAAAACTGTATTAAAGCCCTAACATTACCAACAGAGAAACTTAGCCCATAGATTTACGAGGGTAAATCACAAAACCCTAACTATTATGCTAAAATAATAAAGATAAATAACTAAAAATAAAGAATCCTTTTGGAAGACTCCGTCTCTTCAATTACTATCTCCTTCGGAGTCTCAATCTCCGATTGATGATGGGAAGAAGATGAGTGATGGGTGATAGGTGAACTTAGGGCAAAGGACGCGTGTGAAATTTTGGACGAAGGGAACTGTGTGATGATCTCCAATTCCCCTTTTCATGGAATACGCCTCTGTGTATATGTAGTAAGTAGAATATGTGCTGGGCAGTGGAATCTGTATGTCCATGTGGGATTAGGAGTAGTAATTGATTTTAAAATCAATTAACATGTTTGTATGAACCCCATAGTCACAACATGGCTTTTAATTAATCTCCACATGATGTATTTATTAGTGGATGAGTGAGATAATGGATGCACATGGGTTGGTGGGCTTCACATGTGGGAGAGTACTGGGCTTTACATGATAGATGGGCTTAATTTCGAAAATTTCGTCTTTATCTGCGCATCTTTACCGTTTAATTCATAACTTTCTCATTTGAATTCCGATTGAGGTGATTCTTGTGTTCACGCGACCCTCTCTTCAACCAGTTTGAACTTCCACACAAATACAGAAAAATTATGGAAAGTGGTCCCCTGTTTTCTTGCATATTGCACAAATTCACATTTCATTCCAACTTTAAACTTTTGATCCTTTTTCCTATCAAAACACAACAAAATACCTTTCATACACCTTTTAGCAATAGTAATTCAAAGTATTAAGATATGTGCAAATAATAGCAAATAAACACTCAAAGAAGTATCAAATTGGACCCGAAAATACATGAATTTCCACTCTCATCATACGGGCACGGAGATTAAGATGTTTTATTTTTTAATATATAATGTAAGAAAAATTAGGGATAAATTAGTAATTTAAAAAGAAAAAGTAAATAAAGTTGTTGGGAATGATGAATAAAGTGTAAAAAAGTAATTAAAGTTGTGAAATTGTAAAAAGTAGGTAATAAAATATTATGTATTTTTACCATTAATGGAATGAGTAAAAATACGTGGGACAGCTCAAAATGAAAAGTGGGTAAAAATACATGGGACGGGGGAGTAATACTCCTTAATCTACGTACATAAAGCAACCGGCGACGTTTGAGCAGGACGGAGGGAGTATTTAAAATTAATATTAAATTTAAAGAATAAATATTAAACATAACTAGAGGCAAAATAGATACTGACCTACAATATATTCCATTAATTCTGGGATAAAATAGGTAATAAATTTGTATGATAAAATATTAATTATATTTTTAAATTATATTCCCTTTATCTCACATTTATCTTTACATTTTTTATTTTTATCCGTTCACTTATAATCACTACCTAAAAAATGAATTTTAATATCAACCAGCAACATCAAAATTATTTTAATTTTTAAAATACCACTCACACACAATACACATAACATACTTTATAATTTGTTTATATTACCTAAAAATACCACAATACTCCTAAAGAATTAATAAAGTTGGTAAAAAAATATTTTTTTTAAAATTACATATATACAGTAACGGTAAAGATAAGTTCGAGACGGAAGGAGTAATTAATAAATATAATTAAAAGAAAAAAAATATAATTTTTTTATATTTAATTTTTTATTAAAAAACTAATACTAAAAAGACAAAGATTTGTGTGAGACCGTCTCACGTAGAAAGTGACAACTTTAATATAGAAAAGTGATAATAAATTAATGAAAATTGATGATGCTATTGCATGAACAATTTATAATCTATCTATCTATCTATCTATACATATATAAAAGCAAACCTGAATTTTCACTTTTGTTTTTAATTTTTTTTCAATTTTACTTTATTTAGAAATAATTCAATTTTAATCTTAACCGTTCAATTTAATTTTAATCTTAACCATTCAATTAATGCTTTTGATAGATTATTATACTAATAATGGATTTCGTTATTTAAAATTTTTATTTTTTATTTTATACTATAAATTTGGTAAATGTGAGAGATATTGTTGGTATATTTAACTAATTTTTAATCAATATATGTTTAATTTAAATTAATGTATCAATCAATATTCATATATTATTATAATTTAATTTAATAAATACAGGACATATGATTTCTCCTTGATTTCAATTATAAAATAAAATTTAATTATAATAATGATGAATTTTATTATTTAAATTTTACTTTTTTTATTTATTTAATTTAGCAATATAAATTTGATTAATTTTTAATCCATATATGCTTAATTTCAATTAATATATCAATTTTATTTTTATTAGGGTTGTCCTTATAAATATTAGCTTTCAAGTTTTTACTTTCTCTCCCTCTTTTTGTTTTTTTTTCTCTCTAATACTTCTTCTTTTTCTTCACTTTTATAGATTTTACTTTCATATTATTCATAATCTACTCTAATTTGTTTTGTCTTTTATACTTTTATTTAATCTTACATGCGGATTCAATCATACTCTTTGAAGATATCAATGCACTTTTTAATTTTTTCTTTCGTCCTACTTTTTAATCCTCTTTTTGTTTTTTTCTCTAATACTTCTTCTTTTTCTTCTCTTTTACATATTCTACTTTCATATTATTTATAATTTACTCTAATTTGTTTTGTCTTTTATACTTTTATTTGATCTTATATGCAGGTTCAATCATTCTCTTTAAAGGTACATTATACTTTTTAATTTTTTGTAATCTTATTTTTTTCTCTTCGATTTTTGTGTATGTGTTTATTTTTTAATAATTCTTTAAACTTTAGTTTAATAATTTAATTTATTTTATCTTCTTTTATACTTTTATTTGATATTATTTTTAGATTTAATCTCTCTTTTACAGATTCTACTCTCATATTATTTATAATCTACTCTAATTTGTTTGTATTTGATCTTATATGCATGTTCAATCATTCTCTTTAAAGGTATCAATCATTATACTTTTAATTTTTGTTATCTTATTTTTTTCTCTTCGATTTTTGTGTTTTTTTATAATTCTATAAACTTTATTTTTATAATTTAATTTATTTTATCTTCTTTTATACTTTTATTTGATATTATTTTTAGGTTTAATCATTCTCATATTTGATTTTATTTGTAGGTCAAATCATTCTAATTTGAGGTATCATTCTTTTTTTTGTCTATTTTTTGTTCTCCAATTTTTTGTGTGTGCTTTATAATAATTCTATGAACCTTATTTTTATATTTTAATATTCTATCTTTTGTCCTTTTTAATCATCTTTTTGTTATTTTTTCTCTAATGCTTCTTCGTTTTCTTCTCTTTTACAGATTTCACATTCATATTATTTATAATCTATTCTAATTTTTTTGTCTTTATACTTTTATATGATCTTATATGTAAGTTCAACCATTCTCTTTAAAGGTATCATTATACTTTTTTTAATTTTTTATTATCTTTTTTTCTTCGATTTTAGTATTTTTTTAAAATAATTTTATAAACTTTATTTTTATAATTTAATTTAATTTATTTTATTTTATAGTATTATTTAATATTATTTTTAAATTTTATTATTATCATATTTGATCTTATTTGTAGGTCTAATCATTCTCATTTAAGGTAATATTCTTTTTTTTTTGTTTATCTTAATTTTTTTTATTTTTATGTTTACTTTATAATAATAATAATTATGAACCCTATTTTTATATTTTAATATTTTATCTTTTGTTCTTCTTTTTAATCCTCTTTTCGTTTTTTTTATCTCTAATGCTTCTTCTTCTTTTTTTCTCTTTTACAGATTCTATTTTCATATAATTTATAATCAACTCTAATTTGTTTGTTTTTTATACTTTTATTTGATCTTATTTGCAGGTTCAATCATTCTCCTTAAAAGTATCATTATACTTTTTAATTTTTTGTTATCTTATTTTTTTTCTCTTCGATTTTTGTGTGTTTTTTTTAATAACTCTACCTATTTTTATAATTTAATTTTTGTTCTCTTCTTTTATACTTTTATTTGATATTATTTCTTAGTTCAATCATTCTCATATTTGATCTTATTTGTAGGTCTAATCATTCTCATCTGAGGTATCATTTTTTTTGTTTGCTTTATAATAATTCTATGAACCCTATTTTTATATTATAATATTCTATCTTTTGTTTTTCTTTCTAATCTTATTTTCAAGTTCAAACATTATCATTTGAGGCATCATTCTTTTTTTTTCGTTTCTATTATAATTTTTTTTTATTCTTCTTTTTTTTCTTTATATTTCATAAACTCTATTTTTAAAGTTTTTATTTATTTTAGTGTTCTTATTTTTATTTGACCTTATTTGCAGTTTGGATCATTAAAAAAAGTCATCAGCGTACATATCTTATATGCACAGATTCCCGTCCAATTTAATTTTAATCTTAACCATTCAATTAATGCTTTTGATAGATTATTATTATACTAATAATGGATTTTATTATTTAAATTTTTATTTTTTATTTTATACTATAAATTTGGTAAATATGAAAATTATTTTTTCAATTTTACTTTGGAAACTTTTCACTTTTAATTTAGACCGTCTATACTTTAAGGACACATCTTCACCATCTTTTTATTTAATTTAAGAACATATCTTGACCATCAATTTATTTAACTATTTTCTTACCATATATTTTTATCTCCTTTTAACTTCATGAAATTGGATGAAATTGGTTCTATTGAAATTTATATGAGTGACATCGATTTAGATTCTCTATCCAATTTTAATGTATTATTTCATGTGTTACACTATTGTATAAATACACGTGGAAGAAAGAGGGATCCTACCCTAAAAAAATTTAAATCATAAGACAATGGTTGGATTTTTTCCCCTCTCAAGATCGGCCTAAGGGGTGGTAAGGTGGGCTTTTGCCATGACCCAAAGAGGCCTCAATGTTTTTAATACCTCCTTATTTATGTATTTATTTATTGCATTATATTAAATTTTAGGTTCAACCACTTTAAATTTATTTAATATAATATCTATCAAATTAATTTAATGTTATAGGAATAAGTAATAACTACTATTTTCTTTGATTTGATTGAATCAATTGAGAAGTTTTATCATTTATTCATTTTAAAAATACAAAATCACTATTTATCGTACTTTTTAATTTCTTCCTCCGAAAAGTCAACAATAGTTATGCAAAAATTATCTCAAAAAATCTTTAAATACCATATTTATATTTTCTATTAATGCAAAATTAGTGATTTAAATTATCTAATTACATGTTCTCATCTTCAATTCTCCATCTTACAACTTATTTTAATACTATCCACTTTATATATAAGTAAAGATATAGAGATAAATTATTTCTCATTTTATAGTTTTTCTTGTGGTATTTTTTTCCTCTTTCTAAATATATATATATATATATATATATATATATATATATATATATATATATATATATATATATATATATATATATATATATATATATAAAATGAAAGTTTATTAATATATAAAAAAAAATTAAAAATTTTAGGGTCATTTTTTTATTTTGTTACTAACTCCTAAATTGTTAGTAACGGACCAATCCCCTCTTATATGTTATATGAATATATGGCATAAAAGATGGTGTATCACATAAAATTCAGTTTGCATGACAATTGTTTATGATAATTAATACTCCCACTATTACTACGTTCTAAAATATAGTTAAATTTTCACTCATATTATGGGGATAACAGTTTGTTGTAACAATTGTAATGTATAATAGTAATACTTCATCAATCAATTTTATATATAGAATCGAATGCAATACCCTTTCATGTTAAATTGGGTGAAATTTTGGGTGTGGATCTATTGTTTTATCCCAAGTCGTCGCATTTAAATTTAGTTTAACTAAGTTATAAGCTATCTAACAAAAAAAAATGTTTCTGTTTTCGCACGTGTAATTAAATGCAATTATTACAGTAATTAAGCTATATGTCGTAAAATTATAACTGCATACAACCTAAAGTCAATCCCCATTAATCACTCTAGAATCCAACCTGTAACAACCAATCGGGAAGTATTGTTACAGGGATTGTATTAAAATAGTTTAATTTAAGATTGTAAAATCGTCACATTCTTTATCATAAGATAATATTAAAAAAATATAATAAAAATAAATAATAATAATAATAATAATAATAATAATAATAATAAAACAACAGCCTATTCTTGACAACGAAGTTTATTATTTTCTCCGCAGCTAATTACTTTACACTTTCCTTTTCTATATCTATCTCAACATTATTCACGTTCATTAAAATGAACTAGATACACTACAAAAAAGCTATTTTTACCACATCTTTAATTGGTAAAAGCCTTAATTCTATTGTTAAATTAATTTATCAACGAATTAGCGACGGAATCCGTTGTTAAAATTTTGTTGGTAAAGTGGCGGTTGGTAAATTTTTAACAACATAAAATCAATTATGTTGGTAATCCATTGGTAATTTATATAATAATTCCCTTGGTAATCTGTTGGTAATTTTTTGATCGGAAAAAGTTAGTTGTTAGTGGTTAGTACACCAAGTCTCCATACACCCTTTATTCTCCATGTCTCCTTATAACTCCCGTCCTATTGGTTCCTAATGAGAATCGAACACAGTTAATCTGTTGGTAATTACCAACGGATTGAATTTTATTGCTAAAATAGAGAATAAATCCGTTGGCATTCCGTTGCTAAAAGGTTATTTTTGTTGCTAATCCATTGATAGTTACTAACGGATTGAATTCCGTTGTTAAATTCGATTACTAAAAAATATTTTTTTTAGTGATGTATATCTTAATAATACTTACGTTTTTACACAAATCTCAACAGTTTTATACACTTTTTTTATTAAATTATAAAAAATATTTATTTTTTATGCACATCACAATAACATTACATATCTTTATATATAGAAAAATATTTTTTTTAATCTTCGTGAAAGAAAAAAGCCCAGTTATGGGGACGGAGTGTTATAATCCTTTTGAGGATTCCGTATAACCAATTTCATAAAAAGTCTAGGTGGAGCCATATTGTTTCACAAACAATTTATATAAGGGATAAAATGTGAAAATATTTTAAATAAAAAGTGATAACTAATCAAAAAAAGTGATATCTGTCTAATAGAATTATTTTAGAACAATTCATTGGAATAATAAAAATTAATAACATTTTTAATAAAAAGTGATACATGATAAATATATATAAAAAAATTATCGTTTAATTAAATAATTTCATGTACAATTAGTAGTGGATTTATAGATATAATATTATAATGTATAGTTGTATTAGTGTTGAGAGTGTGACTCATATACTCACTCCGTCCCACTCAAAGGGATCATTTTTGTCATTTTGGTCGTCCCACCCAAAAGGTTCCATTTCCTTTTTTACACATATGGGACCCACACACCTCCTCTAATACAATTAAAATATGAGACTCATACTCCCACTACAAATACCCACTACACATTAAATAATAATACTCCTTAATCCACGTGCCAAAAAGTAAAAATAATTCTTTGGGCGGGACGGAGGAAGTATTCATTTGCTTTTTGCACGTGGATTAAGGAATATAATTAATTTTAATGTGTAATGGATTAAGAGATACAATATTTTAATGTGTACTGGGTAGATATATTAATGATGCTGCACACTCCATCTTTAGTGAGTTAAGTAGTGTAATATTATTATTTTGTAGGTCACATCAACCCAAAAAGAAAATTGAACTTTGTATTGAGATGTGCCAAAATGACAAAATGATATGTATCAAAAGGAAGAGAGTATTAAATACTCCCTCCGTCCCACCGATAGACCACCATTTTATTATATTGGCGTCCCATTCAAATGTCACCATTTTTCCTTTTTAGTAAAAAGATCCCACAAATGGCCCACCACTCACTACTAATACAACTACCCACTTTACATAAAATAATAATACTCCTTAATTCACGTGCAAAAAGCAAACGATGACCTTTGGCCGGAACGGAGGGAGAAAATAAAAAGTGATATCAAATTTTGAAAAAATTATTTTTTATAAAATATAAAAATACATAGTTTCTTCGTTCTTATTGCAAGGTTCATTTGTTTTTTTCATATCTATTAAAAATATTATTACTTAATGTGTACAGTGGATAGGTTTATTTGGCGTTGGTCAAAATATCGAAGACCCAATATAAAATATCAACACTATATCCAATTCGATATCTGATGCTATGACGATAGTGTTGAATATAATTTCGGTATCCTGAGTCAGGCACTAGCACCGTAATGTACATGCATGATTAAGTTACTAAAATGAAAAGGTATATGGCATTTTTATCTAAAAATAACTAAATGGGCAGAATTATTATAAATTTAAATGGTTGGATAATAATGATCTTTAGCCATCTAAATTGGTTATTTGACTATTGGAACATATTTTTAACAATAATAAAATAAATTATTTTAAAATCTTATAAAATGAAGTAAATAGTATTAAATTAATTACTCCCTCCGTCCGCTCCAAAGAGTCACATTTTTCCATTTTTTGGCATTCATCCTCAAGAGTCTCATTTTCTTTTTTACACATATGGGACCTACACACACCCACTAATACAATTAAACTCCACTAATACAACTACCCACT
Source organism: Pogostemon cablin (assembly GCA_023678885.1). NCBI lineage: Eukaryota > Viridiplantae > Streptophyta > Magnoliopsida > Lamiales > Lamiaceae > Pogostemon > Pogostemon cablin. Next base: position 20,161,237 of record CM042997.1, on the reverse strand, counting down.
ACACATTAAATAATAATACATCTTAATCCACGTGCCAAAAAGCAAATGAAACCCTTTGTGGCGGACGGAGGGAGTAATTAATTGAAATTAAGTAATAATTATACTCTCTCCATCCACGGTTAATATACCCATTTTATTATTTTTGATCGTTTAATGTAATTATTTTTCCTTTTAAACATATGAGACCCACACCCACTGCTAGTTACCGTTTACATAAATGGTTAGGGATACCCATCCGTAGGGGATAAAATCAACCCTTGAGGGAGATTAAATCAATAGTATATCTCTTCTGCGCGGTTCTATTTACTAAATTACCCATTATTATTTGAAGATCTGTGTCCACAACAAACACATCTCCATCCCTACTTCAGACCACAATCGCCGCCACCAGATCCACCCACCCCAAAATATAGTACTCCTTCCGTCCCACGTATTTTTACCCACTTTCCATTTTGGGGTGTCCCACGTATTTTTACCCATTCCATTTTTGGCAAAAATACATAATATTTTATTACCTACTTTTACAATCCCAACAACTTTAATTACTTTTTTACACTTTATTCATCATTCCCAATAACTTTATTCACCTTTTCTTTTTAAATTACTAATTTATCTCTACTTTCTCTTACATTATATATTAAAAAAATAAAACGTCTTAATCTCCGTGCCCGTACAAACGGGTAAACCCGGGACGGAGGGAGTATATACTTTCGACCACAACCACCACCGTCAGATTCGTTAATGCCATTAGCCCGTATCTAATATTTCATTTCTTGTCTAATCTTTAATTCACCTTCACCTCCGCAGGCAACACCACTCTACATCCCAAATACTCCATTTCACACAATTCTCTCTCTGCCTTGTTTTTCTACACGATTGTCTATTGCAACATCATCTATCTCCTGTTATGATGGGATAGGTGGGGAAAGAGGGGAAGAAAAAGGCAAACTAGAGGCAGAGGCTTTTTAGAGAGAGAAAAAGCAAAGCAAGAGGAGAGAGAAAGGCAGAAGAGAGCATAAAGAGAAAGAATTAATTGATTGGTTTTTCATCAGTCCAATTTGGCAAATTTGGACATTAACCTTTTTGTTAAAATTTATCAGCCCATTTTGAGCTGTTAAGTTAACCATGACACGTAGAATTTAACCCCGGGCCGACAGGTAGGGATGGCAACGGGTAGGGTATCCGCTTATTTTGAGGTACCCGTACCCGTATCCGATTAAAAAATAACTACCCGTACCCGTATCCGTCCCATTTAAAAAATTTATTATGGTACCCGTACCCGTCCCATTACCGTTTAGCAATACCCGCGGGTACCCATACCCGTTTAATATTCATTTATTTTATATATATTTATATTTTTTTATTGTCTAAATAATTATAATAATAAAAATCACATTATTATTAATTAAATATAATATAAATTCTATTATTTTAAATAAATATTTAATAAATATGATTAAATAAAACTTATAACTATTAATTAAATATATAAATCATCTTATAATATATAAATTATATAATATATATTAAATTTTATATAAAAAAAATATATAATCGGGGTACCCGCGGGTTTTGAGGCATTACCCGTACCCGTCCCAAACCCTAACGGGTATTTCTTACAACTACCCGTATCCATCCCAAACCCGTTTACAACTACCCGTACCCTACCCATTAGGGTTCGGGTAGACCGGGTACCCGGAAATACCCGTCCCATTGTCATCCCTACCGACAGGAGCCCGGGTGTTATCCTTTTTAATATAACATGAAATGTGTTATGAGTATTATATCCCCATGCTTGATGGGCTCAAGAAGCCCAATAAGCTCCATTATATGGAAAGAGGAAGGCCCAACCCCTTGGCGGCCCAATCGGTGAACGAAAATGAGAAAGGAATTAAGGCTTTTCAAAAGGGGTCATGACATCACGAAGGCCCAACCCAAGAAAGAATAAAGACGAGCCCGCCTAACAAGGTCGAAGCCAGGAAACACCCTCGGCAGGAAACCTCGGCGTTCATTCTTCCCCTGGCCGAGACCTCGGATGAACACCCCAACACCGAAAGTCAATCTATCCGAAGGTCAAAGGGGACGGCGAAAGTAGAACAGTAAAGAACAGACACCATAATAAAAGGGAACAAGTACTGCAGGCTAGAAGACAACACTAACGGGAAGAAGAGGTATCTTGGGCAGCAATTCTAACTACGAGACAACGATTGACTGGCGTGCTCTGCTCTAACAACCAATGGGAGGCCAGCAAAGGACGGAGACACCCTGCAAACCCCTGCAGTGCAACAAACGGCGCTCAGACTCCTCCTGCAGATGGTCGGCGTACTAGACAGCCTCATTAAAGACGGCTTGTCTTTATCCAGATGACGCAAGACGATTGGCTCGAATTTAGGGTTTTAGGACAATATAAATAGCCTCTCCACAGGAGAGAGGCAGGACATTCAGATTGATTTTAGACATTACACTTGTAAGAATTTGGGAAAAACGAGTGTTGTTCTAAGGGAGAGTAATAAAATTGGTTGTGTTCTTTGGTGGGAATCGAATCTTTGATAGACTTTAATCTTTAATTTGTCTTTATTTGTGGTTTATTATGTTTGATGGTGTTCTTGGTTCATTTATTAAAAATCTTAATCCTTCGAATACTAAATTAACGAGCCAAAAACAGCCATCAACAGAATGTAAATAGACAGATACAAGGAATATATGAGGGTTAACTTCTGATAACTATTGATATAAACGGCCCCTAATACAATTAAAATATAGCACCACACACTCCACTAATGCAATTATTTACTACACATAAAATAATAATATTCTTTAATCCACGTGTAAAAAGTAAATGGACACATTAATAGTTGATGGAGGGAGTAATTAATTGACAATAAAGTAGGACCCTTTTTTTCTTCTATTTACTACTACCTTATCACACCAAAAAGTCTCCATTTTATTACAGTGGGTGTTCTACTCAAAGTACCAATTTTTCTCTTTTAATAAAAGGGCCCTACATATGACCCACCACTCACTATTATTACAGCTACTCACTACATATAAATAAATAATACTTCTTAATTCATGTGAAAAAAACAAATGATGACCTTTCACCGAGATGGAGGGAATATGTATTAGTGGATTAAGGAGTATTATTATTTAATATATAAAGTTGGTAGTTGTATTAGTTGGTGTGTGGGTCCTATATTTTAATTGTGTTAATGAATGTGTGTGAGCTCATGTGTATAAAAAAGAAAATAAGACCATTGGGGTGGACATTCAAAATGAAAAATGAGATTTTTTGAGGCGGTGGAGGAAATATTTTAATTTAAAATATATCTAATCAAATAATAGATAATCTGTTTCACAAATTAAAATCTGTAATACTCCCTCCGTCCCCTTGATAGGTATCCATTTTTCTATTTTGGTTCGTCCCATTACAAAGTATCCATTTCTCTTTTTGGATTAATGTGACCTACAACCACTACACATGACCCCACACTCAACACTAATACAACTACCCACTACACATTAAAATATTATTTCTGTCACCTTACTATACATTAAATTATTATACTCCTTAATCTACGTGCAAAAAGTCAATGGATACCTTTTAAGGGGATGGAGGGAGTACATCTCACCAAATACACCTCATAAATTATACTTCCTTCGTCCATCTTTAATGTATCAATATCTTTAATGTATCAATTTTATTATTGAGTGAGGCTTGCGTGCACCCGGGCGCACGGAACACATTCCGTGCGCCTTTAGAAATTTTGTATTATGGGTAAGGGTACATTAATTTGGTCTAAAGGGTATACACTTTAATTACTAAAAGGTACACAATTTTGTTCTAAAGGGTATACACTTTTCATTAATATTTTTTTTTCTTTAGAAAATAAAGGGTACACATTTTTATACTAAAGGGTATACAATTTAACACAAAATTCTAAAGGCGCACGGAGTGTTGTTCGTGCACCCAGATTTTTCTTTAGAAAATAAAGGGTACACATCTGTATACTAAAAGGTATACAATTTAGCACAAATTTCTAAAGGCGCACGGAAAGTGTTCCGTGCGCCCGGGTGCACAGGAGCTTTTGCCTTTATTATTTTGAATCATTCATTCTTAATGTATTCATTTTATATATATATATATATATATATATATATATATATGGAGTTGACACAAATCACGCATTTAACTCATATAAATATCAACTTTTTTTTTAATAGACGTAAAAAAACAATGGGATGCACTATGTACAGGAGAATACTTTATTCCATTTTCAGTTGTTTTTAACTTTTCTTTGGCACGAATCACGTTCAATAGTTGTTTTTTAACTTTTCTTTGTCACGAAACACGTTCAATAATAATAATATGATTACATATTTTTAGTTCGGAAATAAATTCCTTCATATCTCCACTTGATAGTTTGTCTTTCTCTCTTTTTTTTTTTAAATTTAAATATAGAGAAACTCTCTCATGAGACGGATTTTTTGTGAGACGAGTCGATCTATTACTAAAAGTATGCTTATTATATATGTAAAGTATGTTTATTTGTAGTTAAAGTATGTCAATAATAAATCATATTATAACACCCTAAAATCATACTTTAAATCATTATTCATCATAATTTAGAAAACATACTTTAATAACCATTAAACATATTTTATCTATATAATAGACATACTTTAACACGTCTCACAAAACTAATGTCTCACAAGAGACTTTGTCTTAAAATATACTCCCTCTGTCCCGTACCAAGGGTGCATTTTGCTTTTTTGCACGTAGATTAAGGAATATTATTATTTAATGTGTAGTGAGTAGTTGTATTAGTGGGAGTGTGGACCCCATGTTTTAATTGTATTTGTGGGTGAGTGTGGGACCAATATGTATAAAAAAGGAAAGATAACCCTTTGAGTGGGACGACCAAAATGAAAAAAAAAGACCCTTGTGCGGGAATGAGGGAGTATACACAAGTAAATATACTAAACACGAGTATTATTATTATAAATAAAAAAATAAATCAATTTCCTTAAATTAGAGAGACGAAATTGAATTGAATGTGACGAGTGAAGGTGAGTAGATTGTGAGCCACCGGTGGTTTATCAGTGAACAATTCATAGGTGGTTCATCTACCCCATTCACGATCCAACCATATTAATTGCATTCTCAATCAATATAATGCTCTCTCACACTTCATCACTCTTCACACGCATTAACGAAACCCATCTTTCTTCTTCGCACAGATCTTGAAGCTAAGATGAAGGTTTCTTTGGTCACTCGTAGCGGCCGAGAACTCATCAAGGGAGGCCTTCAACTCAGCGATTCTGTATGTGTTTTCCGCTTTTCTCAAATGGGATCTCCTTTAATGTCTCGTTTTTCAGTTGCTAAGCTTGGGATTTCTGCGTTGCTTTTTTTGGTCGAATTGGGTGTGAAATTGGGTCTTGTGGATGCTAAACTGTGAATCTATGTGCTTGTTTACGTGGTTGTGTGTGTTTTATACTGAGTGTTCTGTGTTCAGTAAAATGGTGAATTTGTAACTCTAATGTTTGTTTGAGAATGAGGGCTTGATTTATGTTTTGATTTTGGTGTTGTTTGTAGGCTACTGTGGCTGATCTGCAAGATGCCATTCACAAAAGGAGTATGTTACTTCGTAATTCTATATTGCTCTAATATTAGTTCATTTGGCCAGCTGAATCTGTTTTTTTCTTTCTTTGTTGTTTCTGCCCATTTTCAACTATTCACTTTATCTTGATGGGAAACGGATTCTTGGTGGATGTGTTTATTTTAGAAGCATTTTAGCTTGACTTAATTAATGAAGTTTCCCGGAGTACGTTATAGATAGTTAACGCCATACTATAACACAAATTAATGATACTTTAAAATATTTTTTGTTGTAATTTATATAACACTTTAACTTATATTCAACATACTATAATATTTGTACGTCTTAATATTTGACTAAGAAATAAATGGTTTAAATTGATCCCAATATTTAACTAAGAAGTAAATGGTTTGAATTAATCTCATAAATTTAAAATTTTGTAAAATAATGGGATTGATTAACGTAAATATATTATGATAAATTCCATAAATTTAGGAATTTTTTAAAATAATGGGGATAGCTAACCATAACTATATTATGTTATAATTAATAAATTATGGATAATGTATTGGATTTACTCACCTCATACCCCCTCTCAAGAGAGTGCCCCAATTGTATCTCACTAGAGAAAATTTTGTTAAGTGAAGCAAGTAAATTTTTTTTTAAGGATTACCAATTACTTGGGTGTAAATAAGTAGAGATTTTATTTGAAATATTACCGAGTTTAAACACTTAAATGGTCAAACTAGTTGAAATATAATAGACTTCAAATACACTGAAGTTGAGCCCTACTAGTTTATTGTCATTGCATCACATATAAAACAGGGAATTTCTTTGAGCCTACCCCATAAAGTTGAATTTTTATTTCAAAATGGAGTCACAAAAGATAAAAAGAAATCTCAATACAAAAATGAGAAAGAACTGATATTTCACCATCAGTAAATTATTGTATTCAAAATAAAAAAAATAAAAAAATTATTGGGTGGACGCAGGATTCTTGTTCCAGGATAGGTAGGACGGGTCCCCTAATGGTCTGCATGTAATTAAACATTGTTTTAGCTCTTTAATGATACAATTAACTTCATAAATATTGAAAAAAATAATCTTAAAGATTAAGTCATGGTTGTATCAGAATCCAGATACACTGGCCTGAAATGGGATTCCCTACTCCACACCATGTTTCATCTGATGTTCGAATCTCCCCACCTCACTTGGAAGATCAGATGAATCGTGATGTGGAATAGGGAAGTTGATCTTCATTGTCCCCTCTTCGTGTAAATTTCTCGTAAATCAAAATTACGAGAAATCAACGATGAGAAAATAGAGGAACATCCATGAAGTTAGTGAGATGGACAAGTTGAGATTACCTTGGTTTGATGAGATAGACGATGATGAAAGCCATAGCAATTAAGAGACAAACTCCACCCACAGTGATGTAAACCTTGCCTAGAAAATCATTCTTGCCACCAATCCATGTTGTGGTTGAAATCACTAACCTCTTGTTACCTTTGAAACTGTATGTATTGTAATTATTCTGGATTTCTACTTTAATTACCTCGCTCGCTTCGAGATCAGTCTCTATTCTGCCGTATAATTTTCTGAAAACAGGTAACGCTGCAGTTCTCATCCAAACAAGAAGCTCCTCTTGCTGGTTCAGCTGTTTCATACCAAACATAAAATCAGTACATGACCTAATCAGCTCGGTTAGCTCGCAAGCTAACAGATTTCGTCAGTTGATGTTGTGTTTTATGCACAACAGGGGACCGATTTCCGAAAGAAGAAGGAATGGACTTACTGGGATGGTGTCATTAAGCTTTGCACCTCCAATCGGGCTTCGACTTTGGAAGTTTTTAGGAAAGACATTCGACCCGAATTTATGGGTTTTGTCACTTTCCCATGCTATGCCCTTCTTATTAATTGGTAGGGCAATGTTATTTCTTGAAAGAGTATATGTATCATTGAATAAACTCCAAGCAATAAGGCCACATGGGACTATAGGCTGACCATTGTTTAATGCTTCAGGATCACAACTATCTGTTTCTTTCTCGGCTGCAGGATTCCTATACTGTTCATCGTTCCGGCTCTTAACATAGCTACATCAAAAGCACAATTTAATTCAAAGAGCACCTAAATGATGCAAAAATTTCTCACTCAAATTCCTATTGAAAATAATATACTACTAAAGTCTTTCTAGAAATTAATGTATATAGCATGTTGCTCTACTATGAATCGAGAAATAGAGAATATAATGAAAGCTATGATTCACACACCGGCGATGGTTCTGATAGAATCGATCAACCTGGTAGTACACATAAATGGGACTCTTCATCTTCTTCGGAACCTGGAATGACATTCAATGACTAAAACATATTATAAGGTAGAATTCTTTGTGGAAGATATTATAAATGTAAGGATCAATGTGAGAAAAAAATTAGGATCTGGAGAAGTAGACTAACAGTAAGAGTCCTAACACAGGATTTGTCTGTTACAGCATTCTGGATGTGCCCAATCCTCTTAATATGTGCTGCTTCGGAATTGGAGTTATCTGCAGGAATGCAATCCTCGTCGTACCTATCTATGAGTTCAACAACCTGTATGCCATTCAAATAACGATTGTTCAACCACATACATATAACCATATGATCTACAACTTCGACCACCTATATTCAAATAAAAACTGTTCAACCACATATTTTTACCATTCAACCAACTCAACTACCTTATTTACGACCATTTGAGTAGGGAACTCCAAATAGCTAATGCACATAAGCTTTTCTATCCTTACAACACCATTCACATAGCAAAATCAGCTATAGCTCGTGTTAGCGAATAAACCAGAGTAGATGTTGCTATGTTTCACAGAAAATAATCTAATGCATACAAAAAAAGAGAGATCAAGAAATTATGTGGGATTACATTATCAGAAGCTGACAAATGGGTAAGACCAATTGGTATGAAGGTAATGCCAAGAATAATGAAAGATGCCATCACCTGAAAGAAATGAAAGATCACCAAAAGTCATTTAATCACACATTTAAAAAAGAAGAAGCAGTATATTGGGGGGTAAGGGACACTCTCTTACGAGACGGGTTTTTGTGAGACGAGTTGATTCTTTACTTAAAGTAGGCTTATTATATAGGTAATGTATATTTATTTGTAGTTTAAGTATGTCAATAATGAATTATAATCCTAAGATCATACTTTAATGCATCGTTTATCGTACTTTAGAAAAACATACCTTAACGATCATTAAACATGCTAAATCTATATAATTAGCATATTTTAACACGTCTCACAAAATCGTCTCACATAAACAACATCATGTTAGTGAAATTACATACATACCATGCCAGGAGTTAAGATGGGTTTACATGCAGGAAGTTCTTGTTGAGTGAACCTCGAATCTACAAGAACATGAAACCACAAGATCAAAGCTCAATGCCTTGGAAACCCCCAATCCCTAACATATCCACCCTCCAAAAACATATGAACACAAACAAAGAAATTATAATCGAAATTTTTCGAAAGCCTAATCAAATTAAGAAATTGGATTTTCAGGTTAATCATCAAGCGTTGAATTTTATATTCTGAAAAATCGCAAAGAAGTGATAATTGAAATAGTAAAGTAAAGGAATGGAATAGAATAGAAATTAAGGAAATGTACATCGAGGCTTCATGGAGTTCTTGGAAGATGATTGAGAACCTCCGTCTCCAGAGCTCATTGTGCAAATTTAAGAACATAAGCACACTCAAGGATTGATGATTAACAACGATTTCGTAGAACAGAGAGAATCCAGATCGTATAAATAAAATGGGTTAATTACTTTCAAATTTTGTGATTTTGGGAAATTTTACCGCAGGCAGGCAACGTTGATTACGCCTCAATTTTTTCCTTTTTATTTTCTTCTATTTTTAGAGGAAAAGTTTTGAGAGTCAAGATTTTAATAAATGGGCAAAATTTTAAAATAGTCACTATTCCTTAAGTTGAATTTTTTCTAGCCACTCTTATAATAACAAAATTTTCTAGTCACTTTATACTATTCATTCCAAAATTACCATTTCCTTCTTTAAAATCAAAATTTTCTTTTTATTACCTCTACCCGATTGATATCCGTATATGATTTTCAATATCCTTTTTTTTTTTTCTTTTTTTTTTCATCACAATTTTCTTCTTTAAAATAGACATAGTCCATTACGACCATATCAGACCCATCATGCTTCCGTACATTAATTAAATAACATTAATCTCGTAATTAACCGATTTGAAATAGTAATAGTATCTTTTTTGACCGTTAGTCCACCGGGTATCCGAGAGGTTTTACAGCTGCTCCTCACAACCAACCACGCACCCCGCAGTGTGATGGTTCAATCCCGTTCCTTCAGCGGACTTCAGCACAACCCTGGTTCATTTCCTACATCGGGTGTACAGGTTGCTGCTACTGTTTCTCGCCGGAAAATATGGAGATTAAAGTTACAGAATATAATGGAAGGTTACATAATTTGGGCAGTAGCCCAAGATTATTTATTTATTGAATGGAGAAATTTATTACACACTCATCCTCACCGAACAAGAGGAGAAACTCCTTTAGCTACCTATGATAGCTAGAACCGAAACACTCATACAAAGAAAGAAAAGAAACTACAATGTTTATTGAATGAGAGAAAACAGAGGGTGATGGTCGATGCCTTCTGCTTCCTCAAAATTCTTATTTATAGAGGCTTTCAGACTTGAAATCCGGATTTCAAAGCCTCCTAATCTTTATGACGTCACTGCTTACGTCACTTCACATCGGATACCCACCTTTCAACAGCTGGCTGGTCCCTCTTTATTGGATTCTTTTTCTGTGACGTCACTGCATGCGTCACTTTTACCTTGGATACCAGCTTTAGTGGTTGGCTGGTTCTTTATTGGATACCCTCTGGTGGGTTACCTTCTTGTCGGTCACATGTTTTTACCCTTTCAGAAAGGTCATCGACTCTTGCTTTTTTGAGGAGTCATTTGTCTTCTTTGGTGCCTGATGATTCTCCCGGCCCTTGGGTATTCCGAAGAGGTTTTTCCCTCTTCTTTCCACGTGTCTCCTTTGGGGGTGGATCAGCAGTTCTGATCATCCCTATGCCCAGCCTTATTCCTTTTCCGAACTCGGGTTCGGTTTGGGTAACACAGCTGGTACATACTTTGTTTGTCCATTGCCCAAAGTGGGCCATGTTGCAATATCTCCGATGGGTTTGTTTACTCACCGGAATCTTGTTTCTCCAGAGAAGTTCTTGTTTTTCTTGGAAAGCCTTCTCTGCAAACCCTGTTTTCTTCCCTGTTAAAGTATTCAACAGAAAAGACCCATTCAGCGACTTGTGCTCGAACTTGAATGAGAACTTCACCTCCACCATAGCTTTGATGCAGGCATACAAACCCCTTGCTCTTCGCGTAGAGATCTGTTCTTCAGAAAACGTAGAAACCAAAACTGGTTCCTTTCCAGAAGACTCCTTGATTTTATTTGATGCTGACACATCAGGTCTTCTTAGCTTGATAAAATGAAAGGCCTCGTGGTTGCCTTTCCCAACTGGTTCTGGAGCTGCACTGGTGAAGTACAGTTCCAATACATCGCCTCTAGATAGAGTCGAGTTGTTTTCCCAAGCCTTGTAAACTTTATCTCCCAGCCAGTCTGGAAGTTTTATAATTTCTGGGAAACATGGTGCAACAGTATAGATTGAGGCTAGTGCCCCAAAGTCATACCATTGTTTTACATCTATTGGATTTGAGCCTCTCTCATCCAAACTCGGGGATATTCCCCAGATATGTCCACCCGGCATTTCTCCGGTCGGATTCCTTGTCTGGTGTTTAATTTCTCCCAGCTGGCCTGGTATTTCTGCCAATAAGAGAAATCAGCTATGTTAATACCAACCTTAGCAGGGCCTGTCATGGGCCTAAGGTTGATCTCTCCCTCTTTAACCCCTGAGGTGCTGGATTGACTCGTCGACTCTGGATGTGACTCCAGGTCTTCGATTTTTTCTTGGACTGGTTCCTCTTTTGGAGGTTCCAGACTAGGACTTGTGCTAAGGGTACTTGAATCCCTTGCTCCGGGTTTAGAGCCCCGTTCTCGACTACTCTCCTTTTGTCGATTGCAATTGCTATCAACAGCCCGGAGGAGTAGCTCTCGTGTTGCTTCGAAAAGACTTGCGCCGTTTCGAATGCAGTCTCGTATGCGATTAGACACTTTGGTCTGATCACTATCTTATATTCTTCCAGCACGCCTTGCATTGAGTGCTAGATTCTCGAATTCCCTTTGGAGCAACTCGAGGTTGTCCATCAGGTGCCTTGAAACCGTCAGGATGGAGTCTATTTCAGCTCCCTCCATCTCTCGTCAGGAAATCTGCCAAAACATTATCAACAGATTTAATAATGACAATATTAAAATTATAATATTGGCATTCAGCTTGCCATCTAAGTAGTCTAGCCTTTTCTGGTTTAGATTCAATTTTATTTTTTAAAAAGGCTTTGACGCTTGTGTTATCAATCTTGAGGATGAATTCCTTTGCAAGAAGAAATAGTAGCCATTTCTTGAATGCCTTCCGAACTGCAAAGAACTCCTTCTCATTGATGTGCCATCTGTTTGCTTCGCTCTCCGTAAAGAGCCCGCTATAGTATCTGCATGGCATCTCTCCTTTTGTTGTGGACTTTGTAAGAACTGCTGCCCACCAATGGTCACTGGCATCTGTATATAGTACCAGATCATCCTCGTCATTAGGAATGACTAATTTGGGGAGCTTTTTGCAAACCTCCTTTAGTTGTTTAACCATTGCTCGGTGTGAATCTTCCCATTTGAATTCTGCATCCTTTTTCAACAAGGGACTGAACACCTTCCTGTATTGCGCTAGATTGTTGATGAACATTCCAGCAAAGTTGATCACTCCTAAGAAACTTTGGAGTTGTTTCTTGTCTTTGAAATCTTCGGGAAATTCTTGGACCTTTTCTACAATATGTGGTTGTAGAATAATTCCAGATTCGTCAATCTCTACTCCAAGAAACTCGATCTGTCTTGTTGCAATCACTGCTTTCTTTTCAGAGAGCACCAATCCTTCCTTGTGGCATACTTCCGAAAATATTTCCAAATGTACCAAGTGTTCCTTCATGTTTTTTTGAGGCTATGATGATATCATCTACATAGACAAACATGAATGAGAAATAATCTTTGAAAAGATTATCCATCTTCCTTTGGTATATTTGGGGTGCGTTTGTCAAGCCTATCGGCATGACATTCCAAATATAATGGCCCTGTGGTGTGGAGAAGGCTGTGAACTTCTTGCTTCCTTCTTCCATCATAATCTGGTAGAATCCAGATTTGCAATCAAACTTTGAGAATACCTTGGCATTCTTGATACAGTTGACCAAGTGTTCCCTACTTGGTATGTAGTATCCATCGAACTCCAAGATGTTGTTGATCCCTTTGTAGTTGATCACAAGTCTCGGCTTTCTCCGCTTGATTTCTCCATGATTTCGGACTACAAATCCTGGACTGCTGTATGGAGATACTCCTGGTGATATTAACTTAAGGTCTAGATGTTCCTTAAGTATTAGCTGCATATCCTTTCGATCCTCTTGGTTCATTAGGATAGGCTTATATCTCACGAACTCATGCTCCTTTCCTTCTTTTACTTTGAGTGAAGCTTTGAGCTCGTTCTTATCCCACCAGGCTAAAGGATCCTCATTGAAGTTCCTCTGTATCTTTCTTTTGACGTCCTTCAAAGATGTTTGTTCTTCGATTGTGACGTCTCTCTGTAGGTTTTCTCCCAAGCTTGCTTTGAGAAGGTGGATTGTGTTCTCCTTTAGTTTCTCCATCTTCCATCCTCCTCTAGTCTCAGTTCTCATCTGAAGGACTGCTTCACCATATCTCATTCGATCATTCATCTTTGGATGGCTAAGTTTTCCTTCATCACCACGCTTGCTGCGAAATCTGATTGGCATTTTTCGTTGAAATGCATTACGCAGTCTTGGTGCGATAATCTTATATTCACAGAGGGTTGTGAAAATAAGCCTTCTTGTTGCATTTTCTTGGGTAAAACGCTTGAATGTCTGTAGAAAATTATTTCCTAACAGAATATCTGTTCCGGTGTCGTGGAAATATAGTGGTGGAGTTTTCACTTTGTACCATGGGGTACGATCTGCTCCTCCGATCATGATTTCCGCCTGTTTAATTCCTCTGGTAAGGATTAGCACCCTTTGCGAGAAATCTTTTCCGAGAACTATTGGCAGCTCTTCACCTGAGCCTTCCGGGAAGACTCCTTCTTTCGCTGTGCAGATGTCGGCTCCTGAATCAATATACGCCGCAAAGTATTCTGCACGATGCTCTTTATATATCATTCCTATGGTGATATATATTGAAAATGGACTTGTGGCCATGGATGGATCAGAGCTTGTAACCCTGAGGCTCTATTAGTAGACTTTGTATCTTTTTCCTTTGACCGTAAACTCCATTCCATCTTGTAGCCTTTCCCAAGGTTTGTGGTCCTCGAGAAACTCCAATCCCAGAACTAATTGTTTTGGAAATCTTCCTGCTATTCCTTCAATTACTAGCTCAAGTTCTCCGAGTTTGAGTTGTCCTTGATATCTCCCAGTTGTTGGTTGTTGGAGATAATACAAGACATCACAAGGAATAGAGTTTTCCCTTTTAGTGATATCGAATATTACTTCGAGTTCTCTCCATGGGCTCGGGATCTTGGCAAAGAATAGGTGGAATACCTTTTCCTCTTTAACCCTAGATTTCCATCTATACTCTGTGAAGAGTTTGATGTACTCATCGACGTGACAAATGTCAAGTAGTTCTAGGCTGTATAGGGCATTCCTATACTTTTTCTTCTTTTCTTCTTCCATTCCTTCGAAGTATCCAACCCGGATGAAATGGATTTTGAAGATCTTGGCCATTCGATCGACAACATTGCCTAGATCCTCTCCTTCCATAGCCTCCTTTTTGACTTCGTCTGAGAGCTCCTCCCAGGCGCATTTTACTGATCCTTCCAGGCTCATAGTAAGGAATCTTATGAACCCTTCTTTGTCTAACTCCAATGCTCCTCCTGTGATCTTCATGGCATTCGTCCATTCATCGATCAAAGCTTCTCTATTCTTGAAGTCTAGAGTGTCGAGGTTTAATTTCAACCCGTATGGATTTATCAGTTCTAGGTGAGACCGACCATATGGGGTGTTGTGTATATTAGATCCTCGAACTCGGCTTGCTCCTGTCGACATTCCTATGGCCTTCATTTTGAAGTTTTGGAATGTATCCTCTTGTCCTTCCCCATGGATTCTTTGTGATCCAGAGGTTCCTTCGTCTTGGCTCCGATCCTGTTGGGTCTGATGAGTCTGGGACTGTTGTTGAGCACTTGATGCTTCTCCAACGTTCATCTTTAGATCTACAATTGATAGTCCTTGGAAGGACTCATATAGGTCTTGTAGATCTTCAAGATTTGCTCTTTCCATCTGGAGATGTTGATTCTCCTCTAAGGATAGCAATCATCTTTTCGCTTTCGGACCTTGGCCTTGTGACCTCCGTCGTCTTCCCCTTTTGGTGTAAAAGGGGTTCTTGTCCAAAGGTTAGTGGTAACCTTCCTCCAAGTCATCTCCCTTTCATCTTTGTCTCCAGGGACTTTACTTGTTCTATCAACTTCATGGTGAGGTCGAATTGCTTGTTTTGCAATTTCTCCACCTTATCCATCATGAGGCTGATCTCGAACATTGTCTTGGACATGCTTTGGCAATATTCACCAAAGAATCTTACTGTATTCTGCAATTCTGTAAGATCTTGGTTCATCTTAGAGTTATCTGCCTCGATCTCCTTCCACTCTGTCATTCGGTCCAGTGGGAGAAGTGATAGGGCTTGCAGATCTCTCTTGGACCCTGATTGGATCGCTTTCTCCATTGTCTGTGGATGGGGACCCTTCCATGGATCTCGGTGATGTTTCTTGGTACTTCTTTGGAGTACATTATCTGCATCTGGCGTAGCTCCTCCAAAGATTCTTCCTCGGTATAGTTGGCACGAATTTCAGTCAACTCTTTTCTTTTATTGATGCCTTCATACCATCGGTCGGCATCTTCATCTCTTTTTTCTGTAATTTGTCTATACAACACACAATAATATTGTTGTATAGAAGTGCTCGTTTCGTCGTAGTTGATAGCCCAGTAGTCCCTATTGCTCCAGCTTGGAACAGGGCTAATAGTCCTGTCACTCTCGGATGTCGAACTTTCGTTCTGATCCATATCTCTTTGAAACTCTCCTCTTGTTAAGTGATATAAGTTTATAATAAATTTTTCATTCATAAATAAATAAACCTAGGGCTCTGATACCATTTCTTAAGCGTGATAAAAGTGATGAAAATTTGATAAACATATAGGCCGAATAGGCAAATACATGTAGGCCGAATAGGCAAATATGTAAGGCCGAATAGACAAATATGTATAGGCCGAATAGAACAACTATTTAGACGAAAACATATAGGCCGAATAGGCAAATACGTATAGGCCGAATAGGCAAATACGTCTAGGCCGAATAGATCTTCTGTTTGGGCCGAAAATATCAAGGATATATAAGCCATTTCAAGTATAAATCGGATTTATTTAAAATTGTTTTAAATAAAGTTGGAGGGGTAAAATGGTATTAAATACAAAAAGTGACTACAAAAATTTATATTTAACAAAGGTGGCCACAAAAATTTATTTTTAAGCCCAAGTGGCTACTTTTTCCCATTATCACTTAATAAATTGCGCTTTTAGTAGAACACAAGATAGAGATCATGACATTTTGTTAGAAAAATTGAAAACTTTCGTTAATTGAATTATAGCCAAAACATATGCAACAGTAATATCATTTTACATTTTAAAAATGAGTAGTTTTCTTTGTATTGCGTTTGTAATAAATATATAAGGGTAAAATAAATGCTCCTACATCTTATCCTAATGGTTATATATATATATATATATATATATATATATATATATATATATATATATATATATATATATATATATATATATATATAATTAAAAAGATCAATTAAAATATAAATATTAATAATATTTAATTAAAAAGTTAAGTTTTTTTCTTAAAAAATCAAGGATATAAATTTTTATACTGAAAGATATAATCTTTCGAAAAAAATAAGATTTGGGACACGATATTCCTGATGTAACATAAGTTTTAGCCTTTTAAAAGGGTGCGGCTATTTGCACCCAAACCTACTAAACAAACCCCAAGTTCTATATATACCCCACTAAAGTTAAAGGTTACATATATAAATTACTAAATAAATGCACCCTATTTAAGACAACTTTACCCTTGATTTAAAGAGTGCGACTATTTAAACCCCATAAATTTCTAAATACACCCCAAAATAATTATTATAATTAATAAATATTAAACATATTGTTAATCTACTCTACACATCCCTTTTATTATGTATAATTCTTTTATGTTTGAAGGTTCATCGCTGACAATTTTTAAATTAATAATGCATTTTCACTTTTAACTTCCGATATTTCTTCTTATCTTTTTCTTTTCTTTTGTTATAACTTGATCATTATAATGGGTAGATATTGATTTATGTAACCAAGTGATTGTGTTTCTACTCACTTAAATCTCCTTCTTATTTATTAAAGATGAATTCCCACTTAAACTTATTTTAGGTTTTCACGTAAAATCTTCTCTTTTTATATATATATATATATATTAATCCTTCGGATTTTTTTTCTTTTTGTTTTTTATAAATTTATTTAATAATCTCAATATATTATTTATGTGTAAAGAAGCAATGTGTTTATTCGAATTCGATTGTTACTTTAATTGAGATGTTAGAAACAACTTCACTTCATTGAAACGTTATAAATCCTTGATGAAGCAAAGGAAAGAAAATAACGATGAAAGGAGACAACAATACTAAATTACTGTAAGGGTTCCACTAAATGCACACCCCTTTTTATTAAATACACACTCCTTTTTTATTAAATCAAAATATATACTTTTAAAAAGTCTAAAATATTCCAAATTTATTAAATACACACCCCTATATATTTTAATCACACTATTATCTAATAAACCCTAAATACATTAATAAGTATCCCTTATAGTTTATACTCATGCGACTGTGAGATACAAATCTTACGAAAATATAGATTTTATTTGCTCTATGATCTAATGATTTAAATGTGATGATGGTTGGATGGACGTCTTATGAAGGGGTTTTTTACAGTCTTCTAATCTTTTGCAACTTTCTTCTCTAACAAAATTCAATTTATCTTTTTAGGCAGAAATTCCCCACCTCTTCGATCTTCATGTCACCCTCATCCTCTCCGACTACAACAAACGACCGCCTCATCTGCTCCCGTGTGGCTACCGTCCCCGAAGGCCTCCCGTCGGAACATCCCGGTACTGTGACCACACCATGAAGGCTGTTTTGAAGCGTACAGAATTCGATGGAACCTATTTCCACCACCTGATGGTTGACTGATGCACAAAGAGATGGAGGTGCCAAGCGGCGCGTGGGTTGCCTCATCTTTGGCCCTCTGCAACTCCTCTATCTTACTAGATCTTTCTCTCTCCAATAGTCACCAACAGAGGAGTTTGCAGTGTAGTAGGTGGAACTGGTTCTTTAAATTTACAATAAAACCTCAAGAGCAAGAACGAATTCCAGCTCGACGATCAGTATTGGGGCGACGTGGTCGTGGTGGTGCATTGGGTTTTGCTTATTTGTCCTTGCATCGAAAAACACCTTTTACTTTCTACTCGTTGGCCAGTTTCATAATTAATCTATGACTTCTCATGAGGATTTAAGGCAATTAACAATGAAGAAATATTAAATTAAATAATTAATATTTGAGAGGTCACATGCAATAATATGCGTGAAGGAATTAGATTAATAACACAAACGGTAGAAGGGGTGTGTACTGGGATTTAGAGGAGATGTAAAATTTTAAAATTAAAAGTGTAATTTTAGAATTTTAAGGGGTGTTTATAAAATAAAATTAACATTTAAAAAATTAAAAGGGGTGTGTATTTAACAATACTCTTAATGTAATGATATTTTTGTAATTTAACATAATTTTTATTTAATTAAAAATTTAAGGGGTGTATTTAGAAATTTTGGGGTGTAAATATATATTCGCTCCTTTTAAAATGAGTTATAATTTCTTATTGATGACATTATAATTTTTAAGTATTAAAAATATTACTATTATATTTTAATTATATCTCGAGTTTTACATTATATATAATTCATCCATTGCATATTATCAATTTTTAATAATTAAATCATTTTAAATTAAAGGGGATACACCTGTCTAAATCCGTTTCACAGTAAGATTTTCATGAGTCAAATAAGAATCGATAACATTTTAACAAGATGCGATACTCAAATCAATTAAAATTATAATGTTGCAATATATTACTCATATTTCATAAACAATTTATAGTATAAATATAAAATATTAAGTTTTGTAATAAAAAGTTATAACATCTTTGACTAAATAAAAACAATCTCACACAAATATTATATTTTATTAAAATATTATATATATATATATATATATATATATATTATGTATTATATAATTCATGGGTAAGGCGATTTTATACAAATGTTTATTTAGAGGAACTCAAAAACAAACATTTATAAGATAAATAAAAAATAATAATAATTTTGAATATAATGTACTAATATCTCCGTTTCAAAGAGAAGTTCACGGTTACTGTAGATACGGAGTTTAAGAAAATAAATTACTTTTTGCTTTACTTTAGGGTAGTTTGATATTTTTAGGTAATAAACAAATTATAAAATAAGTTATTTGAGTTGTAAAAGGGTGAAAAATTTTAAATTAAAGTGTATGTGAGATTATTGATTTGTGTGTATTTCCTCATTTGGGGTGTAAATTTATTTATGGGACGAAAAAAATAAAAAATGTGAATTTGTTTATGAGACTGAGGGAGTAATAATAACATTTAATTAATTAATTAATGTTTTTTTTCTAAGAATAGTAACTTTTTAATTAATGAAGGCCCAAGGTAAAATTATTTCATTTGTCTAATTTAATACCTACTCTATCCCAATTTCATCTTATAATTTTCGTTTTATTATGTTTTAACTTTAATTTACACTTCTATAGAAAAATAATAATAATACTCCCTCCATCCGCTTCTAAGGTATCCATTTTACTATTTTTTGCGACCGCTTCAAATATATCAATTTCCCCTATTTAGTAAAAAAGTATACAATATGACCCACCACTTTTCTCTAATACAACTACCCACTTTACATACTCCATAATAATACTCCTTAATCCACGTGCAAAAAGCAAATGGATACCTTAGAACCGGACGGAGGGAGTACTTAACTATTATTTTTACCAGTACACTTTAATTTTAAAATTGGCATTCCTTCTATTTACACATGATAATATATTTTAGTATTAATTGCAAATAAAGTCCTAACATTTACTTTGATTGCAAGTAAGTCTAAATTTTTGAAAATTTATAAATAAGTATCTCACTTTAAAATTTTTTTGCAAAAAGAACCACCGAACAACAAGAAGCCTGTACGGTCGCTTACTTGTCCGTAACTTATCCACGTCATGATCTAGCTGGTCATGAGTTGACTATTAGAAGGTCGGAGTTGACCATTAGATGAAGCATATCTTAAATTATTAATATTACATAAATAAATTAATAGATAGATTAATTAATGGAGTAATAAACTTTTTCTAATACGATTTACGTGTTAATTAAACTGTATATCGGGTTCTTGAATGCCAGAATAATTCGGAAATGGAATGGAATCTTGCCATACGCTGCCACGCTCCGCCACAAGAGCGGCAATGCTTGTCGGAATCAACACCCTCCTCCAAGAATACTTTAGCATCAGATTCGAAAGCGGGCTCCAGTGAAGAAGACAAGTGAGCCCGTTTCGTCGGCGGCGGCAGCAAAGGCATGTCTAATCTCCTAATCTTGATACAGATGAAGACGATGAGAATGATTCTTCTGTGGATCCAAACTCAAACTCTTGTTCTTCTTCTCTCCTTCCACTTTTCAATTCATTCTCTCTCTCCTCCAATTGATCTCCAAAACCCTTCTGCTATTCAAATCCCCAAATTCCTTCATCAAAATTACACAAAACTTATCCTAACCCGAAGATGCCTTAACTTAGACATGCTTCTTTATCATAGATGAGAAGGGGAGGAGGAAAGCTTCTGTCAGCGCTGAAAAGGGAGGAAAAAACAGATCGTTGCATAGGTGGGAATGAAGATTGATTTTTTATTCTTAAAACGACGTCGTTTTTTTATTTACCCTTTCTTTCTTTTTTTTTTTGGAGGGTGACGTGGATAAGTTACAGACAGGTCAGTGATCGGGTAGGCCTTCCGCTGCCCGGTGGTTCTTGTTGCAAAAGGACTTTAAAGTGAGGTACTTATTTACAAATTTTCAACGGTTTAAACTTTATAATTAATATTTTATGTTTTTTATATAGAAAATATTATTATGTGATATTTTTTTAATCTTCTAATGTAAATAAATTGATATTCAATGTATTCGAGGATATTTTTAAATAAAATATAAATAAATTAAATTAAATATTAATTTATGCACTTTATCTTTTAAATGTATAGATTATTTCCTTTTATTTTGGATTCGACAAAACTAATAAGAATCAATTTTACTATTATATGTTTTAAATGTGTTAATTAATTTAATATTTATTTTTATTATATAAATTAATTATAATTTTTGTTTTAGTTATAAATGATTTCAATTAATTTGGTGAAATAAAATTAATATTAAGTAAATATTAAATTATTTATCAATTATTCAACCAATTAAATTTTCAAAATATTATTTGTTATTTAAAGTTTTTAATGACATTAAATCAACACTCATGTTTTAAAAATTTTATATTAGAAAATTGCTTTAGAATAGATATATCAAGATAAATAAGTTCGATCAAAATCAAAACACAATTAATACATAATCATAAATACTCAACCAATAGAAACAAAACACATATAAAATTTTATTTTGAGAAGAACAAAATTGCAACACGTGTGTTTTAAAAAATTCAAATAAGAAAACTACTTTACAAATATATATATTAAGATTTTATAATGGGTCAATTACTATTAGATACTCTCTCCATCCTGCAAAAAGAGTTACACTTCCTTCATAATTTACAAAGGAAGTGTAACTCTTTTTGCGGGACGAAGGGAGTACTACATTTTATGTACCAATATTACTCCTAAATACACAAAGCAAAAAATATTACTGATCAATACAAAATAATTACGTGAAATACTACTCTTATTCTTCTTTTAATTGTGTTAAAATATTAATCTAAAAAATATGATATATATTGATAAAAAGATAAAGACTTTCACTAATTTCTCCACAAAAATCGGTGAAAGGTCACTCAAATCTCCAAAATTCCTAAAAAGAGGAAAGTTGTTAGTGGGCGTGTAAATATTAATGGAAATTTCTAAATACATTACTAAAAAGTTCTGAATACATAGTGCTAATCGTATTAATATGAAAATTTCTGAATAAATTACCACAAAAATTTTCGAATACATATAGTGCTAATCTTATAAATTTGAATACATTATTGAAAATTTCTGAATACATAATGTTAGTCTCATAAAATGATTTGATGTACTCCCTCCGTCCCGTCAAAAGATGGTCTTTTACTTTTTTGCACGTAGATTAAGGAGTATTATTATTTAATGTGTATTGGATAGTTATATTAGTGGGAGTGTGGGCCCCATATTTTAATTGTATTAGAGGGGGTGTGTGGGTCCATATGTGTAAAAAAGGAAAGGGGACCCTTTGGGTGGACGCCCAAAATGAAAAAAAAAGACACTCTTTGAATGAGACGAATGAAGTATAAAATAGGAATCCCCACTCATAAAATTGTTTGATGTATAAGATAGGAATTCCTACCCACAAACATTGAAACCTAACAAAGTTATTTTTGCATACATATCACAAAACACATATATCAATATTTCTAAATATATATCATATTTCTGAATACATATCACAACACAAGAAGTCTGAATACAAAAAATATATAGAACAAAGTAATTGAGCACACATTGAACACCAAAATCGTTGATGAAAACTCAAGCAAATTAAACCCCCCACATATACGAAGAATTTCAAATTTTCAAGAATTGCATATGAAGAATATAAAATCCAAATATATGAAGAATTGAATACCGAGCAATTGAACCCTCATTAAACTACGAAATTTGAAAATAAAAAAATCCAAAAAAATAAATACGAGCCATTCAGTATGCAGAATCAAACATCTCAAAAATTAAAAATGATAAATTGACTATGATTAATTCAATTGAATCAAAAGACGACTTCGTAAATGGAAGAATTGAATACAAAGAACTAAATAAACCTCACATTGAACTCCGAAATTATTGTGAATGAAAAACCCAATAAAATGAATACGAGTCATTAAATAAGCAGAATTAAACATCTCGCAAATTGAACAAAAAAATAAAATTGAATACATTAACAGATTTAATGTCTCGATGAATCGCGAAGATCTTGGTGGAGGATTTCTTTGCATGCTTACCGGATTCCTCTAGGTTAGAGCTGTTAAATGAAATGAGCTACTCAAAAGTTCAGCTCGACTCGACTCGTGACTACTCGAGCTCGAGTTTGAGCTCTCCTTTATGCTCGTTTCCTTAACGAGCCGAGCATGGCTCGACTCGACAAGGCTCAATTATTTTAATAATAATTATAATTAATAATAATATATATTATATTAAATAAAATAATAAATATAAGATACATTTATTAAAAATCAGCTTGATAAGCTCTATAAACTCGACTCGATTTGCTTAACGAGCTAAACCGAGCACGAGCTCGACTCGGCTCAAAAACTATAGGAATTAAAAATTAATTAATTAAATTAATTAGATTTAATTGATTAGTAAGGGTTAATTGTTAAATTCACCAATTAAATGAGTGGAATGGATGATTGTAATTTGGCTCATCTATTGGAGACGTTGAATATGTGGGAGGGGAATCCTCAAACGTTGGATCAAATCGTAAAGATGAATCACATCTGTGTAAAGGTTCATTGAACCTGGATGCAGTAACCCTCCATAATTGCTGATTAGAGGTAATTACACAATCATCAATTAATTCGTCATAATTGCTGATTAGAGAAAATTACGCCATTAGAAATTAATGCGTCGAAATCACGCAATCGCCATTATGGATGAGTGGAATGGTTCGCCCATAAATAGGGTCATTCAGCATGCATTCCAACACAACAAACACACCACAAACGAGCACCTCTGCATACACTTGCATAGTGCATAGTCTAGACGATCCAGTTCTCCATCCTCTTTAGTTCGCCGGAGTTCCTGCGATAGTGGTGCTGATTTGTTGGAAATGAAGAACTATTTTATCTTTGGGGATGTTCCGCTAAGAACCGGAGCACTACCAAGGCATTTACGTCTTGCGGGAAGAGATCCAATCTAGACTCGGTTTAAAATCCAGATCCAGTTCCGTTTAAAGATCCAGATCTAAAGATAAGGTTTGAAGACTTTACTCGTTTCTTCATTTCTTATATTTACTTTTCAGTATTCATATTGTAATTGGTCCAACCCTCCTTTTTCCCCAACAATCGCAAGATGTAAAATCATTTGTATCCCCTGTACCTACAATCATAATATGAATACCGTAATAGATATTGACGGAGCTTCAATCCCAAAAGTGGGTCAAACCTCCAATGTCAATAAGGACTTTGTTGGGACTGATTCCCAAAGAGTAACTATGAATCCTGTTGGGTTTTTATCCCAAAGGATGTATCTATTGGCGTTCGATCGTTTGGTTAATGTGAACCGTTAGGGTTCCATATGTTTCTAATCCAGCGGAAGCAAGAAAATAAAAAAATATATTACCTTTCACCAGGGTATGTTGAAGAAGATGAATTCTCGCCGGCAGCCTGTGCAGCCTCACCGTTTTGGGCATAACTCTCTCTTCTGATCTCCGATTTGAGTAATCTATGTACCAAAACGATCATCTCTTCAATGATTTTCCAACAGTGTATTATATGTTTAGTTTTGAATTCTATAAGATTTTATAAAAATTGTGCAAGTTGACGGACAGCAGCAGCAAACAACCTTCCGATCTTCTGCTGTATTCCCAAGTCCAATCTCGACGTCGTGTGGGCAACGATCTTCGAAATCTTCTTAATCTGCTATTTTTTAACCCTCCTCACAATATTGGGCGTGAATTACTTTTCAGTTAGGGTTTCTAGACAGTTGAGATGACTTATATATGGGCTACAGCAGGGACCAGGAGGAGAAATTAGAGTCGCGCCTCTATTGGGCTTAAGTATCCAAGCTTAGCTCAAAGCTTATACTTAAGTCCAATAATAATAATATATACCACTTAAATATTATTATTGCACTACCGTTCTAATCCCATAATTACATTATGGGCTCCTTCTTATTTTGAGCTCGTTAGTCTCCCCATGTATAAGATATACAATGTCCATTAATTAATTAAGTTATTGACAACTCCATTAATTAATATCTCATCCAAGAGTAGTACTGCTGTTCGTCCCCGAACAACGAATTCAAAACAAGAGAGAAATGAGAGTTGAAATAATATCAATTCCCACCGAGATAGCTAACTATTTATTTAATTTATATTACTATTCAATTAGAACTATTGTAACCAATTTTCAATTGTTTGAATGAATTAATATCTAAAATTCTTGAAATAATAAATAACAGAATAAATAAAAGCGAGAAATTATTCAAGATTAATCAAGAGAGAATTAACAGCTCTAAGGTATTAGGTATAGCGCAATTGATTTGGTCTTCTAGACGTCCTATTATTCATTCATACTATTTTAATAGATTTACATTATAAAATAACGCGTGAATAGTTTTGAACCTCCTTCCTAGATACTAATAAGGCGAATTTCATAAACCTCCGGATGACCAATTCGACTAACATATATTCTCTGGAATTTCTATTCAATCCTATTCACTTCCTACTTGATTTCTTAATTGCATTGTTCCACTAAGATAATCAAGTATCCTATTTAACAACTCTTAGGATTAATATGTTCACGGGCAAACTACCTTAATCCCTAGCAATCAAACGTTATCAAGTACAAATGCACACAAGCTAACATAACATATCAAGCATCACGGGCAATATCAATAATATGCTATGAAGACGTTACAAACGTATGACAAAGTTTGGATAAATCAAATAAATAAAGATTAACAACAGTATGAATTCACAATATTAATCTAGGGTTCCAAATCAACTACATCTAACCTTCAATCCTTAGAACTGTATAAGGTTATTAGCCCATGAAGTTACAAACAACCCTCATGGCTATCAAATTCATAATCAAATCACAAAAGAAGAAATTAAAGAAAAGAAACAAAACCCTAGTGTCACGTGGTTGATGTTCTTCCCCAGTTCCTCTAATTGAATTGCTCTCTCAACCGCACTTGATTCTCCTCTGGACCGATGGAATGGATGGATGAATTCTGTTGTAAGTGGATGTGGGTGGATGATGCGTGAATTGAATTCACGTTTTTTTGTTGTGTTGAATGATCGGTCCCTTATCTCCAAGTAATCTGATCCATTTTATACTTTAGGCCCCGAAAACTGACTTGGTTGGGCTATTTTTACATGTTGTCACGCACAGGGGATCAAAAATCCCGATTTTTGGCTTAAAATAACCCAACTTGAGTTGGCAACACGACCAGTGTTGCATTGAAATGCAACTCGAGTCACCCTACATGAGTCGTGTCATCAAGTCGAGCACTCGCCTGTCAAGTCATGTTGCGATGCTCTGAAGTTGGACTGCTTTCGGGACCCAACTCGACTCGAGTTGCAAGTCGAGTAAGGCCTTGCAACTCGAGTAAGCTCTCTGGATAATTTTCGGACGCTGCTCTGCCCCCTACTCGACTCGAGTTGCAAGTCGAGTTGGACCTTGCAACTCGAGTAAGCCCTCTAGATGATTCTGGACACGTTTCGGACCCCAAATCGAGTTGTGTTGCAAGTCGTGTTGCAACTCGAGTTGCATGTTACAACTCGAGTTGGGTCTTTTCAGCCCCGTTTCTTGCTCGTTTTCGTTCCTGCTTTATTTTTACCCTATTTTAAGCTTCAAAACTCAATAAAACCGATTAGTAGCACCATAATCATGTAAAATACATAAACTACGCAATCCAACACGAATATATGGCCTTCTTCTATCAAAAACAAAGTATTATAAAACCAAAAAGACGTAAATTTCCACTCTCATCAAGTACCACTCAACCTCATTATCATGCCGAAATAAATCCACCTGCAGGGTTTACATGATAATCCTTATGAGCTTCTCAAGGGGACATCTTCAACTTATGTCGGGCACGGATTCCTTCTACAATCAACAGCACATCATAGACACAACACTATTTCCCAACTCACCGAGTTTATTGATTTAATACATGTAAATCTCACCCATTGATGAATCAAAGAAATACATACTGCCTTACATGACGAGGTTATTGTATAGGGATTAAGAGCACGAACATCCATAATAACAGAGATTAAGTTCTTCTATAAGTCAATATAAGTCGAATGATCTCAAGTGGTCCTGCTCAATACACGTAAAGCATACTAATGTGATTCTATAGTCAAAACAAACTAATACCAAATCACACTACAACCATCCCGATAGAGAGTTCCCGTCTATCTCGGTTGTGAGAATCTGTTTATACTTTATAAGAAAATCGATAATATGATCTTCCGCGTGTTATCGCAAAATCTATTATTTACATTATGAAGTAAGTGGACTATTACATCGTACATATAAATAAATTATAAGACGCAATCATTTGATCATATGATTCTCATTTCAAATAAATTGTTACAACATTGTTCATACAAAAAGCTAGACTTTTAGTATACAATCCAACAATCTCCCACTTATACTAAAAGACTATGCTGTCGTGTCTTCCGCCATACATCTGATTCCTACTCCCACTACACGACCATCAAAAGCTCTCACCTTAAGGTCCTTGCAAATGGATTTACTAGGTCATAATTCAATACAATCTTGGCGACAACAACCTTCCCCTCATCATACGATTTCTCGTAACAGGTGGTACTCGCGCTCCATGTGTATAATTGCTTATGGGCTCGTGATTCCTTCAAGTTTGCAACTGCACCATTATTATCACAACAAATTGTGATACCTTTGGGCAAACTTAGAAACCACATTCAAGTCCATCACGAAGTCACTAGAGTTATACAGATACTTTGGCTGCATCAGAGGCTCCGGTTTATCATCTTACCATGGTAGAGTCTGAAATATATTTCTATATAACACTCCTCCATATTATGACTCTTCTTCCAAAATTAAACAGCTTACCTGAGGTGGATTTACTGACGTCCCTATCTACTTTGAAAAATCCAAATCTATGTAACCCACAAGAAGCAGTGAATCTATCCGGTAAGTCCACATATAATTTCTAGTCCTTTTCAGGTACATAAATATATGTCTTACCACAGTTCAACATTCTTATTTCGAGTTACCTTGATACTCACTGACCATGCGTTTAGCAAAACAGATATCCGTTCTCGTGCATAACATTCCTTAGATTAAGCTTCCTTATTCGCCGAAGAATAAAGAACCGCTTCCATCTTCTTTATCTTCTTTTGTGTCCTAAGACACATTTTCTTAGATAAAGTCACATGCTAAAACAAGTAAGGATTGTATCATTTCATGAGGCTTGAGACAAGCATAACATCCTTTCTTATGATCCGTATTACCGTGATCAAAAGGATATATTTTGTTTTTCTTAAGTCCTTCATTTCATATTGCTTTATCAACCATACTCATACGCCCAACAATACTTTTTCATTGTCTTCAATGAGCAATATATCATCTACGTACATTACAAGAAATACCACCATATTTTCGTCACTCTTTTCAATACACAAGATACATCCGCACATTGAATAAATCTATATCACTGGATTTCCTTATCAAAATGGATGTACCTTGAGTTTAAAGCTTGCTCTAGTCCATCAATGGACAATTTTATGCTCACACTCAAAATGTTCTTAGCCCTTTGCAATGAATCACTCTGGTTGCCTCACATAGATGTTTTCCTCAAGACTTCCAATTAGAAAAACTGTCTTCACATCTATTTGCTATTCCTCATAATCAATATGATTAACAACAGATAAAAGAATCTGGATCGACATAGGCATAGCTACCGGCGAACAGGTTTCCACATAATCGAACCCTTTCTTTCTGAGTATACCTTTTCGCAACAAGCTTTGCTTCCAAGGTTTTCACCTTACCATTTGATCCTCATTTATTTTGTATAACCACTTCCAATGGCTTCTACACCATTTAGTGGTTCTTCATACTCCCAGACTAGATTTAGAATCCATAGATCCTATTCCAGAATTCATTGCAACTTTTTAAGATATCGCATTTTTATCTTATAGTGCTTCGTCGTATTCGTGGGTCAATTCTATGTTTACTAGGGACCAAGTCTGACGACTCTCCCAAAATATAAATGTATCTGGTTGTAGAATAACCCTCCCACTACGACAAGGTACTACATGCAATTGTGTATCAGATGTAACACGTGATACAGTTTACTTGTGATATTTCCTCTTGTACAATTAGTACTAATACTTTGTGTTTTTCCTCTCACTTCCTTTAGAATAATTTATACATAGGTATGCGATTTATTACATAGTCCTTTTCCAAAAATCTAGTATTTGTGTTAACAATCACCCTTCGATCTTTTGTACTAAATAAATCAACCTTCATTTTTCTAGGATATCCCACAAACAGGTAAACATTCTTACGAAATACTGTTTCTAGGGCACATCCATAAAATGAATTTAATAATTCTAAATAACTTATCATCTATTTCCATAAGAGTCTTTCTCTTATTAGGATTAGAAGACGCGTTATTAATTTTAATTTGTTGCATTCGTATGATAAACATGATTTAAGAGTGTACAAATTGTCCACCAACGTATACCATAACAGATTACAACTCTATCCTTCATTATAATGACAATGTCATTTAAATGAAATAGAGTATCCATCCGTAGATGCATAGAAATTGAAATAAAATTCTTTCTATGAAAACATACGTAAAGATAATTTCTCATAATCAAACGTTTATTCCTGTCATAAGATAAATAAACAACTCCCACTGCAACAAACACTACTCTCATAGCTTACCCATGTCCACAATATTCTCATCATAACTTAATTGCAGACATTTAGTGATTCCGATATCTACACACAACGTGTCAGTAGATGCCATCACTAATCATGCTTCAACGACTAGTGAATGAGATACTAACCTTATTCATTACTTGATGAAATTGGCTTTCCTTCGCCACATGTTTTGTCAGAAGTTCCCTACCATATACAACCTCTTGTATTTCAGGTAGAACTTACTCAAAACATCTAGGCAAATTATGGAGAACAAAACTGACCTAGGTTTCCCTTTCAATTTCTAACTATGTTCGTCCAATTCATTCATCAAGTTATCCATGACCTCTTGCCTTTCTAACTTACTCAAGTATCTGAAAAGTCGCATGAGACCATCATATTTCTATGAACCTCTTACCTCTCCACTAGAGACTTAAATAGGTATCAGAAGGTATTTTTAGTGAGAACACATTTATATTTCTAAGCAGTAAGAATCGAAACCAAGATTCTTTTCTAATCATCTAATTTTGGACCAGTAAATATAATTTCTTTTAGTAAACAATAAGCGAGATAATACCATTTGAAAATACAGAGAATCACATAAATAAATACACCGATCAAATCTTCGAATTTAACTATTTATATTGATTCTCTCAAAATAATATAAAATATAAATTCACCGACATCTCAAGCACCGTGAGTCTGCATGGAACGATAGTGTGGACCTATACAAACCCGAACATTTACAGAAGAAGGTTTTACCCATTAATTTCATTCGTCAACCTAACCTCATGATAAAATAACTAATAGTCGGTTCTTCTTTAGCCATGCAAATAAAAGCAGTGACTACGATGGGGAGGATACATATTATTTGCACTTAAATGTACACCATTATTTGACCCCAAGTCCATTGCGCAAACTTATGTGCCTTACAGATGGAGAAGTACACACGCGCTCAGATAACTTCCTACATTCATCAATTATAAGTTTGTACCAGTGATCCACATATGAACTCATCCGATGGGGAGGAAGGCACTATAGCCAATGTACAAGTTCATATGCATCACATTACAAACAATAATTATTTAATGAAGTCTGTTCTGTCAATCCATGAATAAACTCATCCGATGGGGAGAAAGGCCCGAATGCCGACGCGCAAGTTTATTCACATTGCTAACAAACCAATAATGGAGGCCACGGAAATTAATTACCAATCCCCTTTCCCAATTAGTTATTTAACACCGAGGGTTTTTACATACATATAATATTCTAAAATAAAATAGCAAACCTAGCATGCTCATATTACAGCACATAAGACAGTAAATCACAGAGAATCGTGCATAGCATATATAACAATAATCAGATAATAAAATCAAATTATAAATAATTATATATCAATGAATTAGATTGTTCGCCACCAAGCATAAAATTGAGCAGCTGTGACTATGCGGGGTTTCTGAAAATCAGAAGCTGGTCTTCAAGAATTTTTCTCCAAATTCATTGCCCGATAATCTGCTCCACCAACCGGCACCCTGATCCATCACCTGGCATTACGCATGTCTGCCTCTCCATCGTGCATCACAACGAGCGCTTACGCGCGGTGATACGCCCGATAGAAAACTTGCCTCCGAGCGCCCTTGCCCAGCCATCGGGCGCATGAGCTCTCATCCGTGCCCAGCATCGCTTCCACGCACGCCAACGTGTGAGGTGCTCGACAGTCTGCTCGTTGTACTGCCCGATAATAAGCCCGCCAGGCTCATCAATCCGCACTCTATCGTGTGCTCTTAGCCTGACGACGTGCATGGAACGCCAACATCTGTGTGGCTCTATTCCATGATAGGATGGCAACCGTGCGCCCTTACCCAGCAAACATGCACCACAACCTGGCCAGCATCGCCCACGTCGATTCCCGCTGGTGCAAGTATCATCGCGTGCCTTACTGTCCAGCCACACCCATGCTGCCCACAACCCGACATCATGCCGACACTGAAATGCAGCGACAGATAACTTGTGCCATAAGCCACCAGTTGCAGAAGCCTCAGCGATCGCCGTTGAGTACCTAGCCATCACACGTCGTTACTGATCGCAAGCCGTGCATGTCGCCATACATCCGATGCCAACGCTGTCCATCGGCTCCACCGCAGCCTTGCAGACCCGACCGGTTAGGAGGGAGACTCGCCCAAAAAAAAAATAGGCCCACCATCGATTTGCTTGGAAATTAAAGCAGACTCGACCCAGCCATCTCCTAGACCCGCTCGGAACTCCTGCTGACCCGCTCAAAATCAAGGTGAAATCGCCCGAAAATGGATCTGACTCACTCAAAACTTCCAGTCCCACCCGGAACTGCCGTCTGATGCTTGTTGTCCCTGTCGCAACAGCATCCATCGACCTTTATACCGATGATCACACAGCTATGGGGTTGCCATCGCGTGATCGTCAAGCTAGCATCACACCATTCCTTGCCATGTTAAGAACCAACGACTGTTGTGCCCTCCCCGATCAAACTCGTTCGCTGTTGAGCATCGTCCGTA
Organism: Pogostemon cablin; assembly: GCA_023678885.1. Classification (NCBI taxonomy): domain Eukaryota; kingdom Viridiplantae; phylum Streptophyta; class Magnoliopsida; order Lamiales; family Lamiaceae; genus Pogostemon; species Pogostemon cablin. The sequence goes on along the minus strand of CM042997.1, from coordinate 20,128,863 downwards.
CCTGGCCTTGCCATGCACTACTGCTTGCCTGCCGGATACGCGAAACGTGCCGCCAGCAGCAGTGCTTGTACTGCCCAATGCCTTCGGAGATCCTTCAGCCTTTGCCGATGCACTACAATGTCCAGCTGCGCCTGCCGACAACGCCGTTGCCTCTATCCGACGCTCGTCACCATGTCACCACTACTCAACGCCACTTACACTAGCTGCCGGTCCAGTTGGGCCATCGTCTGATGATCACCGTCGATGGTGCAATATGTATGTCGTGTACAGTTAGGGTGTTCAACAAGAAAACAAATTCTAAAACCCTAACATCAAGTACACACATAAACCCTAGCCTAACGTTTCATGCTTCACCACGAAACTGAAGCTCTGATATCAATTGTTGGCATTCTAATATTTGGTTAACATGAAACGTTAGGGTTCCATATATTTTTAATCCAGCGGAAGCAAGAAAACAAAAAAATGTATTACCTTTCACCGGGGTATGTTGAAGAAAATGAATTCTCGCCGGCAGCCTGTGCAGCCTCACCTTTTTGGATAAAACTCTCTCGTCTGATCTCCGATTTGAGTGATCTACCCACCAAAACGATCCTCTCTTCAGTGGCTTATCAACAGTATAAACACATTCAGTTTGGAATTCTGTAAGATTTTATAAAAATCATGAAAGTTGACGGACAGCAGCAGCAAAAAACCTTTTGATCTTTTGCTGTATTCTCAAGTCCAATCTCGACGTCGTGTGGGCGACGATCTTTGAGATTTTCTCAATCTACTGTTCCCTAACCGTCCTCACAGTGTTAGGCGTGAATTACTTTTCAGTTAGGATTTCTGCACAGCTGAGATGACTTATATATGAGCTACAGCAGGGACAAGGAGGAGAAATTAGAGTTGGGCCTCCATTGGGCTTAAGTATCAAAGCTTAGCCCAAAGCTTATACTTAAGTCCAATAATAATAATATATACCACTAATATTATTACTGCACTACCGTTCTAATCCCATAACTACGATATTGGCTCATTCTTATTATGATCCCGTTAGTCTCCCCATGTTTAAGATATACAATGTCCATTAATTAATTAAGTTACTGACAACTCCATTAATTAATATCTCATCCAAGAGTAGTACCACTCAACCTCATTATTATGCCGGAATAAATCCATCTGCAGGGTTTACATGATAACTTATGAGCTCCTCAAGGGGACATCTGTTGGTGTTTGGATCTTTTGGTTAACGTGAACCTTTAGGGTTCCATGTAATTCTATCACAGTGGAAGTATAAATATAGAATCGAATTACCTTTCACCAGGGTTGATGTAGAGGTTGAAGGATTCTCGCCGGCAGCCTGCGCAGTCTCACGAATTTGGGCATAACTCTCTCATCAGATATCGGAATTGAGTGATCTATGCACCAAAACGATCCTCTCTTCAGTGACTTTCCATATATCACACATCTATGCACCAAAATTGATGAAGTTCACGGTCAGAAACAGCAAACGACCCTCCGGTCTTCTGTTGTATTCCTAAGCCACGTCTTGACGTTGTGTGGGCAACGATCTACAAGACGATCTCAGTCTACAACCCTAATCTGCCTTTCATGTGTGTTATGCGTGTGATTCGAGATTCTAGATTAATGAGATTGGCTATTATATAGGCTACAACAGGGACCAGGAGGAGAAATTAGGGTTTGGGCCTCCATTAGGCTTAAGCATCTAAGTTTAGCCCAAAACTTATACTTAAGTCCAATAATATTAAATCATTTCACTAAAGAAATATTATTGCACTGCCACCCTAATCCCAAATTACATTTTATGGGCTCCTTCTGATTATGAGTCCGTTAGTCTCCCCATGTTTAAGATTCAATGCCCATTAATTAATTAAGTTACTGACAACTTCATTAGTTAATATAATTACCAAGAGTAGTACCACTCAACCTTATTATCATGCCGGAATAAATCCACCTGCAGGGTTTACATGATAATCCTATGAGCTCCTCAAGGGGACATCATCAACCAATTCCGTTAGGACACGGATTTCTTCTATAATCAACAGCACACCATAGAGACAACACTATCTCCCAACTCACCGAGCATATTGATTTAACTATTAAATCTCACCCATTGATGAATTAGAGAAATAGTTACTGACTTACGTGTCGAGATTATTGTATAGGGATTAAGAGTACGAACTTTCATAATAACAGAGATCAAGTTCTATTATATAGTCAGTATAAATCGAACGATCTCAACAGCGGTCCTATTCAATACACACAAAGCGCACTAGTGCAATTTATAGTTAAGATAGACTAATGCCAAATCACACTACAACCATACCGATAGATAGTCCCCTTCTATCTCGGTTGTGAATATCTATTTATACTTTATAAGGAGCCGATAATATGATCTTCCGTGTGTCGCCGCACACCATATTATCTACAGTATAACGTAAATAGACTTTTGCAATAATAAATAATTATAAACGTTTGATCACATGATTTTCATTTCAAATATTGTTTAAACATTGTTCATACAAAAAGCTAGACTTTTAGTATATAATCCAACAATCTCCCACTTATACTAAAAGACTATGCTGCCATATATGTTGCGATACATCTGAAAACCACTCCCACTACTTGACCATTAAAAGCTTTCGCCTTAAGGTCCTTGTAAAAGGATTACTAGATTATCATCCGATGCAATCTAGGCGACAACAACCTTCCCCACATCATACGATTTCTCGTATCAGGTAGTACTAGCTATCAATGTGTTTAATTTCCTTATGGACTCGTGATTCCTTCAAGTTTGCAACTGCAACGTTATTATCACAATAAATTGTGATAACCTTGGGCAAACTCAGAATTACATCTAAGTCCATTATGAAGTTTCTAGAACCATACAGATACTTTGGCTGCCACAAGGCTCCAATATTATCCTCTTTTCATGGTGGAGTCTGAAATATATTTCTATATGACACTCCTCCATATTATGGATCTACTTCCATTAAACACATAACCTTGAGGTGGATTTACTGCCATCCCTATGATTCGAAAATTCGAATCTAAGTAACCATCAAGAAGTAATGAATCAGTCCGGTAAGCTTACATATTATTTCCAGTCCTCTTCAGGCACTTCAAATATGTCTTACCATAATTCAATATTCTTATTTCGGGTTACCTTGATACTGACTGACTATGCCATTGGCAATACAGATATCCAATCTCGTGTATAGCTTTCCATAGATTAAGATTCTTTATTGCCGAAGCATAGGGAACCGCCTTTATCTATTTTATCTTATTTCGTGTCTTAAGACACAAATCCTTAGATAAAATCACATGCTAAAACGAGTGAGGATTGTATCAATTCATGAAGCTTAAGATAAGCACAACATCCTATCTTGTGATCATTATTACTATGATCGCAAGGATATACTTTGCTTCTCTTAAGTCCTTTATTTCACACTGCTTTATTAACCATACCCATACGCCCGACAATACTCTTTCATTATTTCCAATGAATAAGATACCATCTACGTACATACAAGAGATACCCCCACGTTTCCACCACTCTTTTCAACACACAAGATCCATCCGAGCATTGATTAAATCCATATGACTAGATTTCCTTATCAAAACGGATGTCCTATGAACTTGAAGCTTGCTTTAGTCCATTGATGGATGCTTTTAAGCTTATACTTGAAATGCTCTTAGTTCTATGCAATGAATCACTCTAGTTACTTCATCATAGAGCCACTTACTTCTAATTTAATATGAGAAACAACAAATAAAAGAATCCTAATTGATATTATGTGATCCTCTTTTAATTTTGCAGATCCACATATCCAATGGCTTTTACACCATTTGATGGTGCTACAAGCTCCCAGATTTAATTTCGGAAAATATTGCAACTTGCTAAGATGCCGCATTTTGATCTTGTAGTGCTTTGTCGTGTTCATGGGCCGATTTCATGTTTACTTGGGACCAAGTCTCACAACTCTCCCAAAATATGGATCTTTTCAGTTGTTTAACAATCTCCCACTACGACAAGCCACTATATGCAATTTGTATCAGATGTGACACGCGATGCAGTTTACCTGTGGTTTATCCTTTTGTATTCTTGGTACTAAAATTTGTGTTTCCTTTCTCACAGCTTTTAGAACATTTTATACATAGCTATGTGATTTATTACATAGTAGTTCTTCAAAAAAATCTAGTGATCGTGTTAACAATCACTTTCTGATCTTTTTGGACTATTAAATAAACCACCCTTTATTTTTCTAGGATATCCCACAAACATCAATTCGACATGTTGTTTCCAGGGCTTATCCATAAAATGAATTTAGTAATTCCAAAAAGATCATCATCTATCTAACCATATCCATAAGAGCCTTATTCCTTCTTTCTACCACCCCATTCAGCTGGGGTATGCTCGGTGTAGACAACTTGAGATTTAATCTCACCCTCTGATTAACAGCCCTTAACTATCCTAAGAGGTACTCGCCACTACGATCAGATCACAGTGACTTGATATATTTTCCATGATGTCTCACTGCATCAGCCATGCACTTCTTAAATTAATCATAGCACTCAGGCTTACAGTGCATCAAATAAATATATCTAGTTTCTAGAATAATTGTCAAATATTCATAACCACCTCTCGACAGGATAATCTTAGGATCGCTTAAATCAGAATGAACCAATTCCAACATATCTTTACATGGCTCTATACCCCTTTGCCTTGAAAAGACAATTAATCATATTCACTTCCAAGTAAGACTCGGTTTCGAATCGTACTTAAGTAAAATGATCTAGTCTTAGATGCCAAAAGTATGTTTAGTTCATCTCTGAATGTTTATTTCTCTTACTAAGATTAGAAGACGCATTATTAATTACTATTTGTTGCATCCATGGGATAAGTATGATTTATAAGTGTGGCGTTTAGGATCTTTTGGTTAATGTGAACCGTTAGGGTTCCATGCAATTCTACAGCAGTGGAAGCATAAGTGTAGAATCGAATTACCTTTCACCATGGTTGCTGTAGAGGTTGAATTCTCGCTGACAGCCTGCGCAGCCTCACGATTTCGGGCATAACTCTCTCATCCGATATCGGAATCAAGTGATCTATGCACCAAAACGATCCTCTCTTCAGTAGCCAAAGGTATATCACACGTTCAGTTTGGAGTTCTATACGATTTTATAAAGTTCGTGGAAGTTGACGGCCTGAAACAGCAAATGACCTTCCGGTCTTCTATTGTATTTCTAAGCTATGTCTTGACGTTGGTGTGGGCAACAATCTACAAGACGAACTCCGTCTACAACCCTAATCTGCTTTTCACGTGTGTTATGCATGTGATTCAAATTTTGGATTGATGAGATTGGCTATTATATAGGCTACAACAGGGACCAGGAGGAGAAATTAGGGTTTGGGCCTCCCATTGGGCTTAAGCATCCAAGTTTAGCCCAAAACTTATACTTAAGTCCAACAATAATAAATCATTCCACTAAAGAAATGTTATTCCACTGCCATCCTAATCCCAAATTACGTTTATGGGCTCCTTCTTATTATGAGCTCGTTAGTCTCCCCGTGTTTAAGATTCAATGCCCATTAATTAATTAAGTTACTGACAACTCCATTAATTAGTATATGTACCGAGAGTAGTACCACTCAACCTTATTATCATGCCGGAATAAATCCACCTGCAGGGTTTACATGATAATTATTATGAGCTTCTCAAGGGGACATCATCAACTAATTCTGTTAGGACACGGATTCCTTCTACAATCAACAACACACCATAGAGACAGTGATGAGTGTGTAAATTCACAAGTTTGGCGCTATGTTTTGTGCTAGTTTTGGAGAGTTTTGATGTGGAAATAGGTGGAAAACCTATATATATTGTGAAATAGCATGAATCAGGTGTTAGTGGAGCTATTTGAGTGTTTTCTTAGCAAAAACGGAGTGAAAGAGCCAAGAATCGAAGAGACGGAGTCGAAGCCACGCGAACCGCCCAAGAAGTAGGTGGGTTCGACCTGGCTGGAGGAGGGTTCGACCTCTCCAGCAGGTCGAACCAACGTTGCTGGACAATACAGAGATGGGTTCGACCACGACTCAGTTGGTTCGACCTGGCCATCAGGTCGAACCATGGTCGAACCAGTTTGCAAGAAGGAGGATTCAACCACGACGTTGGGGTTCGACTTGCTCGTTGGTCGAATCGGGAGCAAGAGTTGTCCAGTGCTGAGGTTCGACCTGGGGTTCGACCAAGACCTGAGTGGTTCGACCTGTCCAGAAGGTCGAACCTGTGCAGAATTCTTCCAGTTGCGGGGTTCGACCTGGGGTTCGACCTGTGGCTCGGGGTTTGACCTGCTTGACGTGGTCGAACCTGTGTGCGAGAACTTACCTTATCTGGATTTTCGAGGCCGAAACGCGTGAGATCACTTAGAAAGCCCATTCCAAGCCCTAGAGACGTGATTACAAGTATAAAATGAGGCTCATACAGAGAATAAAGAGAGCTTTTGATCGTCAATCGTAGGAGAGACAAGAGTAGAGGTGGTGATCCATTCGGAGGGCTGTGACAGAGGTTCGTTGAAGTTTCAAGTAAGAATGATTCATCTAACCATGATTGTTCCTAGATCAATCATGGGCTAGAACCACCTTGGTAGTTCTAGTGTTATGAAAGTTTCATGATGTAATTCGTGTTTCGTGTGTAAAACTCCGTACAACACTACCTGTGGTTTGTTTTATATAAGATTGCATATTTAATCCATACTCATAGTCGTTTTGTGCATCAATGATCGTTGTGTAGAGTCTGAATACATGACATGGTTATTGATTGAGTGCGTTCACTACTGAGCAGGGTTTATTGTTATAATTCTAAGTGAAGGGATTCCGAAGTATTATTAGAACTGTCTTATATGAATATTCATGAATTGAATTGAATTCGGGTTGATGAATAGGATGAAGAGTATAACTTTATAATACCTAAAAAGGGAGATCAAATCGGGTTAGATTCTAGACGTAGAAGATAATTGATTATGATAGTACCTAGAAAGGGGGTGAAGCATATCTCTTGCTCCGATGTTATTCACACGTGTCAAGCGCATATTTACTTGTGTCTATAGAGTAAACTTGCATGGTCTAGTGATGCGTCCACAAACCACAGGGCAGAGTCGGACACCATCATGCGAAAATACGAATTGCTAGTGAAACTGGATGACCCAATGAACTACCTATCATTCTTATTGATCACAACTCACTTCACTCTACTTTTGCTATTTCTTTTGTTAATTCGATTAGAAGTTACTATCCATTAAACCTTTACAATTACCAACATAGTCTAAAATATACTAGAAGATCACAAAATTGATATTTATCCGTCCCGTGAGTTCGATATTGTAACTTGGTCATCTTCGCGACTACAATTGATATCCTTATACTTGAGGATTAATTTGTGTGTTGAGAAAACCCCTATCAAGTTCTTGGCGCCGTTGCCGGGGACGGCGTAAACTATCTTTTTTGTATTATTTCTAGTTTATTAGGACTATTTACCTTGTTTTGTTGTTTTCTTTCTTATTCGTTTTAGGTGTATGCTCACAAGATCAAAGAAAGGTAATCTTGAACCGTATAATCCTGAGATTGGAGCATCATCAAGAAAGAAGAAGAAGAAGAAGAGCAAGGCAAAGGCAATAGACTCAACTGAAGCTCTGAATTTTGGAGTTGAGGTTGACGAGCAGATTTCGCAAGCGATTGAGGCTACAACTGAAGTTAATTTGGAAGTAGAAACAGTCAACATGGCAGCGAATCCGGATAATCTAGCCATCCGTGAGGTTTTCAGAAATAATGGAGCTGGAAATTATGAGCTTTTAGGACCAAGGGGAACTAACACAGCGTTCGATCTTCATCCCGCTCTTATTAGCATGATAGAAAGGAACTCCTTTTCAGGAGGGTCTTTCGAGGATCCGCAGCAGCATCTGAACAAGTTCTTGGGCTATGCAAGTACTCAAAAAGACGTAGGAGAACATGAAGATGCTAGGAAAATCCTTTTGTTCAAATTTTTGCTTACTGAAAAGGCGAGGGATTGGTACGATACTATTAATGCAGCTGAGTGCACCACGTGGGAGCAATTGAAGTTAAGATTCTTGGAGAGGTATATGCCACCTTCGAAGGTGTTTAAGATGAAGCAAGATATTGACCAATTTGCTATCAGTGGAGGTGAGAAATTTCATGAAGCGTGGGATAGATTCAAGGACATGCTCAGGAAGTGTCATCAACATGGGTTATCTAAAGCCCAATATATCAGTATATTTTATAACGGATTGGACTGTGAATCAAGAGTGCTACTTGATGCTTCTTCTAATGGAGCATTGCTTACAAAGTCATCCGTTGAGGCCGAGAGATTGTTTGAAGACATATCAATGAATTCGAGGGATTGGCCCACTGATAGAGTTAGAGGTACGTATGTTCTTGGAAAGGTAGCTCAGGTTGAACAAGCAATGGTGAAGACTAAGAGAGAGGATGAGATCGTTTCGAGCTTGTCCAATATCAACAAGCTACTTGAGGCTCAACAGAAGCAGATCAGCGAGATATCCCAACGAGTGCCAATCTTGCAGCAAGAGATGATGAATAATGGAACCATCCAAGACGAATTGGAGGAAGCAAATTATGCCATGGGTCAAAGTATCCAAGGAACAAGGTACCCAAATCAAGGAAACCGGAACTACCAAGGGAACTATCGAGGGAACTTTAATAATCGTGGTCCATCTGGTAGTTATCAACAGCAACCAAGGAGGCCTGAATTTTCATGGAGCAATACGAACAATGCAGTGCAACTTCCGATGGGTGTTGATCCGGGAGAAAAGGTGGAAGAAGGAAAGCCTGGGTTCGAGGATACTGTGAACCGGTACATGGTAAAGAATGATGAAAGAGTGAATCGCCTTAAGGCAAAGCTTGAGAAAAAGATTGATGATCACCACAGAGATTTGTCCACTCAAGTGAAAGATCTCACATTGTTGATGGGTACAATTGCAGAGAATGTGAACACATTAACTCAAACTGTAGGAAAAGGTAAGTTTCCATCTCAGAGTATAGAGAATACAAAGTCGTGTAATTCCATCACACTGAGGTCAGGAACGCAGTACGAGGGACCGATGAGGCCGGAATCGAAGTTGGAATTTTCTAAGCCGCGGTTCGACCAACACGCAGAGGGTTCGACCAACTCTTCAGGTCGAACCCAGGTCGAACCTCATCGGCCAGAGCACTCTGTTTTGACGCAGGAACGGTTCGACCAACACGCGGAGGGTTCGACCAACTTTACAGGTCGAACCCAGGTTGAACCTCATCGGCCAGAGCACTCTGTTTCGACGCAGGAACGGTTCGACCACGATCACGAAGGTTCGACCAACTCTTCAGGTCGAACCCAGGTCAAACCGAAGGATGGAAATTATACAGTGAAGCAGTTCGACCAAAGGGGCAGTGGTTCGACCTCCAATGTTGGTCGAACCCAAGTCGAACCTCCGGAGCAGAATGAGATCAGTCTTCCAGGAGAGAGGTTCGACCAATACAGTCCTGGTTCGACCTTTCAGCCTGGTCGAACCCAAGTCGAACCTCACCGAGATGTTTTGTTTGATGCACCTGTTGTTCCTTTTGATGTTGATGTAACTCCAGTGGTACGGAATGAGCAAAGTACAGACATAATAGCTGAGAAAAAATGGGAAAGAGCTAAGCGATTAAGAGCCGAAAAGGAGAAAGCGGAAAAGGTTGATCGTGATGAATGGGGGATTCCCAAAACAAAGATACCTCCACCGTTTCCCTACAAGCTAGTGAAGAAGGGGTTGGAAGAGAAGTTCAAGAAGTTTTCAGAGATAATGAACAAGATAAGCTTGAACATCCATTTTTCAGAGGCAATCATGGAGATGCCATATTATGCTCGGTTCCTTAAAGACATATTGATGAAGAAGCGAAGCTTAACCGGAGTTGAAACGGTAAATTTATCTGAGAAATGCAGCTCAATTATTCAAAAGAAGTTGCCACCAAAGATGAAAGATCCGGGGAGCTTTACTATTCTTTGTGAGATTGGAAAGGGGCCAGCACGGCGAGCTTTATGCGATCTTGGGGCAAGCATCAATTTGATGCCGTTGTCCATCTTTCAGAAGCTTGGTTTGGGGGAGATGACCCCGACAACTGTTACTCTCTAATTGGCAGATAGATCAATGACGTTTCCGAAAGGAATAGTTGAAGATGTTCTAGTAAAGGTGGAGAAGCTAGTTTTTCCTGTGGATTTCCTTGTATTAGAAATGGATGATGACAAGGATAATGTTCCTTTAATCTTGGGGAGGCCATTCCTTGCTACAGCTGGAGCTATGATAGATGTTCGGAAAGGAGAACTGAAGTTGAGAATGGATAAAGAAGAAGTACTTTTCAATTTGGACAAAGCAATGAAAATGCCAATGGAGTCCCAATGTTACAGTATTGACGTGGTGGAGGAGATTGTGAAGGAGGATATGTCTTTGATTTTGTCAAAGGATCCTCTTGAGACATGTTTGATGGAATCTCTTACTTATCCCACTACGGAGCTTGACGGACTTTCTAACGAGGTATGTATTGAATTTCTTGAAAACTTACTTGCTTTGGGTGATGATAGGTTTGCATTGGAGAGAAATAAAGTGGAAGAAGTCAAATGGACCAGGAAGTACTTGCCTTTGGATAATGAAAACACTCCAGTGGAGAAAAGAAAAGAAGAGTTGAAACCATTGCCGGATCACTTGAAGTATGCTTTTCTTGGTGACGATGCACAATATCCGGTAATTGTATCTTCTTCCCTTAATGATGATCAACTTGAGGAGTTATTAGATGTTTTGAGGAAGTACCAGTCTGCAATAGGGTGGTCACTTGATGATTTGAAAGGTATTAGTCCTTCGTATTATATGCATCGGATTAGGTTGTTGGATGAAGCCAAAGCTAGTGTTCAGAATCAGCGTAGGGTGAATCCCGCAATTCAAGAGGTGATAAGGAAGCAAATTCTTACGTGGTTGGATGCTGGAATTATATATCCTATTAGTGATAGTCCCCATGTGAGTCCATTGCATGTAGTTGCTAAGAAGGGGGGTATGACTGTAGTGAAAGCTGAGGATGGAGAAGCGATAGCCACGAGAATTCCTACGGGATGGCGTACATGTGTGGATTACAGGAAATTGAATGAGAACACGTGTAATGACCATTTCCCTCTTCCATTTATGGATCAAATGTTGGACCGTCTTGCAGGGTATGAGTTCTATTATTTTTTGGATGGATACTCGGGGTATAATCAAATCATGATTGCTCCCGAGGATCAAGAAAAGACCACTTTTACTTGCCCCTACGGGACTTTTGCTTTTAGGAAGATGCCGTTTGGATTGTGTAATGCGCCTGCTACTTTTCAGAGATGCATGATGGCGATTTTTGATGGTTTGATAGAGAAGATCATGGAAGTATTCATGGACGATTTTTCAGTCTTTGGCTCTTCTTTTGATATGTGTTTGTCTAACCTTGCTGTTGTTTTGAAAAGGTGTCAAGAAACTAATCTTGTCTTGAATTGGGAGAAGTGTCATTTCATGGTGAAGGATGGGATTGTTCTTGGGCATCATGTTTCCGCCAAGGGATTACAGGTAGACCGTGCTAAAGTGGTGGCAATTGAGAAGCTTCCACCACCGACCAATGAAAGAGGAGTGCGGTCCTTCCTTGGACACGTCGGTTTTTACAGGAGATTCATTAAGGACTTCTCAAAATACTCTAAGCCCTTATCTCATTTACTTGAAAAGGATATTCCTTTTGTGTTTAATGATGAGTGTTTAACAGCTTTTCAAGTTTTGAAGGAGGCACTTATTACTGCCCCTATCTTGATCACACCGGACTGGACGCAACCGTTTGTACTTATGTGTGATGCAAGTGATGTAGCATTGGGTGTGGTGCTTGGGCAGCTAAGGGAGAAGAAGTTCTGCGCCATTTACTACGCGAGTAAGACTTTCGATGCGGCACAGAAGAATTACACGGTAACTGAAAAGGAGTTTTTGGCTGTTGTGTATGCATTTGATAAATTTCGTCAGTATTTGGTTGGCATGAAGACGATTGTGTATACGGATCACTCAGCGATTCGTTACTTGATGGAGAAGAAGGAGACAAAGCCTAGGATCATAAGATGGATTCTACTACTGCAGGAGTTTGACTTGGAGATTCGGGATAAGAAAGGAACAGAAAATGTATTGGCCGATCACTTGTCAAGGTTGGAGACTAGGGAGCATTGTGATAATTCTTTCGAGTATATTGAAGAGATGTTCCCTGATGAGAAGATCATGGCTGTGGCTGTTGAAGGGGCCGAGCGAGCATGTGTGGTTGCAGCGCAAGGTATGGATCCATGGTACGCGAATTATGTTAATTACATTGTCATTGGTGAAATTCCAAGGGATCTCAACCGATATCAACTTGCGAAATTTCGTAGGGATGTTGAGACATTTATATGGTATGATTCGTTTATTTATAAGATTTGTATAGATTCTATTGTCCGAAGATGTGTACCCGAGATGGAAATGGAAAGTGTGCTGGAGTTCTGCAATGCACAACCGAATGGGGGGCATTTCGGAGCGCAAAAGACTGCAGCTAAGGTACTTCAATCCGCTCTTTATTGGCCTACTTTGTTTAGAGATAGTGAGAGCTATGTGGCGTCTTGCGATAGATGCCAGCGTATGGGTAATATAGGTCGGAGAGATGAGATGCCATTGCAGCCTAGCATAGTCGTGGAGATATTTGATGTATGGGGGATCGATTTTATGGGGCCTTTTCCCCCGTCGAATGGGTTTCTCTACATTCTTCTTGCGGTGGATTATGTTTCGAAGTGGGTGGAAGCAATTCCTACTCGTGTTAATGATTCGAAAGTTGTTTTATCTTTCCTAAAAAACATATTTTTGCCCGTTATGGAGTTCCGAGAGCATTAGTTAGTGATGGAGGTTCCCACTTCGTCAATAAATTTCTGGAGAAGGTGCTTAAGGATTATTGTGTTAGGCATAGGGTTACGACACCCTATCATCCGCAAGCAAATGGGCAGGCGGAGGTCTCCAACCGTCAAGTAAAGCAGATTCTGGAGAAAGTGGTAGGAACTAATAGAAAAGATTGGGCTATGAAGCTTGATGATGTGTTATGGGGGTTCCGGACCGCTTACAAGACGGTATTAGATATGTCACCGTATCAAATTGTCTATGGGAAGCCGTGCCACTTACCCGTAGAAATCCAACACAAAGCGTTTTGGGCTTTGCGTCGCTTGAACTTGACCCTTAGGGATGTAAAGGAGTTGAGGCTAACTCACATGAATCAATTGGATGAGTTTAGGAGTCGTGCTTTCAAGAATTCAGAGATTTATAAGGAAAGAATGAAGAGGTGGCATGATTCTAAAATTTCGTACAAGGAGTTCAAGCAAGGAGATGAGGTACTACTTTTTAACTCTCGTTTGAAGCTTTTTGCAGGCAAGTTGAAGTCTAAGTGGACGGGACCGTTCATGATTCATCGAGCCTTAGGAGGGGGGAGTTATGAGCTTATTGACAAAGATGGTGACGTTATCGCGGCGAATGGGCATCGATTGAAGCATTATAGGTCGCCGGATGATGCGTGTGTCATTTTTGATGATACCTTGTTCTGATTTGGTACCGTCGTGGCTCTACGACGTTAAACATAAGCGCCTGTTGGGGGCTTGCCCTTCCGTTTTATTGCTTTATTTATTTCGTGTGAGTAAGAAATTTTTGTATTTAAGATGCTTACCAATCGGCAATTACATCTCTTTTCAAACTTAGTTTCAACTTACGTTTTTACTAAGTTTGGGGGGTGTGATGTTATTACCTCATTGAAGCATTGAGAGTATAATCTTTTCTTTGTATTGTTTGTTAGGGGAATTGGTTTTTGCGGCCATGTTGAAATTTTAATCGATTTTGATGTGACGATTTTTTACAATTTGCCTAATGTTCAGTGGTTTTTGGTTGTGTTTTCTTATACGGAGATACTCATGAATGATATTATGTGGAACAATTTCTGAAGTTGTGCTCTAGATTATACCTAATGAGGTTGGGTTAAGCTTGAAGTATGTAGTGAATGAAGAACACTCAGTTTTGGAAATCAGGAGGTAGGTTCGACCAAGTCTAGCAGTGGTTCGACCAGAGCCAGAGGTCGAACAAAAGCAGAGGAAGTCGAACCGGCGTTTAAAGTTGTCCAGAGAGGAGGTTCGACCAAAGCTATAGTGGTTCGACCTGACCATGAGGTCGAACCTATGGTCGAACCTGACATTCGGAAGTTGTCCAGAGAGGAGGTTCGACCATAGCCATAGTGGTTCGACCTGATCATGAGGTCGAACCTATGGTCGAACCTGTCAGTCGGAAGCACTCTATTTTCCAGAAGAGGGGTTCGACCAATTCAAGAAAGGTTCGACCTGTTTAGCAAGTCGAACCCCTGGTCGAACCAAGAAGATTGTTTGTCCAGAAGAGAGGTTCGACCTCGCCATCCATGGTTCGACCAGTACAGGTGGTCGAACCCGAGGTCGAACGAAGCCAGGTACGCGTTTTAAGTTCGAATTTTCAGAGGGGTTCGATCACTTTTTCGAAACACCAAACCTCGAACCCTCTTCGAACCTCTACACCCTTGCACAAATTCTTCAATTACACTTGATTTCGCACCGATTACACAACATTACACCTTGAATTATCGATTTGGTCGCGGATTTGGGCGGATTTCGTCGCGAGTTAGGGCTGAAATCGCGTTTTTGGGTGTTTTGTGTTTTCGATCGGTTTTTCACCATGGGCAAATCACAAGGTACGTTTTTTCCAACTCAATTACTCTAGGATTGAAGGTTTAGGTAAGCAATTTGATGTGAAATAGAGAATTGATGTTGAGTATGGTTGAATTTCATGGTGAATGTTGATATTTTGATTGGTTTCATATGAATTCTTGTTTCTTGGATTGTGGTTGATTGATTATTGATAGAACTTGGATTTTTATGTGGATTAATCAAGGATATAGAATATACCATAGAATGAGCATGTTGATTTGGTTTGAAATTGATGAAATTGAAGTAGTTCATGGAGGAAAGCATGTTGAATTTTTGCTTGAATTGCTTAATGCATGCTTGTTGGTTATGTTTTGATGATTAAAGAAGGTATAATTGAAGATGTTTTGAAAATGTTGAATAAGCAAGTGGTGTTGAGATGATAGTTTGTATGAATATGCATTGATGCTTGAAGTCTTGAGTAGAGTATGTGATGTGCTAGTAAAATACTTGCTTTCTTGTCTTGTTGGTTGGATTGAAGTATTTGTTTTCAAGGAAAGGCACAAGTATCAAGCAAAGGAAAAGGAAAAGCAGAGGAGGAGAGATCAAAGAAGAGGCATGACAGGCCTTCAAACTTGGACAAAGTGACAAGGAAACTGAGGCTACAAGACCGTTTACCTGATAACTTCAAGATTAGGATGCAAGGTTGGGATGAGATTAAAGAGAAGTGGGAAGAAGTTTCAGACAAGATAGCTCGCACTCGATACCAAGATGATGAAGCGATGAGGATAATGAGAATAGGGGATGATATATTTTGGATGTTTGATCAAGTAGGGATCCGAAGATTCATGGAGTTGAAGAGGCCGACGTACTTCCATGTTACAGCGGAAGTTGTTTGTTCGTTTGAGATGGAGAAGGACCCGTTTGGATACCCCTATCAGTGTACGTTTCAGCTTGGTGGAGTAAGTAGGAGATGGACGTCTGAGGATTTCAACGAGCTGTTTGAGACACCTTTGGAGATCCCTCGTTTAGAAAGTGCTGCATTCAGTGTAAAGCGATTTTGGAGGGAGATCACGGGGGAGATTCGTGATTACAAGACTAGACAGGCTCGTGCTTCCGCAATAAAGAACCCTGTCTTGAGGTACATGGCCGCATCCTGAGCAACACGTTGTTCGCCCGCTCGGAGGGCAGTGTTGTGTCTAGAGGAGAGTTATATGCCTTGTGGTGTATGTTGCATGGAGTGAAGTTCAACGTTGGAGCCTATTTTATTGCGCAGCTGAATCGATTCAAGACCATTGGTTTTCAAAAGGTGAATATTGGAGGGTTATTGACGATTTTGGCTGAGCATTACAACTTGGACCTTACCGGCATTACACCAGTAGAAGGAGAACCCGATTTGATTATGAGCACGTGCGCGAAGGGAGGGTTTGCCCATTTTAGAAATGGAGATTGGTTTTTCACGAGAGGTGTCAAGCCTTTCGAATTTATGTTCCCCTTCGACGTGAGCAACTTGACAACTATTCGGGAAGCAAGGAATAGACTAATGAATTCTCTAGGACACACCGCTTTATCCGTGGCAGCGAAGTCGGGTGGTGATTGGAGAGCGGTAGCACAGATGTGTATTGAGGGAAGGATGGCTGAGTTACAGCAGATTGTTGATCGAGGAGAGTTCCGTCCACCTCAGCCACAGCAGTCTGAAGAGGAGGATCAGGTAGAGGAGCAGCCGGAGATGGAGATTCCGGAAGGAGAGCAGCATGATGCGCCTCAGCATGCTCCAGGACCGCAGCAGCAGCGAGCAGTTCCAGGTACTCGGGAGCAGCTTCGCTTGATTCGTGAGCAGCTGATCGCGGTGGTAGCTGCGCAGCAAGAGACGAATAGGCAACTCGCGCTCGCTAACGCCAACTACGCCACGCTGAACGAAAGGTACTCTGCCTTGGATGAGCGTGTTGGTAGAGTGAGTAGTCGAGTAGATATGATGGACAAGCACATTACCAGTCTGTGCCGAGCTGTGGAAAATAGAATGAATGAGGATGACGATGATGATGAGGATGATGATGCTCCTAGGGAGTAGTTTCAGGTTTTCTTTTGGCTTCTCCGATTCATCTTATCTCCCATTTTTATTTTTATTTTTACAGATTGGGGTGTGATTCATGTGTGAGTGGAATGTACTTGATATAGTTGATCTTGTAGCGTTGCTCTGCATATGGGTTATTGATTATGTGCATTCATATGTTTACGTGTTTATTTTCATTTGGAAAGAACATGAATAATTTGTTAAGTATATGGAATTCATGAGGAATTGATTTTGATTATGTGCTATGAGGAGTATTAGGAATTGATTACCTATGTGAGGATTTGAGCCTTTATCATGATTAATCATGATAGTTTATTCTTGAGAGAATCATTCGTATGAACGTATTCTAAAACTTGGCTTGGAGTCTTGTGTGAAACTTACAATTGATGAAATATTAGGATATGATCTTAGGCCATTTTTGATTAATTGAGTCACTTAGCCAAATTTCACCTTTCCTAATGATCTTAAAATCTTTGGTAGCCCTGTTTGAGCCTTTTAAAAGCTTTTTCTTTGGCAAGCCAATTATGAGAGCTTTAATTACCTTATTTGAGCTTTGAAAATACCCTATCCATTGGTAGAGAGAATAAGGTGAATGAGTGTGGAAGAAACAAAGGGAAGATGGAATGGGGTTCAGTAAAAAGTGCATGGTTAAATCTTGTTAGGGATAGTGCCTGAAATTGGTACCCCAAATTGTTTATACATGGGGCTTGAAGTTTCTAAGAAACAGCCAGACGATGTTCGAGAAGGGTAGTGCCTATAACTGGTACCCGAGCAATTAAAAGAAGAATGATGTTGATGCAAGGAAGAGAAGGAAAATTGATAATTGCAAGTGCAAGAGAAGAATTGGAGGAGAATATGAAGGCGAATGAGAAATCAAGAACCTCCAAGGTAACTCTCTACTAGTGTATTAAGTTACTATGACCAAATTTTCCTACCCTTTCCAAAGAGCCAACATTACAACCTAGAAACAAGTCCTTTGTGATTCTAGTGTTAATCTAATGTAAATTGATTTCTGAGACCTTTGCCAAGCTTATGGTTACGCGTGAATATGAATTGATATGAGTGTTTATACTAGCCTATAGTGCCTCACGCACGAGTGAATGAGAGTAAAGACTTATCTTGTCAGTGAGATTACTTAGTGCTCCGAATGGTGTGTGATTGGATTGATTTTACATGAGTGACATATTTGATGCAAGTAATTCTTGTTTGATTCAATGAAGTGGCATGTGTAATATGTGTTGTACTTGATCTTGTTGAATTATACACGACTCCTGTGGTTTAAATTGGTTGCCTCGGGACGAGCAACATGTAAGTTTGGGGGTTTGATGAGTGTGTAAATTCACAAGTTTGACGCTATGTTTTGTGCTAGTTTTGGAGAGTTTTGATGTGGAAATAGGTGGAAAACCTATATATATTGTGAAATAGCATGAATCAGGTGTTAGTGGAGCTATTTGAGTGTTTTCTTAGCAAAAACGGAGTGAAAGAGCCAAGAATCGAAGAGACGGAGTCGAAGCCACGCGAACCGCCCAAGAAGTAGGTGGGTTCGACCTGGCTGGAGGAGGGTTCGACCTCTCCAGCAGGTCGAACCAACGTTGCTGGACAATACAGAGATGGGTTCGACCACGACTCAGTTGGTTCGACCTGGCCATCAGGTCGAACCATGGTCGAACCAGTTTGCAAGAAGGAGGATTCGACCACGACGTTGGGGTTTGACTTGCCCGTTGGTCGAATCGGGAGCTAGAGTTGTCCAGTGCTGAGGTTCGACCTGGGGTTCGACCAAGACCTAAGTGGTTCGACCTGTCCAGAAGGTCGAACCTGTGCAGAATTCTTCCAGTAGCGGGGTTCGACCTGGGGTTCGACCTGTGGCTCGGGGTTCGACCTGTTTGACGTGGTCGAACCTGTGTGCGAGAACTTACCTTATCCGGATTTTCGAGGCCGAAACGCGTGAGATTACTTAGAAAGCCCATTCCAAGCCCTAGAGACGTGATTACAAGTATAAAATGAGGCTCATACAGAGAATAAAGAGAGCTTTTGATCGTCAATCGTAGGAGAGACAAGAGTAGAGGTGGTGATCCATTCGGAGGGCTGTGACAGAGGTTCGCTGAAGGTTCAAGTAAGAATGATTTATCTAACCATGATTGTTCCTAGATCAATCATGGGCTAGAACCACCTTGGTAGTTCTAGGGTTATGAAAGTTTCATGACGTAATTCGTGTTTCGTGTGTAAAACTCCGTACAACACTACCTGTGGTTTGTTTTATATAAGATTGCATATTTAATCCATACTCATAGTCGTTTTGTGCATCAATGATCGTTGTGTAGAGTCTGAATACATGACATGGTTATTGATTGAGTGCGTTCACTACTGAGCAGGGTTTATTGTTATAATTCTAAGTGAAGGGATTCCGAAGTATTATTAGAACTGTCTTATATGAATATTCATGAATTGAATTGAATTCGGGTTGATGAATAGGATGAAGAGTATAACTTTATAGTACCTAAAAAGGGAGATCAAATCGGGTTAGATTCTAGACGTAGAAGATAATTGATTATGATAGTACCTAGAAAGGGGGGTGAAGCATATCTCTTGCTCCGATGTTATTCACACGTGTCAAGCGCATATTTACTTGTGTCTATAGAGTAAACTTGCATGGTCTAGTGATGCGTCCACAAACCACAGGGCAGAGTCGGACACCATCATACGAAAATACGAATTGCTAGTGAAACTGGATGACCCAATGAACTACCTATCATTCTTATTGATCACAACTCACTTCTCTCTACTTTTGCTATTTCTTTTGTTAATTCGATTAGAAGTTACTATCCATTAAACCTTTACAATTACCAACATAGTCTAAAATATACTAGAAGATCACAAAATTGATATTTATCCGTCCCGTGGGTTCGATATTGTAACTTGGTCATCTTCGCGACTACAATTGATATCCTTATACTTGAGGATTAATTTGTGTGTTGAGAAAACCCCTATCAGACAGCACCATCTCCCAACTCCCCAAGCATATTGATTTAACTATTAAATCTTACCCATTGATGAATTAGAGAAATAAATACTGGCTTACGTGTCGAGGTTATTGTATAGGGATTAAGAGTACGAACATCCATAATAACAGAGATCAAGTTCTATTATATAGTCAGTATAAACCGAACGATCTCAACGGCGGTCCTATTCAATACACACCAAGTGCACTAGTGCAATTTTATAGTCAAGACAGACAAATACCAAATCATACTACAACCATACCGATAGATAGTCCCCATATATCTCGATTGTGAATATCTGTATATATGTTATAAGGAGCTAATAATATGATCTTCCGTGTGACGCCGCACACCACATTATCTACAGTATAAAGTAAATGGACTTTTACAACAACATTATTGCAAAACGTTTGATCACATGATTTTTATTTCAAATATTATCAAAATATTGGCAGCCTGCGCAGTCTCACGGTTTTGGGCATAACTCTCTCATCCTATATCAGAATTGAGTGATCTATGCACCAAAACGATCATCTCTTCAGTGGCTTTCCACCAATATACACGTCCAGTTAGGACTTCTATATGATTTTATAAAAATCAGTGAAGTTCACAGTCAGAAACAGCAAACGACCTTCCGGTCTTCTGTTGTATTCCTAAGCCACGTCTTGACGTTGGTGTGGGCAACGATCTACAAGACGATCTCAGTCTACAACCCTAATCTGCCTTTCACGTGTGTTATGCGTGTGATTCCAGATTCCGAATTAATGAGATTGGCTATTATATAGGCTATAACAGGGATCAGGAGGAGAAATTAGGGTTTGGGCCTCCATTGGGTTTAAGCATCCAAGTTTAGCCCAAAACTTATACTTAAGTCCAATAATAATAAATCATTCCACTAATTAATTAGTTATGAGCTCGTAGTCTCCCCGTGTTTAAGATTCAATGCCCATTAATTAATTAAGTTACTGACAACTTCATTAATTAATATAATTACCAAGAGTAGTACCACTCAACCTTATTATCATGCCGGAATAAATCCACCTGCAGGGTTTACGTGATAATCCTATGAGCTCCTCAAGGGGACATCATCAACCAATTCCGTTAGGACACAGATTTCTTCTACAATCAACAGCACACCATAGAGACAGCACCATCTCCCAACTCACCGAGCATATTGATTTAACTATTAAATCTCACCCATTGATGAATTAGAGAAATAGATACTAGCTTATGTGTCGAGGTTATTGTATAGGGATTAGAGTACGAACTTCCATAATAATAGAGATCAAGTTCTATTATATAGTCAGTATAAACCGAACGATCTCAATAGCAGTCCTATTCAATACACACAAAGCGCACTAGTGCAATTTTATAGTCAAGACAGACTAATGCCAAATCACACTACAACCATACCGATAGATAGTCCCCTTATATCTCGGTTGTGAATATATGTTTATACTTTATAAGGAACCGATAATATGATCTTCCGTATGACGCCGCACACCATATTATCTACAGTATAATGTAAATGGACTTTTGCAATAATAAATAATTGCAAACGTTTAATCACATGATTCTCATTTCAAATATTATTTAAACATTGTTCGTATAAAAAGTTAGACTTTTAGTATACAATTCAACAACATCATCAACCTATATCAGACACAGATTCCTTCTACAATCAACAGCACACCATTGAGATAGCACTATTTTCCAACTCACCGAGTTTGTTGATTCAATACATGTAAATCTCACCCATTGATGAATCAAAGAAATACATACTGCTTTACGTGTCGAGGTTATTGTATAGGGATTAAGAGCACGAACATCCATAATAACAGAGATCAAGTTCTTCTATAAGTCAGTATAAGTCGTACGATCTCAAATGATCCTGCTCAATACACGCAAAGCATACTAATGTGATTCTATAGTCAAGACAAACTAATACCAAATCACACTACAACCATCCCGATAGAGAGTCCCCGCCTATCTCGGTTGTGAGCATCTTTTTATACTTTATAAAAAAACCGATAATATGATCTTTCGCTTGTTGTCGCTCAACATAATATCTACAGTATAAAGTAAGTGGACTATTGCATCGTACATATAAATAAATTATAAGACATAATCATTTGATCATATGATTCTCATTTCAAATAAATTGTTATAACATTGTTCATACAAAAAGTTAGAATTTTAGTATACAATCCAACAGTATCCTCCAATGGGGATATCGAGACCATTCAAGATTCTGGCACCGAGAAGAAGCTCAAAATAATTTACAGGAGTTGATACGTACGTAACGAACATCTATAGAGATGTTGGATCTGAGATCATTGGATTTGATAAGGATAAATTATTGTGCAGAAATTCATTCTTAGTGGCATATGTAATGCACTTTGCAATGTTATTGTGGCACTTAAATGCTTATTGATTTGTTGAACTCTTTGAGAAATAAAGAAAATAAAGCCAAAAATGGCAAGGTGTTAGCCGAGAAGGCAAGTGAAGATGTGAATATCTTTGATTCAAATTAAACTGCTCATAACATGTTACTGTCATGTGAGTTGATGTAAGATTGTGTGAAGTTTGGATAAAATCCAAAATTCATGAAATACTTAAAACCCTCAAGTGTGGTGGGTGCCACCCCAAGTGTGGGAGTGGATGAGTGTAATTTGTCTCATCTATTGGAGACGTTGAATATGTGTGAGGGGAATCCTCAAACGTCAGATCAAACCGTGAAGATGAATCACGTGTGTGTAAAGGTTCGTTGAACCTGGATGCAGTAACCCTCCATAATTGCTGATTAGAGGTAATTACACAATCATCAATTAATTCGTCATAATTGCTGATTAGAGGAAATTACTCCATCAATAATTAATACGTCGTAAATCACGCAATCGCCATTATGGATGAGTGGAATGGTGCGCCTATAAATAGGGCCATTCAGCATGCATTCCAACACAACAAATGAGGACCTCTGCATACACTTGTATAGTGCATAGTGTAGACGATCCAGTTCTCCATCCTCTTTAGTTCGCCGGAGTTCCTATGATAGCGGTGCTGCTTCGTTGAAAACGAAGAACTATTTTATCTTTGGGAATATTCTGCCAAGAACTGGAGCACTACCAAGGTATTTTATGTCTTGCGAGAAGAGATTCAATCTCGACTCAGTTCAAGATCCAGATCCAATTTTTGCGCCAATTCCGTTTAAAGATTCAGATCAAAAGATAAGATTTGAATACTTTACTTGTTTCTTCATTTCTTATATTTACTTTTCAGTATTTATATTGTAAAGTGATTGTTTGGTGCAACCCTCCTTTTCCCCAACAAAAATTACTCGAGCCGAGCTCGAGTTCGATTTGAAAACTGCTTGAGCCGAGCTCGAGTATGCACTACTCGAGCTTGCTTGGCTCGAATAACAGCTCTACTGTAGGTGATAATTCGCAGCTTCATTTAAAAAATATTGTCATACAAAATCTTCTCTTTTGTAATAGAGATTCCAAACTCACAATTCCATCAATCTTGATACTTAAGCAATTCCCAATCCGATCACTTATTCATGGCCAGTGACATTCTGTTTTTTCATGGATACTAGATCAGAATCCATAGCCAGATATTCTGAATTTTTTATCATCGCTCATTAATTTTTTTCTCACTTCTACAATGGTGAGAATATAATATATAAAGGGTTAGAATAATTAAAGTGATATATAATATTTATTTATAACTGATGTTTATTAGAGTAAGCGTGACTTATAATAATGAGAAAATAAAAATGTAACGGATAGAGCAAAATGTATTCATAACTGGAGTTTAAAGAATAAATAAATAAATAAATAATTTTATTATACTAATAAAAGTCACCAATTTATTTACTTGAGTAGTTTTAAAATGGTTATAATGATATTAGTCAAATGTTAGCTCCATTTTCTTTATAAAATTATGATGTTAAATGAATTAAAGCGATAACTCCTTAGTGTACACTTATGAACACAAAAATCCTCGACAAATACATTTTTCAAACCTCTTCTCTTTTCAATTAATACTTTTTTTCTCTATCATTCATCTTTTTTTCATATAAATTAATATTTTCTTACATTATTTAATTATTTAAGACAAAATTAAAATATATCCTATAGAAAAATGGAGGAAATGAAACTTAGGAGAAACTAAAATCGAAACTAAATTTGCAAAGAGATGTAATTGCCAAAAAGTAAGCATGTCAAATATAAAAAATTTCTTACTCACACAAAAGAAATAAAGCAATAAAACGGAAGAGTAAGCCCTCAACAAGCGCTCATATTTAACGTCGTAGAGTCACGACGGTACCAAATCAGATCAAGGTATCATCAAAAATGACACAAGCATCATCCGGCGACTTATAATGCTTCAACCGATGCCCATTCGCCGTGATAATGTCTTCATCCTTGTCAACGAGCTCAAAACTCCCCCCACCTAAGGCTCGATGAATCATGAACGGTCCCGTCCACCTTGACTTCAACTTGCCTGCAAAAAGCTTTAAACGAGAGTTAAAGAGTAATACCTCGTCTCCTTGCTTGAACTCCTTATACGAGATCTTCGAATCATGCCACCTTTTAATCCTTTCCTTGTAAATCTCTGAATTCTTGTATGCACGACTCCGAAACTCATCCAAAAGATTGATGTGAGTAATCCTCAACTCCTTCACATCCTTGAGAGTCAAGTTCAAGCTTCGCAAATCCCAAAATGCTTTGTGTTGAATCTCTACAGGTAAGTGGCACGGCTTCCCATAGACAATCTGATACGGTGACATATCTAACACCGTCTTGTACACGGTCCGGAACCCCCACACGACATCATCGAGCTTCCAAGCCCAATTCTTTCTATTGGTTCCGACTAATTTCTCGAAAATCTATTTGACTTGACGGTTAGAGACCTCTGCTTGCCCATTCGCTTGAGGATGATAGGGTGTAGTAACCCTATGCTTAACACCATACCCTTTAAGCACCTTCTCAAGAAATTTATTCACGAAGTGAGTACCTCCATCACTAACAAGTTCTCTAGGAACTCCAAAACGGGCAAAGATATGCTTCTTCAAGAAAGATATAACAGTTTTCGAATCATTCAAGCAAGTAGGAATCGCTTCCACCCACTTAGAAACATAATCCACCGCAAGTAGAATGTAGAAAAATCCATTAGATGGGGGAAAAGGCCCCATAAAATCGATCCCCCACACATCAAAAATCTCGACCACTATGCTCGGCTGAAGTGGCATCTCGTCTCTCCTACCGATGTTCCCTATGCGTTGACATCTATCGCAAGACGCCACATAGGTCTCACAATCCTTGAACAACGTAGGCCAATAAAGAGCAGACTGAAGTACCTTGGCTGCTGTCTTGTAAGCGCCGAAGTGCCCCCCGTTAGGTTGTGCATGGCAAAACTCGAGAACACTCTCCATCTCCATCTTGGGCACACACCTACGGATGATAGAATCAGTGCAAATCTTATACATAAACAGATCATACCATATGAAAGTCTCAACATCCCTTTTGAATTTAGCAAGTTGATATCGGTTGAGATCCCTTGGAATTTCTCCCACAACAATATAATTGACATAATCCGCATACCATGGATCAACTCCCTGTGCAGCCACCACACATGCTCGCTCAGCCCCTTCAACAAACACGGCCATGATCTTTTCATCCGGGAACATTTTCTCAATGTACTCAAAAGAATTATCACAATGTTCCCTAGTCTCCAACCTCGAAAGGTGATCCGCCAACACATTATCAGAACCTTTCTTATCCCGGATCTCCATGTCAAACTCTTGAAGTAGAAGAATCCACCTTATGATCCTAGGCTTCGTCTCCTTCTTTTCCATCAAGTACCGAATCGCAGAATGAACCGTGTACACTATCGTCTTTATGCCAACCAAATACTGACGGAACTTATCGAATGCGTACACAACAGCCAAAAACTCCTTTTCAGTCACCGTGTAATTCTTATGTTTCTTTCCATCCATATGTAGTATATGGTGGTGGAAAAGGCTATAATGAACATCGCTGCACCTTCTTGTCACTTCTAGTGTCTGCTGATATCTTTCGAAAGCCATCAACAACTGACGCACAGTGACGCCTCTACCAAATTTCTCTTTTCACAATGCCCCATATATACTGGGTGTAGTGACATTGGAAGAAGAGGTGTGTCTGTGTCTCCTCATTACCCACACAAAATCTACAAGTCGTATCACCATGTGGATTCCACACTCTGTCTTTGGTGTATACTCTCCCTTTATGAAGTAACCATAATCGAAAGCTATACTTCCTTATGATCCATTTATACCAAATTTGTTTACACACGAATAATATTGTGTCCTCAGTTTCCTCATTCCTTAATTTGTGGTACATTAAGGATGAAAGGAATCTTCCACGAACATATCCGTGCATAATCTCATGTATCGTGTCCCATTCTCCATTTATGTTCTGAATCTTATTCCTCAAGTGGATCAAGCATCTCCAAAGGTACGAAGAATTTCTACCTGGGGAAATAATGATGTGGCTTCACTATGTATGTTCCATAAGCTTGCAGCCATGAGAGTTTTGTTCCACATGGTAATGTCTTTCAACCCCAATCCTCCACTATATTTTGGTTGAGCGACGTCTTTCCAGCTGACTGCACTTACTTTTGAGCCCAAAGGAATCTTCTAATAAAGCTTTCAACTCTACCAATAACTACAACGAAGATAGAAAAATATTATACTATAAAGGCAAATACTTATGTTAAACCGTCTCACAAAAATGATTTTCTTAAGACGGATAAGAAGTGATAATATTATAATAAAAAAGTGATATAAAACTGATGGAAAAAATAGTGGTATAGTGAACTATATCATTAATAATTTATAGTATAAATAAAAAGTGACAAAAAATTTAAAGAAAAGTGATAACATCATTAATATAAAATGATAATAAATAATTAAAAAAGTGTAAAATATTTCATCAAAGATTATCCCTACTATAAAAAGGTAAGTATAAATATGATTTAATGTGTGTGAGAGAGTAAATTGTGATATGTGTAAGTAATATATAATCTAATTTTACTAGACTTCAACTAAAATAAGAAATTATTTACATAATTCTAAATTTAAATCAATTAGAGTGATTTGATTTTATACAAATGATACAATGTATTTGAGGAAATTATTTACATAATTCTAAATTTAAATCAACAAGAGTGGTTTTATTTTATAGACAAAAGATTATACAATAATTCATTTGTGTGGTTGTGTTTGAGGAAATTGATGGGCTCTTTTATAAAATAATGGGCCCTTACTTTTCCAAGTTGATTCCCTGCCTGATGCTTTTATAACAGGAAATGATCTCTTTAATATTGGTACATGCTACCATATTTGCTTCAAAAAACAAGATGTTTTTAGTCGCAAAAAAATAGATGAGAAATTGGTGAAGCTCTTCTTGACACTTGAATTCCATGAATTTCAGCACAATGTTTTGTAGCCTGTAAAAGTGTGGAGAAACCTTCTGCACAACATAAAAAGATATAAGGTGACAAGGGGTCTCCTTGCCTGAGGTCCCTTTCAGGATTGAAAGATCCAGTAGGGACCCAAATACCATTAATCAAAATTGAGTGAGATACTGTCTAAACACAATGCATGACCATATTTACCCATGAGGTGTCAAAGCCTAATTTTAGTAACATAGCTTGCAAGAAAGACTATTCTACTCGATCATATGCTTTACTCATGTCAAGCTTTAGTGCTAAGTGACCACGTTTCCCCACCTTTTTCTTTTTCATAAAATGAAATGATTCAAAATCAATCATCCCATTATCAGTGAGTAGACGAACAGGAATGAAAGTAATTTGAAAATAAGAAAATATATGAGGAAGGATAGATTTAAACCTATTTGGAATATCTTTCGTAATGATGCGAAAAACAATGCATAGACTAATAGGTCGGAAATATTCTTTTGGTGTTTTAGGAGATTTCACCTTGGGAATCAAAATATGGATCATATTTATTGTTCAAGATATTGAGACAAATAGATATTACATTATCACCTACAAAATGCTAATTTTTTTGAAAAAAGAGAAGAAGTATACCGTTGGGCCAGGTAATTTTGCTGGATGCATTTGTTTTAGTGTCGTCTATATTTCTATAGAAATGAAAGGTCTGGTGATCCTCTCATTCATCTCAGATGTTACCCGAGGCTCAATTGCTTCCAGGACTATGCATATCACACTGGCCATCAGATGTAAAGAGCTCTCTGTAGTATTGTCTTAATTCTGCTCCTATTCCCTCCGGCTTTCGAATCCACTCACCTCTAACATTTTTTATTTTTTCAATCAGGTTTCTTTTCTTCCTCTGAGTTGCCTTGGTATGGAAAAAAGTTGTATTTTGATCACCATCATTGATCCATAAAACTCTAGGTCATTGAAACCAAATGGTCTCCTCAAATTTATAAAGTTCATTCAACTCTTTCTGTAGAGCTTTAGAATTAAAGATCACCTTATCTATTTGCTCCAAGCTTTGTAGTTTTTTCAAATCTTCTGTCAATTTTTTTTAATTTTTCCTCGTATATTTCCAAACTCTTAATTATTCCATGATATCAAGGATTCTGCACAACTTTTTGCTTTAACTTCAAACCTATCATCCTCTGTATTTCCAATCCATCCTTTCTTAATTACATCTTCACAATATTCATGAGACATCCATATTTTCTCAAAAGAAAAAATTTTTCCTACTTTGTTTCCTATTTCAACTAGTAACAGTATCCATTCCGAATTCCAACACAATAGGTACATGATCTGAGTTGAGTCTACACAAGTCATGATCCGAGTTGAGTCTACACAAGTCACGATCCGAGTTGAGTCTACACAAGTGAGATACTCTTCTAATCACAAACTTTGCACTCCATAGGTCATTAGCAAGCACTCGATCAAGCCTAGCTTGAATGTTGTTCATGCCAGCTTGTCCATTCGACCATGTGTACTGATATCCACTATATCCAAGATCATGAAGTCCACATTCAAAAACCACTTCTCGGAACCTTGCCATTGAATTGTCAGCACTCCTTATGCCATCTATATTTTCAATAGGCCAGATAATTTGGTTGAAATCTCCCATGCATATCCAAGGGACTCTCGGTTCATGTTGGATTGTTCGCTAAAGATCCCAAGTTTTCTCCTTTTGATAATTTTCTGGCCACCTATATATTCCGATAATATTCCACTTCTTATGCATTCCATCAGTTAACATTTCCAAAGAAATATGATTTGTAGAAAATGTGATCAAGTTCAACTTAAAAGGCATGTTCCACATCATAATCCTCGACTCCTACTTCTACCTTCTCCTCTTCAATCCACTAGAAACACACCCTCATACTGAAAATTTTTCACATTCAATCTTTTCATTTGGGTTACCTTTAGCTTTGTTTCCATAAGAAATACGATGCATGGTTCTTCATTATGTAGGATCTTCTTCAGGGTATGAACTATTGTCCGATTTCCAAGCCCGCGATAGTTCCAGCATAAGAGACTCATTGGTGTAGGCGAGGCTGGATTCCAGCCTCCACCATTGTTTGTTCATCTCCATTAGTCACAGATGTTGCTCTCATCTTTTTCACCATTTGGCTGTCGCTGGACAACTCATTCAACTCTCTTTTGATGCCCACTGTATTCATTGTTTTCTGTTGCTCGTTCTCCTCAGACTTCAGGCTTCTTTTCATAATTCTACATTTATACAAAGCTTGTTTGTTGTTTTCCATGCATTTATTTTTCTCTGGAAGATTGGTTGTGTCCACTAATGGAGGTATCAGGGTTAAAGTCTTGTCAAGGGAGGGTAGTAGTGAATTCAGGGGAATTTTGATAGTTGGCTGATTAAAAAGCTTAGTAAGTTCTACGATTGTAGTTAAGATAGGGAGGGGTTTAGGAATACATGTTTGTTTGTGAGGGCTAAAAGTGTCATTTTGTGGTTTGGTAGAGGCTTTGGAATAATTTAACTAGGTGGTAGTATTTGCTGGTTTTATGGAATTATTTTGGATAAGGGGTTCTATGGAAGTGGCTAGGGGGTCAATGTTTTTAAAGGTTTGTGGTCCTTGAACAGTGTTTCATACTGTGAGGTTTTTGGCACAAGTTTTTACCATTCTTGTAACAACCACCTCTCAATTTGCCATAAAAATTAGGGAAAATAAATGTGACAACATTCAATAGAGAGAGAAAACTGATGACAGAGATCATAAAAATGGAGTCAAACCTTCCATGTTTAAATATTTAGCCCAATCATAAACTTGGACAGCTTGCGTCTCTCCCTTCCAAGCTACAACTCTCATTTCAAATTAAAAAATTCTTAATTTTAGGGATTGATGGGGAGGATAGTGTTCCACCTTCCATCTCCACACATCCCCATCACTTATATATACCCTCCTCCTCAACACTCTTGGACACACTTCTCTCACACTAGAAATCACTCAAGTAAGGAGCTAAATCCCTTCCCTAAATTCCATTGAGCTTGGGCAACTTTTGTCATCACCGCCGCCATCTCCACAATTAATGTGAAAGGTGGTGGTGTGCAACGACAACCAGCTCTGTAATGTCATTCCTCCTCATGATTGAAATGGCAAAGGACCATTGGGGAAGACAATGACAAGGGAGGAATGACGAGTACGAGCCCATATGTTCCACTTATTTATATGCTTCCACTGAAAAATCTATCTTTTTCTCCATTTTCAAATAAAAATCTTCTTTAGTTTAATTTTAAAGATTTTTAGAAGAAATTATATTTTTCCTTTCATTTAATTAGGCCTTTCACTAAACATGCCCTAACGATCTTAGGTGATCCTTAACCGCGAAGGCCTATCGACTTCTCCCTCTTACCCACACCCTACGCTGCTAAGGTGAGGATAATTTTCATACTCACTTACATACATGCAAATAATTGGTATGATATTAAATGTGAAACATTATGTATTTTCATATGTGTTTTTCAAAAATACTTGAGACATGAATAATTCACAAGTCTGTTTAAAGATATTTGAGACATGAAAGAAATTTTGACTTATAAGTTTCTTTATGTGAATACTTGAGACGTGCCAGTGCCCTAGAGGTGTCGGGATTATGAGAAATCCTCGAGGAGTATCCGCAATTCCAATAATTTATATAGATCGATCAATAAAAGAGACTTACAAAGTACTTTATGAAGTGATAAGTAATTTAAAGTGTTCTTGACTGAAATGTACTTGATTATGTTTAAATTAGAATTTATTACTTGTGGGTACAAACTTTCTATGCATAATTATGTTAAGATACATCCATAAAAATAAATTATTATTAGGTACAAACTTTAGAGTTAAAATTCCAACTTTATCCTTAATTAAAATAAATCAAATCATATCTATTCCACTTTCAACGGAGCTACAATTTTAAGATTTCTTAACTTTCCTTAATAGACAATTCCAGGCGATTCCTTTTCTTAATGCTATTTTAGGATTTCTTAACTTTCCTTAATCCATAAGATAATTCCACGCGCACGCCATTAACCCATCGGATATCAGAAGACAGATCCATCTCAAGACTTCATCTTTCTCCCATTTTTCCTCTCTCTCTACAAAATCTCAGCCTCATCGACAAATCTGATGCATCACCTCCATCTCTCCATTTCTCCTTGTTCGTCTTCATCGCCATCGCCAAGTTCCGCAATTAGTCTTGCTGTCAGAATTGCAAATACTTTTGGAGATCGCAATTCTACCCGCCGGTCAAATCTACCACGCCACGCTATAGTCTTTGTTGGAGTTTATTGCCATCGTGACCAGCCGCACTGTCATCGGCATATCTGCTCTTCGTTCAGATCTACCACGCCACGTTCTGTCGAAGTTCGTGGCCGCTGGAAAGGATGGTCTGAAAGACCGTGGGTAGGGTGGGGAGACGGTGGCGTGAATGACGGATGAGTACTATCTTATAACTCCTATCTAGTTATAATCTCACATCTAGGGTTTGAATATCCATTTCATTTTTTGGTCTTGTCATCATTGTTTAGTTGTTTTATCAGATCCATCCATCTGGGTATAAGGTTTTTATTTTTGTTCCTTTAGATTTATCTTTGATTGAAATTCCATGGATGATTGTGATGGTAAGATTCCTCCTGTAAATAACTCAATTCATATCTTTGTAATTTGTAGAAATTGGATTTGCAGATATTTTAATTGAATTCGTGCAGTAATTTCAATTCATATGGAAAATCTGCATTTCGTGCAGAAAAATTAAATAAACCCCCAAAAATCTACATTTCTTAAACAAAATCTGCAATTCGTGCAGAAAAATCAACACTCCCAAAAAAACTCTACATTTCATGCAGAAAAATTAAATAAACCCCGAAAAGAATCTGCATTTCTTTAACAGAATCTGCAATTCGTACAGAAAAATCAACTAACCCTCTCAAAAAACTCTGTATTTTGTGTAATTTCATACAGATGCGGGATTTGAGGGAAAAATACCATTAACTGCGGGAATTAGGAGAACAATCGAATTTGAAAAAAAAATCTGCATTTTTTGTATTTAATCAAAATAAGGGTAAATTTGACAATCAACATTAAAATAATGTAGTTGAGAATAATATTTTTAAGGTTATGTATCTAATAGTTAATTTTATATATGTAGTGTATCTATGAGTAACTACCTCTTTAAATTATCTTCACTGAGATTATATACTCACCCCCAATATTTATGCATTTCAGATTGAAGAGGAGGTGAAGATTTGGAGGGCGGTGGAAAATATAAACCTTCAATAAATGCATCTTAGTTTTCATGCTATAAATAAAATGAACAATATTTTTCTTGACTATTATTTTCATGGGATGATTGATAAGTTTTAATTAAATTTTTATGCTTCCACTATTTAAAGGTTTGAGGTTAATTGTTAGGGAGATTTATTTTTAAAAAAAAATTGTTAGGACATTATTTATTGGGTCGTTACAATTCTTTTTCTGTGAAGTTGTGCTCATCCACCACATTCTCCTTATGAGCTTTAACCTTATCTTCACCATCCATTTGAGAATCTCTGTCTTTAGAAAGATGAGTCTCCACTTTAGAGTACCTTAATCTCTATCTCCAGCTACCATGCTATGATACACATTCACCTTTTGCAGCCCATAAAGAACATCTATCATACTCACAGGATCTTGATAAGAGAGTTTTATTTCATCCTCTGTATTCTTTTCTACTAGATTTCGAAAGTTGTCTTTCCGAAACTCCTCAAATATTCTACTTTGTAGTCCCAGGCTGATCCATGTTTAGAGTTATCTTCAGCCTTGATCGAAGCATGCATGCTTCTGGGGACGCTTTTAACCACTCTTCAAAAGAAAATTTATCATCTTTCATCAATAACATTTCATTTCTATCCATAATAACATCACACTCTCTCTTCATATGCCCAAGCATTCCACAGACACAGCAAAAGCCTGGAAGCCTTTTATATTTAAAAGGAATCCAGATGGGTGGATCTCCTTTTTTTGCTAGCTTTTTACCCTTCTTGAGTAGTGGCTTGGTTATATCAATGAGCACTGTAACTCGGATACTCACGCTAAATCCCTCCAAATATCTTTTATATGTTTACAGGTACTGTTCGCATCCGCTTGCTATCATGTTGACATTAGTCTATGTTCTCGCTGCCATTGGAGGTCGTACATACAGATCCAGAATGGAGATTGTGAGAGATTAACTTTGGATGGTTGATCTACTGGTTGGAGCTCTATTAGACTCAGTAGATCTCTTTCAAAATTCCATGGTGCAAGCGCTAGAACATCTTTCATATCTGTAACATGATTAAACTAGATAGAGAAATATTTGGTTGAATCTCTCTTGCCAATATTCCTTTATTTGGTTTCCAAAAAATGCACATAGTTTCCAAAGCCCATAAGCATTAATGACTTATTTGTCCATAGTTTCCCAGAAGGAAAAAAGTAATTTTGCTTCCATTCATCCCCTTCCACACATACAATCATTGGTTCCTCCTCTTCATCAACCTCAAAAGCTCGTTTTAGATCTAAAGCCATGTGGTATGAGCATAAAATCTTGGACTCAATGATCTAGTGATACCACTGAAACAAAAAAGAAAATTTCAAACCTAGTCACAAAAGAAAAAGCAAAGACACAAGTCCAAATACAAGAGGGAAAAAAAAATTAGAAACTTCACAAATAAGACAAACAAAGTGAGAGATAAGATACACTAAAAAGAAAATTTAAGAAAAAGAAGGACATTAGAACAAAGGATTTTAACAGATCTAGATTTAAAATCTAAACTGAGAGAGTACGCATGGATCTATTTGGTGACAAGCTGAGCTCAGTTGATTGCTTACGCTTGAGGATACATTTTTAGTGCACGAAAATCAGTGAACAACATGATAAAGAAAAAGTGATAACAATTTAATTAAATTATTTTATGAACAATTTATAGATTAAATAAAAAGTGATAACATTTTTAATATAAAGTAATACCTTATTAACGTAAAGTGATAATATAATATTTGAACTATCTAATAAACAATGGTAATATTTTTATTAAAAGTGATTACTTGATCAATAAAAATTATAATATATTAAATAATAAGTATTATCAAATTATAAGAAAGTTATTTTTATAAACAAAAACACATAGTATTATTTTTTACAATAATAAAATAATTCATTTTTAATTTTGAAAATAAATATTATTAAATTAGTTAATTAATTGACAACCAACAACAATTATAATATATTGAAAACTAAATAGGACCATTTTTTTCTTAATTTTTTTAATTTTAATTTAAAATATATTTAATTGGACCAATGAATAATCTGTTTCATGAATTAGGATCCATGAACCATCTTCACCAAGTGCACCCCTAGGAAGAAAGAGGTGATGGATGACCTTGTTATACACATTTTTGCCTTTCAATTAGATAATATTTTATTAAAAGGCAAATGAAAATAAAAAATGAGTAGGGAGTAGAAGAGTACAAGAAATAAAATTTGACAAAGTTGTCAAAAAAGAAAGCCAAAACACACCGCTTGAAAAAGGTCAAACAGGGCCTCGAAAGATAACTTCGCTTAATGTGTCTAATTACTAAGCTCAAGTAGTTGGAATAAAATAGAAGCCAAAATAAAGTGGCAAGTAATAAATGTAATAAAAAAGGACAACTTTTTGCAGGTTCACATTCTCTATGTTATTTTAATGTAACATTTTCATAGTCATATCTATATATACATAAAAGCACAATAGTGCTATAAATGGAAAGTTCCCACCAAAAATTATTTCCATAAATAGAATATTAATATAATAAATGAATCTTGCTGACTACGAATGGAAGATAACGCGTGCGGTGTTAATAAAAAGAGTTTTTATGGGTAGTGTGCCACTGTGCAGTAAAAATAATTTTATTTGTATTTAATTCTAAAATTAAAATCTGAAAAATATCTTATAGATAATTGTGCAGTGCATTGTGCTTCTTGCAGTAATATTAATTATTTTTATTTTCTTTCAAATCTTCAATTTACTTTAGTTTTTAAATAATTATTTATTTATTTATTTATTGTTCTTCCTAAGTAGTAATTTAATTTTGATTATTATTATATTATAATAATTCGTAAATAAATAATAAAAATGAAAAATTAATTTTATAAATTGATTCTAATTAATGCTAATAAGCAATAAAGTGTTTATTTGTTTATTTATTTATTTATTTATTTATTTATTTATTTTTCTACTTGGCATAATGAGCGATGTCGTGTTTAGTCAAATAAATAAATAATTTTGACTACCGAGACATCCACTCACAGCATGCGTACATTATTGCTTCTGTTTTTCCTGTGAACACTACATTTTCAGAATTTAAAATTATAAAATAAAATCTAAATTAATAACCAGTCATCTTTTGCACTATTAGACTATCCCCATTGGTGACACTTACCATGGGTCGCGCACTACCTGCCAAAATAAAAAAAAAACTGTAATGACTCAGCAACTGGTTGGTGTTTTCATCCTTACACAACCTTCATGAAATGTGCGCCAACCCAAATCCATTCAATCTAAATGTTGACACTTGTCAAACATTCATTGGTGGGTTTTTATTTTTTTGATAGAATTTAGATTTTCACTATCTAACATTTAAATTATGTAAAAAAAATAATAATCAAAATTCGTAATTTTTTTTTCTCTATAAATAAACTACAATATTGATATGCTTTAGACACAAAACGAAAATACTCTTTTCTCCCCATCTCCAATTATATCTTCTTCTTCTTTTTTTGAGATTTTTTTTTATCATTTCTCATGGATCAAAACAATCTAAATTTCTATCCAAACTCACAAAATTTTTCAAACTTTGATGATTTCATTAATTTTGGAAGTTACCAAAACTCTCAATATCATCAAAGCTCCCAATTTTAGCTAAATCTCAATCAAACTTCAATTTCCGAACAAGTTCAAACATCACAAAATATTTCTCAAAATTTATTCAATAATGTTCAACAAACAAATCCCCCCCAAATACCAAATGGTGTGTGAAGGAAGATATTGCTCTTATGTCATCTTGGTGTTTCATTAGTGAAGATAGAGTGCATAGAAAAAATCAAAAGTCTACTTCACTATGGAAACAAATTCATCAGATGTTTCATGACACTCGAGCAGAAAATCCTGAAGATATGAATGAAAGAACTATGGATATATTGAAAGGTCACTTCAAACGACTCAATGAAAGTGAAAACAAGTGGATTGCAGCTTGCAAGGAAGCACATACTCGAAGAAGGAGCGAAATGAGCCAGAAAGATATCGAGAAAGAAGCTCATACAATTTATGAAGCAAGTGGTACTAAGTTTACTGATTTAATTATATTTAATGAAGTCATGTAATGGGAGCTGAAATTAGATCATGACTCAACACGTTTCCGTACTGAAGATGAGGAGGACAATAACGAAAGTGGTAGAAGTTCCAAAAGAGCCAAAACAAGTGAGGATTGGGAGTATTCTGTTCTCGAAAATCATGAAACTCCAAGTAGTGGATGCTCAACCATTGCACGTCCTAGTGGAAGAGATAA
This sequence comes from Pogostemon cablin, assembly GCA_023678885.1. Classification (NCBI taxonomy): domain Eukaryota; kingdom Viridiplantae; phylum Streptophyta; class Magnoliopsida; order Lamiales; family Lamiaceae; genus Pogostemon; species Pogostemon cablin. The sequence goes on along the minus strand of CM042997.1, from coordinate 20,091,968 downwards.
GGCGAAAAAAAAGGGAAAAGGTAAGGCCTTACAATCTTTTGCTACGAATGAGGTTGCTGCTGAAATTCATGCATTGAGGGTTACTAGAGATAATGAAGTTGAAGTAATGAAAAATTTGGGAAAAGAAAAAATTAAATTGGAAAGAGAGAAGTTACAGAGGAATCAAATGAGGATGAAATAACTTATGCTGAATACATTGCTTGCTAAAGATCACTTAGCTCCAGAAGATGAAGAAATGAAACGCAAATTAATGGCAATTGTATTTGGACAGTAGATCTGTCTTACTATTATGCATTTTAGATATCGCATTTTAAGTAATGTCCTTTAATTAAATGTATTTTAAGCCTTTTAATTAATTTAATGTAATTTTAATCAAGTAATTGAGTTGTCAACTTTTGTCCTTCATTTGTCTGTATTCTCTCTTTATTCACATGCAATTGTCAATTTTATATTTCAATTGTCATATGTCTTACTTTATTCACGTGGGTTGTTCAAATGGGTTGTTCAAATGTCATTATTCAACCTGCAATGATAGCTTTAGTCACATGCATGCACATTACTTTTACTTTATTCACGTGGGTTGTTCAAATGCCATTACTCAACTTGCAATGATAGGTTTAGTCACATGCATGTACATTACTTTAAGATGGCTTTCACATACTATCCTTGAATTATTTCTCTATATATACTTGTTGAAATTGTTCATAAATTACACACAACTTTTTTTCCTCAATGCAAAAAATGTCTTTCAATGAAAATTCATTTGTTGATTCAGATTCAAGTTCTGGTTCCATCAATTTTCAGAATTTGATGAATGGGAAAATCGAGTTGTTGAAAGCAATCATCAAATTGATAAGATGATTGAGGATGTGATCTTAAACAATCCTAATATGATTGTGAAAAATCACACTCCTAGAGCTAGACAAAGATATATTGAAAGAGAACGTGAACTTGGTGAGGAATGTTTAATGAATGACTATTTTGTCGACAAACCAACATATCCTCCTGAGATTTTTCGATGCAGATTTTGCATGCAAATATTATTGTTTTTGCGTATAGTGGGGGATATTGCTTCTGTTAGAAGGTATAGACACATGCATGATAGTTTTGTGCGTGTGATAGAAAGTTCATACGTGGAAGGTAGAGATTGGTGAAGCCAGTTAATCAAACAGGAAGTAAAGATTGATGAGCTGGTACAAGGGTGAACCATTGGATTGCTTGCATGATCAAACGGTTGGATGATGGATGATCAGATGGGAAGAAGAGGAGCTGAGGGAGTTAGTTAGTTGTAGATTCCATCTAACTAACGAACAAACCCACGGCCATGCAGATTACATCATCTGCAGTTGATCATCCTACCATAAAACGTGAAGAAGTAGTTTAGGGTTTATATATATATGTGTGGTCTTTTCAGTTTCTCTCTACAAGTTGTATGATCATCAATAAGATTCAAACACCTTTGAGAGTGGATGTAGGCTTCATCAAGCCGAACCACTATTCTTGTTTTGTTGTTCTTCAATTCATTCATAAGAGTGTGTGTGTGTGTGATCACAAGTTTCAATCAATAGAGAGAAAATGGGAGTGCATAAGTGAGGTTCTTTCATTTACATTCATAAGAATTGGCGTTGTCTGTGGGAAGGGAAGCTGCTGCCATCTGATTGAAGAAGAAGATCAACATGGTTACAACAAAGTTCGATGTGGAGAGGTTTATAGAAAAGTCAGACTTCAGCTTGTGGCGAATGAAGTGGAGGCCATTCTCATTCAACAAGGTCTTTCAGATACTATCAAACAGCTATCGGATAATCAAGCAGTGGCGGTTGATGCAGTAGCACAAGCGGCAGAACAAGATCAGTAATCCAAGGCTCGAAGTGCCATCATTCTATGCTTGGGAGATAAGGCTCTAAGGGAGATTGCAAAAGAAACTACAGTCAGAGGAATTTGGCAAAGGTTAGAAGAACTTTACATGGTTAAAAGTCTTCCTAATAGATTATATAAGAAACAGAAGCTGTATTCATTCAAGATTATAGAAGAGAAACCAATTCTTGGGTAGTTAGATGAAACCAATTCGAGGACGAAATTTTTATAAGGTGGGGAGGATGTGATACCCGAGCTTCTCACTACTCTTGTGCCAATATAATTTAATTTGTGTTATGTGCATTTTATAATAATGTGATAATTATGTGGCAATTATGTGATAATAATGTGACAATTATGTGACAATTGTTTCTACATTTTATTTATCTCTACATGCTATTTGAGACATTCGTGGTAAAAATTGTGACAATATGTGAATATTTGTATGCATAAATATTTACGTGCAATAATTTGGATATATAATTAAATTGTTTTATGTGTATAAATATATTATATCTTAACTGCTAAGTATCACACGTGCTCTCGTATTAATAATAAGTGGTAAGAAAGTGTGCACGTATGTATTATATCTTAGCTATTAAGTAGTGCGCGTATATTCGTATTGGATAATAATAATAATAATAATAATATTTTATTTACTATTAATAGTATAATAATTAATAATAATAATAGAAATTAGAATTTTCTATAAATAGTAAGTTACTAAAAAAAGTATATACTATTAATAGTAAATTATATAGAATTAATGGTAATTGAGGGCAGTGACTTGCCGACTCAACCCCAACCTATCTATATATACATGTGTGAGGGATAATTCACCCCGTTTGTGGGTAAAACAATACGATTAGATGCGAAAAAAAAAGGGAGGGGAGAGAGAGGAGAGAGAGAAAGGGGAAAGAAGTGCGTGTGTGCTGGAACGGAAGGGATTAGTTGCAGTTCTTCACGAGGTCTATACTATTATCATTATTAGGAGTTCAGGTAAGTAGAAGTCTAACTACAATGCATAATAAACATATTGTTTGTGAATTATTTGTAATTAATATGTGATAATTATGTTATGAATTATTTGTGATTAGTTTAATTATGTTATTAATTATTTGGGATTAATTTGTGATACAAGTTGTGGATTTATGTGATTTGGGGAAAGTAGGTTTCATATTCAACAATATTATTTATAAATTATTTGTGATAAATTTGCGATACAAGTTTTGGATCTATGTGATTTGAAATACTATAATTGTCCTATATGGATCTGTATGATCAGAAACTTGTGAGTATAAATCTGTATGATCTGAGAAGATATTGTTTAAAAGGGATCCGTGTGATCCAAGGTGAAGTTGTTATTCTATAAATGGATCCGTGTGATCCAAGGTGAAGTTGTTATTCTATAAATGGATCTATGTGATTGAGGTGAAGTTGTTATTCCAGAAGTTGATCTGTGTGAATTGAAATTAAGTTGTTGCTTTATTGTGATTAAATGTTGATATTGATATCGTAAATAATTTATGATGCATATTTAATTATCCTGGTTGCATACCATGCATAATCATGAAAGGAGTTTTCCCTAAATTAATAAGATACTAATGGTGTGTGCGGCCACTACATATGCATTCTTTCAGGGACCGCCAAAAGTCGATCCTAGTTATGTGTTGACTCACCTTATTCAGGGACCGCGGGGCAATTCGATTCATGTGTTGACTCAACTAGTCGCTTGCCGGCTCATTTTTATTCAGGGATCACGGGGTGATCCGAGTCATGTGTTGACTCAACGTGTTGTTTATCGGTTCATTTTTATTCGGGGTTTGGAAAAATTGTTCCCAATACTTTATTCAGGGATCGGAAAAATCGATCCGACACTAACTGTGTCTATTGAGTTCATTTGGTGTGCATATCATAAGTGTGTCATGGGAATCCCGCAATGTGAATAATTTTCAAAATAAAAAAGACCAATTAGAAAGACTAGGAAATAAGCGATAGAAAACTAAATGCATTTTCATGCACTGACATGCGTGATTTCTACTTACTGAGATTTTTGTCTCACTAGTTTATGCATTGTAGGTGAGCCTGTTGATGATTGAGTTTTGTGAAGTGATTGTGCAAGCTTTGGAACTTCTACAGGGTTTTGAGCAGATGTACATAGATGACGACCTATTGGGCTAGGCCGTGGGTTTATTTTGTTTTCGCTGATGTTTTATTATATAATATAATAACTATTGTGACAAGTTTGGGTGGATTGAGGTGTTGTCAGAAATTGGTGACGTATGTTAGACTATGATTTCAGTTATGAATATATTATGTGAGAAAAAAAAGTATATGCAGTTTTATAATGATGATTTTTATGTTAAGTAGTATTTGAATTATAAGTTATGTAAGGTGGGTCGTGTCAATGGATTTGTTAAACTACTAACTAAAGTGAGGTATGTGCCTAGTTTAAGAAGAAATTTGATATCACTTGGTATGTTAGATACACAAGGATATGAAAGCAGACTTAAGAATGGAGCTCTCACTGTCTTGAAAGGAAGTTCAGTAGTAATAAAAGGAATCACAAAAAATGATCTTTATTTTCTTGAGGGATCTATCATTACTGGACAGATCAATGATTCACAAAAAAAAGATGATGCACATTTGTAGCATGGAAGACTTACACATGTAAGTGAAAGGGGGCTACAAGAATTAGCTAGACAAGGAATACTAAATCTTAGTTCATCTGTCATATTGAATTAGCTAGACAAGGGGGCTTGCACATGTTTGGTTCTGCAGAGCACAACACTAAGTCTAAGTTGGACTATATACACTCAGATTTATGGGGGGCCATCCAAGATTACAACTATGGGAGGTGGAAGATATTTCATATCTTTCATTGATGATTACTCAAGAAAGCTTTGGGTAAGGATTTTGAAAACAAAAGATGAAGCATTGGCAGCATTCTAGATATGGCTCACTGAAGTTGAAAATCAGACAGAGTGCAAGCTTAAGTGTTTGAGGACAGACAATGGACTAGAGTTTGTATCACAAGAGTTCAACAACTACTATCAAGAGAAAGGTATTAAGAGGCACAGAACAGTTCCTGGTACACCTCAACAAAATGGGGTTGCTGAGAGGATGAATCAAACGTTGCTTGAAAGGGCAAGGTGCTTGCTGAATAGTGGAGGATTCTCTAAGGGGTTTTGGAGTGAGCTAGTAACTACAACAGCTTATCTCATTAACATGTGGCCATCAGCAGCAATCAAGTTTAAGACTCCTGAGGAAGTATGGTCTGATAAGCTTCCCAGTTATGATCATATCAGGGTTATAGGGTGTCAAGCATATGCACATCAGAAACATGATAAGTTGGATCCTAGGGCCATTAAATGTGTGCTTGTTGGATATCCAAAAGAGACAAAAGGTTATAAGTTGAGTTTTATGAAGCTAATAAGTTTCTTATTAGTAGAGATGTGAGCTTCAATGAGAAGAAGATGCCTTTAATTGAGAGGGCAACTGGTATAGTTTCTGATACAGATCATGTTGAGATTGAGGTGGAGCTTGAAACAGGTAAGACACAACAAGTAAGGAATCAGAACATACCAACATCAGAAGATGGTCAAACATCAACTGAAAGAAGGACTTTGAGCAGCTATCAGTTAGTAAGGGATAGATTAAGGAGGCAGATAAGAGCTCCTGTCAGATATATAGAGGCTGATGTTATATCTTATGCACTGTTTGTAGCAACAGATGTTGAAGGTGTGAATGTTGACAGTTCAGAAAATAAGGCTTGCAAGTTAGTCAAGTCTATGTATGGACTTAAACAAAGTCCTAGGAAGTGGTACTTGAGATTTGATGAATACATAACATCAAATGGTTTTGAAATGAGCTTGCATGACAGTTGTGTTTACATAAAGAATGAGGAAGGGAATTTCATCTACTTGCTGCTGTATGTAGATGATATTTGATTGCATGTGGAGATATTGCAGGGATAAATACAGTAAAGGAAATACTGAGAAAAGAGTTTGAAATGAAGGATCTTGGAGAAGCAAGTACTATACTAGGTATGCAGATCAAGAGAGATAGGTCAGCAGGTACTTTAAGCTTGAATCAAGAATCATACTTGATTAAAGTTTTGAAGAGATATAACATGGATCAGTGCAAGTCAGTTTTAGTGCCTACAAAAACAAGGATTGAGACTGCCCTTACAAGATAGTCCAAAGATAGTTGAAGAAAGGGCAATAATGGCAAGATACCATATGCAAGTGCAGTTGGAAGTTTGATGTACTCAATGGTGTGTTGTAGACCAGACTTAGAATTTGTGATGAGTCTAATCAGCAGGTTTATGAGTAAACCAGGATTAATGCATTGGGAGTGAGTGAAATGGGTTTTGAGGTACATTAAAGGAACAACATCGGTAGGTTTAAAATTTTAGAGAAGGGCAGATTGGAATCAAGCTATTGTGGGATATGTTGATGCAGACTATGCTGCAAATCTTGATACAAGAAAGTCATTAACAGGTTATGTGTTTAACATGTTTGGTACTGCTATTAATTGGAAAGCTACACATCAACATGTGGTAGCACTATCAACCACAGAGGCTGAATATGTGGCACTCACAGAAGCTGTCAAAGAGGGTATTTGGTTGACAGGAATTTTAAAGGAATTTGGGATTCAGCAAGAAGTTTTTGAAGTATTTTGTGATAATCAAAGTGCACTTTATCTATCCAAACATCAGGGTATCATGAGAGAACCAAGCATATTGATGTAAGACTTTACTTCATAAGGGATGTGATTGAGAAGGGATTTGTTGTAGTGAAGAAAATCAACACTACAAAGAATCTAGCTGATGCATTGACCAAGGCTCTGCCAACTCTCAAGTTTGAGTTGTGTAAGACCTTGTTCAGTATGCAATAAGAAGAAGTGAAGGGGTGGATGTACCCTTAAAACAGCAGGGTGGGGTGTTTGAATCTTGTTGAGGTAGTGCAGTGTCTATAAGATAGAGGATTGTTAGAAGGTATAGACACATGCATGATAGTTTTGTGCGTGTGATAGGAAGTTCATACATGGAAGGTAGAGATTGGGTGAAGCCAGTTAATCAAATAGGAAGTAAGGATTGATGAGCAGGCACAAGGGTTAACCATTGGATTACTTGCATGATCAAACGGTTGGATGATAGATGATCAGATGGGAAGAAGAGGAGCTGAGTTGTAGATTCCATCTAACTAACTAACAAACACACGGCCATGCATATTACATCATCTGCAGTTGATCATCCTACCATAAAACGTGAAGAAGCAATTTAGGGTTTATATATATAAGTGTGATCTTTTCAGTTTCTCTCTACAAGTTGTATGATCATCAATAAGATTCAAACACCTTTGAGAGTGGACGTAGGCTTCATCAAGCCGAACCACTATACTTGCTTTGTTGTTCTTCAATTCATTCATAAGAGTGTGTGTGTGTGTGTGTGTGTGTGATCACATGTTTCAATCAATAGAGAGAAAACGGGAGTGCATAAGTGAGGTTCTTTCGTTTACATTCATAAGAGCTTCCAATTATGAGTATTTCCAATGATGACATGATGCCACAGGAAGACAAGGGATTTCAGCATTACAGAAATGTACCGGAGCTATGAGGGTGTTGGCATATGGCACATCAACTGATTCTGTTGATGAATACTTGCGAATGAGTGAAACTGTGACAAGGGATGCTCTCATAAAATTTATTGAAGGTGTTTTTTCTTGTTTCGGCAATGAGTATGTTAGAAGGCCTAATGAACAAGATTTGACAAGATTACTCTACGTCGGGGAACAACGTGGATTCCCGGGCATGATAGGTAGTATTGATTGCATGCATTGGGAATGAAAATTGTCCTACTGCATGAGCCGGACAATATGCTGAAAGAAGTGGGAAGCCAACAATCATTTTTAGAAGCTGTTGCATCATTCTTTGGAACACCAGGTACATGCAATGATATTAATGTACTCCATCGTTCTCTAGTTTTTAATAATGTGCTCGAAGGTCGAGCACCAAACATAAATATGTTCTGAATGGTCACGAATATGATAGAGCATATTATCTTACTGATGTCATATATCCTTTATGGGCTGTATTTGTTAAGTTAATTTCTGCTCCACAACTCCAAAAGCATATGTTGTTTGCTCAACACCAAGAGGCTGTGAGAAAAGATGTAGAGCACGCATTTGAAATTCTACAAGCTCGTTTTGTATTTCTTAGACGTCCATGTCTTGTTTGGGATAAACTGCAGATGGGTAAAATTATGATGGTTTGTATCATCATGCACAATATGATTGTAGAGGATGAGCGAGATACATATCAAAACTATTATGATCCCACCGAGTTTATTACGGATAGGCCTATAAATCGACAAGGAAGAAGAAGGGGAGTACATGAAGAAGATGATCACGATTTGTCATTCTCCACTAGACGCATTGCAAGCTTGTCCACTTATATGACTAATAGGGCCCAACTTCGCAATAGAGAAGCTCATAATGCTCTTAAAAATGACTTGATTGAGCATATATGTCAAAAATTTGGTAATGACAGTTGATTATATAATTTGCATCTTTTATTTTTATGATTTATATTTAATGCATTTTTTTTTCATTTTTGTACCTCAATTATGTAATTTTTATATAATTATTGTAATTTTAATTTTGTTATTGTGTTCTATGTTATTTTTTATGTGTTTTAAAAAAAATTTCCTATAATTACGGAATTAAATATTTTTAAAATATAAGATTATTTTAATTTTAAATATAATTATTCAACACAATATAATAATAATAATATATAATTTAATAATAATTATGTATATATAGATGAGAGAGAAATGAATATTTTATTATAAATTTAGGTTGAGTTGGGTTATTGATGAAGTATGAAAAAATTGAGGTTGAGTTGGGTTGTAGGTTGTATATGTGGATTAGAGAGAAATGAATATTATATTATTGGGTTTGATTGTCGTGAGTTGTAAATGGGGTACTGTTAATCACTCAACCTTTTTTTCATTCTCATTTGCTGTTATATTTTGTTTTAACATTTTTAAAAAAAATCTACTCCCTCTGTCTCCAAAAAGTTTGCACACCTCTTTTCGGCACGGAGATTAAGAAAGTGATAAATTTTAGGGGTATAATGGTATTTTTATGTAATATATAAATGATAAAGTATGGTAGGTAGAGATGGTTTTTTTGTAATTAAAGTGTATGGGAAAGGGTGATTATTTTTTACTTTTTGCTTTTTTTGGGATGTGCAAACTTTTGTGGGACATCCCAAAATGAAAAGTGTGCCAACTTTTTAGAGAATGAGGGAGTATATTGAAAAAATGCTGCAGTGCCCCCTTAAACCAATCAAATGTGCCGCCCAGTCGCCCACCCCCCAAATTCACAATGTGCCTCGATAGAGGTGCTAATCTTTTGTGGGAAGCAATGTACGTACCCTTTAATAAGCAAGAGAAACAACTCTCCTAACCAAAGCTAGAATTGCAATGCTGGATTTGGTGGAAGAATCATTCGGCGGTGGCGGTTGTGGTGGTGGAAGAAGCATAAGACGTGCGTGAGGATCGAAGGATTTTTAATGGGAAAGTGAGAGATTCATTGGAGAGGCGTGAGGACTCCAAACCCTAATCAATGTCATGGGGTTGAAGAAAGTGATGCTGCCTAAAAATTGAAGGTGCAGGAACTTTCAGATACTACTTTTTCTCTGATTCTAACTTTTAATTGTATTTCTAATTGAAGATTTTCGATTGCAGCTCCGAAATCCTAAACCTTTCTCTCCAAACAAAGGGGAGGGGAGCAGAGTGGAGAGACATGAACCTCCAAGTCAGAGGCGGAGGGTTTAGGGGTAGGTGAGAGAGAGGCAGACGGGGTTTAGAGGTGGCGGGCGTTTCTACGAGGGATCTCTTCTGAAATTGTTGGTCTGTCTACACTTTTACATTTATTTAAACTATTACTAATAATACTCTATTACTCCATATGCATGTGCAGAGATTTCGATTGCTGAAGCCTGTAGAATCCTCTGGTCACTTGCATATGAAGAGAGGGTGCCGCTTCCTCTTTGCAAGCACCTTCTACAGCCGGCAGCTCTCTCAACTTTTCTGCTCTAGAAGGTAAGTTGAATGAACATAATTCCAATTATTATGTTGTTCATCCTTTAAATTTTTTAATTTGATTTTTCTGTGATTTTGGAATAATGAAAGGTGGTGGAGAAATGGTGGTGATGATGGTGGGAGTTGGCAAATGTGATATCCGACACCACCACGACAGTTAGCATCACACTACCATGAATCAAATGTGGTAAAGGGACATCAGTCACCAGCATTGGAGAAGGTCAAATATTTGTAAATGTGAGATTAACGGTGCCTCAGTATGGGCGACGTCATTAGCCCACCCCGTGAAGTCATGGGAGAGTAGGCAAAGTGGAGGGGTGCCATCTTCGGTGGAGATACGGTGGATGAAGGTTCGGAGTGAAGTGGAGGAGTGGAAGAAGACTCGACTTGGCTGAGGTGTAAGCTTTGTTGTTAGATAAAGCCATGCTCCAGTTCAAGATTTTGCAAGGGAAGTCATCAGGTAAAACAAACTAGCCCATCTTTAATTTGTATTCCTTGCATTTAAACTTCTTCCTGCTTAACTTTTCTGTTGTATTTAAATGTTGTATGGTAAGAAAGATAGTTACTAAAGAAGATAATTCTATAAACTCCACCATTAATTCCTACAGAAAAAATAAACATAAAATTGAGACCAGAATTTGTTGATCATAACAAACAATGCTTACACTGCCAACAGAGACTATGAAATGATTCTTGAAAACTTAAGCTATATATGAGGTATTATTGTTGATAGTCTTCAAATCCATTGTATACTCATGATTCTGACAAGAGTATGAACTACAAAGGTAGAATAGGACCTTCTTAGAGTCTACCTGGAGGCATGTTCTATTCATAAAGTACCCCTTTTTATGTAATCCATATAGCGAGGGCGAGCGAAGGACAAAGAGATCTCATCACCCACAAATCAATTTGGCATCTTAGTGATGCCATGAAGAATGTTTGTGAGCACTTCTTTACTTAAATCTCTCTCACTTTGATCATCATCTTCAAATCCTTTTAATTATTTAATTAATGTTGTTTGATTTCTTAATAGTCACATTTACATAATATTCACCTGTTGAGGATGCTGTTTCTTTGGTGCTGCAAAGGTAAAGGAATCGATTTTCACATGCTTATGTACGTATCTGGTGAATATACATTATGTATTGTAGAGGTGACAAATACATAGAATTCTCTATATTCAGCTTGAGGCCATGATCGGAGCTGTTGTATGGGAGGTTGGAGAAGTGGATATTACTGTACGGGAGTTCGGAGATGTGTGAGGTGTTGGCTATAGCAGATTGGAGGTATTGGATGTTGAGCGGCATGGTGGCGATTGTGATTTTGTAGTGGAATGTTCGGGCGATTTGTTAGGCCAAAGCATTTGATGAGATGGCAAAAGCTTTTATCGATTTTGGATGTGCCGGTTTGCAAGTCTGTATTGCTGTATTCAATAAAGGTCAGTTGAAGATATTGGCTCATTCATTTGATCGGTCGAGGAAGAGATTTTGATGAAGCTCTTTTCCAAAATTTTACTGCAAAAATGAAGGACGAGTACAAGATTGATGTCTACCAGAATGCAAAGCCTCAGGCTTCGTGATGCTTGTAAAAAGTTAAAGAAGGATCTCAGTGCAAATCAAGAAGCACCTCTTGATATTGAATGCTTGATGGATGAGAAAGATGTTAGGGGTTTTATTAAGAGAAATCAGTTCGAGCAAATCTCCATTCTAATTTTGGAGCGCATGAAGAAGCCACTGGAGAAGGCTCTTGCAGATGCTGGACTGATTGTTGAAAATATACACTCTGTTGATGTTAGGATTCCATGAAAAATGTAAAGCAAATCCATGAAAAAAAAAAGTTCAGAATATCATCATTAAATACTATACTATTCAATATCTCATCCAACATAAAGAAATTAAAACAATCATCCAAATACTGTCCAACTACTATGAGAAAAATCTAAGATTCAGAATATCAATTCGCAGTTACTTTTATATTTTAAATTAAATAATTTTTAATCAAATTTATTATTGAATAAAAATTTTATATACGAATATAAATTGAGTTGATATCATGTGCATCTATATGTGTATTAACTATTATTTAATGGTATATAAGTTTATTAATAAGTATTTAATTTTTTTAATAAAATTTTCAAAAAATTCACTAATAGTAATGGTATATAAGTTTATTAATAAGTATTTAATTTTTTTAATAAAATTTTCAAAAAATTCACTAATAGAGTGTATAAATTTTTATTCATCAGTTATATGTTTTTATTTATTAGTGTATAAGTTTTGGATGGGAAATTGTGAATGCACGATGCTTAGGAGAATTTGCAATATAAATTATACTATTTAAATAAAAATTCTAGCTGATTTTATTTGTCGTTAAAAATTAAAAATAAATACTTATGTGAGACTGTATTACACTTAAATCATTTAAGCTTTTTTTCAAATAACTATTTTTATAATTAAAAGTATATTATTAATATGAAGTAATTGAAAAAAGTACCCGACAGGGTTTAACGATATTATTTATTGCCCCAAATATAAGAGTAACTCTTTATTACCAGAAATGACGGATTTAACCTTCACTCGAAAACATGTAAAATATAAAATTCTGATAAAAATAGAATCATATACCTACATAGATTGGAGTAGGAGAAAGTATGTAAAATTTACCCACATAGATCGGAGTAGGAAAAAGCTGTAAATTTTGCTTTATGAAAGTGGAATTGAAAATTATCGCAAATATAATGACAATTCTCAACTTGATCATGCTATATTAATTAAAAATTCTTATGAGAAAATAGATATTTATTATTTCACTTCTAAATATCCACTTCTTTCAATAACTCTTTCTTCTTAAGAGCGAGTCATCCTTTAATCTCTTCAAATAAAATCTATGTGTTCCAACAACATAGAATCATATTTTAATGTAATATTTGTATTATTTAAAAAAAATAGTATATTAACAATCAATGAACATATTTTATCTATATAATAATAACACTTTAATCCATCTCACGTAAGTACCATCTCGCATTAAATTTTTTTTATATTTATATATTACTCCCTCCTTCCCAAAAAAGTTGGTATATTTTTTTGGGCACGGAGATTAAGGAGTATAACAATTTAATATAAAGTGAAGTGAGAGAAATAATATTTAATGTGTAGTGAATAGTTGTATTAGTGGTGATATGTGGGGCCCATGAGAATAGATTACTTATTTTTGTGTGGGTCTCATGTATTAAAAAGGAAATATGTCAACTTTAATGGGACAAATCAAAAAGGAAAGTGTGTCAACTTCTATGGACGGAGGGAGTATTATTTATTATAATTATAATTTTTTATACAATAATATATATAATATTTTTCTAAAATCACTTATATCTCTTCCATCTTCCGTACCATTGTATATTACTGTATATTATTGTATAATAAAAATATTATATATGATAAATATTCCTATTATTTATCAAATAATTTTTACATAAATAACCCGGGGTTAAGTTCACCGACACTGTAGATACGGAGTTTAAGAAAATTTATTTTTTGACCAACTTTATTGACTTTTGAGGGGGTATTGTGGTATTTTTAGGTAATAAATAAATTATAAAGTATGTTATGTGTGTTAGGTGAGAGTGGTATTTTGAAATTAAGATAACTTTTGAGGTTGTTGGTTAATGTGAAGTTTCCTTTTTTGGATGGTAAACATAAGTGTGGGACGGACGAAAACGGAAAGTGTAAAGATAAGTATGGGACAGAGGGAGTATTCATTATCATTCCTTACCACCATTCCTTACTATTTACTACTATATTTGCTGAATAAATTTTCCATTAATCTATATATTTATAGTATAAATGAAAAGTAGTCTTACAATCCTCAACATATTCACCTTCTATAATATCTTCTCATTTAATATTCATTGTTAATTTATTTCTGATATTTCTTTATACTATAAATTAATTCTAATATAAATTTAAAATCTATCATATCAAAAATTCAAAATAAATAAATATCACATTTATTATATTTTTAGATTCAAAATTCTCAATTTTATTCCTCAATTGAATCACTTATTAGAATGAAGAAATTTATATTTTCTTCAATAATCGTGCATCGCACGGAGGCATCACTAGTTGTTATATGAATGACATAAAGAAGATAGTTGAATATTATACTGTAAGGACAAATACTTATGTAAGACTATCTCGTGAAATGATTTTTGTGATACGAATAAAAAGTGATACTAAATTGATGAAGAATAATAATGGTATAATTCAACTATTTCATTAATAATGTATAGTATAAATAAAAAAGTGATAAAATATTCAAAGAAAATTGATAACATCATTAATGTAAAATGATAAGTAATTTAAAAAAAAGTGTAGAATTATCTCACCCAAAATTATCCTTACTTAGAAGGAAAGTATAAATTTAATTTAATGTGTGTGTGAGAGAGACTAAGGTGTAATATTTGTAAGTAAGTAGATATAATCTTTATTGGATTGTATACTAAAAGCCTAGTTTTAGTATTTACAATGTTATAACAATTTATTTGAAATGAAAATCATTGATCAAATGATTGCATCTTATAATTTATTTATATGTCGATGCAATAGTTCATTTACTTTATACTATGAATAATATATTGTGCGACAACACGCAGAAGATCATATTATCGGTTTCCTTATAAAGTATAAACAGATGTTCACAACCGAGATAGACGGGGACTCTCTATCGGGATGGTTGTAGTGTAATTTGGTATTAGTTTGTCTTGAGTATAGAATCACATTAGTGCACTTTGTATGTATTGAGCAGGACCGCTTGAGATCGTTCAACTTATACTGACTATATAGGAGAACTTGATCTCAGTTATTATGGATGTCTGTACTCTTAATTTCTATACAATAACCTCGACACGTAAGCCCGTATATATCTCTTTGATTCATCAATGGGTGAGATTTATATATTAAATCAACAAACTCAGTGAGTTGGGAAATAGTGTTGTCTCTATGGTATGCTATTGATTGTAGAATGAATCCTTGTCCTAATAAATAGGTTGATGATGTCCCCTCGAGGAGCTCATAAGGATTATCATGTAAACTCTGCAGGTGGATTTATTCCGGCATGATAACAAGGTTGAGTGGTACTACTCTCTGATGAGATATTAATTAATAGAGTTGTCAGTAACTTAATTAATTAATGGGCATTGTATATCTTAAATATGGGGAGACTAATGAACTCATAATAAGGAGCCCATAACGTAATTATGGGATTAGAGCTGCAGTGCAGTAATAATATTTTAGTGGAATATATTATTATTATTAGACCTAAGTATAAGTTTTGGGCTAAACTTGGATACTTAAGCCCAATAGAGGCCCGACTCTAATTTCTCCTCCTGATCCCTGTTGTAGCCCATATATAAGTCATCTCAACTATTCTAACCCTAGAAGAGACACGCCAAACCATGAGTAGGGTAGAGAGAATAGCAGATTGAGAAGATCTTGAGGATCTTCGGCCACACGACGTCAAGATTGGACTTGGGAATACAGCAGAAGATCAAGAGGTAGTTTGCTGCTGCTGTTCGTCAATTTTCACAATTTCTCTAAAATCGTGTAGAACTACAAACTGGACGTATGATACACCGTTGGAAAGCCACTGAAGAGAGGATCGTTGTAACATAAAGATCACTCAAATCGAAGATCGAATGAGAGAGTTATGCCCAAAATGGTTAGGTTGCGCATGCTGCTGGCGAGAATTCATGTTCTTCCTCAATATACCCTGGTGAAAGGTAATATGTTTCTATCTTCTTGCTTTCGCTGATTTAAAAACGCATGGAGCCCTAACGGTTCACGTTAATCAAATGATCGAACGCCAACAATCTTTACTAAACTTAAGTAAAAAATTGTTTACATAATTCTAAATTTAGATTAACGAGAGTGATTCGATTTTATACAAATGAAACAAAAGAGTAGGAATGTAATCGAATCATGGCAAGCCAAACGCTACGAGGCTGGAACATCGTTTATTAAGAAATAATCGAACTAAATTATTATCATATTTTTTTAATATAAATATTTAATTATTGAATATTAATAAATATGTAATAATATAAACTACTTAATCGTAATAATAAAATTAATGAACGCGTTCGCGAGCTATTAACAAGTCGTTAACAAATATATTCGCGAGTTTTCTAGCAAAATACTCTTAGACTTGAGTTTTGTTTGATATATTATTCGAACTCAAATTTTAAGCTTGATTTGGCTTGTTAAGATTTACGAATGAGTTCGAATGAATATTTTATCGAATTGAGACTCGAATAGTTCGTAAACGATTTAATTCACTTAGATCCCCACAAAAGATTATACAATACTCCTTCCGTCCCACCACAAGAGTTATATTTTATTAATTAGGCATCTACTACAAGAATTACATTTTTTTGTTAGTAGATGGACTCACAAAAATCAATCACTTTATCTTCATGGTGCCCACACACAACAATAATATAACTACCCACTATACATTAAATTATTATATCTCTCAACATACTATAAATTAAAATACAACTTCCTCCGTCTCAAGGCAAATATTTTCATTTACTTTTTGTATATGAATTAAAGAGTATAGTGGGTAATTGTATTAGTAGTGAATGATGAGCCATATGTGTGGCTTTTTATTAAAAAAGGAAAATAAAAATCTTTTAGTGGGACGCACAATATAATAAAATGGGCAAAGTCTATTGTACTTAATTGTTAAGGTCCAATCGGGTAAATTTTGACCTGTTGACCCGACATATATAAGGTAAAATGAAACCCTAATTTCATTTTCAATCCTTCCATTCTCTCCCCCTTTCTCTCTCTGCTCACCCACCGCACCTTCTCCCTCTCTCTTCACTCACACTCACCACTGCACTTTCTCTCTTTCTCGATCGCACTTCACCACCAAATTGCCTCAGGTCGTCTCTCATCTCTCCGACGTGTCTCCTCCATTGATCGTCTCTCTTACCGTTCCACTGCCGTCGCCACACATTTTATCTCCGAAATATGGTGAACTATCATCTCTCCTCCACCCATCGTCCTTGTCGCTACTCCACCGCGCGTCGTCGCTGATTTTCTCTCTAAAATATTTCATGATTCAAATATGGTAATTTTGCTTCTTCGATGTCTAATTCATCTTGAAATTCTTCTTGAAAAATTTCAATTTGATTATTCGATTCTTTATGTTATCTTCTCTTTCCAAAATCTTTACGTAATTTCTGATTAGATCTGACTATTTGAGTTGTTAACTTTCTCATTTTCGTCAAAATTTCAGATCTCGCGAAATGTCTCGTCCTGTGAGTTGGAAAAGTTGTTTGGTTGCCTTCACAATTACTGAGCATTGAAAATTCTGGTGGAGGATTCAAATGTTTATTAATGTATATTTTTTTACTATACAGTGTATACATTTTATTGAACAAATGTATATCGTTTTATTAATAAACAGTTGAGGTGTTCGAATGCTGGTTTATTAATGTATACTTTTAAATATATAGTGTATAAGTTTTATTGAATAAGTGTATAACCTTTTTTTAATAACAGCTGGAGTGTTCAATGAGTGATTTGGTTGCAATTGATGAAGAGTTTCATCGTATTCATAATAAGAATTGTATTGGAGGAATGATTAATTTTAACTCGTTTTATAATTAAAGTGTATAAGTTTTATTGAACAAGTGTATAACATTTCATTAATAAATGTATACTTATTAATAACTAACTGTATTAGTGAGTAATGAGAAGAAATATGAGTAAAAAGTAAAAACAAAAGGAGTGAGGAGGAAATTGACGTCTGCATCCGGTTTCAACATTTTTTATACTTGACCCATTTATATGAATATGGATTGAGTACATTAGTGTACACTTGTGTACTATAGATCAACTCAATAAAATGAGGAGACGAAAGAAATATATTTATTAATCTCCATACAAATAATAAAAAAAATTATTTTCATGAAATTGAGGGAGTAATTCATTTGTATGGTTGTATTAGAGGATTGATTGATACCCAAAATTTACCGATAAAATAGTTACTTTTAAATTGGCTGAAATGAGTATTGCGGATTTGATTTCTAGTATTTTACACAATTTACGCATAAGATTATACACGGATATTATCGTTATAAAGGTTAGGATTTGTTTTGCTGATTCTTCAAAACTCGATACAATCACGTGGCGTGTACAGAAACAGACATGATATCAATCTATTTCTTGTATTAAATGCCCTTAATCATCCCATTCCCATTAAACCTTACTTTCTTCTCATTTTGACTTCCAACTCCACCACCTATCATCTTCATCCACTCTCCACACACCTCACTCCCATACGCACTTCAACCATGAGTCGTCGATTCACCAGATTCGACATTGTCGAACACTCCCCTCCGTCTTGCTTCCTTCTAGAACCCTCCATTTTCACCCCACTCACGCCCCTGCTGCTCAACCCTTGCTTCCCTTCGCTGGAAGAGGAGCTCGATCACACTCTCGACCTTCTTAGCTTCAATACCGCCCCTCTTTTGTTCGAAGACTTTCACACCGTCACCGATCTGATCCAGATCGATCGAACCCCGTTCCGCACCTCCACCCGCCGCATTACCCGCCGGGAGCCCTCCCTGAAGACCTTCAACGACCGCGTTTCGGCGTTGGAGCTTGGGCTTGCTCGATTGCTGAGGGAGGAGAAGTGTAGGAAGAACAGATTTGGGGAAAGGAAGTACACGTGGACGGCTGAGGTGAAGAGCCCGGAGGATGACCGGAAGTACAAGTGGACGGTGGATCGGAAGGGGTCGGAGAAGAGTTACAAATTGACGGCGGAGATCAAGAGGAAAAGCGCTGATAACTTGCCCGTTGAGCGAAAGTACACGTTTGAGGTATCCGCTGGTGGCGATTGCGCTGAGAAGAAGAAGAAGAAGGAGAAGGGTGAGAAAGTGAAGAAGGAGAAGGGTCGTATCATTGAGATCATTGAAGAGCCATCTGATGATCATGCTGGCCTTGTTCTAAAGCAGGTTGGTCCTTTTACTTCTTTGAATTCTGATATCTGTTAGTTCAATCCATTGAATCTATCTTCACAATGCTTTAGTATTGAATCTATCTTCTCAATGCTTTAATACCTACATTCTTTTGTTAAGTAATGAATCGAGGATGGTAGATTGTGGAAACCTTTTTATGGTTTCAGATCCATGTATTCTGTGTTTGAATCTTGTATTATGATTTGCAATAATGAATGATGATGGACTTTCAGTCTTTCAATGTCTTGCATTAATTAAAATTATAAAGTTTAGCTTTCTACTTAGCGAATCTAAAGCTAAAGCTAATTCGGTTATGGCATATGAGAATCTGAAGCTAATTTAGTGGAGCTCTTATTAACACGCACTTTTTTAAAGGAGTTAGAAGGGATGTTTTGTTTTTTTTTTTTTTTTTTTTTTTAATTTTTAATTTTTAAAGTTAAAAATTAACACCTTTTTAATTCTTATAAAGAATTTGTAAGTAAACATTTCCCACTTTCTATTTTTTTTCTTTTTTTTTATAATTATTATACGGGTGGCTGATTTTAGGTGAACCAATAGCAAGCTCCTGCTGAGTTTCTAATTCTATTTCCCATATTTTCACTGTTGATTGAGAAAAATAAACATCTCTGTGAAGTTGCCTGAACTTTTTTTCTTGAAAGCTTTGTTGTATATTCTCTCCGTCCCATTTTGTCCCATTTCAATTTTTATGTTTGTTTTTTGGGCAATGTGCGGAGATTAAGGTAGTATTTAATGTGTAATGAGTAGATAGATATAATATTTAATATAAAGTGGTTATGTATTAGTGTTGTGTGTTGGTTCCATGGAGATATACTAATTGTTTTGTGTGGGCAAAAAGGAGAAATGTAAAGATTCAAATGAGTGCCTAAATTGGAAATGTGCAAAGATTGAAACGTGACAGAAGGAGTTTTGATTGTTTGATGATTTTGTCTATTTACTTCATTTGTAATGGTCACAGGTTTTTGCTAAAAGAGTTGATAAGAGAAGGGGTAAGAGAAAGGAGTTGTCTCCACAAGACGCTGCAGCCTTGATTCAGAAGAGTTTCCGCGCGCATCTTATCCGAAGGTCACAGGCTCTGCGTGCACTTAGGGAACTGGCCATTGCCAAGGCCAAGCTGAAGGAGATCAGGGCTTTGTTTAACAACTTCTCTTACCGCACTCGTCTCACCCGTGATGCAGAAGAACGTCAGAGGTTTTCTGAGAAAATAATTGTGTTGCTTCTCACTGTTGATGCTATTGAGGTACAAGAAAGTCCTTACTAATGCCATTCTATTCCCCTTTCCAAAACGTTAATCTTCATTCTAATTGAACATAATTTTTTATGGTATTCCTATATGTCTTTCAACACGATCTCTTTCGATGAATCATTGATTATTTCAACATGTGAAAAGGATTATAGAAATTGCTAAATACTATGGCTGCAGCATGTGAAAACACTATAATATGAATAACTATATCAACATAAACAGCTATACGGAGGGCTATTAACATTCTTAGTGTGTCAATTTCATCGAGCCTGTTGTTTCTGGATGACGTTTATGGCTTCTTTTCCATTTTTTACACCATAAGCTTTCCGTCGTGTACATATTTTCATTTTTTTTCAATATTTTTTCTTCCAAACGATAGGAATTTTTATAGAATATCATTAATGTACACTGGCCATTACACATCCCCCTCTATTAACAAGGATCAAAAGAGGGGTTGAGTTGTCCATTCCCTTGAGAAAGGCAACCCACAAGCCATTAAGGCTAACTGATCGACATTGCTACTTTCAATACATTTGGAATAGCAGAAGATTAATAGAGAAAATTTTCCACTCAAACCTTTGATATCATCTATGGTATTGAGCTCAACTTTGAAATTGAGGTTGTTCTTCAATCTATGAGCCATATCCTCATCACTCATCTTCAAGCAGATTTTTCTCCATTTATGTTTAGAAGCTTGCAACAATGCTTGACGAGCGGCATCGAGATCTAATGCTTGTGGGGATAGTCTAATATTCGTTGGAATTGCCCACGCTTTAACAAAATGACCACTCTCATCCATAGCTATTCCTCCAACTCCACTTTTTCCTTCCGAGCTAAGTTTTGCACTGATGACAATTGAAAAACATCCTACATCACTTAAGCTCTGGGAGGCATCACTTAGGCCACTGATTGAATTGTTAGTTTCAATATTGGATCTGGAAATTTTGTGCTTTATAGTCTTAGTGAATAGTGAGTGTGCCTCTCACAAGCTTTCCAATCCATATGGTTGGGTATTTCTATTTGTTGCCTTTTTACTAAGGATAGGTCTGAAGATGTACTCATGTTTAGTTTCCCTTCATTTTCCTTCGTAGGGTGCTGATCTGATGGTCCGAGCTGCAAAGAAGTCATTGGTGAATGAGCTGGAAGCCATGCTTGATGTGGTGGACCCTCAACCTCCTGGGAAATCCTCGTGGATGAGGAGGAGAACATTTGACATGCCTGATGGCACGATGAACAAGGAACTTGCTGCAGGTGTCGCCCAAGTTGTTCGAATGCTGGATCAAGATGCAACTAATTCAGAAGCTTTTGAAGTATGCTTGTAAGTTGTAACTGCACTTTTGACTTGCTAAGACTGCTGTGTTTCGGCCTAATGAATGCATTCTGAGAATTAGAGACTCCTTTGAGGATCTAGTCGGTTGCTCTTTAGATCGAGTATTGATATGCTATTTCTCTATTGTAAAACCATCCGAAAGACACTCCAAATACTTGTGTGGTTTGATGCTACTTGTGTTATTAATCATCTTTTATGTTTTTTGGATTCTCGTTTATCATAAATGCATGTTCTGTCCTTTTGTTTACCTTTTCGACATATATGTATGTATGTGTAGCACTGATTAGGTCCAACGTTGAGTTCTTTATGCCATCTCCAGTGAGTTCTTTATGCTATCTCCAGTGTTCTCACTATTTTAGTGCAGATTTCACACTAATTCAGAATTACGAAACAATTCCATCAATTTGCACTACATTTTGCACTATATGGAATATTATTAGAATAGAATATTCCATTTTATATTAAATTTTAAATTAATATTTATATGATATTTTTATTTAATAAATTATATATTATAATTAAATTAATTTAGGATTTAATAAATTCAATAAACCAATGTTTTTATAATCGGATCGGAGATAGAACCATTGAAGGCAATGGTTTGAGGTTCAATCGATCAGATCGGTTCAACCGACAGTTCAACCAAAAAATTAAATTTCATGGAGTATATTTTTATTATATTTTCTTGAAGGCTTGGGGTCTTTTAGAGGCGACAAACAGGCTGGGCCGAGCCGGCCCAGTACCAGCCCACCGGGCTTGTGCATATTTACAGGCTGGGCTGGACCTAGTCTGGTTTTTATTGGGCCTTATTTTTTAGGCCCAACCTAGCCTAAATTGGATCATCGGCTGGGCCGAGCCGGCCCAGTACCAGCCCACCGGGCTTGTGCATATTTACAGGCTGGGCTGGACCTAGTCTGGTTTTTATTGGGCCTTATTTTTTAGGCCCAACCTAGCCTAAATTGGATCATCGGGTCATCAGGCCATTTTGACCCACTTAAAAATTATTTTATTTTTTAAAAAATTAATTAATAATTTAAAGATTCTCGCACTAGAAACTGTAGAATTTATAATCATGGGAGTGCTCGTGTAGCATCCGTGTCTTGTTGAATACTGGATCTAGAGTAAAATGAATATCAACAAATAAGAAAAAATAATTAAAATTATAAAATGCGCATCAAGGAAATCGAATTTAATATGTATAATATAAATGTAAGTCAACTGACCACACAAAATAAAAAATTTATGTATAACTTTAAACTTATAATTATCTTAACCAGTTATTTTTATGTATAACTTTAAATTTAGATCTATTTAATATAATTTTTAAGTCAATTAAATAAAATATGTAAATAATTTTATAATTAAATAAAAATATACATAAAAAGATCGGGCCAATTAAGCTTAAAAAAAGTGGGCCAAAAGCGGTCCGGGCCCCGGGCTTGATGGGTAGGGCCAAACTGGCCCGATTCTTTTCGGGCATACAATTCAAAGGCTCAGCCCAGCCTACTTATGATGATTTACGGGCCGGCCTATCGGATCGGGTCATTTTTGCTGGCTCTAGTGTCTTTCTTGAGGGACCTTTTTTTTTTTTTAATTATTCCACTCTGCAGCAGCATTTAATTGTAGGGAGAATGAGTGTAATCGTTTCTAAATAATGAGGTTGAGGAGGTTTCAATCGTTTCTGTGAAATTTCGAATAAGTGAATGGTTGGAACTTTGGATGCACTCGGTTGATTTCTACGTTTTTTTAATCATAACCGGCAATTTCCAACTATCCTGATTCTCTCGGTTCATTCGATTTTTACCGATTTGAACTTGTTTATTCCAGTTAAACATTAAAAGCGATTATGAGGGTGATTACGGACCGGATCTCGGCCCGATTCCCGGTCCAACCGATTGAACTGGCAGGTCCAGTCCGGTTTCGACAACACTGCAATAAACTATATATTTATTGATATTAATTTAATAAATAAAATATATTTATTATTAAAATTTTAGATTACATATTCTATAATTTACAAATTATTTAAAATAAAAATCAAAAGTAAATTTGAATTTAATGATACGATAATATAATTAAAAATCATGATAGATTAAAATTTAATACAAATACAAATGTCAATTAAAACATCAATAATTTTTTAGTTTTCTAAATTAGAATATTCCTCCAACAAATGGTCGATCAATGCATTACAAAGTGCGTGGTATCCATCTTTAATTTGTCTATATCGAGTAAGAAATGCATCGAAATTAAAGCTTTCGTTACCCACGGTCTCTATATTTGGATTTGGTGCCTCCATTGCAAATTCAATTGGGCTACTAAGATTCCGTTCATCATCAATTATCATGTTATGCATAATAATGCATGCACTCAATAATGTAAATCTTCTTTACTCCAAAAATGAGCTAGATTTGTCACAATCTCGAATCGACTTTGAAGAACACCAAAAGCACGTTCTACGTCCTTCCTACATGCTTCTTATTTCATTGCAAAATACCTCTTTTTTTGCAGAGTGTGGGTCTCGAATAGTTTGCACAATAGTTGACCATTTAGGGTAAATATTATCAGCTAAATAATACCCCATGTTATACTCTTTTCCTTGGATGACATAATGTGCAGGATGAGCAATCACTTAAACAAGATTAGCAAAGAAAGGGGATCTCTCCAACATATTAATATCATTATTAGACCCGGGCATACCAAAATATTCATTCCATATCCAAAGATTATAATCAGTTATGGCTTCAAGAATAATAGTTGGAGACCCACTATGCATTGAATATTGTCCAACCCAGCCTGTTGGACAATTTTTCCATTTCCAATGCATACAATCTAGACTACCTAATATTCCTGAAAAACCACGTTATTTTTCAATGTACAGTAGTCGAGCAATATCATTGGCATTAGACGATCTTAAATAGTGGTCTCCAAATATTTCCATAGTATCACGATAAAATCTCTTCACACATTCAATTACAGTAGACTCCAATATTGATGTATTCATCAGTCGCATCGACAGGTAAAACATATGCCAATATACGAAATGCAGTAGTAGCCTTTGAAGTGTAGATAATCCAAATGTTCTAGCTGCATTAGTTCGCTGTACAAAGTAATTATCATAATCTTTTACTGCATCAACAATACGAATAAATAAGGATCGAGACATTCTAAAATGCCTACGAAATATTATTTCATTAAATTTTGGATTTTCAGCAAAATAATCATTGAATAGACGTTGGGCTGCCTCTTCTCAATTACGATGGATTGTTCTACGACCAAGAACTGAACCTCATGGGTGCTTTCGCTAGATTGGTTAAGCAAGTATGCTATTGCAAGATTATTAAATCTACAGCAAGATTATTATTGTAGATTTGTTGAGCTATCAATATTTGTTCTGCATCATAACTTGCCATCAGTTGTTCATACTCATCTTTGGATGAGTCTTGTGGGGAAGTATGATTGGAATTCATGATTGGATTTTTTCAAGAGTAATTGAATTTTAAACAGGAAAATGAAATGAAATTAGAAGGCAATGAAGAATTGATGTGAGGAAATAATATTGATACACATCATTTTATACACATACTATCAACTACCAATCAACCACAAAGGTTACATGCATCCTCCATTCAATTACTGTCAACTACCAATCAACCACTCAATTATCATATGCATCCAACCAGTCAAAGTCACATGCAACCAATCGC
Source organism: Pogostemon cablin (assembly GCA_023678885.1). Lineage (NCBI taxonomy): Eukaryota > Viridiplantae > Streptophyta > Magnoliopsida > Lamiales > Lamiaceae > Pogostemon > Pogostemon cablin. The sequence continues at coordinate 20,066,672 of CM042997.1, read as the reverse complement.
CAGTCATATGCATCCTCCATTTAAAGTCAAATATAACCACCAGTCACATGCATCCTCCATTCAAAGTCATATGCAACCACCAATCATCTGAATCCATCATTCAAAGTCACATGCAACCAACTACCAGTCACATGCATCCTCCATTCATAATTACAACCACCAGTCATTTGAATCTACCATTTAAAGTCACATGCAACCACCAGTCACATGTATCTACTTTCAACCACTCAACATCTAGTGTGATTCATCTTTAAATAAGATGGTAGAAAATAAAATTTTCACAACTGATATTCAATCTCAATAAAACACATGCACACACAAAAATTTTCCTGTTACATCCCTCTACAATGCCCAAGAATAGAAAATCTAATTACATCGATGATGAGGACGAACATCTCATCAGATGCTAGGTAGAAATATCTGAAGATCCAGAAATTGGCAACCGTCAAAGCAAATTCAAATTTTGGAAACGTGTTACGAAAGAGTATAACAACAATAAACCAAGTCTGATAATGCCGGGTCGCAATCAACGATCAATCCAATGTCATATGCAAAAAATCAAAAACACTTCTGCAAAATTCAAAGGATGTGTAGATCAAATCGAAAGACAACTCCTTTTTTGTTAAATGTTAAATAATTCCATTGCCTTTGAGCTCAATTATTTTATCTTCAAGATTTTCAACCTCCAATACAAATATTTCATAATGCTTCAAGTATTATATATTCATTATATTTCATGCATTATTTCAAAATCATCATGTTGATTACATGCAGAGCAAAATAAAAATAATGAATTTTATTATATATATATAAAATGTGTAGATTTATTTAGTTCTCCTTGTTAAAACAAAGTTAAGTTATTGAAATATTTACAAAGGTAAAATATTTATATACAAAAGTCCATAAATTCATTCATACATATACTCTTCACTTATAATTTATAGTATTCTGAATTTCGAGGATGAAATTATTTTTAAGTAGGAGAGAATGTAATATCCCGATAGTTTTATGTATTTTTAAATCATGATAAATTTTTTATTTAAAGCCAATTAAACTTTTAGTTATTCTAAAAGAGTTTAACTTTAATCTTTTTCACTTCATGATAATAAATTTTTAAAAAAATGAGCCCAAGCCCAAGTCCAAGAATTTCAAGCCCAATTTGTTTATGTTTGTATTTTAAATAAAAGAAAGGGATCGGTCTATTCTTTTTAAAATTTATTTCTCTCCATCGCCATAACAGTTAGGGTTTGAGAAAGAAAGAGCAGAAATATACTTATCTTCAATTTCTCTCCTATGAAAATGCACACGCAACACACACAAATCCCAAATATTTCAATCATCAAACATCCATGGAAACGAGATTTTCAGATTTTATCCATATTTACACATTCAAGGTAATCCATTTCTAAAATTTCAAAGTTGTATCTATTTATTCCAATGGCTATGAAATTTTAATATATTTTTTAATATTTAGTTTTAAACTCATATTTAAAATTTCATAATTTTTGAAGTTGTATTTTATTCTATACGAATTTTATACTTCTGTCTGCAAAATCTGGAAATTTATAGATATCTGATTAGAAAATTTAAATTATATAATTATACCTTTCCAAACGATCTGAATTTTAGATATCTTATGAACCATGAAGTTTTTGATGTTCTGTAAAAATTTCATGTCTAAAGGACGATTACTTTATTTTATATTAATTTTTCAATGTTTCTGATCATGCTGTCTAATATGTTATGTTTTCTGTTTAGAAATTATAAAAGCATATTTAAAGAGCTCTAAAAATCATTATTTTCATATATGTTATACTTATGGTGTTTTTGTTAATCTATGATAATTTCATGTCATTTGAGGTACTGTAGTATTTAATACGAATTTTATAATATTAGTATATTTGGTTTAGATCATGAAATTACTACTGATTTGAAATTACAAATAAAATATTTAGAGATCTTCAAATATTATTATATTTTTATATATTTTATATTGAAAATTTTAAGATGCACAGTATAAATATCCTATTGAATAAATGATTAAATAATTTTAAATTAGATTTATACTAAATTTTTATACATGAACTGTTATGTATTCTGTTTTTATTTTTAATATCTCTAAAATATTTTTAATGACCTTAAATTATTATAATTTTATTATATGTCGTACAATAAGGAGTTTTAAGTTCTCCGTAATATATGCATTAATTTTAAGAATATGTATAATTTTATATCACAACAATATATTACTCGTTCCAACTTCTTCTTTCTGATTTGAAATTATAAAATAAATATTTTAAGGAATTCAAATATTCTTATTTTCATATATATCTTATATTTTAATATTTTAAGTCTATTGTATAATTTTCACACTCATAGGTATTATATAATATTTCATTATAAATATTTCATTATTGCTTAAATTATTTCAAGAATAACTTATCTTAATTTTTTAAAATATGAAAATCATATTTACTAATCCTTAAAAATCATAATTTTCAGATATGTTATATATTACTATATATTTTCATATATAGTAACGACCTAATTTATCATAAAATTATAAATAACCTTTTAAGAGAAAGTTTTAGATCTAATAAGATTTAATCAAAAGAAACTGACAAATTTTACTGAAATATAACATTGTTTGCAGCAGGATTAAACTAAAATGACAATAATTAAAAATGAATCATATTTCCTAGTGTAATTAAAATGAGGACTTTATTTGAGAAATAAAATAATCATGCAATTAAATATCAAACACTTTATTTCAAGAAAAAATAAACAATGAAAAGATTTCCATTAAATTAAATTACTTTTCATGAAATATAAATAAATATAAAGCTATGTCTATTGAATAATCATAAAACAGTTCATCACAGTAAACATGTTAATGAATGTAAAGAATGGGATGATAAACCCAAATAAATACAAATTAATTACTTTATCACACATCGCCTCTCTCCGTACTCCATCTCCTTTAATCTGTAAAATGTTTAAATGTTGGAATGAGCAAACCACAGCTCAGTGAGAAAATATTTATCTACAATATATAACTCACATATAAACATCAATAAATCATGAACAACACGTAAATCTTATTTATGAACATGTCTGTGAATGATCTATCATGAAGTACGGCGGGCATTACCCGAGGATTTCTTTAAAATCTCGACACCTGAAAGTGTCCTGATTTAAATAATGTACTAGCACGGCGAGCCTTTCAAGGACCTTTTACAATCCAAGTATTCCCCAGGACCTTTTTATCAGTCTCAGACCCATATTACGGTCCCTGTCTACATATCTATGAATAGTATTGCGAATATTCTATATCTGTGGACAGTATTACGAGTAATACTCTATGACTGTGATGGAAGCAGTAACTTATCATCGTAATACATAAGCACATAAGATAGACAAAGTTTAGATTTTCCCACCTGAATGCTAATGATAATCTGTGTCTTGTAATAACTTTCATCTATCATAAAACTATACTTATCTCAGATTAATATGTAAACATAAAATATGAATAATATAATAGGTTTGAATATTTAGAATATAGTGGAAGTGATACTTCAATATTTGAAATAATAGAAATTAACATAATTTAAAATGAATGATTTTATTAATTACCAATGTGTAAATAATCTATGACTGATAAAATAAAAATAAGATCAGTTCGAAATTTAATATACATGTAATCTTTTATAATTGGAACATATACAAATTTAATAATATAATAAGATGTACAACTATATATTTTGGATTTTCAAAGTGATTATAGTAAAAGTTGAAGTTTCTCATATGCACTAATTAATAAATGTAAAATTGGACTTTTCTATTTACCTTAATATTTATTTAATAATCATATTTTTTTTATCACATTTCACAAATCTATTCTTAAATTCACATCTTTTGTTGCAAACAGTGAAATGAATAATATGTAGGATGAGAGATAAAATATGCACCCTAAAAGAAAAAAGAGGCATAGCTATTCCCACCTCCAATATTTCTATACATATCCTATTAAAATTTTAAATTAAATTATCCTAAATACGCTTTGTGGATAATATACTCCTATTTTTTAATTGCCTGATTATTAGGAGTTGAATGGATTAATTCTCAGATAATAGTCTACATCTACAAAATTAAAATATATATGTTAATAATTAGCTGCTGTAAAAATTTTGGTCTTTCCGTCTAAAAGTTTAAGCTTGTAGAAAGATTAAATCATTTAATACTTAATCTAGTCACTCTAACACATCCCCTCACATGCAGGCGGGGTTAATTTTTGCCTCAAGCCATAAATGGATGACAATGAGGTTTGAACCCTGAAACTTTGCTAGGTCATGACTCTAATACCATGTTAAATGACCACCACATCTAAATAGCTTAAGCTTGTAGAGAGGTAAATCATTTAATACTTAATCAAATCACTCTAACATGTCAGCTTAAGCTTGTAGAGAGCTTTAACATGACCACCTCATCTAAAAAGTTTAAGCTTGTAGAGAGGTAAATCATTTAATACTTAATCAAATCACTCTAACACTCCCGCTTAAGCTTGTAGAGAGCTTAATCAAATCACTCTAACACGCACCCTCACATGCAGGCGGGATTAATTTTTTGCCTCAAGCCTTGCATGTGAAAATGTGGAATTTTTTCATAAATAAATATATGGCAGTAAGGTTCGAACCCTGAACCTTTGTTAGGCCTAGGCTCTGATACCATGTTAAATGACTACCTCATCTAAAAGCTCAAAGGAAATGTTAAATAATTAAGCTTTTAGATGAGGTGGTCATTTAACATTTCCTATCACCATGTATATATAATCCACCAAAATACAACTATTTACTTCTGTCGACTAAACAAGAGTAATAGCATACATGGTGTTGATGCGTGTTATTGGATAGTTAATTTGTGGTTGAGAGATAAAGATTATTGTATAACTAAACAAAGAACGATCACAATTAAACAAAATAAAACTGTAAACAAGAAATCGAAACCAACAGAAAATCGAATTCTCACCAAAGAACTCAACTGATTTTTATTACTCTCCACTCGAACAACACTCGTAAAATTCTCCAATTACAAGTGTAATGTCTAAAGTGAGAATGTACAACCTGCATCTCTCATATGAGAGAAGCTATTTATATTATCTACAGACCCTAATCCGGAGCCAATCGCCTTGTGCCACTTGGATGAAGACAAGCTGTTATTAATGAAGTCGCCTAGTACGCCGACCAGCCTGGGGAGGAGTCTAAGTGCCATGGGATGCCTTTATAGGGTTTCACAGATCGCTTTTGTCCTTTGCTGGCTTTCTATTAGTAGTTGGGGAGAGGATGCGCCAGTTGCTTGCTGTCCAAGGTATCCCCTCTTCCCGTTAGCCTTGTCTTCTAGCCTGCTTCACTTGTCAGTCTTCATGATGGTGTTTGTGCTTTGTTCCATAGCTCCTGTTATCCATTTGGTCTTCAGACGAGTTGACTTCCGATATTGTGTTGTTCGTCCGAGCCCCTGGGTAGGGGAGATGGATGCTGCCGAGGTTTCCTACCGAGGGTGCTTCAAACTTCTATCCCTTTATTGGATTCCCTCTTCGTCCTTTCCTTAGCTGGGCCTTTGGACCGGTAGTGGTTTCTTTGGGCTACCTTAGCTGTCCATTCAGTACTTTTTCCCAAATTGGGCCACATAAAGGCTGGGTCTCCTTCTTCAGGTATTTAAAGGTTATTGGGCCTTAGGCCTACTAAGTATGGGGGATATAATATCCATAACATTAGCCCCTCGAGCCTCAATGATATCATGATTTGAGATTGTTCAGTGTCAAATCGTACTTCATAGGTTATATCCTTCATGCTTCATCGGTACTTGCCATTTCTGGATTCACCCATCTTGGCTCTTTATTGTTTCCGCATGCTATCTTTGTTTCTAGATTGTCGGGGTCTACGTAGGGGTGAAAATCAAACCAAACTACTCGATACTCGACTCGAGATCGTTCGGGAAAAGCTCAATTTGAGCTCGGTTTGATAATGATATCAAACAAGCTTGAACACACATTTACGTTTGATAAAATTAAAAGCTCGGTTCGAGCTCGAGCTCGATTAATAAAAATAGATAAAGTAAGAATAAATTTATCAAGCTACTCGAGCTCGGTTCGTGTTCAGCTCGATAAAAGCTCGTTCGGGCTCGGCTCAATTGCTTATCAAACAAGCTCAAATATATATTTTGAAGTTCGATAATATTTCAAACAAGCTTGAACAACTCTTCGTTCTGTTCGGCTCGACTCATTTACACCCCTAGGTCTACGAGATATTTTCATTAGAGTGGGGGGTATTTTCGGCATTTGGGTGTAACTGTCAATTCGAAATTTGAAATTTGAACAATCTGTCAGTTTTCCCTTCTACTCTCCATCTTTTTCTCCTTTTGATTTTGTAGGCGGCTGGCATTCCTCTTACACAGTGCGCTCACTCTCTTTCTCCAGGTACCATTCTTCTTTTCTCTTTTCCTTTCTTCTCCTGGCTCTATTGCTCTGCGTCTTTGAATTTTTCGTTGTCATCGCCTAGGGTTTCTTTCCTTCTTTCTTTTTGTACCCTATTCTCCTCCCGTTATAATTACGCAAGATATGGCTTGCTAGGGTTCCATTTCTCCTTCTAGAGCCCCTTCTCGTTTGACTGATTCTTCACTTGGGAGTTCTGGATCCCTCTCTCCCCTTCTGGAAGAAGGTTCAAGTTCCCATTCTCCTTCTCGACTCGCTTTTGATTAGAGGGTTGCCGATTTTTTTTCTAATTTCAAGTTGGAGCATAATCCTCAGATTGCTGATGCGGGTCCTGGGTTGGTGGCTCATCTCGGGAAACTTCCGCGATGGGAGACTGGGGTTTCCTTTTCTGCCGTCGAGGTCTCTCTACTATTGATGATTCTTGGTTAAAAAAGAGTACTGTCATTGCTCTCAACAAATTCCAATGTGGGGAAGGCATTGATTTCTTCCTTCCTTCTTCCAATGCCCCAATGTGTTATGCTCCACCGAATGCTGTTGCGGCTCACGAATTGAAACTTGAGCTTAGCCTTCGATTTCCTCTTCATCCTTGTATTCGGGATATCTTTGAGTTTTGGGATATAGCCCCTTCTCAATTGGCTCCCAATGGCTGGGCGGCTTTGATGGGGGTTTTGGTTCTTTTTCATAAGCAAAAATATTCCTTCTTGACTACCTCTGAAATTAACTTTCTGTACCGACTTACCCCAAATAATATGACGAAGGGATATTATTACTTGGTACCTCGTCATGTCAACCTCGTCACTTCTTTTCCCAGTTCAGTTAAGGAGTGGAAAAATCTCTGGTTCTGGGTTCGCGGGCCGTGGGGGGAACCCGGGTCTATGATCTCGGGGATCCTTGAAATCCCACAGTGCTCCCCAGAAGCTCCTTCTTCAAGCTTGTTCTCAGTGTGTGCATGTCTTTTTCAGCTCTTTTCCTTGTTATTTGGAAATATTCTAATATTTCTCTACTTTTGCTTTATGTAGTAGGTGAATCATGTGCTCTCAAGACATTGCCGGCAGGATTTCAGGACGCACTCCGTCTTATTTGCAAGCTTTCCGAGAGAAAATGCCACTACCAGCGTGTTCTTACTGGAAAGAATCTTTTCCGAGCTGATTTTACTCCTTCAGCCATAGCTATGCCAGGTGATTTTCCGTTATTACTTTTCTCTTTTCCAACATTCGTAGTGCGTTTCTCCTTCCTATATGACTTTTCTTTTCGTATTAACCCTTCTTCTTTCCTGTTGTGCTCTGGGGAGGAGAGGTGTCTTACGCCCGATATTGCTAGCATTGCTACTCTCCCTTCTTCCCGTCAGCAAGCTGCGCTCAGCAAGGGGAAGAAAAAGGTTTCTAAGACTTCTTCTCAGAAGCTTTCTGGAGCCCCTCTCACCGTTCAGCCCCTTACGTATGTCACAATTCCTTTCTTTGAGGTTGGATGTCGACATCACCCGGGGACCGGCCATGGGTCTTAGAGAAAAGGTTTCTAAAAAAGCCCCTCGAGCTCTTAAGTCTAAGAAGGGAGGCTCCGAGACTATTGCTGCTAAGTCCCTCACATCTAAACGGAAATACAGGTTACAAGATGAGAGTTCTGAGGAGGATACCCATGATAGCATTGCTCTTGTCGTTCGTCCCACGAAGAAGATCAGGGACGATGATGTTGGCATTGCTGATGTTAGTTCTCCTGTTGCTCCTTGTCTCGCCCCTCGAGAGACTGTAGATGTTTGTGAGATCAGCTCCTCTTCTTCGCATGGAGATCCCATCAAGTCTCTGGAAGGTACTTCCGATCAACCGGGTGGTTCTTCACATTTGTATGTGGGGCGTCCAGTTCCTTTCAATCTGAATCTCACGGGAGTTCTCTCAGGTGGTACCTCCAATATTTCTACCCTTCGTTGTTCCCCTTTCGAGATGTGGCGATATTATCGGGTAAAGACCCCCTGCACTTTTGGAAACATGGAGGGTCCTCTACTGAAGGTGCCTCTTCTGCCCTGCCCTTGTAGGATGAGGCCACTCCTTTCCTTCCAATAGATCCGATAGCCGATCAGGAACTCCTAATGAAGTATGGACACCTGGATGAAGCTAGAAAAACCTTCCTCCGTACTCAGGAGCTTCTGTTCAATTTTGATGCTCCAGCTTGTCTGGCTCGTGCCGCCACTTTTCCTTTCAAAGGTTGCACCCAAGAGCTTCTTGGCCATATGAAGAATATGTCTGCTGAGGATTCTCTCCATAGTATAGCCAGCTATCTTGGTTGACAAGCACTTCACGCCGTTAATGCTTTGCATCGCATCTCTGAGTTGGAATGGCGTGATTACCATTTGCAAGATGAGATTGCTTCGCTCATTCAAAAAGCAAAGGACCAGGAAAAGAAAGCATTTGAGGCGAGTACCGCTGAGGCTCTAATTCGAGGCGAGTTGAGGATTGAGCAATAAGAAGGCTGAGCTCCAGGAGAAATTTGAGACCCTTTGTGCCCGATATGATAGTCTGTTGGCTAGCTCCGAAAAAAAGAAGAGTACTCTGGAGTTTCAGAATAAGGTACTTTCGTATAAGGTTGCGGCCTTGAAGGTAAAACACCAGGAAGAGATTAAGGCGAAGGATGAGCAATTCCAAGACAATCTGTCCTGAGTCCAGAACAGTCTTCATGCTCTCTAGATATCTTACGAACAAGAGCTAGAGAGAGTGCGGCAGGAAAAGGAAGCCTTGGAGGCTTTGTCTGCTCAGAAGATTAGGGCCACTGAGGATGTTGTTGCCGAGGTCATAAGGGAGGGTGATGAGGCCGTGGCCGATTTAGATCGTGCAAAGGATGTACTTCTCTTATCTGAGGCTGACAACCTCTGTTATAGAGAGGTCATTGTTTCGAAAACTAAAATTTTCTACTTCTGCTCTTCTTTTGCTGCCTTGGCCAAGGCCTTTTCCTAGAAACCTTATCCTGACTGTCTCAATGACATGCGTGGTATTCTTCGCCGAGCCCTCAGTGAAGAGAAAATGCCTCCGGGGAAGTCTTTAAAGGATGATCTTGATTTTGGGGTACTTGGTGAATATTCTGATTTTATCACTGATATCTCTAAGGAATCTTCCAAAGAGTTTGAGGATCAGGGATCAGACGAGGAATTCACCGATGGTGCTTTGGATCTTGTTGTAGTTGATTCTAGGGCTGAAGACCCTCCTGTCGAATTTCCCATCGAGTCTGTAGGGTTACCTGTACGATGAGCATCCATTGAGGTCGAGCTTTCCGAATCCAGTGATGTGTGCGCTCCTAGCCAAGTTGTTATTGCAGCGGCCTCTGAATCTCTGCCTTTCGAGACTGCTATTGCTCCACGAGGCTACTCTCCCTTAGGGTAGTGCCGGGGTAACTGATATTTCGTCGGGGCCCACGGCGTCCAAGGCCCATTTGGGTCTATCCGAAAATGCGCCGCCTGAAAGTGGGAGCTCAAAGTCTGCAGACGTTGCTGATTCCGAAACCCTCCTCGTTGATTAATGAAGTTTTACTGAGCCCCCAGTATTAAATCGGATGTATCTCACTCTTTGAAGTTAATTATAACTATTCCTTATATTTTTCTCTATTTTCAAATAGTAAGACTTTCTGTGATTCCCTTCACACTTGTAATCCGCTTCTTATGAAATGGAATATTTCTCTTCACTGTTGGTAAGTCTTGCAAGGGTATTCTGGTAATTTACCTTTGTTTTAGAGTATAATCGCCATTTTCTGTCGTGGGTTATCACGTTTTTGATCAGGTAACACGTGGATTCATCTGGATCTTCCTTTCTCTTTGGAAGTTGTAAAGTCCCTGCGCCCCAACCGTCAGATCTTAGCCATTTTTGGTTCATTATTTCCAGTAATAATGTGTGTTATTCTCCTATTCTGTCAGAGATAACTTCCGTTTTTGTTTTTTGAAATTCAAATCTTTTATATCCTTTGCGTATATCCTTGTATTTCTCTTTAACTGCTTCTCCTAAAATTCTGGCAATTTCTAAAATCTTTCTTATCTCTTCTTCCTGTTAAACCCTAGTTCTCGCGTCTCCCATTAATAGAAGATATCTGGTGAAGGTACTCCCCCCCCGCCTGTCGTTCAAGAGGTGAACACCTCCAATTCCACACTGGAGCGCCATGTACGGCTTGGTGTCCATAGTTCTAATCGGCTTCACAGGATGCCGCATCCCAATTTGAGGGATTTTTCTACTTCCTCCTCTTTAGGTGGTAGCCAGGCTCCCATTTCCTCTCCTGATAGGCAGCAGGTCCCCATCGTGCTGGCCGTAGGTGTTGGCAGTGTGCCGATACTCATCGATGAGGTTGCCTTTGAATGTGGGGGATTACCTTCCAGTTCTTTAGGATATATGTGATGTGGGTGCTGCTCTGCGTGGTGTGGCTCAACGTCTCAAGTGGCTGCCTTCTTCCTGATTCTCTGTCGCGCATCTTGGTGAGATCCATCAAGTGTATGGTAATTCCAACGTTGCTTTCCTTTCTCCTGGTGATGATGTTCCGATTTTTGAGCCTCCTCTAGAGTGCACCGCCTTTTATTATTCTCTATTCCTTGCTGGTTTGCGTCTTCCTATCCCTCCTGTTATTGGCTTGTTATTACAGAGGTGGGATATGGCCCTCAGACAATTGCTACCCTCTTCTTGGTTGCGTCTGATATCCACGATGTCTTTGTTCCACCCGTTGGGTCACACAATCTGATATCCTTTCGAGTTAGAGTACCACTTTTTCTATGTTCCCTCTGGTCATTCTAGTGGTTTTTACCATCTACTTCCTCATGGTAATCATCATTTTATTGGTGCATCTGATGTCATCTGACGGAGATGGGAACAAGCTTGGTCCTGGTTAAGAGGAACTTATCGTCTCCATGTGAATGGCTTTTCTGTAACTTTTCCCTATCAATTCCTTCCCTTGGATAAATGTGAGATCTCTTTATTTTTCCTAGGCTTTAATTTAGTCTTGGGATTTTTGGCATCGTCGTTTATCATTTATCTTATGCAGGCCCCCCTTGTCGTCAGCTTGTGCAGTTAAGCAATGGGTTCCGTCGAGTCTATGAGGCTTTGTCCTTGGGTGGGAATACCTATCATGCCTCCCCTCTGCTTCAAGAACCAATTCTTGTCTCGGCTGGGTTGTCTACTCTCGGCCGTGGTGCCACCACTGGTATTCCCTCTTTTTATTTCTTTGTAATACCTTTGTCTCGTCCGATTGTTTCTTCTGATTCTGATGCCTATTCTTGATTTTCCGATAAACTCCATAAAACCCTGGTTCCTGTGGGATCTACCATTTCTATCGCGGGTTTGTCCTTGACCCGCCACAAGCATGTGTATGAGTTTTCTGATAAAGAAGCTAATTCTGACTACTCCTCTCGGTCCCCCTCCCACGACGAAGAGGAAGAGCTTGAGGGTTTGTCGGTTGATTTTGGAGATTTCCTTCTTGAGGAGGATCTTCGAGTTGAACAACCGACCCATCACAGGCCTTTGCTTCCCATGTCTCCTCCTTGGGAATGATCCCGGCATGCTACCACAATGCCTCCTGGATTTCCCATTCCCGCCGACGTCGTCGGGACTGCCGCCATGTCATTGCTTGGAAAACAGAGTCGTGGTACCTATGAGCATGGTGAATCTTCCCGTCGACCCGGTATTAGTTTCGTTTCTCGTCGATCTCCTTCTGTTGGTGAGTTTGATATTCTTACTAGCGAGATGAGAAAAATAATTATTTCAGTTCGTGAATCTTTGTTTTTCTTATGTCCTCTGCACTCTCATCTCCGGTGTTCTTTTATAGATCATTCTATTGCCGATTCTAAAATTGAAGAAGATCCAGAAGATGATCCAGAACTAATGGAGGCTCCCGAGACAGACATGGGAAATGGTTCCAAGGCTGAAGATTATGATATGATGGTTGGGCCTGGGACGAGAACTGCTCCTGTCGCTATTTCTGAGGAAGTGGTTGATGCCAGTATTACTCCTTCTGGTCCACAGGCTATCCCGATAGTTCCTCCTATTAATCCAAATCCAGAAGGTATTGCCGCAACTACTGATCCTGCCATCATCGACTCTGAAGCCGAAAGGTTAGCTGCTGAAAGGGCTCGCACTCGTGGAAAAAATATTGTCGAGGAAGCTGATGAGCCTGATTTGTCTGAGTTGCAAGAGTTGGGGAGCCAGGGCTTCACCCAGGGTACTTCTCTTTGTTTCAATTACCGTGCTCCACTCGTTATTGACCCCAGTTCTCTTCCCCGGAATCCCCTGGTTTGGCTGCGATGGCCGGGGCTACTGTTGTTTCCCTCTCCTCTTTTCTACAAATTATGGATGAATACCAGCTGTTTGCAAGTCGGCTGGTTGATAGTTCCGAATGATTCTCCATTGGTCTCGAGGAAAGGTTGAATGTTTTGGAAGTTGAGAATGCCGAACTATCCTCTCTTGTTGCGTATCAGAAAGAATAGTTGGAGGTTTTAGATTTTGAAGTTGGGATAGGGTGAGCCACTCTTGAGTCTGTAGAGGTGAGTCTAACTGAAACAGAAATTGCTCGAGACACCGCCAGTGTTGAAGCCGCAGAGGCCCAAGCCAGGTTGGTGGAGATGAAAGCTCGCGTCCGAGCGCTGGAAGATCACGTTATCCATTCCCGGGCCACCGAAGAAAGGGCTATACGGGCCGAAGCGAGATTGAAAGAGATGGAAGATAAGATGGCCGATCTCTTCCAATCCCTCAGTGGGCGCAAAAAAGATTGATTTTTCTCTCCTTAATTTCATAGGTTGTCATTCGTTTCTTATCCTAATGTGGGTTAAAATTTTTATTTGTTAAGCTGACCTGTAATTCTGACTTCTGGATTTCTCCCTCCCCTATTCTCGCTTTTGTTGGGTAATTATTGTGAAATAATGCTTTCTTCTTTTATGATTTGTGAATAATTGGGTCGTCCATTGCTTGATTTTGAATTCATGGACATGTTTGGCTTGTGTTTATGAAATGCTGTGCACCTTTATCTTTGCTCACCAATTATGCATATGCTTGTATTCCTTTCCGAGACCCTATCTCCCCTTCTGCGCATCCATTATTCTAATGTTATCGGACTTACTTTTGGCCGATCCTTGTCTGGCTTATTGAATTTTATTCCCTTCCGTTTAGACTCTGAGGTATCTCTCCCTTGTAGGCTCCGAAATTTGTCTTTTTATTCTGATTTCGATCGCTTATGCCGAACCCCTTTTAATTCGCACTCTATCCCATTCTGATGAGGCTCCCAAGCTAGCTTCTTTGCTCCGACTCCGATGATTTTACCTTTATTCCGGTCCCCAAATTTTCTTTTCTTTAGTCCTTTATACCTTTTCAATCTGACTCCGATGTTTTAATCCTTATCCGAACTGGTCTGTTCCAATTCTACCAAGGATCCCAAGTTAGCCTTTCAACTCTGATTTGGTATCCTGACTTTTGTTTTGACCCCTAATTCCGAATGTTTTGAGTTTTGTTCCTATCCCGAAAGGGCCCCCAAAATTAGCTTCTTTATTCCTATTCCGATGTTTCGATACCTTTATTTCGATACCAAAGAGGTTTGAAATTTAACCTTTTTGTTCCGATTCCTTTTTTCCAATTTCTCCCCTATTTTTTCACACCGATGTTATATCCTTTTATCACTATATCAGCGTCTACCCCTTTGTTTCAGCGTGCCTTCCATTTCCAACTTTGATCATTTTCTTCCGGAACCCCTTATTCTTTAATTTTGATTCTATTTCAGCCATTGATATTCTATAATTTTTTTTTACGCTTGTGGTATTCTTTCTAAGTTAATGGGATTATGTTTACAAATTTACATTCCAAAAGCAATTATATCCCAAAAAGTAAATATTCTTAACCATTTGACTTTCCCAATGTAATACTATCCTTAACCATATCATCATGAAAGTTTTCATACAATTTCTACTTTTTCCATAAATCACTGATTTCCTGTCCCCTTTGGCCTAGAGCCTTGATTTTCATAGAATATGTCCTAATGCCTTGATTAAAAGCTGTAACAAAAGTTGTATCACTAACCTCGTTCATCATGCTTTCCACTTTATTGGTAGTATTTTTTCAAATGCTGTGTGTTCCATAGATGAGGTACCTTCTTGCCATCTATCTCCTCCAACTCGTAAGCTCCTCCTTCCAGCACTCTCTTGATTACGTAGGGGCCTTTCCAGTTTTGACCGCTGCTCTGAGCCACCGGGGTTAATACCTTTCGAAGCACCAGTTCTCCTCCTTTGAATCTCTTTAGTTTCACACTTGAATTGTAGAACCGCTCCGCTCTTTGCTTGTATATAGCATTGTGCATTTCTGCTCTCAACCTCTTTTCTTCTAGTATGTCTAATCTTTCTTGAATTAGCTTGTCGTTTTCTTCTTCTCTATGGAAGGCCATCCTCGAACTAGATTCTCAAATTTCCACCGGGATTACCGCCTCGATGCCAAAGGCCATCGAGAAAGGTGTCTCATTGATGGACGTTCGTGGTGTCATCCTGTATGACCATAGGACCCCCGACAATTCTTCTGGCCATTTTCCATCTAGCTTCTCCAATCTTGCCTTCAGAGTATGTTTGATTATTTTGTTTATGGCTTCAACCTGGCCATTGGATTGGGGGTGGTAGGGTGTGGAGGACCATTTCTTGATGCCATAGTCATCGCAGAACTTCTTCAGCCTTGCATTATCGAACTGTTTGTTGTTGTCTGTAACGATGGCGTATGGAATGCCGAAACAGTAAATAATATTTTCTCAGATAAACTTCTCCACACGAGTTTCTGTGATTGTTGCTAAGGCCTCGATCTCTGACAACTTTGTGAAATAATCCACAGCCACAATTACGAACTTGACTCCTCCCTTTCCTATCGGTAAAGGCTCGATCAAGTCGATCCCTTATTTAGCGAAGGGCCAAGGATTAAAAATAGTAGTCAACTGTTCCGGCGGTATCCTCATGATCGGTGCCAGTCTCTGACAGGTAGCACAAGCTCTTGCATGCTGAGTAGCGTCTTTTTTCAGTGTTGGCCAGAAATATCCCTGTTTGATCACTTTATGGGCCAAAGCAATTCCGCCAGTGTGGTTTTCGCATATACCCTCATGTATCTCCGCCAATACATACTTTGCCTCTTTCGAGTTCAGACATTTCAAAAATGGAGATGAATATCCTCTTTTGTATAACTTCCCTTCAATCAACACAAATCTCGCCGATCTGAGTCTTACTTGGCGGCTTCATTCTTATCCGAAAGGGTTAACCCTGCTTCCAAATAATTCCTAATTGGGGTCATCCATGACTCTTTTGGAGGTAGGTCAGTTAAGACCCAAACACTGGTATCTGATGGCTTTTCCTGCTTCACAATGTTGATGTTGTTGAGGTCTTCCGTGTTTAATGTCGTGGCAAGCTTGGCTAATGCATCTGCTCCCATGTTCTCCCTCCTATGAATGTACTTTAAAAATACATGTTTGAATCTCTGAAGCATACCCGCGGCTAACCCTCGGTAGTGGCTCATTTGGTCATCTTTAGCTTCGTACTCCCCTCGTACCTGATTCACCATCAACTGAGAGTCGCTATAGACCAGCAACTCATCAGCGCCCATAGCTAATGCCATTCTTAACCCGTTCAATAAGGCCTCATACTCTGCTTCATTGTTGATAGCCAAGAAACCGAACCTGACTGCTGTTGAGAATGTCTCTCCCGACGGGGTTTGGATGATCACCCCAGCTTCCGAAGCCAATGCAGTAGCGGACCCATCCACGTGCATTACCCATGATTTTCTCCTTTCCTCTCATGTTGGCGTAGGGAATGTGAGCTCCACTATGAAATCAGCCATCATCTGTCCTTTGACCGCGTTTCTCGGTAGGTATGCAATAACGAACTGTCCTAATTCGACGAACCATTTGAGCAATCTTCTAGCTACATCCGACTCTGGAGTACTTGTCTCAATGGGAACGTCGTCAGCACCTCTATGGTATGCTCCATGAAATACGACCTTAGCTTTCTTGAACTCATAACGAGAGCATAGGCTACTTTCTCCATTACCGGATACCTGAGTTCCGCTTCCCTCAAAGATTAACTTACGATGGTTTTTTATTCTTCTCTTCCGTCTCACCTGGTGAAGGTTTAGAGAGAATCCTGGGATCCGACAGTTCCTTTTTTATCTTGTCAAATACTTTTCTGCACTCTTCTGTCCATTCAAACTTGGCCTTTCTGATGACGTCGAAGAAGGGCTTACATTTGTCTGATACTTTTGACATGAACCTTTTTAAGGCAGCCAACCTACTCGTCAGGTTCTGAACCTCTTTCATGTGCCTTGGTGGGTCCATCCTTAGGATCACTTCCACTATCTTCGGGTTTATTTTGATCCCTCTTGAGCTGACCAAGTATTCGAGAAAACTCCCCTTGCTCACTCCTAACGTACATTTCTTCGGGTTCAACTTTATCCTGTAGTGTCGAAAGATTCTGAATACCTTTTTTGGATGACTAAAATGATCCGTTCTTTTTAGACTTATTACCATGGTATAGTCCACGTATACCTCAACTATCTTCCTGATCTCTCCTTCAAACATCTTGTTTACCAATCTATGATACGTTGCTCCCACATTCCTTAGGCCGAACGGCATGTTGTTCCACTCATAAACTCCATTTCCACAGAAGAAAGTTGTATTTGCCTTGTCGTCTGGGTGCATTGGGGTCTGATGGTACCCTGAGAATGCATCCATGAAGCTCGTGACTTCGTGTTATACCGTGGCATCAACCAGCTGGTCGATTGATGGGAGAGGGTAGCTATCCTTTGGGCATGCTTTATTTAGATCAGTGAAGTCGATGCACAGTCTCCACGATTCTTCCTACTTTTTCACCATAACCGAATTTTGTACCCTTATCGGGCATTTACATTCACTGATTCTTCCACTTACCAATAGCTTATGCACTTCCAATTCTATAGCCGCGTTCTTCTCTGGGCTAAATTTCTCTTCTTCTGGTGAAATAGTGGGAATGCTGGGGTCGATGTTCAATCTGTGACAGGCATAATTTTGGTGCACTCTCGGTGTTTCATTCGGGTTCTAGGCGAATACATCTAGACTCTCTTTTAGTAGTTGGGTTAGCTCTTCCTTGAATTCGCCTTCCCATTCCGTCCCGATCTTAACTTTGATGTCCGTATTCTCTGGGTCTAGCTGTACTACCTCTGTTTTTTCTGCTGCCGAGGCTCCTTCCCGTAGTTTCATCCTCGAATCCTCATCAAGTGTCACCGGCTTTAGCCTCGGTTCCTTTGTCAGTATCTCCTCCTTTTCCATTTCCTGATCAATTGGATTTGGATGTACCTCGGCTATTGCGAGGAGCACATCATTCTCTTGTTCCTCTTCTTCTCTCCCTCCTTCAATTTCCACGATCACATTAGGTTCGTTCTCCTTTTGCTCCTCTTCTCGAGGTTCTTTGATTCCCTTTTGTATTTCGCGACTATCCCCTTCTTCTATGATATCTTCGAAACTTAGCATTTCGTAATCTATGTCATGATAACTTAAGCCCTCTACCATTTCTATGAATGAACACTCTCTTGCTCTCCTTTGATTTTCTATCACCGTCGCTACCCTGTCGTCTGCTATGACAAACTTGAGGCATTGGTAAAGGGTGACGGGATAGCTCCGAAGGCATGGATTAATGGGCGCCCCAATATACAGTTGTAAGTAGAGGTTTGATCTACAACTTTGAATGTTAGATGTTTCTGCATCCGGGTTTTTCCATCTGAACCCTCCAATTAGATGGATAAATCGACCTCCATGGTCGGCCTGGTCAACACGTTACCAAATTCTTTGATTTTGTCACCACAAGGCCTCACCTTGTGGTGACCCTCTCCTCTCAGATTTTCAAATACCTCCTTAAAAATTATATTGGTATACGCTCCGGTATCTACCAAATATCTATGAACTTTGACTCCCGATAGCACATGTGAAATAACTAGAGGATTAAAATGTGGAGTACTTACCCCGTAGAAATCTGACTCTGTGAAAATGATGTCGGCCTCTGTTATCCCCTCCGTCTTCGAGGTTAACGACCATACTTGAGGGATTTGCTGGCTTAGATCTCTCAGTTCTGTCTTCCTTCTCTTTTTTGACGTTGTGGTAAATGCCTGGGAGGTTCCGACGTAAGGAATCTCTTCTATCGGCTCCATCATGTGTAATTCTCTGGGTTTGTCTCCTCTCGGAGCTTGTCCTCCTATCCTATCGAATACTGGTGGCTGTCCTGGAGGCGAAGGGGATAAAGGCATCACTCTTCCATTCCGTCCTCTGTCCGAGGATCTCTGTCGACCCAGAGGAGGAAGATTAGCGTCTCTCCAATACACCCTCGGCCTCAGAGCTTGCAACATTCCTCTCAACTTTCCTTCCTTGAATAGTTTCCATAATTCAGTGATTATGTCTCGGCACTGGTCTGTATTGTGCCCATGTGTCTGATGGTATATGCAATACTTCCGAGGATTGGTGAGCTCTGACGTTCGCAGGACTGGTCTCGGCATCCGAAGAATCTGTTGATCTTTAACGTAGTAAAAGACCTCGGCAATATTTAGATTGGTTCTCGATATCTGTTCTTCATACATTTGTTGTACCTCAGTATTCTCTGTGAAAGGTTTGAACGTAGCAGGTGCTTTGTATTCCTTTGCCCCTCCTATGCTTGTTTTCTTTCTGCTCGGCTCTGCCAAGGTGCTTTGATTACTCGCTTTCTTCGCCATCTTGGAGATGTCCTCGGCTTGGATGTATTCGTTTGCCATGACCATGAAGGCCGTGTAGGATGTTGGCGGCTTAAGCTGTACCGTTTTCCATAAGCTAGTCTCTGGGTGAAGTGCTCCCATTATCGTGATGAGGTAAGCTTCGTCCCCCATGACTTCTCCCATTGACCTCTGCTCGTTAAACCTTTTCAGAAAATCTCGCAAGCTCTCCGTCAAACCCTGGTAAATGTTACCCAACTTGTGCTTCGGCTCCTTCGGTGCCCCAAGATATAAATATTGCATTAGGAAAACCTCTATCAGTTCTCCCCAGCTTTTGATGGATGCTGCTGGGACCGCTCTAAACCAGGCGTGGGCCTTGTTTTCCAGGGTCAGCAGGAACATCCTGCATAACGTGATTTCGTTCACGCCTTGTGCCCTCATCCACATCAGATATTTTTCAATGTGAGAGTAAGGATCATAGTCACAATCGAAAATCAAGCTAGAGGAAAACTTGATTCCTTGCTGCCGAGGGGTATTGTTGATTTTTGCCGTGAAAGGTGAGGGAGCCACCGATGATTGGAGGACTCCTCCTGTTTCGGACATCTTCCTTTCCAGATCTGCGAAGTGCTTGTTTACTTCTTCGTTTATCAAGGCCTGTAGATCTCTGGCAGGGGTACTCGGAAATGCTTCTCTATTCTCCGACCACAATTCCATCTAGGTCTCCCTCCATCTCGTCCCTCTCCGTGAGTCGGGTCTCCTGTTCCTTCCTTCCTGTGGTAAGGATAGCTCGATCATGGGTAGATATTCCCATGAGGGATCCCGGCTCTCCTGTGAGTATGGTGTTGGCAATTAGATCGTGTGGTTCAACGTGATCCGTTAGGGAAAACAGGAAAACAATCAGCGGAAGCGAATATAAACTTGTTTACCGTACTTCTGGATTGATGTAGAGGATGAACCGTTGCAGAGAACCACCTCTCAATCTTCTGCTGTATGTCCCAAGTCGAATCCTGCTGTTGTGTGGGCAACAATCCGCAGGATTCTCTCAATCTGCTCCTGTTCTTTCTAACTGTCAAATGAGGCACTAACTTAGGGTTAACAGGAGCTGAGATGACTTATATAGTTGGGCTACAGCAGGGACCAGGAGGAGAAATTGGGCTGGGCCTCAATTGAATTTAATTAACCAAGCTTAGCCCAAAGCTTTTAATTAAATCCAATAATAATATAGTCCACTAAAATATTATTACTGCACTACCCGTCCAATCCCAAAATTATGTCCTGGGCTCCTTCTTATTATAAGCCCGACAGTCTCCCCATGTTTAAGATATACAATGCCCATTAATTAATTAAGTTACTGACAACTCAAATTAATTAATATCTCATCCGAGAGTAGTACCACTCAACCTTATTATCATGCCGGAAATTAATCCACTTGCAAGATTTACATGATAAACCTTATGAGCTCCTCAAGGGGACATCATCAACCTATAACGGACATGGATTCCTTCTACAATTAAAAGCACACCATAGATACAGCACTACTTCCCAACTCACCGAGTTTGTTGATTTAATACTTATAAATCTCACCCATTGATGAATCAAAGAAATACATACTGCCCTACGTGTCGAGGTTATTGTATAGGGATTAAGAGCACGAACTTCCATAATAACAGAGATCAAGTTCTACTATATAGTCAGTATAAGAAGAACGATCTCAGGCGGTCCTGCTCAATACACACAAGTGCACTAATGTGATTCTATAGCCAAGACAAGCTAATACCAAACCACACTACAACCATACCGATAGAGAGTCCCCGTCTATCTCAGTTGTGAGCATCTGTTTATACTTTATAAGGAAACTGATAATATGATCTTCTGCGTGTTGTCGCACAACATATTATCTACAGTATAAAGTAAATGGACTATTGCATCATGCATATAAAATAAATTATAAGATGCAATCATTTGATCAATGATTCTCATTTCAAATATTGTTATGACATTGTTCATACTAAAGCTAGACTTTTAGTATACAATCCAACAATCTCCAACTTATACTAAAAGACTATGCTGTCATGTCTTCTGCCATACATCTGATTCCTACTCCCACTTACACGACCATTAAAAGTTCTCGCCTTAAGGTCCTTGTAAATGGTTTACTAGGTCATCATCCGATGCAATCTAGGTGACAACAACCTTCCCCTCATCATACGATTTCTCGTAACAGGTGGTACTCGCGCTCCATGTGTTTAATTGCCTTATGGACTTGTGATTTCTTCAAGTTTGCAACTGCACCAATATCATCAATGTAAATTGTGATTACCTTGGGCAAACTTAGAAACACTTCAAAGTCCATCATGAAGTCTCTAGAGTCATATAGATACTTTGGCTGCCTCATAGGCTCCAATTTATCATCTTTCCATGATGGAGTCCGGAGTTTGAAATATATTTCTATATAACACTCCTCCACATTATGACTCTACTTCCTAAAATTAAACACATAACCTTTGAGGAGAATTTACTACCGTCCAATTTGACTAAAAAATCCGAATCTACGTAATCCACAAGAAGCAGTGAATCTGTCCAGTAAGTCCACATATAATTTCCAGTCCTTCTCAGGCACTTTATAAATGTCTTACCACAGTTCATCATTCTTGTTCTGGGTTACGTTGATACCCACTGTTCATGCATTCAGCAAAACGGATATCCAACATCGTTCATAGCATTCCTTAGATTAAGCTTCCTTATTCGCCGAAGCATAAGGAACCGCTTTCATCCTCTTTATCTTCTTCTTGTGTCTCAAAGACACATTCACTTAGATAAATTTACATGCTAAACGAGTATGGACTGTATCATTTTATGAAACTTGAGATAAGCATAATATCCTTTCTTGTGATCCGTATTACCGTGATCAAAAGGATATATTTTGCCTTTCTTAAGTCCTTCATCTCTACCGCTTTATTTACCATACCCATACGCCCGATAATACTCTTTCATTGTCTCCAATGAGCAAGATACTATCTACATATAGTCCAAGAAATACCACCACGTTTCCGTCACTCTTTACAACACACAAGACTCATCCGCTTATTGATTTAAATTCATACCACTGGATTACCTAATCAAAACAGATGCTTCACGATCTTAAAGCTTGCTTTAGTCCATCGCTGGACAATTTTAAGCTTACTATCAAAATGCTATTAGTACTTTGCAATGAATCACTCTGATTGCTTCGCATAGATGTTTTCCTCAAGACTTCCAATCAGGAAAGCTGTCTGTGACATCTATTTGTTGTTCCTCATAGCAGCAATAAAAGAATCCGGATCAACATCGGCATAGCTACCAGTGAACATGTTTTCTCATAATCGAATCATTTCTTTCTGAGTACACCTTTTCGCAACAAGCTTTGCTTCCAAGGGTTTTCACCTTACCGTATGATCCTCTTTTATTTCCCATGACCACTTTCAATGGCTTTTACACCATTTAGTGGTCATACAAGTTCCCAGACATAATATAGAATCCGTAGATTCTATCTCAATATTCATTGCAACTTACTATGATTCCGCATTTTCATCTTGTAGTGCTACGTCGTATCCGTGGGATAATACCATGTTCACTAGGGATCAAGTCTCACGACTCTCCCAAAACATATATTTATGGGTTGTCATACAACCCTCCCACTACGACAAGGCACTACATGTAATTGTGTATCAGACGTGACACGCGTTGCAGTTTACCTTGTGGTATATCCTCTTGTACACTTGGTACTTTTACTTTGTGTTTTTCTCCCACTTCCTTTAGAACAACTTATACATGGGCTTGTGATTTATTACATAGTCCTTTTCCAAAAATTTGGTGTTTGTGTTAACAGTCACCCTTCGATCTTTTGGACTAAATAAATCAACCTTCATTTTTCCAGGATGTCCCACAAACAGACAAATATTTTACGAATTACTGTTTCTAGGGCATATCCATAAAATAAATTTTAATTATTCCAAATAATTGATCATCTATCTAATCATAACCATAAGAGACTTATTCCTTCTATCCACCACACCATTCAGATTGGGGCATACCCGGTGTAGTCAACTTGAGATTTAATCTCAACTTCTGATCAATAGCTCCTAACTATCCCAAGAGGTATTCGCCATCATGATTAAATCGTAATGACTTAATATATTTTCCATGACGCTTCACTGTACCAGCCTTACAATTCTTGAATTAATCAAAGAACTTAGACATGCAGTGCATCATATAAATATATTGGTTTCCAGAATAATCTTCGAATATTCATAACCACCTCTCGCCTGGATAATATTATGTTCGCTTGAATCAGAATGAACTAATTCCAACATATATATCTTTGGCTCTACACCCTACAGCCTTGAAAAGGCAGTTAATCATTTTTACTTCCAAGCAAGACTCGCAAGTTCGATAGTTTCCACTTCAGATAAACCTTACGGTCTATCGGCTATCAACTTTTGAATCTTACTCAAGTAAAATGAATTAGCCTTAGACGCCAAATGTATGTTTAGTTCATCTTCGAAGGTTCCTTTCTCTTACTAATATTAGAAGATGCATTATTTAATTACTATTTATTGCATCTGTGGGATGTACATGATTCAAGAGTATACTTTTTATCCACCAACGTACTTTAACGGATTATAGCCTCATTCCTCATCACTATGACCATGTCATTTAAATGAAATGAAGTATCCATCCGTTAATGCATAGAAACCGAAATTAAATTCTTTCTATAAAATGTACGTAAAGACAATTTCTCATAGTCAATCGTTTATTCTTATCATGAGATAAATAAACAACTCCCACTGAAATAGCCACTATCTTTGTAGTTTTACCCATGTTATTAACAATCTTATCCTTACTCAGTGATAAACATTTAGTGATTCCAGTATCTACATACTTCGTGTCAGTAGATGCCATCACTAATCATGTTTAAACCATTAGTAAATAAGATATTAAACTTGTTCACATCATGATGAAAAATGGCTTTCTTTTGCCACATGTTTTGTTAGAAGTTTCCCACCATATACAACCTTTCGTATTTCAGGTTGGACTTGCTCAAAACATC
This sequence comes from Pogostemon cablin, assembly GCA_023678885.1. NCBI lineage: Eukaryota > Viridiplantae > Streptophyta > Magnoliopsida > Lamiales > Lamiaceae > Pogostemon > Pogostemon cablin. The sequence goes on along the minus strand of CM042997.1, from coordinate 20,042,422 downwards.
CAGGCAAATTGTGAAGAATAAATTGATTTAGGTTTCCCTTTCAATTTATATTCCAAGCTTTTCCAATTCATTCATCAATTGAACCATGATCTTCTGCCTTTTAATTTACTCAAGTATCCGAAGAGTTACATGAGACCATCATATTTCTATGAACCTCTCATCTCTTCACTAGAGACTTTAATAGGCATCATGAGACGTCCTTTGTGAGAATACACATGTATTTTCTTAAGCAGTAATTTTCAATACCAAGATTCTTTTCTAATCAACTAATTTGGACAAGTAAATATAATTTCTTTTAGTAAACAAATAGTGAGATGATAACATTCGAAATTCAGAGAATCACAAATAAATTTACCGATCAAATCTTTGAATTTTATTCTTTTATATTGATTCCCTCAAAACAATATAAAATAAAATTCACCGACATCTCAAGCACCGTGAGTCTGCAAGCCACGATAGTGTGGACGTTTATAAACCCGAACATTTACAAGAGAAGGTTTTACCCATTAATTTCATTTGTCAACCTAACTTTATGACAAAATAATTAATAGTCGGTTCCTCTTTAGCCATGCAAATAACAGCAGTGACTCCGATGGGGAGGATACTTATTATTTACACCTAAGTGTACACCATTATTTAATCCCAAGTCCACGGCCAAAGTTTGTGTGCCTTACAGATGGAGAAGTACACACGCACTCGGATAACTTCCTACGATTATCAATTACAAGATTGTACCAGTGAACCGCATATAAACTCATCTGATAGGGAGGAAGGTCTATGCCAACGCGCAAGTTCATATGCATCACATTACAAACGTAATTATTTAATGAAGTCTGTTCCAGCAATCCATGAATAAAACTCATTCGATGGGGAGGAAGGCTCTAATGCCGACGCGCAAGTCTATTCACATTGCTTAACAAACCAATAATGGAGGCCGCGGGAATTTATTACCAATCCCCTCTCCCACTTAGTTATTTAAACACCGAGGGTTTTTAACATGCATATAATATTCCAGAATAAAATATACAACTAAGACATGCTTCTATTAACAGCAATTTAAATAAATAAATCACATAGAACATGCCTTTCACATATACAACAATAATTGACAATTAAATCAATTAATCAGTTATATAACATAATTAATTGTATAAATGGTGGATCAATTAATTGGGCCCAAGAGCAACAAATAAGCACAAAATGAGCAGCAGATTAAATAATTAATCAAGTCCATTATCCATGGCCCATAATCTTAGCCCAAAATCAAATTAAGTCCATCAAGCCCACTAGCACAAAATTAGTCCATTAATAAAATTAATTAATCATGCTTGACCCATTACCCACAATTAATTAAAAAAAATGCAGCAATCAAAGTCCAGAAGCCCAAAACATATTTTAATTAAATTGGACCCCTAAGCCCAACAACCAAATTAAAATAAATTGAGCCAGCCTTTTATTAATCAAATAAAGCAATAAAATGACCCAGCGGCCCAAATTTCTTTTAATTAAAATTGGGCTCACAATCCCAGCCCAAAACCAAATTAAAATAAGAATTTGGGCCCTATGCCAATCCCATATTGCCTGGCCCATTAGGAAACAAGGCCCAAAGAAGCTGCAACCCTGCCCTAATTTGATCAGCCGCAACTTCCCTGCACAGCCGCAACCATCACACACCGCAAGAAACCGGCACAACCAGGTGTCGCTGCCGCCGGCGCCGCCGCCCAGAGACCATCGAAAATGCGCCGTCAGGGCACCACGACCGGAATACCACAAACGTCAGATGCCGCCCAGAACCAGCAGACCCAATATTCCCAGTAGCTGCTGCCGACAGCCAACCGCTGACCGACTGGGATCGGCCGCACATGCATCATGCGCACCTGCAGCCATCCCCTCCGCCAGCCACCATTCGCCGAAGACCAAACACGATCGGACAACAACACTGCACCAACCTTGCCGTGAGGCTGCTCCATCTGTCGCCGGTCGGTGGTCCCAGCGACCCGCTCGGATTCCGTGTCAGACGCGCTTGGACCTGCACAAATCCGATCATCCAGGGAGATGGCTCGCTCCAATTCATCTTCTGATACGCCCGAAGATGGAGTCCGAACTACCCAGATCGACGATCTTCCGCAGCCCAATCCAGCGCTGCCGTCCAGCAACCGAGCAACAACAGCCCCTCCACAGTACACGATCGGAAATGCCAAGGAACCCTCCAGATCAGATGTGCCAGAACTCCAGTTCACTCGCCTTCCGTCGCGCAGCCACCAGGAAGACACCGGCGAAGGCACGCCTGCAATCTCATCCGTCAGCTGCATCCGTATCAAGCCTTGCCATCGTCTTGAAACTGCAGGCTTCGACACCGACCAGTCATCGCCAAGGCTGCCGATCGCTGGCCTGCCTTTCTTCACGGCCGACGAGAACAGAAAAGGGAGCAGTCTGACTTATTCTTCGTCGCTATTTCTCACCCATCAAGCCGTGTGTTTGTGAGAGTCGCGTACAGTAGGCGAATTGTACGTTTGGGTTTATCCGTGTGTGTACAGAGCATTCAATACAATAAACACACAGCCATATTATCGACAAAACATACATATGATTCATAAAACATGCGATTACATCTAGATCAAATCAATTAATCTTATAATCACATAAACCCCAACCTTACAGTTCACGTTTCACCACGAAACCAACGCTCTGATACCAATTGTTGGCAATTGGATCATGTGGTTCAACGTGATCCGTTAGGGAAAATAGGCAAACAATCAGCGGAAGCGAATATAAACTTATTTACCGTACTCCTGGATTGATGTAGAGGATGAACCGTTGCAGAGAACCACCTCTCAATCTTCTGCTATATGTCCCAAGTCGAATCCTGCTGTTGTGTGGGCAACAATCCGCAGGATTCTCTCAATCTGCTCCTGTTCTTTCTAACTGTCAAATGAGGCACTAACTTAGGGTTAACAGGAGCTGAGATGACTTATATAGTTGGGCTACAGCAGGGACCAGGAGGAGAAATTGGGCTGGGCCTCAATTGAATTTAATTAACCAAGTTTAGCCCAAAGCTTTTAATTAAATCCTATAATAATAATATAGTCCACTAAAATATTATTACTGCACTACCCGTCCAATCCCAAAATTATGTTATGGGCTCCTTCTTATTATAAGCCCGACAGTCTTCCCATGTTTAAGATATACAATGCCCATTAATTAATTAAGTTACTGACAACTCAAATTAATTAATATCTCATCCGAGAGTAGTACCACTCAACCTTATTATCATGCCGGAAATTAATCCATTTGCAAGATTTACATGATAAACCTTATGAGCTCCTCAAGGGGACATCATCAACCTATAACGGACATGGATTCCTTCTACAATTAACAGCACACCATAGATACAGCACTACTTCCCAACTCACCGAGTTTGTTGATTTAATACTTATAAATCTCACCCATTGATGAATCAAAGAAATACATACTGCCCTACGTGTCGAGGTTATTGTATAGGTATTAAGAGCACGAACTTCCATAATAACAGAGATCAAGTTCTACTATATAGTCAGTATAAGAAGAACGATCACAGACGGTCCTACTCAATACACACAAGTGCACTAATGTGATTCTATAGCCAAGACAAGCTAATACCAAACCACACTACAACCATACCGATAGAGAGTCCCCGTCTATCTCAGTTGTGAGCATCTGTTTATACTTTATAAGGAAACTGATAATATGATCTTCTGCGTGTTGTCGCACAACATATTATCTACAGTATAAAGTAAATGGACTATTGCATCATGCATATAAAATAAATTATAAGATGCAATCATTTGATCAATGATTCTCATTTCAAATATTGTTATGACATTGTTCATACTAAAGCTAGACTTTTAGTATACAATCCAACAATCTCCAACTTATACTAAAAGACTATGCTGTCATGTCTTCTGCCATACATCTGATTCCTACTCCCACTTACACGACCATTAAAAGTTCTCGCCTTAAGGTCCTTGTAAATGGTTTACTAGGTCATCATCCGATGCAATCTAGGTGACAACAACCTTCCCCTCATCATACGATTTCTCGTAACAGGTGGTACTCGCGCTCCATGTGTTTAATTGCCTTATGGACTTGTGATTTCTTCAAGTTTGCAACTGCACCAATATCATCAATGTAAATTGTGATTACCTTGGGCAAACTTAGAAACACTTCAAAGTCCATCATGAAGTCTCTAGAGTCATATAGATACTTTGGCTGCCTCATAGGCTCCAATTTATCATCTTTCCATGATGGAGTCCGGAGTTTGAAATATATTTCTATATAACACTCCTCCACATTATGACTCTACTTCCTAAAATTAAACACATAACCTTTGAGGAGAATTTACTACCGTCCAATTTGACTAAAAAATCCGAATCTACGTAATCCACAAGAAGCAGTGAATCTGTCCAGTAAGTCCACATATAATTTCCAGTCCTTCTCAGGCACTTTATAAATGTCTTACCACAGTTCATCATTCTTGTTCTGGGTTACGTTGATACCCACTGTTCATGCATTCAGCAAAACGGATATCCAACATCGTTCATAGCATTCCTTAGATTAAGCTTCCTTATTCGCCGAAGCATAAGGAACCGTTTTCATCCTCTTTATCTTCTTCTTCTGTCTCAAAGACACATTCACTTAGATAAATTTACATGCTAAACGAGTATGGACTGTATCATTTTATGAAACTTGAGATAAGCATAATATCCTTTCTTGTGATCCGTATTACCGTGATCAAAAGGATATATTTTGCCTTTCTTAAGTCCTTCATCTCTACCGCTTTATTTACCATACCCATACGCCCGATAATACTCTTTCATTGTCTCCAATGAGCAAGATACTATCTACATATAGTCCAAGAAATACCACCACGTTTCCGTCACTCTTTACAACACACAAGACTCATCAGCTTATTGATTTAAATTCATACCACTGGATTACCTAATCAAAACAGATGCTTCACGATCTTAAAGCTTGCTTTAGTCCATCGCTGGACAATTTTAAGCTTACTATCAAAATGCTATTAGTACTTTGCAATGAATCACTCTGATTGCTTCGCATAGATGTTTTCCTCAAGACTTCCAATCAGGAAAGCTGTCTTTGACATCTATTTGTTGTTCCTCATAGCAGCAATAAAAGAATCCGGATCAACATAGGCATAGCTACCAGCGAACATGTTTTCTCATAATCGAATCATTTCTTTCTGAGTACACCTTTTCGCAACAAGCTTTGCTTCCAAGGGTTTTCACCTTACCGTATGATCCTCTTTTATTTCCCATGACCACTTTCAATGGCTTTTACACCATTTAGTGGTCATACAAGTTCCCAGACATAATATAGAATCCGTAGATTCTATCTCAATATTCATTGCAACTTACTATGATTCCGCATTTTCATCTTGTAGTGCTACGTCGTATCCGTGGGATAATACCATGTTCACTAGGGATCAAGTCTCACGACTCTCCCAAAACATATATTTATGGGTTGTCATACAACCCTCCCACTACGACAAGGCACTACATGTAATTGTGTATCAGACGTGACACGCGTTGCAGTTTACCTTGTGGTATATCCTCTTGTACACTTGGTACTTTTACTTTGTGTTTTTCTCCCACTTCCTTTAGAACAACTTATACATGGGCTTGTGATTTATTACATAGTCCTTTTCCAAAAATTTGGTGTTTGTGTTAACAGTCACCCTTCGATCTTTTGGACTAAATAAATCAACCTTCATTTTTCCAGGATGTCCCACAAACAGACAAATATTTTACGAATTACTGTTTCTAGGACATATCCATAAAATAAATTTTAATTATTCCAAATAATTGATCATCTATCTAATCATAACCATAAGAGACTTATTCCTTCTATCCACCACACCATTCAGATTGGGGCATACCCGGTGTAGTCAACTTGAGATTTAATCTCAACTTCTGATCAATAGCTCCTAACTATCCCAAGAGGTATTCGCCATCATGATTAAATCGTAATGATTTAATATATTTTCCATGACGCTTCACTGTACCAGCCTTACAATTCTTGAATTAATCAAAGAACTTAGACATGCAGTGCATCATATAAATATATTGGTTTCCAGAATAATCTTCGAATATTCATAACCACCTCTCGCCTGGATAATATTATGTTCGCTTGAATCAGAATGAACTAATTCCAACATATATATCTTTGGCTCTACACCCTACAGCCTTGAAAAGGTAGTTAATCATTTTTACTTCCAAGCAAGACTCGCAAGTTCGATAGTTTCCACTTCAGATAAACCTTACGGTCTATCGGCTATCAACTTTTGAATCTTACTCAAGTAAAATGAATTAGCCTTAGACGTCAAATGTATGTTTAGTTCATCTTCGAAGGTTCCTTTCTCTTACTAATATTAGAAGATGCATTATTTAATTACTATTTATTGCATCTGTGGGATGTACATGATTCAAGAGTATACTTTTTATCCACCAACGTACTTTAACGGATTATAGCCTCATTCCTCATCACTATGACCATGTCATTTAAATGAAATGAAGTATCCATCCGTTAATGCATAGAAACCGAAATTAAATTCTTTCTATAAAATGTACGTAAAGACAATTTCTCATAGTCAATCGTTTATTCTTATCATGAGATAAATAAACAACTCCCACTGAAATAGCCACTATCTTTGTAGTTTTACCCATGTTATTAACAATCTTATCCTTACTCAGTGATAAACATTTAGTGATTCCAGTATCTACATACTTCGTGTCAGTAGATGCCATCACTAATCATGTTTAAACCATTAGTAAATAAGATATTAAACTTGTTCACATCATGATGAAAAATGGCTTTCTTTTGCCACATGTTTTGTTAGAAGTTTCCCACCATATACAACCTTTCGTATTTCAGGTTGGACTTGCTCAAAACATCCAGGCAAATTGTGAAGAATAAATTGATTTAGGTTTCCCTTTCAATTTATATTCCAAGCTTTTCCAATTCATTCATCAATTGAACCATGATCTTCTGCCTTTTAATTTACTCAAGTATCCGAAGAGTTACATGAGACCATCATATTTCTATGAACCTCTCATCTCTTCACTAGAGACTTTAATAGGCATCATGAGACGTCCTTTGTGAGAATACACATGTATTTTCTTAAGCAGTAATTTTCAATACCAAGATTCTTTTCTAATCAACTAATTTGGACAAGTAAATATAATTTCTTTTAGTAAACAAATAGTGAGATGATAACATTCGAAATTCAGAGAATCACAAATAAATTTACCGATCAAATCTTTGAATTTTATTCTTTTATATTGATTCCCTCAAAACAATATAAAATAAAATTCACCGACATCTCAAGCACCGTGAGTCTGCAAGCCACGATAGTGTGGACGTTTATAAACCCGAACATTTACAAGAGAAGGTTTTACCCATTAATTTCATTTGTCAACCTAACTTTATGACAAAATAATTAATAGTCGGTTCCTCTTTAGCCATGCAAATAACAGCAGTGACTCCGATGGGGAGGATACTTATTATTTACACCTAAGTGTACACCATTATTTAATCCCAAGTCCACGGCCAAAGTTTGTGTGCCTTACAGATGGAGAAGTACACACGCACTCGGATAACTTCCTACGATTATCAATTACAAGATTGTACCAGTGAACCGCATATAAACTCATCTGATAGGGAGGAAGGTCTATGCCAACGCGCAAGTTCATATGCATCACATTACAAACGTAATTATTTAATGAAGTCTGTTCCAGCAATCCATGAATAAAACTCATTCGATGGGGAGGAAGGCTCTAATGCCGACGCGCAAGTCTATTCACATTGCTTAACAAACCAATAATGGAGGCCGCGGGAATTTATTACCAATCCCCTCTCCCACTTAGTTATTTAAACACCGAGGGTTTTTAACATGCATATAATATTCCAGAATAAAATATACAACTAAGACATGCTTCTATTAACAGCAATTTAAATAAATAAATCACATAGAACATGCCTTTCACATATACAACAATAATTGACAATTAAATCAATTAATCAGTTATATAACATAATTAATTGTATAAATGGTGGATCAATTAATTGGGCCCAAGAGCAACAAATAAGCACAAAATGAGCAGCAGATTAAATAATTAATCAAGTCCATTATCCATGGCCCATAATCTTAGCCCAAAATCAAATTAAGTCCATCAAGCCCACTAGCACAAAATTAGTCCATTAATAAAATTAATTAATCATGCTTGACCCATTACCCACAATTAATTAAAAAAAATGCAGCAATCAAAGCCCAGAAGCCCAAAACATATTTTAATTAAATTGGACCCCTAAGCCCAACAACCAAATTAAAATAAATTGAGCCAGCCTTTTATTAATCAAATAAAGCAATAAAATGACCCAGCGGCCCAAATTTCTTTTAATTAAAATTGGGCTCACAATCCCAGCCCAAAACCAAATTAAAATAAGAATTTGGGCCCTATGCCAATCCCATATTGCCTGGCCCATTAGGAAACAAGGCCCAAAGAAGCTGCAACCCTGCCCTAATTTGATCAGCCGCAACTTCCCTGCACAGCCGCAACCATCACACACCGCAAGAAACCGGCACAACCAGGTGTCGCTGCCGCCGGCGCCGCCGCCCAGAGACCATCGAAAATGCGTCGTCAGGGCACCACGACCGGAATACCACAAACGTCAGATGCCGCCCAGAACCAGCAGACCCAATATTCCCGGTAGCTGCTGCCGACAGCCAACTGCTGACCGACTGGGATCGGCCGCACATGCATCATGCGCACCTGCAGCCATCCCCTCCGCCAGCCACCATTCGCCGAAGACCAAACACGATCGGACAACAACACTGCACCAACCTTGCCGTGAGGCTGCTCCATCTGTCGCCGGTCGGTGGTCCCAGCGACCCGCTCGGATTCCGTGTCAGACGCGCTTGGACCTGCACAAATCCGATCATCCAGGGAGATGGCTCGCTCCAATTCATCTTCTGATACGCCCGAAGATGGAGTCCGAACTACCCAGATCGACGATCTTCCGCAGCCCAATCCAGCGCCGCCGTCCAGCAATCGAGCAACAACAGTCCCTCCACAGTACACGATCGGAAATGCCAAGGAACCCTCCAGATCAGATGTGCCAGAACTCCAGTTCACTCGCCTTCCGTCGCGCAGCCACCAGGAAGACACCGGCGAAGGCACGCCTGCAATCTCATCTGTCAGCTGCATCCGTATCAAGCCTTGCCATCGTCTTGAAACTGCAGCCTTCGACACCGACCAGTCATCGCCAAGGCTGCCGATCGCTGGCCTGCCTTTCTTCACGGCCGACGAGAACAGAAAAGGGAGCAGTCTGACTTATTCTTCGTCGCTATTTCTCACCCATCAAGCCGTGTGTTTGTGAGAGTCGCGTACAGTAGGCGAATTGTACGTTTGGGTTTATCAGTGTGTGTACAGAGCATTCAATACAATAAACACACAGCCATATTATCGACAAAACATACATATGATTCATAAAACATGCGATTACATCTAGATCAAATCAATTAATCTTATAATCACATAAACCCCAACCTTACAGTTCACGTTTCACCACGAGACCAACGCTCTGATACCAATTGTTGGCAATTGGATCATGTGGTTCAACGTGATCCGTTAGGGAAAATAGGCAAACAATCAGCGGAAGCGAATATAAACTTATTTACCGTACTTCTGGATTGATGTAGAGGATGAACCGTTGCAGAGAACCACCTCTCAATCTTCTGCTATATGTCCCAAGTCGAATCCTGCTGTTGTGTGGGCAACAATCCGCAGGATTCTCTCAATCTGCTCCTGTTCTTTCTAACTGTCAAATGAGGCACTAACTTAGGGTTAACAGGAGCTGAGATGACTTATATAGTTGGGCTACAGCAGGGACCAGGAGGAGAAATTGGGCTGGGCCTCAATTGAATTTAATTAACCAAGCTTAGCCCAAAGCTTTTAATTAAATCCTATAATAATAATATAGTCCACTAAAATATTATTACTGCACTACCCGTCCAATCCCAAAATTATGTTATGGGCTCCTTCTTATTATAAGCCCGACAGTCTTCCCATGTTTAAGATATACAATGCCCATTAATTAATTAAGTTACTGACAACTCAAATTAATTAATATCTCATCCGAGAGTAGTACCACTCAACCTTATTATCATGCCGGAAATTAATCCATTTGCAAGATTTACATGATAAACCTTATGAGCTCCTCAAGGGGACATCATCAACCTATAACGGACATGGATTCCTTCTACAATTAACAGCACACCATAGATACAGCACTACTTCCCAACTCACCGAGTTTGTTGATTTAATACTTATAAATCTCACCCATTGATGAATCAAAGAAATACATACTGCCCTACGTGTCGAGGTTATTGTATAGGTATTAAGAGCACGAACTTCCATAATAACAGAGATCAAGTTCTACTATATAGTCAGTATAAGAAGAACGATCACAGATGGTCCTGCTCAATACACACAAGTGCACTAATGTGATTCTATAGCCAAGACAAGCTAATACCAAACCACACTACAACCATACCGATAGAGAGTCCCCGTCTATCTCAGTTGTGAGCATCTGTTTATACTTTATAAGGAAACTGATAATATGATCTTCTGCGTGTTGTCGCACAACATATTATCTACAGTATAAAGTAAATGGACTATTGCATCATGCATATAAAATAAATTATAAGTTGCAATCATTTGATCAATGATTCTCATTTCAAATATTGTTATGACATTGTTCATACTAAAGCTAGACTTATAGTATACAATCCAACATATGGTGCCAAAGGTGAATAGGATCTCTGGTTCCATGGCCTTCTGCTTCGGTTATGCCTCCTTTAGGAGACAGACGGGGTTCTCCGTGGGGCTTCATCTTTCACTGGCACTTCCCGGGTTGCGGGTCTGCCTCTCCTTTGATTTTGCGGGCGAGGTTGGTGAGATCCTTCTCCCCTCGGCCTTTCCCTCGATGGGGGGTTCCCAGCCTCTTGATTTAGTCCCGACCGTGGTTACCTTCGAGCATCATCCCCTTCGGATACTTCTAGGGATGGGGGATTCCTCATCCCTTAATTCCCTCCTAGTTGCGGTTGCCTTTGAGCTCCCATTTTCGGTCGGCGGAGGTATTCACTGCACCTTCCTTCTATCGGAGTTTCGTTCACACTTTTCCTTTCTCCGAGGTTCCTCCTCCGTATGAAGTTGATAGTTTCTCTCGCATCTCCTCTGTTGTGTTCTTTCCTGGCCTCCTTTCTCCTCTTGAGATCCTCCGATAGATCGCCATGGCTTCCCCTGTGAGGGCCGCTGAAGCTCAACCTCGCCCATTGAACCGGGGGAGCATCCGTAGCGACGGATTTACCGACGAAAAAAAATCGTCGGTAATTACTGACGGTTTACCGACGAATTACCGACGGTTTATTGATTTAATAGGATTTATTTTTAAAAATTCAACAATAGAAATTTCCGACGGTTTTTGCGACGGATTACCGACGGAATTAGCGACGAATTTCTTTTTCGTCGGTAAATCCGTCGGTATTTTGGAGGGAATAAATCCCGGAAGATTACCGACGGATTTAATCCGTCGGTAAATATATTAAATTATATTTTTTTGGAAAAAAATATAGTTTTTAATTTACCGACGGATTTAATCCGTCGGTAAATATATTAAATTTTAATTTTTAAAAAATTAATTTTAGTTTTTAATTTACCGACGGATTAAATCCGTTGGGAAATAAATTAATATTTTAAAAAAAAATTAATTTTAGTCTTTAATTTACCGACGGATTTAATCCGTCGGTAAATATATTAAATGTTATTTTTTAAAAAATAAATTATAATCTTTAATTCACCGACGGATTGAAGCCGTCGGTAAATATATTAAATTTTAATTTTAAAAAATTTAATTTTAGTTTGTAATTTACCGACGGATTTAATCCGTCGATAAATAAATTAATTTTTTTTAAAAATTTAATTTTATCTTTAATTTACCGACGGATTTAATCCGTCGGTAAATATATTAATTTTTTTTTAAAAAAATATTAATTTTAGTCTTTACTTTACCGACGGAATAACTCCGTCGGTAAATTAAAGATTAAATTTAATATTTGTTTTACCGACGAATTAAATCCATCGTTATATATATATCAATATTTTTAAATAATAAACTTAGTTCTTAATTACCGACGGAATTAATCCGTCGGTAAATAAATAAATTTTATCTAATAAAGAAAAGCGGAGATCTGCTCAAAACTTCATCTACATCGAAAACCAACTCATACCCATTTGCCTCTTGGAATATCAGATCTGCTCATTCATCTCTCTCTTGTCATCTTGCCGTGAACAAACGCAGATCTGCTCATTCCTCTCTCTCTCTCTCTCTCTCTCTTTCTCTTGTCTTCTTGCCGTGACATCTCCTTCACGCTTACCCTATCATTTCCTTCGCGCTTATCTCAACCTCACTGCTGAACAAACCCTAGCCCATTCTTTGCCCTCTCTTCCGTCGATCTAACCCTCTCTTCCTTTTAGCTCCGATCTAAATTTCTCTCAACCAAATAACTTTTCTTCGCCTGAAATCGGAGAGATGCGGCCGGGATCTGAGAAGATCTGTAGCGAGTTGGAGGCTGGGTTTCAGTTCTTGACCTTGGTGGAGACGACGACGATTTCGTAAGGAAGGTCGACTGAACTATCTTCAACGCGGTAGTTCCCGACTCATTATGGTTGGATTCAGTTCCCGACTCCCTCTTTCCCGGTTCTCTTTTTCGAAAATTCCTCTAGATCTGAGGATTATGTTATGTCATATGTTGCAGAGTGAGATAGAGGTGCTCTGGAGGTGATCTCTTCTCTCTCCCTATTCCTAGCGTTTAAATTAATATAAATATTTCTGATAGAGAAACCTTACAAAAAAAAGATGAGTAGAAAACATCATCTAACCTTTAAAAAAATAATAACAGTGGAAGTAACTTCAAATGAAGTGGATGTGTTTGTTATCTCGAGTGAAATTATTGCATCTTTTAGTTATTTTTTCACTTGATACTTGATTTACACTTATTCAACAGTTCCAATATTCTATTAATGCACCCAAAAAATCTTGCAATTACACCTTTCAGTAGTCTTCACTTCATATAGCTAAGTGGCAGAAAGAGAAATGAGAGAGAGAGAGAATGGGTTACTGTGTTGAGGAGGAGAAAGAATGCATGAGGTGGGTGGAGAAGTATTTCAAAGATTGTTTGTGCAACATGAAAGAAGAGTTGTCTTTTGGATTTGGAATCATAAGTCTTGTCTGCTGGGGAGTTGCTGAGATCCCACAAATTGTGACCAACTTCAGATCAAAATCTGGCCATAGAATCTCTCTCCTCTTCCTCCTCATTTTGGGTGGTGCAGTTGCCAACCCAGTACTACACAGCAGTGGTAAGAACATTTTATCTCCTCTTTATTAATAATTTCTAACATAAATAAATGTCTGTCTAATAATTAATTAATCTAATGGAGCAGCACTACACCACCACAACAGTTGGAGTTTGAAATTACATGGAATTACGTTGGAGTTGGAGGTTGGGGTTCAGTTCATGGTGATTTCGAGGCCTGGATTTATACATGGAACTTGGCTTATTGGGAGCATGAAGCCTCTTAGTCTAATAGGTTCTCCATTAGAGATGGTGAGTTCTCTCTTTTATTTCGTTGTAATGGCTTATGTGCTATGATTTGTATTTTTAATGTATTTGTAAGTCATGTTTAGAGTGTAACAAATTTCTCTAGAAGTGTAGCAACTTATTTTAGTGTCTTTCTGTATGTTTATGTAATTTTAGTGTATCTCTGTAATATATTTTTTTTAAGTTACAGTCATTTTTTAGTTTCATGAAACAAGATTCCTTGTGAGGCATGTGTTTCTACTATTTCCTTGGATAGATATATAATGTGTATACTTTTTATCTTGCAAGATATGTTCTTTTACCATGTTGAAAGGATTTTCTTATTATTGTCGATGGAATGAGCTAGGAAACTTGTATCTTTGATCTCAAAAGTTACTCCTTATACGCCCTTTTGTTTCGTCTATGTTTGATTCTTTGTTGTGTTTAGGATGAGGGATAAAGGCAAAGCTTATTCATATAGCTGCTGAATGTTGGATTTCTGGAGAAATGCTAAAGTCAACATCGACTGGAAGTAGTTGTTGTGAAGAAGATTTAAGCACTCTTGCTACTGAATTGACACTAGAATCACAATCTTCACTTTCTCTGTAATGTTGTAAACTTAGTATTTGGATCAACCAACATATTAAGACCTTAGATATAAGGTTATGTTCTGATGTTGGTGAAATATATAATTGTAAAATCCAGTTATTGTTGTATTATCATTTTATGGAAATACAATATTATTTCTTTTATTGTATGAATGTTGTACAACCCGTTTAGATATAATTAATAATCAAAATATGTAAAAAAATTTAATAGGTATTAATATTAAATTTTTAAATATAATATTAAAAAATAAATATAAATTACCGACGGATAAGTTCGTCGGTAAAATAAAAAATTCATACAAAAATACCAAATTACCGACGGATTTTTCCGTCGGTAATTTAGTGACGAAAAAATTCATCGGTAATCTATTATGCTTTATATTTTTTTATTTTGTAATTAGCGACGGAAATTTTCGTCGCTAATTACCGACGGAAATTTCCGTCGGTAAAAGCGTCGCTAATTTATGACTTCCGACGAATTGGGATTGATTTATTACCGACGGAATTTATTTTTACCGACGCTCAAAATCTGTCGCTAATTACCGACGGATTTAAATTTCCGTCGCTAAGAAGTTACTGACGCAGAAAATGGCGACCGCTTTGTTTCCGTCGGTAATCTGGCAGTTTCTTGTAGTGGTACTCATCAATCACCCTTCGGATCTTCTCATTCATCTCTTTTGTTTTCTGGGGGTTGCCCAAATTTGGGACAGGAATAGACCTCGCCGGAGTGGGCACCTCTATGGCTGGTGCACTGATTTGGACATTATTTCTACTCCTTGTCATGTTTCGCCGAACTCTGGAACATTCTCCCCTCTCTTCATTTTCAGAGGTTGTAAATCATTTACCTCCCATCTCAAAATCAAGAAACGGAATAAGAATCCAAGGGTTTTTCTCAAAGAATTAAACCAAGGATTTAAGACAAACAGAATAGGGGTAGCTAATCGTAGCGTTCCCCACAGACGGTGCCAGTTGTTGATGCATGTTCTTGGATAGTTAATTTGTGGTTGAGAGATAAAGATTATTGTATAACCAAACCAAGAACTTTTATAATCAAACAAGATAAAATTGTAAACAAGAAATCGAAACCAACAGAAAACTAAATTCCCACCAAAGAACTCAACCGATTTTTATTACTCTCCCCTCGAACAATACTCGTAAAATCCTCCAATTACAAGTGTAATGTCTAAAGTGAGAATGTACAACCTGCTTCTCTCATGTACAACCTGCTTCCTCCGTCCCACCCAAAGAGTTCATTTTTGCTATTTTGGGCGTCCGACTAAAAGGGTTCATTTTCTTTTTTTACACACATGGGATCACCCACTAATACAATTAAAATATGGGGCCCACACTCCCACTAATACAACTACTCACTACACATTAAATAATAATACTCTTTAATCCACGTGTCAAAAAGCAAAAACAACCCTTTGGGCGGGACGGAGGGAGTATTTCGAAGTCCATCTGCCTACGACCACTTCAAAAAAAGTACTCACTCCATCCAATTCTAAGGTATCCATTTACTTTTTTCACGTGGATTAAGGAGTATTATTATTATATATATGTAAAGTGGGTAGTTGTATTAGAGGGAAGTGGTAGACCATATTGTGTACTTTTTTACTAAATAGGGGAAATGGATACCTTTGAAGTAGATGCCAAAAATAGTAAAATGGATACCTTAGAAGCGGACGGAGGGAGTACTATTTTTTAGCAACGGAATTTACCAACGGAATTCAATCCGATGATAATTATCAATGGATTAGCAACCAAAATTATATTTTTCTATTAGCAATGGAATGCCAACGGATTTATTCTATATTTTACCAACGGAATTCAATCCATTGATAATTACAAACGGATTGCAAAGGGATCTTTATATAATGTATATTTTAGGAACGAATTAACAATGGAATTATTTACCAAAGAAATTGATTTTTCATTACTAAAAATTTACCAACCACCACTTTACCAACAGATTTCGTTGCTGATCCATTAATAAACTAATTTAATAATGGAATTAAGACTTTTACCAATAGAATATTCCGTTAATAAAAAAAAATAGTTTTTTAGTGGACACGGCGTGGGTGGCGATGATCCCTTATTATAATGACGAAAACATGCCCACGTTTCCAAGTTATAATTGTTATCACTATCACTACATGAAAAGAGCAAAATATTTGTTTATTCATTTATATGAAAATATTTTAAAAGTTTTGGCCATTAATGAGTTTAAATTGAGTCACCAATTGATTCAAGAGTGTGTAGTCTTTTAGGACATTCAGAACTTATAAAAAAAATGTAGCAAACAAATTTTTTGTAACATTCATATATGGGTACTGTATAATTTTGCCCTTTAAGATTTTGTTTTTAATCTATTAATGATTAATGATTCTATTCCACTTGGGTGTATTGAATTACAATAATATTATTGTACTCTCGTGATTTAAGACTTATCATTCTTTACCATAAAGTTTTTTACATTATCTTCTAAGAATTTTTATACATTCTTTCAAAATTTAATGGATGTATGTAATTATGACCGTGCACAGGGCACACAATATTAACTCTATAAAAAAAATAAAGAAAAAAATGAACTACTAATTAAATCTCGACGATGATCGTGTCCATGTATTTCGAAGTCCATCTGCCAACGACACAGCGTGGGTGGCGATGATCCCCGATCAGAATGACGAAAACAGGCCAACGTTTCCAAGTTATAATTGTTATCACTATCTATACATGAAAAGGGCAAAATATAATAGGGTGCGACTATTTGCACCGCTAAACTTCTTAATGCACCTCAAAATTATTTAAATTATAATATTTTTATTTAATATTACTTATATACTCTTATTACTAAATACACCCCTCAACTATATTTTAATTTTGCTAAATATAGCCCTACGTTAATCTTAACATGAAACTGTTTTCCCTCTTTTCAAATCCCGCACAAAGATGAAGGATGAAACGTAGTTTGATTATGGGGTCCATATCTTTCTACTAACCCTGCAGCTTCTCATCCTCTTCAGGCCTCCAATGTCCTCTACGTCTATGTTTGTGTGTATATATTTCTATAGAAACTCCAAGAATCCTTCAAAATCAGCAACTCCCTAATCCGGCCCTATATAATCAAAGCACAAAAGGGCAGTTGTTGCAGAAAATCAAGAAGAGTCTGTATAGAGAGATGGAAAGGAGAAGATGATGAGAGAGAAGAGATGATGATAACAAAGTATGACAGAGAGAGAGGAATTGGGAATTAAAAATGGGATAGATAAAACAAGTGTTTTCCGTTAGAGAGTGTGAGGATTTGGACATAGCAACACCACCCTAGTGAGAGTTTTCCCTCAAGGAAATGGGATTCTTTGGCTTTCGATTTCGATTTTGTAATAAGTAGTATGGTCTTACAAGTGCTCATGCTACAGCTGTTTCTACTGAGGGTAGTTCAAGTCTCCTGCGTTATAACCTACATAAACTCTCTTTTCAATTTGTTCTTGAAATTTACTGGGGATTTAGATTGCAGAGAATGAAGATATGAGGATAATCAGAGAGTTTACAGAGATACTGGATTCAAACGAAGCATATACCCATTGATGCAACATCTAAAATTAAAATATAGTTTAGGGGTGTATTTAGTAATAAGGGTATATAAGTAATATTAAATAAAAATATTATAATTTAAATAATTTTGGGGTGCATTAAGAAGTTTCGGGAGTGCTAATAGCCGCACCCAATATAATATTTTGTTCGCTCTTGTACTGTATTACTCCCTCCGTTCCATCTTTATTGCTACTTTTACTGTAGCTTCTGTGAGAGCTTTTTGCAGTCAAAAGTAGCAATAAAGATGGGACGGAGGGAGTACTATTTTTGCTATGTGGTTTAAAAATTATCATTTATTGTAAAATTTATTGCATTCTATATTTTAAGGAAAAAATACACTTTCAGTCCTGTACAAAAGGTCTCATTTCACTTTTGGTCTTTTTCACTACATTTTTGGTCCCGTTTTTAATTCCGTCATCAAATTAAAGGAGAAGTGATGTGGCTGTTACAGATATAATAATTTTCTTTAATTTAATTTTAAAAGATATATTTTAAATTTCTTTTGATTTTGAAATCCCCTTTTCATCCTCAGCTAGTCAGCGTCCCTCCCTCTCCAATCTTAATCTCAACCCCCTGTATAATAAATTTCGCCGCCGGCGGTGGAAATAAGGAAGCCCTCCCTCCTCTCTCGTAATTCCATACCTAAACTCCTCTCCTTCATAATCCAAACAAATCTCCAACCCCTTTCTCCTCTCACTATGCCTGTACCATGGGCAACAAGAAAGATCTGACCTATCAGATCTACCGGCCCTCTCCCTCTCCTTTCTCTCTAAAGAAAGATCTAAACGAGAAAGATTTACAGGATAGCAGATCTAAGGCAAGGAAACCATATTTTCCAGCAGTCTCTCAGCCTCCGGACCTCCTATCCTGCCACCCTGCCGACAGAGCCCTACGAGTATTGGCGGTTTTGAGATTGGCGGTGGAAAGCAAGTTGAGAAATGGAGGGGTGGGGGATATGAGGTCAATTGCAAAGAACAATTTGTTTGGCCTCACCCTGTTACATTTCACCGTTGTTGGCCTGGTCCTCTCCATATTCGCCATGGCCGCCTGACAATCTCAGCAAAGGCAGGTTGTACGACTAGATTGAGAAGGGGTAAAATGGTAGTGGGGTTACTGAGATTGAATCCATATTCCATCGTGCTTCACTTGTATCCAGCCATATCGTGCAGCCGTAGCACCGTCGGAATTGATTAACCATGCCGTCGCACAAGACCTTCATGATTAAGAAAAAGCTGGCGAAGAAGCAGAGGCAGAATAGTAATTAGCCATTTTGTAGTTGGGATGATCAATTCAATAATTTATCGAACCACAGGGAGGTAGGTACTAGTGCTTAAGCGATCTCACATTTCTTGTAATTTTATAGAGACGAATCATCAATGGTTTGGATGTTTAAACAAGTAATTAAAGAGTAATCAATACAAGTAAACAAGCAATGATCAAACAAACAAAAATGATGTATGGAATGCGGTTTACCAAATTGATTAAAAGTGAGATTAACATCAATCAAGAAGTGGTAATTCTAGGAATTATGCATCAAATTCATATGTATCATAGATATAGGATTAAGGGCCAACACTAAGTTCACCTAAACTCCCTCTCGAGATGGATAATATATGAATATCAAATAGCTCAATGGATTGGTTTTCATACAAACAATTTCAACTAGGTACTAAGCTTGTAATAAGAGTCCCTTCACATGATTAATCAACCTCTCGATCAAACCAATCACATGTTCTATCAAAGGGTTCTAAATTCCAAAGGACTTCTCAATCTCTTTACAATTTATAATGCACATGAAGTGTATGATGAAATGATTCAATGAACTATCCTAAACATATAATTGATTTCTCAATCTAATCACATGTTCATGATAATTAACCACACAAATCAACAATACAAATCAAGCAATTAAAAATCAATGATAGAAAATTATAGATCCAATCAACATATGAATTCAAATACACAAATTCTAAAATTATCCAACAACTCTCATGTTGCTAATCTCACAAGGGAGATTAGCCTACCATTTTAACAAGGAAATTAACATAGACATTAAGATCCTTACAAAATATGATTAAACTATGAGGTTTAACTACAAAGTATGGATGAAAACTCCCTTGAAGTGCTTCAATGGTGATCTCCTTCCTTCCCTTGCAAATCTCCTCTCTTCCTTACTTATTTTCTTCACTTGAATGAAGGTTTTGATGGGTGAATGATGGTAGATCCAATAGATGGTGAATGGATGAAGATGGTGGTGTAAAATGGAGGAAATGTTATGTGATGTGTGTGTGTGCAGGGCCTCTATTTCGGATCTCTCTCAAATGTTAAATAAATGGATATTTATACCCCTTGGGAAGCTTCTAGAAGTTTCTGAAATTTTTTTGAGTCCAGCACCTACACGGCTCGTGTGCGGTACACGGCCACAGGGGTGGCCATATAGGTATTTCGGGTGTCAGTACACGGCTTCCACTTTCAGGGCCGTGTTTGGTACATGGCCCATGTTCTGCACATGGCCACAAGGGTGACCGTGTAGGGGCTTCTGGTGACGGAGCACGGCCACTTCTTACAGGGCCGTGTTTGGTACACGGCCCGTGTACTTGCAGTCCTATTTTTCATTCTTCCGTTTTGGCCCGTTCTCCTTCGTTTCAACTCCAAATTGAGATTCGCTTTTTCCTAAGTCTTCCTCTTCGCATCAAGAATCTCTTTTTACCTGAAAATCATACATTTAAGCTTATTCACATACATTTCTATGAAAACACCAAACACAACCAAATAACATGAAATACTGATAAGATAATACGAAAATACACATATAAAGACACTAAAATTTAGGTGAAAATATCACTCATCAAATAGGCCAATCCCGTACTGGATTCGGATGCGCACCGACAACAGCTGCTACAACGCAAAGCACCGCCACTGGCGTCGCACCAAGCTGGGCTTCTAAGCCCAGTATCAGTTTTTCGATTTCTCCTACCTTAGGTTTTGATGTTTTTTCAATAGCTGTTACTTCTGTTTACAATGATATCAGACCTCTATTTTGATTATGATTAATTTTGATTTAATCCAGTTGTTTCTCAATTGTACAGTATTAATTTTTTTTTTTAGTTAACGTTTTTTCTTTCAATTTTTTTTAAGTTGGAGTTAACTTTTCCATCAAAAAACTGACCACGGGGACTAAAATTGCAATATTTGGGACAAAAAAAAGGTTAGGGACCAAAAGTGAAATGAGATTTTTCGTATGGGACTAAAAGTGCATTTTTTCCCTATACAGTAGAACCTCCTTAAAATAATACTCGATAAATTAATAACTTCGATAAAATTAATAATTTGTTTGGTCCATCGGGACCAGTTCAAATTTGAGTATCAATCAATTAAATAATAAGATAATACTTTTTTAGAAAATCCTAAAGTATACTTAAGGTCCCAACACAATTATAAATTAATAATTATTAAAAAAATCTCATATATATGTGTATATATAATTGTTATCAACTTGAATATTTTAATACAATTTAGGAATATATGGTTACATAATTAGGGAATTCACAATACATTTGAAAATATTTATTTGTATTTTTTATTATATCTTTTTCATCTTACTATTAATGTATTTATAGATATACTAAGTTATGATAATTAAATAATATAATTAACTATTTACGGGTAAATTATGAATCTCCTAAATTATGTACTTATTTATATATACTCCTAATCAACATATTCTTAATAATATAAGTTCACGAAACATTGGTTATGTATATAACCACTCTAAAATAATAAATTATTAATTTATCGATTATATAATATATCTCTAAATTAATAAAATTCTCTGGTTTCGAGTATATTAATTTATAGAGGTTTTACTGTATTTTAACGTTGGAAGGAATGGGTGACATTACCTTTTTTTTGTTTAATAGTAAAAAAAATGTCTACCCTATTTTTAAGGGAAAGTTTTAAAATACTCAATTTTACTAAAATAACCTTGACTCGGTTAGATTTTTTTTTTATCAGAAAAAATATATCATATATATAGAAATTGGAGAAGGTATAAGCAATATCAAATCACCGCAATACAAAATACTAATACACGAACAAATTACAATAATCTCCATATACTATGGAGTGCACATGATGACCAATCCAAAAAACTAACATCATTTGTTAAACCCGAATCGACCTTGTCCCAACTCCAAAATCTTCCTTTAATCTCTTTCTCAATCTTCTTAAAGTTCTATTCCCACTTCTCAAAAACAACCTTGTTTCGCCACTTCCAAATAACCCAAATAATGCATATCTAAAGGTCACTTAATTTACTTTTAGCCTTTTAACCCAGATAATGCATTTCCAAACAACCTTGACTCGGTTAGAAATAAATAAATCTATTGTATATATATTTTTATGACTCAGATTGATAGATCGGTTAAACTTTAAAATTGAGTCAAGATCAGTGTTTAATCTTTTAGGGCATTTTAAAACTTATTAAAAGAAAAATGTAGCAAACAAAATTTTTTGTAACTTTCATAGGGGTACAGAATAATTTTTCCCTTAAGGTTTTGTTTTTCATCTATTAATAATTAATTAATGATTCTACCCGACTTGGGTGTATTTTACAATAATATTATTGTACTCCCATAATTTAAGACTCATCATTCATTACCATAAGGTTTTTACATTATCTTCTAAGAATTTTTATTGTTTATTCATTCAAAATTTAATGGATGTACGTAATTATGACCGTGTCCAAGGCACACACAATATTAATTCTAAAAAAATAAAGAAAGAAAGAAACTACCTTTTTTTCTTTAATTAAAAAACCCTTTTAATTTAGTCCTAAATTAGTTATTTGCTCAGTTTCTTAACTAATTTGTTTAGTCAATTTACGTCTCAAAAGTAGGGTCATGTGCGACGCACATGACATTTTCTGACAAATATTGAAGATTCTGATGAAAATTGAACCAAAATAATTAAATAAAATATGAAACTAAATTGACACAAATATTTTATTTTATTTTTATTAATTTAATGTTTTCATTAATTGTAGGAGCAACTAAATTTATAACTAGTATATATCAGTACACAAAGCCACAATATCAACGTGGTGATTACAATTCTCTCTCAACATATTCCGCTTTTTCGTAAAAAGGTACTACATGATAAGGGCATCGGGGCCACCATTTGTTTTCTATCATAGATGAAGATTCCTAATTAAATTTTGATACAAATGATCACATTCACAACTTGCTCAATTATCAAAAGGGTCTCACTAAATACACACCTCCTTTTATTAAATACACACAACAATAATATAAAATTAAAATATATATTTTAAAAAAGTCTAAATAGCCCTTAATTCATTAAATACACACCCCTATTTATTTTATACTAATTTAATACTCCTAAACTGATCAACATATTATACGTATGCATTATCAAGATCTTTCATTGAAAAAATACATATTAAGAAGATAATAGAAATAAAAAAGAATCCAGATAAAAAGATGTTGATTGAAAAAAACAGCAAGACCAATTAATTAGTTTATTGACATTTACAATAAATAGCAGAAGTAATTAAATAGATGTAAATCAGAAGAGAGGGGGAGTGTTGTTTATTGATAATAATAGCGAGCACATATATTTTTATTTCTATACTATGCAATCGTTGATAGTGAAGCCTTTTTCTGAATCTTACACACATCTAACTTCACTAAATTTTGGCCATCCCCAATCAGTAGAAGGTGGGAATCAATGGGAATATGCAATAATAATAAATATAATTTGAGAACATGTGTTTTCTCTTTTCAGGATTGATTAATTTGATCTTGTGGTTCTCAGTGTGATTTATTAATCATATCTTAAAACATGCCATTACTATTTCACATGAAAGTGGTAGAGTTTGTGAAGGAGGTGCCGTGTAAATTTACATAGCGTGTTTTAGCATGTATATTCTTAAAAATATCATTGAAGGTGTGTATAATCTTAAAATTAAAGGGGTTAAATTTGGATATTTAGGGGTGTGTATAAAATAAAATTAAAATTTAAAAAATTAAAAAGGGGTGTGTATTCAATAAGGGGTGTACATTTAATAAAAAGGGGTGTGTATTTAACAACACTCTTATCAAAAACATTGTACTACACACGTGTGAGACATGCATTGTGTTAATTAATTCCATGATTTAAGCTGTTCGATTCTTTATCCTATTTGATACATCATTTGATGTGTTACATTGCTGAATAAATGATACATATTAGAGAATGGAAAATTATACACTAAGAAAGAAAGTGTAAGCCCCTAGAGGCAAACTCAAAGGTTGAATTTCTTTCCACGTGTCAATTTTGATATAGAAGATAATGTACGAAAACGGTGATGAAGATCAGGCTTGAAACTCCCGTACAAAGTTAATCTATAAATATGGGTGAGCTAGTGAATGACATGCTATATCCCAAATTAAACAAGAACAAATTAATTATTGCCACACAATGGAGTTCTCACTCATCAAGTCCCTTGTATTGGAGGTTAAAAAGGACATTTTCTCAAATCTCGACGATGATCGTGTCCATATATTTCAAAGTCCGTCGGCATACGATACAGCGTGGGTGGCCATGATCCCGGACCAAAATGACGAAAATAGGCCCATGTTTCCGAGGTGCGTGGAGTGGATACTGGAAAACCAGAAGGAAGGAGGGTTTTGGGGGGAAACCAACGAAGAGGGTTTGCCCACCATTGATTCCCTCCCTGCTACTCTTGCTTGCATGCTCGCCCTCCAAATGTGGAATGTTGGCCAACCAAATATAATAGCAGGTTACTTATTAAATCATTTATTTATTTTCACATTTATTTTTAATTTATTCCATGCCATGCAGGAAAGAGTTTCATTGAAGCAAAGGCGGATATTCTAGTAAAAATAAACTATCAGAATCGGTTCCTCCTTACTTTTCCGGCGATGATTGAAATTGCGGAAGCGGTTGTCCGACATTTTCCTCCACCGCCAACACATTCTTCAAAGGTAGTATTTATTGCATTCACAAATAGGCATGCATGCATGGTTATCTGAAATTGTCTTAAGATTCTCGGAAAAATTGCACTTTTGGTTTCATTGATTTTTAGTCCTTTAGCTGGAGCGACCCGAATTGGGTATTCAAAAGCCGGAAAAGCGGAAAATAAAGAGGACTTTCCGTTAAATAAATAAATGGAACTAGTATGTGGTTCTTAGTGAAATAAGATTGAACTGGAGTGAGGCAATAAACACTGCTTCTACATTCTGAAACCCTAAAATAGCAACCCCAAATCTTCTCCCTCTCCTCCCTCCCGTTGCCTCCACTTCTCCTGCTTGTTCTGTCGAATTACTCCTTCAATTCTTTTAATCCTCTCCCGGTATGCCTTCTTTATCTCCTTCTCCTTCGCACGCTGCTCCGCTGTCGACCGCTTCTTGCTCACCTGGTTGTTTGTTTTCCGACACCATCCAGAAAAAAAAAATAAAAAAATTGGGGTACGACATTTAATTATAAAAATATTACACCCTCCGTCACTATACCAACTACATCTGCCACTGTCCGGCACGGTGACGATGAAGGACATGAGGTCGCTGCGGCTTACTCTTCTCAAAACTCGACAGTTGCAGCTCATCTTGGTGGAAATGGAAGCTGTTTATTTTAAGTGCAGAAGAGAATCATGAGATGGGTGGTGAAGATTGCATTCATAAGAGTTGTGGCTCATGATTACGCCGATACCGACACATCATGTGCTAATGAGTGAAAGATGTTGGTAATAATAATAATAATAATAATAATAATAATAATAATAATAATAATAATAATAAATTGTTTTCTTTTATTTTTTAATATAATGTTTTCCATCCAAAAACAAAAACTAACGTAGTCACTAAAAGTACAATTTCATATGACCAAATAGAAATACTCCGTTAATAACACCTTTAAGGACCATTCGCATCATCTACTCTAATACTTATGATGTTTCATGGTATTCCACTCATTACTTAGATGACAATGTCTTTATTATTACTCCTCCATCCTGTTTCAATATTTACGTTTGCTTTTTGCACGTTAATTAAGGAGTATAGTATTTTAATAGATAGTTAGTGGAAAGATATAATATTTAATGTAAAGTGGGTAGGTGTACTAGTGTTGGATGTGGGGACCATAGTAATATATTAATTATTTTAGGTGAGTTCCATATTCCAAAAAAAGGAAACGTAAATATTGAAATGGGACGCCCAAAATAGAAATATGTAAATATTGAAATGAGACGGAGGGAGTACTTGGATTAATGTCACATGCCTTAAGGCCCCACGGGTTTATGGTAAATGATATGGTATACTTTTATTATGTCATGAAATACCAATAAAACATGGAGAGTGAAATACGAAATTCGAGTTACTTTAAGGATGGAGTGTTGTTTAAATTAACTATCGATGACATGTAGGGGAGAGGAGGAGGAGGAATTATTGTGGTCGACGTGTCGTTTTGGGCTGAGCTCCGACGGCTCACTCTTCCGCTCGCCGTCAGCCACTGTTCACCCCTTCATCTCCAACGGAGATGTCCGTTGTCTCAAATATCTACACCACCTTTTTCAAAAATTTCCTGATGGATCTGGTAGATTAATTAATACTAACTTATATTAAAAAATTTTACTTCTTTTAAATAACTAGAAATTAATGAGGATGATTATACTGTAGTGCCTGCACAATATCCGGTGGATGGAGAGCTCATAAGGCTGTGCATGGTGGATCACCTACAAGGACTGGGTCTATCTGAATATTTCAACCAAGAAATTCAACAAATACTTGCTCATCATTATACATATGTATATATATCAACAAATTAACCTAGCTTATGAATAATTAATTGATTTACTAAAGTGTATTTGTATGTCCTCTTTGCTTATTAGTTATGGAAAGAAAAACACGAATAATGTCCCAGCTCAAAAATTATTTAAAGATGCATTGGCTTTTCGCCTTCTCCGGATGCACGGTCACTCTGTCCATCCAGGTATACATATAGGAGCAGTTTTGTGTGACACCATCCAGGTATACATATATTTCTTTCCCCTCTTACGTGTCATCGAAGACCGGCTATGAGACCTTCTCTTCTCTACAACTGATCATATAACGTGTGGCATAAAAAATGATGAAGGAAAATGACACAAAAGATCTGGTGTGTTACGTATATTAGGTGGGAGTGGTTAATTTGTAATTAAGATGTACTTTTAGATTGTGTTTGGATTGAGTCATTCCAAATCCAATGGATTTGAAAATGAGTGAATTTTAAATTCCTTGAATTTTAAATCAATTCATTTGAATTCTATTGTTTGAATAAATTATGGATCTTTGAAAGGAATTCAAATCCATAATTCAAAAATTATTTTTAAAATAGAATTTTATATACTATGATAAATAAAAATAATAAAATTTTATTATATTAAATATTAAAATCTAAAATTTTATTAAAAATAATTTTTTTAGGGAACTCTACCGCCCAAACCACCCAAAAAAAAAATTAATAAAATTTTAAATTTTTAATATTTGAATAATAAAAAATATTACCACCCAACTCTACCCCTACCCACTCCCCCCTCCCCCAACACCACCCCCACCAAAAAAAAATTATATAAAATTTTAGATTTTAATATTTAAATAATAAAAATATTACCACACAATCCTACCACTCTATCCATCCAACCCCCCCCCCCCCCCCACTCTCACCATCCACCCACCCTCACCCACCAATTTTTTTTTTTTAAAATTAGATTTTAATATTTAAAAATAAAATCTAAAATTTTATTTAAAATTTTTTTTTGGTCGGGTGGGATGGGGTGGGGGTGGTGGAGGGAGGGTAGGTGGGTTAGGTTGGGTGGTAATATTTTTATTTTTTAAATATTAAAATCTAAAATTTTATAAAAAAAATTTTGGGGTGATGATTGGAGGGGGGTGGAGTAAGGGGTAGGTTGGATGATAATATTTTTATTATTTATTTAAATATTAAAATCTAAAATTTTATAATTTTTTTTTTGGTGGGGGGTGGTGTTGGTGGGGTGGGGGTGGGTAGGGGGTAGGGCAGGGTTGTAATATTTTTATTATTCAAATATTAAAAATTTAAAATTTTATAAAAAAAGAAATTTTTTTTGGGGGGGTGGCCGAGAGTGGGTCGTTGGGTGGATGCAGTGGCGGACGTACACTGGGCCTAGGGGCCACTGGGCCCCTGAAGTTTTGTAAATATTTAGTATATATGTAGTATTTATTATAAAATACTGAAGTGGTCAAGTGATGGAGGTCATCATCGAGTGTGTTCGTGGTCAAGGGTTTGATTCTACTCCTTGCCTTCTTGTTTCCTGTTTTCAATTTATTAGTATTTATTTATTTTTTATATTTTCTTTCCTCTTTTATATGCAAAATAATTTAAATTATACTATATCATAATTATAATTAATTATTTCTATTTTTTATATATAATTTTAATTCTTATTTTATTTTTTCTCTTTAGTAATTGATATTATATCTTTCTTTATATAAAAAAATATATCCAAAATAATTTAAATTATACTATATCATAATTATAATTAATTATTTCTATTTTTTATATATAATTTTAATTCTTATTTTATTTTTTCTCTTTAGTAATTGATATTATATCTTTCTTTATATAAAAAAACATGTAAATTTTATTATTATAATAAGTAATATAGTAATAATTTACTATATGTATAACATAATTCTTTTATATTTTCTTCATTCTTTTGTTTTATAACATTATATTTTCACTCTCTTAAAAGAAAATTTACGTCTTTATCCAATAATTTCAGAAAATTTTAATTTTAAAATTATCACTCACACCTAACACATAATATAATTTACATATTAAGATTATTTTTTAACGTAAGAATACCCTAAAAATCAATAAAAATAATAAATAAAATCCCCTAAAACACTATAAAATCCCAAAAATGAACTGTATTGTGAGCTTAAAACACTATAAAATCGCAAAATGAATTATGTTGTGAAACGAATGAAGTATATTTTGGGCCTCCCTGGACATAAATCCTGCGTCTTCCACTGAGTGGGTGGGTAGGGGTAGGTTGGGTGGTAGAGTTTAAAACATAATATATATATATATATATATATATATGTATTAATTTATTAATTTTATATATTAATATATCAATTACACAACAATGGAAGGATTTCAAATGACACGGTTCCAGTGAGGATTTGGAATCCATTCAAAAATAACTAAAAAAATTCAAAATCAAATCCATTAATTTAAAATCTTGAATTTATAAATCCATTGATTTCAAGTATTATCCAAACATTATGGAGGGATTTGAGGGAATGATTTATAAATCTCTACTCAAATCCTTCCATCCAAACACAACCTTAGAGTTGGATATTGATGTGATGTTTCTTTTTTAGGTAATGAAATTAAATGTGGAATGAACGAAAATAAAATTGTATGGAATTTAACTTACGAGGGAGTAATTTATTATTATTTTTTTAATAATGGAGTAATTAATTTAATGGGATGGCATGCAGTGGGATGAAACATTCCGATCGTGGATGGTGAAGAGAAGGTGGAGCATAACAGGGTACACACCCTCCATGGATGAATACCTTGCCACTGGAATCATCTATATCGCCGCCCACACCGGCATTCTTCCCGCCACCACTTTCTTCCACCATAACTCACCCCCTTATTACTATCACAACATTACCAAACTGACAATGACCGTAGCCCATTTGGCAAATGATCTCCAGAACTATCAAGTAATTATCAAGGAAAAATATCAATTTTAATCATCTAAGATAGGTCAAATCCAATTTCAGTCCTCAGGTTTGGTAATTCTCAAAAGTAGTCCTCCAGTGTCCAAATTTGGTTATTTTTGTCCACTTTTGGTCCTTTTTTTGGCAACTTTAAGGACTAAAAGTGGACAAAAATGACTAAAAGTGGATGAAAAGGACTAAAATCGAACACCGGATGACTACTTTTGAGAAATTACCAAACTTGATGACTGATGTTGGATTTGGACTATCTAGAGGACCAAAATCGATATCTTCCCTTCAACACTCCTTTTTTCATTACATTTAATTATTCAGACATCTTTGTGTCTTAATTATGTTTAATTGATCGACAGAAAGAAGAAGTGGATGGAAAAATGAACATGGTGTTGCTCCACTTGCATCAAAACCCAGAGGTGAGCATCCAAGATTCAATAGCCCACGTGGAACAGATGCTCGAAATGAAGAGGAAGTAATTATTGGAACACGTGTTCATGGATGAAGACAATATCATGCCCAAATCTTGCAGGAATATCCATCTCAATTGCATCAAAGTTTTCCAAATGTTCTTCAACTCTGCTAACCTCTTCGACACCCAAACTGCTTTTCTCCATGACATCAACAGATCCATTTTCCTCCCGATCAAATCCAAACCCGAGCCCATGTCCGCGGAGATAAAGAACAACGTCATCTACAAATATCAGGGCAAAATCAAAAGTTTTTTTGTGAAACAACCATACATCATCAATTCATACATCTTTTCAGAAACGAAGTTGCGTGTCCCCATGAAATTTAATACGAGTTTCGTCGGATTGCCCATATAATCTTTGTTGAAATAGTGTCTTCTCTTCTCTGCAAAAGTGTATAGTTGCGTAATTCTCTGACCTCCCAGATTTAAGAAGAAAAGTTTTGGGAGTTATGGTGCAACTTCTGTACTTACTTCAAGTTTTTTGCTTTCACCCCATGTGTGTGTTTTTTATGAAATTGAACTTTCAAACCCTCAAGCCAGCCAGCTTGGTAGTGGAACTCAAAGCACGAAGAGATTGTAATTAATAAATTAAGAATACTTATTGTCACGATGCTAGTCTGGATGTTGTAACACTTGCATCAGCACTGTGAATTACCGATTATAGAGCAGATTAAAGTGAATGAAAAATATTGAAGATGAGTATTTATAGTGGTTCTATCATGAAGATCTACATCCACTTGAGGTTAGTAGGTTATTTTATTGATTGATGAGTTTACAAGAGAGAAAATCGCTCAAAAATGAAGGAAGATACATTTCACACTAACAACTGAAATTTTAGAAAACTAAGCTAACATGATCTGTTGTGTGTTTATATTGGCCTTTTATATGATCTCCACAATAACTGTTCCATATACCAATGAAAAGCCTGGAATCTTTGCTTCAATCTTGAGCTCATAACCATCCAAAACAAACTCGTTGGACCACAAAAAAATCACCCTAAATAGGCCCACTTGACTTGATTCCAAAATATCCCAAAAACTGACTTCTTACCGATTCTGTTGCACCAGATCGTTTTGCATGAGTTTCCAACCATGCTTAATGTCCAAAACTGATCCAGTAACCTTAGTTAATAAGTTCACGTCACTCATGACCCATTGGATGAAGATTTTACACCCAATCTTTATAATTCTCCTCAAAACTTCATTCAAACCAAATATGCTCCTCCTAGCCCCAATGCTGCTCAAATTTGACCAGCAACTCCTCCTTGAACTAACAATCACCAATCAACCTCTTGCACAGCTTAAACTTTGTTGTGGGAAGAGGCTTAGTACAAAAAGCAGTAGGATTGTCATTTGTACTAACTTTACAAACTTTAATGAAACTTTGATCTACCATGTCTCTTATGAAGTATAGCTTCACATCTATATGATGGTAGCCCTGGTGCTAAAACAAGTGTATAGCACTTTGGCTATCACAGAAAATGTTGATAGCATCCTGTCTAACATCAAACTCCTTCAAAATTCCCTTCAACCATGCATATGCCTTCTTTTGTTGTTTCTGTCAATGATACAAATTCTGATTCTATAGTCGATAAAGCCACGATCGATTGATGTGTAGCCTTCCAACTGACAGCAATCCCAAACAAAGTAAAAACATATCTGGTTAAAGACTTCTTAGTGTCCAAGTTAGAAGCATAATCCGCATCTACAAAGCCTATGAGTACATCCTTTGAACTAGAAGCCCTCTTAAACTTCAAACCTATTGCTAAGCTCCCTTTTATATATCTCATGGCCCACTTGACAGTTTCTCAATGCATTTTACCTGGATTCCCTCCGACCTACAACATACCATGGTGTACACCAAACTCCCTATTGCATTTGCATAAAGAACCTTATCCATCTTTGATTTTCCTAATCTATAGCAACCCCTTGTTGAAGAGACAACTTCAATCCTTGCTTGCTAGGCATGGTAACCTATTTGCACAGGTCCATGTTGTACCTCTTCAAGACTTTAAGCAAGTGTGACTTTTGGTGGAGTTCCAATTCACCATCAACTCTATATCTTTTTATTTTCATAAGAATCATTTGAGCTTCTCCTAAGTGTTTCATGTCAAACTCCGACTTCAATACCTGTTTAATCTTTCTCTTCTTGTTTTGTCTCTAACAAGCTGGTAGGTGTTCAGCTTGTCCTCATCATAATTTCTAGCCTCATTCTAATCTGTAACATCATCTGGAAGTTGATCAGAACCATCCACGAGCTCCTCCTCATCCTGAAGAACTTGGTTATGCTCAGTGATGTCCCCAGTGTTGTTGCATTACTGATCACAATTCTGACTCCTGTCAGTGCTGCTCGAAATTGTGTGTTATTTCAAAGGCATGACAGATTCCTTGAAAGTTTACATCCATGCTGATAATAAACTTCTTGCTCTCCATACACCACAGCTAGTAGCCTTTCACCCCTTTAGGATATCCAACAAGTAAACATCTCAATGATCTTGGTTCCAGCTTCTCTTGTTTCACATGTGCATAGGCCAAACACCCTCACCTTAAGCCAACCATAATTTGCAGCCTTTCCACTCCACATCTCTTCTAGAGTTTTGAATATAATAGGAGTTGATGGACTCCTATTTATCAAATATGCAGCTGTAGCAACCATTCCACCCCAAAAGCTCTTAGAAAATCCACCACTACTCAACATACATCTAACCCTTTTCAAAAGTATTTGATTCATCCTCTCAGCCAATCCATTTTGTTGTGGTCTACCAGCAACCGTTCTATGCCTCTTAATTCCTCTCTGACTACAAAAACTCATGAACTCCTCTGACAAGTACTCAAGCCCATTGTCTGTTCTTAGACACTTGAGCTTCTTACTAATTATGTTTCCCACTTCTTGAAGCCATTCTTTGAATT
Organism: Pogostemon cablin; assembly: GCA_023678885.1. Taxonomy (NCBI): domain Eukaryota; kingdom Viridiplantae; phylum Streptophyta; class Magnoliopsida; order Lamiales; family Lamiaceae; genus Pogostemon; species Pogostemon cablin. The sequence continues at coordinate 20,009,357 of CM042997.1, read as the reverse complement.
TTTCAAAGGCATCATACTTGAACTTAAGAATGTAAACCCAAACCTTCCTTGAATAGTCATCAATGAATGTTATGAAATATTTTCCTCCAACCTTTGCCAATGTTAATCTGAATGCACATACTCAAGAATTCCCTTAGTTGTGTGCTCACTTGTACCAAATTTTAGCCTCTTAGATTTTTCATATATGCAATGCTCACAATGATCTATCTTGGTAATCTTGTCACCACACATTAGGTTTTACTTTGCCAACTCATGTAGCTCTTTTTCACTAACATGTGCAAGCCTTAAATGCCAAAGAAGTGTGCTGTCATTTTTACAGCAGCTTGTGTTGTTCCAAATGTTGTAGCATTTGCAGTAACACCGTCCAAAAAATACAGATCATTCTTCATGATCCCTTTCAACATCACATTTCCTTCTCTTGACACAAGCAACTGACCATTTTCAGACTGAAACTTACAACTTGAAGAATTGAGCATACCTAAAGAAATGAGTTTTCTCCTAAGCTTTGGAACATATATTACATTGGTGAGATTCTTAACCACTCTATCATACATCTTGATTTGAATTGTTCCTATGTCTCTGATCTTGCAGGCCTAGTCATTCCCCAAGAGAACTGACCCTCAATTAATATGCTTCAAATCAGTAAACCAATGCCTCATTGGTGTCATATGATAAGTGCAACCCGAATCCAACACCCAATCAACATCACTACCTATGGATGTGATTGATAATGCCTTTGAATCATATCCAGCTACTTCCCCTTTATTATCCATTTACTTGGCTTCTACTATTTTCAGGAGTCTTCCCTTTAAGAGCTCCACTTAAAGCAATTTTTTCCTAAAATGCCCAGGTTCTTGACAATGATAGCATTTATTTACCTCTGAAATTTTTTCAGATTCACCTCCCTTCTTGTCTTGCTTCTTGTCCTTAACCTGACCATTTCTTGTTGTTCTTACTCTGACTTGGTTTCTTGACCACCAATCCTTCAGCTCCAGAACTAACATGTGTGGCAGCACTTATAACAGCACCCTTTTGCAACTCCTTGGATCTTAATGCCACTTGAACATCATCAAATCTTAGCCAATCCTTATTCCCATACGAAATTGTATCTCTGAAATTCTCGAAGGATTTAGGCAGAGATGATAACAGCATCAATGCTTTATCTTCCTCTTCAATCTTGACATCTATATTGTCTAGATTATCCAAAATTTTGTATAAATCATCTACCTGAGTTGTAAGAGGCTTTTCTTAAGTAATCTTGAAGACAAATAGCTTCTGCTTCGTGAACAACCTGTTGGCAAGGCTCTTCACCATGTATAAGCTCTCAAGCTTATTCCATACACCAAGTGCAGTGTGCTCCTTTGCAACTTCCCTCAATGCTTTATCTCCCAAGCAAAGAATGATGGTTAAGTGTTCTTTCTGAATAATCTGATCGTCCATAGGTCCCCTAACATCTAAAGCACCAGCTCCCGATGGATCTTTGATGATTTTGATCTTCATCGGAGGAGGTGGCTTCAATGCATCCGCCAATCCTTGTTGAACAAGGATTTCTTTCATCTACAATCTCCATAGACCAAAATTTGTCTTCTCATTCAGTTTCTCTATGTCAAACCTCACTGAATTCATCTTTAATCGCTGAAACTTCCCACAGCCGATGACGCCAATTGTCATGATGCTGGTCTGGATTTTATAACACTTGCACCAGTACTATGAATTACCAGATTATAGCAGCAGATCAAAGTGAATGAAAAATATTGAAGACAAGTATTTATAGTGGTTTGATTATGAAGATCTACATCCACTTGAGGATCGAAAGTTATTTTATTGATTGATGGGTTTACAAGAGAGAGAATCACTCAAAAATGAAGGAAAGATACATTCCACTCTCACAACTGAAATTTCAAAAAACTAAGCTAACATGATCTGTTGTGTGTTGATTTTGGCCTCTTATATGATCTCCAAAATAATTGTTCCATGTACCAATGGAAAGCCTGGAATCCCAACTTCAATTTTAAGCTCATAACCGTCCAAAACAAACTCATTTGAACCACCAAAAATCACCCTAAACAAGCCCATCTATATTGATTCCAAAATATCCCAAAAACTTACTTCTAACTGATTTTGTGGCACCAAATCGTTTTGCATGAGTTTCCAACCATGCTTAACGTCCAAAACTGATCCAACCTTATTTAATAAGTCTGCATCACTCATGACCCTTTGGATGAAGATTTTACACCCAATCTTCACACTTACCATTAAGATCTGATGCAGAAATCATCCATTCAAATTCAACTCAATCCACGTGTGTCCATGAACAATTTCAACAAAAAAATAAATTAATCAGAATCATAGCAAACACCTGTGTGAACTGGGTTCACACGAATCTTATTTTTATCGATTACTCTTCATTATATGAAAAATTATTCTTTAAAGAGATGAATTATTACTCTTTTAAATAAAAAAATTACTCTTCAAATTCTTGCACACCCGGATTTATAGATTATTTTTTAGAAATAAGAACTACTACTCTTTTTAAAAAAATACTTTTCAAAAAGTAATTTTTATTAAGTACTAAAAAATAATTTTACAAAATTAGGATTCACGTGATTCATACCAGACTCACTTCAAAATCATTAATTAAAGGGGAATAGCCTCAAAATCATTAATTAAAGGGGTCGGCTATTCATATTCCCGAAAATACTAAATTTACCCAATAAAAAATTTAAATTAAAATATTCTTTATTGATAAGACTAAAATACCCTAATAATAGTATGTTTTTTTATATAATTATTCATGCCCTAAAATTACGATTCCCAAGCCATTGCGATCCACTAATACACATTAGCAAGAACAATCCAACAAAAGAATAAATGTTTTTCCTCTAAGCACTCTCGCCCTACTTCAGGAATGATTGCCTTTTATGAAAAAAAAAACTTTATTATCCTTGAGGTTTCTTTCACGTTTTGAATATTAAAATCTAAAATTTATTAAAAATAAAAATTTTTGGGGTGGAGTGGGTAGGGGTAGGGTTGAGTAATAATATTTTTATTATTTAAATATTAAAATCTAAAATTTTTTGGGGGTGGGTGGGTGGGGGGTGGGTGGGGGTAGAGTTGGGTGATAATATTTTTTATTTTTTAAATATTAAAATCTAAAAAAAAATTAAAAAAAAATTGGGGTGGGTGGAGGGTAATGTTGGCTGATAATATTTTTATTATTTAAATATTTAAGTCTAAAATTAAAAAAAAATTAGGGAGGGGATGATAATATTTTTATTATTTAAATATTAAAATTTAAAATATTTATTTTAAAAAAAAAATTGGGGGGTGAGTGGGGTGTGGGTGATAGGTGGGTGAGGGGTAGGTAGGTCATACGTGGATAGGGGCTAGAGTGTGTGGGCTAACTCGCGGCCCGCCCCACCAGTGGCCCGCTCCACCAGTAGCCCGCCCCACAAGTGGCCCGTTCCACTTGGGCTCATCATAAGGTAGGTTGTGGTGGATTATGGGATAAACCACCCCACCAACCCATTCTGACAGCTCTACGCATAGTAGATATTTTATATTTTTATGATTTTAAAGGAGTTTATTTAACAAATAGAATAAGTTTAGTATTTTAGCAGAGTTTATTTAACAAATGGGGGTACGGACATCCTGATGCCTTTATAGTTTTTTTTTTAGGATTTAGATTTTGTGGGATTGAATAATGAAAAATAGGAAATAGTGAAATATAAGAGTGTATGACTGGTGATCCGATCCGAATTGATTAGTTAGTAAGCAATTTTGGGCATACGTTTTGTCGGTTCGGATTCGTTGTGCCATTTTTGTACATCGTCTCGTGTATCACACCGATGGATGAATGACACGTATGCGAGAAAGGAAAACTATACCTAAAAGAGAAGCTTAAACCTATGAGTAAGAAGATAACATACGGAAATAACGCAGAAAATTCAGTGGCGTGCTGTTTTGTAGATGTATTACTTGTTCGATTATCAACCCAAACTCGGATTGGAGGAAATGGATAAAAATAAGTGATTTTAGCCTTATAAAGATTCAAAGAAAACACAGTAAATTTTGATCCAATTTGTCAAAATCATCATTTAGTTAACATGTATTGTGAAACACGTAAGTATATATATATTGACTTATCAAATTATCCATGGAGCCATGGAAAAAATTCAACAACAGAGAAACAAATTCACTATCTTATTACGTCAAGCAATAACTAGACTTTTTAAACTTGTTGAATAGAATGCGTAGATACGTATATTTGTACACAATGTAGTTGAATGGCAAAACATGATTCAAATTGTATGACTATTTCCATCTCTATTTTCTCAAAGTAGAAATGTTTGACGTACAAGAAATTTCAAATTAAAACACCATCGGAAATGATATCTTTTTCTCTTAGTAGGATATATATGATTAGTCAAGTTCGTTAATTATCAATTCTCTAAAAGAGAGAGAGAGAGAAAATAATAGACATCATAATATTGAAGTAGAATGAGAGACAAAAAAAAAAATGATGTGTTAAAAATCAACAAATGCAACAACATATATAGAGCCAACCCTTGTGGAGGCCTACAACGAAGAATGTGTTGAAGTAAACAAACAGGAGGGTCTCCCAGGGCATCCTTGGCATGCCCTAATCGAAAAAACGATTTCACTTAGCTTCGAACCTAAATGAAACGAGAAGCCTCGTTTGCGCAGCGCCTCTGCTCCTAAAAGCCCCCCTAACGCATAAAAGAAGAAACGAAATGTATCTAACATATGTGTACTCCTTTCCTACGACCAACATTATTGCGGATCATACCATACTTTTCTTCTTCCACATCACCAAGGTCTTGAGGAACTCCATAACCTAACCGAGTCAACAAAGTTCTCATGAGCAATCGACCCTACAGTCCATTCATATATGAGATTCAGTAAAAAAGAAACTAGTAATACCTCCGAAGGATCCCTTAGAGAGTAAAACGCATTGCTTTCCTTGGGAGTAGACGAAACTAAAATGCCATATCCTTGATTGCCCTCTCTCAAAACCTGCAATATGATATTCAGTTATAGATTTCTCTTAATAAATAGAAACAAAACATGAGCATTTTGTAAGCTTGAGTGAGCTACCTTGAATGCATCTTCATCAGTGCGATCATCTCCAACATATATGGGAACTACGTCGTCACAGTTCATTAACCCTACATAGTCATTTGCATCAGTTTCGGTTTCTTTTGTGTATTTTCAAACAAGTATTATCTTTCCCTCACCAAGTGATTCGAGAAGAAATTCAACAGCTTTACCCTTGTGCCAGTCGAGAACTGGTCGTACTTCTAAAACCTGAATCAAACCAAACAATCAGTAAACAGAATCAGATATAAAATCTATAGAAAGGAGTTGCATATTATACTTGTTGAATAGCTAGTGAGAATTACCTTCCGACCATGTGTCAACCGCAAACGAGGATATTCCTTCAGAATTTCCTGGACACGTTGACCAACCACCGTCCAACTCTGAAAAAGTTCAAACCAGCACGAAAGAGAGTGAGGGGCAGCAATCATCAGTAAACGAAGAACGAGGTACAAGCAAAAAAAACGAGGTGTATTACCTTCTCATCCACATTACGGTAGTGTACTGAAACACAGAACTTATTGTTCTCAACTTTTGCACCAACTATATCTTTCGTAATCTCCACAAGAGATTCATAAACCTGGGAAGCATTTCACAATGCTGAGCAAACAATATAACAAGAAACAATGCAATCACTAGACAAATCAAGATATTTAGTACCTCATCGATCATGGGTAAAAATTCACTTGCAGGCTGGAACAAGTTAACTTCCTTGCCCTATCATGACAAGTAATTCCGTAAATAACAAGTTTGATAATATTAAGGCCATACAATAGACGGATGATCTGTACCTCCTTGTTCGTAGACCTAATACAGTTTTTGTTGTCACTTGAAGAGGGTCGAACGGGGCCCATTATGTCCATCCCATGACTTCCAGCATAATAAAGTTCAGTAAGACCTATGAACTCAAATACCTGAATTAATTGAGGGAAGAAAATTAAAAAACAATACATGTACTCTTCCATTGATTTAATTATTCAGCACAAATTATACCACAATAACAATCAATATCAATATATCATTGAATCACCTTATCACGGCTTCTGCCACTTATGATAGCTGTGGGAAAATACTTAGCCACATTGCTAACAGCAGATCGCATCTGTGAACAGGGCGCGTAGTCTCAGTAACTAAAATAACAGCAACAGTTAACATAATTCACTAAAAGATAATTACAGATAGATTCTCACAGCATTGGACATGAAGGCATGATCGGGATTATCCACTATTGGAGATAGAGTTCCATCATAATCCAAGAACAATGCAATTCTCTTTCCCTTCGCACAGTTCGCTATTTGCTCAAAAGATGTGAGCGCCGAAGGATACTTGAGCTGCAAACCCAAAACGTGGATTACAACAATAGTCTTATGAAATGTAACACTTGGAAGAAGATTAAACAGCAGTGTGGCTATACCATCCAGTTACAGTAAGCAAGATCACCATTGGTTAATGTTGCCTCAGTGTTGGGATCTTTCATAATTTTGTTATGAGTAGGGGACGATGATATCATAGCATCAAACAAGCTTGACCTTACATCATCAAGTATTCCCGGCCTTCTTCGCGGGATCGTGAGGAAGAGAGAAGGGGAGAAAGCCGAGCTATTGGGTGAATATGGCAGCAGAGCTGAGTGAACTCCCAACCTCGTGTTATTCATGGGAGATGTATCAGTGAGAACAGGAGACGTATTGTTTGATTTAAGGTCCATCTCAATCCAATTTTTAGGCTCAATGTTGATCCTTCAAATAATGTGTCAGCAAGTGAAGTTGAAAAAATCTGTCGATCAGTTAACCAACCCTTTTGTCAATCGAGAACCACCTCAAATTGTAGTTATCACAGTTGATGAGAAAGCAGTCCATCAAGAAGAAGACATCTGAAATCTGAAACAGAATAATAAATGGTGTAAATAACAAGAAACGTATATAAAAACCGTGAACAGCCTACGTAACACTAGTCTGCTCTTACTCGTGCATCCCTTGTCCCTCTTAATGTCTTTCCTGATTCTTAGAGACCTCACAGCAAATAGATTATACCTGCAGGTTTTCAAGAATGATATTCATTCATAGAAATTTTACATCCATGGCTTGTTTCAAAAATGATCGCCTACAATTTTAAGAAAACAGAAAAGCTACACTATCAAACAGTAGAGAATCAAAACACATACAGTTGTAAATGAAGAGAACCGACAGAGACATCGAATATCTATTTCCCTCTATAATTTATGAGATACAAAATACGTTTTCCTTCGCTAACAACAGGAATCATTAACATTGAAAGTAGCAATGCTTAGACAAATTCAAAAAATGAATGAGAACAAAGAGGTGAAAAGAGCTCAAGAAAGAAATTAAGCATCAAATGAGCTGTATAAACTGTGTAATATCTTTCTAGCCATCAACATATACAAAGGAAATACCATATGCTACCACCCACCATGGTCCTACAAAGCAGCATTAATCAACATGGACCCAATGCATTAAAATACATCAAAAAACAACAAAAAACAATGTCATTCATGAAAGCAACTGTTTATTCAGACATCTTACTAATACTATTGTGCAATAACATAAATGCAAGTGACCAAATACTGTATACAATTTAGAGGTGGAAAAGTATGATTTGACTCTCTTTCCCATCATCAAGTTAATTTTTTAGTAAATTAAAGGTATAATTGGCCGCCGAAAACGTGAAAACGACTGCATATAAAAACAGGGGGCCAAAGCAATTATTTTTTATCACATTAAACTATATACAAAAACAGCTCTCAGCCGACATATTAGAATGAAGATTCAGTCGTTGGAGGAAACCAGGAATAACTGAAATTGAACAATCTAGAATTCGTGCGTAGAATTGGAAGAAATATAAAAACGATTTATCTAGAAAGAAACCGTATAAACTATGGGGCAAGAAACCCCACAAAAAATAAAAATACTCTATAATTGTACTTGCGACCTAATTACTGAATAAAATAAAAAGAAACAGAGAGAAATATCGTGAAATGAAATGCTTCAATCTTGAAATATAGAGTAATAACCAAGCCCAAAAACCAAGAGAGAAATTCAGGAGGCACTGATACCTGATTTCTTGAACCCAGATGGAAAAGGTTATGAAGAAACGTAGTGGGTTGAGAGATTGTGGCAAAATGCGTAGTAAAAACCCTGGAAAAAACAAAAGAAACAGCAATCAGACAAAGGCTGATAAGAGAGTCTGGGCTCGAAGAACGAGAGTGCGGTAATAAAGGGAGATGACGTCACCTTGTTCCAACCGGAAAATGAAGAAGAAGCGCAGAAACGTGGAGGAGAACCGCAGGGTAGGGTTGAAAATGGAGAAGAAAATGTATGTATACCGTATACGTATGTATCGTGTGAAATTCAGAGAGGAAAGGAAGAAAATAGGAATAAATGGAGGGGGTTTATATAGGGGAGAAGGAAACGTGTAATCAGTTCAAGAAAGGAGAGACAGAGAGAGAGATTGATTTGTGGTATGAAAGATTCAACCCCACAGCCACACGGGATTTGATTAATATAACTTGCCCTGCGCGTGTTTTTGTGAGCACCCTATTATAACTAAACCCCAAATTTACCCTTCATTTAGTACTTCCTCTGCCGTCTTTGTCTTTATAGTTAGGTTTGCATTTTGTACGGGATTAATAAATATAGTATTTTAATATGTATTGAGGGGAGAGAAATAATAATTTAATGTAAAGTGTGTAGCATGTAAAGTGGGTAGGTGTATTAGTGGGATATGTGCGCCCATGAAAAAAGAAGTAATTAATTTGTGCGGGTCTCATACGCTAAAAAGATAAATATAATCATTAGAATCGGACGCCAAAAATAAAAATATGTAACAATTAAGATGGAATGAAGGGAGTATTCGCATAGCTAGTTTTAGAATTTATTAGGGTGCAATTACTACCCCTAAAGAGTATGTAAGATAACTTTCTCCATTCCAAGAAGGCAAACCTTTTGTGGGACCGTCTCATGTTTCAAAAATTGATAACTTTTAGTATATTGAAAAGTGATACTAAATTAATAAAAAATGATAATGTTATTTCATCAACAATTTATAATATAAATGAAAAGTGATAACATTTTATAGAGAATGTGATAATATTTTATATCGAAAGTGATAGCTATTTTAAAAAGTGTAAAATTGTCTCACGTGAGGCGGTCTCACGAAAGACCTACCCTTCCAAGAATACTTGTATGTAATTGATGGCATGAAGTTTAAAAAAAATAAATTTTTATTATAATGATATAAAAAAGAGAAAGGATTATTTGGGTAATTGAATAGAATAAAGTGTACTCCCTCCGTCTCACGGCAATGGTAGTTTTTGCTTTTTGGCACGTGAATTAAGGAGTATTATTATTTATTGTGTAGTGGGTAGTTGTATTAGTGGGAGTATGGGCCCCATGTTTTAATTATATTAGAGGGATTAGTGGGTCTCATGTGTGTGAAAAGTGAAATAGGACCTTTGGGTGGGATGACCAAAATGGAAAAAAGAGACCCTTTGGTCCTTGTGTATTATTTCTATTTTAGGGTAAGCAAGTATTTTTGGGACAGATCAAAATAGAAAGTGTACAAAAAAATTTGGCATAGAGGGAGTAATTAATATCTACAATTAAGTTATAGTGTACTCTAAAAACTACTAACTTTTATAAATTTGAAAAGTCTTGTGCTACACCGTCTCGCGTTGAGACGTATAAAAGTGATAACATCATTAACGAAAAGTAATACCCCAAATGATGTAAAATGATAATGGTGCAGTAAACTATTTCATGAATAATTTATAATATAAATAAAAAGTGATAACATTTTATAGTGAAAAGTGATTATGATATTATAACTTTTTATCCATCTCACGTAAAAATTTACATGAGACGGTCCCAGACAAGTCATTGTCTTTTAAATTTTAAAATTATCATTTCACCCTACACTATACTTAGAAATCCTAAAAATGCACACTTGAACCAAATGCACTAAGAATTAATTAAAAGTATATTTTATTATTGGAGTTAAGCCCAAACATTACCAATCATGATAATTATTACTTTTAATCATTGTTTTTCATATCTATTACATTCATGAGTTTATTTTATTTCATCGTAACTTTATTCAACTACACCAATCTAATAGTAAGAGTATAATAATTTATTTGGAAAATCCTTTGCTCACACTTAATTATGTTGGAATTCATTTATATATTTCATTTTGATATAGAATAATAAAATCAAATAAAAAAATATTTTTCTTCAATTAATAAGCATATGAAGTTTAGAAAATGTAGTATATATATATATATATATATATATATATATATATATATATATATATATATATATATATATTGATTCTTAATTTAGTTTTTGAATTGTGACACTAAGTTTTACTTGAGCATAGTTCAATGTAATGAGGTGTGTAGTTATTTTCTGGGGAGTATTTTGCATATTTTTGTGCGCAGAGTTTAATAAAATTTTGTTTTTGATATTTTAAATAAGAAAGTAAATAAATATTTTAATTAATATAATGAGAAATATGTGTAAAATTATTAGAATGTGTTAAAAGTTATGTATTATATTTAGATATGTGTAAAAGTGACTATTATTATAGTTTATTTTTTCACCACTTTTAATAAAAGAAAAGTGTAAAATACTTTATCAAATAAATAAAAAAGAAAAGTGTGAAATACTATTTGGAAGGAGGGAGTCCTAATTATTTAAGAATTGATCATTAATGTACCAGGGTGTTCAATAATATTATATTGGGAAAAACTTGTGTGAGACCGTCTCACAATAAGATCACTTTATAGTTTCGTAATTAGTTATCGAGTTGCCACACCCCTCTTTATTAAGTACACCTTTTTATTAAATACACATCATCTTTAATTATTTTTTCTTCATTTTTATTATATACACATCCCTAAAATTTCTAATTTACCCTTTTAAAATTATTATTTCACACCTGTACATTTTTTCTAATTTACCCTTTTTAATTTCTAATTATTTTTTCTTCATTCTTTCTTCTCCAACATCGACTGTTCATGAGGAATAATTTTATAACAGGTTTGCTTTTCTTATATTTTCATTAGAAGGCGCATGTGTGCTTATATATAATCTGATAAGTTAATTCCCAATCCTCTAAATGTGTCATGTATGTGATGCAAAAAAAAGTAAATAAATTGGAGTATTATGGTATAATGAAACAGAAGCTATATTGACATGGCAAACTCCAATATGAAGCAGCAGCACTGGAGAGAGAAGAGATCGAAGTGCATTCCCTAATATCTGTTTCTCGCTTGCGAGCTTTAATTACACTTATAACGATACAATTAACTTGACAAGACAATTTAACTCACATCGATGAAGTCTGCCTAGTTAAAAGATGAATAATCAAGAATGATCAAGAATTGTGTTTAAAGATGTAATCAAATTAGGGTTTATAAAATATCGGTGTATGTATAAAATATATAAAAGGATTAAGAAGATATCTGTGTATATAAAATATATAGGGCTTGTATTTAATAAATTTAAGGGTAATTTAGACTTTTTAAAAATATTAATTTTATTTTATAATAATAGGGAGTGTATTTATTAGGAAGAGGTGTGCAAATAAGATTAGCCTTAGTTATCACATGTTATCACTTTTTTTAAAAAATATTATCGCTTCTTGTTTATACTATGAATTGTTTATGAAATTAATTCACAACATCATTATCATTTTTCATCAATTAAATACTCCCTTCGTCCTGCCCAAAGGTGACCATTTGCTTTTTGTGCGTACATTAAAAATATTATTATTTTATATATAGTGTGTAGTTGTATTAGTAGTTAGTGGTGGGCCACATGAGGGACCTTTTTATTAAAAGTGGGAAATAAGAACATTTGAATGAGACGCCCAGTATAGTAAAATGGGGACCTTTAGGTGGGATGGAGGAAGTATCACTTTTCGTTATAAAAAAAATATCACATCTTATCCATCCCATTAAAAATCATTGTGTAAGATAATTTCATACCAATCTTTACTTATACGTATTTACTTTAAAAGATAATCATTTTAATAGTAAATTTATTACTCTTTCACTAAAATGATCGATTAAAATAGAATGAATATTAATGTGTGAATAAGAAATATTTTTTATAATTTGAAAAATCAGATATTAACATTTACTAAAAGATATTCCCTCTGTACCTTTGATATATACTCCTCATTTTGTTATTTTTATATGTCCAAATGCAAAGTATTGATTTTTTTTTGGGTTGATATGATCTATAAAATAATATTATTATACTCAACTCACTATATATGGGATCCACATTTAATATTAAAATAACTACTCACTGTACATTAATTATATCTTTCTTAATTCATATGCATAAAGCAAATGAATACCATTGAAGAAGTATTACTCTATTTAATTAATAAGGGTATTAAAGTGTAATTACGTGACATCCGTGCTTTTTTATCTTTTTAAAAATATCTACAAGTTATTATACAGCTAAAACATAGACTCAATCTTAGAATACGTGTAACTAACTATATGTTGATAAGAACACGGAATCCCTATTTTATTATGGGTTATGCTAATTAAACGTTCAGGACATCCATATCCTATAAGAAAATATATTTTTACGAATTTACCCTTTAACAAAAAAAATTCTAAACCCTATAAATATAAACCCTAACCCTTAAAATTATAAACTCTAAATCATTATACTCTAAATCATAGGACCAAATATAATTTAAATGGATTACAAATAGTTTTATTAAAAAATTCTGGAGCATTTGGTGCACCTGAACGATCATAATCATTAAATTAAGTTTTAATTTAATCTCAATCATTAAATAAAATAAAATAATAAAAAATAAAATAAATAACCACACACTAACCCTTAATTTATACTTATAAACTTTAGGTGTACCGGTGCACTCTAGAATTACCCCAAATTTATGTAATATTATAAAATTTTTAAGATTATTTTCTTTTTAGGAGGACCCACTTATCATAACAAACAAATATATTATATAGTATATAAAACAGATGAAATGATAAGAATTTATATTGGAGGGTAGAACTTGGAAGGAGTATATATTTATTAGGGGTGAAGCATAATTTTTATAAATCGCAAAAAACGCCCGAACTACACCATAATGCATAGTCATATTTTTATGAGAAAATGTAAAAAATATCATTTTTAATAGTGGATTTTGAAAAAATGTCATCCAACATAATTTTTTTAGAAAAATGCCCCTTATAAACACTTTTTGCTACTCTTCTTTATAATTAATACATATTCATATGTATTGGTGACATGTATGTTAGTCAATAAAACATGTGATGATCGCACGTGTAATAGGGTTGCACATATGGTCACGTGTCCAGTTGTAGTTGTAGTCGCAGAAAAGATCGTAGATTAGGACTATTTATGTCTAAATTTTAAAAAATTAATATTTTAAAAAAAATTATGGTAAGTGACATTTTTTCAAAATGAACTAGGAATATTAAAAGTAACATTTTTACTGATACTTTTTTTTAGTGGAGAAAAGTGCACTGCTCAAATGCTACAATTTCTATTTATATCTGAATTGCACCGCATCGCATTGCCGTTTATAATTTAAATTATAAAAATATTTAATTATATATTAAAAAATATATTCAAGGTTAAATGTTACTTCCTCCGTCCCGGCAAGTATTTAACGTATTGGTGTGCGCGGAGTTCAAAAATATTTTGTATTTTTATGTATAAAGTAAGAAAGAGAATATATATTTTAGTTGATTTAATGAAAAAGGTGTGTAAAGTTGTTGGGAGATGTGAAAAAGTAAGTAAAAGTAAGTATTATATTGGGATGTGTGTAAAAAGTGAGTATTATTATAATGTATTTTTTTACCAAATTTAGTAAAAGTAAAGTGTAAAATACTTTGGGGGACGAGGGAGTATATAATAATTTTAATACAAGTTGCATTATGAATTGTAATATTTGAATTTGTTTATGGAGTTTGAAACATGATTTGATTTCTCAAAGATTTTCTTATTTAATTTTATTTTTATGAATCAAAATATTTTTTTAAGGACGATGAACTCTTTAAATTAATCATGTAGTATATTTTTTTCATACTATATATTTATATATATTGTATTGTTATATAGTAATCCTTATATGCTATTTTAAACCATCAAATCGACGAAAATTTGTTTAAAACATATGATAAATTTTATTCTATAAATAGTAGTTTAACTTGATAACCCTCGTCATATTATACTCCGTATTGCTTAGTTGCAAAGAAAATGAAAGTACAAAAAATAAAGGGCAAAATAAATGAAGTGTTTGAAATATTGGGAGATGAAACTTGAAAGCAGTGGCAAGGAAAGTAGTAGGGATGAATGTATGACACGTGGAATTACGACATGGGTGTGGCGGATGCGCGTAGGAGACACCTATAGTGTGTGTCAGGGCTGACGTGGCCACGATGGCATGTGGGCCCGAAATGTATGGTCGTTTTCAACGCCAGCTGGATTTTTCGTCGGTTGGAGGTCACCCACCCGCCAGCAAAGTTGTTGGACGTTGGCAACCATAGTCCACCACACTTAATTTAATTAATTAATTAATTAATAATTATAAAGAAAAAGTAAACACATTTTTCATACATGGAAAAGGGAAGTAACTAAATAAATATGGAAAATAGGTGTAAAGTAGTTGAGAATTGAGACTAGAGTGGTGGTGGATACTTGGTGAGCATTTTTTCTTTTTTCTATTTTTTTTTTCTAGAAGCGTTGTAGCGGAATTAATTTCCACCGCTATTAATTACTCCAAATAATGGTATAAATTGCGAGTATTATATTAGAGAGAAAATGTCAACTCTTCGTTAAGCCAAAAGTTCTTCTCTCCTCGGATCCCAAGGCCGACCCTATTTATAGGGATGTAACTAAACCAAACCGTTCGTGAACTATTCGAATTTCAGTATGATTAAATGTTCATTCGAACACGTTCGTTAACCTTAACGAGCCAAACCAAACTTGAATTTTGGGTTCGTATAATTTATCAAAACAAACTCAAGCCTAAGGGTATTCGACTCGAAAACTCGTGAACATATTCGTTTATAGGCTCGCTAATGGCTCGCAAACGCGTTCATAAAATTTATAATTATTCTTTAGAATTATATATTATTATTTATTTATTAATATTCAATAATTAAATATTTTATATTAAATCACACAAATATGATAATAACTTAAGTGATTATTTAAATTTTTAAATATTTTTTACCGTTTATTATTATATTTTGTTAGTTTGTTTATTTAATATTATGAATAACATTAAATGTTTATAAACGAAATATTCTTTTAATATCCAGGCACAAAATTATTTAAATGTTCGTGAAAATATATTCATAAACAAGTTACTTTATGTGTTCGTGAACATGTTCGCGAGTCTTAACAAATAGTTTGAATTCGAGCTCGAGTTCGATATTTTTTTTTCTTGACGAGTTCGAGCTCGGGCTCGAGTTCGATAATTTCTTAACAAACGATCCTCAAACCTAGTAGTGTTCGACTCGACTCGATTCGATTACATCCCTACCTATTTATATTGAGTTTTTATTTTTTTTTAACTTATTAACGACTCGCTTAACAAATAAGGCATGTTGGACGACGGGTAAATTCATATCCCAAACACACAAAATACTAACTCATTCATAAATGGGTGTAAGTTAATGTATTAATATGAAACTTTAATGCATTCCAATTATATTTTAAACAATTTAAAAATAACAAAATAATTTAACATATTAATTTCATTACACATTTTAATTTTAAAATTATCATTCATTATTAACCCTTTACACCTCAATTTTCTAATCCTCCTTCCATCTACCCAAAAGTATACATATTATACTACTTTGTCAGCTTCCATTTACCTTTTGCATGATTAAAAAATATTATTGCTTTAATATATGATAGATAGTTTATTAGTGAATATTGAAACTCATATTTTAATTGTATTAGTGGGTGTGTGTAAGTTTTATATAATAAAATGAAAATTAAAATCTTTAAAGAAAACGTTCAAAATGAAAAAATGAGGCTCTTTAAGTGAATGAAGGGATTACTATTTTTATCGTTCACCCCAAAGGAAATCTTTCACTTTTTAAAAATAAAATACCCTCATAAAATTTAGAAAGGTAAAAGATTTTTAAAATGTACAAAGGAAATCGTTCACTTAAAATTTTAAAACTATGCTTTTAATTTTTGAGGTTATTAATCAAACAATATATTTTACATTATCTACACATTTTGTCATACACTATTCTACTATTGAGAGTCAAATCGTTAAAATCGATCAAAAATAACTGCATAATAAATTCTAATAAAAATTTAATATTTAAAATCAAATAACTATCAACTCATACATAACAAGACAATTTAAATTTTGTAAAAGGAACTTCATGATCAATTTGATTCGATATTTTGCATTCGGATCTTCTAATTAATTTTTAATAATTTAAAATTGCGAACCTTGTGTCTGATTGGTGTAATTTTGATCCAGTAACTTGCAACATAAGTTAAATTAAGATACATTAATGCTACAAACCAAAGAAGAATATGCAAGTATACAGATTGTGCAATAGTAAAGTAGTAAGTAAGGTCGATCCCACGATTATTGGATTATTTAATTATTTCTCGAATTGTTTGACAGTAATGATTGAAATTTGTGAGATTAAATATTATTATTAATATAAATAAATAAATAAAAACATTCAAAGAGACAACTCCACTTATAAAGTAAATAGAAATAAAATATGAAAAAGACAGTTTTGGGAATCACACGTTCCTTTGATCTCTCTCAATCTATTCATCTCTATACTAAGATATCGATTAATAATTGTGTTATGTGTGAAGAAAAAAAAAAACTATATAACCAATCTCAACTTTGGTATCTTGGATAAATAATTAAATATGAATAATTTAACCATGTAGTAAATCATCAAGCATAAATGAAATTAAATTATTTAATCAAAATACGATGGTTCACACAATAACACAATCCATAAAATAAAGTATTAATACAATCTTATAACCAAACTCATTGATGCAGCAAGAATATATTAAATGATGATAATACATAAAACAATCAAATATATATTATGAAAATACATATTAAAAATTAATACGGTTTATATATGCAAAATTAATGGTACACTAGAATATTAAAAAAAGAAAGAAAGTAATACATCATTTAACCAACACAGACATTATTATCAAATTAAAATTACTATAAATTTTTATGATTTTTTCTTTCTTTCTAAATTCATGTGTTGGATATCAACCAACACCTAAACATTGTGTTGCAAAATTATTTATTTAATTGTAAAATAGAACTTGAGATCGAAAATAAAAGCGTTTAATGGGCCCGTACCACAACGTGCGATATTTTCGGTGAAGGCTCGTGTGGGCTGGGCCCAGTCCAAGCTGTAACGGGCCCTTGCACTAAAATCCAAATAATACATTAGGTCAAAGGTCTTCTCTGACAGTACCACAAATAGAGATTCTTTGACAGAAATAGTAAATACATGTTGCAATACAACATTGTTAAACTCCACTTTCTCTTTTAATGCATTTGCAGTTGGGAAATTACATTTTCTTCTTTTTTTTTAAATGGCAAAAGCCCATACGCCGTGTCCTCATGTTAATATAACTCTCCCTCTTCAATTTTATTTAAATTTATGTATTACTAGGGGTTTAAATTGCAAAGGGCACAAAAATTATAAAGTGGCAAGGTATCTCCAAGGGCACAAGAGTCTCACTCTTTTTTAATTCCACCAAAAATACAGTCCAACCAGCATTTTTAATAAGGCAAAGACTTCCCTACGCCTGGCTTTTTTTTTTTTTTATATTTGGTAAGACCGGATCTTATTTCTTAAATGGATCAAAGTCAATCTGATAAGCTTACCCGTTTCACTCCTCTCTCTCTCCTCATATACATGACTTATTTCTCACCTAGATCTCTTCACACGCTGCATTATGCATCAAATTTATACCTCTTCTTTCTCTCTCCACATACACATCAGAGTTAGCTATGGCTTCTGCTGCCTCGCTGTGATCACCATCACCGACGCCGCCATCTTTCCTCCGCCCTCCACCTCTCTCTCTTTAAGGAACACACGTCTCTTTGTGCAGAAGTAGTGTTCTTCTTCTTCTTATCTATTGTTTTCTTCAATGAATCTTGTTCTTGCTTCTAGGGTAAGTTTTTGTTTCGCAATTCTTGTTGAATTTTCATATTTTAATGTCTTTCTCAGCTCTTTCTAGGTCATCTTTTTCTTGATAATTTGATTTGGGTATTTCTTGTTTTGAGATGCTTAAACGAAAATTGAAGTGGTTCTCACATACCTCATGATTGAATCGTTCATTCAATTATTTCATAGGTAGTCTCACCCTCTCAAACCTACGCCACTTTACATTGCCTCCCGTTTTCATTGATTCGTTGTATGGCCTTCGTCACCGCCACGGGCTATATTTCATACACCAGAACTATATCACCATCCATTCATCGTTGACTGTAGGTATGGTCACTAACTCATGGCTTTCATTTTCTATATTCAAATCATTTCACTCATTAAACTTTTTGGTTGAATTGAATATTCAAATAAATTTGGGCAGTTAATCTTTACCTAAGTCATTCATTTCCTTTAAATTAGTTGTCTTGTTGTAGGTGGTAGCTTTAATTGTGTCGTCAATTAAGTATTTGACGAATTGTTCTGAAGAGAAATGTAATGGCAACAACTTAATTCCTTATTTTTCTTTAAATTGTTCTTTATTCTATTAGGTGATAGCTAGCTTTTGATGAGTTGTTCATTAGGTGTTTGAATTGTTCCAAAGAGATATATAACTGTCCAAATTTTTATTGTGTGATGACTGATGAGTATGTAGTTCAATTTCAGGTTGCATGCCTTCACCATTATTCAATATATAGTGACAACTTTGACATGCATATATGTTAAGTTGTTGATCAGAAGCATCTTCTCATCTTTGTTGTCATCTTGTCCAAAACTCTACTTCTCTTATGCTTTGTACAGCTTTTCTTATCTCGCCTCCATTCATCTTCGTTTGCTTAAGTTAGCCAGTTTATCGTTGATAGCAAGTGAGCACATAGTCTCACCTATGTAGTTGCACGCTTTAATCTCCAATCTATTATCTGAGTTTTCTGTGTATACATTGTCGTTGGCCCTAAATCTTTGTAAGTATGTCCTTGATGAGCGTTTTCTCAACACACAACTTTAATCCCCAAGTATGAAGGATATCAATTATAGTTTCGAAGGTGACCAAGTTAAATATCGAATCCACGGGACGGATAAATATTACTTTTGTTATTTTCTAGCAATTATGACTATGTTGATAATTAGACTTATAGATTTGTAAGCTAAGTAATAATAAAAATAGCAAATAAATAACAAGGACAAGGAAATAGTAGTTGTGATCAAATAAGATAATAGGTAGTTCGTCAAACCATCCAGTTTCGTTCGTTAATTCATACTTTCGTGTGTCGATGTCTGACTCTGCCTTGTGGTTTATGGACGCATCGCTAGACCATACAAATCTATTCTATTGACACAAATAGATAAGTTTTTGACACGTGTGAGTATCCTCAGAGCAAGACGTATACTTTACCTCCCTTTCTAGGTACTATCATAATTAATTATTTCCCGTGCACATAGTAATCTAACCCGATTTGATCTTCCTTTTTAGGTACTATAAAGTTATACTCTTAATCCTACTTGTTAACCCGAATTCAATTCAATTAACAAACATTCATATAAGACAGTTCTAATAAAACCTCGGAATCCCTTCACTTAGAATTATAACAATAAACCCTGCTCATTAGTGAACGCACTCAACCAATAACCATGTCATGCATTCAGACTCTACACAATGATTATTGATGCACAAAACAACTATGAGTATGGATTAAAAACGTGCAATCTTTTATAAAATAAACCACAAGTAGTGTTGTACGGAGTATACACACGAATACAAATTAACTCATGAAACCTTCATAACCCTAGAACTACCGAAGTGGCTCTAGCCCATGATTGATCTAAGAACAACCATGGTTAGTTGGACCAATCTTACTTGAAACTCCAGCTGAACCTCTGTCTCAGCTCTCCTACTTTTTCTCTTGTAATGCGTTGTTGACGACGATCCCTCTTTTCTTTCTTTTTCGTTCTCTTAGTGACCGTCTCATTTTTTACTGCATGAGCCTCCTTTTATACTTGTAATCACGTCTCTAGGGCTTGGAATGAGCTTTTCAAGTGATCCCACGCGTTTCGGGGTCGAAAATTCAGATAAGGTAAGTTCCCACACGTTGGTTCGACCTCGTCAAACAAGTCGAACCACTGGCCGCAGGTCGAACCACAGGTCGAACCTACCTACTGGAAGTATTCTGCACTTGGTTCGACCTCTTGTACAGGTCGAACCCCTCGGGTCTTGGTCGAACCACAGGTCAAACCCCCACACTGGACAATTTATGCTCCTGGTTCGACCAACCGTCAGGTCGAACCCCAACGTCATGGTCGAACCCATCTTCTCGCAAATTGGTTCGACCATGGTTCGACCTGATGAACAGGTCGAACCACTTGAGTCGTGGTCGAACCTTCCTCCTGCACACTTTGCAATGCTGGTTTGACCTGTAGGAAAGGTCGAACCCTCCTCCATCAGGTCGAACCTCCTCTCTCCTTGGCGGTTCGCGTGGTCTCGACTTCGTCTCTTTGATTCTTGGCACTTCCACTCTGATTTTGCTATGAAAATCACTCAAATAGCTCCACTAATACCTGATTCATGCTAATTCACAATATATATAGGTTTTCCACCTATTTCCACCTCAAAACTCTGCAAAACTAGCACAAAACATGATGTCAAACTTGTGAATTTACACACTCATCAAACCCCCAAACTTACATGTTGCTCATCCCGAGGCAACCAAATCAAACCACAGGAGTCGTGTATAATTCACCAAGATCAAGTACAACACATATCACACATGCAACTTTATTCAATCAAACAAGTATTAATTGCTTCATATATATCACTCATGCAAAACCAATCCAATCACACACCATTCAGAGTACTAAGTAATTTCGCTCACAAGATAAGTATTTATTCTCTTTCACTCAAGTGCGTGAGGCACTATATAGGTTAATATAAACACTCATATCAATCCATATTCACGCTTAACCATAAGCTTGGCAAAGGTCTCTAAAATCAACTTATAATCAACTCTTTACTAGGATCACAAAAGACTTATTTTCGGGTTGTAATGTTGGCTCTTTAGAAAAAGGTAGGAAAATTTAGACTTAGTGACTTAAGACACTAGTAGAGAGTTACCTTAGAGGTTCTCGATTTCTTCTTCTTACAGCAAGTTCTCCTCCAATGTCGTCTCTTGAACTTGTAAAATTCCTAAATTTTCCTTCTTTTCATGGCATCAACATCATCTCTTTAAACAATTCGGGTACCGGTTTCAAGCACTACCCTTCTTCTCATGTATAGGCCGTCAGCTGCTAAGCTTCACACACTATGTATAAAAACAATTGGGGTACCAATTTCGGGCACTACCCCTAAACAAGATTTAACATATTCTTTTCATCCAACCATATTCTATCTTCATTTTTCTTCTTGCAACACTTACTTACCTCCACTCTCTCTACCAATGAATAGGTTAATCAAAGCTCAAGTAAAGGTTTATAAGGTTATTCACTTCGGCTACCAAAGAAAAAGTTTAAACGGCTCAACGGGGCATCCAAAGATTAATAAAATCATTAGGAAGGATAAAATTTGGCTAAGTAACTTAAGTACAAAATAATGGCCTAAGATCATGTCCTAGCAATTTATCAATCATAAGTCTCACACAAGACTCCAAGCCAAGTTCTAGAATACGTTCATATGAATGATCCTCTCAAGAATAAAATAATCATGATCAAGCATGATTATCAAGGCTCAAATCCTCACATAGGTAACTAGAATCCTAAGTACTCCTCATAGCACATAATTAAGATCAATTTCACAAAAACTCAATATACTTATCAAATTATACATGCTTTTCATTAATAGAAATTAGCACATGAACATATGAATGCACAAAAATCAATAAGCTTATACCAAATCAATTATACAAGATATCACTTATACATTCCACTCACGCATGAATCACACCCCAACCTATAAAGATAAAAAGAAGAATAAGGGAATCAAGATGAATCGGAGGAAACAAAAAAAACCTGAAAAACTACTCCTCCGGAGCATCATCATCCTCATCATCATCATCCTCATCATCAAGCCTCCACTCCACAATCTGGTGCAGATCACCGATGTGTCTATCCAAGTAATCAACTCGATCACCCAACCTACCAACTTTCTCATTCAAGGCCATGTACCTCTCATTCAACGTAGCATAGTTAGCGTTGGCGAGTGCGAGCTGTCGGTTTGTCTTCTGCTTGCTAGCAACGATCGCGACCAGCTGCTCATGAATAAGGCGGAGCTGCTCCCGTGTATCATTCGGGATAGCCCGCTGCTGCTGCGGTGCTGGCTCATGCTGATGTGTGTCGTGCTGCATTGGCATCTCCTCATCCTGCTGCTCCTCCTCTAAATACTCCTCTTCTTCGGGCTGCTGTGGTGGACGGAACTCTCCTTGATCCACAATCTGCTGTAACTCTGCCATCCTACCTTCCGCACACATCTGCGATACCGCCCTCCAATCACCACCCGACCTCGCTGCCACGGATAAGGCGTTGTGTCCGAGAGAATCCATCAATTAGTTCCTCGCCACCCGAATAGTCATCAGGTTACTCACGTCGAAGGGAAACATGAAATCGAAGGGCTTGAGTCCCCTCGTAAAGAACCAATCTCCATTTCTGAAATGTGCAAATCCTCCCTTCACGCATGTAAACATCGCCAAATCGAGCTCTCCTCCAAATTATAATGCTCAGCCACTATCGTCAGTAACCCTCCAATATTCACCTTTTAAAACCCAATGGTCCTGAATCGATGTAGTTGTGCAATGAAATACGCTCCAACATTAAACTGCACCCCATTAAGCATACACCACAAACCATAAAGCTCTCCTCTAGACATAACAATCCCCTCTGAGCGGGCGAACAATGTGTTGCTCAAAACACGATCCATGTACCTCAAAACTGGATTCTTTATTGAGGAAGCACGAGCCTGCCTAATCTTATAATCTCCAATCTCCCCTGTAATCTCTCTCCAAAACCTATTAGCGTTGAACGCACCATTCTCCAAACGAGAGATCCCCAAAGGCGTCTCAAACAGCTCATTAAAATCCTCAGATGTCCATCTCCTACTCACTCCACCAAGCTGAAACGTACACTGATACGGGTACCCAAGCGGGTCCTTCACCATCTCGAAGGAGCAGACTACTTCCGCTGTAACATGAAAATACGTTGGCCTCTTTAACTCCATAAACCTCCGGATACCCACTTGATCGAACATCCAGAAAATGTCATTCCCGATTCTCATTATCTTCATCGTCTCATCATCTTGGTATCGAGTACGAGCTATCTTGTCCGAGACTTCTTCCCACTTTTCTTTAATCTCATCCCAGTTTTGCATTTGAATTTTGAAGTTCTCGGGTAAACGATCTTGTAGCCTCAGCTTCCTGGTCACTGTGTCCACATTCGAAGGCCTGTCATTCCTCTTTTTCGATCTTACTTCATCTGCCTTACCTTTCCCTTTACTTGATCCTTGTCCCTTTTCTGAAAACATCTACTTCAATACAACCAACAAGACAAGAACACAAGTATATGACTAGCATATCCTATACTCTACTCAAGACTTCAAGCATCCATGCTTAATCAACCCAACTATCATCTCAACATCACTTTCTTATTTAACATGCTCAAAACATCTTCAATCACACTACCTTTAATCTTCAAATCATAAACGACAAGCATGCATCAACTAATTCAAGCTATTCAACAAGAATTTCAACAATTGAACTTCATGAACAACTCCAATTATCAACAATTCAAACCTAACTAACATGCTCATTCATCTAGATGCATCATATCCTTGATCAATCCACATAAAATTCAAGTTCTATCCATAATCAAGCAATCTCAAACCAATAAACATGAATTCATATGAATCAACTCAACAATATCCAATATCACCATGAATTTCAACCAAAATCAACATTAATCAACTACCCATAACACATTTCTTGCAATAAACTTCAATCCTAAGGTAATTGAGTTGAAAAAAACGTACCTTTAGTCTTGCCCATGGTTAACTATCGAAAATTGGAACACAACACTCAAACTCGCACAACTGAACCCTAATTCGCGACGAAATTGCCCCAAATCCACGCCCAATTCAAGAATCAAGAGTGTAGTGTTGTGTAATCGGTGCAAAATCAAGTGTAATTGACGAATTTGTGCAAGGGTGTTAAGGTTCGGGGAGGGTTCGAGGTTTGGTGAACAAAAAGAATGATCGAACCCTTCTAAAAATCCAACTTAAAATGCATACCTGACTGGGTTCGACCTCGGGTTCGACCTGCGGAACAGGTCAAACCTCGAGCGACGAGGTCGAACCTACCTTCTGGACAACTGCTCCTCGTGGTTCGACCTGGGTTCGACCTTCTGAACGGGTCGAACCACTCTTGTTTTGGTCGAACCTATCACTTGAAAAACAGAGTGCTCTGAACGGACTGGTTCGATCTCAGGTTCGACCTTCTGATCAGGTCGAACCACCATACTGTAAATTTTAAGTCACCGGGTTCGACCTTGGTTTGACCTATTAGACAGGTTGAACCAACAATGATCAGGTCGAACCACCTCACTGGATGATTTTCTGCGTCGGTTCGACTTCCTCTGCTTGGTTCGACCTCCTGGCACTGGTCGAACCTACCCTGGCTTTGGTCGAACCTACCCTTTTAAGCTTCCAAACTGAGTGTTCTTCAATCCCTACACACTTCAAACTTCAATACGAATCATTAGGTACCAACTAGAGCATAACTTCATCAAAAATTATTCCATAAAATATCATTCATGAGTAACTCTGTAAAAGAAAACACAACCAAAACCCACTAAACATTAGGCAAGTTGTAAAAAATCGTCACATCAAAATCGATTAAAATTTTAAATATGGCGCAAAAACCAACTCCCCTAACAAATATCACAAAGAAAAGATTATACTATCGGTGCTTATTGAGGTAAGTACATCACACCCCCTCCAAACTTTGTAGAAACCATAGGTGAAACTAAGTTTGCAAAGAGATGTAATTGCCGATAAGTAAGCACTTCAAATATAAAAATTTCTTACACACACGAATGAAATAAAACAATAAAACATGAGGGAAAACCCCCAATAGGTGCTCATGTTTAACGTCGGAGAGTCACGACGGTACCAAATCAGATCAAGGTATCCACAAAGATGACACAAACATTATCCGACGACTTGTAATGCTTCAAGCGATGTCCATTCGCCGCAAAAATGTCTCCATCCTTGTCAATGAGCTCAAAACTCCCCCCTCCTAAGGCTCGATAAATTATGAATGGTCCCGTCCACTTAGACTTCAACTTGCTTGTATAGTAAATGGCGCAAAACTTCTTCTCCTTCAGCTGTCCAAGCACCACTCTAAGTGCTACATCACTTGCATCACACATTAGTACAAACGGTTGAGTCCAATCCGATGTGATCAAGATAAGTGCAGAAATAAGCGCCTCCTTCAAAACTTGAAAAGCTGTTAGACAATCTTCATCAAACATAAAAGGAACATCCTTTTCAAGTAAGCGAGATAAGGGCTTAGAGTATTTTGAGAAGTCTTTTATGAATCTCCTGTAAAAATCGGCATGTCCAAGGAAGGACCGCACTCCTCTTTCATTGGTCGGTGGTGGAAGCTTCTCAATCGCCACCACTTTAGCACGATCTACCTGCAACCCTTTGGCTGAGACATGATGCCCAAGAACAATCCCATCCTTCACCATGAAGTGGCACTTCTCCCAATTCAAGACAAGATTAGTCACTTGGCATCTCTTCAAAATAGTATCTAGGTTAGACAAACAAATATCAAAGGAGGAACCAAAAATAGAAAAATCATCCATGAACACCTCCATGATCTTCTCTATCAAACCATCGAATATTGCCATCATGCATCTCTGAAAAGTAGCAGGCACATTACATAACCCAAATGGCATTTTTTCGAAAAGCAAAGGTCCCGTAGGGGCAAGTAAAAGTGGTCTTTTCTTGATCCTCGGGAGCAATCATAATTTGGTTGTACCCCGAGTATCCATCCAAGAAACAATAAAACTCATACCCTGCAAGACGATCTAACATTTGATCCATGAAAGGAAGAGAAAAATGATCCTTACACGTGTTCTCATTCAACTTCCTATAATCTACACATGTACGCCATCCCGTAGGAATCCTTGTGGCTATCGCTTCTCCATCCTCAGCTTTTACTACAGTCATACCCCATTTTTAGCAACTACATGCAATGGACTCACATGGGGACTATCACTAATAGGATATATGATTCCAGCATCCAACCACGTAAGGATTTGCTTCCTAATTACCTCTTGAATCACGGGATTAATCCTCCGCTGATTCTGAACACTTGCCTTTGCCTCGTCTAACAATCTTATCCTATGCATACAATACGAAGGACTAATTCCTTTCAAATCCTCAAGAGACCAACCAATTGCAGATTTATACTTCCTAAGAACGTTCAATAACTCCTCAAGTTGATCATCATCAAGAGAAGAAGATACAATTACCGGATATTTTTCATTTTCGCCAAGAAAGACGTACTTCAAGTGTTCCGGCAAAGTTTCAACTCCTCCTTCCTCACTTCCATTGGAGGGCTCTCGTTATCCAAAGGCAAGTACTTCCTAGTCCACTTGACTTCTTCCACCTTAGTTCTTTCCGATTCAAACCTGTCATCACCTAAAGCGAGTAAGTTTTCAAGAAATTCAATACATACCTCGTTGGAGAGTCCGTCAAGCTCCGTAGTGGGATAAGTAAGAGACTCCATCAAACATGTCTCAAGAGGATCCTTTGACAGGATCAGAGACATATTCTCCTTCACAATCTCCTCCACCACATCAATACTATAACACTGCGACTCCATGGGCATCTTCATTGCTTTGTCCAAGTTGAAAAGAACTTCTTCGTTGTCCATCCCCAATCTAAGCTCTCCTTTCTGAACATCAATCATAGCTCCAGCAGTAGCAAGGAAAGGTCTCCCCAAGATTAAAGGAATATTATCCTTGTCTTCTTCCATCTCTAGCACAAGAAAGTCCACAGGAAAGACTAGCTTCTCCACTTTGACGAGAACGTCTTCAATTATACCTTTTGGAAACATCATCGACCTGTCCGCCAATTGGAGAACCACTGTTGTAGGGGTCAACTCCCCCAAACCAAGCCTCTGAAAGATGGACAAAGGTATCAAATTGATGCTTGCCCCTAGATCGCATAAAGCTCGCCGTGCCGGCCCATTCCCTATCTCACATAGAATAGTGAAACTCCCCGGATCCTTCATCTTTTGCGGCAGCTTCCTTTGGATGATTGAGCAGCAATTCTCAGATAAATTCACCGTTTCAATTCCGGTTAAGCTCCACTTCTTCAACAATATGTCTTTAAGAAATCGGGCATAGTACGACATCTCCATGATTGCCTCTGAGAAAGGAATGCTCAAGCTTATTTTGTTCATTATCTCTGAAAACTTCTTGAACTTCTCTTTCAATCCCTTCTTCACAAGCTTGTAAGGAAACGACGGAGGTATCTTTGTTTTGGGAATCCCCCATTCATCACAATCAACCTTCTCCGCTTTTTCCTTTTCGGCTCTCAATCGCTTGGCTCTCTCCCACTTTTTCTCAACTATTATGTCTGTACTTTGCTCATTCCAAACCACTGGAGTAGCATCAACATCATCGAGAGTGCTTGGAGTAGCAACATGTAATTTCTGATGGGGTTCGACCAGGGTTTGACCTGTGGAACAGGTCGAACCAGGTACGTACTGGTCGAACCTTGCCTCTGGACAACGGCTCTCTTTTTTGAATTTGAGGTTCGACCTGGGTTTGACCTGTTGAGTAGGTCAAACCATGGGTACCTAGGTCGAATCGGCCTACTGTACTCCTTCCACCATCCGGTTCAACCAAGGTTCGACCTGTTTGATAGGTCGAACCATGACCGTCGTGGTCGAACCATTGCTGCGACAAAACAAAATGCTCCAAGTGGTACGGTTTGACCTGGATTCGACCTGTTGGATAGGTCGAACTAAGATTGATTTGGTCAAACCAGTGTTCTGAAAAAATAGAGTGCTCCGAATTGTCGAGTTCGACCCGTGGAATAGGTCGAACCATCTGCAATTTGGTCGAACCAATGCTGCAATCTCTCTTGATCGTGTCCAGTGTGTTGGTTTGACCTTTCCTGTATGGTTCGACCTTCAATGTTGGTCGAACCATGGTTGAACCTCGCCCTAGACATGTCCAAATTTGATTCCGGCCTCATAGGTCCCTCGTACTGCTTTTCCGACCTCAATGTGATGGCGTTGCAGGACCTTGGATTCTCAATACTTTGAGACGGGAACTTCCCCTTCTCGAGAGTTTGAGTAAGCTTGTTAACACTTCCTGCCATCTCCCCCATCAGCAACGTAAGGTCCTTCACCTGCTTAGATATAACCTCATGGTTTGCATTGATTTTCTTTTCAAGTTTGGCCTCAAAGCGGTTAACTCTTTCAACATTCTTGGCCATATATCTGTTCACATTATCATCAAGACCCGGTTTCCCTTCTTCCACCTTAGCACCTGGATCAACACCCATCGGAGGTTGAATCGCATTATTCGGATTGCTCCATGAGAACTCCGGCCTCCTAGGCTGTTGATAACCACCAGGGGGACCACGATTATTAAAGTTTTCTCGATAGTTACCTTGGTAATTCTGGTTTCCTTGATCTGGATACCTAGTCCCTTGAATACTTTGACCCATGGCATAGTGTGCCTCTTCCAACTCCTCTTGGATTGGTCCCTCATTCTTTAACTCCTGCTGCATGATTGGTACGCGCTGAGACAATTCGCTGATTTGCTTCTGTTGGGATTCAAGTAGCTTGTTAATATTGGACAAGCTAGAGACGATCTCATCCTCTCTACTTGTTTTAACCATTGCTTGTTCAACCTTAGCTACCTTACCAAGGACATAAGTACGTCTAACTCTATCAGTTGGCCAATCCCTCGAATTCATCGAAATATCTTCAAACAACTTTTCAGCCTCTACGGATGACTTTGTAAGCAATGCTCCATTAGAAGAAGCATCCAATAACACTCGTGAATTACAGTTCAATCCATTGTAGAATATACTGATATATTGAGCTTTAGATAGCCCATGTTGCGGACACTTCCTAAGCATATCCTTGAATCTATCCCATGCTTCATGAAATTTTTTACCTCCACCCATAGTAAATTGGTTAATGTCTTGCTTTATCTTAAACACCTTTGAAGGTGGCATGTACCTCTCCAAGAACCTTAACTTCAGTTGCTCCCAAGTGGTGCACTCAGCTACGTTAATAGTGTCGTACCAATCTCTCGTCTTTTCAGTAAGCGAGAATTTGAACAAAAGGATCTTCCTAGCATCTTCATGTTCTCCTGCGTCTTTTTGAGTACTTGCATAGCCCAAGAACTTGTTCAGATGCTGCTGCGGATCCTCGAAAGACCCTTCTGAAAAGGAGTTCCTTTCTATCATGCTAATAAGAGCGGGATGAAGATCGAAAGCTGAATTAGTTCCCCTCGCTCCTAGAAGCCCAAAATTTCCAGCCCCATTGTTTCTGAAAACCTCTCGGATGGCTAGATTATCCAGATTCGCTGCCATGTTGCCTGTCCTTACTCCTGAATTAACTTCAGTTGTAGCTTCAATCGTCTGCGAATTCTGCTCGTCAACTTCAACTCCAAAATTCAGAGCTTTAGTTGGATCAAAAGTTCTTGCCTTGCTCTTCTTCTTCTTATTCTTCTTCTTTCTTGACGATGCCCCGATTTCAGGATTATAGGGTTCAAGTTCACCTTTCTTTGATCTCGTGAGCATGCACCTAAAAAGAACTAAAATTAAAACAACAAAACAAGAAAAATAGCCTTAATAAACTAAAAATAACAAAAAGATATTGTAAGACATCCCCGGCAACGGCGCCAAAAACTTGATGAGCGTTTTCTCAACACACAACTTTAATCCCCAAGTGTGAAGGATATCAATTGTAGTTTCAAAGGTGACCAAGTTAAATATCGAATCCACGGGACGGATAAATATTACTTTTGTTATTTTCTAGCAATTATGACTATGTTGATAATTAGACTTATAGGTTTGTAAGCTAAGTAATAATAAAAATAGCAAATAAATAACAAGAACAAGGAAATAGTAGTTGTGATCAAATAAGATAATAGGTAGTTTGTCAAGCCATCCAGTTTCATTCGTTAATTTATACTTTCGTGTGTCGATATCTGACTCTGCCTTGTAGTTTATGGACGCATCGCTAGACCATACAAATCTATTCTATTGACACAAATAGATAAGCTTTTGACACGTGTGAGTATCCTCAGAGCAAGACGTATACTTTACCTCCCTTTCTAGGTACTATCATAATCAATTATTTTCCGTGCACTTAGTACCCTAACCCGATTTGATCTCCCTTTTTAGGTACTATAAAGTTATACTCTTAATCCTACTTATTAACCCGAATTCAATTCAATTAACAAACATTCATATAAGACAGTTCTAATAAAACCTTGGAATCCCTTCACTTAGAATTATAATAATAAATTCTGCTCATTAGTGAACGCACTCAACCAATAACCATGTCATGCATTCAGACTCTACACAACGATTATTGATGCACAAAATAACTATGAGTACGGATTAAAAACGTGCAATCTTATATAAAATAAACCACAAGTAGTGTTGTACGGAGTATACACACGAAATACAAATTAACTCATGAAACCTTCATAACCCTAGAACTACCGAAGTGGCTCTAGCCCATGATTGATCTAAGAACAACCATGGTTAGTTGGACCAATCTTACTTGAAACTCCAGCTGAACCTCTGTCTCAGCTCTCCTACTTTTTCTCTTGTAATGCGTTGTTGATGACGATCCCTCTCTTCTTTCTTTTTCGTTCTCTTACTGACCGTCTCTTTCTTGACTGCATGAGCCTCCTTTTATACTTGTAATCACGTCTCTAGGGCTTGGAATGGGCTTTTCAAGTAATCCCATACGTTTCGGCCTCGAAAATCCGGATAAGGTAAGTTCCCACACGTTGGTTCGACCTCATCAAACAAGTCGAACCACAGGCCGCAGATCGAACCACAGGTCGAACCTACCTACTAGAAGTATTCTGCACTTGGTTCGACCTCTTGTACAGGTCGAACCCCTCGGGTCTTGGTCGAACCACAGGTCAAACCCCCACACTGGACAATTTTCACTCCTGGTTCGACCAACCGTCAGGTTGAACCCCAACGTCGTGGTCGAACCCATCTTCTCGCAAACTGGTTCGACCATGGTTCGACCTGATGAACAGGTCGAACCCCTTAAGTCGTGGTCGAACCTTCCTCCTGCACAATTTGCAATGCTAGTTCGACCTGTAGGAAAGGTCGAACCCTCCTCCATCAGGTCGAACCTCCTCTCTCCTTGGCGGTTCGCGTGGTCTCGACTTCATCTCTTCGATTCTTGGCACTTCCACTCTGATTTTGCTATGAAAACCACTCAAATAGCTCCACTAACACCTGATTCATGCTAATTCACAATATATATATATATGTTTTCCATCTATTTCTACCTCAAAACTCTCCAAAACTAGCACAAAACATGGTGTCAAACTTGTGAATTTACATACTCATCAGTCCTTCACCAACTATATTTTTTATTCTCATTTGCTTTTATTTTTTTCAAAACTAACATGTCGCAGCTCTACATCCTCTCAAATTTTAGTTTGATAAATTATTCTCAGAATTTTTTCATGCCGATGATTTTCTAATTTTTGTTGGTGGAGAGAAAGGCTTATGAAGTTGGCGTGGAGGACGGAAAGCTATTCTATAAGAAAATGGGTGAGCTTTTGGACACTGTAGATAAACCAAAAGACACTTTTCTTTTTCATTCATTAGCAAGTTAGCTTAGAATTTTTGGGTAATTTTGATCTTGGATGCTGCAATTGCTCTCCACATATAGAACAGGTCTAATTGGTGGGTCGTAGAGAGAACCATGAGTGGTGGAACCCCAGCTGCACATATAAATGACCAATTAAGGGATTGCCTATTGTTGTTTTTGGCCCCTTAGATGGAAAATAGTTGACATATTTTAGGTGAATTACATATTGTTATTAGTTACTATTTTCAATTAATTGGGTTACTCTTTGTAATGAATTGGGTTACTATGAACAAAGTTTTGGATTATTCTTTATGTTTTATGTTCTATTTTGTTTGGTCAACAAGGTTACTTTTTTCTATTAATTGAGTTACTGTTTATAAGGAAATAGGTTACTCTTTGATTTGATATTCTAATTTTAAAAAAATGAAGTAATGTATTGTGAAGAATTAAATTGTATATTTTTATATTAATTGGGTTACTCTTTATAAATAATTATGTTACTCTTTTTAAAGAATTAGGTTACCCTTTGATTTGATATACTCTAATTTTTAAAAAATAAAGTCATATATTGTGAAGAATTAAATTGTATGTTTTCATTAATTAATATTAGGTTACTTTTTATAAATAATTAGGTAGCTTTTTTAAAAAAATTAGGTCACTTTTTTATTTTGATACTCTAATTTTTAAAAAATGACGTCATATATTGTGAAGAATTAAATTGTATGTTTTCAATAATATTGGGTTACTCTTTATAAATAATTAGGTTACCTTTTTTAAAAAATTAGGTTACTCTGTGATTTTTTATACTTTAATTTTTTAAATAATTAGGTTACCTTTAAATTGTATGTTTTCATTAATTAATATTAGGTTAGTTCTTATAAATAATTAGGTTACCTTTTTTAAAAATTAGGTCACTCTTTTATTTTGATACTCTAATTTTTAAAAAATGATGTCATATATTGTGAAGAATTAAATTGTATGTTTTCATTAATATTGGGTTACTCTTTATAAATAATTAGGTTACCTTTTTAAAAAAATTAGGTTACTCTGTGATTTTTTATACTTTAATTTTTTAAATAATTAGGTTACCTTTTTTAAAAAATTAGGTTACTCTGTGATTTTTTATACTCTAATTTTTTTAAAAAAGAAGTCATGTATTGTGAAGAATTAAACGGTATGTTTTCATATTAATTGGATTACTTTTACTCTTTATAAGTAATTGTGTTACTCTTTATAAAGAAATTAGATTACTCTTTGGAATTTATTAAATTACCCTTTATAATAAATTAGATTACTCTTTAATTTGAGACTCCGATTTTCTCTGATTTTTTAACAATAATCTTTTTTATAATGAATTAATTGAATTTTTTTTAGCAAATCACATGCAATTTAATTTTCAAAATGTCTTCATTTTCAAATCAAAAAATTAAAGTGTCAAATCAAAGGTAACCCAATTTATTATAAAAAATAGTAACTTTTTTAAATCATAAACAAATCTAAATAATAGGTAATCCAAGTACTAAACCAAATCACTATAAAATGTAATAGAAAATGGAGTAATCTTGGAAGTTTAATCTTAACAAATTTTTATCATTATTATTGCTATTTTAAAATTCTTTTCTTGGTGTAATGCCTTTTTGTCTTGGAGGCTGTGTCAGCTTCAGAATAAAAGCAACCCCCTCAGCAATTCTTTGTTTCTCAGCAGAAGCTGACTCTGCAAATACAATAAATTTTGTGAGCTCATCTAAAATCATGTAAATAGGTGAAAACACATAATAAGCAGGTAAGCAATTCTTTGTCTTACTTGCTTTGCTCACTTCCCTGGCTAATTGTTCATCCAAACTGGAAGACACTCCTTTTCCAAACACAAATTGACCATATAAGCTTTGCTTCACCTTAATATCTCCAAAATCTTTATCTTGGATATTCTATCAGTTCCAAGCTTTTCAACAATAGACATCTTCAAGAATTATTTGCCATAGCTCGGGTAAACATAAAATTTAAAGTAATAATGTATAATCCAACAAATTCATAAACCAACACCAATTTCACCCAAGATGGAGTATCTCTACTGCATACACCTTCTATTTGGAATATGATCACTTTTATCATCCCAATTTCTACTTATAATCATAACCAGAAATTAGTCAGAATACTCAATAACCACAACAGAAATTAGTCAGATTACTCAATACTCACAACAGATGGAGAATATCATTTATATACCAATAGAGAGGGGAAGGGATGTGCAGCCTTCGGCGAATCTTGGCGGCGTGGAAGTTTCTAGAGAAACTCTGCAACGGTGAGGAGCAGCGACTGGATTTAGGCGGTTCAGTGAAGGATCTCTTAGGAAAAGGACCGACGGGCGGTGCGATTCACTGTGGTGGTGAGAAACAGCGACAGAAGCGTAACTGGCGGCGAACTCCGACGACAGGTTCGAGCGGTGTCGTGAGCTGTAGGACAGGTCTCTGATTTCTGGGAAGGTAGAGAGAGAATGAGTCTTCTCTTCAAATTGGAAATTCACGATGGGAAGAATGATTAATGGATCAATTTTGATTTTTTTTGGGCGTTTGACCAAAATGATAAGAGTGGGATCCGAATTAAGGAGAGAATCCGGTTCTACCAAATATTTGGTAGCACCAGTCCCATGCTAGTCCATCTCATACTGTATATGTTAATCAATCAGTTTGAAAAAATTAAATAAAATAACTTTATATTTAAATCATAGAAATTGTGATTAAACGCCTAATTTAATTTTCCTGTCTCACCAATTTTTGCATGTATTTTTGTAGTATATACTACTACTAGAATGAATCCCTGTATTACACAGATTTTTAAAGTTATAATCTAATATAAATTTAAATAAAAATTCAATTTATATACACTCAAATATGAATTTGTTTTGTTGGTAAAAGCTTAATTTCGTTGTTAAATTAATTTACTAATTTTTTTTTAAAATATTAAATTAATTTTTCAAATTTTGTTATATTATTGCAGAATTTAATTAATTAATTATTTTAAAAAATATGTTAATTTAATAAAGTTAATTAATATAAAATAAAATAAAAATTTAATATAAATCAATTCGATGAATTAAAAAAAAATTAACAAAATTGTTTAAAAAATTATAATATTAACCTTGAAAAAAAAATTAATAACTTAAAGAAATAAAAAGATTAAAATATAATAAATTTTTTTAAAAGAAAACAAAATTAATTAAAATAATTTTTAAAAAATAAAAAATTAAAAGAAAGTTTAAAAAATATAAAAGAATATCCATAAAATTAATCAATAAAAATTGAAATAATAATAATAATAATAATAATAATAATAATAATAATAATAATGGAGGATACCTTTCTTCAGAACTTTAATAGAACTTAAGAAAACTTTTGCTCTTTACGTATGTATAATGTATGAATAAAGAGTTTTATTTATAGGTGCAGAGTATATTATTCGCACAAAAATTCACATGAAAAACTCCAAAGAAAAAAAGAATAAAAATCAATAGAAAAGTTTAAATGAAAACAAAAAAAAAATTAAAAGAGAATTTAAAAAATACTAAAAGGAACATCAAAATAATCAATTAAAAAAATAAAATAACAAAAGAAATGGAAACTTTCTTTAGAGAGTGAAAATAATTTTTATTCGTTTTAATAAATAATTTATGCGAACTAATTAATAAAAAGTCTTATTATATAGGTGGAGAAGGATAACTTTTTCATTTTTTTCTTATGTTTATAAATAAAATTTGATTTGATTTTTTTTATCTAATCATATAAATATTTGGATCTTAAGAAAATTTATGTATTTATCACTAATATTAATTAGTAATTATTAAAATTTAAATTAGTTCAGGTGACGACACATCATTAGAATTTTTTTTTTTGTAAATTTAATCAAGAAATTAATAACGTTAAAAAAATTAAAGATTAAAAATTACTAATAATAATAAAAATTCGAATTAAAACTAAAAAACAAATAGTAAATAAAAAAATAATCTAAAGAGAAATAAAAAAATTAAATTAAAAGATAATAAAATTAACCAAGAAAAAATTATTAACATAAAAAAACATAAGATTAAAAAATTACATACTAATAAAAAATTTAAAACAACATAACAGAATTAAAAAAATAATAATGAAAAAAAAAGTTAATCAAAAGAGAATTTAAAAAATAAAAATGCAAAAATTAAAAAAAATATATATTTCACATTCATATCCAATCTTAAAATAAACTTATTTATATATCATTAAATTTTAATGTCGGTGAAAATATATTAAAAAAAACAAATAAAATTAAAAAACGAAGGATAATTAAAAAAGTTTAGAAAAATATAAAAGAAAAATTATAATAAAATTAATATATATATATATATAATAAACTTATTATAAATAAATTAGAAAAAATAAGAAAATAAAAGGAAATCATAACAAAATTAATTAAATAAATTTGCAGAAGCATGAAAAATGAAATTAATGACGTTAATTTTTTTTTTAAAAAGTTACATACTGTTGAGAGTGGAATTTCACGTAGTTTAGGTCTCACATTGCACTGTTTTTGATAGAATGTGACCATGATTTTGTATAGAATGACATAGTTTTTATATCTTGCATAATTAAGATGCTACTAAGGTGTTTTATTGAGTTTTGAAGGGTAAAACATGATCAAAAGTTCAAAGTTGGAATGAAGAATGAAAGTATGAAGGAATATTGAAAAACGCACGTCCCCGTTGCATAATTTTTTTGTATTTATGTAGAATTCCAATTTGATCATGCAATATATAATTGGAAAGTCACAGAAGATAGGATTGTTTTGACGTAAAGAACACTCCAATCAGATTCCAAACGAGAAAGTTATGATCAAAGTAATAACGTCGTGCATGCTGTGCCGAATAGAACGGCTGTGCCACTTTGCATGACTTTTTATATATTTAAATGTTAGAGTTTCAATGATTTCTTTATATGAATAGAAAGGTAAAGAAGAGATGATCGCATGAGCGCAAAAATAACTCAATTCGAAGTCCGTATGAGGAAGTTATGCTCGAAACGGTGAGATCGTGCAGTGCAGTCACTGCAGCTCTGCAACCCGCTCGGGAAGCAGCTCGGCTCGAGCTGCAAATAATTTTTACCGAGCTGGGGTCCGACGGCACCCTCTGAATGTCAGTTTTTCACCCATATACAGCTCGACTATCACTCGGCAAGGTTCAGACCCAGCTCGGCTAGAACTGAGTGCCGAGCGGCCCAGTTCTGAGCCCAGTCGCGGCCTGTTCAATTCTGCTACGTATTTATACCTTTAGATTGTGTTTTTAGAGGAGAATCGACGCAAAACAGCCCTGCAACAGTCCAAGAGAGATAAAGGGAGATCGATACACAAATGGAGAGAACCCATCCATAATTCATCATCAATTCACACCTCCAACACCTTCATATCAGATTAATACGATAGATTTCCTAAACTGATACGCATGTACGACACAATGATATGCATACAGAAGTTTTAAAAATTCATGACAATACACATAAGCTTCTTAAAAAAAAATTAAAATTCTTCACATATCATCAAAAGTTTCACCACACCACCACGCATCTCCGTTCAACCTCAACCTGAAATCATATGAAAGGGGTGAGCACTACAACCGCTCAGTGAGATAAAACATTATCACAGTTAAACATCATATAAATCACTTGAAATCATACAATCGTATAACTTGTAAATTTTGTAAACATGTATCTTGTATCATGTACTATGTCATGTCATGTAACTTGTCATGCCGTTGGCCAACTAATGTCTGTGCACGGTGAAGAGGACTTCATATAAGACCGTCGTCCCCGCGATGTATGCTTATGCTACTGTAACACTTATTACATATCACAGGACAAGATTAATATTTCTGTTCATATCTTTTCATATCATACACATCGCAAGATAACAAATAATTCACATAACATTTAAAGGAAATAATATAAAACCCCACCTCAAATCTTACGAATACCAGAAAAGTTAAACATAAACCCAACCGAAGAGCAAAACATAAACTCACAGAACCATCTATATACCATATGAGGGAGAAAGTTAAACAATAGGGAAAGAAATGAGAAGGATATGTAGAACTCTTTGAAATGTGAAAATTGAGATCGGTAGAATGAAATTGTATGGTAATAATTTGAATGAGAAACTGTGAACTATAAAATAAAAACTATCGCATAGAAATTGAATTATCAAACCGCAGAATTAATTGATGTTGAGAGAGAAATGTGGGAGACGATGCAACTGCCTCGGCGAGATCGTGCAGAGAGAGAATAAGATATACGAATAAAATATTTGAAAATATTTTTCTATCGAAAATCGTATAATTAAACCATATCCATCCCTTAATTTCTAATTTTGAAATTCAAAATAAATGCTTTTTCATATTTAAATAAATTGAAAATTCAGGATATTACATTCTATCCCCCTTAAAAAATATATTTCGTCCTCGAAATATTACTATTGTCAAGCATACATTAAATCAACTATCACTAATAAATGAGAGTTCTCAAGTTTTCTATTCGATTTATAAACATATAAAGTAATATCATGTAAATATTGAACATAAATAATATCATGTAAATATTGAACATTACATGTGCCCTTTTCCAGCCTAGCTAAACAACGTATCCAGGAATTTCCAGTGCGCAACACCCCTCCCGTCGACGGCCACTTACACCATTCGCAACCATAAAACTCGCCGGGAAGATCCAAGAACTGGTCGGACTGATGTACAGTCTGCTACCCAGTCTTACCGGCATGCCCAGACTACTCCAGATATGGTCCCGATCGGAAGTTTTGCTAGGCCCAATCAAAATGCCGCGACCCTATTTAGTAGACTAAAAAAAAATAAGAAGACCCGATCAAAAGTCTGCAGTCTCGTCTGGTAATCGCTGACTCCTTCAGAAAACGCCATCGATCCACCTGGAAGTACCATAGACCCACTCAGCCAGCAGGAGGCTCGCAGGGAACACGTGAGGACGCACCCCGAAGGACTGTAGATCCATTCGAAACAGGGAGCAGGTCCGCTCGGAACAACGATTTATCGCGTCCCATGAACACAGCGCCAGCCACGCCATGCGCCCACATACACCAGCACCGTGCACGACCATCGCTCTCACAATCTAGCCTCTTCAGACCACCGCCTCCATCAAACTTGTCCAGCGGTCAACGATACGCCATGGTATCATGCCTTCTGTACTTGCTCGCACCTCTCTCAAGTCATGCCACCGGAAGGCCCTTTCACCGTGACATCTTATCAAGGGTGAAGACCACACTTTCACTGTTCCACGCCACCACAGATTACCCAATAGTAATTACGTACATCATCGCGGTGCAACCGTGAAAACGTGTGCAGTGTACAAATATCATGGAGCAGCTATAGGGTTTATACAGATAGCAAAATCAAAACCCTTTCAATCATGCAATCATTATTCAAGAATAATTCACATTAAACCCTAGCCCAACGTGTCATGTTTAGCCTTAGAACTTACACTCTGATACCAATTGTTGGTGTTTGGATCTTTAGGTTAGCATGAACCGTTAGGGTTCCATGTGTTTCTAAATCAGCAAAAGCAAGAAATCATAGAAATATATTACCTTTCACCAGGGTATATTGAAGAAGAAGGATTCTCGTCGGCAGCCTGTGCAGGCGCACGGTTTTGGCCATAACTTCCTCATCTGATCTCCGATTGGAGTGATCTACATGCCAAAATTTTTCTCTCTTCCGTAGCTTTCCAATGGTATATACACTTATAGTTTGGACTTACACACGATTTTATAAAAATTGGTAAATTTGACGGACAGAAATAGCAAACGACCTTCCGGTCTTTTGTTGTATTCCTAAGCCACGTCTTGATGTTGTGTGGGTAACGATCTACAAAACAATCTCAGTCTGCAATCCTAATCTGTCTTTCACGTGTTTAGGCATGATTGTCATATATCTAGATTGATGAGAATGGCTATTATATAGGCTACGACAGGGACCAGGAGGAGAAATTAGGGTTTGGGCCTCCCATTGGGCTTAAGCATCCAAGTTTAGCCCAAAATTTATACTTAAGTCCAATAATAATAAATCATTCCACTAAAGAAATATTATTGCACTGCCACCCTAATCCCAAATTACATTTATGGGCTCCTTCTTATTATGAGCTCGTTAGTTTCCCCGTGTTTACGATTCAATGCCCATTAATTAATTAAGTCATTGACAACTCCATTAATTAATATGTTTACCGAAAGTAGTATCACTCAACCTTATTATCATGCCGGAATAAATCCACCTGTAGGGTTTACATAATAATCATTATGAGCTCCTCAAGGGGACATCATCAACCAATTCCATTAGGACATAGATTCCTTCTACAATCAACAGCATACCATAGAGACAACACTATCTCCTAACTCACCGAGCATATTGATTTAACTATTAAATCTCACCTATTGATGAATTAAAGAAATAAATACTGGCTTACATGTCGAGGTTATTGTATAGGGATTAAGAGTACGAACATCTATAATAACAGAGATCAAGTTTTATTATATAGTCAGTATAAACCGAACGATCTCAACGTGGTTCTGTTCAATACACAAAGTGCACTAGTGCAATTTTATAGTCAAGACAGACTAATGCCAAATCACACTACAACCATACCGATAGATAGTCCCCGTCTATCTCGATTGTGAATATCTATTTATACTTTATAAGGAGCCGATAATATGATCTTCCGTGTGACGCCGTACACCACATTATCTATAGTATAAAGTAAATGGACTTTTGCAATAACTTAATTGCAAACGTTTGATCACATGATTCTCATTTCAAATATTGTCAAAGCATTGTTCATACAAAAAACTAGACTTTTAGTATACAATCCAACAGATACTGGATAGGAAAAGAATAGTCAAAGTAGGGTGAAGTGAGGGTGAAACTTTGACACGTGGAGGTTGATTAGTAAAGAAAATTACACGTCAGCATCGGGCAACCCACCTGTTGCCCGATGGTTTGAATTGCAAATCCATATTAAGGTGGAGTATTTTTTTTGTAAATTTTCATAAGTTTGGACTAATTTAAAATCGAAGCAAAGGGGAGGACTTTTGATGTAATTAACCCTTAATTTTACATATTTTTTAGCCTCATAAATAATTTTCAATAAATACACAAATGTGTTAAAGAATGTACATGTATCAATCTACGTCTCATATGATTTGATTTTTCAGGTCTTATCAGCCTCACATCTTTGAACTTTTACAAGTGATAGTGAGGTGATTCTCTCCTTAGGCAACTAAATAAAGAAGAGCACGGGAAGTGAGTGAAGTTTTAGAAACTGAAGGATGTAAGAGTTCATGCATGATCCCTCTGTAAATATATCAGTTGTTCATCTATGGCAAGACATTTCTAAGATCTCCTCAAATTCAAATATTGGGTAATGGTATTATCAATCAACCTTTAAGTGATCAACATTACAATTATTCAAGGTGCTAAATCTGACATGTGCTAACTATATAGATTTAGCACCCTTTTGTTTTCAATAAATCAACTGAATTTCATGGTTAATCTGGGTTTTATTTATTATTAAATTTGAATTTACTACGTTGATTGGCTTATTCATAGGGGTAAAAAATGTAGGTTAAAATGAAGGGAGGCTAAGAGTTGGTTGGTACCCTATTGTTTCGAATATTTGTTAACTCTTTTAGGGAGTTTGTGTTCTAGCAGTATCAATTTGCCTATCAAGCTAAAGTGTAAAAGAAAAATATGTGTCTCTAAACATCAACTATTGATAATACAAAATTAATAATTTGAATATAATATTATCATAATACTTTTCTTAAAAACTATTGATGAATTTAGTGAAACCTATTTTTAAAGATTTAAGACCATTTTATTTTAATATTTTCAAAAAAAAACATGTTATTAGTTAGGAGATTTTATTATTGATTATTTTAATACTTATGACAGTTTAATATTAATATTTTTCATCATGGGATTTTATAATAATTTTGGTACCTACACATTAAAAAAGTTTATTTAAAAATAGTTATTTTAATAAAAGAAGAAATGATGTTATAAAAAAGTTTATTTAAAAATAAATAATATGTTATAAAAAAGTAAAAAAAAAATTATATTTAAAAATGCATCTACCCGTGCAACGCAGGGTTTAGTGTTCGTTTCAAGGGTGAGATTAAGACTTACCTCTGTGGTTTATGGTATACTCCTACCCAGTGATTTGGGGCATAATATCCCCCGAGGGTGTGATATATATCGGCAGGGTTTAGTGTTCGTTCCCTATGGTTTATGATATACTTTTATCCAGTGGTTTAGGACATACTATACC
Organism: Pogostemon cablin; assembly: GCA_023678885.1. Classification (NCBI taxonomy): domain Eukaryota; kingdom Viridiplantae; phylum Streptophyta; class Magnoliopsida; order Lamiales; family Lamiaceae; genus Pogostemon; species Pogostemon cablin. The sequence continues at coordinate 19,966,761 of CM042997.1, read as the reverse complement.
TCAAGGGTTTACCATTTATCAGTAGGGAATACTGTTTGTTCAAAGGACAAAATTATGATTACCCAATGATTATTGATATACTGTATCCCAGTGGTTTAGGGCATAATATTTACCGAACCTTAACTCTTGACCCTTTACCCTCAATCCTAAACCTTAACTCTAAAACTTAAAAATAGACCTTTCCAAAACTAGACAAGACCTTTCTAATAATAGACCTCTCTATTATACTTTACTAATTGTGAATTATTGATAAGTCATAATTTTACCTCATTATTTTAGATGAATTCATATATATTTTATGTGAGTTGTGGTTTATTAAATGTTAATCACGACTTATTTCTATTTTATACACTTGATCTCTAATTATTTTATTTCTTATTGAAATAGGCCAAAAACTAGAGAAATTGTACAGTCACATTAATTTATTTTGTGACTGTTACAATTATCTTTATTGCAGAAAATTAGAGATTTGACAAGTAAATTAAGGAGGCATTTGATTTGAGGAGAAAAGAAAAACTTACCAAAAATGAAAGAGTACAATGAACCTGGACACTCTTCAAAAAAGAAGGTCTAAGAAAATAATTAATGGTTCAAATCAATACACGATTTTTGGGGTCTTTAAAAAGATCAGATCACACGACATTTAGGATCATTTCTTGACGTTGGAGACAGCCATTGGAGGAGCAAGTTCCACCCGAAGAACATCGGTGTTATCGATTTTGTCTTTTTAATTTAATTTCGATTATGTAATTTTATTTTTAGTCCAAGGATTGTGAACCTCCTTAAATTAATTTATATGTTTGATTAGGAATAAAATTACCAACATGTTTTATGGATTTATTTTGTGATTGACTTTGATATGAATTATTATATTTCAATTGCTTGTTTAGATTAACCGTCTCAATAGGTAATTGATTGTTCAATAGCTATTTTACATATTATATTATAATTCGTAATTGTTATAATATTGTGAATTGAGTAGCAAAGTGAGAGGGTACCTCTTGAAATCACGAAATCTAGTTTGTATGATTTTTAGTTGGTTTTCATAGCCTAGTAGTCCTATATCTAAATCCTAATGCACTCTTAGATTCGAAGCTCTTTAGGTCGCTAGAGGGTAGTTTAATTTAGAGGTCGTACTCTAGGTTATTATTCATAAAGATATTTTGGACTAATTTGGTCGTACCATTAGTCTAGGGGCTTGAGTTTATGAACTTGTTGGTGTTTTAGGAATTTCATCCATGTGAATTAGGATATGGGAGTGGATCAGATTCTTGGACTAGGTTTTAATTTTATTTGTTCTCTTATTTTATTATTTTTGTACTTTTAATTATTTACTTTCATGTCTAATAGTTTAGAATCCAATCCAAATACCCCATTCGGATTACTTTTAGAAACACACTGAATTCAATTTAAATTCGATTATTCCTTATGAGATCGACCCTTACTTACCCTACTACATTTTTAGTGGGTTTGTTTGGAAAAATTACAAATTTTATTTTTTTGTGCCGGCGATAGCACACCAATTATATAGGTATTTATGAATGCAATAACTCTCGATACTTTTTGTATAAAAATGGATTAACATTCCTATAAATGAAGAATTTAAAATTACTTCTAACTCGAGCATTCTCTGATGTACTTAGATATTTAAGAGGTCACTCTAATATCTTGAAGCTTATGTAAGATGTCATTGATGTACTCATCATCAAATCACTGAAAAAAGACTTGCAGATCCGTTTAAAATTGCGGTTCTTGGTTGTTTTGATGGTGGAGTTTTTATATGACACTTGATTGATTGGGTAGAGATAAAAATATTTAGATAAAAAGCAACTTTTAATATATATTTATAAGTCATTGCTTTCTCTACTTTTTGTATGGTTGTGGGGATGTTTGTTTGATAGAAGATGTCAAATTTTATGGTGTAAGTTTGTTCATATCATTGTTAGTTTCTTTTTTTTGGTTAAAGATTTTATTTTTATATAAAATCACTAACTGTCTAACGCACGACACGGGTAATACTATTGGACCAATATAGATGGACTTTTGATTTTTTTATTAATAATACAAATAAATTCAGGAACACAAAAAAATTAAATTAAAAAATTTATACGACTATATATATATAATTGTTTATATTATACAGAGAGGATATCAATTTGGTGTCAAGTTAAGATTGAATATAGTTACAAACCTATTATTTTTTTTGCATTCTCAATTTTATTCTCTTTTGAAATATTGCTAATTACTTTTAATTTTTTAATTTATTATTAATGTAAAAATTTGCAACTATTTTTTTGGATGGATTATATTACAAGATTTTGCAACTCACACTTCCATAAAAAGGAAAAATAAACAAATAAACTAAGAAATATCCCTCTAAGTTACTTTAATTTCAAATTTATCATCACCTTTTTAACACACATAATATACTTTAACATTTAATTATTACCAAAAAATACAATACTACCCTCAAAAGTAAGTAGAAAATTATTTTTCTTAAACTCCGTATCTACGGTAAACATAAAGATGAATTTGAGACGGAGGGAGTACAATGCAAAAAAAAAAAATACAAATAATATTGTTACCTAGTTTAATTAACATTATTATAAATTATATACAGAACAGAAATAATTTTACGAACTATTTGTTTTATTAATATTTTTCATTATATAATAAATACTCCATAAGATATTTTAAAATACATCTTATTAATACTTTTCATTATATAATAAATACTCCATTAGATATTTTAAAATACATCTCCCCGTGGAGTGCATGGGTTCGTTAGCTAGTATATATATATATATAATAAGACAAATTGGAGGCACTTATGTTCCCGCTTAAATTTTAAGGGCAAAATTTTTGTCCTTAATAAGGGATTATTATCCCATATTTATATATATAACTTACTATAAATTATCTTCTTAATTATAATATCTACATGTATATATATAATATGAGCTAATTATGTAGATTAATTATTCTGACATACATATTATCAATTTAGGCCATACATATTATCGTACACAAAGTCTTTTTTTTAATTATTATCAATTTAGGCCATACATATAATTATTATTAACAAACATTTTATTAAATTTTTTTAGTTATAAATTAATACCATATTTTAATACAAGATTATTTATTAATCTCATTTCTTTATCAATCTACATGATACATAATAATAATAATAATAATAATAATAATAATAATAATAATAATATTGTTAATATTATTATTATTATTATTATTATTATTATTATTATTATTATTATTATTATTATTATTATTACATCTATCTACACCATTTAATTTAATAACCTATAAATGTTTTGTTTTTTAAATTATAAATTAATGTTATATTTTAATCAATTTAGGTCATAAATAATAATAATAATAATAATAATAATAATAATAATAATAATAAGTTCTTTGTTTAATTTTTGAATTATAAAATAATATCATATTTTAATTAAAGATTAAAAATTAATATATTTTTTTTCAATCAAGATCGTAATAATAATAATAATAATAATAATAATAATACTCCATTCATCCCACATATTTGTTCATGTTTATACGGGCACGAAGATTGAGATATATTTTTTTAGTATATAATGTAAGAAAAAGTAGGGGTAAATTGGTCATTTAAAAAGAAAAAAGTAAATAAAGTTATTTGGAATGATGAATAAAGTGTAAAAAAAGTGCATAAAATTGTTGGTATTGATGAATAAAGTGTAAAAAGTATGTAAGACGTATAGTGTATTTTTACTATTAATGGAATGTAAATAAATACATAGGACACCCCAAAATTAAAAGTGCGAATAAATACGTGGAATGTAGGGAGTAATAATAATAATAAAATAAATAAACGATAAAGTATGTTATGTGTTTTAAAAAGGTGATGAACATTTTTAAATTAAAATATGTTAGAGGGATATTAGTTGGTGATTTTTCCTTTTACGAAAGTATATGAAGTTGAATTTGGAACAAGTCAAAACAGAAAGTGTAAAGTTAAAATTGGAATGGAGGGAGTACTTGAATTCTAAAATGTCATTATTTGAAACTTAGAAGTTGTGATATGTAGTACTTCACCAGTCTTACGAATGTTGTTACATTTACAATTTACACAAAGATTGAGAAATATTAAATTTAAGGTGCAGTGGGTTGAAATATAGTATAATATTTTAATATATAAAGGGTAACTGTTTTAGTGTTATGTGTGGGGTCCATGAAGATATATTAGTTATTTTGTGTGAGTCATATTTACTAAAAAGAGAAATATAGCAACACTTGCGGTATGCCATTTCTTAGTAAAATGTAATATACTCATGGACGAAGAAATATTTTTTTTAATATAATAATGATTTGGAAACTTATTCAAGTTGTGAGTTTCCAATAATAAGTTGTGTTATTATTGAATAAGGTTACAAATCATTATATTAAAAAAACTTAATTATCTTATGAGTATTGTTACATTTTTCTAAATAGAATGTCCTACAAATATTGTTACATTTCTCTTTTTTTTGGTAAATGAGCTCTTACAAAATAACCACTATTTCTTCTAGGAGTGTGCACGGTGCGGTTTTACGGTTATTTCGATAAAATCTAAATTGCATTGTTATATGCGGTTCAGTTTAATAATTAGATTTAAATTGCGGTTTATCGAGTAAAATTTATAATACGGTTTTATGTGATTTTTTGCGGTTTAACATATTACATAATAATACAATACATATGGATGTATAAAAAAATAAATACGTGTACATGCTTAATTTAAATTGTTCTTCACCCTTAGAAATAAAATATTATAACAATGATCAATTTAGATAATGAGATATTAAATATATGAAATTATAATTTGAACTCCATAACCAACTCAAATAATATAATCTTTGTGACTTAAAGCAAACTTTTATCAAAATTATTTCTCAATCCAAATTAGTGTATATCTTTTTACCTCTTCAATAATACATAATTATATATGTATATACATAATATATATTTAATTTTATAATTTAAATAATAGAGTGCGGTGCGGTGTATTTTTAGATGAAAATCGAAATTGCATCATTCAAGCGGTGCAGTTTTCTCCAATAAAATTAATCGCGGTTTAGGTGAAAAACACTAAGTGCGATGCAATGCGGTGCGGCTCGATCGGTTTTTTCGATTTTAAAAAATTGTTGCCCACCCCTAATTTCTTCATAGGCCCACACATAACACTATTTACACATTATACATTAAAATATTTTTATTTTTCAATCTATTACACATTAAATATAATACAGTATTTCTTTATATTCGTGCATACAGTAAATGCAACAACATTTGTAGGATGGGTGAAGTACTCCATAAGAATATTAAAAGATTATTAACAACCTTCTAAAATCCAAATAAGTTATTATATTAAAAAATTATTAACTAATAGTTACATAGCACATAATATAATTTAAATAAAAAAATAAATAATAAATAATATTGTGATAAATCTAAGTAAATGTAAAAGAAAATGAAATTAAAGAAAAGGTGAATTGTCCAAAGCTCCAGTGAAACACCTTCCGTCCAGGCGTCCACCCTTTTTATCCATCTTCATTTCTGTCTGTATTAGTTTTCTTAATTTCTCTCTTATTGAAATTTCCCTTGAAAATTTCTTATTCGTGATTCTTCCGAATTCAGAGATTTCGCTGCCATGAGGGTTAAGTATTTCGCGAGAAATTATGTTTTATTTCCTTTGATTTTTGGGGATAATTGTGTTCATTTTGCAAGTTATTTTTCTCTCCGATATGCTGATTTTGGTATAGAATTATCAACTTGTGTACTTTTTTTGTAATTTTTGAGATGGCTTCCCTCTAAAGTTCCCACCGCCCATTGCAATTCACGGCAACATCAATCGCCACAGATCTGATTTCTTTACGGCCAATTCCCAATTTTTTACGAATTGGTGATATGGCTCCTATTTCACGGTCAATTTTGGCCCTTTATTCACAAGGCTGTACGACTTCAGATTTGGGGAAACTTTCCTCACCCATCCTTAGGTACAGATTCTTTCACCGTTAATTTTCGCTCACTGTCGGCGGCGCCACCACGGCTGTTCAGACACGTTCGCTTCCGACATATCCTCAGCCTGCTTCCGACGCGATTTTCGTTGGCCCCTAATCGGAGTCCCCTAGGGCTTGCGCTCTATCTGGGATGTCTAGGCAGCTTTTTCCCCCCGTCTAGGGGTTCCGTACTTCATACTTCTCTTGCTGGAGAACCTTCTTGATCGTGCAGATTTTTCTTCTTGCTTTGTCTAGGCAAAGCTCTTTTGTCCAGCCGTAGTATATTTTGAGCAGCATGAGATAGTTTAGGCTGGATTCTTCTGAAATTGGTTTGTGTCAGTTCTTTCGAAATCTGTTTGATGCCAATTCTGTTTTGATCTATTTTGATTTACCATTGTTTTTAACAATGGCGTTGGCCACCTCCTTAATTGCACTTGGATTGTTATCAAAGAGGGAGTAGGGCTATTCACTCCGACGGCGGCAACACTCGCTCTCATCCTAAGCCTGTTGCTGATCACGCAGCTCGAGATCAGTCCTTTGTATCAACCCATGTTTATTACGGATCAAGCGATCGCCTTTGAATTAACTCTTGATTATTATTGGTTTTTGAGATTACTTTTGACGTTCTCTCTTCCTTACTTGCGTGCCCATTTTTTTTTTTTAATATATTTAACATACGGTATATTAGATAGGGCTGGAGAAAAATACTGAAATTTCGGTATACCGCCCTTACCATAACGAAAAATACCGATTTTACCAAAATTTTAGGTATGCCGGAATTTTTGGTAAGATATGATACCGTATTGAAAATTTTGATACGATAAAGGTATATAAATGATCAATACCGCGGTATTTTGGTATATGCCGAAATACCGTAAAATATTCAATTTTTGAGTAATATGATACGATATTACCATATTAGATGATACATACAATTATAATTATTATTTATGTATTATAATGTTTAATTAAATTATATATATACACTATTTTATTAAAGATTAAATCTAAAATCCTACGATATATTTCTTCATAATTATAAATTATTGATAAAGTTCATTGACTAATTTCATGATATTAGTACTTCTTTTTTAATTATGTATTATATCTTATATGAAAATTTAAAAGTGTTGATTTTAATATAAGTTCCATATATTTTTGTGTAGGTCTCTTAGGTACTATTTATTTAATGACAAACACTTGTGTAAAACGGGTTTAGATATATTAATTATGTAAACTCGATTACTGTTTAGTACATAAAAAATTACTCTTTAGCACATAAATTGTTACTTTTTAAATTAAAAAATTACTCTTCAAATTCTTTTAAATCACGATGTATCGATTACTTTAAGTACATAAAAAATTACTTTTTAGAGATACGAATTATTACTCTATAGTGTAAAAATTATTACTCTTCAAAGAATAATTTTTTATATATTAAAGAGTAATAAGGCTTACCTGTAAACCCAGTTTTCATGAGACTTACTCTTATTTAATTTGGTCGTTTGTAGATTGTTGTATAATTTTAAATTTGTTATTTATTAGAGTTTGTTTTATAGCTATCTTTCACTTTTCTAGTACATGTTTTTATTAGATTTATTGAATTTTAGATGTATAACGGCATAACAAACTATCTAATAGGATGGTATATACCGATATTTTAGGTATGGTATGGCATATCGAAATATTGGTAAGTAGAAGGTATACTATTTTCTTACACCGAAATATTAGTATACCGAACTAAGGTATACCGAAAGTTTAGGTAAGGTAACGGTATGATTTTTTATATACCGAAAATTTTGGTACGGTATATGGTATGACCAAAAATCTTCGGTATGTCATACCGCCCACCCCTAATATTAGATCTATCTATAGATAGCATTCTTAATAAATGAGTGCTCTGTATCTATCATTGTTGTGTATAAGTTAGGGTGTTGTGGAGATTGATATATTTTCTTGGTTTTCGTGTAAGTATTTAAAATATAAGCACTTACCAGATCTAGTGAGAATGTACATTCCATCATTTTAGTTGAACATCTTCAAGTATGGTTGATTTATACCAAGTATGGTTGAACATCTTCTCTAAAGTCTGTGTGTGTGTGTCTGTGTGTTTAAGATGCTATCATGCAATTGCATCAAATTTTGGAGGAGAGCATGAAAGGGAAGTTTAAAGACCACAGAGTAGATTGCATTCTAGAATTGAAAAATAAATTGTTTTATGTGTTGTGTTTTGTTGTCATGGAAATATTTAATTTAGAATTAGTTGTTTCATTAGACAGGAACATGTCTACTAATCAGAACATCATAAGATAGATTTACTTTTATGCTTTTTCTATTTTCTAAAATTCTAAATTTATCTTATATTAAGTTGTTCAAATTTACAGAATTGATGAACATCATTTTTTGGTCTGTGCAAATACATTGCCAATTATGGGTTGCCTACTTGATATCTGATATAGACACAACAGTCTCAGAAGTCCTCAAGGGGTATACTTTTAATAAACTAAAATTGCTTGTCTTTACGGTCTTCAATCTAGTGAATTAGTTATAAACTAAAGTTCTTCTTAACAGATATTAGATGATGATTTTTCAAAAATGACCTTTCTTTGTGCTGATCAATCTGTTAGTCTTCATGCTAAATATCAAAGTAACTGCTGTGTGAGAATTTCCAGGCATCTCTTTCTCTCCTTCACACAGAAGAGACTAATTACGTTGTTTACAGTTTTTACTAACAAATATTAGAAGATGATATTTCAAAGATTACCTTCACATAGAATTCCTAGGCATCTCTTTCTCTACATCAAACACAAAAGACTAATTATGTTGTGTATATTTTTAATTATTTATTATGGAATCAGTTTTATTCGTTCTTGTCTGCAAAATTCCCTAATTCGTTTGACATAAGATATTTAACCACTTTTTTTAGTATCCTGTATCAGTTTCATAGATGAATCTTGTAAAGATGCAGTTCATACTTTTTTTTTAATAAAGTTTGCAATAGATTTGTGCTGAAAGAAAACCTACCATATTATGGAATGTATCAAAATTTCAATTGTTAAAGAGCTATTTTTCCAGGCATCATTGAACGTTTTTTGCACAAATAAGATTTCTTGGCAAATCTTGAACTTGGTTAGGTGATCAAGTAAAGTTGCAAGCTTTATTTGGACAGGATTGTAGTAACACAAAAGTGGTTGCTGCCATGTGGATCTAATTCAGTTATAGTTTATATGTTGTAGCCTTTTTGAGTTTTAAAAAATTAAGTAATAGGAGTATTTCTTATGGTTTTGTGATGTAAGAATGTTCTTATGTAGCCTTTTCTATTTTTCCCCTAACTAGTTATATTAAAAAATATTATTAATTTTAATTTAAAAAATATTAAATAATAATTAAAATATAGTTGATTAAATTTTGTATGATTAAAATAGAGTTGATTTGAAATTATTATATTAAAAAAATATTATTAATTTTAATTTAAAAAATATTAAATAATAATTAAAATAGAGTTGATTAAATTTTGTATGATTAAAATAGAGTTGATTTGAAAAGGGTCATGCTCCACCTTCTAAAGAGCAGTATTTTTTGAATGAGAATATTCTTTTAAGTTATAACTATTTCGATGAACTTGTTAGTTTTTTCTTAAAATATTATAATTTTTAAATAAAATATTATCACTTTTCATTAAAATATACATACTATCACTTTTTATTTGGGGTTTGAGCATAAATGCCCAATACCATAAATCAAAATGCAAAAGTGCCCACCTTTTAAAAAAATTGCAAATATGCCCAATTTTATGTTCTTTTACAAAATTGCCCCTATGTGACATTTTTTGACTCCATTAAATATTTATGTTCAATTAAAATTTAGATTGACAATATATTATCTATAATTATTAATTAATTAAATGATTGAGAATAATCTAGCAGAATTCCAAAATTTCATTATAATTAATTAATTGATAGCTTAAATTTAATAATTAATTAAATTATTTAAAAATATTATTATTCAAGACACAATTTAAATTAAAATATAATTAGATAACGATTAATAATATTTAATTTTGTATTATGATGAATTAAATACTAATACTACATATAAGTTATTAATGTATATTCGTTCTTTTTTAATTTTACAAACTTTATAATTTTATTTTTTCTTTTTAAATCAATATTATAATAAGTATTTATTAAATTTAAATAATTTAAAATTTTTTGATAAATAATTAATTTATATTTTGAATTAAATTAAATTAATACAACATATACTTAATTTTAAATATTTAAATTGAATTATAAAAAGAAGATAAAAAATATTTTTGGTGTGATAAATTTTAAGGGGTAATTAGATTAGAAAAGTGGGCATATTTGTATTTTTCGAGTGGGAGTGGGCTTTTTTGCATGTTGGATTTTTGCATTGGGTAGTAATTCCCATTTCCTCTTTTTATTTATACAAGTAACAGATTTGAGTGAAAAAAAAAAAAAAGGAAAAAACAAACTCAAAGCTATCCCCTGTCCTGTCTACCTCTTCATCTCCCTCTCTCTTTCCTCTCCTTTCCATTTGCTGCGTTCCTCAAAGAAAATTTTACTTCTTATTGCACCAGTTTCCGGCGGACTCCGATCGCATCGAACGTACGGTAAGAATATCTTTATGTCGGATTCCGATCTTACCCACCGAACTTCTATATTTCCGTTGTGATTCCGACCTCTTCACGTATGAGGAGTTGAAGAGGAAAATTAAGGTGTATTCTCAACATCTTCTTAGAACTGTACAGACCTTAGCTATTCTCAACGATGTCTTTTGAGATCTTTGATCTTTTCTCAACGATCCTGAACTACATTATTTGGATCTATTCTTAAATAATCTGGTCGTATTTTAAATTCCAGTTTGTTTCTTTTGCAAAATGATTCTGTTCATTCTTGTTTAGATTTCTTTGTGAATGATTCTGTTCATTCTTGTTTAGATTTCTTTGTGATTTCTCTCATTGTATATTATCCTTCTCTTTTAATATGTAATACACATCTTGCTTTACATAGAAATTATGGTCTGAACTCTGAAGGGCATTTAATTGTGTATATGTTTGTTAACATGAGAAAATAAAAAGGAGAAATAAGGATCTGTTAGAGTTTGTTTGTTAGAATTCTCATGCAGGAAAAAAATCTAGAACAATCTGAAGAATCATGTTTTATGCCTAAAATTTGTTAACTTGACTGGTTTGTGCATTGAAAGAACAGCAGTTGGTTTGTGCTGGTATTAACAGAGGAACTTATAAGTACAAGTTTACACAATTCAATGTTTCTTTAGCCATGGAAAGGAAACTTTAATAGTAGAAGTTTATGGAATTAGGTCATATCTTTTTGCTTAATAATACCAGCAGTAGTGTCTCCTTCTTCCTTATCTTCCTCCTCATTCCATATTCTCTTTCTTCAAATTTCCAAAACTGGTACTTTATAGATGAACATATTCGCAAACCTCCAAAACTCTTGTTTCATTGATGAAATATAATAGTTTCCTCTTGGTTGTAGTCTTGTATACTTTTTTGTTCATGGAGACATAAATTCTTGGTTTTTCCTCATTATTTGGCTGGAATATTTATGAGGCTTGCCTTGATTATTTCATGCACTCTTTTCTCCCTGAAAAAAATAAATGCTTCATAAATATGTGTTTAGGAATTCTGGGAAATAAACATTCATGAATAATAATGCTATGCATATCTTGTCATGAAACACATTTCATGTATTCACTTAGTCTCCTATTGCCAGAAATATGGTATGCTAGAATTGACCCAGCTTCATAGCCAATCATACTTGGAAGAATTAATATCATTTACCAACTTGAAGACCAGTGTCATTGCCAATCTCATGATATGCATTCTATATATACGAAAGCATGAGTGTTATGTAATTCAAATCAAAGCTATGATAAAAATAAGATTTAAAGATTATAGAATGGTTACCTGCTGTGTGATGAGTATGAAATATGTTGTGTGCAATGGCTTGAACATGCACTATTTATAAGCCTATCTACAGGATAACTGAAGTATTTCGTATTCTATTTGAAAATTTTTTAAATTTAATTTATTGAATTCGACGTGGTTTAGGATTTGAGATATCCAAGAAAAGTTGTAGGGACTGTGCGAATTCAGAGAGTGCAACAACAGCAAAAAAGAGAAAAAAAGAAAAGCAATAAATGTTCTGTTCATGTTCTTGTATACGTCCAAGAAAAAAAGGATTTTTTTTATTTGATTTTGCTTGATTAAGATCTTTGTAAAGCATATTTTTTTGTAAAGTTTAAATTGTATGTGTTTCTTCAATGATTTGTGGATTTTTTTTTTTTTTTTTTATGTAGAAAGTTAGGGTTTATACTTAAATTGTATTTGTGAAATCATGAATCATTAAGTGTTAGGAAACTGGAAACTTGATCTTGTAACTGACACACAACCTTGTGGTTAGGCTGCATAAGACTTGTCTCATTTTAGAATCTTCATGCATTAAACGAACCTCAGGCTTTCCAATAACATTCTTAAATCACATCCTTTTTATTCGGTCCTCCTGCTCAACATTTCTTCACCCCTAAACTTTTTGCAATATAATTATGCCACAAATCATTCACAGCCATGATGGTGAATAAATCGTGCATTCCTCAGGATTAAATATGAGGTGCACTGTAAGATTTAAGGTACGGGTTATGAGCTGATTTATGGTATAAGATATGAGATACGAGAATGTAAAAAAACTTCAAATTATGCTATATATGTAGAACTTATTGTATATCTATAATACATACTGAACTTAGTACTATAATTTAGTGGGTATAACATACATTAAAATTAAGCCCTTAATAAACAATTGAATATGTAATTGCAATGAGCTTAATTTTTCCGTTTGAGATGTATTTAATTGCTCTGCGTATTGTATGCACCATTTTGCATATGAAATGTGGACTTGTCAATGGGTCTGCATTTTTTGTTGTTGGTGGTTGATATTCATTTTAGAGTGTTTATTTGTCTAGATATGAGATTGATATATGTTGTTGCATATGTGTTGATTTAATAGTAAAAAATGTGGTATTTCATCATATATAAACAATTCTTCCTCTAGCTAAAAGAAGATTTTCTTGCAGTGACTTATCTTTATTAATGGGGGTGGTGGATAACATTTGGAATGCGAGGAAAGTGGCGGTGTCTCACAGTTCTGAGATCCCTTCATCTTCCCTCAGTGTCAATCTCTCTCTCTCCCTTCACGAAATCAAGCCTCACATCGCGTGAGTATGTATATGGTTTCTCTTATCATAAACATTGGTTGATGTTTTATGTTATTGTGTCCATTTGATTCAACTGCCTGTTTTAGTTTCCTTTTGAATTGGGTCTTTACTGTATTGCTTTTATTTATCTTTTTTTTAGGCATGTGCTACTCTAAATTCTAATATTTCTACCCTATGTTCCAGATACGTTGTTTGCTCATCTTGTCAATCAAACTGTTGTAGATTATGCTATTATTATACTTCTATATGTAATTGATTTACTCCTTGTTTAGTTAATATGTTACAGGCTTCTTTTGTTACATAATGAATAGGGGTCAAATATTGTTCTAGTGTATTTCATTTATAGGAAATTGTCCTATATAGTGATATGCTGTGTTTAAAAATTGCATGGTTGTACTATCTGGTCAACATTTGTGTCACTAGTGCTTTTGCGGCCCTTATGCTATGATGTGTTAATTCTTATGCCCGAAAGGACCTAGACTTCCATCTTTTATTTGTGCTTAATATCCTCACCAGCCAGCTACTCTGTTCAAACTATTGTTCACTATCTGAAAACAACATTTGTGTACTAGCATTTTCTTTTGTATATTCTCTTTACTAAGCATTTTGTGAAACCAGAGTTAGATTTCTTTAGTATTATTTGTAATCATGTTGCTTCTATTTGGATAAAATTTTTTACTATTTAATACTTTTCACAATTATTTTTGGCAGTGAGTTGTTCAAAGATCTATTCAAACAATGGAAAATTCTGGATGAGGCAGATATTTCCCTTGAAACAGTATCTGGTGGCATCACAAATCTGTGTGCGTTCCTCCTGTTATCTTTCTGTTGTAATGTTTGTTCTACTTGATGAAATGGAAGTCGTTTCTCCTAACGGTTCTAATAAATTTTGATTGATGACTTATGTTATATTTTTATTTGCTTTGTGTAATACAGTGAATCATTTACCCAAAATCTTCTATGTTAACAGTACTCAAGGTATCTGTGAAGGAAAAAAATGGGGTAGTTGTTAGCACGACGGTTAGATTATATGGACCCAATACTGAATATGTGATCAACCGTGAAAGAGAGCTGCAGGTACATAAATGTACCTGAATCATTCCCTTTCAATTAAAGAGATGTAGTCGATTCCCTTCTCTATCTCTGATAAAGTTTCTTCATTAAATTTATTTAAAATACAAGTACTCCATGATTATATGGAACTGTAGAATATGATGAGATATATAAATTTTTTATCTACAAACCTATTATGAGAGGTTAGTTTCTTTTTATTGACTCTAAATATATTATGAATTCCGTATATTGTGTTTAGGCTATTCCATACCTCTCAGCTGCGGGATTTGGTGCCAAGTTGCTCGGAGTTTTTGGGAATGGAATGGTGCAATCATTTATTCATGCTCGAACACTTACTCCAACCGGTAAGTTGGGAATAGCCAATAATGAATTGACAACCTCCTTCACCATAATAAATCATCTGCATTGACTGTTTTATAGTATCAACATTTTAGCACATAAATTGCCAATTTAAACTTGCACAGCACTAGCAGATTTGTTGTAATTGATAACGTATTGATATTTCATTCCCTGTTAAAGGCTCCATGCTTTATTTCTAGACAATCTCCTTCTGAGCCACAACTTTTAATAATTATTATTATTATTTTTTTTTTAATTTTCCATTTTAATGCACAACTAAAAACAGTCTCAGATTTCTAGACTCATAATACTATATTATGACATCATCATCACACATGTCCCTCCATATCTATATATAATTTATGATATATCAAATGCATGACCTTGTCCCATTGCTGCAAATCTTATCATTGCCATCTATGCGATCATGACCAATAACTGTCTAAGAGGGACACTTTACTAAAGTTAATTGATTGTGAAAGGAAGAATTAATGTCAAATTTGTTGATACTGATTCTGAAATGATGCATTCTGGTGGAACTGATAGATCTAATTTACTTGCTTCAGCATTAACCATTTAACCTCTCTTGAAAAGAAAGGGGGAAGACTAAAAGCTTATGGTAATTTGACTTCATGGTTAAAATTAATAATAAATCATCTTCTACCTCCAGTATTGGAATTGTTCCTGCAAATTATCCATGATGATTAAAGATTACTGCTTAATGCTCAACTTATGTTCCAGCGATCAAGTTGAAAATTCTTGTTTGGTTTTTCTTTACAGATATGAGAAAACCAAAGCTTGTTGCAGAGATTGCGAAGCAGTTGCAAAAATTTCATGAGGTGGAAATTCCAGGTTCCAAGGAACCCCAACTATGGAATGACATCTTCAAGTTCTTTGCCAGAGGTGTTCTGTGATAATCTTATAAAATTTCCTGTTTCTCTAAATTGTTGCTTAATTTTCATTGGCAGTCTGGCTGTACATTCATCTTTCAGTGTCATGTCTGATTAAGTTACTATGATCTTGCATGTAGCATCGAGCCTGAAGTTTGATGATAGTGAGAAACAGAAGAAGTACGAGACAGTTTCATTTGAAGAAATTAATAAAGAAATCACTCACCTCAAGGTGATCTTGTATTTTGTCTTGCTTATGATATGCATTTGACATTTTGCATATGAATAGCATATAGACAGTTATCTTAAGCTAGGATCTTGGCGTTTTCTGTTCAATACAATAATTCAAAAGAATGACCCTTTTCTTAACAGTATGAGACTATGAGTATTAATAAAATACTTACTTCATGAGCTATTCCAGGCGGTGAAAGAGGACGCTGTTGTCCCACTGTTGTCAAGATTTTTTATTAGGCAATAAAGAGTAGTAATAGTATGTTCTTTTTTCTCATAAAGGGTTTCTTTTGCATCAAGAATTGATCAAGTGAGAAGAAGAAGAACAAAAGGGACATGAGGCCCTTTCTTGTTAGTGCGTAGATTTTGAATCTTTTCACTTGTAGCAAAATGCAAGAAAGCATCTTCTGTTAGAGTCAGAGAGAGCGTGGACATTATATCATCTGTTGCATATAATGTTAATTTTGAATTATATTTTTGTAAAGATTTATTTATATTTCTAAACAGTACTTTATTGCTACAGGAAATGACAGATCTTTTCAATGCTCCAGTTGTATTTTGTCATAATGATCTGCTTTCTGGGAATTTGATGCTGAACGAGAGTGAAGGTAAATTACCATACTAAAGCAACTCTTCCACCCAACCCCCCGCCCCCCATTAGTCTGTGTCGTTTATCTTTTGGAGTCTGTTTCTATGAATGCCACAGCATTGTACAGTGTATGTGGGTGCAGAACTAAACCAGATGTAAGAAATAGAAGAATGATTTCATTCAATTTCGAGCATTTCTATACTTGTCATGGAATATATTTGGTTTATAAATATGATGATTTGAGATCTGAAATTGAATACAAAAGGAGCGATTGCTTGTGTGGTTACCAAACTTTACAAGTAAATACTGTTTTCTTCAACAATTCCCCAACATTCTTTGCCCGTATTTGGGGAGGATAGAACAATAGTACAGAAATCGAACTCCTCTTTTTTTTTTTTTTTTTTTTTTTTTTTTTTTTTGTGGAGAATATAACAATAAAACAGAAATAGATACTCTTTAGAGAACAGAACAATAAAAGTATGGTATCAAATATAAGTGTACTTACCAGAAGCATCAACTAATGGCTTGGGATACAAATTTCTTCTAGGGTTAAATTAGGTTCCCTCTATTCATTCATGTGTATTGACATTATCTAAATATCTCCTGAACTTCCGTGAACACTTGAATAATCTTCAGATAAGCTTTACTTCATCGACTTTGAGTATGGATCATACAATTACAGAGGTTTCGACATTGGGAATCACTTCAATGAATATGCTGGCTATGATTGTGATTACAACTTGTATTCCTTCTTTGTCCCTAAATTTTTCTCTTATGAGTTGCATTTTACTCCAAGGCTGATGACTAGATTAATAGTTCTGTTTTCTGGACCTGCTGCTGCCTCAGGTACCCAAGTAAAGATGAACAGTATCACTTCTTCAGGCACTATATAAGACCCGATAAAGCAGACGAGGTTCGTGATTGATCCATCACATGTCAAATAAAACATCTAAGGATATATTCTATAGACGAGAATGTAACCTGAAGACTATGTCAGGTATCTGATAAGGAACTCGAAGCTCTTTACGAGGAAGCAAATACGTATACGCTAGCTTCACACTTATACTGGGCATTATGGGCTTTAATCCAGGTATGCTTGATAGTCCTCAAGTATTGCTTGTTTACTCAAAATAGAACTTCATAACACTGTATATGACAGGCAAAAATGTCTCCCATTGATTTCGATTATCTCGGTTACTTCTTCTTACGCTATGACGAGTACAAGAAGCGGAAGGACAATTGCTTCTCGTCTGCACAATCTTATCTCTCAAGATCCATGACTGTTTAGTCATGGAGGAATCAACCATACACTGTTGACTCCTGCTCATATATTATTGTTGTTCTTTATGGTGTTGTATCAAATTGAAAAAAAAAAAATCAATTCATTTAATTAGTGTTGTATCAAATTGAAAAAAAAAAATCAATTCATTTAATTAGTGACTTATTTTCCCTCATAGCATTGGATTAGTTCATTGATCTTCATTAGGATTATTTTATATTTGATTTATTTCATTGCAGCAATTCCATTCTGTAGTGAATTTAGGGGATATTTATCAGTAATGTAACAGATTTTGTAAATAGTTGCTATTGTTTATTGGGAATGGTTCAAATTTCTCTTTGCATCCATTTTTCTTTTTTAAGTTTCACAAAACATCAAATTGTAATCATGTAATATTACACTCTTGTCGTTCGTTATGTCATTTATATAATTTAATCTTTATCCTAACAATCATTACTTTTAAATTTTGAAGGGTATAACTATAATCAACAATTATTAGTCTGTCATTTATATAATTTAATCTTTATCCTAACCATCAATGTTACTTTTAAATTTTGAAGGGTATAACTACAATCAACAATTATTAATTTATTAAAAAGTGGGGGGGGGGGGGGGGGGGGGGGGGTTGGGGTACAACCACTAATCATAATTTTGGAAGCTCAACTACACTTTGGATATTTCTGTAAAATACATACTAATTGACCTTATTCTACCTCTTATAATCTAAGAAATCGATCCAATGCAGAAGCTTACAGCAACACCATCATCACCATTGACAATCTCAACGCCTCCATTGCGAGGCTTCTTCCTACATTAGCTTGCATCATTCCTTTGTAAATATAAAGATTACAAATGGTGCAAGATATTGCGAAACGAGTAACTAATACTCCTCCGTCCCAGGCTAAAAGTGTCATTTTACCATTTTGGTTGTCCCACCCAAAAGATCCCATTTCTTTTTTTGGACATATGAGACCCACCCACACCCACTAATACAATTAAAACATGGGGCCTACATACCCACTAATACAATTACCCACTACACCTTAAATAATACTATTCCTTAATCCACGTGCCCAAAAGCAAATGGGACTCTTACCATGAGACGGAGGGAGTATATATATATATATATATATATATATATATATATATATATATATATATATATATATATATATATATATATATATATATATATTAAATCTCATTATAAGACCATCAAACACAATTATCACACATATTATAGGTTAACGTGCAAAGATATTAATTGGGCAATAAGACATTGATCTTATTCTATCTTGTGTTAATTTCAAATGAATTGGACCATATTAGCACGTTTAACATCCTAACGCTCATAAATATCAACAACAATTTCACCTTTATAAAGTAATAATAAAACCTTATAAAAATGATAATGAAACCAAAATTAAAAATAGATACATTTCAATTTTGATTATTAGTAATATTTGACGTATTTTATTTTGGTAGACAAGTTTAACTATCAAGTTGGTGTGGATGTAGAACATCGTTAGTTCAATCCTATAAGGTTCGTTTTCTTTGAAAGCATTAGAACTATCCGATCACTGAGTGAGAAATACAGCAGATATTTAAATGGTTTTATGGCCCATGGGCTATCAAATGGGCTAAGAACCCATAGGGTAAACAATGTGGCCCATCCTAACAAATGGTATGTTTATTACCACATAACACACCACACACCTAGTACACTACATTAATAATAACAAATTTCTTATATATCATTTTTATTTTTTATTTTTTAAAGAAATTTCATGGAATTTGCCTAGCTTTGTAATAGTTTCAATAGAAATTGGGTGGAAGTACCTACTATGCCAGTTTATCATTGAATGCCCTTCTTTTTTTAACTAGCTTCTTTATGGTTGTATCAAAATTTCTTTTATTTAAAAATAAATCATTTCATATAATTAGTGACTTGTTTTTCACTCATAGTATTGGACTAGTTCGTTATCTTTCATTAAAAAATAATAATAATAATAATAAGAGAAGAAGAAAGAACACAAATTCCATTATGTTGTAAACTATTTTATAAGAATAAACAAGAATATAAGAATCATAAAAAAGAAGAAAAGAATGCAGAAGAAGTAGGGAGAAAGAGAGATTTTCATTATCAGCGTTGTACCTGTAAGTGTACAAAACCCTAATATTCTCACTCTTAATATAGAGAAGAGAAAGGGTAGAATTATAAATAAACTCTCTTCTTATTCTAATAATAAAAGGAGTAATGTCCATATAAAATATTTCACAACACCTTGGACATTACAACGTTACAACGTCATATACATACCTCAGTTAAAAATCTCGCTAGAACACCTCGTGGGAAAAATCAGTCGAGGAAAAGAGTACATGTCTTATTCACAATAGCTGCCTCATTAAAAACTTTCAACTAAGGAAATCTCGTGGGAAAAAATTTAGTTAAAGAAAAAGAGTACAACTTAGTCTTTAGGACCCAATCTTCAGGATTATTTAGAAGTTGTTTCTCCCCCCAAGACATTTAACTTGCCTTACTCATTAAAAACCTTTTACTAAGAAAATTTCTCAGGGAAAAAACTTAGTTAAGGAAAAGATTGCAGGTCTTATGATTTTGATGTGTTGCATTAATTGCCTCGTTAAAAACCATAGCTAAGAAAACCCAGTGGGAAAAACTTAATAAAGAAAAAAAGAGTATAACTATTAGTCTTCAGGACTTAATCTTCTGGATTGTTTAGAAATACCGCTCCCCCTGAAAACTGGGATACAAATGTTGATCTTCAAGATTGAAAATTTGAAATTTACTTGGAATTGTTACTGCCCCTGAAGACGACAATCTTCTGGGTATACATAATACAATGCTACAAGCATATACTAAAATATAATTTGGGAGTAAACAAAATAACAATAAATAATTTAGATCTTTACATACACAAATACAGTGTATAATATCTCATTGCTCTTCTGTAGCATATAAAATAAATTTTTAATGTCTCTCATAATATATTAATTGCTCATCTACGCAACACTGAATTTATTGTTCTCTAAAAGATTGGAGAAATGCATATTTCATAATGCCCTATGGGCTATCAATTATTATATCAACACTCTTATGCAAACACCAGTTTGAAATTTCAACATTATGGGGATCATTTAATTAACATTTAAATCAATATGCCAATGTCACGTTGGTTTCTTATAAATAAACCAATATATTTATGTATCTACGAGATACTTGAGGATACGTCTAATTTTATATAATTCTCTTTATTAGAGAGTTATAATATCTTGCTAGCAAGTTCATCATAAGTGAATATCAGGCCTGATACAATTATGAGAAGACATGTGCTTTAAAAGCACTGAATGAAGGGACTTCTAGCCCAAAATATCCTCATTATATACTTCAAGTATATAAGCATTAGTTTTCCACTACAAGGGATAAAAATGACCATTGGTATACAATTTGATAGATATATCGAAATTGATCTAAAACAATCATCATATTAATTTACTGGTATTTCAAATTTAAAATATTCTCAACTGCAGGTTGAGACAACTCTTTAGTTTATCCAAGTTCTTTTATTTCGAAAAATCTGTCATCTTGGCATGAGTTAACTTATATGAATTTCTTATACATTCCAAACTTAAAACATTCATATACACACAATTTTCATTCTTCTTTAGGAAGAAATAGAAAATTAAAATGTAGCATATCCATATTAACTGTTTCAAGGTCTTGCAATGGCTAATATTGTAGCTATATGTTAGTGATATTCTATTCTTGATCGTCGTTATTTTCACCTAGATTTTAATGTCTTTATTTATAAATTTTCGTATGTTTTTATCCGTATTTGTATAACTTTTGGTGGAGTTTTATGTTAATTAGGAGAGATGTGTACAGGTTGATAAATGTGTAGAAATGAGCTTAAATGTATGTGAAACAAGTAAAAAATGGAGCAAAATGGAGTCGGAAGTTGAAACGGGCTGAAGAACACCCCAACTTGAGTTGCAAGGTCTTACTCGACTTGCAACTCGAGTCGAGTTGAGGGTCGAGTAGGGTCAGAATGTGTCCAAGAGCTCAACTCGAGTTGCATTGTCCAACTCGACTAGCAACTCGAGTCGAGTTGAGTGCCGAAGAAAATCCAGATTCTGATAGAGCTGACACGAGTTGATAGGTGAGAGCTCGAGTTAGGCAACTCGAGTCGAGCTGGATCGGAGTAAGTCGAGCAGCAAGTCGAGCTGGGGCAGAGCAGCGTCCAAAATCATCCAGTGAGCTAATTCGAGTTGCAAGACATATCTCGACTTGCAACTCGAGTTGAGCTAGGTTCAGGGGATTGTCCAGTTTGCAGAGTCACGCCACTCGACTTGACAGACGTGTACTCGAGTTACCAACTCGAGTCGAGTTCGGTCAAGAGCAGGAAAAAATAAAAAAATTCTGGAAGCTTCCAGAAGGTTCGCAAGGGGTATAAATGCACAATTGGTGCGAAAATTAAAGGGAGAACCTCATTTGACAGTTATTTTGGAGATTAACACACACACTTTCTCACCACCATTTCACAAACTCCATCGATCTATCTCTTCCACCCTTCAACTCATCCATCCAATCAACTTGATCTTCAAGGATCCATCCATCAATTCATCCTTCCACCACTTTTTAAGAAGAGGAAACCATCAATGATTGAAGAAGTTAGCATTTTGGAGAGAAGAAAGGTTATCTCCACAAAAGGGAAGCCAATCTACTTTCCAATTGTTGATTTTCTTCTTATTTTGTCTCAAATAGAGCAAGCCTTTGAATGTATTGATCTAAACACAATGTGTAGTGGCTAGTCCTATAGTAGGGCTAATCATATGATTGGTTAAGAAGAATGCTAGATATGTAGGATTTGAGATGTTGAATTGAGTTAATTTTGGACTTCCTTTTAAGATTAATGAATCATGTTTCATTTCAATACTTGTGTGATTAAATTATTTATTCATAGTGTTAGGATGTCCATTCCAATATTATGACTAGTGGTTTAATTGAATCATATATTAAGATGTGCATGTATGTTAGTGTGAGGGGAGGTAAGCCATACCCTTCTTATACTTAGAACATTCATAGGGGGACACTTAAGAAATTGAGTGAAAAGAACCAAACATATGATCATAGTACCTTAAGGGAATTGAGAGTAAGCACAATCCTAGGAGATTTAGACTTGTCAAAGAGCCGAGAACCTAATTGCCTTGATCATAGGGATTAGGGGTAAAAACGTGATTGCTTTTAGTCCACAATTAATGAAGTTCAATATCAAGAATTATGCATATCTAGCTAGATTCTTAACCATGAGTATGATTAGCCTTGCTCTCTTCTTAAGTGAATTTTATCCACATTCCATTCATATTGTTACTTGTTCGATATTTGATACATTTAGTTGTTAATTGAATTCTTAGTTCATTGAATAGAGTAATAAGTAGTTTAAATACCAAATCATCAATCTTGTCACTCTTACAAAGCATAAATCAAGGACAAATCCAGATATAACCATAAGTTTACTTTCCCTTAGGACGACATACTTATAAATTTTGTTGCTTGATCACACGTGTACAACAACGATAGAGTCTATTACTCTAAAATATTTTACTAGAAATGCGACTAAGAATATGGTGCCGTTTGCCGGGGAAATGTTAAAATTTTGATTGTAACGAGTTTGAATTTGATTAGTTTTGATAAGAGTATTTCTTTTATTTGTTTACTTGTTTACTTGTCTTGGTTACTTGGAGAATTAATTTGGAAATTCTTGTAGGTACATACGAACTCGTTCAATGTCTCAATCTATTGAACCTTTGAACTTGGAATTGGAAGCTACCTTAAGAAGACAAAGAAGAGGAGTGTTAGAGTCTACGGAGGAAATCATGGAAGACGCAAATGATAATGCAAATATGGTTGATGAAGGAGGTAATTTGAGGAATTTTCAACAAGGGGGTGATAATGCTAGAGGAGGATATGTGAATCTGGAGTTTGTGCCACAAGCTAATGCTCAACAAGTTCACTTGCATAATCAATAATTGCAAGCAATCATTCAACACTTGATGGCACAACAAGAAGGAAGGAATAATCCTCTGGTGGTGTAAAATCAGCCCCGTGATAATGGAAACAATGGTGCGGGAATGAATATCCGTGATCACTTCCAACCATAATATGGGAATTATGAAATGGGCCCACCATTGAATGTGAATAATATTGAGATAAAAATGGGGGCTAAAGTTTTACAATCGGGCTTCTATTGACCTACCTTGTTTAAAGATGCAAAGAAGTTTGTGGCTAAATATGATAGATGCCAAAGAATAGGGGGAATAGGTAAGCGAGATGAGATGCCCATGAGTTTAAGAATTGATGTGGAGATATTTGATGTATGGGGCATTGATTTTATGGGACCGTTTTCCTCATCTAAAGGATATGTGTACATCTTGCTAGCAGTGGATTATGTGTCAAAGTGGGTGGAGGCAATCCCCACTAAGACAAATGATGCCTTGATTGTTCAAAGGTTCTTGAAAAATAATATTTTTGCTAGGTTTGGAGTTCCACAGGCACTAGTGAGCGATGGAGAATCCCATTTTGTGAATAAATTGATGGAATGATTGTTGAAAAGATATGGAATGAAGCATCGAGTGGCTATACCTTACCACCCTCAAGCAAATGGTTTGGCGGAAGTTTCCAACCGTCAAATAAAGTTAGTGTTGGAGAAGACAATCAATGGAGTGAGAAAGGATTGGTCGGAGAAGCTTGACGATACTTTATGGGCTTGTCGAACGGCTTTTAAAACCATCCTTGGTGTGGCACCATATCAATTGGTCTATGGTAAAGCTTGTCATCTTCCGGTAGAATTGGAGCACCCTGTATTGTGGGCTATTAAACGCCTTAATATGGATGAAGGGGAGAGTGGCAAAGCTAGGTTGGTGAAATTGGTGGAGCTTGAGGAGTTTAGAGGAAGAGCATTTGATAACTCCATCATTTACAAAGAGAATATGAAGAGATGGCATGATGCTAAAGTGAAGGAGAAGACGTTTGCTCCCGGGGACAAAGTTCTTGTATTCAATTCGAGGCTTAAGTTGTTTTTTTGAAAAACTTAAGTCTATATGGATGGGGCCTATGAGGTGCTTGAGGTGTTGAGTGCAAATACATTGAAGCTAAAGGGTCCCAACAATGAGTTTGTAGTGAATGGTTATAGGGTGAAACATTACCTATCTCCTTCTCAAAAGGAGATAGTGTATGTGGATACTCTCTCTTCTTTAAACTCTTTGAGTGCTCAGTATAGTAGGTTTTATTTTATGTTTATTTTTAATTATTTTTGTTTATAGTTTGGTATGTAGGTGGATTGTGCTCGTGAAGAAAGATATGTATGAAGAAGACGAGGTGCACTTGATAACGAATGGAAATATATGTCACACCACTTTGTTCAAACTTAAATTTAACACTTGTGTTAATTTAAGTTTGGAGGGAGTGTGTGATGGCCATACTTGAATATTAGAAAGTGCACATATGTCATCACAAGGTAACTTCATAATGATCATTGGAAACTATAAAGGTAAGTCCAACCGCTTTTTGCAAACTTAATTCTCAACTCTTGTTTCGATTTAAATTTAGGGGGAGAGCGCGTGGTGTGACTCACTACTTGAGTGTGCTATAGATCATGATTAATGATTGATTGAGGGATTATCTTGTGTAAAATTGGGTAAATTTTAAATTTTTTCTCATGAATTTGGTTATAATGTTAGGAACAATTGGTTGTGTTGAAGTGCATGATAGTCTTATTTTTATTACAAGTATTGAGCTAATGATTTTTGATGAGTTGTTGAGCATAAATGAAGTATAGTGGAAGAATTGAGCACCGAAGATCAAATCGAGAAGTCGTTGTGGATGCGATTCGGAAGCTCATGCCAACCATTTCCATTCTCAAATATTTAAGGGAGTTCACTCTACATCTTATCACTTCTAAATTACTTGACATGAATTGATATTGATTTGAATTTATTGGATTAACATGCTACTTCATGTGTTATGTTTGTGGGAGGTTTACTTTCGTAATCTAGGATTTCATTTTCAATTAAGGATGGGATATTTGTTGAGCTTATTTGTTATGGATGATAAGGTGATATACTTTTATTTCTAGTGATGGATGATTTTGGTCATGTATGTTATGTGCTTTTGTTATATTTTTAGTTTGGTGAGTCTTTTCTTAGGTATTGTGTTTGAATTCTTATTCTTGTATAGGGATGCTTGGTGGAATGTTTTGGGAAGGTGTTATATATTTTTGAATATGAGCTATGATGCATTGTTTGTGATAGGTGATGGCAAGCATGTTAAGGATTTTTACTAGTCAAAATTGTGACATGAATTACGTAATTTGTTCAATTTTGAGAAGTATGAAGGATAATTATGTTTCTTTTTTATCCAAGCAAAAGCTTGTGAGAGTTGAGCCTCAACCGTGCCTCTATGGTTAATTCTTGATGAGAGGACCGGTTGTACTTAGACAAACTAGAATTTGCTCATGGACTATAGGAACGAAGCCCGAATGGTTGAAATTTGTGATATGATCTTAGGTCATCCTTGCTAAATAAAGTCATAGCCATAAAATTTCTTACCTTATACATCATCACTAGTTAACCACTTTGAGCCTTAAAGCATATTTCTTATGATATAAGCACATTACATGCCTTGAAAACCCACTTAAGCCTTATATATATAAACTATATGTGGGTGATTGAGGAGATGATGGTTTACAAGGTTTGATGGTGGAAATGTGCAATAAGATGAAGGAAATGGTAAATCGAGAAAAGGATGAAAGAGCGAGAGCTAAAAGCATATGCAACTTTAACAAAAAGGAAAAAGGAGCAAAATCATAAAACATGCTCAAGGAAATTCAAAAGACAAAGAAAGAAAGTATGCAAGTTAAAAGAAGCTCAATGAATCCATGGTATGTTGATGTGTAGTATTTATGAATATTTGAAAAAGAAAGAAAGTGAGAAAGTGAAGATGATGGAGAGAAGAATCATCTCTTCGAGTATCTATATATGTATAGTCACTTTTATCTAAAATTTTCCTACCATTACCAAAGAGCCTAAACATTACATCCAAAGATAAAGATCTTTGTAATCACATTTTGAATCTAGGGTGGCTTGTGAACATAGTCTATGAGCAAGCTTATGGTGCGTCGGTTCTAACCGGTTGATGAGTGTTATTAAAGCCCTACTTCATAAGAGTGTTGAGTGAATAAAATATCCTATGAGAGGTTTGGATCGAAAGGAATTTGATTACTCTTTTGTCATCTTGAGATTGAACTTGTTAATCTTTTATGTTATGAGTTTAATGTTGTAGAAATACTTAATTTGATTTTGTAGTCCTTATTACTTGTGATGTGTTGTGGTTTATGTTCGTTAGGTGTTTTTCTAGGTGAAAATTTCTCCTCTTGTTTATTATTTTTCGTTGTTCGAGGACGAACAACACATTAAGTTTGGGCGGTTGATCGTCGTTATTTTCACCTAGGTTTTAGTATCTTTATTTGTGAATTTTCGTATGTTTTTATTCGTATTTATGTAACTTTTGGTGGAGTTTTAGGTTAATTAGGAGAGATGTGTACAGGTTGATAAATGTGTGGAAATGAGCTTAAATATATGTGAAACAGGTAAAAATGGAGCAAACGGAGTCGGGAGATAAAACGGGCTGAAGAACACCCCAACTCGAGTTGCAAGGTCTTACTCGACTTGAAACTTGAGTCAAGTTGAGGGTCGAGTAAGGTCAGAATGTGTCCAGGAGCTCAACTCGAGTTGCAATGTCCAACTCGACTAGCAACTCGAGTCGAGTTGAGTGCTGAAGAAAATCCAGATTCTGATGGAGTTGACACGAATTGACAGATGAGAGCCGAGTTAGCCAACTCGAGTCAAGCTGGGTCGGAGTAAGTCGAGCAGCAAGTCGAGCTGGGGCAGAGCAGCGTCCAAAATCATCCAGTGAACTAACTCGAGTTACAAGACGTAACTGGACTTGCAACTCGAGTCGAGCCAGGTTCAGGGGATTGCCCAGTTTGCAGAGTCACACAACTCTACTTGATAGACGTGTATTCAAGTTACCAACTCGAGTCGAGTTGGCTCAAAAGCAAAAAAATTTAGGAAAATTCTGAAAGCTTTTAGAAGGTCCCCAAGGGGTATAAATGCACAATTGGAGTGAAAATTAAAGGGAGAGCCTCATTTGACAGTTATTTTGGAGATTAACACACACTTTCTCACCATCATTTCACACACTCCATCCGATCCATCTCTTCCACCCTTCAACTCATCCATCCAATCAACTTGATCTTCAAAGATCCATCCATCAATTCATCCTTCCACCACTTTTTAAGAAGAGGAAACCATCAATGATTGAAGAAGTTAGCATTTTGGAGAGAAGGAAGGTTATCTCCACAAAAGGGAAGCCAATCTACTTTCCAATTGTTGATTTTCTTCCTATTTTGGCTCAAATGGAGCAAGCCTTTGAATGTATTGATCTAAACACAATGTGTAGTGGTTAGTCCTATAGTAGGGCTAATCATATGATTGGTTAAGAAGAATGCTAGATATGTAGAATTTGAGATGTTGAATTGAGTTAATTTTGGACTTCCTTTTATGATTAATGAATCATGTTTCATTTCAATACTTGTGTGATTAAATTCTTTATTCATAATGTTAGGATGACCATTCTAATATTATGACTAGTGGTTTAATTGAATCATATATTAAGATGTGCATGTATGTTAATGTTAGGGGAGGTAAGCCATACCCTTCTTATACTTAGAACATTCATAGGGGGACACTTAAGAAATTGAGTAAAAAGAACCAAACATATGATCATAGTACCTTAAGGGAATTGAGAGTAAGCACAATCCTAGGAGATCTAGACTTGTCAAAGAGTCAAGAACCTAATTGCCTTGACCATAGGGATTAGGGGTAAAAACGTGATTGCTTTTAGTCCACAATTAATGAAGTTCAATATCAAGAGTTATGCATATCTAGCTAGATTCTTAACCATGAGTATGATTAGCCTTGCTATCTTCTTAAGTGAATTTTATACACATTCCATTCATATTGTTACTTGTTCGATATTTGATACATTTAATTGTTAGTTGAATTCTTAGTTCATTGAATAGAGTAATAAGTAGTTTAAATACAAATCATCAATCTTGTCACTCTTACAAAGCATAAATCAAGGACAAATCCGGATATAACCACAAGTTTACTTTCCCTTGGGACGACATACTTATAAATTTTGTTGCTTGGTCACTCGTGTACAACAACGATAGAGTCTCTTACTCTAAAATATTTTACTAGAAATGCGACTAAGAACAATTCTCATCCAAATTGAGAAGTTTTTTAATCCTTCGAGAATTTTCGTGTATATCATAGTGTAATTACTGCATATCTAAATATATTGAAATTGTCATATAAATTAAGCAGCGAAACATAATATATAATGGGAGAGTATGTATCATTTATATACTGGGTCTCTGCATGAACCCTTTGAGCTTTAACTACACCAGTATATCATTCATATGTCCTTCTGGGACAAATATTTATATCATTTCAAATAACATTCAAATAAATATTTGATGAGTTAAGCTCGACCTCAATATTTTATTCTATCTTACCAAATATTTGTACTTCTGGCACTTTGATATTAAATATAAGTTCTGGATCCAGATTATTATTTAAGACAGTAAAAGCAATCAAAGAGGCAATGTGTTGTCGACAACTTTCTACTTCAATTTATATTTTTCTCCCAACTTTTATAATGATTTCTATATTTATATAACTAGATCCTCGTTATTTCCCAATACATTTGGATCTAGCCGTTTTGCATACCCAGTATTTTGGTTATTTTGATGCACGTGCGAATTTACTGGGTATTTGTCTTCTGGACAAATTTATAGAAAAGAGTTTTCATTATTAAAACAAACTCTTCAGATAATTTCGGAAGTGACTATTTATTCTTAAAATTAATTTATGCGGATATTTAATTTTCAAATCATAAAGTCTTTCACGCTTCAGCGTTGAAACAATAATTGTTCAAAATATTATGTCCTTGGGGAATTCCACTTCCAATTGTGCATTGTTTACAAATATAAGGGACTTTGTCATTTCATCATGATAGTTTGACAGTTTATTTGCTATTGCAAGTTAATAATCTTTTGAACTTCTAGTTCAGTCAATCTAGTGCAAAATAATAAAATTTCTCGGCATTCACATAAATATTTGGCTTAAATCTCACCCTAATGCCGTGAAACGATCTTCATTAAATATGCAGTTGGCGTATTAACATATATATTGATCCCTATTTTGGGCTTTATAAAAATTGATGGATAATTATAATTAAAATGCTCATTAAAGTACGATATAGTGGTGATATAAAATATTAATTGCACAATTCAAAATTTGCAGATGGGAAATGTTAGAGGCTTCTGGCCATAATTGAGCAGCACTAGTTATAAATGGGGTATTATTATGATATGCATGAGCCAGAATTTGTGTTTAGTTATTCCAAGTTCCCCAAATATTAATTGTTGGAATAAATTACTCACTGCGTGTGAACATAAGACATTGGATGTTTCACTTTTTTTTAATATTATCAGTTGATATCAATTCTAATTGACTAAATTAAATATTCAATATCTGAGCTCTTCATATGAAATTTCATTTGTGTCAGTACACTTTGAATAAAAATGTATTTATTCAGCGGATATATCACTAAAATATTTTGGTCATGTCACGAAAAAATTGACTAATTTTTCCACTTGAATCTCTTAAACATATTAAGAGAAATAATTACAACTTGAGTATGAAAATATTATACCATAAATTTTCCACACAAACTTCACAAATGTCATTTCACATCTCATGACTAAAAGAATTTAAATTATATGGCTCATCTGTTTGCCAAAAAAACCCAATCACTCATGCCATATTTTCAAAAATATTGGGTTTCAAATATTAATATTTATATATATATATATCTAACTATTAACTTATAAGATATATGTATGATCCAGACAAAATCATTTACAAATAGTATAATCTAACAACACATATATATATATGAACAAAATAAGCACAAGAACAAGAATATAATGTCATAAAAAAATCATATTTGAATAAATATTTTTGCAAATATG
Organism: Pogostemon cablin; assembly: GCA_023678885.1. Lineage (NCBI taxonomy): Eukaryota > Viridiplantae > Streptophyta > Magnoliopsida > Lamiales > Lamiaceae > Pogostemon > Pogostemon cablin. Next base: position 19,935,883 of record CM042997.1, on the reverse strand, counting down.
TAAAATTCTTAAAAAAATATGCAATGTAATGTAGCTAAATTGTCTAGTTTTTTTTAAAAAAATCTCAAAAATTAAAATTATACATGGTCACAATAATTTTCGAGCTTAGGCTCCAAATTGTCATCATTGACTTGGTCGATATTTAATTTGCTTCAGGCAAATAAATTTTATTTGCACTATTTGGTATTTTTTATCATCAGTGTACAATAAAAATAGGAGGAAAACGATTGTGCATGCATCTATTTTTGTCTATTGAATTACTTAACATTGATGTATTTTGAACATTAGTGTTCATTGTTGTATTTTGAACATTAATGTACAGTTGATTGTATATTCGTGTTGTTGACATGGTTCGTCCATGTCCGTGTTTGCATCTGTGTACACCGAATTATACATTGCTATTCACCGAATTGTACATCTGTGTTAAGTTTAACATCTATGTTAATTTTACTTAGGGTAAACTTGAAAAAATAAAATATTAGAATCTATCCCTTGTATCTCCTAGTAATTAGTCTATGAAAATACGTACCTAATAATAATAAACCATATATATATATATATATATATATATATATATATATATATATATATATATATATATTGCTTTTAAATATGATTTGTCATCAACATCTATGACAAATTTGCTTCTGTTGGAGTGTTTATTTAAATTTTCGACCTTTATCACCTTGTGGAGTCCAACTTTGATTACTTCAACCACTTCATTACATGTGTATTATTTTCAATTTTTTTTGCATCGTCATGTGCTTCAGGGACTACTTTTATAAATTTAACCTCTAAAAATACTCAATTAATGTAAAAAACGTAGTTTAGCAAATATCTAAAGTTTTTTTAACTAATCCTTCTTCTTGAAAATTGCTAAATATTGAATAGAACTTGTATTTTGTGCTTGAATATTGTTAAATATTCATTCTATAATTGTGGGCTAATATTGTGATGTGTTTAATCTAAACACCTTTCATAGACAAATTTAAATTGCCTCAATCACCTCGATAAAATCAATTTGAAGTTTCTCGACCACTGCTTTTGCTTATCTTCTGGAGCGTAATACGTGCTTCAGGCACTGATTTTCAATTATGGTGCTTCATTAACAATAAATATATTTTTCTGCTTCCAGTAATACAAAAAATTAGCTCTGATCTTTAATATGATTTTGGTCTTATAAAATGTAAAATTGGGTTATAGTTTGAAGTTGATTTAAAATCATAAAATCTTAAACGCAGTCTGTCATATTGTGTTTGATGAAAAATTATCATACGTTAATCAAGACATTCCTTCAAGGATTTTCATAAAGTAAATGAATCTTTTTTTTAATAAAATACTTTTAATTCTTTGTTTATATCGTAACGAATGAATATTAGTAATTCTGTCTTCTGGACAGAATAATAGTTCACTTAAACGAGTGGAAAGAATGATTTAACATTAGAAGCCACGTTGCCTTCAGTAGCAAGCTTGTCAAATTTTCTCTTTATGAAGTCAAATATTTTTAAGAAAATATAACTATCATGTATTCAATTTATATAAAGTCTCTTACAAGAAAATAATAATATAAATGTACATGTGATCATATATAAGCATATACACTATCACAAAGGATCTCATCCATAAAAGATAATGATGTGGATAACAGAAAAAAAAATATTTGTAGAACATTCTGTAAATAACAGAAATCATATTTTGGCCAGAATCAGTATTCTATCGCTATATACGTGATGCATATTGTGCAAATATCACATGTATATATACATTACACAAATAACCATTTCTATAAATTAATGAGTCAGCAAAATCTCTGATTATTTATTATGTGTCCTGTTGAAATCTCTATGAAAATCTTTTTTACATTCATTTAAATGCGAAATTTCTTTCCGTTAAACATCCAATTTCTAGAATTTGTACAGTCATGTAAACACATTCAATTTTCATATCCAATATTCAATATTTCTCTCACATATAAATATAATTAACGAGAAAAGAAAACAAATATAAATCACAATCATCAAAGTATCAATCATCAAAGTATCTTGCCTTATGTATAATTTTCATAATACAGCTGTTTAAGAAAATGAATAATAAGTAATAAGCATAACAGAGTGCGATGGTTAATGGCTGTTTAGGAAAATGAATAATAAGCATAACAGAGTGCGATAGTTAATAAGATTTTTATTTTTTATTAAAATAAACGCTACAGGGTTCATTTTGTAAGAATTAAATGTTAAAAAAAACTGCGTTACTTTTTAAATCTACGTCCGTTTGGATATCAGAAAATTAGTACAAGAGAATTGACAGATCATGGATTTTTTTTAACATAACAAGACAATCATTTTCATCTTAAAAAAATTAAGAGTGAAGATCTCCATATCGTATACAAAAAATGAAACAACATTAAGAAATCAAACCATTTAAGATGTTACTAGCATCTAGGTATAATACACAAAAAAAAAAAACTAAACATATATGTTGATCCAGGAACCAATGTTGATATTAACCGGTTGCATTCATTCATTTTCATATAGATCATAAAAAAAATATATGTATAATATTTTCATAATATTCTCTACAATTATCGTTGATAGAAGATTACCTCATAGGAAATACACGATTATTTCCTGGGGCAACGTCAAATTTTTGGTCCATTAATTATTGCGGAAACATTAACTCTTTGGAGAACTATCGTGCTGATAACGTGTTGTAAACTATTTTATAAGAATAAACAAGAATATAAGAATCATAAAAAAGAAGAAAAGATTGCAGTTTATTTTATAAGAATAAGCAAGAATATAAGAATCATAAAAAAGAAGAAAAGAATGTAGAAGAAGTAGGGAGAAAGAGAGATTTTCATTATTAGCGCTATGTCTGTAAGTGTACAAAATCCTAATGTTCTCACTCTTAATATAGAGAAAAGAAAGGGTACAATTGTAAATAAACTCTCTTCTTATTCTAATAATAAAAGGAGTAATGTCCATATAAAATATTTCACAACACATTAGAATTATTGCATAGTATTTGATTAATCTCATTGCAACAATTCCACTTTGTAGTGAATTTAGGGGAGATTTATAAATGCAACATTACACATTATTTTATGGGTCACAATCGTTGCCAAAAAAATAAATAACTAGTAGTAATCTTTTATACCCAAATTAATGTAGTGTGACCATATTACCCTTAATTTTACCAAAAAAAAAAAGTAAGTAAAGAAAAATAACCGCCCACCATGCCAAAACCCCTGCCAGACTCAGTCGAGAGGTGTGCCACACCCTTAGTTTTAGAAAGAGAACCACCCCAACCCCAGTCCCCCACCCCTGCTTATCACCACCGTGGCCATCCCCATATTCTTCCCGGGGCAGACCCTTCGCCCAGCTCCGAACAGCACCAGCCTCAAGTCGCTACCGCGGACGTCCACATCAGCGCTGCCCATTGCTGCCACGAATCTTTCTGGGAGGAATCCCTGAGGGTTTACCCAAACGGCGTCGTCCCGAGTGATTGACCAAATATTGACAATCGCGGTGGTACTGGCAGGGATGACAATCCCCCTCTCTCTCTCTATATATATATATATATATATATATATATATATATATATATATATATATATATATATATATATATATATATAAATAAAGTAAGTTATAGGACAAGTCTCGCATGATATAATCTCGTGTGATTTTACATTTTTTAAAATAGTATGAGTTCTCTTATGCTTTTGGGTACACAAAATATTTAAATGTAAAAAAAAAAATTTAAATATACTATAACATTTTGTCTTAAATGATATATACACCATAATTATTAAGGGTATGATTTTTAATGAAAAAACTTGCTGAAATATAAATAATATAAATATTATATATATATATTTTTTTTACGAAATAAAGAGTACGTGTTCTTATATTAAATGATATACCATTTAATACTAAAGGAACTTTCTAAAATGCGGGATTTGGGGACACGATGTCCTTGGGGCATGCAAGTTTTAGCCAAATAGTATTACTTTCGCTATAAAATGTAATCACTCTCGCTATAAAATATTATCAATTTTTATTTACTCCCTCCGTCCCAAATTCATCTTCACGTTTTCTGTAGATACGGAGTTTAAGAAAATACACTTTTTTACTTACTTTTGGGGGTAGTATGGTATTTTTGGGTAATAAATAAATGATAAAGTAAGTTATGTGAGTTAAAAAGGTGATGATAAATTTTAAATTAAAATATGTTGGAGGGATATTAATTAGTTGTTTTTTTTCTTTTATAGAAGTGTGAAGTTGAATTTGGAACAGACCAAAACAGAAAGTGTGAAGTTGAAATTGGGATGGAGGGTTTCATTAGTTTAGTTGAGTATCACTTTTCAAAGTTATCACTTTTTATCCGTTACACGTAAGGGGATTATCGTGAGACGATCTCACACAAATCTTTACTTAAGATGTATAAAGGATATAATAGGAAATAAGATGAAGTTACTCTAATAAATTGAGATAAAAATACTAAGATATATGAAGATTAATATTTTTTATTTAATGATTCAATCATAATATAATAATTTTCATTAATTTACGTTGTCTTGTGTTAGATATTTAAGTGTTATTTAATTTAGATGTACAATATTATCATTTTTAAATAAAAATTATATTTTAAAAAAATATTAATAATATTTTTTTTTGAATTAAATTATAACCAAAAAAAGGAATAAATCTCGCGAAAGTCTGGTTAGAACAAGCGGTACAGATAATGAAAGTGTAGAGAAGAGAAAATCTTTATAATATAATAAAAAAAATAACACTGCAAAGTAAAATATTATTACATGTGGTTCTCTTTTATCTAATATATCTCCCTGAAATACGAAAGAAGCAGTGCTGCGGGATGTGGGAGATGATGATAAATGGGGTGGTGGGTGATTGAGATAATAGTGAGTATGATGCTGAGACGGCCTCTTTTATCTGATACTTCCTAAATGCAAAAGAAACGTTGCTGAGGGTGGTGTTGGGGGATAGTAATGAATGCGGTTCTGTGTTGATGTAATATATAATTATTTCTTTTCTTTTCCCGAAATTCAATAAAGCAAAATTGCTCACATGTATTGACTTAACCTGCAATCTGTGCTGACTTGGGTCATGTGTGAACCTATTTAAGCTAAGAATTGCCCCAAAATTGAATGAGGTAAGATCAAGAGAAGTATTACAGTCAAATTATAAAGAAACACCATTCCCTAACTTGAGTTCCATAGAATCAAATCATGAGATCCGTAGAATCAAATAGAGAACCCAAGAAACCAGCTTGATTTTCTTTCTTCTTGATGTCCAAAAATGCCCAAAAATCCCAGTTTCTCACAAGTGACATCGTTGATTCTTAAATGGCAAATAGAGTTTTGTCCCTAACCCAACAAAAAAATGTCAGAAAATTTCACAAATCAAACCCATATAATTAAAGTGTAATTAAAAAAGTACATGTTTTCATGCATCTTAGAGCATTGGTATTGGTTTAGAGTTTAAACCAATTTTATTCTTCCACATCATCACCTACATAATTCCCAATTAAACTCAACTCACACTCACATTCTTTTTTCAATTTAAACTCAACTTTTTTGGGACCCACTATTTCATCATTTATTTTATAAATATTTAAAATATAATATTCCTATAATTTCACTAAAAATATTTATAGATGTTTTTTTTTTAAAATATAATTAATGATTATCTTCTAATATACTTTGATTTATAAATATATATATATATTGTATATATATTAAAACTTTAATATATATAAATATATATATATATATATATATATATATATATATATATATATATATATATATATATATATTAATACTAATTTAATTGAAAATATAATCAAATATTGAGAAAAAAATGAGTACAAATAAATAAGACAACGCATAATAAGCCAAAAAAAGAAAAACAACAACAACAACAAAAAACAAACAACAAAAAAACAAAAAAACTATTCGTTCCCAAAACGTTGTCAAATATGTTGAACTAAATCAGCACGAAGTTGATGATGGGCATGATTATCACATAGCTCGAAATTCCTTCGAAGATAATCTTGAAACTCTCGATTCGAGCCTTGAATAGGTTATGCAGGATCATCACCTTCGTCATTGGACCAATTTATGACCATGTCTCCTTCATCTTCAACAATCATGTTGTGTAAAATAATGACAAGTGATCAAAACAAGTAATGATCAATTCAAGAAATTATCAAACCCAAGGGAGGTAGGCACTAGTGCTTAAGCGATCTCACGTTTGTTGTAATTTTATAGAGACGAATCATCAATAGGATTGGTTGTGAACAATTAAATGACAAGTGATCAAAGCAAGTAATGATCAATCAACAAGATGGATGGATGGAAAGTGGTTTACCAAATTGATTAAAAGTGAGATTAACAACAATTAAGAAGTGAAAATTCTAGGAATTATGTATCAAATTCATATGTATAATGGATTGAAGACTAATGGCCAACACTAAGATCACCTAAACTCCCTCTCGAGATGGATAGGATATGAATATCAAATAGCTCAATGGATTGGTTCTCACTTAAACAATTCCAACTAGGTACTAAGCTTAAATGAGAGTCCCTTCACACAATTAATCAATCTCTTGATCAAACCAATCACATGTCCTACCAAAGGATTCTAAACTATGAAGGACTTCTCAATCTCTTCACAATCTATAATGCACATGAAGTGTTTGATGAAATGATTCACTTAATTATCCTAAGCATATAATTGATTTCTCAATCTAATCACATATATAGAACAACTAAACACACAAATCATCAATACAATTCAAGCAATTAATAATCAATAGTAGAAAATCATAGATCCAATCAACATATGAATTTAAATACACAAATCCCCAAAATTATCCAACAACTCTCATGTTGCTAATCTTACAAGGGAGATTAGCCTACCATATTAAGAAGGAAATGAACATAGACATTAAGATCCTTACAAAACATGATGAAACTATGAGGTTTAATACAAGAAATGAATGGAAACTCCCTTGATGTCACTTCAATGGTGATTTCCTTCCTTCCCTTGTTATCTTCATCTCTTCCTTGCTTCTTTTCTTCAATTGGATGATGATTTTGATGGTTGGATAGTGGTAGATCTAAAGGATGGTGAATGAATGAAGATGGTGGTGTAAAATGTAGAGAATTGTGTGTGATGTGTGTGTGAAAGGGCTGGAATTCGGATCCTCTTTCAATTGTTGAATAAAGGGGTATTTATACCCCTTGGGAAGCTTCTAGAAGAATTCTGATTTTTTCTGATCCCAGACACGACACGAGTCGTGCGACGCAACACAGCCATAAGGTGGCCGTATTGTGTCTTCTGTTGCTCTCACACGGCCATTCTGGACAGGGCCGTGTTACGCAACACGCCTCGTGTGCTGCAACACGGCTCGTGTACTGTAACACGGGCACAGGGTGGTCGTGTTGGATCTTCTGATGTCGGCACACGGCCACTTCTTACAGGGCCGTGCGCTGTACACGGCTCGTGTTCTTGCTGCACTGCTTCCTCTTTCACTGTTTTGGCTCGTTCTTCCTCTTTTCAACTCCGAATTGAGATCCGCTTTTTCCTACGAATTGAAAATCATAGGTTTAAGCTCATTCACACACATTTCAATAAAATACAAAACACAACCAAATAACATATTAATACGGATAAAAATATACGAAAACTCACATAAAAAGATACTAAAATCTAGGTGAAAATATCACTCATCACACCCCCAAACTTAAAGTGTTGTGCGACCCCGCACAACGAAAATGATAAACCAAGAGGAGTGATTTTCACCTAGGAAAAGACTAAACGAACATAAGTAACAACACATCAATAATAATAAGAATCACAATTTATGCTAAGTCATCCTACAACATTAGATTCATGACATGAAGAATTAACAAGTTCAATCACAAGAGAATATTAGTGTAATATAGTCTCTTTTTGGTCCAAGCCTCACAATGGATATCGATGTCTCTCAACACTCTTTTGAAATAGGATTAATCACACTCATTAATTGATTGGCTCGACTCGCTATAAGCTTGCTCGTGGACTACATTCACAAACCACCAAAGTTTCCATTAGCGATCAAAAAGGTCTTAAATTTGGATGTAATGATAGGCTCTTTGGTAAGGTAGGAAGAATATAGGTAATAGTGACTAAACAAGTGTAACTAATCGAAGAGATGATCAACTTCCTCAACTTCTCCACTTTTCTTTCTTCCTTTCTTGTCTTTGGTACTCACATGCTCTACTCATCAACTTTCCTTGGATTTCTTGAGCTTCTTATGATTCATGCTTCCTTTTCTTGGATTTTTAAGTACTTGAGCATATTATTGTTGCTTTGCTCATATTTCTTGTTTTGAGGTTGCATGTGCATTCTTCATTTTGCTCTTTTCATCCTTTTTCTTACTTATTTACCATTTCCTTTCCTTTCTTTTTTTTTTTGTTATCTCATCAAACCTTACTAGCTACCATCTCCTCAATCACCCACATAAAGGATATATATGTAAGGCTTAAGTAGGTAATCATGGCTTGTAATTTGCTAAATTCACAATAAAAAGGCTTAAAGGCTCAAAATGGTTAACTAAGGATGATGTACATGGTAGGAAAATATATGGCAATGACTATGAATAACAAGGATGGCCTAAGATCATTTCACTAATCTCCACAAATCGGGCTCGTTCCTATAGTCCTTGAGCAAGTTCTAACTTATCAAACACAACCAATCCACTCATGAATAAAAACCATGTATGCACGGTTGAGGCTCAAATTTTCACAAGCTTATGCATTGGACCTTAAGAAACTTATTACACCACATTCATCTCAAAATTGAACAAGTTAAGTAAAACATGTCACAATTCGAACGTGTAGAGATTCTTAATCATAACTTGTCATCACTTACTACCACAATATATCACCACTCATGTTCAAAAATGACTCATAAAATCCCAAAACAAACCACCAAACATACCAAGACAAAAATAAGAAAACACACAAAACATAAAATAAAGACTCAACAAACACGAAACAAAACAAAAACACATAACATGCAAGAATAAAAATCACCATCATTAAACAATGAAGCACGTATTCAACTCATCCATAACAATGTAAGCTCACAATCATCCTAACCTTTGATTGAAAAGGAAATCCTAATTTACGAAAATAAACAACCCAAAAACATAACACATGAAGTAGCATGCTAATCTATTCAATCCAAATCAAAATCAATTAAAAGTGATAAGGTGTAGAGTACTCCCTCAATAGGCATTTGGTAAGGAAAGCATTCGCTCCAAGCTCCATTCGTGCTTCCAATACCCTTCATTCATACTCAAAAATCATACAACACCATTAGCTCCACAATTGCATTAAAAATATGGATTCACATGCACTTCAACACAACCAATCATACCAAAATCCAACCAAACTTATGAGAAAAATTTTAAAATTGGGTGTGAATTTTACAAGAAGACCTATCATCATCAATATATCATCATATCAAACACACTTAAGTGGTGAGTCACACCACCCACTCTCATTCACACACATTTCAATAAAAACACAAAATACAACCAAATAACATACAAATACGGATAAAAATATACGAAAAGTCACATAAAAAGATACTAAAATCTAGGTGAAAATATCACTCATAAATAATGCAAGCTAACATTATGAGTTTTAATTTCTTTCTATACCAAAAACGAGCTGGTCCTCTCACAATTGCCCATCGAGCTTGGAGAACTCCAAATGCTCGTTCAACGTCTTTTCTTGCAGCTTCTTGTTTTTCATTAAACAATCTTCTTTTTGGATCTTATGTACATGGAAACGCTTTGACAAAATTTGCCCACTCTGGATATATTCCATCAGTTAAATAATATCCTTGTGTATATTGCATCTCATTCACGATGAAAGTAACAGTGGGCGCATCTCCTGTCAAAACATTGTTAAAGAGATGAGGTTCATACAATACATTGATATCGTTAAGCGAACCTATAATACCAAAAAATGCACGCCATATCCATAGGTCATGAGATGCAATTGCTTCGAGCACAATTGTAGGTGAGCCATGACCTCTTATAAATTGATCTTTCCAAGCAACAGGATAATTTTTCCACTCCTAATGCATACAATCAAGACTGCCCATCATACCAGGGAATCCATGCTTCTGCTCGTGCATTTGAAAAAGACGTTGAATGTCATTATACGCAGGTCTTCTCAAGTATTGAGAACCAAATATTTCAATCACATTTTTGCAAAATTGGAAAAGACACCTCATTCTAGTTGCTTCACCCATTCGTAGATACTTATCAAGATGGTCGGTGCAAACTCCATAAGCTAATTGGAGAATAGCTGTGGTACATTTTTGTAGTGGTGACAAACCTTCTCTCTTCGCAGCATCGATCCTCCGTTGAAAATAAGGACACCGACTCTCGAGTACTTCAACTATATGAATGAACAACTCTCTCCGCATTCGAAATCGTCTTCAAATAAGTTATCCGGATACACATGATTTGTATAAAAATAATCTTGCACAAGCCTTTAATGTCCAGATTCACGATTTCGTTCTATGAACCTTCTTCGATGTGGTATCTCGACTTGTTGCCGATATGCTTCTAGAAGTTGTCGTCCTTGTTAGACTAGCAATAACATGAATTCTTCGCTGGGAGAATTTGGTCTTTCGTAATTTTCAGCTTCATATTCTTGATCATTGGATGAGACAGAGGTATTTTTACTAGAATTTTCAGACATTTTGGTGTGGGAAATTAAACTCTGTGTTTGTTGAACAAAATATTTGAGAATGCAAATTTCTCATAAATGAAGCACATATATATAGCCAACTTAGCTTGTAACGGCTAGTTTTACAATGGCTATTTTTACAACGGCTAGTTTAACAACAGCTACATTACAATGGCTAGATATACAACGGCTATTTTTTAACGGTCCACTATGAAAAATTAAATAAAAAATTATATAATAAAATATTAATTTAATAATATGAACAAATAAAATTTAAAAATAGAAGCTTACATTAAACTAGTGCAAATTACAAAACATGATGAAAATAAACATCAAGAACATTCCACAAACAAGTAAAAAAAATGAAAAAAATCTACTTATTCTGAGAATTTCATTTTTCCATAATCTTCTTGCATAGTTGTTGGTGTATGATGAGAATGATGAGTGTGTAAATTCACAAGTTTGGCACCATATTTTGTGCTAGTTTTGGAGAGTTTTGAGGTGGAAATAGGTGGAAAACCTATATATATTGTGAATTAGCATGAATCAGGTGTTAGCGGAGCTATTTGAGTGGTTTTAATAGCAAAATCGAAGTGGAAGTGCCAAGAATCGAAGAGACGAAGTCGAGACCACGCGAATCGCCAAGGAGAGAGGAGGTTCGACCTGATGGGGGAGGGTTCGACCTCTCCTATAGGTCGAACAAGCATTGCAAAGTGTGCAGGAAGAAGGTTCGACCACGACTCAAGGGGTTCGACCTGTTCATCAGGTCGAACCATGGTCGAACCAGTTTGCGAGAAGATGGGTTCGACCACGATGTTAGAGTTCGACCTGACGGTTGATCGAACTAGGAGCAGAAATTGTCCAGTGTGGGGGTTCGACCTGTGGTTCGACCAATACCCGAGGGGTTCGACCTGTACAAGAGGTCGAACCAAGTGCAGAATACTTCCAGTAGGTAGGTTCGACTTGTGGTTCGACCTGCGGCCAGTGGTTCGACTTGTTTGACGAGGTCGAACCAACGTGCGAGAACTTACCTTATCTGGATTTTCAAGGCCGAAACGCGTGGGATCCCTTGAAAAGCCCATTCCAAGCCCTAGAGACGTGATTACAAGTATAAAAGGAGGCTCAAGCAGTCAAGAAAGACACGGTCACTAAGAGAAAAAAAAAGAAAGAAAAAAGGGATTGTCGTCAACAACACATTACAAGAGGAGAGTAGGAGAGCTGAGACAGAGGTTCAGCTGGAGTTTCACGTAAGATTGGTCCAACTAACCATGGTTGCTCTTAGATCAATCATGGGCTAGAGCCACTTCTGTAGTTCTAGGGTTATGAAGGTTTCATGAGTTAATTTGTATTTCGTGTGAATACTCCGTACAACACTACTTGTGGTTTATTTTATATAAGATTGCACGTTTTTAATCCATACTCATAGTTGTTTTGTGCATCAATAATCGTTGTGTAAAGTCTGAATGCATGACAGGGTTATTGGTTGAGTGCGTTCACTAATGAGCAGGGTTTATTGTTATAATTCTAAGTGAAGGGATTCCGAGATTTTATTAGAATTATATGAATGTTTGTTAATTGAATTGAATTCGGGTTAACGAGTAGGATTAAGAGTATAACTTTATAGTACCTAAAAAGGGAGATCAAATCGGGTTAGAGTACTAAGTGCACGGGAAATAATTGATTATGATAGTACCTAGAAAGGGAGGTAAAGTATACGTCTTGCTCTGAGGATACTCACACGTGTCAAAAGCTTATCTATTTATGTCTATAGAATAGATTTGTATGGTCTAGCGATGCGTCCATAAACCACAAGGCAGAGTCAGACATCGACACACGAAAGTATGAATTAACGAACGAAACTGGATGGCTTGACGAACTACCTATTATCTTATTTGATCACAACTACTATTTCCTTGTTCTTGTTATTTATTTGCTATTTTTATTATTACTTAGCTTATAAACCTACAAGTCTAATTATCAACATAGTCATAATTGCTAGAAAATAACAAAAGTAATATTTATCTATCCCGTGGATTCGATATTTAACTTGGTCACCTTCGAAACTACAATTAATATCCTTCATACTTGGGGATTAACGTTGTGTGTTGAGAAAACACCCATCAAGTTTTTGGCGCCGTTGCCGGGGACGGCTTAAAATATCTTTTTGTTATTTCTAGTTTATTAAGGCTATTTTCTTGTTTTGTTATTTTAATTCTAGTTCTTTTTAGGTGCATGCTCATGAGATCAAAGAAAGGTGAACTTGAACCCTATAATCCTGAAATCGGAGCATCGTCGAGAAAGAAGAAGAAGAAGAGCAAGGCAAAGACTATTGATCCAACTGAAGCTCTGAATTTTGGAGTTGAAGTTGACGAGCAGAATTCGCAGATGATTGAAGCTACAACTAAAATTAATTCGGGAGTAAGGACAGTCAACATGGCAGTGAATCCGGATAATCTAGCCATCCGAGAGGTTTTCAGAAACAATGGGGCTGGAAATTTTGGGCTTCTATGAGCGAGGGGAACTAATTCAGCTTTCGATCTTCATCCTGCTCTTATTAGCATGATAGAAAGGAACTCCTTTTCAGGAGGGTCTTTCGAGGATCCGCAGCAGCATCTGAACAAGTTCTTGGGCTATGCAAGTACTCAAAAAGACGCAGGAGAACATGAAGATGCTAGGAAGATCCTTTTGTTCAAATTCTCGCTTACTGAAAAGGCGAGAGATTGTTACGACACTATCAACGCAGCTGAGTGCACCACTTGGGAGAAACTGAAGTTAAGGTTCTTGGAGAGGTACATGCCACCTTCAAAGGTGTTTAAGATGAAGCAAGACATTAACCAATTTGCTATGGGTGGAGGTAAAAAATTTCATGAAGCATGGGATAGATTCAAGGACATGCTTAGGAAGTGTCCTCAACATGGGCTATCTAAAGCTCAATATATCAGTATATTCTACAATGATTGGACTGTGATTCACGAGTGTTATTGGATGCTTCTTCTAATGGAGCATTGCTTACAAAGTCATTCGTAGAGGCCGAAAAGTTGTTTGAAGATATTTCGATGAATTCGAGGGATTGGCCAACTGATAGAGTTAGAGGCACTTATGTCCTTGGTAAGGTAGCTAAGGTTGAACAAGCAATGGTGAAAACAAGTAGAGAGGATGAGATCGTCTCTAGCTTGTCCAATATCAATAAGCTACTTGAATCCTAACAGAAACAAATCAGTGAATTATTTCAGCACGTACCAATCATGCAGCAGGAGTTAAAGAATGAGGGACCAATCCAAGAGGAGTTGGAAGAGGCACACTAGCCATGGGTCAAAGTATTCAAGGGACTAGGTATCCAGATCAAGAAAACTGGAATTACCAAGGGAACTATCGAGGAAACTTTAATAATCATGGTCCCCCTGGTGGTTATCAATAGTCTAAGAGGCCGGAGTTCTCATGGAGCAATCTGAATAATGCGATTCAACCTCCGATGGGTGTTGATCCGGGTACTAAGGTGGAAGAAGGGAAACTGGGTCTTGAGGATACTGTGAATAGGTATATGGCCAAGAATGATGAAAGAGTTAACCGCCTTGAGGCCAAACTTGAAAAGAAAATCGATGCAAACCATGAGGTTATATCTAAGCAGGTGAAGGACCTTACGTTGCTGATGGGGGAGATGGCAGGAAGTGTTAACAAGCTTACTCAAACTCTTGAGAAGGGGAAGTTCCCGTCTCAAAGTATTGAGAATACAAGGTCCTGCAACGCCATCACATTGAGGTTGGAAACGCAGTACGAGGGACCTATGAGGCCGGAATCAAATTTGGACATGTCTAGTGCGAGGTTCGACCATGGTTCGACCAACATTGAAGGTCGAACTATACAGGGGAGGTCGAACCAACACACTGGACACGATCAGGAGAGATTGCAGCATCGGTTCGACCAAACTGCAGATGGTTCTACCTGTTCCACAGGTCGAACCATGGTCGAACCCGACAACTCGGAGCACTCTGTTTTTCCAGAACACCGGTTCGATCAAATCAATCTTGGTTCGACCTATCCAATAGGTCGAACCCAGGTCGAACCGTACCACTTGGAGCACTCTATTTTGTCGCAGCAACGGTTTGACCATGATGGTCATGGTTCGGTCTATCAAACAGGTCGAACCTTGGTCGAACAAGATAGCGGAGGGAGTACAGTAGGCCGGTTCGACCTAGGTGCCTGTGGTTCGACCTACGCAACAGGTCGAACCCAGGTCGAACCTCAAATTCAAAAAGAGAGCCATTGTCTAGAAGGTAGGTTCGACCAGTATGTACCTGGTTCGACCTGTTCCACAGGTCGAACCCTGGTCGAACCCCACCAGAAATTGCCTGTTGCTACTCCGAACACTCTCGATGATGTTGATACTACTCCAGTGGTTCGGAATGAGCAAAGTACAGACATAATAGCTGAGAAAAAGTGGGAGAGAGCCAAACGATTGAGAGCCAAAAAGGAGAAAGCGGAGAAGGTTGATTGTGATGAATGGGGGATTCCCAAAATAAAGATACTTCCGCTGTTTCCTTACAAGCTTGTGAAGAAGGGATTGGAAGAAAAGTTCAAGAAGTTTTCAGAGATAATGAACAAAATAAGCTTGAGCATTCCTTTCTCGGAGGCAATCATGGAGATGTCATACTATGCCCGATTTCTTAAAGACATGTTGTTGAAGAAGCGGAGCTTAACCAGAATTGAAACGGTGAATTTATCTGAGAATTGCAGCTCAATCATCCAAAGGAAGCTGCCGCAAAAGATGAAGGATTCGGGGAGCTTCACTATTCTATGTGAGATCGGAAAGGGGCCGCACGGCGAGCTTTGTGCGATCTAGGGGCAAGCATCAATTTGATGCCTTTGTCCATCTTTCAGAGGCTTGGTTTGGTGGAGTTGACCCCTACAACAGTGGTTCTCCAATTGGCGAACAGGTCGATGACATTTCCAAAAGGTATAATTGAAGACGTTCTCGTCAAAGTGGAGAAGCTAGTCTTTCCTGTGGACTTTCTTATGCTAGAGATGGAAGAAGACAAGGATAATATCCCTTTAATCTTGGGGAGACCTTTCCTTGCTACTGCTGGAGCTATGATTGATGTTCAGAAAGGAGAGCTTAGATTGCGGATGGACAAAGAAGAAGTTCTTTTCAACTTGGACAAAGCAATGAAGATGCCCATGGAGTCGCAGTGTTATAGTATTGACGTGGTGGAGGAGATTGTGAAGGAGGATATGTCTCTGATCCTATCAAAGGATCCTCTTGAGACATGTTTGATGGAGTCTCTTACTTATCCCACTACGGAGCTTGACGGACTCTCCAACGAGGTATGTATTGAATTTCTTGAAAACTTACTTGCTTTGGGTGATGACAGGTTTGAATCGGAAAGAACTAAGGTGGAAGAAGTCAAGTGGACTAGGAAGTACTTGCCTTTGGATAACGAGAGCCCTCTGATGGAAGTGAGGAAAGAGGAGTTGAAACTTTTGCCGGAACACTTGAAGTATGCCTTTCTTGGCGACAATGAAAAATATCCGGTAATTGTATCTTCTTCTCTTGATGATGATCAACTTGAGGAGTTATTGAACGTTCTTAGGAAGTATAAATCTGCGATTGGTTGGTCTCTTGAGGATTTGAAAGGAATTAGTCCTTCATATTGTATGCATAGGATAAGATTGTTAGACGAGGCAAAGGCAAGTGTTCAGAATCAGCGGAGGGTTAATCCCGTGATTCAAGAGGTAATTAGGAAGCAAATCCTTACGTGGTTGGATGCTGGAATCATATATCCTATTAGTGATAGTCCCCATGTGAGTCCATTGCATGTAGTTGCTAAAAAGGGGGTATGACTGTAGTAAAAGCTGAGGATAGAGAAGCGATAGCCACAAGGATTCCTACGGGATGGCGTACATGTGTAGATTATAGGAAGTTGAATGAGAACACGTGTAAGGATCATTTTCCTCTCCCTTTCAGGGATCAAATGTTAGAACGTCTTGCAGGGTATGAGTTTTATTGTTTCTTGGATGGATACTCGGGGTACAACCAAATTATGATTGCCCCCGAGGATCAAGAAAAGACCACTTTTACTTGCCCCCTACGGGACCTTTGCTTTTCGAAAAATACCATTTGGGTTATGTAATGCGCCTGCTACTTTTCAGAGATGCATGATGACAATATTTGATGGGTTGATAGAGAAGATCATGGAGGTGTTCATGGATGATTTTTCTGTTTTTGGTTCCTCCTTTGATATGTGTTTGTCTAACCTAGCTACTGTTTTGAAGAGATGCCAAGTGACTAATCTTGTCTTGAATTGGGAGAAGTGCCACTTCATGGTGAAGGATGGGATTTTTCTTGGGTATCATGTTTCAGCCAAAGGGTTGCAGGTAGATCGTGCTAAAGTGGTGGCGATTGATAAGCTTCCACCACCGACCAATGAAAGAGGAGTGCGGTCCTTCCTTGGACACGTCGGTTTTTATAGGAGATTCATAAAAGACTTCTCAAAATACTCTAAGCCCTTATCTCGCTTACTTGAAAAGGATGTTCTTTTTGTGTTTGATGAAGATTGTCTAACAGCTTTTCAAGTTTTGAAGGAGGCGCTTATTTCTGCACCTATCTTGATCACACCGGATTGGACTCAACCGTTTGTACTAATGTGTGATGCAAGTGATGTAGCACTTGGAGTGGTGCTTGGACAGCTGAAGGAGAAGAAGTTTTGCGCCATTTACTACGCAAGTAAGACTTTCGATGCGGCACAAAAGAATTACACGGTGACTGAAAAGGAGTTCTTGGCGGTTGTGTACGCATTCGACAAGTTTCGTCAGTATTTGGTTGGCATGAAGACTATTGTGTACACGGATCATTCAGTAATTCGGTACTTGATGGAAAAGAAGGAGACGAAGCCTAGGATAATAAGGTGAATTCTTTTACTTCAAGAGTTTGACATGGAGATCCGGGATAAGAAAGGTTCTGATAATGTGTTGGCGGATCATCTTTCAAGGTTGGAGACTAGGGAACATTGTGATAATTCTTTCGAGTATATTGAGGAAATGTTTCTGGATGAAAAGATCATGGCCGTGTTTGTTGAAGGGGCTGAGCGAGCGTGTGTGGTTGCTGCGCAGGGAGTTGATCCATGGTATGCGGATTATGTTAATTATATTGCTGTGGGATAAATTCCAAGGGATCTCAACCGATATCAACTTGCTAAATTCAAAAGGGATTTTGAGACCTTCATATGGTATGATCCGTTTATGTACAAAATTTGCACGGATTCTATCATCCGTAGGTGTGTGCCCGAGATGGAGATGGAGAGTGTTCTCGAGTTTTGCCATGCACAACCTAACGGGGGACACTTCGGCGCGCAAAAGACAGCAGCCAAAGTACTTCAGTCCGCTCTTTATTGGCCTACGTTGTTCAAGGACTGTGAGACCTATGTGGCATCTTGCGATAGGTGTCAACACATGGGGAACATCGGTAGGAGAGACGAGATGCCACTTCAGCCAAGCATAGTGGTCGAGATTTTTGATGTGTGGGGTATCGATTTTATGGGGCCTTTTCCCCCATCTAATGGATTTCTCTACATTCTACTTGCGGTGGATTATGTTTCTAAGTAGGTGGAAGCGATTCCTACTTGCTTGAATGATTCGAAAACTGTTATATCTTTCTTAAAGAAGCATATTTTTGCCCGTTTTGGAGTCCCTAGAGCACTTGTAGTGATGGAGGTACGCATTTCGTAAATAAATTTCTTGAGAAGGTGCTTAAAGGGTATGGTGTTAAGCATAAGGTTACTACACCCTATCATCCTCAAGCGAATGGGCAAGCGGAGGTCTCTAACCGTCAAGTCAAATAGATTTTGGAGAAGGTGGTCGGAACCAATAGAAAGGCTAGGGCTTTGAAGCTCGATGATGTCGTGTGGGGGTTCTGGACCGCGTACAAGACGGTGTTAGACATGTCACCGTATCAGATTGTCTATGGGAAGCCGTGCCACTTACCTGTTGAGATTCAACACAAAGCGTTTTGGGCTTTGTGAAGCTTGAACTTGACTCTCAAGGATGTGAAGGAGTTGAGGATTACTCACATCAATCTTTTGGATGAGTTTTGGAGTCGTGCGTACAAGAATTCAGAGATCTATAAGGAAAGGATTAAGAGGTGGCATGATTCGAAGATCTCGTACAAGGAGTTCAAGCAAGGAGATGAGGTATTACTTTTTAACTCTCGTTTAAAGCTTTTTGTAGGCAAGTTGAAGTCTAAGTGGATGGGACCGTTCATGATTCATCGAGCCTTAGGAGGGGGGAGTTTTGAGCTCATTGACAAGGATGGAGATATTTTTGCGGCGAATGGACATCGCTTGAAGCATTACAAGTCGACGGATGATGTTTGTGTCATCTTTGTGGATACCTTGATCTGATTTGGTACCGTCGTGACTCTCCGACGTTAAGAATGAGTGCCTGTTGGGGGCTTTCCCTCCTGTTTTATTGTTTTATTTCATTCGTGTGTGTAAGAAATTTTTATATTTGAAGTGCTTACTTATCGGCAATTACATCTCTTTGCAAACTTAGTTTCACCCATGGTTTCTACTAAGTTTGGGGGGTGTGATGTACTTACCTCAATAAGCACCGATAGTATAATCTTTTCTTTGTGATGTTTGTTAGGGGGGTGTGATGTACTTACCTCAATAAGCACCGATAGTATAATCTTTTATTTGTGATGTTTGTTAGGGGAGTTGGTTTTTGCGCCATATTTAAAATTTTAATCAATTTTGATGTGACGATTTTTTACAACTTGCCTAATGTTTAGTGGGTTTTGGTTGTGTTTTCTTTTACGGAGTTACTCATGAATGATATTTTGTGGAATAATTTTTGATGAAGTTGTGCTCTAGTTGGTACCTAATGATTCATATTGAAGTTTGAAGTGTGTAGGGATTGAAGAACACTCAGTTTGGAAGCTTAAAAGGGTGGTTCGACCAAAGCCAGGATAGGTTCGACCAGTGCCAGGAGGTCGAACCGAGCAGAGGAAGTCAAACTGACGCAGAAAATCATCCAGTGAGGTGGTTCGACCTGATCATTGTTGGTTCGACCTGTCTAACAGGTCGAACGAAGGTCGAACCCGGTGACTTAAAATTTACAGTATGGTGGTTCGACCTGAGCCGTTATGGTTCAACCTGATCAGAAGGTCGAACCTGAGATCGAACCAGTCCGTTCAGAGCATTCTATTTTTCAGGTGATAGGTTCGACCAAAACAAGAGTGGTTCGACCTGTTCAGAAGGTCGAACCTAGGTTGAACCAAAAGGTAAGTTTGTCCAGAAGGTAGGTTCGACCTCGTCGCTCGAGGTTCGACTTGTTCCGCAGGTCGAACCCGAGGTCGAACCCAGTCTGGTACGTGTTTTAAGTTGGTTTTTTAGAAGGATTTGATCATTCTTTTTGTTCACCAAACCTCGAATCCTCCCCGAACCTTAACACCCTTGCACAAATTCATCAATTACACTTGATTTTGCACCGATTACACAACACTACACTCTTGATTCTTGAATTGGGCGCGGATTTGGGGCAATTTCGTCGTAAATTAGGGTTCAGTTGTGCAATTTTGAGTGTTGTGTTCCAATTTTCGATAGTTAACCTTGGGCAAGACTAAAGGTACGTTTTTTTCAACTCAATTACCTTAGGATTGAAGTTTATTGCAAGAAATGTGTTGTGGGTAGTTGATTAATGTTGATTTTGGTTGAAATTCATGGTGATAATGGATATTATTGAGTTGATTCATATGAATTCATGTTTATTGGTTTGAGATTGCTTGATTATGGATAGAACTTGAGTTTTATGTGGATTGATCAAGGATATGATGCATCTAGATGAATGAGCATGTTAGTTAGGTTTGAATTGTTGATAATTGGAGTTGTTCATGAAGTTCAATTGTTGAAATTCCTGTTGAATAGCTTGAATTGGTTGATGCATGCTTGTTGTTTATGATTTGAAGATTAAAGGTAGTGTGATTGAAGATGTTTTGAGCATGTTAATTAAGCAAGTGATGTTGAGATGATAGTTGGGTTGATTAAGCATGGATGCTTGAAGTCTTGAGTAGAGTATAGGATATGCTAGTCATATACTTGTGTTCTTGTCTTGTTGGTTGTATTGAAGTAGTTGTTTTCAGGAAAGGGACAAGGATCAAGTAAAGGGAAAGGTAAGGCGGATGAAGCAAGATCGAAGAAGAGGAATGACAGGCCTTCGAATGTGGACACAGTGACCAGGAAGCTGAGGCTACAAGATCATTTACCCGAGAACTTCAAAATTTAAATACAAAACTGGGATGAGATTAAAGAAAAGTGGGAAGAAGTCTCGGACAAGATAGCTCGTACTCGATACCAAGATGATGAGGCGATGAGGATAATGAGAATCGGGAATGATATTTTCTGGATGTTCGATCAAGTGGGTATCCGGAGGTTTATGGAGTTAAAGAGGCCGACGTATTTCCATGTTACAGCGGAAGTAGTCTACTCCTTCGAGATGGTGAAGGACCCGCTTAGGTACCCGTATCAGTGTACGTTTCAGCTTAGTGGAGTGAGTAGGAGATGGACGTCTGAGGATTTTAATGAGCTATTTGAGACGCCTTTGGGGAGCTCTCATTTAGAGAATGGTGCGTTCAACGCTAATAGGTTTTGGAGAGAGATTACAGGGGAGATTGGAGATTATAAGATTAGGCAGGCTCGTGCTTCCTCAATAAAGAATCCAGTTTTGAGGTACATGGATCGTGTCTTGAGCAACACGTTGTTCGCCCACTCAGAGGGAAGTGTTGTGTCTAGAGGAGAGCTTTATGCTTTGTGGTGTATGCTTAATGGGGTGCAGTTTAATGTTGGAGTGTATTTCATTACACAGCTACATCAATTCAGGACCATTGGGTTTCAAAAGGTGAATATTGGAGGGTTACTGACGATCGTGGCTGAGCATTATAATTTGAATTTCACCGGCATCACACCAGTTAGAGGAGAGCCTGATTTGGCGATGTTTACATGCGTGAAGGGAGGATTTGCACATTTCAGAAATGGAGATTGGTTCTTCACGAGGGGACTCAAGCCCTTCGATTTCATGTTTTCCTTCGACGTGAGTAACTTGACGACTATTCAGGTGGCGAGGAACAAGTTGATGGATTCTCTCGGACACAATGCCTTATCCGTGGCAGCGAGGTCGGGTGGTGATTGGAGGACTGTATTGCAGATGTGTGCGGATGATAGGATGGCAGAGTTACAGCAGATTGTGGATCAAGGAGAGTTCCGTCCACCACAGCAGCCCGAAGAAGAGGAGTATTTAGAGGAGGAGCAGCAGGATGAGGAGATGCCGATACAGCACAATGCACATCAGCATGAGCCAGCACCGCAGCAGCAGCGGGCTGTCCCAAATGATACACGGGAGCAGCTCCGCCTTATTCATGAGCAGCTGGTCGCGATCGTTGCTAGCCAGCAGGAGACAAACCAACAGCTCGCACTCGCCAACGCTAACTATGCTACGTTGAATGAGAGGTACACGGCTTTGAATGAGAAAGTTGGTAGGATGGGTGATCGAGTTGATTACTTGGATAGACACATCGGTGATCTGCACCGGATTGTGGAGCGGAGGCTTGATGATGAGGATGATGATGCTCCGGAGGAGTAGTTTTTCAGGTTTTCTTTGGTTTCCTCCGATTCATCTTGATTCCCTTATTCTTCTTTTTATCTTTATAGGTTGGGGTGTGATTCATGCGTGAGTGGAATGTATAAGTGATATCTTGTATGATTGATTTGGTATAAGCTTGTTGATTTTTGTGCATTCATATGTTCATGTGTTAATTTCTATTGATGAAAAGCATGTATAATTTGATAAGTATATTGAGTTTTTGTGAAATTGATCTTAATTATGTGCTATAAGGAGTACTTAGGATTCTAATTACCTATGTGAGGATTTGAGCCTTGATAATCATGCTTGATCATGATTATTTTATTCTTGAGAGGATCATTCATATGAACGTATTCTAGAACTTGGCTTGGAGTCTTGTGAGAGACTTATGATTGATAAATTGCTAGGACATGATCTTAGGCCATTATTTTGTGCTTAAGTTACTTAGCTAAATTTTATCCTTCCTAATGATTTTATTAACCTTTGGATGCCCCGTTGAGCCGTTAAAGCTATTTCTTTGGTAGCCGAAGTAAATAACCTTATAAACATTTACTTGAGCTATGATTAACCTATTCATTGGTAGAGAGAGTGGAGGTGAGTAAGTGTTGCAAGAAGAAAAAGGAAGATAAAATATGGTTGGATGAAAAGAATATGGTTAAATCTTGTTTAGGGGTAGTACCCAAAACTGGTACCCCGATTGTTTTTATGCATGGTGTGTGAAGCTTAGCAGTTGACAGCCTATACATGAGAAGAAGGGTAGTGCCTGAAACCGGTACCCGAATTGTTTAAAAAGATGATGTTGATGCCATGAAAAGAAGGAAAATTCAGGAATTTTACAAGTTCAAGAGACGACATTGGAGGAGAACTTGCTGTAAGAAGAAGAAATCGAGAACCTCCAAGGTAACTCTCTACTAGTGTCTTAAGTCACTAAGTCTAAATTTTCCTACCTTTTCCAAAGAGCCAACATTACAACCCGAAAACAAGTCCTTTGTGATCCTAGTAAAGAGTTGATTATAAGTTGATTTTAGAGACCTTTGCCAAGCTTATGGTTACGCGTGAATATGGATTGATATGAGTGTTTATATTAACCTATATAGTGCCTCACGCACTTGAGTGAAAGAGAATAAATACTTATCTTGTGAGCGAAATTACTTAGTACTCCGAATGGTGTGTGATGGGATTGGTTTTGCATGAGTGATATATATGAAGCAATTAATACTTGTTTGATTGAATGAAGTTGCATGTGTGATATGTGTTGTACTTGATCTTGGTGAATTATACACGACTCCTGTGGTTTGATTTGGTTGCCTCGGGACGAGCAACATGTAAGTTTGGGGGTTTGATGAGTGTGTAAATTCACAAGTTTGGCACCATGTTTTGTGCTAGTTTTTGAGAGTTTTAAGGTGGAAATAGGTGGAAAACCTATATATATTGTGAATTAGCATGAATCAGGTGTTAGCGGAGCTATTTGAGTAGTTTTCATAGCAAAATTGGAGTGGAAGTGCCAAAATCGAAGAGACGAAGTCGAGACCACGCGAACCGCCAAGGAGAGAGGAGGTTCACCTGATGGGGGAGGGTTCGACCTCTCCTACAGGTCGAACCAGCATTGCAAAGTGTGCAGGAGGAAGGTTCGACCACGACTCAAGGGGTTTGACCTGTTCATCAGGTCGAACCATGGTCGAACCAGTTTGTGAGAAGATGGGTTCGACCACGACATTGGGGTTCGACCTGACGGTTGGTCGAACCAAGAGCGGAAATTGTCCAGTGTGGGGGTTCGACCTGTGGTTCGACCAAGACCCGAGGGGTTCGACCTGTACAAGAGGTCGAACCAAGTGCAGAATACTTCCAGTAGGTAGGTTCGACCTGTGGTTCGACCTGCGGCCAGTGGTTCGACTTATTTGATGAGGTCGAACCAACGTGCGAGAACTTACTTTATCCGAATTTTCGAGGCCGAAACGAGTGGGATCACTTGAAAAGCCCATTTCAAGCCCTAGAGACGTGATTATAAGTATAAAAGGAGGCTCATGCAGTCAAGAAAGACACGGTCACTAAGAGAACGAAAAAGAAAGAAGAAAGGGATCGTCGTCAACAACACATTACAAGAGGAGAGTAGGAGAGCTGAGACAGAGGTTCAGCTGGAGTTTCAAGTAAGATTGGTCCAACTAACCATGGTTGCTCTTAGATCAATCATGGGCTAGAGCCACTTCGGTAGTTCTAGGGTTATGAAGATTTTATGAGTTAATTTGTATTTCGTGTGAATACTCCGTACAACACTACTTGTGGTTTATTTTATATAAGATTGCACGTTTTTAATCCATACTCATAGTTGTTTTGTGCATCAATAATCGTTGTGTAGAGTCTGAATGCATGACAGGGTTATTGGTTGAGTGCGTTCAACTTTTGTGGGACCCACTATTTCAACATTTATTTTATAAATATTTAAAATATAATATTCCTATAATTTCACTAAAAATATTTATAGATGTATTTTTTGAAAAATATAATTAATGATTATCTTCTAATATACTTTGATTTATAAATATATATATATATATATATATATATATATATATATATATTGTATATATATTAAAACTTTAATATATATAAATATATATATATATATTAATACTAATTTATTTGAAAATGTAATCAAATATTGAGAAAAAATGAGTACAAATAAATAAGACAATGCATAATAAGCCAAAAAAAAAAGAAAAACAACAACAACAACAACAAAAAACAAACAACAAAAAAATAAAAAACCTAATCGTTCCCAAAACGTTGTCAAATATGTTGAACTAAATCAGCACGAAGTTGATGATGGGCATGATTATCACATAGCTCGGAATTCCTTCGAAGATAATCTTGAAACTCTCGATTCGAGCCTTGAATACGTTATGCAGGATCATCACCTTCGTCATTGGACCAATTTATGACCATGTCTCCTTCATCTTCAACAATCATGTTGTGTAAAATAATGCAAGCTAACATTATGAGTTTTAATTTCTTTCTATATCAAAAACGAGCTGGTCCTCTCACGATTGCCCATCGAGCTTGGAGAACTCCAAATGCTCGTTCAACGTCTTTTCTTGCAGCTTCTTGTTTTTCATTAAATAATCTTCTTTTTGGATCTTATGGACATGGAAACGCTTTGACAAAATTTGCCCACTCTGGATATATTCCATCAGTTAAATAATATCCTTGTGTATATTGCATCTCATTCACGATGAAAGTAACAGTGGGCGCATCTCCAGTCAAAACATTGTTAAAGAGATGAGGTTCATACAATACATTGATATCGTTACGCGAACCTATAATACCAAAAAATGCATGCCATATCCATAGGTCATGAGATGCAATTGCTTCGAGCACAATTGTAGGTGAGCCATGACCTCTTATAAATTGATCTTTCCAAGCAACAGGATAATTTTCCACTCCCAATGCATAAAATCAAGAATGCCCATCATACCAGGGAATCCATGCTTCTGCTCGTGCATTTGAAAAAGACGTTGAATGTCATTATACGTAGGTCTTCTCAAGTATTGAGAACCAAATATTTCAACCACGTTTTTGCAAAATTGGAAAAGACACCTCATTCCAGTTGTTTCACCCATTCATAGATACTTATCAAGATGGTCGGCGCAGACTCCATAAGCTAATTGGCGAATAGTTGTGGTACATTTGTGTAGTGGTGACAAACCTTCTCTCTTCGCAGCATCGACCCTCCGTTGAAAATAAGGACACTGACTCTCGAGTACTTCAACTATATGAATGAACAACTCTCTCCGCATTCGAAATCGTCTTCAAATAAGTTATCCGGATACATAGGATTTGTATAAAAATAATCTTGCACAAGCCTTTCATGTTCGGATTCACGATTTCATTCTATGAACCTTTTTCGATGTGGTATCTCGACTTGTTGCCGATATGCTTCTAGAAGTTGTCGTCCTTGATAGACTAGCAATAACATGAATTCTTCGCTGGGGGAATTTGGTCTTTCGTAATTTTCAGCTTCATATTCTTGATCATTGGATGAGACAGAGGTATTTTTACTAGAATTTTTAGACATTTTGGTGTGGGAAATTAAACTCTGTTTGTTGAACAAAATATTTGAGAATGCAATTTCTCATAAATGAAGCACATATATATAGCCAACTTAGCTTGTAACGGCTAGTTTTACAATGGCTATTTTTACAACGGCTAGTTTAACAACAGCTACATTACAATGGCTAGATATACAACGGCTATTTTTTAACGGTCCACTATGAAAAATTAAATAAAAAATTAAATAATAAAATATTAATTTAATAATATGAACAAATAAAATTTAAAAGTAGAAGCTTACATTAAACTAGTGCAAATTACAAAACATGATGAAAATAAACATCAAGAACATTCCACAAACAAGTAAAAAAAACGAAAAAAATCTACTTATTCTGAGAGTTTCATTTTTCCATAATCTTATTGCATAGTTGTTGGTGTATGATGAGAATGATGAGTGTGTAAATTCACAAGTTTGACACCATGTTTTGTGCTAGTTTTGGAGAGTTTTGAGGTGGAAATAGGTGGAAAACCTATATATATTGTGAATTAGCATGAATGAGGTGTTAGCGGAGCTATTTGAGTGGTTTTAATAGCAAAATCGAAGTGGAAGTGCCAAGAATTGAAGAGACAAAGTCGAGACCACGCGAACCGCCAAGGGGAGAGGAGGTTCGACCTGATGGGGGAGGGTTCGACCTCTCCTACAGGTAGAACCAGCATTGCAAAGTGTGCAGGAGGAAGGTTCGACCACGACTCAAGGGGTTCGACCTGTTCATCAGGTCGAACCATGGTCGAACCAGTTTGCGAGAAGATGGGTTCGACCACGATGTTAGAGTTCGACCTGACGGTTGATCGAACTAGGAGCAAAAATTGTCCAGTATGGGGGTTCGACCTGTGGTTCGACCAATACCCGAGGGGTTCGACCTGTACAAGAGGTCGAACCAAGTGCAGAATACTTCCAGTAGGTAGGTTCGACCTGTGGTTCGACCTGCGGCCAGTGGTTTGACTTGTTCGACAAGGTCGAACCAACGTGCGAGAACTTACCTTATCTGGATTTTCGAGGCTGAAACGCGTGGGATCCCTTAAAAAGCCCATTCCAAGCCCTAGAGACGTGATTACAAGTATAAAAGGAGGCTCAAGCAGTCAAGAAAGACACGGTCACTAAGAGAACAAAAAAGAAAGAAAAAAGGGATCGTCGTCAACAACACATTACAAGAGGAGAGTAGGAGAGCTGAGACAGAGGTTCAGCTGGAGTTTCAAGTAAGATTGGTCCAACTAACCATGGTTTCTCTTAGATCAATCATGGGCTAGAGCCACTTCGGTAGTTCTAGGGTTATGAAGGTTTCATGAGTTAATTTGTATTTCGTGTGAATACTCCGTACAACACTTCTTGTGGTTTATTTTATATAAGATTGCACGTTTTTAATCCATACTCATAGTTGTTTTGTGCATCAATAATCGTTGTGTAAAGTCTGAATGCATGACAGGGTTATTGGTTGAGTGCGTTCACTAATGAGCAGGGTTTATTGTTATAATTCTAAGTAAAGGGATTCTGAGATTTTATTAGAATTATATGAATGTTTGTTAATTGAATTGAATTCGGGTTAACGAGTAGGATTAAGAGTATAACTTTATAGTACCTAAAAAGGGAGATCAAATCGGGTTAGAGTACTAGGTGCACGGGAATAATTGATTATGATAGTACCTAGAAAGGGAGGTAAAGTATACGTCTTGCTCTGAGGATACTCACACGTGCCAAAAGCTTATCTATTTGTGTCTATAGAATAGATTTGTATGGTCTAGCGATGCGTCCATAAACCACAAGGCAGAGTCGGACATCGTCACACGAAAGTATGAATTAACGAACGAAACTGGATGGCTTGACGAACTACCTATTATCTTATTTGATCACAACTACTATTTCCTTGTTCTTGTTATTTATTTGCTATTTTTATTATTACTTAGCTTACAAACCTACATGTCTAATTATCAACATAGTCATAATTGCTAGAAATAACAAAAGTAATATTTATCCATCCCGTGGATTAGATATTTAACTTGGTCACCTTCGAAACTACAATTGATATCTTTCATACTTGGGGATTAAAGTTGTGTGTTGAGAAAACGCCCATCAGAGAACATCAGTGGACATTTTTTTTATATCTGCATTAATAGTTTCCCACTCTTTCATCATGATGTCGCGCTCCTTTAACTCATTTTTTTTTCTTCACTTTTGTATACTCAGAAAAACTCTCGAGTGCCTTTGAGTATTTCATAGACAAATCATCATACATTTCCAATGGTTCATTTGATGTAGCTTTTCCTTTTTCCTTTTCTTTTGCTTTTCGCTTTGCTGCCTTTTATCCAATTGGACGAGGATCCTCATCATTATGATCAATATTTAGATAAAAATTTGTATCAGACGAAGTATTACTTGTGTCTGACTCCGATGTCCTCGCTTTCTTTGATATCGCACAATAATAACTATTTTGTAGATAATACATTGGACGATCCTTCACTATTTTCCAAACATGCTCGAGATTAAATGCAACACTATTATTTTCATCTGCATATTTAGCATAAGCCCTTGACATAATATCTGCATCACTATGACCACTTCTATATACCTCGTATACACTATTGTAGCAAGCATTAAATTTGTTTATCTTTCGATTAATTATTGTGTATCAATGTGATATTATCACGCTTGCATTTCTTTTGATCAAGCTTTCGGAATGATTTTCGTTGTAGTAGTTTGAAACTCATTCCAAAATGCACTCCCTTTTTTATCATTGCCGATTTTTGAGTCATCGCTAATAGTGATGAAAGAATATGCCAGTAGTTCATCTTCTGATGTGCTCCATCGTATCTTTTTTTTACTGTTGGCACTACCATCATCATGCCCTTCGTTCTCTACTTGTGTGAGATTGTTATAGAATTGTATTTCTGGAACGGTTATTGGAAATTGGTTGGATGAATTGAATAGAAAATTTTGAAAATTATATGGAACTTGTGAATTTGGAGAAGAAAAGGAGTCGTACGTATTTTGAGAATAAAAAAAACTTCAAAAAAAACCACTAGTATTTTTATCCATGGGAGAAGGCTTGGGAATCAAGAATAAATAGTAGAATTTTTGATGTAGTATAAGAAATAAAATGTGGTGAAATTTTTTTAAAATTTCCAAAATTATAACCTATTTATAGAGAAAATATTTTGAATATTACGTACGACTCAGGTGTCTTCAATATTACTCTTTGAAGTGAAATAATTGAACTTATCCCTTGTCTAAAATGTCTGCTAACTGTTTCGCCTGATCGTTCAAAATTAATATTTATGGTTCTTTGCTTTTGGTGATGGGCCAAAATATGTAGAGTCATTGCCACTTGTTCATCCACTAGCATATTTTTTTGTGGAGGATACAATACCAGTGCCTTCAAGTCTAGCACACAAACGAACAAAAGTTTGTCTGTTCATCCTAGTCATACTTTTGCATTTAGTATCACTGTCATAGATAATTTTCTGAATATATTTTCTCCTCTCATAAAGGATATATTGATATTTTTGTCTTAAGTTTCTAGAATAAATATGATATTCTATTTTTTTTACAACTATCGTCAAAAACCAATTCATAAACTGCATCATATTCAACTAAAGTACCAACATTGCTATCTTTTTATTTCTCCTTGTCAAACTTAATCTTGCAATTACTGCATATTTAATTGAAAGTAATCAATTCAGTCACTAAATAAACAAGTAAATGACAAAGAATTTATCAAGGTCAACTAATATGCAGCAGGCCATTCGTCAATCTTTTTTGATAATCTACCCCAATACTAACAATAACATAAGACAAGTATTGAGGGATAAGTGATGGTTGTAATTAGTCTAAATATCTTTCCTAAACATTTGAACAAAGACTTTTCAGACTCATTAATTCCCAATTTTAAGAACAACCAAACAGTCAAATTCAAGAACAAAAAAGAAAACTACCCAAAAAACACTACAATCACACAAACCAAATAGTACAATCACACAAACCAAATAGTCAAACAGATAATCCATGTACTCAAATTAATTGAATCCAAATAATCCTATAATTCAGATTTCCTAAATCAGAATAATCCACAGTACTTCAGAATTTTGAAGTAATTCAAGTAAGAAGAATGGGTAGATGAATTTAAGTAATAAGAAGAAATGGAAAACAAAAAGAAAATTATAGGCAAGGTACCTTAGACTATTCAGATTTTGTTCATCAATTTTTCTGTGCAGCTTTTCCTCTCTGTGCAAGAATATGATATTCTCTTCCCTTTTCCTTGATGAAAATGTATCGATAGTTTTTTTGCTGTGATTTGTGATTGAAAGAGATAATATTGTAATATAAATATTATGTTACTAAAAATAATTGATTCCTTACTGAATGAAATACGAAAACCCATGGGGTGTGAATGAATCATGATTCCCTATTTTATGGAATTCTCATTCCTTAAGTAATCACGATTCCGATTATTAAAATATACCAACCATGAATTAGGAATAAGATTAGGAATGGTAATTCAATTCCCATCTTATTCCAATATACCAATCACGAAAGTGAAGTCGTCCAAAAGTCTTCTAGAAGGATTGAATTCAATATTCATGTGTAAGTATATATTATGAAAATGGGCCACTAATAATATTTTATTTGGGCTTTTATATAATTAGTCCTCTAATTTTCTAACAGCATACAGGCCCATCCACTTTGCCTCCATTCAAAAGAATGATATGGCCCAAAGAAATGTGCTTTCAGAGTAGAGGGGTAATTGAAACAAACACGTTGAATGTCATGGCCATAGCATTTTTTGATTGGTACAAAAATTAACATGAAAGTTGGTATTCTTTGCATTGTATTAACTTTTAGGGCCTAATCGTTATTTTATTTATTTACTTTATCGGTAATGTTAGTATAGTTAGTAGTTAGTTCACCAAACACTCGTACTCCCCCTAATTCATTTCCAGAGGGGATCTGTGATGACCTGACATAAATAAATATTTTTTTTCAAATAGAAATAACAGTAGCGGAATCTTATTTAAATATTACATATCGAGAATTTATTATTACAACTAAGAGAAGTTTCTGAAAATATTATAACTTTTATTTGGCCATATCATCCTGGATCAACTGTCCATCCCAAGACTCTGCATACAATGTTTAATAAGAGTGAGCGTGTGAAATACACCCAGTGGGAATAACTTCGTGATTGCACAAATTAAATTGTCATTAGTGTAAATAATATAACTGTAAGCATGAAGTGGTGATGGCAAAGCCAAACTGACCACCATATAATCTGTCATCATAATATGGGTTGGCATTGTCAAACTCCATATAACATAAGTGTGTCGGCAGAGCCGACATTATTCTGAGCATGAGTGGATTGGAAGAACCAAACTCCAAAATAATTTTGAACATGATTGGGTTGGCAAAGCCAAACTCTACATATTAATTTGGTTGACGTAGCCAAACTCCATTCTGAACGTGATTGGGTTGGCAGAGCCAAACTCCACATAATAATTGGGTTGGCTGAGCCAAACTCCACATAATAATAATGGTGTTGGCAGGGCCAAACTAAACATTAATCTGAGAATGCAGGCTGAGGCCTAACACATATTATGTACATAATGAAATTTAATCTGGGCAATCAAAACATAGAAAGTTAAACTCGGTGAAGAGTTGAAGTAAATTCCCACCTTTGTAGTACCCTACAATAAATATATAAAAGTTAAAATGTAAGAATAAAATTTTTATTTAAATTAATAAACGTGTAGGGTTTTAAATCCAGTAATATTTATTTGGATTTATTTGGACGAAAAATGAAGTTTTACGAGAAATTAAAATGAAATAAAAATTTTATAATTATTATAAGTTTTGAATTGCTGAATTACAGAAAACACGTTAGTTAACAAAAGAAAATAGAAATACAAATCAAAGTACTCCTAACTAAATGAAATTGAATTAACAGAGAATATTTTGAAACATTAAGTTTTATTGAATAAAATAAATAAAATATAATAACACTAATACTGTAAATTTTTGAATTGCAGAAATGTTTGTCAACATGAGTTAACGCAAACAAGTTGTGCCAACTATTAATGATATACTTTTATTATATTTACTCTTTAGTCCTTACTATTTATCAAATTCTCATTTCACATTCCCTAAACTTTAACCAAATTGCAAATTGTCCCAACTAGACTTATATAATTCCTATTGAAAATCCGAATGTGTTGGGTTCCTAGTGAGACGAGGGTCTCAACCCTATCAACTTTTCATAAGAAAATTAACATTCAAAAGTCATGAAATTTTTACGTAAATAGGCTTATTTGTTGTCTCATATTTCGACGTTCAAACTCAAAACTAATTATACGGTTGTGACCCTCGTGTGGAGTGCTTTAAAATGGTATATAATTCAAAGTACTATGTTCACTGAGATAAAAATTGATATTAAAGCATTTAAAACTTTAACAGAAAATATATAACATTTAAGACATCGAAACAACAAATGACTTTGGTATTTGGTATCTATGCTATGAGGTGAACATTTTAAGATATAACACTATAAAATTTTATTCTCGTTGGCGGAATATCGGAATATACGAGCTTATAGGGAGATATATCTAACTAATAAAATATCGGAATAATAAATGGCTTTATCATTTGGAGTTAGGATCATTTTGACATATAATGTGATAAAAGTCGATAGTTAACGACGAACTTACCGTTGGCCCATGAGCGCTTTCTTCTTCCTTCCTCACGACTCATCTTCTCCTTAGTTAGATATATATACGTGTGTGTGTGTGGCTGACTTAGAAGGTTAAAGCATATATATATATATATAGGTAGGAATGACCATGCATATATTAATATAATAATCCTAAGATTATTGCCATGCAACGGATAACTTTGCTTACTCATTTGGTAACTACGTAGCATAAACGTGGCTGCTCCCTCATCCATATATGTGTTATGGTTATTAATGAAGTTTGGGGCTCACACTTACCATCCGCGTAGACATTTTTACATTTATCCATATATTTACTTATGTTGTTATTATTATTATTATTATTATTATTATTATTATTGTTATTGTTATTGTTATTATTATTATTATCATCATCCAACCTTATTTAATTGTTACGAATAAATATGCAATACTTAATAACTAAGATATAATACATTCATATAATGTTCTTATAGGAAATTAAAACTTACGAGAATGTTGAAAAAGAAATATTTGGGTGTTACATTCTACCCTCCTAAAAATAATTTCGTCCTCGAAATTCAACTTACTTGGCTAATGAAGGCTTGGGTAATTTTCTAGTACTTATCTTCTCATTTTCCCGTGGATTCTTCTTGTCCATGTCTGCTCCACTGAACTTTTATCATGGTGATGTCCCCATTTCGTAGGTTATAAATTTTTCTATCCAAAATGGCTATTGAAATTTCTTCATATGATAGGTCGTGGTTAACCTCTGTTGTCTCATGGTTAATTATATGACTTGGATCGTACACGCATTTTCGCAACATGGATACATGAAATACGTTGTGTACTCCAGCTAATTCTGGTGAAAGTGCTAGTTTATACGCCAAATCTCCAACTCGTTCTAGTATTTCATAAGGTCCAATAAATCGTGGTTTCAATTTCCCTTACTTTCTAAATCTAGTAATACCCTTTAAAGAGGATACCTTTAAGAATACTTTATCTCCAATTTCAATCTGTAACTCCTTGCGTCTTTTATTCGCGTAGGATTTTTGTCTGTCTAGAGCTTCTTGAATTCTTTCTTTAATTTTCTTGATTGTTTTGACAGTTTCTTCTACTAATTCAGGGCCTAAAATTTTTTGCTTTCCGACTTAATCCTAATACAACGGTGATCTACATTTTCTTTCATAGAGTGCTTCGTAAAGTGCCATTCTGATTGTTGTTTTATAACTGTTGTTATAAGCAAATTCTACCAAAGGAAAGAATTTTTCCCAGTTGCTTTCAAAATCAAGTGTGCATGCTCTCAACATGTCTTCCAGAGTTTGGATAGTCCTTCCAGACTGTCCATCAGTTTGGAGATGAAACGTTGTGCTAAAATTCAATTTGGTTCCTAAGGCACTCTGCAGACTGTGCCAAAACTTTAATGTGAAACGTGTATCTCTGTCAGACACTATAGAGATAGATACTCCATGCAATCTAACTATCTCCTTTAAATATATTTGTGCTAACTTATCCAGTCCAATCGCCATCTTAATTGGTAAAAAGTGTGAAGATTCTGTTAAGCAGATCAATTATTACCCATATGGCATGATTACCTCGAATTGATTTTGGTAATCCAACTACGAAATCCATGGCTATATATTCCCATTACCATTCGGGAATCTCGAGGGGTTGAAGTTGTTGGCAATTGGATCGTGCGGTTCAACGTGATCGTTAGGATTAACAGGTAAACAAAATCAGCGAAAGCATAAAACGTGTTTACCGTACTTCTGGGTTGATGTAGAGGATGAACCGTTGCAGAGAACCACCTCTCAATCTTCTACTGTATGTCCCAAGTGTGATCCTGCTGTTGTGTGGGCAACAGTCTGCAGGATCTCTCAATCTGCTTCTTTTCCCTTCTCTCACCAAAAGAGGCGCAGGAATTATCTTAGGGTTCCAGGAAGCTGAGTTCACTTATATATTGGGCTACAGCAGGGACCAGGAGGAGAAATTGGGCTGGGCCTCAATTGAATTTAATTAACCAAGCTTAGCCCAAAGCTTTTAATTAAATCCAATAATAATAATATAGCCCACTAAAATATTATTACTGCACTACCCGTCCAATCCCAAAATTATGTTCTGGGCTCCTTCTTATTATAAGCCCGACATTCTCCCCATGTTTAAGATATACAATGCCCATTAATTAATTAAGTTACTGACAACTCAAATTAATTAATATCTCATCCGAGAGTAGTACCACTCAACCTTATTATCATGCCGGAAATTAATCCACTTGCAAGATTTACATGATAAACCTTATGAGCTCCTCAAGGGGATATCATCAACCTATAACGGACATGGATTCCTTCTACAATCAACAGCACACCATAGATACAGCACTACTTCCCAACTCACCGAGTTTGTTGGTTTAATACTTATAAATTTCACCCATTGATGAATCAAAGAAATACATACTGCCCTACGTGTCGAGGTTATTGTATAGGGATTAAGAGTACGAACTTCCATAATAACAGAGATCAAGTTCTTCTATAAGTCAGTATAAGTCGAACGATCTCAAACGGTCCTGCTCAATACACACAAGTGCACTAATGTGATTCTATAGCCAAGACAAGCTAATACCAAACCACACTACAACCATACCGATAGAGAGTCCCCGTCTATCTCAGTTGTGAGCATCTGTTTATACTTTATAAGGAAACCGATAATATGATCTTCTGCGTATTTTCGCACAACATATTATCTACAGTATAAAGTAAATGGACTATTGCATCATGCATATAAAATAAATTATAAGATGCAATCATTTGATCAATGATTCTCATTTTAAATATTGTTATGACATTTTTCATACTAAAGCTAGACTTTTAGTATACAATCCAACAATCTCCCACGTATACTAAAAGACTATGCTGTCATGTCTTCTGCCATACATCTGATTCCTACTCCCACTTACACGACCATTAAAAGCTCTCGCCTTAAGGTCCTTGTAAATGGTTTACTAGGTCATCATCCGATGCAATTTAGGCGACAACAACCTTTCCCTCATCATACGATTTCTCGTAACAGGTGGTACTCGCGCTCCATGTGTTTAATTGCCTTATGGACTTGTGATTTCTTCAAGTTTGCAACTGCTCTAATATCATCAATATAAATTGTAATAACCATGGGCAAACTTAGAAACACTTCAAAGTTCATCATGAAGTTTCTAGAGTCATAGAGATACTTTGGCTGCCTCATAGGCTCCAATTAATCATCTTTCCATGATGGATTCCGGAGTCTGAAATATATTTCTATATAACACTCCTCCACATTATGACTCTACTTCCTAAGATTAAACACATAACCTTTGAGGTGAATTTACTGCCGTCCAATCTGACTAAAAAAAATTGAATCTACGTAATCCACAAGAAGCAGTGAATCTGTCCAGTAAGTCCACATATAATTTCCAGTCCTTCTCAGGCACTTTATAAATGTCTTACCACAGTTCATCATTCTTGTTCTGGGTTACGTTGATACCCACTGTTCATGCATTCAGCAAAACAAATATCCAACATCGTTCATAGTATTCCTTAGATTAAGCTTCCTTATTCGCCGAAGAATAAGGAACCGCTTTCATCCTCTTTATCTTCTTCTTGTGTCTCAAAGACACATTCACTTAGATAAATTTACATGCTAAATGAGTATGGACTGTATCATTTTATGAAACTTGAGATAAGCATAATATCATTTCTTGTGATCCGTATTACCGTGATCAAAAGGATATATTTTGCCTTTCTTAAGTCCTTCATCTCTACCGCTTTATTAACCGTACCCATACGCCCGATAATACTCTTTCATTGTCTCCAATGAGCAAGATACTATCTACGTATAGTACAAAAACCACCACCACGTTTCCGTCACTCTTTACAATACACAAGATACATCCGCTGATTGATTTAAATCCGTGCCACTGGATTACCTAATCAAAACAGATGCTTCACGATCTCAAAGCTTGCTTTAGTCCATCGCTGGACACTTTTAAGCTTACTATCAAAATGCTATTAGTACTTTGCAATGAATCACTCTGGTTGCTTCACATAGATGTTTTCCTCAAGACTTCCAATCAGGAAAGCTGTCTTGACATCTATTTACTGTCCCTCATAATAGCAATAAAAGAATCCGGATCAACATAAGCATAGCTACCAGCGAACATGTTTCCTCATAATCGAACCATTTCTTTCTGAGTACACTTTTTCGCAACAAGCTTTGCTTCCAAGGTTTTCACCTTTCCATATGATCCTCTTTTATTTCCTTTGACCACTTGCAATGACTTTTACACCATTTAGTGGTCATACAAGTTCCCAGACTTACTATGGAATCCATAGATTCTATTTCAACATTCATTGCAACTTACTAAGATTCCGCATTTTCATCTTGTAGTGCTACGTCGTATCCGTGGGACAATACCATGTTCACTAGGGATCAAGTCTCACGACTCTCCCAAAACATATATTTATGGGTTGTCATATAACCCTCGCACTACGACAAGGCACTACATGTAATTGTGTATCAGACGTGAAACGCGTTGCAGTTACCTTGTGGTATATCCTCTTGTACACTTGGTACCTATACTTAGTGTTTTCCTCTCACTTCCTTTAGAACAACTTATACATGGGTTTGTGATTTATTACATAGTCCTTTTCCAAAAATCTAGTTATTGAGTTAACAATTATCCTTCGATCTTTTGGATTAAATAAATCACCCTCCATTTTTCTAGGATATCCCATATACAGACAAACGTTTCACGAATTACTGTATCTAGGGTATATCCATAAAATGAATTTAATTATTCCAAATAATTCATCATCTATCTAATCATTACCATAAGAGCCTTATTCCTTCTATCCACCACACCATTCAGTTTGGGGCATACCCGGTGTAGGTAACTTGAGATTTAATCTCAACTTCTGATCAATAGCTCCTAACTATCCCAAGAGGTATTCGCCATCATGATTGAATCGTAATGACTTAATATATTTTCCATGACTCTTCACTGTACCAGCCTTACAATTCTTGAATTAATCAAAGAACTTAGACATGCAGTGCATCATATAAATATATTTGTTTCTAGAATAATCTTCGAATATTCATAACCATCTCTCGCCTGGATAATATTAGGTTCACTTGAATCAGAATGAACTAATTCCAACATATATATCTTTGGCTCTACACCCCACAGCCTTGAAAAGGCAGTTAATCATTTTTACTTCCAAGCAAGACTCGCAAGTCCGATAGTTTCCATTTCAGATAAACCTTACGGTCTATCGGCTATCAACTTTTGAATCCTACTCAAGTAAAATGAATTAGTCATAGATGTCAAATGTATGTTTAGTTCATTTCCGAAGGTTCCTTTCTCTTACTTATATTAGAAGATGCATTATTTAATTACTATTTATTGCATCTGTGGGATGTACATGATTCAAGAGTATACTTTTTATCCACCAACGTACTTTAACGGATTATAGCCTCATTCGTCATTACTATGACCATGTCATTTAAATGAAATGAAGTATCCATCCGTTAATGCATAGAAACCGAAATTAAATTCTTTCTATGAAACGTACGTAAAGACAATTTCTCATAATCAATCGTTTATTCTTATCATGAGATAAATAAAAAACTCCCGCTGCAATAGCCACTATCTTTGTAGTTTTACCCATGTTATTAACAATCTTATCCTCACTCAGTGATAAAAATTTAGTGATTCTAGTATCTACATACTTCGTGTCAGTAGATGCCATCACTAATCATGTTTAAACCATTAGTAAATAAGATATTAAATTTGTTCACATTATGATGAAAATGGCTTTCCTTTGCCACGTGTTTTTGTCAGAGGTTTCCCACCATTTACATCCTCTTGTAATTCAGGTGGAACTTACTCAAAATGTCTAGGCAATTATGAAGAATAAAATTGACTTAGGTTTCCCTTTCAATTTCTATTCCAAGCTTTTCCAATTCATTCATCAATTCAACCATGATCTTGCGCCTTTTTAAATTACTCAAGTATCCGAAGAGTTACATGAGACCATCATATTTCTATGAACCTCTCATCTCTTCACTAGAAACTTTAATAGGCATCATGAGATGTCCTTTGTGAGAACACACATGTATATATCTTAAGCAGTAAAATTCAAAACCAAGATTCTTTTCTAATCATTTAATTTGGACGAGTAAATATAATGTCTTTTAGTTAATAATTAGTGAAATAAAACCATTCGAAATTCAGAGAATCACAAATAAATTTACCGATCAAATCTTCGAATTTTATCCTTTTATATTGATTCCCTCAAAACAATATAAAAATAAAATTCACCGACATCTCAAGCACCGTGAGTCTGCAAGCCACGTTAGTGTGGACGTTTACAAACCCGAACATTTACAAGAGAAGGTTTTACCCATTAATTTCATTTGTCAACCTAACTTTATGACAAAATAATTAATAGTCGGTTCCTCTTTAGCCATGCAAATAATAGCAGTGACTCCGTTGGGGAGGATACTAATTATTTACACCTAAGTGTACACCATTATTTGATCCCAAGTCCACTGCGCGAGCTTGTGTGCCTTACAGTTGGAGAAGTACACACGCGCTCGGATAGCTTCCTACAATCATCTATTATTAGTTTGTACTAGTGAACCGCACACAAACTCATCCGTTAGGGAGGAAGGCCTATTGCCAACACGCAAGTTTATGCGCTACATTACAAACAATAATTATTTAATGAAGTCTGTACCAGTGATCCGTGAATAAACTCATCCGTTAGGGAGGAAGGCCTATTGCCAACACGCAAGTTTACTCACATCACTTACAAACCAATAATGGAGGCCGCGGGAATTAATTTACCAATCCCCTCTCCCACTTAGTTATTTAAAACCGAGGGTTTTTAACATGCATATAATATTCTGAAATAAAATATACATTCTAGCATGCTTCTATTAACAGCAATTTAAATAAATAAATCACATAGAAATGCCTATCACATATACAACAATAATTGACAATTAAATCAATTAATCAGTTGCATAACAAAATTAATTGCATAAAATGTTGGATCAATTAAATAGGCCCAGCTGACCCAAACATCATTAGCATAAAATGAGCAGCCCATTAATTAAATAATTAAGCCCATTTACCCTGCTAATTTATGCATTAAGGTCTAGCCCAATATTTAACCTGGCCCAACATCAAACCCACAATTAATTAAATCCAGCAATTAATATTGCCCAGCAGCCCATTACCATTTTAATTAAAATTGGGCCCAACAGCCCAAAACCAAACTAAAATTAATTGAGCAGCCTATATTAATTACTAAATTGGGCCCTATAATTAAATCATCAGCCCATGAACTAGAGAATCAAGCCCAAATACACTATAATTAAAATAGGGCCCAGCAGCCCAATATCCTTTTGATTAAAATTTGGGCCCAAATCCCAGCCCATTAACCAATTAAAAACAAGGCCCAAAGGGGCAGCCCATAAACAACTGCTGCCCTAAAACAGCCGCCCCCTCATCCTTCCAGTCGCAACGATGTAGCCCTCACTGCCGTCCGTCACACGGCGATCCAACAGCGCCGCCAGTCCTCTGCTCCCGGCGGCCAGAGTTCGTCTAGCACCGTCAAGACCCGACAGCTCCGCCGGAGATGCGCCGTCAAGATTCCATTGACACTGACCCTCGACACACGCCTGCAACCATCCTCACCGGACGCCAGACCTTCCAGCAATGCCACGCCAGCCAGCCACCATCAACAGCCAATCGGAGCCGCACCGTTAGCCGTCAGTGATTCTAGCTCGACAGCTGTGCCCGCCTGCCGCGCCATCGCCGACCAACAGTCACGCATGTAGACTTTCTGGATCAACAAAACGCGTCACTCCGGCGAGACGCGACGGAGTCCAGTACCACTGCGCAGTCGCGTGCTTCTCCTAGCACCGTCCATCCAACCCTGTCACGGGTCGCAGCTGTGCACCGATCGAATACAGTCATCAACTCGCCAGAAATGGCCGAGAACATACCCGGTAGCACCATGGACTTCGCTTGGAATCCGCCGTGCACTAGTTGAGACAGCCACCGTAGAACAGTCGCCGCGATCAGCAATCGCACAGCAGATCCTCACAGATCCATCTCGACTCGCCTGTAACCAACAGGGCCTCACCTGGATCAACGCCGAAATTTCACTGCTCCATCTGATGCCGCCAATTGAGTCCCGCCGATCAATCCTGGTTGGTCCAATGGCCTTGAGGGCTTTCGCCGGGTTTCACGGCCTTCAGCCATCAGCCGTGACACCCATCCACCTTGCCTTCGACTATCACGCGCCGTCGGCCACTCACCCGTACTTCGAGCAGGGTGTGTGTGATACAGGGTGACCAGTAGTGTGCAGGCAGACGTACGGCAACAAAGCAATAGGATATCATGGATACAATAATAATTCCAAAACCCTTCTGATTATTTTCAGATTAATCCTTATAATCAAATAATCAAATTTATACATGCTATCAATTAAACCA
This sequence comes from Pogostemon cablin, assembly GCA_023678885.1. Lineage (NCBI taxonomy): Eukaryota > Viridiplantae > Streptophyta > Magnoliopsida > Lamiales > Lamiaceae > Pogostemon > Pogostemon cablin. The sequence goes on along the minus strand of CM042997.1, from coordinate 19,894,159 downwards.
CGATAAGCAAAATAATATATTATGCGATTACAACTAGATCATATCCAGAATCATATAATCACATAATCCCCAACCTAGCGATTCACGTATCACCACGAAACCAACGCTCTGATACCAATTGTTGGCAATTGGATCGTGCGGTTCAACGTGAGCCGTTAGGATTTTAGATAACGATAACAGTGGAAGTAATTAAAACTGTGTTTACCGTACTTCTGGGTTGATGTAGAGGATGAATCGTTGCAGAGAACCAACTCTCAATCTTCTACTGTATGTCCCAAGTGTGATCCTGCTGTTGTGTGGGCAACAGTCTGCAGGATCTCTCAATCTACTTCTCTTCCCTTCTCTCACCAAAAGAGGCGCAGGAATAATCTAAGGGTTCCAGGAAGCTGAGTTCACTTATATATTGGGCTACAGCAGGGACCAGGAGGAGAAATTGGGCTGGGCCTCAATTGAATTTAATTAACCAAGCTTAGCCCAAAGCTTTTAATTAAATCCAATAATAATAATATAGTCCACTAAAATATTATTACTGCACTACCCGTCCAATCCCAAAATTATGTTATGGGCTCCTTCTTATTATAAGCCCGACATTCTCTCCATGTTTAAGATATACAATGCCCATTAATTAATTAAGTTACTGACAACTCAAATTAATTAATATCTCATCCGAGAGTAGTACCACTCAACCTTATTATCATGCCGGAAATTAATCCACTTGCAAGATTTACATGATAAACCTTATGAGCTCCTCAAGGGGACATCATCAACCTATAACGGACATGGATTCCTTCTACAATCAACAGCACACCATAGATACAGCACTACTTCCCAACTCACCGAGTTTGTTGGTTTAATACTTATAAATTTCACCCATTGATGAATCAAAGAAATACATACTGCCCTACGTGTCGAGGTTATTGTATAGGGATTAAGAGTACGAACTTCCATAATAACAGAGATCAAGTTCTTCTATAAGTCAGTATAAGTCGAACGATCTCAAGCGGTCCTGCTCAATACACACAAGTGCACTAATGTGATTCTATAGCCAAGACAAGCTAATACCAAACCACACTACAACCATACCGATAGAGAGTCCCCGTCTATCTCAGTTGTGAGCATCTGTTTATACTTTATAAGGAAACTGATAATATGATCTTCTGCGTGTTTTCGCACAACATATTATCTACAGTATAAAGTAAATGGACTATTGCATCATGCATATAAAATAAATTATAAGATGCAATCATTTGATCAATGATTCTCATTTTAAATATTGTTATGACATTGTTCATACTAAAGCTAGACTTTTAGTATACAATCCAACAGAAGTAACCCTGATGGCCTTTGGTTCTCGGCTTTTACTTGTTGACAAGTCATGCATCTTTGTACAAATGATCCAATATTTCCTTTCATGTTCCTCCACCAAAATATCTTCTTCAAGTCCTGGTACATCTTTGTTCCTCCAGGATGAGCTGTATATGGCGTACAATGGGCTTCTTCTAAGATTTTCTTTCTGAGTGCTTCATTTTTCGGAACACAAAGCCTCCTTTTATAAACTAATGTATTTCCATCTATTAGGGAGAAATCTTTTATTTTTCCATCAGTAACTTTTCTTTTAATTTTTTCTATAAACTTGTCTCCTTGTTGGGCTTATATGATTCTTTTCTTCAGAGTAGGTTCTACCATCATTGATGCAAGGATTGCCCTAACGGTGTTGGGGGCCTCACTACTTCTAGTCTTATTTTTTCAAAGTCTTCTGCTAATTGTCTTTGATTAGTGATCATGCAAGATACTTTACTCATATCCTTTCGGCTTAGTGCATCAGCAATAACGTTTGCCTTTCCTGGGTGGTATAGTACTATGCAATCGTAATCTTTGACCAGTTCTAGCCATGTCCTTTGTCTCATATTCAATTCTTTTTGCTAGAAGAAATATTTGAGGCTTTTATGGTCGGTGTAAATCTCGCACTTTCCCCCGTATAGGTAGTGTCGCCATATTTTTAAAGCATAAACTATTGCAGCCAACTCCAAGTCATGAGTAGGATAGTTTTGTTCGTGTGTCCTCAATTATTTTGAGGCGTAAGCAATAACTTTTCCTTTTTTCATTAACGCATCCCACCACTTGCTTTTAGGCATCGCTGTAGATGACAAATTCCTCTGAACCTTCTGGAATAGTTAGTACATGAGCCGTTGATAGCTTTTGCTTTAACTTCTAAAAACTACTTTCACATTCTTCAGTCCACTGAAATTTTACTCCCTTTCAGGTTAATGGCCTTGCAATCTTCGAAAACCCTTCGATAAATCTTCTATAATATCCTGCCAACCCAGAAAGCTTCGTATTTCATTAATATTTGTTGGAATTTTCCATTCTTTGATGGCCTCTACTTTCATTGGATCTAGTTCTGTTCCACGAGCTGAGATGATGTGTCCGAGGAAGTTGACTCGATCTAGCCAAATTCACATTTCCTGAATTTGGTATACAATTTTTCCTTCTGCAGTAACTCTAGGATAATTCAGAGGTGCTTTTCGTGTTATTTATAATTCTTAGAGTGTATAAGGATGTCATCAATAAATACGATCATGAATTGGTCTAAGTACGAGTGGAACACTCGATTCATCAGGTCCATAAACACTGTCGGTGCATTGCTGAGTCCAAATGGTATTACCATGAACTCATAATTACAATAGCGTGTTCAAAAAACTATTTTTGGGATATCTTCTTCCTTAATCTTCACTTGGTGATATTCGAACCGCAAATCAATTTTTGAGAATATACTGGCTCCCTTCAGTTGGTCAAATAGATCTTCAATTCTTGGTAGCGGATATTTATTCTTGATGTTAAGCTATTTGAGTTCTTTATAGTCGATGCATAGTCTGAATGTTCCATCTTTCTTCTTTACAAACAATACGGGAGCTCCCCAAGGAGAAACACTGGGTCGGATGAATCCTTTATCAAGAAGTTCTTGCGATTGTACCTTCAATTCTTGTAACTCCTATGGAGCCATTCTATAGGTGCTTTAGAAACTGGTGCTGCTCCAGGAATTAGGTCAATTGAAAACTCTACGGCGCATTGTGATGGTAAACCTGGTAGATCTTCTGGAAAGACGTCCTTGTATTCTTGTATAATAGGTACATTCTCGATTGATTTATTTTCTGGTTCAGATCCTATGATATCTACCATAAAACCCGTCCAGTCTCCTTTTCTTAAGAGTTTCATCGCTTTTATCGCAGCTATAATTCACAGTGGTGCTTCTGTCTTAGTACAGTAAAAAGTATACTCTCCATCTTCTAAGTTTTGAAACGAGATTTCTTTCTTGTGACATGAAATGATGGCTTGGTTGCCATGAGCCAATCCAATCCCAAGATTACATCGAAGTCATTCATGTTGATAACATTTAGGTTAGCTTTCAGACTTCTATCATCAATATCAACAATTATGTCTCTACATAATTGATTTGTTTAGATAGTCTTTCCTGAGGAGGTTTTAACCTCTAAGGAAAAACTTTCTACCATTGGGTTCTCAAACATTTCTTAGAAATGAACGAGTGTGAAGCTCCCGTGTTAAATAATACGAGTGCAGGTATATCAAAAATGTTTAATATACCTGCCATCGTGTCAGGGTCATTGGTGGCTTCTTGCTGAGTTAATGCAAATACACGAGCCGGGCCTCCTTTCTCTGTTCCTTTGTTCTTGCGTAACAGGCAGTTGTTTAAATTATGACCTAGTTCCTTACAATGGTAGCACACACCCATCCCGTATAAACATTGTCCAGCATGGTTCTTTCCTTATTTAGGACATGCATAGTCCTTGGATAGTTTTGATTCATGTTGTTCCCTCCTCGAATGTATTTTTTGTGATAGTTATCCCTTCCTGGTTTTGGGTTCACCCATTTTCTCTTGTTTGAGAGATCTAGAGTCTTTCCTACTGGTTCTTCAAGTTTAAGGCGAGCTGCAATTTCTTGTGCTTTTGAAAAGACCTCAGCATATGTCATTGCCCCTTGTCCTGCAAGTATATTGCTAATTTTTGGGTGTAGGTTTTTCTCGAATCTCTTTGCTTTCTTAAACTCCGTGTCTACTAGGTGAGGAGCATATCTGCTAAGTTGACTGAATTTTCTTTTGTATTCCAATACAGTCATCGTCCGTTGTTTGAGTTGAATAAATTCTTATTCCTTCTGATCGCGGAAAGATTGGGGAAGGTAGTTTTGGATTATTGTGTCCTTGAATTCTTCCCATGTTATGTTAGCTCTTTGTTCAACAGTCTTGGTTCGGCAATAGGCTTCCCACCAGAAATCAGCTTCATCCTTTAATTGAAAAATGGCGCAAGAGACTTTCTGTTTGTCTGTGCAGTTAACATGGACAAAGATTTTTTCCAAGGTTCTTAGCCAATTTTCTGCTTCTGTTGGATTTTCTTTTCTACTAAAAGTTGGTGGATGATAGCATCTAAATTGTTCTACTACGATTCTCATTTCATTTTGGGGTATTGATGAAGAAGGTGTAGGTGCAGTCGTAAAATGATGTGCTAATCTGCGTAGAATGGTGATTAGATCATTTCCTGGATCCTCGTAGGTGGATGCAGGGGGTTCTTGTTCATTGTGTGGTCTTCCACGAGGCATAATCTACTAATAAAAGAATAACATATATTTTTAAAGTTTCAGAATAAGTGAAATATTAAAGTACTATAAGCAACTCAATATAAGCACACCATAATTTACATATGCATCCATATTTAAGTACACCAGGACCTACTAGGGAGGGGTATCGGCAGTATGCATTAGTTACGTACATCCTATGCCTAGGACAAAGGGTATAGGTCTATCCTGGAAAACTAGCCGTTACATTAATTATTTATATAAAAGTGAAATAGATCCTGTCGTCCTAATTTAAACTTGGTTGGATCCAGAGGAGAAAGTAGGTTCCTCATCTACGAAGAAGTCCGGGACAAGACGGAACTCATCCACATCATCAGGAAGTGCAGGCACGGGAATCATGATTTCTTCTATGGAAGGGACCTGAATTTCGGCTGGGTCTAGATAGGGAAGTGGAGGTGTCGGGACATAATCTTGTATGAGCCAATCTCAGACTAGGTTTATGACAAAACACTGATAACAGAAATTCCCTGAGACGTCATCCAGACTGGTATACAACTGATAGGCACGCTGCCTCTAGTCATCAGGCAAAGTGTTCAGAAGTAACCATCTCCCCTCACGTCCGTCCATCGGATTGCCTCGAATGAACGACTGCCTCCACAGAGTAGCCATTTGTATGATATGTACCCCAAGGTCCTCTGTTTCACTGCGAATCAAAACTGCGCACCTTTCCCGGCAGATGGCGTTAAAATCCTCATACCTATCCATCTGATTTTTCAGAACATGTGGGTCTATGTATTTACCAAACTACACTTATGTATTAAAAAATATTTTATAATAATCATACTTACCTGAACTCGACATGGATGGCTGATCTCGGATGTGGCCATTTTTAATAAACTTTATTCAAAAAAGTCTGCAGAACCTAATGTCTGCTCTGATACCACTCTGTAACGACCTAACATAAGTAAACATTTTTTTTCAAATAAAAATAAGAACAGTAGCGGAATCTTATTTAAATATTACATATTCTGAATTTATTATTACAACTAAGAGAATTTTTTGAAAATATTATAACTTTTATTTGGCCATATCATCCTGAATCAACCATCGATCCCGAGATCCTGCATACAATGTTTAATAAGAGTGAGTTTGTGAAATACACTCAGTGGGAATAACTTCATGATTGCACAAATTAAATTGTCATTAGTGTAAATATATAACTGTAAGCATGAAATGGTGATGGCAAAGCCAAACTGACCACCATATAATCTGTCATCATAATATAGGTAGGCGAAGCCAAACTCCATATAACATAAGTGTGTCGACAGAGACGACATTATTCTGAGCATGAGCGGGTTGGAAGAACCAAACTTCACAATAATTCTGAACATGATTGGGCTGGCAAAACTAAACTCCACATAATAATTGAGTTGGCATAGCCAAACTCTATTCTGAACGTGATTGGGTTGGCAAAGTCAAACTCCACATAATAATTGGGTTGGCTGGGCCAAACTCCATATAATAATAATGGTGTTGGCAGGGCCAAACTAACCATTAATCAGAGAGTGCAGGTCGAGGCCTAACACATATTATGTACATAATAAAATTTAATAAGAGCAATCAAAACATAGAAGGTTAAACTCGGTGAAGAGTTGAAGTAAATTCCCATATTTATAGTAACCTACAATAAATATATAAAAGTTAAAATGTAAGAACAAAAATTTTATTTAAATTAATAAACTTGTAGGGTTTTAAATCCAGTAATACTTATTTGGATTTATTTGGACAAAAAATGAAGTTTTACGAGAAATTGAAATGAAATAAAAATTTTATAATTATTATAAGTTTTGAATTGCTGAATTACAGAAAACACGTTAGTTAACAAAAGAAAATAGAAATCAAATCAAAGTACTCCTAACTAAATGAAATTGAATTATTAGAGAATATTTTGAAACATTAAGTTTTATTGAATAAAATAAATAAAATATAATAACACTAATACTGTAAATTTTTTAATTGCAGAAATGTTTGTCAACGTGAGTTAACGCAAACAAGTTGTTGTGCCAACTATTAATAATATAATTTTATTATATTTACTCTTTAGTCCTTACTATTTATTAAATTCTCATTTCACATTCCCTAAACTTTAACCTAATTGCAAATTGTCCCAACTAGACTTATATAACTCCTATTGAAAATTCGAAAGTACGTTGGGTTTCTAGTGAGACGAGGGTCTCAACCCTATCAACTTTTCATAAAAAAATTAACATGCAAAAGTCATGAATTTTTTACGTAAATAGGCTTATTTGTTGTCTCATATTTCGACGTTCAAACTCAAAACTAATTATAAGGTTGTGACCCTCTTTTGGAGTGCTTCAAAATAGTATATAATTCAAAGTATCATGTTCACCGAGATAAAAGTTGATATTAAAGCATTTAAAACTTTAACAGAAACTATCTAACATTTAAGACATCGAAACAACACATGACTTTGGTATTTTGTATCTACGCTACAAGACGAACATTTTAATTTATAACACTATAAGGTTTTATTCTCGTTGGCGGAATGTCAGAACGTACGAGCTTATAGGGAGATATATCAAACCAATAAATATCGGAACAATAAATGGCTTTAACATTTGGAGTCTACGTGACGAGAGGATCATTTTGACATATAATGTGATAAAAGTCGATAGTTAACGACGAACTTACCGTTGGCCCGTGAGCGCTTTCTTCTTCCTTCCTCACGACTTCTCTTCACCTTAGTTAGATATATATATACGTGTGAGTGTGGTTGACTTAGAAGGTTAAAGCATATATATATAGGTAGGAATGACCATACATATATTACTATAATAATCCTAAGATCATTGCCATGCAACAGATAACTTTGCTTACTCATTTGGTAACTACGTAGCATAAACGTGGCTGCTCACTCATCCATATATGTGTAATGGTTATTAATGAAGCTTGGGGCTCACACTTACCATCCCCGTAGATATTTTTACATTTATCCATATATTTATTTTTGTTATTACTATTATAATAATAATTATTATTATTATTATCATCCAACCTTATTTAATTATTATGAATAAATATGAAATATTTAATAACTAAGATATAATACATTCATATTATTATTATTATTATTATTATTATCATCATCCAACCTTATTTAATTATTACGAATAAATATGCAATACTTAATAACTAAGATATAATACATTCATATAATGTTCTTATACGAAATTGAAACTTACGAGAATGTAGAAAAAGAAATATTTGGGTGTTACAGGATCGAACCTGGGTCACTCACTTAAGTGAGAAGCCCAGTGGCCAGGTGAACTTGCCCACCTGGTTTGTTGTTATTTTTATCATTGTAGTTTATGGTGTATTATTATTGATGAGAATGAAAATAAGCATGTTTTAGTGTTCAATTTAACACATTTTTTATGAGGTTGTTATTATACATTAGCACAAGTGTCTTATATTTAATATATTTGAGAAAAATATGCATTTGAGTTATTTTGTTGTGTTCTAGGTGGAAAAAGGATCAAAAGTGTAAAGTTTGAGAAAAGGTGCAACTTGTGCAATAATGCTGGAAAACGCACATCCAACTTGTGTATTTTTTTTTATATTTTTTTGGAGTTCAAAACTATAATTATCATACACCTTAGAAAGCCACAGTAAAGTGGGTCGTTTTGGAGCAAGAAACACCTCAATCAGAGTCCAAACGAGAAAGTTATGATCGAAATGGTGACGTCGCGCAAGCTGTTTCTGCTTAGCACGACTGTTCCAATTTACATGATTTGTTAGATCTTCAAATGTGGGACTTTTGGTTATATCTTCATATAAATAGAAATCCAAGGAAAATATAATTGCGTGAGCATAAGAATCACTAAAATTGGAGTTTAGACGAGGAAGTTATGCTCAAAATCGTGAAGTCGCGCAGCTGCCAGCGAGAATTTCCGAAAATTTTCAAAAATTTTAGAAAATTCTTGCAGCACAATTAATCTCCTTATCACATAATCCTCCACGATTCACCCATATCTTTTATTTCGTTATTTAATTCCCTTTCTCATACCTATACATATTTTACATTATTATTCATGTGAGGTACGACAACACAATCATCCTACACCCCACAAGGAGGGATCACCCCCCAACCATCATCCACATCCTTTCCTCCATCCATCCATCACTTTGAAGATTTGTCTGCTGAATCAAGAGGAGAACCAAGAGGAGGAATCAAGACGGAGAAGAACGCGACGACTCTCACATCTAGGATTTTATTCGTTTTCTAATTTATCTTGTATTTTCCAGACTATGGATAAGATCTATCCAAACCCATGTGTGTTTCCTACAACACTATGGGCTAGAACCTTTTTGGTAGACTTAGAATTTTAAAAGTTTTTATGAATTAATTGAACTTTCGTGTGTATACTCCGTACAACACTACTTGTAGAATTATTTTATATATGATTATGGATTTTTAATTCATATTCAGAGTTGTTTTGTGCATCTTTAACTGTTATATAGAGTCTGAATATATATCTTGGTTGTTGATTGAGCGCGTTCACTGCTGAACATGATTTCATGTTATGATTCTAAGTGAGGGGACTCCGAAACTTCATTAGAACTATCTTATATGAATGTTAATTAATTGAATTGAATTTGGGTTAGTAAGCAGGATAAAGAGGTTAATTTTATAGTACCTATAAAGGGAGATCATATCGGGTTAGAGTACCAATCCTAGGGGAAATAATTGATACTGATAGTACCTAGAAAGTGGGTAAAATTATATCTCTTGCTCCAAGGTTATTCACACGTGTTACACGCATATTTACTTGTGTCTATAGAGTAGATTTGTATGGCTTAGAGATGAGTCCATATTCCACATGGCAGAGTCGGACATTGATACATGAAAGAAAAATTAATGAGTGAAACCGGATTACTCTAGGGCTACCTATTCTCCATTCTTGAGACACTTTCGTATTCTTCCAATGCTTTTATTTTAATTGTTATTTAATAATTTTGCTTAGTAGTTTAATAATTCTAAATCTCAAGCTTTATTGCCTTCGTCTTAATTAATTTAGTAAATAATTAAATTGATAATACGCCGTCCTTTGGGTTTGATATTTAACTTGGTCGCTTGCTTATGCTGCAATTGATATCTTTCATATTTGGGGATTAATTTTGCGTGCAAAGAAAACGCGCATCAAGTTTTTGGCGCCGTTTTCAGGGACGGCTGTTATTATTGATTTTATTATTTCTAGTTGATTAAGACTTTTACCGTCGTGACTCTCCGACGTTAAACATGAGCGTCTGTTGGGGGCTTGTCCCTTCCTCTTTATTGCTTTATTATTTCTTTCGTGTGAGTGAGGATTTATTATATTTGAAGTGCTCGCTCTTCGCCAATTACATCTCTTTTCAAACTTAGTTTTGACTTACGTTTTTCTAAGTTTGGGGAATGTGATATACTTACCTCATCTTATGAGCACTAAGGGTATAATTTAACCTTTCGTTGGTTGTTTGTTTGTTAGGGGGTTGATTTTTTACGGCATATTAATATTTTAGCTTGTATTGATATGTTGATTTTTTTTGCAACTTAACTAATGTTTAGTGTGTTGTTTTGTGTATTTCCTAGTGTTAGTGGTCGAGTTTTAAATATTTTGTCTTTTTTGATTTTTCTGGTGTCTCCTTTTTTATTATTGATGAATCCTATGATGATGAGGTGTGCTTGAGCTTTGATGATAGAAAAGGTAAAAGAGTGGCAAGACGATATCTACGCTGAGACTTGGACCTGACCGAGTTGAACAACTCGAGGAGCTCGTGCATACGTTGAAAAAATATCAGATGCCCTCGTTTCTTTATTCTAATTTTTATATGTGCTTTTAATTCAGGAGAGTGGAAGGATTGAGTTTTGGTTTTGGTGATCCACATGAGCTTATATGTTTAAATAGTACCTTAAATTCACATGCTTTTGAAATTGATAAAGGAAGTGTACTTCATTTATATTGTGGTATGAAGTTATATGTGTACTTGTGGATATTGCTTACCATGAAAGGTGCTCTGTTACTTGTTAAAAACCCATGTGAGATTTTGAGCCTCGTTGATCATGTACAAAATCACATGATATTTTCTTTCCTGGTGAGTATCATTCTTGTGTGTGTATTCTAGAACTTGCCTCTTTTTTTATTTGAGACTACGTGTGTGTTAGATGATGGGAGATGATTTTAGGCCATCTTTGAATTTATAAGTCACTTAACCAAATAATTCCCTACCATATGATGTTTATCCGTAGTTAGCCATGTTGAGTTTAAAACCTAATTCTTTGGCAGCCCACGTGAAATAACCACTTTGAGTATCCGAATTTTTTTAGCCTTGATTCTATCATGAAGAGAATTAATGGCTTTTCAAAGTGCGCTGATGAAATTTTATAACAGTTTGGGAAGGAATGAAATTGGTATTGAAACAGTGATTGAGCTTGAAAATGCATCTAAGGAAAAGCATGGAGTAGTGTTTAACTCTAGTACTCCATGGAATAAAACACCCTAGGGTAGTGCTTAAATCTAGTACCCTATGGAGGATGCGAGAGGTAGTACCCGAAACTGGTACCTTGAGAGAAAAAAAAAGAAAAGAAAAAAAAGAAGGAAAAAAAAGTGATGTTTGAAAAAAAAAAAGAGGAATAATGAAGAAGAAGGAAAAAATGTGGTACTTGAAGGTGAAGAATGAATGAAAATCGTCTGCATTGAAAAGAAAGAGAGGATGAAAGTTGAAGTGATCAATCAGCTTTTGTTCTCCACTATTTGAGTCAAATTATCCATATATTTCCTACCTTAACCAAAGAGCCAACATTGCATCCAAAAGAAAAGTCTTTTTTGATCCAATTGTCGAACCATACTTTTAGTGGTAGAGAGTTTGAGACTTTTGGCAAGCTTATGGTTACACATGCACTTGAATTGAATATGAGCGTAAACACCTTAACCCATAAGTGTACATTTTTTACACTTGAGTGTGAGTGATATATACTTCCGGTGAGAACATATGAATGGAGCATTTGAATTGGTGGTGATTGTTTTATCTTGTATGCTATATATTGATTATTACATATAGTTGAAGTTGCATGACCTAAGTTGAGGACAATTGTATTTTAAAGGGGGTATTTGTCATAGTCCTTATTTCCCCGCTAATTTTCTTACTCTCTCTCTCTCTTTATTTTTATTTTGTTGCCTCGGGACGAGCAGCGGGTAAGTTTGGAGGATTGATGAGAGTGAAAATAAGTATGTTTTAGTATCCAATTTAACACCTTTTTGATGAGGTTGTTGTTATACATTAGCACAAGTGTCTTATATTCAATATATTTGAGAAAAATGTGCATTTAAGGTGTTTTATTGTGTTCTAGGTGGAAAAATGATCAAAAGTGTTAAGTTGGAAAAAAGGTGCAACTTGTGCAAGAATGCTGAAAAACACACATCCAACTTGTGTAATTTTTCTGTGTTTGATACACCATTGGAAAGCCACAGAACACTGCAAAAAAGCGGAGGTTCAGAAAATTTTCATCGCTAACCCTTGATTTTCGTCGCTAAAGACTGTTAGCGATGAAAAATGCTCGTCGCCACGCTTCGACGCTACAGGGGCGTAGCTAACTTGATTTGCGATGGAATTTTTTATTTTCGTAGCCAAGTTTAGCTATGAAAATAAATTTTCGTCGCGAAACGTTAATGAGGAATATTAAAATTTGTTGTAAATATTAGCGATGAAATTTATATTTTCATAGCAAATATTAGCGATGAAATTTATGTTTTCATCGCAAATATGTGCGATGAAATTTATATTTTCATCGCAAATCTTAGTAATGAAATTACAATATCATCAGTAAAATGAGCGATGAAAATTTTAAAATTCATCGCAAGATTAGCAACAAATTTAAAATATCCCCACTAAACTGTTGAGTTCATCTATTTATATTATTTTCTATTTTTAAATAATATATGAATTCATTCTAAATATATAATTTGTAATATGTCAAATTTCAAATTCTCAATCACAAAATATATTAAAATAGAAATAATACAATCTTACAAAAATATATTACAAAATGACATTATTTGAATTCTTACAAAACTATATGTTAGTTTTACATACTTTAGAAAAAATAAAAACTAATATTTTTCTATCCTTAAAGCCTTGAAACCTGTCAAGAGAAGAAAGATAAAATGAAAATTCAATAAGATATTAACAAAAACCATAAAAGTGTGGAAAGAAATGTATAAGTATACAACTCAATAAGATATTAACATTCAAAGATTAACTAAAGGTAAATACAACTCAAATTTTATATAAATTCAAAGATAACAAGAGGTGAGTTTAAAATTAACAATTCTTACCATTCTTGCATGATGGAAATGACACACTTCTTCTTAATGTCCCTTAATAAAGCCTTGCGCATATCTAAAAGACAAGGAAAAACCAAACAGGAGAAGTTGACAATCAAATATAGAATTAAAGAAATGAAACAATTAACTTTAAAGTAATATTGTTTAGCTACTCACCCAACCCATTCTCCCAACCAGAGTAACATTGATGTACATGTAAGAATCAATCCAATAAAGTGATCAATAGCTCACATGTTTATATAAAGGTGATTAAGCATTTCAATGTAAAATATTTATTGCCACAAGTGCACAAGAATCAATCCAATAAAGTGATCAAAGCTAAATCATCTTAGCTTACAAGCATCAATCCTAAGATCAAGAAATTGGAACAAAGAAAGAAAGCAAACAATCCACCAAGACCTCATTCTAAGAATTTCATAAATGGAGAACTTAAGATCAAGTGTAGAGAGAGATAAAGGACAAGAAAAACCTTATAGCATGTCTTCTTTCCTTTTAGTTTGCCAAATCATGGTGTATAAACCTACACATTAGATGAACTTTGAATAATAAGTCATTATTAAAGAGAATGCTAATCACAAGGTCATCTTAGTTCATCATCTTGCAAAATTTTCATACAGTTAAGCTCAACCATTATCATAATAAAATATAGCTAAACTCAATTCCAATCATCATCAAGTAAACTCATACCAATAATCAAGCCTCATATCATCACATGATTCCCAAATACCAACAATACACATATTTGTAACTTATATCAAGTAGAAGAAGAATTCATACCTTTTGGCGGTAGATATTATTTTTTAAATTTTCCTCAAAGTTCTACCATGTTGCTCATGAGCCAACAATTTAATTCAAAGCTTTTGCTCGATTCTAAGTTTCTAAACTGTTTATTTGAATTTCATGAAGAATATTAGAGATTTAATTAAAGAGCAAAAAATTGAAGCGAAGAAATTGGTTAGAAATGAGTACTTGAGAGGAAGCTGCAAATTGAACTTAAACTAGCAGCAGAAATGTTGAACCGCCAATTCGAACCAATGGACCATGTCCGACGACTCAGACGAGGACGCCATCAACGACTACCCTGTCCGACAGAAAATAAAAAGGAAAATAAGGTGATTAAGAGAGCTACATTTGATCTTGTTAATATAATATCTCGCAATTTGTGCAACCAAAAATCTTGTTCAAATCAGAGTTGAACCATTCTATCACAGCTATGACCATGGTTGCCAATAACTACAACAATTTCTCTTTGTATAAATTATCAAGAGCAAAAATACCACTATTAAGTTAAAATTTACACACATAAAGAAACCTAAATATAAAACAGTTTATAAAATGTTAAAACAAATAAGGCGCAAGAGTTTTACCTTCTAAGGGCAACAGCCAGAGCTGAAACTGGTTAAAATTGAAGCGAAGAAATTGGTTAGAAATAAGTACTTGAGAGGTAAAACTTAATGTTGAACCATTAATTATGGTCGAACTGGTTCTACCCTGTCCGATGACTCCGCCGACGAGGACGCCATAAACAACTATGTGGCCAATCTCTCCTATTCCTCGCCCTTCTCCTTCGATAAACCCCTCTGGGAATTGCACATCCTCGCCACGCACCATGCTGCCGTCTTCCGTGTGCATCACGCGCTCGGGGGCGGCATCTCCTTGATGTCGATGCTGCTGTCGTACTGCCGGAGGGCCGACGACCCCACGCAGATGCCGAGCATCGGCGGCGTCGGCTGCCAGACTTCGCCGCCGCGGAGGTGATGAGGATGAGATTTGGTGTCCTCGACCTTTCAAAACCCTTATTTCTGATGAAAAAGAGCGGGTCTGCCCAAAAATCAAATTTCCACCTTTTATTTATTTTTAATCTTTATTTATGTTTGCGATGAAAATCGTGTATTCACCGCCAATATTTGCAACCAATTTTATTTTCATCGCAAAACCAAAGGTTTGCAACGAAATTAATTATTTTTGCCGCAAACATCAGCAATGAAACGTAATTGTTCGTCGCAAACAAGCTTTATATTATCTAATAATTATTTTTGCTTTTTATTATCTCCTCTTAGCGCTCCGCCTGCTTCCTTTCAAATTCCTAATTTCTGAAAAAGGGCGACAGCTTGATAATTTAAAACCCATATTTCTACCTTTTATTTTTTTAATTTTTATTTAAGTTTGCGATGAAACATACCTAATCACAGCTAACATTTGCAATGAAATTTAAAATTCATCGCTAACAATTGCGATGCATTTAGACAATTAGTAGCTAATTTTAACTATAAAAAAATATTCATCGCTGAGACATATGTGAATTAATTAATAAAACCATAAATATAAATTATTTTTACACTACGCAGGTGACAAAAATAATTTAATTTATTTTTTTATTGTATAATTATATTCGCAACGAAAATATCATTTTTCATTACAAAACTTAGCGATGAAAATTTTATTTTTGTCGCAAACAAGTTATTTAAAATACATATTTTTATTGTACAATTACATTAGCGAAGGAATTATAAATTTCATCGCAAAGACTAGCGACTAAATTAATATTAGTCGCAAATTACCGAGTTTGCAACGAAATAAAATTCTTTTGCCGCGAACATTAGCAATGAAAAATCATTATTAGTCGCAAATAGGTTATTAAGGTTCCAATTTTTTATTATATAATTGAATTAGCGATGAAATATTAAAATTCATCACAAATACTAGCAACGAAATAGAATTTTGTCGCAAATTCAGAGGTTTGCGATGAAATTTAAATTTTTCATCGCAAATATTTGCAACGAAATATATTTTACGTCGCTAACTTGGATTTTTATTTAATTTTGAGAATTCGTCTACTTAACTACGAAATTTTATCTTTCATCGCTAAACAACTCATATTAGCGACGAAAAGTTTTTTTGCTAAAAAACCACCGCTAAACCACCCCTTTTTTGTAATAGAATAGTGGATCATTTTCGCGTAAGAAACACCTCAATCGGAGTCCAAACAAGAAAGTTACGATCGAAATGGTGATGTCGCGCAAGCTGTTTCTACTCAGCATGACTGTTTTGTTTTACATGACTTGTTACATCTTTAAATATTGGACTTTTGGTGATATCTTCATATGAATAGAAAGCTAAGGAAAAGAGGATCACGTGAGCGCAAGAATTACTAAAATCAGAGTTTGGACGAGGAAGTTATGCTCAAAATCGTGAAGTCGCGCAGCTGCCAGCTAGAATTTCCTAGAATTTCTAAAAATTTCCAAAAATTACCTATTTCTTGGAGAACAATTAATCTCCTTATCACATAATCCTCCATGATTCATCCATATCTTTTATTTCGTTATTTAATTTCCTTCTCACACCTATATATATTTTACATCATTATTCATATAAGGCACGGCAACACAATCATCCTACACCCTATAAGGGGGGATCACCCCCCAACCATCATCCACATCCTTTCCTCCATCCATCCATCACTTTGAAGATTTGTCTGCTGAATCAAGAGGAGAACCAAGAGGAGGATTCAAGACAAATAAGGACGCGACGACTCCCATATTTAAGGTTTTATTTGTTTCCTAATTTATCTTATATTTTTCAAACTATGGGTAAGATCTATCCAAACCCATGTATGTTTCCTACAACACCATGGGCTAGAACCTTTTTGGTAGACTTAGAATTTTGAAAGTTTTTATAAATTAATTGAACTTTCGTGTGTATACTGTTGGCAATTGGATCGTGTGGATCAAGCGTGATCGTTAGTAAAACAGGTAAACAATAAGCAGCGGAAGCAATTATACCGTTTACCGTACTTCTGGGTTGGTGTAGAGGATGAACTGCAGAGAACTACCTCTGATCTTCTACTGTATGTCCCAAGTGTGATCCTGCTGTTGTGTGGGCAACAGTCTGCAGGATCTCTCAATCTGCTTCTCTTCCCTTCTCTCACCAAAAGAGGCGCAGGAATAATCTAAGGGTTCCAGGAAGCTGAGTTCACTTATATATTGGGCTACAGCAGGGACCAGGAGGAGAAATTGGGCTGGGCCTCAATTGAATTTAATTAACCAAGCTTAGCCCAAAGCTTTTAATTAAATCCAATAATAATAATATAGTCCACTAAAATATTATTACTGCACTACCCGTCCAATCCCAAAATTATGTTCTGGGCTCCTTCTTATTATAAGCCCGACAGTCTCCCCATGTTTAAGATATTCAATGTCCATTAATTAATTAAGTTACTGACAACTCAAATTAATTAATATCTCATCCGAGAGTAGTACCACTCAACCTTATTATCATGCCGGAAATTAATCCACTTGCAAGATTTACATGATAAACCTTATGAGCTCCTCAAGGGGACATCATCAACCTATGACGGACATGGATTCCTTCTACAATCAACAGCACACCATAGATACAGCACTACTTCCCAACTCACCGAGTTTGTTGATTTAATACTTATAAATCTCACCCATTGATGAATCAAAGAAATACATACTGCCCTACGTGTCGAGGTTATTGTATAGGGATTAAGAGCACGAACTTCCATAATAACAGAGATCAAGTTCTACTATATAGTCAGTATAAGAAGAACGATCTCAAGCGGTCCTGCTCAATACACACAAGTGCACTAATGTGATTCTATAGCCAAGACAAGCTAATACCAAACCACACTACAACCATACCGATAGAGAGTCCCCGTCTATCTCAGTTGTGAGCATCTGTTTATACTTTATAAGGAAACCGATAATATGATCTTCCGCGTGTTGTCGCACAACATATTATCTACAGTATAAAGTAAATGGACTATTGCACCGTGCATATAAATAAATTATAAGATGCAATCATTTGATCATATGATTCTCATTTCAAATATTGTTATAACATTGTTCATACTAAAGCTAGACTTTTAGTATACAATCCAACAATCTCCCACTTATACTAAAAGACTATGTTGTCATGTCTTCTGCCATACATCTGATTCCTACTCCCACTACACGACCATTAAAAGCTCTCGCCTTAAGGTCCTTGTAAATGGATTTACTAGGTCATCATCCGATGCAATCTAGGCGACAACAACCTTCCCCTCATCATACGATTTCTCGTAACAGGTGGTACTCGCGCTCCATGTGTTTAATTGCCTTATGGACTCGTGATTCCTTCAAGTTTGCAACTGCACCAATTTCAACAATGTAAATTGTGATTACCTTGGGCAAACTTAGAAATACTTCAAATTCCATCTTGAAGTTTCTAGAGTCATATAGATACTTTGGCTGCCTCATAGGCTCCAATTTATCATCTTTCCATGATGGAGTCCGGAGTCTGAAATATATTTCTATATAACACTCCTCCACATTATGACTCTACTTCCTAAGATTAAACACATAATCTTTGAGGAGAATTTACTACTGTTCAATCTGACTAAAAAATTCGAATCTCCGTAATCCACAAGAAGCAGTGAATCTGCTCAGTAAGTCTATATATGATTTCCAGTCCTTCTCAGGCACTTCATATATGTCTTACCACAGTTCATCATTCTTGTTCCGGATTACGTTGATACCCACTGTTCTTGCATTCAGCAAAACAGATATCCAACTTCGTTCATAGCATTCCTTAGATTAAGCTTCCTTATTCGCCGAAGCATAAGGAACCGCTTTCATCTACTTTATCTTCTTTTTGTATCTCAAAGACACATTCACTAAGATAAATTCACATGCTAAATGAGTATGGACTGTATCAGTTATGAAACTTGAGATAAGCATAATGTCCTTTCTTGTGATCCGTATTACCGTGATCAAAAGGATATATTTGCCTTTCTTAAGTCCTTCATATCTACCGCTTTATTAACCGTACCCATACGCCCGATAATACTCTTTCATTGTCTCCAATGAGCAAGATACTATCTACGTATAGTACAAAAACCACCACCACGTTTCCGTCACTCTTTACAATACACAAGATACATCCGCTGATTGATTTAAATCCGTGCCACTGGATTACCTAATCAAAACAGATGCTTCACGATCTCAAAGCTTGCTTTAGTCCATCGCTGGACACTTTTAAGCTTACTATCAAAATGCTATTAGTACTTTGCAATGAATCACTCTGGTTGCTTCACATAGATGTTTTCCTCAAGACTTCCAATCAGGAAAGCTGTCTTGACATCTATTTGTTGTTCCTCATAATTCAATATGAGCAGCAATAAATAAAAGAATCCGGATCAATTTAAGCATAGCTACCAGCGAATATGTTCCCTCATAATCGAACCATTTCTTTCTGAGTACATCTTTTCGCAACAAGCTTTGCTTTCAAGATTTTCACCTTTCCGTATGATCCTCTTTTATTTCCTATGATCACTTGCAATGGTTTTTACACCATTTAGTGGTCATACAAGTTCCCAGACTTAATATAGAATCCGTAGATTCTATTTCAACATACATTGCAACTTACTAAGATTCCGCATTTTAATCTTGTAGTGCTATGTCGTATCCGTGGGATAATACTATGTTCACTAGGGATCAAATCTCACGACTCTCCCAAACATATATTTATGGGTTGTCACACAACCCTCCCACTACGACAAGGCACTACATGTAATTGTGTATCAGACGTGACACGCATTGCAATTTACCTTGTGGTATGTCCTCTTGTACACTTGGTACTTATACTTAGTGTTTTCCTCTCACTTCCTTTAGAACAACTTATACATGGGCTTGTGATTTATTACATAGTCCTTTTCCAAAAATCTGGTTATTGTGTTAACAATTATCCTTCGATATTTTGGACTAAATAAATCACCCTCCATTTTTCTAGGATATCCCATATACAGACAAACGTTTCACGAATTACTGTATCTAGGGCATATCCATAAAATGAATTTAATTATTCCAAATAATTCATCATCTATCTAATCATAACCATAAGAGCCTTATTCCTTCTATCCACCACATCATTCAGTTTGGGGCATACCCGGTGTAGTCAACTTGAGATTTAATCTCAATTTCTGATCAATAGCTCCTAACTAATCCAAGAGGTATTCGCCATCATGATGGAATCATAATGACTTAACATATTTTCCATGACGCTTCACTGTACCAGCCTTACAATTCTTGAATTAATCAAAGAACTTAGACATGCAGTGCATCATATAAATATATTGGTTTCCAGAATAATTTTCGAATATTCATAACCACCTCTCGCCTGGATAATATTAGGTTCGCTTGAATCAGAATGAACTAATTCCAACATATATATCTTTGGCTCTACACCCCACAGCCTTGAAAAGGTAGTTAATCATTTTTACTTCCAAGCAAGACTCGCAAGTCCGATAGTTTCCACTTCAGATAAACCTTACGGTCTATCGGCTATCAACTTTTGAATCCTACTTAAGTAAAATGAATTAGTCATAGACGCCAAATGTATGTTTAGTTCATTTCCGAAGGTTCCTTTCTCTTACTAATATTAGAAGATGCATTATTTAATTACTATTTATTGCATCTGTGGGATGTACATGATTCAAGAGTATACTTTTTCTCCACCAACATACTTTAACGGATTATAGCCTCATTCCTCATTACTATGACCATGTCATTTAAATGAAATGAAGTATCCATCCGTTAATGCATAGAAACTGAAATTAAATTCTTTCTATGAAACGTACGTAAAGGCAATTTCTCATAATCAATCGTTTATTCTTATCATGAGATAAATAAACAACTCCCACTGTCATAGCCACTACCTTTGTAGTTTTATCCATGTTATTAACAATCTTATTCTTACTCAGTGATAAACATTTAGTGATTTCAGTATCTACATACTTCGTGTCAGTAGATGCCATCACTAATCATGTTTAAACCATTAGTAAATAAGATATTAACCTTGTTCAGTTCATGATGAAAATTGGCTTTCTTTTGCCACATGTTTTGTTAGAAGTTTCCCACCATATACAACCTTTCGTATTTCAGGTAGAACTTGCTCAAAATATCCAGGCAAATTGTGAAGAATAAATTGATTTAGGTTTCCCTTTCAATTTCTATTCCAAGCTCTTCCAATTCATTCATCAATTCTACCATGATCTTTTGCCTTTTTAATTTACTCTAATATCCGAAGAGTTACATGAGACCATCATATTTCTATGAACCTCTCATCTCTTCACTAGAGACTTTAATAGGCATCATGAGACGTCCTTTGCGAGAGTACACATGTATTTTCTTAAGCAGTAATTTTCAAAACCAAGATTCTTTTCTAATCATTTAATATGGACGAGTAAATATAATGTCTTTTAGTTAACAATTAGTGAAATAAAACCATTCGAAATTCAGAGAATCACAAATAAATTTACTGATCAAATCTTCGAATTTTATTCTTTTATATTGATTTCCCTCAAAACAATATAAAATAAAATTCACCGACATCTCAAGCACCGTGAGTCTGCAAGCCACGTTAGGGTGGACGTTTACAAACCCGAACATTTACAAGAGAAGGTTTTACCCATTAATTTCATTTGTCAACCTAACTTTATGACAAAATAATTAATAGTCGGTTCCTCTTTAGCCATGCAAATAATAGCAGTGACTCCGTTGAGGAGGATACTAATTATTTACACCTAAGTGTACACCATTATTTGATCCCAAGTCCACTGCGCGAGCTTATGTGCCTTACAGTTGGAGAAGTACACACGCGCTCGGGTAGCTTCCTACAATCATCAATTATAAGTTTGTACCAGTGAACCGCATATAAGCTCATCCGTTAGGGAGGAAGGCACTATAGCCAACGCGCAAGCCCATATGCAACACATTACAAACAATAATTATTTAAAGAAGTTTGTACCAGTGATCCGTGAATAAACTCATCCGTTAGGGAGGAAGGCTCTAATGCCGACGCGCAAGTTTACTCACATCACTTACAAACCAATAATGGAGGCCGCGGGAATTTATTACCAATCCCCTCTCCCACTTAGTTATTTAACACCGAGGGTTTTAACATGCATATAATATTCCAGAATAAAATATACAAAATAGCATGCTTCTATTAACAGCAATTTAAATAAATAAATTACATAGAACATGCCTTTCACATATACAACAATAATTGACAATTAAATCAATTAATCAGTTATATAACATAATTAATTGTATAAATAGTGGATCAATTAATTTGGGCCTGAAGAGCATCAAATAAGCACAAAATGAGCAGCAGATTAATTAATTAATCATACTCATTATCTATGGCCCATAATCTTAGCCCAAAACTAAATTAATTCCACTAAGCCCACTAGCACAAAATTAGTCCATTAATAAAATAACTAATATATCATGCTTGGCCCATTACCCATAATTAATTAAAACCAGCTATTAATATTGGTCCAGCAGGCCCATATGAAATTTAATTAAAATTGGGCCCAACAGCCCAAAACCAAATTAAATCAACAGGCCCAATATCCACCAAAAATAATAGCCTAAATTTAATTAAAATAAGGCCCATACAGCCCACAACCATTTTAATCAAAAAATGGGGACAGGCCCAATAACTTGGCCCATCAGCCCATCACAAAACCTCTGCCCTAATCATCAGCCGCACCCTTCATTCATCCTGGGACTGCTCATTGAAGACGTCTGTTGCTGCCGACGACTGTCCAGACTGGTAAGCCAGAATCGAGCCTCTGATCGCACCGGAAACGTCGAGTCGACTAGCTGCGGACCACCATCGCCTCGCCCGTAGTCTGCAGTCAAGGTCTGAAACCTCTGAACGTCACGCCGGCCACTGCTCTTCATCAGTGCCGCCACGCAGCGCCGCCACAGACTAAAACGATAGATAAGCTGTCACCTTCGGCGCCAAGCAATCACCGCCATGACTTGGTGCCCGCTGCTATCGGCTGTAGTGCCGTCAGCCACCGCAGTCGCGCCGATGACTCAGCTTCCGCGCGCCGCCAGCCTTAGCCCATCATCGCTGCAGAAAGCACCCAGCGAGCCCAAGCCCTTGACTCGCTACCAGTGGGCGTCGTGCTGTGCCCGGTCATCAGCATCGTCTAGCCGCATCACCCATCGACTACGAAACGTCCAGATAGAGGGAAGACACGCTCCAGACCGCTGGAGGCTACACCCAGACTAAAGGAAATGGACCAGACCCGCTATGAAGCCTCACAATATCGTCTGGAATCGCCAGTAGCAACGCCTTCTCAGATCCGATTGTGCATCGCCGATATGCTCTGATCCGATCAGATTTGTCTCTCTCTCGGATCCCCTTCTGATTTTATTGAATCATCCGGCGACCTGTCCAGAAATCGCCAATGATTTTGACCAGGGATCCGCACGGATGCCACCATCAAACTCACCGGAAACCAACAGATGGCTTGCCCAGAATGAGCAGACTGCTCATGTTATCCCGTCGACGCTACTGCACCATAACCGGTAAGATGAGACCCACACAGCTTCTCCCCGTCGCCGTGCCTTCGATGAACAGGGTTACCCATCTTTTGCCATCAGATCGCCAGGAAGACAATAACGACAGTCATCCCTTTCTTCGTTCTACTCCGAACATCACGCTATTCAGATTCTCTCATTTCCGATTGCAGCCCATGAAAAGTTTCATTGACAATCAGGACATGAGACACGAGCCGCCACGATCAACGTGTGTGAGATATCCAGTGTGAACATTCATCAATAACAATCACAAAGGGCAGATTAATCATATGGGGTTTCATGATAATCCATAATTAAACAAACCCGAAAAACATGCTATTAGATATGCGATTATAAATCACGAAAAGTATAAAAAACATGCGATTATATCCAGATCATGTCACATAATTAAATAATCACAAAAAAACATCCTTACAAATCACGTTTCACCACGAAACCAACGCTCTGATACCAATTGTTGGCAATTGGATCGTGTGGATCAAGCGTGATCGTTAGTAAAACAGGTAAACAATAAGCAGCGGAAGCAATTAAACCGTTTACCGTACTTCTGGGTTGGTGTAGAGGATGAACTGCAGAGAACTACCTCTGATCTTCTTCTACTGTATGTCCCAAGTGTGATCCTGCTGTTGTGTGGGCAACAGTCTGCAGGATCTCTCAATCTGCTTCTCTTCCCTTCTCTCACCAAAAGAGGCGCAGGAATAATCTAAGGGTTCCAGGAAGTTGAGTTCACTTATATATTGGGCTACAGTAGGGACCAGGAGGAGAAATTGGGCTGGGCCTCAATTGAATTTAATTAACCAAGCTTAGCCCAAAGCTTTTAATTAAATCCAATAATAATAATATAGTCCACTAAAATATTATTACTGCACTACCCGTCCAATCCCAAAATTATGTTCTGGGCTCCTTCTTATTATAAGCCCGACAGTCTCCCCATGTTTAAGATATTCAATGTCCATTAATTAATTAAGTTACTGACAACTCAAATTAATTAATATCTCATCCGAGAGTAGTACCACTCAACCTTATTATCATGCCGGAAATTAATCCACTTGCAAGATTTACATGATAAACCTTATGAGCTCCTCAAGGGGACATCATCAAACTATGACGGACATGGATTCCTTCTACAATCAACAGCACACCATAGATACAGCACTACTTCCCAACTCACCGAGTTTGTTGATTTAATACTTATAAATCTCACCCATTGATGAATCAAAGAAATACATACTGCCCTACGTGTCGAGGTTATTGTATAGGGATTAAGAGCACGAACTTCCATAATAACAGAGATCAAGTTCTACTATATAGTCAGTATAAGAAGAACGATCTCAAGCGGTCCTGCTCAATACACACAAGTGCACTAATGTGATTCTATAGCCAAGACAAGCTAATACCAAACCACACTACAACCATACCGATAGAGAGTCCCCGTCTATCTCAGTTGTGAGCATCTGTTTATACTTTATAAGGAAACCGATAATATGATCTTCCGCGTGTTGTCGCACAACATATTATCTACAGTATAAAGTAAATGGACTATTGCACCGTGCATATAAATAAATTATAAGATGCAATCATTTGATCATATGATTCTCATTTCAAATATTGTTATAACATTGTTCATACTAAAGCTAGACTTTTAGTATACAATCCAACATATACTCCGTACAACACTACTTGTAGAATTATTTTATATATGATTATGCGTTTTTAATTCATATTTAGAGTTGTTTTGTGCATCTTCAACTGTTATATAGAGTCTAAATATATATCTTGGTTGTTGATTGAGCGCGTTCACTGCTGAACAGGATTTCATGTTATGATTCTAAGTGAGGGGACTCCGAAACTTCATTAGAACTATCTTATATGAATGTTTATTAATTAAATTGAATTTGGGTTAGTAAGCAGGATAAAGAGGTTAATTTTATAGTACCTATAAAGGGAGATCATATCGGGTTAGAGTACCAATCCTAGGAGAAATAATTGATACTGATAGTACCTAGAAAGAGGGTGAAATTATATTTCTTGCTCCAAGGTTATTCACACGTGTTACACGCATATTTACTTGTGTCTATAGAGTAGATTTGCATGGCTTAGAGATGTGTCCATATTCCACAAGGCAGAGTCGGACAGTGATACACGAAAGAAAAATTAATGAGTGAAACTGGATTACTCTAGGGCTACCTATTCTCCATTCTTGAGACACTTTCGTATTCTTCCAGTGCTATTTTATTTTAATTATTATTTAATAATTTTGCTTAATAGTTTAATAATTCTAAACCTCAAACTTTATTTCCTTCGTCTTAATTAATATAGTAAATAATTAAATTGATAATACGCCATCTTTTGGGTTTGATATTTAACTTGGTCACTTGTTTAAGCTGCAAATGATATCCTTCATACTTGTGGATTAATTTTGCGTGCAAAGAAAATATGCATCAATTATCTTAGTGGTTCATAGTGTATTTTATATATGGGTAACTTACATAAGATCGTCTCACAAATGATCTATTAACTCAATCAATATATTAAAAATATAAATAAATAAGAAAAAGCAGGTATCAGCTAAAATTATTAAAGATAAGAATGGGGCAGACCAATGGTAAATTCAGAAAGATTACAATTACCTTACTTTCCTTCTTTCATTTCTACAAAAGTGAGTGATCAATCCCATGTGACATTGAAGGAAAAGAAACTCTAAATGCATAGTGCGATTTGGGGGCGAGCATCAATGTGATGCCTTATAGAGAGGCTCGGAATTGGAGAGCTTAAACCTATCACTATACGTCTTGAGATAATAGATGGAGTAATTGTTAAGCCCTTAGGGGTAGTTGAAGACGTGGTGGTAAAGGTGAAGGGGTTAGCTTTCTCGGTCGACTTCATGGTATTTAAAGTGGAAGCGGATCCTCAAGTTCCACTCGTTTTAGAAAGACCATTTTTAGCACGGAAAAAATACGAAATGATGTTGGAAGAGATGAGCTCTCCTTGAGCTCAAAGAAAAGAGTGTCACATTCTTGTGTAACAAAGAAAAAGGAAACAACTCTCTTTTGAAGCCTCAAAATTTGCCCACACATGATCTTATGGATGATAATTCTTTCATCTTTGATACTTTAAATTCTTTCGTTCATGATTATATAAAAACTTCAAGTTCTAATGCATTTTCTTGTGTTGTTGATAAGGAGAAAGCGTTGGAACTCAATTGAAAAATCGATAAAGATCAACAACTCTTTTATTGGGAAAAAGAAAGTCCACTAAAGTTCCTCCTTGATGATGACTTGATGCTTATAAGTAAAAATGGAGAGGTGGTCTAGTGGATAAAAAAATAAAAAAGCAAAAAAAATTTCAAACAACTCCTAAACATGAGCCTTAGAATTCGAAATTGGAAAAAATTAAAGAGATAGGGAGAAGAACCACTTACCATTTGTTCTTAATAGAAGAGAAAAGAGGGGGAGAAGCTTTTCTATAGCGATACAGGCAACTTATTATGTGCAGCAGTAGGGAAAGTGGTGGGGGAGTGTGAGAGAAGAGTGAATTTTTAAATGGGGGAGAGAAGGGAAAGAAAAGTTTAAACCCACAATTACACGAAAACTCGAGCAAGTTTTAAAACGTGCTCGAGTTATTATGTAATTTTGGGATTTTTTTTATCTGGACCTAATTTTTCCCTGTGGTTCAGCATAAGAACTCGATCGAGTTTTTCTGCATCTTCTCAAACTCTATCTAACAGCTGCTCCATATGTATACTAATTTTTTTTTAAAAAAAATCTCACCTTTTCCAACTTTCACCAAGCACATTTATAACATCATATAAGCACTAAGGTGTTTGCTTATTTCAATTCTGATTTGATTTTTCTATGTATGTTTTGTAAGATTATTATGGTCTAGTGCCATTAATAATTAAATATATAAGATATTTATTATGATCAAGTATCTTAAATAATGATATAGTTTAAATAAATAATATATATGAGATAAATAAGGTCATATATATGTATGGATAACAATCACATTGATAGAATGTGATTTGGTAAAGATTTAATATCCCGATCTGGTCCTCTCTCCACCTATAAAAAAGAAACACAGTTTTATGAATTCTCTATCACATAAAGTCTTACGTACTGTGCCATAAAAAAATGGGTGAGGAGAGATAAATCAGTTCCCGCCGCAATTTGTAGGAATGTATCAAAGGAGGATCATCATTCATGGCGTCTCAATGTATGACTTCTAATTGTTATTAAGACATGTAAAAATCATGAAGATCTAAGATCCATGTCAATTAATGAATTAATTACTTATGTTGAATTCATGCTTACATGTGGTATCAGAGCACGGTTTTGGATCTCATTATTTTTTGTATAAATTTTTAGTATGCTTATGAATCCTATAATTAAAAAATCATACAATAATATTTATTATGTATTTTAATTTGAAATTAATTAATTAACCCACGGCATGTTATTTCAAAATTTCATAATTGATACTTATGTGAATCAAGATTATGTTTATGAGATTAGTTGATTATGTTTGTAAATTAGTTGATTTGATTCTTATGTATCATAATAATTATTATGGGAATTAAGCACTAGCCCATCAGAAATGATTATGTTATTTTATCATATTTGTTGAATAATAATAATACTGCCATATGGGTTGGGTTAATTTAAATTAATGATTACGTATTTTAAAGAATTCTGGTATTAATTAACAGTATTCCTTACTTAATAAATTTTAATTTTAATTATGATGATGTGCTGTGAATTTATTTAAGTAATATGTATTAATAAAAAAATCATGAGATTAAATATTATGATATTGTCTCATTATTAATGGATTATTAATGGAATATGATGACTTTGATGTGATTGTAATTTAAAATATTCCGTCATTAATGAAGATTTATGATTAGAGATTAATTGTCATTTAAATAATGTAATGTTCAATTGACAGCATTAAGTGCATGTCTAATATAATAATAATATTATGTCTCTGATGTTTATTGTGATAAAATTTAATGATGATTATTATATTTTAATTTTTTATATTTATGTGATGCTTGAATAAAGAAAATGATTATATGGGTTATTAAAAATTTCATAATTATAAGACTTTAAATTCACCCAAAGGTGATTGCTAGTCTTTATAATTCATGAATATGAAGATAAATTGATAATTAATATATTATGACAAACTGTTTTGTATGTCCAAAGATGACAAAATAGTTTTAATGAAAATATTATATTAACATCAAATTATGTTAAATTTGCAAGCATCATTATGATTATGATTGTATATTATTGTATCACCCAAAGGAGAACTTCGATATACATTTATTGACTTCGATCCTGAATCTGTTATTAAATTACTCAAGGTATTTATAGAATAAAATATATTATTCTTATTCTTAAAATACCTATATTCATTAGTCTCTACTCGCATATTGTGTCTATTCCATTACAAAATAGATTAAAGTAATTTAAATAGTGAGAATAAATCTAATTTCACCAAAGTGTTTTGAATTTTATTTGTCACTTCAAGATAAATTGCTTCTTCGCTTGTACTAGCAATAAAAGCTAAGTTATCTGACTAATGCTTGGGTTAGATCAATCAGACTAAGCTTAATGCTTATGCGAATAAATGTGACTAAGAAATTAAGTCTATCATACTTAAAGTTAAAAGTGTCAAGGAATTTATGAAATTAGTGAGAAATTATTTATAAATTACTAATAAACCTCTTGACAAGATATTAGCTACCTTAACCACCATGAAATTTGATGGTTCTCGTGGCATGCATGAACTTATCATTAAAGATAACAAATATTGCAACAAGATTTAAACCTTCCATATTGAATGTGATTGAAAACTTATTAGTGCAGTTTACAAACTCACTACCTTATAAGTATGACATGTTTCAAATGAACCATAAGAAAGACGAATGGATTGTGAATTAAATTCACACAATGTTGAAATTTATGTTGGTTCAAAAGGAATGGTTTAAGAAAGAATTTAAACATTATGTTCGTTTAAAAGAAATAATAATGAAGTTGATACCAAACGTGTCATTAATGTTTGGGGGTAACTCTCTAAAAAATAATCATAAATAAATAAATAAAAAGTCTTTCATGATCTAGACTTTTACTGATCTTTATATTTGTGTGAATTGCAATAAAAGAAAGTAAACTAAACACACTAATAATAGAGCCACAATAACTACACAACTTGTTATAATAGTTTACACCGCTAATTGTGAGTCTTATGATAATACATTTCTTAAAGGAATAATGATATTTCATCATTTTTAATTTTTAATTTAAATTTTCATATTATGGTTATATCTATCTTTGCAAGAAAAATCTCATTCTATAAATGCTCAATAAGCATTTATTAGTGAAGTTGAGAAAATTAGATAGAAAAGTGAAAATTTTAAAGTTGGGAAGAAGTGATGAATTTCATAGAAAGTATGATGAATTATCATGCTCAATTATTAAATCACAGAAAAGCTTGCATTTATGCTTAATTCAAAATATCTAGCACACCAAAATAAATTGGTGTTGCAGAATGACGGAATTGTACTTTATTGAATATGGTTATAAGCATATTGAATGATTAATCTATACCTATATTTTGTGGATATATGCACTTAAAATTGACACTTACTTGATGGTCGAGTTTCTAGTAAAGCAATTTTCAAAACACCTTAAGAACTGTGAAAGGGTAGAAAACTCGCTCTTAGGCAGTTGTATGTTTTAAATTGCCTGACAGGGATGATGATTTACATCCACGTGAAAAGAAATTGGATATACAAAATTGTATAAATACCAAATATCAGCCTTACTGCTAGAATGCTTAGTCATTATTGAAGTGATTCATAAATGGATGACCAGAATGTTACATAAGAAAAGATTATGATATTTTTGTATGAAATGAAGCACCCATGCTTACTTATCGAAATTCTAATTACTAAGATGTAATTGAATATAGATTCAGATCAAGATGATTATATGATGCAAGAAAGTTTACTTCGACTTTTATGTTTCTTAGTCGGAGATATTGTGTCATGCAAAAGTGTGAAGAAAATTTTGAAAACTATATTTACTATTAAAGTTTACTTGTGGCATGATTTGAGGCTACAATTAAAGGTATTTGAATGTGGAACTTAATTTCAGGACTTGAAATAAGTTGATAATAATGTCAAGTCGCTAAAAACTTATTATGACTATTCCGCTGCATTGTTCTTGTCTAAAACGATGGCTATTTCAAAGTTGCTAAAATATATGGAATAAAAGTATTTTTCGTTTAGAAGAATTTTAGAAACAAAGATGTCAATTGAACATAATTACACCAATCTTATGATTTCGGATCCGTTACGCAAATGGTCTTCTCTAAAGACATTCATTGAACGTTACATGAATATGAGATCATTGAAAGACAATAACAAACTTAGGATGAACAATTGACATTAAGAGCTCATTATGTTTTGTTTTTAATTGATATATCTTGTTTTGTCATTTTAGTATACATGAATGTTGATATTAACTAAACAAGATTTTATCTCGAATTGAGATACTTATGTGGACCATTATTGATCCTTAGGTTAATGAGTCACGTTGAGTAGAAAACTAATATCATAGTACGTGGAAGGAACTATGTCCAGTAAATGATATAGAACCGCCATGACTTGTGTTAGTCTATACTTAATATTGACATTATGCTTTATCTTATATCGCCCACATTATGTAAATTATTTAAACCCTCACTTTTAATATTTAATTCTGTCACTCGGCCAAGTGGGAGAATATAAGATTATTATGGCCTAGTGCCATTAATAATTAAATATATAAGATATTTATTATGATCAAATATCTTAAATAAAGATATGGTTTAAATAAATAATATATATGAGATAAATAAGGTCATATATATTTATGGATAACAATCACATTGATAGAATATGATTTAATAAAGATTTAATATCCCTATCTGGTCCTCTCTCCACCTATAAAAAAGAAACAGTGTTTTATGAATTATCTATCACATAAAGTTTTACGTACTATGCCATAAAGAAAGGGGTCAGGAGAGAGAAATAAGTTCCCGGCGCAATTCGTAGAAATGTATCAAAGGAGGATCATCACTCATGGCGTCTAAAGGTATGATTTATAATTGTTATTAAGACATGTAAAAATCATAAAGATCTAAGATCCATGTCAATTAATGAATTAATTGCTTATGTTGAATTCATGCTTACATGTTTATATAAAATGAGGCTTAAAAACCAGGTGATTATTTGCTTTTCCTGAGCTGTTGTGATGTTTCATTACAGGTGAATGTGTTCATATTTACTTATATATAATACTCCTTTTTTTATATTATTATTCAAATTAAGAAATATACAATATTTTGTGTGAAGTAAATTTTAAGGTTGTTTTATCTTTTTACTCTTATGATCTTCTAATTTAAAAGAATAATAACTCAATAACTTATTAAATTGATTTGTAATTGTATATGGAATAAAAAAAGAAATTAATATTTTATAATTACAGAATTAAATTTGTGGGGCAAATCTTGCATGATAATTTTTCACGTGAAACTATTTTACATTTTTTTAAGAAATTTTATCAATTTAATGTCTGAAAAATAGGTAAATTATCAATTTGGGGCCTGAAATATGTATAATTATCAATTAAGAGCATGAATTTAGGCCCTAAATTGATAAAATATGAGATAATATTTGATAAATTCAGGCCCTGCATTGATAGTTTTATATATTTCAGGCATCGAATTGATAGAAAAAATCATTCAGCCCCAATTCAATTTGCAAATCTAAAGACAAACTATACGCCAGTTTTGCTTTTGGTGACTTGGCTTCACCTCTTTTTTCCATGGTGACATGTCGTGTGGAGATTTTTTTATGTTCTTACCATATTAATTAATTCTGTAAATATTTTTCTCCATCCATTTTTTTAGTTTATTTATTTATTTATATTTTCTTATTTGCACATTAATTTCTTTTACAATGAATTATCAATCAATTATCATTTTGATTAATTTAATTATCGACTAAATTCACGCGTGCCATTTATTATTTCCTCATTTGATTACCTTAATCAATTTGACATAATGAAGGGATAATTATTATGTTAATTATTTCATTATTAATCAAGATTTGCACATATAAATAGTGGGAAGAGGATTATTGTCAAATTGAAAGATTTGGAAGATCAAAACACCAGGAAAATCATCAAACATGAGCGCGCATGAGCATTAAATAACGGCGGGAATGAGACAGAGCTCATGTGGAAACAATTTAAGGAGAAAGAAGTTGTTACTTTCGGTGAACATTTGAATGATAGCAAAATTGTGAATTTTCCATCACTAACGTCTATACTATTTATTCTTCCAACAGCTCATGTGTGCGCACCACAAAAAGGCTCAAAACTAAAAGTTGTTTGGTGATGGCTTCACATACTGCGTACAACAATAAACGAGTGATGCTAAGGGATTTATTGATTCATAATTATTATTGTTCTTTCATTTTAAAAATAGTGGATTAGAACAATGTAACAAATCAAATATTTTGATTTTTATTTTATGATTTATTTTAAATTATTATTATATTTTTTGTTCAAAATCTTTAAATGTCATTTTTTTAATATTCATGCAAATTATATTATCTTATTTTATTAATTTTAATTTATATAATTCAAATATGATGTCTTTTTATAATATTGAACTATCATATAATTTTCATTTAATTATTCGTATATTACAATTTCCCAATTAATATAAGATTATATAAATGAAAATGTGATATATGTTGGGATTATAAAAATATAAGATTATAAAAAATTAATATTAAAAATTTTATTGTTAAAAAAATAAAAAATAATTATTATTTATCCACAAATCTAAAAATAAGACTATTGCATTTAATATTATTGTATTTCATAAATACCAAAATCATTTTTAATTTATCAATTCTTAATCATGTACTCCATTTGAGAGTTTTAATCATGTGGCGATGAACAAATCTAATTAGATTATCTCTTGATAATATAGATTTATGTGGTTTATTTATTTATTGTTAAGTTATTTATTTTTTATTTTCACTCTTGATGATATAGATTAATGTGGTTTATTTTTTATTTATTTATTGTTGGGTTATATATATTTTAGGGAAAATAGATTTTTCCGCCCGTTAACTTTCACTCATTTTGAAATTAGTCCATTAACTTTTTCAATTTTGAAATTAGTCCGTTAATTTTATAACAATTTTGAAATTAGTCCATTAACTTCATAAAATTCAACATTTTGGTCATTTGACCTGCTATGGCAGGTCATTTGAATATTTTCACTCCGATTAATTTATATCATATTTTTATTTAACCAATTTTATCTCACTTTTCATTTTTCACTTCCATATACCAAACAAATAATATTAATCTCAATACTAAAGTGGAGCAAATTTAACTAAATATTGATACTTCCTCCATCCGCTCGAAAGAGAGTCTTTTTTTCATTTTGGTCGTCCGTTTCAAAGAGTGTCACTTTATTTTTTACACAGATGGGATCCACACACACCCACTAATACAATTAAAATATGGGGTCCACACTCCCACTAATACAACTACTCACTACATATTAAATAACAATACTTCTTAATCAATGTGCACAAAAGCAAAATGTCCACTTCCGGACGGACGGAGGGAGTATAATATAAATTCTTAGTGGGGGCTATTTTTTTGTAAAATAGTATATATATATATATATATATATATATATATATATATTACATATTTTTTATTTTTATCTTTTAGAATAACCTGCTAATGACCTGTTGAAACGGACGATTTTGTTGAACTTGGTAAACATGATGGACCATTTTCAAAATTTTCAAATATAATGGACGATTTTCAAAATTTTGCAAATATAATGGACGATTTTCAAAGAGTAAAAAACTTATGGACTAAATTCAAAATTGGACAAAGTTAACGGACGAAAAAATCTATTTTCCCTATATTTTATTTTCACTCATTACTTAGCAGTTCATTTTATAATTATGTCAATCATTAATTGAGATATAATTTGCATTTATATGAATTTATTTTGTAATTATTGACTTTTAGGTATTAATTATGATTTGAGACCCCATCTAAACAATAAACGGTTTTTCATTTATTATAGTTTATATTTATAGTAATTGAAGAATTTTTGTAATATAATTAGGTACTAATTAGCCCTTCATATATTTTAGTAGTATTTTTTTTCTTTTAAAAAATTTTTATTATAATATAATTTATAATTTATTACCCAAAAATTTAAAGACATTAATTCACTTTTTAATATAATTTATATAAGTAAATAGAAGTAAAGACATAGCAAAAAAATATAATTTTTATTTATAATTTTTTATATATATCTTATGCCCAAAAAAATAAATAAATAAATAAAAAATTCAAGTCATCTATTATTTAGATTAGCTACAATAACCAATCAAATGAGTAAGATGTTGAAAAAAATAAATAAATTTACAGAACGTAAATTATTATTAAAAAATACTTAAACAAGATGAAAAGCAAAATATATAAAATATAAATAACAAAAACATAAATTCCACATAAATTTATCTATGGTGGAAAGGGCCGGAACTAAGACCATCTCCAGCACACCTACAAATCATGCTCCATCTGCAAAATGGAGTACCATACTCCCTCCAGCAGTTCTGCATTCCATCTGGCAAAATGAAGAAAGTTACTGTAGCAACAGGAAAATCTAGCGCTACAGTAACTGCATCCTTTTTTTTACTTACTTTTAATAATTAATTAAAAGTGTTAAAACATATTATGATTATTAATTTTATTAGTAAATTAGTATATATATTGTATATGATAGCGCTACAGCTACATCTACTCTTCATTTATTTATTTATTTTACATATTTTTAATAATTAATTTAAATAAGTTGAAAAGTGTTATGATCATTAATTTTACTAATAAGTTAATATGTATTTTTTATATGTTGTATCTAATTATTTTATATATGAAAAAATTCTGTATGTATTTTAACGTAAATTATAACTTAATTTAATTTTATCCATATTACTATTTTTATTATATTATTTTTTGTATTCAAAAATAAAAATAATAATGAAAGATAAATTAGATTTTATAAATAAGTATTATATTGTTTATAAAATAGATATTTTATTATTTTAAATTTTGGAGTAAAAAATTGAGCAAACGGCTAGAGATGATTTACTGAGTTAACTGCATTTGGGTGGTGAATGTGCTGCAAAATGGAGTCAACTGCTAGAGATGACCTTTACATAAAGATAAAAATTTGAGGATCCAATGTAAATATTAATTAACAAAAATGATGATGTTACCTTATGCTAATAAATAACTTCGAGTTTCAATATAAACACAAGAATTTCAAGTAAACAATGTTTATCGATCATATGTGTTTATTTTAAAAAGAAAATTTTAAATAAGAGCTTTTTTTTCTTTTTTCAAATTATTCTTTGTCTTCTTGGTTCTTGCTTTAATATTTATTATTAATGCTTATTAAAAAGATTTGTGATTTACTTATTGTAGATAAAATTAAATTATATAAACTTGAATAAAGAGATTTTCCGTACAAGATGTAATCGCAACATTTGATATTATTAATGTTTCTCTATTACTTCAAGAAGGTTGCACTATACACTGTTTAGACCCTCTCTTACTGTTCACGAGACTTCTACATACCACGTAAAGCTGAGAAATAATTAATAGATTATGTTTTGAAATACTTTATCGAAGTTTAAAGGATATTGATTTAGGAGTTTACACTACCATTGAAAATTAAAAAAAATTTGGGGCACCATTTAAAAAAAGACTTCTAAAATTTTTTCATGTTTTTATGAAAGCTTTTTGAAAGGAAATTATATTTACAAACATTAAACATATATATGGAAACATTTTATATTCTATGACTTACAAATAACATGAGATTATTGAAGGATACCAATTGGTGTGAATATGACTAATGAATTTAGAGAATTCTCTTATTAATGATAACTATGATGGGATCGTATTATTAAAATTTAAGAAAATATTTTAATTGTGAAAACTTTTGTGATTCAATTCAAGCCATTGTTACAACTTTCTATTGGAATATCAAACTTGATTTCAAAAAATTTAAATATTTTGAAGAGAAAGTTATAAGTATGTATAACACACAAAGCAATAGGAAAGATTAATAACTATATTTTTGTTGTTGATCCCTAATAAAGAGATATGAGTATTCAAGTTCTGATAATATTTATGTGTTTAAGGTAGATAAGCAATTCTATTATGTTGATTTTTATTTTTTTACGTTTACATTGTTGCAACCCAAATGTTTACTAAGGGCACCCAATAATTTAAATTGGATAATTTAAAAATACTAAAATAATCTTATATAAAAATATCTAAAATAACACACCCAAATCCAAAATTTAAAAACTCTTTTTACTTTACACATCCAATTGTGGATTGTAGAATTGGTTGTTTAAATCAATTAGCACTAATTTTGAAGCTTTGGAAATCTCAGGAGGCAATTTGTCGTAGAGTTATTGCCTAAAACCATTAACGACCCTAAGAGCGTGGCAATTCCGATATAGGAAGCGATTATTCAAATTATTTTTTGAAAAATTTCAGGAAGCCCCCATATTCCACCAGGAATGAGGCCGACAACCCATTATTGCTGACCCAAAAAAATCAAAGTGGTGCAGCCTTCGTAAGTCGTCGAAAATCCTTCTCTGATTTCCCCACACAAATGCTAAGAAAAAAATAGTAAAAGATCATGTAGATTTTACCTATCAATTCAGGTTTTAACACTATTAATTTCGATTAAGTTGAAGATTCTATATTTTTAAAATGAAGGGTGCAGGTGATTTTTTTAATGAATTCTAGCATGATTTGTCTCACTCCTCATTCACCACAGAACCTTCAACAATCCAAAAAGATTATGGTATCTTTCCAAAGCTAAATCATGATCATTAATCATAATTAATGAAACATTACATTTAAAAGTATTAATTGGATGGAGAATCCTATCTCTACTTACATTGAATTAATGCTTGATCCAAAGAAGGTATTCTGTGAGAGATAGGGGTTTAAGTGTGTAAAGTAAAAAAAAAAAACAAAGAAGGTATTTTGTGAGAGTTAAGGTTTTGGATGTATAAAGTAAAATAAGAATTTTTAAATTTGGATAAGTGAGGATATTATTTTAAAATATATTGGTGTTTCGTTATAGACTAGAAGATAGGGTTATATAATAAAATTACATTAATCATGACACAATTGATAAATATTAAATTGATACGCATGTGTTTTTTTTTTTAATTTACTAATATATTATCATTTTGAACATGTATTTTGATTTTTAAAATACTTATCAAAGTTTTATATTAAAAAATATATAAAATAAAATTAATTTAATTCCACATATATTTTTTTATACATTATTATTATATGGGTTAATTGCAAAATAAATACCCACACTTGCTTCCATTGCAATTATGTTCAAACTTTTGGAATTTTGCAAAAAAAAATGCGAGCTTTAAAATTCGTTGCAAATTAGACTCATGGTCAGATTTCTCCTACTGACCGTTTGAATAAGAGCGCCACGTCACCTTCAATTAAGACTTTCTCTTGTCTTACTGTTGATTAAAGCCACGTCAAACCCCAATCAAGACATTGCCTGTCTCTCTTTTGCTGATGAGTGGGGGCACTGAAAAAGGCTCCTCCTTCTCTGACAAGCCATGAAAAACAGCAATATCAACTGGAAGAGGGAGTGGCCTTCGCAACCTCCAGCAGATCTGACCTGCGGCATCGGGATAGGAGACCGGTGGCATGATGATTATAGCAGCGTTCGTGTGGACTTCGGCGTCGACGCTAGATCCGGTGAGCGGTGGCTGGCGGCGGCAGTGTGTGGTGGAGTTCTTCGGCAACACATCAACGATGGAAAGAGGGAGTGGACTTTGCGATCTCTAGCAGATCTAACCTGCAGCGGCGGCGTCGGGATCGGAGAGCCGGTGGCGCGATATTTATAGCAGCATAGGCGTGGACTTCGGCGGCAACGTAGTGACCGGCGGTTGACGGCG
Source organism: Pogostemon cablin (assembly GCA_023678885.1). Classification (NCBI taxonomy): domain Eukaryota; kingdom Viridiplantae; phylum Streptophyta; class Magnoliopsida; order Lamiales; family Lamiaceae; genus Pogostemon; species Pogostemon cablin. Next base: position 19,855,649 of record CM042997.1, on the reverse strand, counting down.
GCCTTGTGCAGTGGAGGACTTGCGGGGGACGACAATGGCAATTGGTCATGAACTCGGGCGGCTGTCGATGGCGAGTCAGCATCAATCTTGAAGGGAATAGCAATATCGGTGAAGAAGGAAGAAGATTTGATTTGGACGGAAATAAACGATTTTATGACGTGGTGCCCAGTCAGCGGTCAGAGAAGAGAAAATTGCCCAAAACTGACCGTGGGCGAAATTTGCAATTAATATGAAAGGTTGAGTTATTTTTTGCAAAATCCCAAAAGTCGAGACAAAATTGCAATGAAAGTAAATGTGGATATTTTTTTTGCAATTAACCCTTATTATATTAATAAATTATTTCAATTAAAGTAAAAATTATCCCGTGCAACGCACGGGTTCTATTATGGAGTACATTTTATGGTAAGGGAGAGTATAAAAATGACTATTGATTAGCGTGTCTATGGCTTATTTTTCCAGAATTCGTGCCACTCCACACCCCAATTTCACTCCAATTCAATTTCGTACAGTTACACGCTTACATCTTAGGTGCTTCTTTTTTTATTTTTATTTTTTCATTTTATTCTTTTTTATTTATTTTTCTGTCTTTTTATTTATTTAATTTTATGAGTAATATTGTAATTTTACCCTTTTAGTTTATGGTATATTCACCCAAGGTTTAAGGGTTAAAATATAATTGTAATTTCACCCTTATGATTTAGAGTATATTTCACCCCTAGAGTTTAGGACGTATAATTGTAATTACACCCTTGTGCTTTAGGGTATTCTTCACCCTTAGGATTTAGTGTTTAGGATATAATTGTAATTTCACCCTTGTAGTTTATGGTATATTTTACTCTTAGGATTTAGGATATAATAGTTATTCAAGTATAGTAAATTTAAAAAATAAAAATAAAAGCAACATTAAAAAAGAGGATAAATTAATTAAAAATTGTGGAGCCATTAATAAATAAGATAAATTAATTAGGAAGAGGTGAGACTGCCTAGAGCTGTCAGAATGGGTTGGTGGGCCGGTTTAGCCCACAACCCACCACAATCCACCTTATGGTGAGCCCAAGTGGGGCGGGCCACTTGTAGGACGGGTTACCGGTGGGGCGGGTTATGGTGGGGCGGGCCGCGGGTTAGCCCACACACTCTACCCACTTATCTACGTATGACATACCTACCCTCACCCACCATCACCCACCCCCCAAAAAAATATATATTTTAGATTTTAATATTTAAATAATAAAAATAATATCACCCAGCCCTACTCCTACCCCACCCACCCACCCACCCCCAATTTTTTCTTAAATTTTTAGATTTAAATATTTAAATAATAAAAATATTATCACCCAATCCTACCCCCTATCCACCCCACCCCACCCACCCACCGAAAAAAATTTTAATTTTTTAAATTTTAATATTTAAATAATAAAAATATTATCACCCAACTTTACCCCTACCCACCCACCCCACCAGTGGTAGGAGTAGGGTTGGGTGATAATATTTTTATTATTTAAATATTAAAATTTAAAATTTTAAAAAAAAAATTGTCGGGGGTGGGGTGGGTGGGTGCGTTGGGGTGGTGGGTGGGTAGGGGATAGAATTGTGTGATAATATTTTTATTATTTAAATATTAAAATCTAAAAAAAATTTTAAAAAAAAAATTTGGAGGGGCGCGGATGGGGGTTGGGGGTGGGTAGGGTAGGGTTGGGTGATAATATTTTTATTATTTAAATATTAAAATCTAAAAAAAATTAAAAAAATTTTTTGTGGGGTGGGTAGGGGGTAGGGTTGGGTGATAATATTTTTATTATTTAAATATTAAAATTTAAAAAAATTAAAAAAAAAAATTTTGGGGGTGGGTGGGTGGGGTGGAGTGGGTAGGGGATAGGGTTGGGTGATAATATTTTTATTATTTAAATATTAAAATCCAAAAAAAATTTAAAAAATTTTTTTGGGTGGGGTGGGGTGGGTAGGGGGTAGGGTTGGGTGATGTTGGGTTGGTGGAGTGGTGCGGGTTAGCCCATATTTTAGTGGGTTTGAAGTGGGGCGGGCTTTTATGGGGTGAGTTAATTTTGGGTTGAGAAATTGATGGGTTAAGGTGGGTTAGGGCGGATTGACCCAATCCATTTTGACAGCTCTAAGACCGCCTGTTCCACTAATTTGTTTCACTCTCTAAAAATTTAATGAGTTGATTCTTCATCACACAACTCGAAATTAATTAAAAATTGTTGGGCCCGTTGGGTTTTGGCCCATTTTGCTGGCCCTCATTTCCTTAAGTATTGGGCCAGTTTTGTTAATTCAAAACTTGGCCCATAGCCTTACACCCCATCCCATATTAACCCCCATTCGTGACCTTAACTGAAAAGATGGTCGGGGGCTGAACTCCACAGTGTTTTGGTTCAACAACGTGTCTATAAGGCCATTGATGGAACACATGCTGCCACTGTAACTGAAGAACATAAATCTGATATGAATGAGCTTGCTTTGTCATCCATTACTTTAAATCTCTCTGACTCTGTGATAAGAAAGATTGGTCAATTTGAGTCTGCTGAAAAGATATGGAAAAAGTTGGATGAATTGTTCAATGTGTCATCTTTGCCTAGTAGGATGTTCTTGCTTGAAAAAATTTTCAGTTTCAAATTGGATTTAAATAAGAACATTGATGAAAACTTGGACATGTTTACAAAGCTCATTATTGATATTAAACAATCTAGTGATAAGCACATTGATGAGTATTCCCCCATTATCTTGTTAAATGATATTCCTGAATCTTATTGTGATGTCAAATATGCTATTAAGTATGGTCGTGATGATGTTACTCTAGATGTGGTGGTTAATGCCTTAAAAAGCAAAGATCATGATTTAAATCACAATGGGGGTGATAAGAATTCTGGGGGTGTTATGTTTGTTAAGGGAAGGCATAATAATAAGTTTAAGGCTAAGAATCATAGATGCTATAATTGTAATGAGCATGGCCATTATGCTAACAAATGTCCCCACCCCAAGAAGGATAAATCTAGTGAACAAGTCAGTGTTGTGACTGAAACTAAGTGTTATGGCGAGGTTTACTAGTTGTGCTTGTGTGAATTGCTTGAGCCTTTAACTTGTGTGTTTAAATGGCTTTGAAAATTTTGTTTTTTCTGAAAATTTATTTTTCTTATCTTGTTTCACTTTGAATCTATGTGCTTCTTTGTGAATTTGTGTTTTCTTTGTGTGAAAACTTATTAGAAATTTATTTTCTATTGTGTGCTTGTTTATGTGTTAAACTTGTCTTGTTTACATGTTTATTTGTTTCTTTTAGTGAGGTGGAGCATGTTGTGTGCATTTAAATGTGGTGTAACATTTGATTGTTGATTGTCTATGTGACTGTGTGCTTCTGTGTGAAGTGTCTGTGTGACTGTATGTACTTCTGTGTGAAGTGTCTGTGTGACTGCGTGTGCTTCTGTGTTAAGTGTCTGTGTCACTTTTAAATGCTATAGGTTGTGTGTCTATGTAACTTTTAAATGCTATAACTTGTGTGTCTATGTGACTAGACTATGTGTCTTTAGAATTGTGTATTCTACTCTGTGTGATAAATGTATGAATTGTGTATTCATGATTTTTGTGATCTCTTGTTAGCTTTGTGCTTAGTTTATTTGTTCTATGTGAACTGTTCGTGTGTCATGAGAACTGTGAGTTCTAATCTATGTGATTACATGACTATGTGAACTTTGTGTTTTCTTGAGATTGTGTGCTCTGTTTATTTTTGTTCTCAGGATAATTTAGACATTTTGTGACTGTGTGTCCGTGATCTTTACTCCAGCTTATATTTGTGTATCTTTTGTGATACCTTGACTTTGTGTCAATTTTTCTGGATCTTGCATTTGACTTTGTGTCTTTCGTTTTGCAGGTGTCCGGGAAAATGTGCAATGATGAATTCCCATTTAGTTGAACACGAGGGTGGATGATTTGGGCCAAGGTGGAGATTTGTTGGGCCCGTTGGGTTTTGGTCCAATTTGCTGCCCTCATTTCCATAAGTATTGGGTCAGTTTTGTTAATTCAAAACTTGGCTCATAGCCTTACACTCCATCCCATATTATCCCTCATTCGTGACCTTAACAGGTAGAATGTGGATTTGAATTCTTGTGTGAGTTCAACGGGAATCTGAGCACTGTGGAGTTCAGCCCCCGACCACCTTCTCCGGCGACGACGAAGACCGACGAGATGACGAAGATCGATACCTAACAAAAATAATGAAGGGTGCTCGTGTTCCCAAATTTAATCACTCCTTAATGTACGACGAAACGATTTTAATTGATCAACTTGCTTCTTCTCTAAGAAATGTCTTCAAATTCAACTCCTATATTTATTTTCTAGTAATTATTTTTATGAAATTTTACAGATCAATTCCAGCATTAATATGGTATTATTGTTTGATCATGTGGGTTCTTGACTTACCAATTTTTCTTTGTGTTCAAAAGGGCAAAGTCAAAAATATATATACGATATTATTGCACCAAATGGCAACCACTCTTGTTTTTTTAAATGAAATTAGATTTAGTAACCTTAATCATTGAATTGATGAGTTAATGCAGGCTATAATCACGTTTAGTATGTAATAATCCTCGAAAGGGACCTCCCATGTCGACTTGTTTTCGGTAAAAGGCCATGTGATCTTCGATTCTTTATTGGTAGTGGTTATTGGATTCTCTCTCATTTTGTTATTAATTATTTGTATATATCATGAAAATATTGTAAGAGAATGTGGCAAATCATCAGTTAGTTTGACCATGTTGTGTTTGTATGTGTGTATCTTTTTAATATTTTTAAATAGAAGTGAGGAGATTATATTAGATTGGGTTGATACATTGTTCAAGTATGATTATATAAGTATGTTAAGGCTATGCACGTGGGTGCACCTTATGATACGGTTCACCCACTTTCAGATCATATATAATTATGAACAAAAAATATATATAATTATGAACAAAATGTATATAATTTATTTGTTAGTTTTTCAATGAAAAATTGAGTGTAAAAAAATAATATACCACTATTAAAAAATATGTATACACTATTGAATAAAAAGTTATACACATATGGATGCTAGTTTTTTTTAATAAAAAATTGAGAGTGAAAAAAATATACAATTATTAAGAAACATGTATACAAAATAGAATAACATGTATAGAAAATATAATAAAAGGTTATACACATATTGGTACACCTTGCACCCGGGTGCATCGAATATCAATTAGTATGTTAAAGTATAATTTTATGATGTTTTAGTATGATTTGCTAAGTATAATTATTTGGTAATAAATCGTAATGTAATATCTTAAAATCATAATTTAATGCATCATTTATTATATTTTTCAAATCATACTTTAATCACTCAAATTCCAATAATATATATATATATATATATATATATATATATATATATATATATATATATATATATATATATATATATATATATATATATATAAATTAATGGGATCAATAAATTAAATGAAGGGTAGGTGTTGCATGAAACTATTTTATATTTTTTAAAATAGTTATCATTTTCGCTATAAATGTTATCGATTTCGCTATAAAATATTATTATTTTTTATTAATTCAATATTATTTTTCATCATGGAAATTACCACTTTTCATTGTCTTACGCAATGACTTATGTGAGACAATTTCACACAACTCTTCGTCTTAAATAAATGATCATGTAATAAGAGCCACTTTTATGTTAGAATGTCACCGTTATACTCTTTATGTCCATCATTAATATTTACGTTTGTTTTTTACACGTATATTAAGAGATATTATATTTATAATATTTGATTAATATGATATTTTAATTATAGTGGATTATATTAGTGTTGTGTGTGACCAAATATATTAATTATTTTTGTGGGGTTCTACTTAAAAATAATAATAAATCTTATTTTCAACGAAACAAAATGGAAAATATCTCATGTAAATTGAATGTGAGTACCCTTGTACTCTTTTATATTAATCTATTTTGATTAAAGAAAAGGGAAAAAAGAAAAATATGTATACATTAATTTTATTATTAATGGAGCATAAAACAACATGAGCTTATAATTATAATATAAATTTATAATTAATATAATTACACTATCTTTATATAATATTGTTTACCTTTTCTTTATTTACAAGTTAGAGTGATTCGTTTAAAAAAAAAATCTCAATGTGAAACTTAAAAATATATACTCCCTCCCTCCCGTTTCAATGTTTATGTTTGTTTTTTGCACGTTGATTAAGAAAGATAATATTTTAATGGATAGTTGGTTGAAAGATATAATATTTAATATAAAGTGGATAATTATTAATGGAGCATAAAACAACATGAGCTTATAATTATAATATAAATTTATAATTAATATAATTACACTATCTTTTTATAATATTGTTTACCTTTTCTTTATTTACTGGTTATAGTGATTCGTTTAAAATTAAATTCTCAATAAGAAACTTAAAAATATATACTCTCTCCCTCCCGTTTCAATGTTTATATTTGTTTTTTGCACGTTGATTAAGAAAGATAATATTTTAATGGATAGTTGGTTGAAAGATATAATATCTTTATCTTTATCTTTATATATAATAAAACATACTTTAAAAGTCAAAATTGAACCAATTTTTAATCTATACCATTGATTTTGATTACTAAACTTTTTTTAATCTCATCCGTTCATCACATTATTCAATCTCATCTATTCATCACAATTATGATATTAGATTTTGGCCATTGATTTTTTTGTCATAATAATGATACCTTATTTAAAATGATTCCTTATATGTGTGCTTAATATTATTTTTAATTAAATATAATACATAACTACTACTAATATTAATTATTTCAAATTATTATGTTAATTATTCCTAAACAATTTGAATTAATTTATTATTATTAATTATTCCTAAACAATTTGAATTATTAGGGTAATATTATTTAATTATTATGGAGTAATAACTTATAAAATTAATTTAAATAGATTATATTGATTTAGGGTTTAGGGATATGGTTTTAGGATTTAGGGTTTATTGTAATATTATTCAATTATTATTATAATAACTTATAAAATTATAGTTTAGGTCATATTTTTGTAATAGAATTATATTATATTTATTTATATTTAATCAGTAATAGTATAAGTTCATTTAAAATATTAATTTTAATCAATAAAAAAATACTTTAAAAATAGTATTAAATGGGTATGGGTAATTTAAGAGTATTTTTTGATGCACCGGTATTCGATTCATAGACCCACTAATCCGGGGGAGGCCAGAACCTACCGCCCACTAAATGACTTTGGGACGGATACAAATATTGTAATGAATTTTTAAAATACTCCCTCCGTCCCACGTATTTTTACCCATTTTTCATTTTGGGGTGTCCCACATATTTTTACTCATTCCATTTTTGGCAAAATTATATAATATTTTATTACCTACTTTTTACAATTCCAACAACTTTAATTACTTTTTTACACTTTATTCATCATTCCCAATAACTTTATTCACCTTTTTTTAAATTACTAATTTATTCCTACTTTCTCTTACATTATATATTAAAAAAATAAAATGTCTTAATCTCCGTGCCCGTACAAATGGGTAAAAATACCTGGGATGGAAGGAGTATTAATTTTTAAATGATATTTATTTATACACGGGTATGAGTATTATAAAATAGGAAAGTATCTTATATAATTAATAAACACCCTAAAAAAAAGAGTACGAGTAGTCCCAAAAAAATATCATTAGAATTTGAAATTAAAATAAAAAATTATACTCCCTCCGTCCCACGTATTTTTACCCACTTTCCATTTTGGGGTGTCCCACGTATTTTTACCCATTCCATTTTTGGCAAAAATACATAATATTTTATTACCTACTTTTTACAATCCCAACAACTTTAATTACTTTTTTACACTTTATTCATCATTCCCAATAACTTTATTCACTTTTTCTTTTTAAATTACTAATTTATTCATACTTTCTCTTACATTATATATTAAAAAAATAAAACGTCTTAATCTCCGTGCCCGTACAAACGGGTAAAAATACCCGGGACGGAGGGAGTAATATTTTTGTATTCAATATACACTACAATAAATATGCTGATTGATGTCTAATTCACCAGCCAGTGGATGTTGAAGCCACTAATGTTAAAAGTAGGTGTTGATAGATATCGGTTTTTAATCATAAGTATATAAATACATTATAAATATATATTAATAATTATAATTTTCACGGGTAGTTCAAAAAAATATCATTAGAATTTGAATTGTGTACGTGTATGAATCAGGTATCAACAAAGCTCAAGTCTTCAAGTTCAAGTCTTCAAGCGTCCTTCAGATCTTTAAAGCTTCAAGCGGCCTTCGAGTCTTCAAAGCTTCAAGCTCAAGATCTTCAAAAAAGCGTCAAGTCTTCAAGCTCAAAGATCTTCAACAAAGCTTCAAGTCTTCAAGCCTCTAAAGCTTCAAGCTCAAGATCTTCAACAAAGCTTCAAGTCTTCAAGACTCTAAAGCTTCAAGCTCAAGATCTTCAACAAGTCTTCAAGCCTCCAAAGCTTCAAGCTCAAGATCTTCTAGGCATCAAGCAAGCTTCAAGTCAAGAACAGCTACTAATCTGGGATCAAGGCTTCAAGTCTCCCAGATCAAGTGTTCTTCGAGAAAGGCTCTCTAGTCAACGTTCAATCCGAACAAAGGTTCAACGCCTTCGGGTCAACGTTCAAGACTACACACTCGAGCTCGAATAAGCTTCGTTTGAAGATCCAACTCAACACACAAGTCAAGTCAACACACGCTATCAACACAGTCAGCATACACTTCGTCAAAGAAGTCAAAGTCAACAAACACAAGTCAAGTCAAAGTCAAGTCAAAGCCAAATTGGTTCGAGAGAAGAATCAAAGGATTGATTGAGAATGTAACCTGCTTACATTTTCTCCAAATTAAATCCATCAAGAAATTATCTTTGTACCCAACTTTGTATTTATTTTATTATAAATACAAAATTTGTTGTTACAGGGGGTATTGTGGTATTTTTAGGTAATAAATAAATTATAAAGTATGTTAAGTGTGTTAGGTGTGAGTGATATTTTTGAAATTAAGATAACTTTTATTGTTGGTTAATGTGAAGTTTTCTTTTTTGGGTGGTGAATATAAGTTTGAGACGAACGAAAACGAAAAGTGTGAATATAAGTGTGGGGAGGAGGGATTATTAATTGATGTGAGAAAAGATATGAGAGGGGAAAGGAAAACAGAAAAAAAAAAGAGTGAGGCTTGCGTGCGCTCGGGGCACACCGTGCGCCTTTAGAATTTAGTATTATGGGTAAGGGTACATTATTTTGTTCTAAAGGGTATACACTTTAACTAATAAGGGTGCACCATTTTGTTGTAAAGGGTATACACTTTTCATTAATATTTTTTATTTTTCTTTAGAAAATAAAGAGTACATATCTTTATACTAAAGGATATACAATTTAACATAAAATTCTAAAGGAATACAGAGTGTGGTAGGTGCGCCCAGGTGCACACAAGTTTTTGTAAAAAAAAATTAAATATTAATAGAGTAGAGAAAATCCGTAAAAAGTGGGTAAGTTGTGAATTCAATATCAATATGGTTTGTTATAAAAGAGTTATTTTGAAAATCTATGTGAAAATTTTTATAATCAAAATTCGATTTTTTAAACTCTAAACAAACGTAGCGTAATGATACTTTTTAAATGTATGATCAACAATTACATTATAAATAATAATTTTAATTTTTATATTATTAATTAATTAAAAGTTAAATTATTAATTATTTTGATGAATCATATACTCTCTCCATACCTAATGTATTTCATATATTTTTGTGTGCGAAATTTAAGATTTTTTTAAATGTATAAATAAAGGAAAGAAATATTTCAATTAATTTAATGAAAAAATGTATAAAGTTATTGAGATGGATGAAAAATGAGTATTATGTTCGGATTTGTATAAAAAGTGAATATTATTAAGGAGCCGTTAATACGGGCCAGCGAGGCGGGCCAAAACCCACCTTAACCCGCCATTTAGTAGGCTTAGGCGGGTATGTGCTAGAATTGCTAGGCCCAACTCTTATAAAGGTGGTTGTGGATTATGGTGGGCCAACCTGCCTCTTTTTTTAATGATATTATTAAAATTATAATAATTACCCGAAAATGAAATATCGAAATGATAGAAGCTCTTGCAAAATACTATAATGTCAATTAGATAATTAAAATATAAATATAGATCATACAAAATAATCCCATGAACAATTAACCATGAACAAAGATCATTAAGGGTATCATTTTTTCATTTTTGGCGTCTGCCCCCAAGGGTCTCATTTCTTTTTTATACATATGGGACCCACATACACCCACTAATACAACTAAAAAATGGGACCCACACTTCCACTAATATAACTATCCACTACAGATTAAATAATAGTACTCCTTAATCCACGTGCAAAAAATAAATGACACCCTTAAAGGTGGACAGAGGGAGTGCTTCTTAAGAATCTCAAATAAAATAATATAATTTTAATTATCCTCAAATAACACAAATTAAATCACAAAAAAATTTACTAGTTCTAAAGGATAAACACAAAGCTCAAAACATAATTATAAAGTTTCTTTATAACTCATCCATCATAATATCATAATATACTATATACATCTAAATCTTCATGTTGCTTAATTATATCCTTGTCCATCTTCAAAGAATTAAATGTCTTAAAGGTTTATCATTTGCATTTGCTTCTAATTCACATATATATATTTATATATTAAAATTTTAAAAAATTAAAAATAATTTTAATTTCAAAATTAAACAAAATAGGGCTTAAAATTATGTATGAATTTTGTATACTAATTTTCAGTACAAAATGCTTAGAATATTTATCTTATGATTTAATTCATTATTTTGAAAAATGATAAGAAAAAAAAAAGAAAAAGGAACAACAAATATTTGAAATATAAAAAACTAGACCATTAAGAAAAAAAAAATAAAAATGGGGCCAAATGGGCCAATCTGCCCCTATTTGGGTAAAGCCCGCCCAGACTCGCCTCTGTTTGGACTAGTCCATTTACCTGCTTCTAAACGGGGTGTAAAATTTACAACTCAAACTATCTTTTATAGGAGCATGAACGATTCGACTAAAACTCCAAACTAGTTGAGTCTTTGCCTCAATACAAGAGTACAAAAAAAATATACTCCATTCGTCTCGTTCACAGAGTTGTGTTTGTTTTTTGGCACGAGGATTAAGGAGTATTATTTAATGTGTAGTGTGTAGTTGTATTAGTGGGAGTGTGGACTCCATATTTTAATTGTATTAGAGGGGGGGTGTGAATTCCATTTGTTAAAAAAAAAAGAAAAGAAATCCTTTAGGTGGGACGACCAAAATGACAAAAAAAATCCATTGGGTGAGAATAGAGTATAATAATGAGTAAAAATAAAATATTGGATAATTTAAAATTAAAGTGTATCTTTTAAATTTAAATTGGGATTTAATTTTTTAAATAACCATTCTAGAAATAATTAAGAAAGAGGGTCTATAATTAAAAAGAAAACAGATACTCCCTCCGTCCCAACTTCAACTTCACACTTTCCGTTTTGGTCCGTCCCAATTTCAACTTCATATTTCCATAAAAGGAATAAGTACATAAATAATATCCTCCTAACATACTTTAATTTCAAAATTGCCATCACCTTTTTAACACACATAACATACTTTATCATTTATTTATTACCCAAAAATACCAAATTACCCCCAAAAGTTACTCAAAAAGTGATTTTTCTTAATTTGCGTGCGTACAGTAAATATGAAGATGAAAGTGGGACGGAGGGAGTATATGAATATAATAGTATTATTATTTTTATCATAATTGCCCACTGTGCAATATGGTGTGGACATAGCAAGAGAATGGAAAGTGGATAAATAATATTTTAATACTATTTTATTGGTAATAGTGAGAGAGGAGCACATTTCGTGGGCCCCACGACTTGCATGTGAGCGTGGTTACCGTTGTATGAATTTTGAACGTTGGTATTGCCATCTCACCTGCTATAACCGGTTGCCTTCCTCTTTTGCATAATTCCAACCTCAACATCTCTCACTTCCACCCTGTCTTTATATTTTATTTTTATTTTAGGATTTTGTATATTTAAAATTAAAAAAATAATAATTACCCAATATACACAACCCTTACGCGTTATTACCACTCTCTTTTTAATTAAATAAATCGATAATTAATAATTAGGAAACTCCTTAGAGAGGCAGCTATCCATGAGATGTAATACAGATTTTCTGACTTAAATTATTGTCCAAAAAATTATTTTGTAAGATTCTGATTGATTTAATTATTGTAATAATTAATTAATACGAATAGAAAATCTAGGCCCTTTTTAACTCTTCTTTTCGGATAATTTCGAATCTCAAACAAATTTATCCTTATTCACCAAATCAATATTTATTTTAAATAAATAAATTTATGTAATAATATTACAGTTTTAGGGATAATCTAATTACAATTAGAGAAGAAATAAGGAAAAATAATAGAGGAAATCATCATCATAATCATACGCACATTACGCCGCAAATTTATACACACAAATTGAAATGGCCGCCTCTTAACCTTACCAGTTACCACCTTCTCTCTTCTCTCTCCCACTCTCTCTCTCTCTCTCTCTCTCTCTCCCCCTCCCCGAAGGCATTTGCTTCACAACTGTTGGGTAGTAGTTATGTGAATGAGAAAAGGACCATTTTGATTGCTGTAAGAGTTTTGATAAAGCTTGAGGAACTCCAATCTTGCTGCGTTTCTTCTTCTAGCTCCGGGAGGATTTGGTAATGACGGCAATTTGTTTACTGTATTGGATTTGCATCGGTTTGACGGTTGGGGTGACCCGGGGTGCCGACCCGTTTAAGTTCTTCGACTTGGAGCTCTCTTATATCACTGCTTCTCCACTTGGAGTTCCCCAACAGGTGCAATTTTTTGCGAATGGAATTAATTCTGTTGGTTGATTTTGGAATTTGGAATGTTGTTCGTTATTTGTCCCCAATTAGATCTGAATGAGTGTGCCTTTCACCCATTTGGGATTTTGTTTGCCTTCATTTGTTTGAGAATTAGGAGAAGAATCTATTTAATTTATTTGGGTTTTTTGTTTTATCTTGTTATTGTTTCTGTGTTTTTTCTTCTATGGCTTTTTTTTTTTCTTTTAATCCCGGGAAAAAAATGAGGGAAATTGTGGGAATTTCATCTTTCTGTTATTTTTCATGTTTTTTAATCTTTTTCTCAGAAAATGATAGTAATTTTGTTTTATTGTTGGTTGTGTTCATCAGGTTATAGCAGTGAATGGGAAATTTCCAGGCCCTGTTCTAAATGTCACAACTAATTACAATGTTGTTGTAAACGTTAAGAATAAGCTGGATGAAGATCTTCTAATCACTTGGTATGCTTTATTAGAGTATAAAATTATCTCCCTGTTAATGAATTAAACCCCCTCAACACCCCCCCTTAATTCTTGGAGGATTTATTGGTGTTGTCTGGTTGTAGGTCTGGAATTCAAATGCGTCGGGCTTCATGGCAAGATGGGGTTTTGGGTACAAATTGCCCCATACCCGCCAAATGGAACTGGACCTACCAATTTCAGGTCAAGGATCAGATTGGTAGCTTCTTTTATTACCCCTCTTTGAATATGCAGAGAGCATCAGGTGGATTTGGTTCTTTTATTGTAACGAATCGTGATATTATCCCTCTCCCTTTTGCTATTCCTGATGGCGACATTGTCATCACGATTGGTGATTGGTATACTCGCAATCATACTGTATGTTCTTTTTGGGTGGTTTTTTACTTTAGGCAGTGCTTTGTATTGAGCTTGTGTGTAGGTTGCACTGTAATTTACTCGTTTGGAACTTTGTGAATGATTATTAGGCCTTAAGGAAGTCTCTTGATAATGGAAAAGAGCTGGGCATGCCAGATGGAGTTCTTATAAACGGGAAGGGACCTTATAGATACAACACCACATTTGTTCCTGATGGAATTTCTTATGAGACGATTAACGTTGATCCTGGTATGTTCATTAATGTGTTTGGAAAGAAATTGAATGCCATTTTAATATTCAAATTCTGCATTTTTGCCATCCAACTCTGTGGTTCAATATATCATTTTAAGTTTTGTTCTTTGCTACTTTGTTTTTCCTGTATTGCATGTGTTTGGTTTTGAGTGAAAATTTTCTGGAAATTGCAGGGAAAACTTACCGAATTCGAGTGCATAATGTTGGAGTTTCCACTTGTTTGAATTTTCGAATTCAGAGTCATAATTTGTTGCCAGCTGAAACTGAGGGTTACTACACATCACAACAGAATTACACAAGCTTGGACATCCATGTTGGGCAATCTTACTCTTTTCTTGTAACCATGGATCAAAATGCAAGCAGTGATTATTGCATTGTGGCAAGTGCTCGGTTTGTGAATGAATCACTGTGGCAGAGAGTAACAGGTGTAGCTGTTTTGCATTACTCCAACTCAAAAGGAAAGGTTTCTGGTCCACTCCCAGATCCTCCCAATGATGTTTATGATACAACTTACTCGTTAAACCAGGCGATGTCCATAAGGTGTGTACTTCAATCTGTTTTATGTAATAATGTCGTATGTAAGTTTATATGATGACAAGAAAAGGTGGGTAGCATTGCACAAGCACAGAAAAAGAATGCTTTGGATCATGTTAAAAATCATTATATATTTAAAATGTAACATATCATTTATCAGGCAAAATGTGACTGCGAGTGGGGCTCGTCCAAATCCACAGGGTTCCTTCCATTATGGCTCCATCAATGTGACTGACATTTATGTGCTCAAAAGCGTGCCGCCAGTGATGATTGATGGGAAATTACGAGCCACTTATAATGGCATTTCTTTTGTGAATCCTGATACCCCAATAAGGCTTGCTGATTATTTCAAAGTGAAGGGTGCTTACAAGCTTGATTTTCCGAGTAAGCCACTTGACAAGGCACCCCGAGCGGATAGATCCATCATCAATGGTACCTACAAGGGATTCATTGAAATAATATTGCAGAACAATGACACAGTTCTGCAGACCTTTCACCTTGATGGCTACTCGTTCTTTGTTGTTGGGTACAATCTCATGCTGAAATCTCATCTCTCCTCCTTCATATAAGTGGCCATAATCTTTATATTATCAATATTGTGTTAATGATATGTAGGATGGGTTATGGTGATTGGACTGAGGACAAAAGAGGTTCATACAATAGATGGGATGCAATATCTCGGTCTACTGTTCAGGTATGGAAAATTTTATTGTTGGCTTTAGATAGTTTTAGTTGTACGCTATTGTGAAATTACATTCTAAATCAAACTATCAAGTTTGTTTGGAGTGTTAAAGAAGCTGAATTGAATTGAGGATAGCTTCATTTACCTCAGTAAGTGTTAAAATTCTAAAAATCTTGGAATGACAACAATCAGTTTAAATATACTACCGAGTTTTATTTTTTTGTTTTTTGACAGAAATGTAAATTTCTATTGATTGAAAGCTAAATTATTAGCAGTAGCTATGTTTATAAAAGGAGGTACAGATACTGAGAAAAAAGACGAAGCGTCGAAGCCAACTAAAAAAGCAATAGAAGCAAGTGGCCTTATGTGCTAGAGTTTTGCCCTTGTGTTTTAGCATTTGGATTATGCATGTACTTAGTTGTATTTATGTGCAGGTCTTTTCTGGTGGATGGACTGCTGTCTTTGTCTCCCTAGATAATGTTGGTGCGTGGAATCTTAGAACGGAGAACCTCGACAGATGGTATCTTGGCCAAGAAACCTACATGAGAATCATCAATCCTGAAGATTCAGGCAACAAAACCGAACTGGGAGTGCCGGATAATGCTTTATATTGTGGCGCTTTGAGCAAGATGCAAAAGTATGGAACTTAACATACGAAGGCACACACGAACACACGTGGAGTCATCTGTTACTATGATCACTAATCTTATTTCTTGTTTTTGCAGGCCTCAGAAAGCATCCTCCTCATCAGCTCTTCTTTGCTCTAAGATTAATGTCATTTTGTTTATGGTGTTCTCCACAATAGTTTCAGCAATGTGGTAATGAATAGACAATCATGTATACAAATTGTTCAAAGCATTTTCTTAGTTAGATTGATTGTTTCACAGATGGGGTATGTGTCATTCTTTATGTAACCAAACGGGACATTTTTCCATACTTTTTTACCCCAGTGTTTAGTGGCAATTACAATTTGGTGGACATTCTTGCTGTTTGTTATTATACTTATTACAATCAACATGTCCAGATCTACTCTTGTTTTCTTTTCTTTAATTACACTTTTTTTTTTTTGCGATTATCCCAGGTGTGGCATATGCTCTTAATTGTGTTGATAACTTTTTCGTACTTAAATTTATTAGTTTGTTTTAATCACAAAAAAAAAAAATAGCATTCAAATTTAATATTTTCAAGTAATATTTAAATATAAATAGATGTGATATATTTTATAGAAATAATTACTGATAGGTACACACTTTGTACCCCTAATTACTACTAGATACATTGATTTAAAATAATTATTATTTAATACAAAATATTAAAGTAAAATACCAAATATACCCCTAAACCCATATACCTTTAAAACACTAACCCCAACCTCCACTCACCACCGGACCACCGCTGCCGCTGCCGGAACGCCGCCGGCGGCGGCGGCGGAGCTCCGGCGGCCGGTCGCCGGAAAATCTGTTCGTCAGAAAAAAAAAAAAAAAAACTGGTCGCCGGGAAGCTGCCGCCGCCGCCGGAGTTCCAGCAGCCGGTCGCCGGAAAAACTGTTCGTCCAAAAAAAAAAAAAGAAAAAAAAAAAAATTGGTCGCCGGAAAAACTGCCGCCGCCGGAAAAGCTGCCGGACCGCCGCCGCCGGACCACCACATTTTTTTGCTGCACACACTTTTTTTTTCCTGCACACACTTTTTTTGCTGCACACACTTTGCTGCACATGAACTTTTGCTGCACACAATATTTATGTGCAGCACATTAATAGGGGTAATATTGGAATATCACTATATATTTTTGTACCTAGTAGTAATACTTTTGTATGTTTGTATCTCATAGTAATTTAGGGTTTTTTTGTGTACCTAGTAGTAATCCTCCCTATTTTATACTATATTATTTGGAGTTTTTTTAGACTAAAAAATAGGTAAATTATCAATTTAGAGTTTAAATTATACTCTCCCCGTCCCGTTCTAAATTGCACTATTTTTCTCTTTTAGTAAAAAGGGCTAACCAATGGCCCATCACTATCCATCACATCTCTCTAATAAACCTACCCACTTTACATAAAATAATAAAATAATAATACTCATTAATCTACGTGCAAAACACAAATGGTACACTTTGACGGGGACGGAGGAAGTATTTTTTAGTAAATTATTATCAATTTACAAACTAAATTAATTTTCAATTAATTAGACACAAAACTATAAAATCATAAAATATTAAAAAATATAATACAAATTTCACGTAATTACTCTTGATGTTGCTGATAGTTATAACATTACAGTTGGCGATTGTTTACTCATCTTTGTGCTTCTTCTTTTTCTTGCTATTGACTGCTTCAATATCATCTCCAGCAACCACACCAGCATCACCGTCTTCTGCTTCTTTTTTATCTTTTTCTCAGATTTCTCCTCATTTGATGCCCACATTGTCATCCTCCTTTTTGTCCTTGTTTGATTTCTCACCATCAGAAGGAACAACTTCATCTGCACTCTCTTTCTTCTTTTTCTTTTTCTTCTCCGATGTCACCGGTTCCCCAACGTCCCCAGCATCTACCTTTTGTGCACCTCCCTTTCTTTCATCAATCTCCGGACTGTTCGAACATTGTCCCAAAGCCCGAATCTAGCATACATGTTCGACAAAAGCACGCACTAACTTGAATCATGGGAATCCATTCCTATCAGATGCAGGGCAACCGGTTCTCCCATGTCCAAGTTATCATGACATGCACATGCACCAAGCAGTGTTCGCCAGAAGATGTCATTTGGCTCTATCGACATATGTTTAACAAATTTTGCAGCTTCATCTATTTGCCCGGCTCTGCTAAGAATATCAACCATGCATCCATAGTGTTGTAGCTTGGGGATGATTTTGTGAGTTCGTCTCATGATCTCAAAGGAAATCAGACCTTCCTTCAACATCCCGGAATGCCCACAAGCATGCAAAACTGCTATGAGTGTAATATCATCGGGTTCTAGAGAGCTTGTTAGGCGGATAGGGTCGTCATCGTCGTCCGTGTACGTCGTCTACGCCGGAGAAGGTGGTCGAGGGAAGAACTCCACAGTGCTCAGATTCCCGTTGAACTCACAAAAGAATTCAAATCCACGTTCAACCCGAGAGGGTCACAAATGGGGAGATCAAATAGGCCACAAGTGTAAGGCTATGGGCCAAGACAAACTTGGCCTAATACTTTGAGAAAGAAGACCGGCATTTGGGCCAAAAGCCCAACGGGCCCAACAAATCTCCACCTTGGCCCAAATCATCTACCCTTGTGTATAACTAAATGGGAATTCATCATTGCACTTTTCCCGGACACCTGCAAAACGAAAAGACACAAAGTCAAATGCAAGATCCAGAAATTTGACACAAAAGTCAAGGTATCACAAAAGATACACAAATCTAAGCCGACGCAAAGATCACGGACACATAGTCACAAAATGTTTAAAATATCCCAAGGACAAAATAAACGGAGCACACAAGCTCAAGAGTGGACACAACATCCACGGAAAGGAACTGCATACAACATGCTTCAATCAAGAGAGTCGAAATTTAAAGTCCTCATGCAAGACCTAAATTTTTCAACAGATAAGCATTTAGTACCCATATCAGCAGGATTAAACTCAGATGCAATCTTTTCCAGGTTAACAATACCTTTTTCCACAATATCACGAATGAAATGATACCGAACATCTATATGCTTGGTTCTATCATGGAAAACAGGATTTTTACACAACTGAATCGCAGACATACTATCAGAAAACACAGTGGCATATTTGTCAAGAAAACCTATTTCATTCAGAAGACCTTGCAACCAAATAGCTTCCTTTAAAGCATCAGTAATAGCCACGTATTCAGATTCAGTTGTAGATAAAGCAACCACATGCTGTAACTGAGACTTCCAACTTATGCAAGAGCCACACAAGGTAAACACATAAGAAGTTGTGGACTTCCTATTATCTCTATCATTTGCATAATTGGAATCAACATAGCCAACAAGGCTCACACCATTTGCAGATTTGGAAAAGCGTAAACTTACCTCCATGGAGCCCTTGAGGTATCTCAAGAGCCATTTCAAAGCCTCCCAATGAGGCGCACCTGGATTAGCCATATACCTACTCAAGCAACTAACAGAATATGCAATATCTGGTCTAGTGCTAACCATAAGATACATAACAGACCCAATGGCATTGGAATAAGGAACCTTTTCCATTTCAGCAATTTCAGAATCAGTCTTTGGAGACTGATCCTTACTTAACACAAAGTGAGCAGCAAGAGGCACATTCACAGTTTTAGCATGCATCATAGAGAATTTACTCAAAATCTTTTCAACATATGAAATCTGATTAAGCAAGAGAACATGGTTCTTCCTATCTCTATCAATGTTCATTCCAAGAATCCTTTTAGCATCTCCAAGATCTTTCATATCAAAATTATCACATAGACTCTTTTGAACAAGCTCAACATACTCAAGATCAGGGCTAACAATTAGCATATCATCCACATATATGAGCAGAAAAACAGGAACAGAAGTATCAATCTTGAAGTAAAGACAATTATCATGCAAGCTTCTCTTAAACTTCAACGATGTCATGCATTGATCAAACTTCTTATTCCACTGTCTAGGAGATTGTTTCAAGCCATACAAGGATTTCTTCAAATAACATACATGATCAGGATTTTTGGGGTCCACAAAACCCTCAGGTTGTTTCATGAAAATCTTTTTGTCCAAATCACCATTAAGAAAAGCCGTTTTTAGAAAGTCCAGAAGACACCAACATGCTCCTCACCCTTTCTAACAAAGTCCTATTCATCCTCTCAGCAACCCCATTCTGTTGGGGAGTGTAAGGAGCAGACTTGTGTCTCACAATTCCAAATTTGACACATAAATCATCCATGGCATTATTGCAAAATTCCAATCCATTATCAGTTCTAAGATACTTAATCTTTTTACATCCATTTGCTTCAATTCCCAATCAAAGTGAGCAACTAATGCAAGCATTATACGAATCGTGGTGAATTTAACAACAGGAGCAAAGATTTCATTATAATCAACCCCTTCCTTTTGAGTAAAACCTTTTGCTACCAATCTAGCTTTAAATCTAACATTTTCAGGCTCATGTTTCACTTTGAAAAGCCACTTGCAATCAACAACAGAGCAATGAGCAGGTTTTGGAACCAGAGTCCAAGTATGATTAACATGCAACGATTTCATTTCATCTTTCATAGCATTTAACCATTTCACAGAATCGTCAGATTTTAAAGCTTCTTGATAGGTCTTAGGTTCATTATCAACACTTTCAAACGCATTACAAGCATGAGTATCAATATGAAAATCATCATACCTAGCAGGTGGCCTAATATTCCTTCTAGGTCTATCCCTAGTCAACACATAGTCATCATCTTCAGGAATATCATGCACATTTTCATCATTGATAACAGGTTCATTGGCAACAAGTTCTTGATCAACAACAGTGTCAGGCAAGTTTTCAACATCAGATAACACAGGAGACAACTCCACCTCACTCGAAGAGGTGGTAGGATCATGTAAAGGCACAACATCAGGCAAATGAGCAGATAAGCAAGGAAATTCAGATTCATTAAAGATCACATCCCTACTAATCACGATTTTGAAACCAGGTTCAGAGATATCCCACAGCCTATAACCTTTAACACCCTCAGGATAACCAAGAAAAACACATTTTCTACTCCTAGGATCCAATTTGTCATGTTTCTGACGCACAAACGCAGCACAGCCAAATACACGTAGCACAGAATAATCAATATTTTTACCAAAGAACACATAGTCAGGGCACTTACCCTTCAAAGGCACAGAGGGGGATTTGTTTATTAAAAATGCTGCGGTAATAAGCGCCTCACCCCAAAACTTTTTAGAAAGTCCAGAAGACACCAACATGCTCCTCACCCTTTCTAACAAAGTCCTATTCATCCTCTCAGCAACCCCATTCTGTTGGGGAGTGTAAGGAGCAGACTTGTGTCTCACAATTCCAGATTTGACACATAAATCATCCATGGCATTATTGCAAAATTCCAATCCATTATCAGTTCTAAGATACTTAATCTTTTTACCCATTTGATTTTCAATCAAAGTTTTCCAATTTTTGAACTTTTCAAAAACATCAGATTTGTTTTTAAACAAAATTACCCACACTTTTCTTGAAAAATCATCAATAATGGACAGAAAATACACATTGCCACCTTGAGTTGGCTCACTAGAAGGCCCCCACACATCAGCATGCAGGTACTCAAGTATATCACTACACGAAGAAGTCTTAGGGTATGGGGAAACAGGAAATTTCACCTTCGCATGTTTGCCTTGCACACAAGAATCACAGAAAGGAATGCATGTCAGCTTATCATTACCAAAAGAACCAGCTTTATGCAATATTTCAAGACCTTTTCCACTCATGTGACCTAACCTACCATGCCAAATATTTGTTTTATCTTCTTTAACCGCGTTAGCAGACATATCAACAGATTTAGCACAACAAACATACAGGTTATTCCTCTTTTCAGCATTAAAGATGGGCACAGAACCCTTTACAATGGACATGCAACCCTTTCCCCACCTACCCTCAAGCCCCTCATCTTCAAGTGCAGCACAGGAAATCAAATTGTTACACAAATCAGGCACATGTCGCACGTTTTTCAAAGTGAACACAGAATCATCTTCAAAACGCAAGCAAATGTCACCCACACCAAGCACATCACATCTTCTTTCATTAGCCATAGACACAGATCCATGAGAAACAATTTTATATGAAGAGAAAAGATGTTTAAAAGGTGTCATATGAAATGTGCAACCGGAATCCACAAGCCATTCACTATCACACAGAGATGGATGCACAGAGTTCACACAATTATCAGAAATAGCAAACACATCACCATAATTCACAGATTCAGAGGCAACATTAGCATGATCATTAGAATTATTCCTCTTAGGATGAGGACACTTGTTTACAAAATGTCCCCTTTCATGGCAATTAAAGCATTTCTTCTTTTTCTTGTCCCCATTCTGATTATTCTGGGATTTCACATCAGAATTTTTGTCCTTGTTCTTATTGTTGTTCTTGTTCTTGTTACGATTGTTAGGTTTCCCCTTAACATGCATAACCTCCCCAGAATTCTTAACACCCCTATTTTGTTTTAAATCATGCTCTTTGCTTTTTAAGGCATTCACCACAATATCAAGAGTAACGTCATCACGACCATACTTTATAGCAGACTTGACATCATTGTAAGAATCAGGTATAGCATTTAAAAGCACAATAGGAGTGTATTCATCAATATGCTTGTCACCAGTTAGCTTAATATCTTGAATCAATTTTGTGAACACATCCAAATTTTCTTCAACATCTTTGTTTAAATCAAGTTTAAAACGAAAGAATTTTTCCAGAAGAAACATTTTACTAGGCAAAGATGTTTCAGTGTACAGCTTATCCAACGTTTCCCACAAAACTTTTGCGGACTCATGCACACCAACTTTTCTAAGCACAGGATCAGAAAGATTCAAGATAATCGCAGATAAAGCAAGCTCATTCATCTCAGTCTTTTTAGCAGGTGTATCATCCTTGTCATACGAGTGATCTACAGCTTTGAATACCCTTTGTTGAATAAGTATGCACTTCATTTTCTGTTTCCAGATACTGAAGTCTCGCTTACCATCAAACGGTGCTTGTCCAAACGAAGACGAAGCCATGGGTATTTAAAGTTGAGTAGAACACACTTTGAACGGAGAAAATACAGAAATACAGAGCAACAATCTATCACACACCAGGTTGACACTACTCTAATCACACACAAAGCGAGAAACGGAGCAGTATAACACACAAGGACAGATTTTCAGCAGCGGAAATAGAAAGACTAAGATAACAGTTTCACAAAAGAAACAAACAAGAACAGTAATAAGAGGGCCAGCCGCCTCAGAGCATCAGACAAGAAAATAAATTAAGAAAGGCTCAAGCTATTTCACCAGAGCGGTGTCTCCGACGAGAACACCGTACCACCTCTACGAGCCACCAGCCCGTTACTTAACGGGGGCGGATCCCTCGTAGTCTTGTTCACGTACCAAACACGAACGGGGCAGCCTCCACTCCAAGTTTCAACCTACACACAAAGTGAGAAATATTGGAGTTAGTGAAGGCACAATTCTGAAAAAATTTCAGAAAAGAACTATTCGAAAAATTAACAAAACCAAATCTGAAATTTTTCGAAATAATATAAAAGGAGAAGAGGAGAGACACTTCCCTTCCTCACAATGGTCACTCCAATCTGACCGGAACCCAAGCTCCGGCGGTCAACTCCGGCGGTCAACGGTCAGTGGCGGCGGCGACGGTCAACTGGACAGCGGCGGTCAGATCCGGGCGAGTAGCTCCCGGAGGCAGCGCGAGCTCCGGCGGTCGGCTCCAGGCGCAGCTCCCTCGTCGCGATCCCGGCGGATCTTCAGCAGGGCGCGTTCCCGGCGACTCCTCAGCAGGCAGCGGCTGAGCTTGGACGGATCTGGGCAGTGGCGGAGGCGGCGCGAACTCCAGGCGCGATCCCGACGGACTGCGCGATGGAGGTGGCGGCGCGCAGCGGCGGGCTTCTCCTCAGCGGCGGCGGCGCGTTTCCGAGCAGATCCAGCAGTGGCGGCGTCGCTGCGACGCGATTCCGGAGGCAGCGGCGCGAGCTGGAGCAGATCGGCTGAGCGGCGGCGCGATCTGAGCGTGCGGCGGCAGGGCGGTGCTGGCGACCTCAGATCGGCGACCTCTGAGCGCGACGGAACCCTTGCGCGGTGCTGGCGGCAGGCGCGATTCCGGCGGGCAGATCCAGCAGCGGCGGCGCGTCCCTAGTGATCTCCTCCTTCAGATCGGCAGTGGCGCGGCGGCTGTGGAGCCCTAGCAGCGGCGGTGCGATCTGGAACAGCGGCGATCTACTCACCGTCGCGATTCCGGCAGGGCGACGACGTCAGTTAGTCGCGAATCCGGCCCTTCAGAGCCCGGCGGCTCCGATCCGGTCAGATCGCGACCAGATCGCGATTCCGGCGACGGAAATCCGGCGGCGGCCGGACGGCGGCGATCTCCCACCGGCGGCTGACGATCAGCAGCTTCGGGAGACAGACGGACGACGAAACCCGCTCTGATACCACTGTTAGGCGGATAGGGTCGTCATCGTCGTCCGTGTTCGTCGTCTACGCCGGAGAAGGTGGTCGAGGGAAGAACTCCACAGTGCTCAGATTCCCGTTGAACTCACAAAAGAATTCAAATCCACGTTCTACCCGAGAGGGTCACAAATGGGGAGATCAAATAGGCCACAAGTGTAAGGCTATGGGCCAAGACAAACTTGGCCTAATACTTTGAGAAAGAAGACCGGCATTTGGGCCAAAAGCCCAACGGGCCCAACAGAGCTTTTTTCCATATCCATGAACAATTCAAATGCTAATTCACCCTGTCCATGAATAGCCAACCCACCAATCATAGCATTCCAATGATCAATACTTTTCTCTTGGATACACTCAAAAACATGTATGGCTTGATCTATGCTCCCTACACTTTGCATACATGTCAACTAGAGCAACACCAAGTTTTTCACTGATGATAAATCCATGTTCAATTACATACTTGTGTATTGCTATACCTTCATCGATGCACCCCAACTGTGTAGCTGCTGAAAGAGCAGTCAACAAAGTAACACTATCAGGAAGCAGATCAGAAGCACTCCTTAACATATCATGAAACACTTTTAGTGCCTCATGATAAAACCCGTTATTAATATATCCAGCCATCATTACATTGCAGGAAACCACGTCACTACGAGGCATGGCGTCGAAAAAATACCTTGCAGCATCCACATTTCCAGCTTTAGCATACCAATCAACCATACTAGCCCAACTCACTACGTCTCTTACTGGCATTCTATCAAACAGAACTTGAGCCATCCTCATGTTCCCTTTCTTTGCACAGCAATCAATGATGAGGTTCCAAGAAACCAAGTCTCTTTCCGGCATTTCATCAAACAGGTTCAGAGCACTCTCAAGGCAATTTTCTAATTTCATATAGCCACTAATCATAGTATTCCAAGAAACTAAGTTTTTAATATCTGATGGCATTATGTCGAACAATTCACGAGCTAAACTCACCATCCCACACTTTACATATCCATCAATCATCAAATTATATGAAAAAGAATCCTTTTTAGGCATTCTATCAAAAATTTGCCGCCCAAATTGGATGACACCACATCTAGTGTACATAAAAATCAAACAATTCTGTAAAAACACATCCGACCCAAATCCTAATTTGGACACCAACCCATGTATCTGCATTCCTTTCCTTAATGAATGCAATCTCGAACAGGATTTCAACACCAACGAGAATGAATACTCATCCACTAGAACCCCTCTAACAAGCATTAGAACAAACACTTGGAAAGCATGCTCCGGTTCGTTCCCATGAGAGAACGACCTAACAATAAAATTCCAAAGAAAAGGGTCTGCGAAATTGTACTCGAAGAAGAGAAGTCTAGCAAATTCAAAATGGGGTTTGTTAGGAGAAACAGCTAAATCGAGAATGATTTTTGAGGTAATTGAAGGGTTATGGATATGACCTGATGTGATCAAATTTGCATGCATTTGATTTATTTCCAATTGGGTTTTGCATTTGGAAGCAAGTGTGATGGTGGGGAGAGTTGAATTCTAAGCTGGATTGAAGTCGGAGAGACATTCATTTGATTGGAAGCTTGGAATTAGCATCAATGGTATACACTCGCTATAATAATAATAATATCTTGAAATTTAAATATCTAGCCACAGCAATTCTGTTCCAGTAATTGTTTAATGGGCCGGGTGTATTGGACCTCATTTAATTCTATTGCAATATACTTCATGCATATAAAATTTTATGGTTAATTGCCTCAAAAACTATTAACTTAATTAATCTCGATTTTTATGAAATTAAAAAAAATATGAACTTTCAAGTTTGTGCAATTTGCACCTATCGGGCAGCTGAAGCCTGCCCGACCGCTGACGTAGCGTTGAGCTTTGTCACGTCAGCTTTTAGTTTATTGCTAGAAAAATCTCAACATTTACTTAAATTGCAATTTAATCACATCCTTTAAAATTTTAACAAAAAAGACCATCAAATTTTTATTTTTATTTTTAAATTACACCATCTAATAAAAATTTTATATTTTATTTTTAAATTTAAACTCTAAAAAATTATTAAATATAATAATAAAATTATTATATGAATAAAATATTTATTACTAAAATTATGTGAATAAAATTAATTATATCTATTAAGTAGTTAAAAAATTATACAACCTCTAAATATTTAAACTCTTTTAATTTTTAAAATTTTTTATACATTATAAAATGGGAAAATATCAATTTTGGTCCTCTAGGATAGACCAAATCCAACTTTAGTTCTCAAGTTTGGTAATTTCTTAAAGATGGTCCTTCGATGTCCGATTTTAGTCATTTTCGTCCGCTTTTGATCATTTTTGTCCACTTTTGGACCTCAAAGTTGCTAGAAAAAGGGACCAAAAGTTGACAAAAAGGATCAAAAGTGGACAAAAATAATTAAATTCGGACACCGGAGAACCACTTTTGAGAATTACCAAACCTGAAGACAGAAATTGGATTTGACCTATTCTAGATGACTAAAATTGATATTTCACTTTATAAATTTTTATAATTTATAAAACCAGAGTATTCATGAACATGTCTCAATATTTTTTCGTAATTTCATACTCCCTCCGTCCCGTTTTAATGTTTACGTTTACTTTTTGCACGTTGATTAAGCAATATTGTATTTTAATAGATAGTGGGTGGAAAGATAGAATATTTAATGTAAAGTGTGTAGGTGTATTAGTGTTGGATGTGGAGACCATGGTGATATATTAATTGTTTTAGGTGGGTCCCATATTCCAAAAAAAGAAACATAAATATTGAAATGGGATGCCCGAAATAGAAATATGTAAATATTGAAATGGGAAGGAGGGAGTATTATATAATATGACAAATATACCTATAAGATGTTTAAAGAATTTTATTATTTATATAAAAAATCCTTTAAAATTAATTTATAAACTCAAATTTTATACTGAGAAAAAATATTCGTTAAGATTAATTTATACAAATCAAAATAAATTTCATGTACTCATCATCATATTTTCTATTTTTATCAATCTTACACTTACCTTCATCACATTACATCAATCAATAACCTCAAAAAGTTATATATTAATCTAAAAAATACCACTCACACCTAACATACATAATATACTTTATACTTTATTTATGGTCTTAAAAAGTCAAAAGAAAAATTGTCAAAAAATAACATTTTTTAAAACTAGATATCTACAGTGCTGGTGAAGATAACTACAGTTTAGAGAGAGTAGTAAAAAATTAATAAATAAAAATTTAAAAGATTTTGTACGAAAAATATTTAATATAACCTTTAGTATGAAAATATAAAATAGAAATAAATATTTAATATAATCTTTAATTATGAATTTAAATTTAAAAATAAAGTACAATTTTTTATTAGATGGTGCAATTTAAAAAAAAATTGATGGTCTTTTTTTGCCTTAATTTTAAAGGTTTGGATTAAATTACAATTTAAGTAAAGGTTGGGGTTTTTCTTGCAATAAATTAAAAGCTGACTTGGCAAAGGTCAATGCCACGACAGCAGCTGCCCGACGGGTGCGAATTGCACAAACATAAAAGGTCATGGTTTTTTTTTGCAATTTCATAAAAGTCAGGATAAATTTGCAATCTTTTGAAAATTCATGATTTTTAACACAATTAACCAAAAATTTTATTGGGTTTTGATGCTATTATGCAATTAATTAATTATAGAGTGGTAATTGAAGTTCCGAGTGAAAATTTGAAATATTTTGTATGTACCGGTATGGATCTGTAGACCGACTAGTTCAAAAGAGATTAAACTCATTGTCACCTAGCAAAACCCTCATTTCAAGGATTCTGTATGGAAAAACCCCACGTTGATTGCACCCATTGGTTTCAAACCAAAAAAATTTGACGTATTATTCTAATTCTAATACTCCCTCCATATGTTTGTTTTATTTATATAGATAAGATATAGCATAATATTTTACGCAAAGACTTGCATGTCACCGTCTCACAGAATATTGATTTTCGAGATGGATAAGAAGTAATAATCTTTATACTGAAAAGTAATACTCAATTAATGAAAAATGGTAAGGGTGCAATGATCTATTTCATGAACAATTTATAATATAAATAAAAAGTGATAACATTTTTAATAAAAAATCATAAATAATTACGAAAGCATAAAATATCTAACGATGAGATCATTTCACACAAACCTACCCCAATACTTTAAGGGTTGATATCTCGTGCACCCGTATGCATGCTTGGAGCTATATGTGTATAACTATTTGATGCAGCGAGAGCGTATATAATAATGATAATGCATAGAACAATCTATATAATCAGTTGATTCCTTCGAATACTGGAGAATAGGCTTCTCAAATACATAGAACAATCTATATAATTCGTTGATTCCTACGAATATCGAAAAATAGGATTATCAAATACGTTCATTCATAAGAATACCGTAAAAGAGGTTATGAGACAACTCTCATTTTTATTAAACAAATTCAACTCCCCTACTACAATAAGATGACCACCTATAAATAGGTGATAATATCTAATACAATAATGATAAACATAAATTAAATTAAAGGAAACAAATCAAAATCAAATCATATTAATAACTAATTAATTTATACTATAATTATCCAAAATCTTCTATAATCTCCATCATTCTCCTCCACTTGGAGACTATTCACCTTCGAATCGTGCAGGGTCGTATCACATACAAAATAAGTACGAAGATGGGCTGGAACATCCTTAAATTCATGTAACCCAAATTCCTTCAACAAAAAACCTTCAGATTTAATATTATCTCTAATTATGAGGTCCAAAAAATACGAATCTTTTGGATCAAACGAATTTTCGGGATTGAGCGCCTTATTACTAGCAACTCTGATTACCTCTCTATGAAAAATTGGTGGTCCATCATAGTCACTGTAGAAAACGTCTTCTTCCTCATCGAACATTGGTGGGCCATCATAGCCACCAAAGGAGACTTCATCATCATCCTCATCAAAGATTGGTAGGTTGTCATAATCACCATCAACAAATTCATCCAAGACTTCCTTATCAAAAATTGATGGGTCAACTTCAATAAATTCGACTTCTCATCGAAAATTGGTGGTCCATCGTATACAGGATTGAAAACCAACAAATCATTTTGTTGGTAGATCTGCGTAACATCATCTTCATACGATGATTGATCAACGATATCAAAAATCATTTGAAATCTCGAATCAAACATCGAGAATCGTAAATTAGCTCTGATACCAACTGATGCAGCGAGAGCGTATAAAATAATAATAATGCGTAGAACAATCTATCTAATCCGTTGATTCCTTTGAATACTGGAAAATAGGCTTCTCAAATACGTAGAACAATCTCTATAATCCGTTGATTCCTACGAATACCGAAAAATAGGCTTCTCAAATACGTTGATTCATAAGAATACCGTAAAAGAGGTTATGAGACAACTCTCATTTTTATTAAAAAAATTTAACTCCCCTACTACAATAAGATGACTACCTATAAATAGGTGATAATATCTAATACAATAATAATTACATAAATTAAATTAAAGGAAACAAATCAAAATCAAATCATATTAATAACTAATTAATTTATACTATAATTATCCAAAATCTTCAATAATCTCCATCACTATTATAAAAAGTTTAAATTTCAAAGTAATTAGGACCGCCCCTCTGCCCTAAAATTTGCGAAGTGCAAAAGAAAGTCTCGTTAGGTAGATAGCCAAAATATATCTCACACAGGTTGGCAACAATACATTCCAAAGATTAAAAAAAGACGAAAAATTATATTTATAATTGTAGTCCGAGTACAAACTAAAATGCATTACAAATGATTTGGTATAAAACCACACGTTAATTAACATCATAAGCACAAATGCTATTGTTAATTATAATTAATAAATCATCATATCTTCACGAAAAAAATATTTTGTCTCTAATCCGGCATGCAACATATCCCAATATTAATATCAATATCCTACTTAGTTTAATTAATCTCTTTAATTTATATATTTTGGGTATCGTTAGGTTATATATTCATGAATATTCTTAATTTATACATTTTTTTTCTTTTCACCTCCAAAGATCAATGTGACCACTGGAAGACGATGTTGAAGCATTTTCATGTCCGTTTTCTTGCTTAGTCGAAACCAGAATATCACTCGATTCTTCGTGGCTGAGTTGAGACGCCACGAACTTATCAAGAACCCTCCAATCCGTCACCTGGCGATCATTGTGGATGTTTCTAAAGATCAAGTGGTCGTCGAATGGCGGATGGAGGGTGTGTTCTTGGGTAGGCGGGATATTATTAGATCCAGGGCCCGACCCGTAGGTGATGATGGAGTGTGGTTCGGGCAAATTAGGGCTTTCTAAATGTGGAAGCTGAAGAAAGTGATGATCCATGGATCCGTAGGGCAGATTATCCATCTCCTTCTTGCATGAGAGGCTGTAGGGAAGATTAGAGTGGGTTGGGGAGTCCATGAAAGGGAAGTGATCGTCGTACCAGACGGACGAGTCATCGTATTCGTTGAGTTTACGGGTCGTCGCTATTTTTTTCTTGAACACTCTGCATACAACCCACCCTTCTTCCTGTACATGTTCATTTGTCAAGTATTCATCAGTTAGGCATGCTTAATTACCACTAATGTAAAAACTATTATAGGAATATAAAACATATACAGTAATTGTAGTTATTAATAACGTCGGAATTTTAGTCGTGTTAAATTAATACTGATTGAATTCCCTATTTCATAGTGTTTTATTTCGGTTTGGATCTTCGATATGTTACATTTGGTGTTACATCTTTCTGTTACAAATCGTTGAATGATTGACACGTAGGATAGACTAATCTATACCCTAATCATCAACCCTAAGGGGAAAGGTTGAGATTTTTCTCTTCGCACACGTGTCACTCATCTCACACGTGTAATAGAAGATGTAACACAAAAATGTAACATGACATCCAACACGTTTCGTAACATTAAAAAAAACTATACTATTACAATTGGTTTATTGGTGTTTCCATAACATAAAATATTGCGCCCCATAAATAATTATGAAAGTTGTGATGATAATTAATTTAATAATAGAAAAGTATGAGAATATGATGAAAACATGAAGATGTAAAGTTTGAGAGAGGGGTTATATATATATATATATATATATATATATATATATATATATATATATATATATATACTCTCTTGTGAGACGGGTTATTTGTAAGATGGATATGAGATGGGTCAATCCATCACTAAAGTATGCTTATTGTATAGTTAAAGTGTGCTTATTTGTAGTTAAATTAGGTTAATAATAAATCATATTATAACACATTAAAATCATACTTTAATGCATAATTCAGCATACTATAGAAAGCATACTTTAATAACCATTTAACAAATTTTATCTATACATTAAACATACTTTAGTGATGGGTTGACCCGTCTCACAAATAATCCGTCTCATTAAAGACGTCATATATATATATATATAATAGAGTTGAACTAATTAATTTGAGGTTAAAAAAATTAGCTTTTCAGGCTACTTTAAACACACAGAACCAGTTGGTAAATTCTAACTTTCTTTTAAAACATTAAGTTGAGGTTAAAAAATTAACTTTTCAGGCTACTTTAAAAACACAGAACCAGTTGGTAAATTCTAACTTTCAATTTTTAAAAGAAGGTTATATAGAATCCAATGCCTGCCTTATATCTTATTTCAAATCTGAATGCAAATTACCAACCAAATAAAGGCACACTTAATAAATTGGATTAGTTCATCAATGTTACATATCTTCTTTATTTGTTTTATCTATAAATATTTGTTTCTTGTAGTGAAAATTGATGTAATAATTGATTTTTTCTATGAAGTCAAAACAGATTCATATCGTTTTACGATGAGATCGTTTTACTTTTCTTTGAGCATTTATTATTTTTATTAAAAATGCTATCATGCACATACGTCTAAGATATTTAACTGTAAATAAAAAATTTCACATGGGACAAATATCACATTTTTCTTAATTATGTACTCCCTCCGTCCCGGTCAAAGGTCACCGTCTATTTTTTGCACGTGGATTAAGGAGTATTATTATTTTATGTAAAGTGGGTAGTTGTATTAGTAGTGAATGGTGGGCCATATGTGGGGTCTTTTTATTAAAAAGGAAAAATGGTGACATTTAAATGAGACGCCCAATATAGTAAAATTGTGATATTTCGGTAGGACGGAGGGAGTATATCATTCGTATTTAAATGTTATCACCTTTTATTCATTCCAATATTCTATTACCTAACTATATTGCAATATGTATCAATTTATAAAAAAAAGCAACATCCCATATATATATATATATATATATATATATATATATATATATATATATATATATATATATATATATATATATATATATATATATATATATATATATATATATTCAATTTTGAATATGAGTATAAAGTTAGGAATTCTTTATTTTGGGTTGTGGGTTATGACTTGATCCATGTGTTTTATTAGTGGAGACAAAAGAGTAGGAGAATCCTTTGTGTGCTATTAATTTGATATACAAGAATGATGGTAAAGATGCATGAGGGTAATGATTATGATGGACATGCCTTCAATGAGAAGCTCTTGCTCTCATCTTTCTCACCCTACTACTATAGTTGGACACTAGGACCATCTATATATCCACATTTATCAGACAATTCAATTCATGTGTACCACTAATTCATAATCATCATTTAGATTTAAAAGTCATGTTTTTTTTTACTTTGAAGACAAGTTCTTTTTGCCTAATTTCTTTTTCTTTTTGGCCTGCTCCTAAAAGTTTGCTGTCTTATTCTTCTTTCAACTTTTCAACTATCCCGTCAAGAGTTAGTCACTGAAGATTGATTTAGTACATGAGATGAGAGGTATAATAAGTAATGATATTATAATAAGAAAATGATATTTAATTGAATAAAAAGTGATAATTTTCCAATAATTAAGTTATTTAGAGTAGGTAATTCATAGAAATTATATCTAATCAAGAAAGTTGCGTGACATAGTGTCACCCAAAAACTTGCTCAATAACTAATATTCTTAAGTGCATAATGTAAGATACAACAAAGATATCTTGAGTTATTTAATAAAAATAAAAGTAAATAAAATTATTATGTTGGATGGATAAAGTTACTTGAGTGGCAATTTTTTAAATACCATGACTGCGGTTCGGATCTCCTGTTACATTTTAGTATTATATCTTCTGTTATAAATCGTTGGATGATTAACACGTAGAATAAACTATTTTATACCCTAACAATTAATCCCTAAGGAGAAAGAGTAAGATTTTATATTTTTATATTTAGAATTAAAAATTAAACCTTAAAATTTACATAAATAAATCAATTAATAAAAATATATCTTCAAAAATTTTGATTATATTCTCATTATTAAATTACAATGCATTTAATATTGAATTATCTAATTAATTTTCTTATAAAATATAATATATCCGCACATTATGCAGAATATGTACTCGTTATATATACTATATTCCACTCAAAATAAAGTTATTTTCCACACTTCAGTAAGTCTCGTCTCTTTATATGAACACTCTGAGAATATTAACACCCTCACGCACGGCATTTTGGATGTATTGATATATTTTGGTGTTACATTTCTTATTACACACATTAGATGAGTGACAGTATGTAGAGAAGAAAATCTCACCCTTTTTCTTTAGGGTTAATTGTTAGAGTATAAAATAGTTTATCCTACGTGTCAATCATCCAACGGTTTGTTTAATTATTTATTCCTACCCGATCAAAAAAATATAATTAAAAGGTGGTATTTAATTTATAAATATACATGAATAATATAACAATAATAAATAAATTAATAAATATAAGTAAAAAATTATATATATGATATTAAAATAAAAAATACAATAATTAATCACATCGCGAAATCTCACACTTTTAAAAAGTTATCTTCTTAAAAAGTTATTTTTAGCCTCGCACGCAATTAGTATATATAAGATATTTAAGTAATTATTTGTTGTTATTTATGGCATGGTTGTATGTCTATGACTCTATTTTATGAGCAAGGTTTTGTTATAGTCCACAACTCACGTGATTAATTAGGTGACAACGTATCATGAAATTATATAAAAAGTGAGTATTATTTTAATATAAAATTATATGTAATTTTGTAAAAAAATTTAAGTAATTTATTTCATGAGCAATAATGTTAACATCTTTAAATAAAAAAAATTAATTAAAAAGATTATCTCGTCATGAAATGGTTAAAAATATTTGGAATTTTCTAAAATGATATAATCACGCTTGAAGAATGAAGAGTAATAGCTGTATCGATGCTCTATATCATCATATAAATCATGTGTAGTATTTTTTTTTTAATTGACTGTATTAATTGTTTTAAATAATAGTGCCTGTAATCTTTTCTATGAATTATTAGATGGATAAAGTGAAATAAATAAATAATATTTTTAATGACATGCTTGACTTAAAATTATTAGTTAATCAACTAATATCTTTCACACAATATGAAAAAGAATTTTCATTTTTAAGTCATATATTTTTTATTTGTTTATTCTAACCTATATAATATACTTTTTTTCTTAAAAAAATTATTTATTATTTAAAAATATTAAGTTATCAAAAAATTCTATGAAATTGTTAAAAAAAAATCTTAAATACGTTAGTAAAGTACACTTGGTGTACTTCGAGATGGAGAGAGTAATACTCCCTCAGTTCCGGAGTTAAGTTTACCGACACTGTAGATATGGAGTTTAAGAAAAATTACTTTTTGATAAACTTTATTAACTTTTGAGGGGTATTGTGGTATTTTTAGGTAATAAATAAATTATAAAGTATGTTATGTGTGTTAGGTGAGAGTGAGACGGACGAAAACGAAAAGTGTGAAGATAAGTATGGGACGAAGGGAGTAATATTTATGTTGTGAAAAATAATAGGAAAAGACTGACAAAAACATGTGTGCACTCGGGCGCACGGGCACACTCTGTGCGTCTTTAGAATTTTGTGTTAAATTATATACCCTTTAGTATAAATTTTAGTATAAAGATGTATATACTTTATTTTTTTTTTAAGAAAAATAAAAATATTAATGAAAAGTGAATATCCTTTAGAACAAAATTGTGTACTCTTATTAATTAAAGTATTTACCCTTTAAAACAAAATAATGTACCCTTACCAATAATACTAAATTCTAAAGGCGCACGGTGTGCACTCTGTTGCACACAAGCCTCACTTGAAAAGACTTGTTTGACATCGTCTCATGTAAGGGCTTATGTGAGAAGGTCAGAAAGTGATACTTTTATATTGAAAAGTGATAATGTTATTTCATGAACAATTTATAGTATAAATGAAAAGTGATAACATTTTATAACGAAAGTGATAACATTTTATAGCGAATGTGATAATTATTTCAAAAAGTAAATGGTCACACGTGAGACGGTCTCACGCAATACCTACCCAAATTATAATATAATTAATATATATTTATTTTTTAATCAGGTATAATTTGTTGTTAAAGTTATTCTTTTTCTTTAATTAAATTTACGAAACTCTTGCAAGGATCTCATGCAACACACGTTCTATAAAATAGAATTTTATGAATTTGAAATCTGGTTTTTATAATCTAAAAGAAAGGCAGTGTAATTTGTTTTGGCTTTATAATTTTATTTTAAATCAAATTTTACTTTTTATAAATCTTTTATTTTAATCGGAATATAAAGTCAATTTTCAAATTCACAACATGGTGATAAAATACATACTCATCAATTATTCATTATCCTTCTATGCAAATCTCAGTCAAATTCACCATAAATCTTAATATTACTCTATAGGAAAGAGTACTTCTTGAAGTGATTAACTTTTGAATAATACTTTTTATTAAAAAAATTACTCTATATATTTTATAAATTTATGTTCATGCACTTCATGTACAGAGTAATTTCTGTGAAATTATGATGTAATCCTTTCAACGTCATATTTTTTATTTTGTGCTGTCTCATAAAAGTTTTTAACTTGGAACCTTTCTAAAAAATATAAAAAGTCAAGTACAATCACCATTCCTCATACACTTTTTTTTTTTTTAAAATATACCCTTACCTAACACGCTAACATACTTTACCATTTACTAGTATTTCCATCAATCATTTGAAAATGTATATGTTTTGCTATTTTGGACGTTCGCATCAAAAGTATACAGTTCTCTTTTTAAATACATCACTAATACATTTAATATATGGTCCCACACACTTCATTAATACAATTACCTACTACGCATTAAATAATAATACTCCTTAATTCATGTGCAAAAAGCAAATGTATACCTATTGAGCGGACGGATCGAGTATCAAAATATACTATAATACCCCTAAACATTAACAATTTTTTTAATCTCCATTCCAGAAAAAGGGTGCAAATATTTATAGAACAGGGAGGGAGTACTATACAACGAGTAAAAAAAAAAAAATTCCTTCTAAATTGTTAACGATACTAATTTGGTAGACGTCGAACTTAACGCAACAAGTCCACTATACATTTTAACTTCATAATTTTCATCCTAACACCTAGCATACTTTAAAATTTACTCAATTACTTGGATTAATAAAAATGGATTACCTTTTAAAGTAAATAAAAATAAAGTTAGTAAAGTGTATGTATTGTTTTAATTTCCGTGAAAATACTGGATCACACACTATCTTTCATTCTTTTCGTATTACTCTCGCACTCTTCAATCAGTACCATATCAACTTTTCAAATTCCATAATTACGTACAGAGCTAACATACAAAATTAAGCTAAATTCAAACCATAAACGCACCCAATCAAACTGACTTTTTGGCTTACAAATAAAATAAATTAATCAGTTTAGAGTACAATTTGTTTGAATTTAATTTGTCTTGTAATTGTTTTCTTTGTAACTCTATAAATTTGATTTTGATTTTAAATTGTGTCTGATTTATAATGCTGCGGTGAAGTAAAATTTTGAAAAGTTGATTTTATCCGTGTGAAATAATAATTTAATAATTAAAAAAGAAAAAAAATTTAAAAAGAAAGAAAATAAGAGGGTAAGTCTTACTCAAAACGTGACACGTGATACCATTTTACACTTTTTAAAATATATAGTTATCACTTTGCTACAAAATGTTATATCACTTTAATTTAATTTATAATATAAATTTTTTATGAAATAACATTATCACTTTTCATTAATTGAGTATTACTTTTTATTATAGAAATTATCACTTTTTATTCCTTATATGAGACAATTTCACACAAGTTTAAAAAAAAAAAGTGAATTATAAGAAAGCTTGCCTTACGGTGTCCATTTTCGTCAGTTTGGAGTCGATATTCATGCATAATCCAATCGGATTTGAGACCGTTAGGAGCTCTTCCTTTGTAAAACACCAACGTCTTCCTCATTCCGATCAATTGGGTTTGGGTTTGGGTTCGAGTTCGGTAAATGGGCTTGTCGCGGCCGGTGGCTTTCCAGAACCCGGCTGCGGTGGCCCGGTTGGTGCGGGTCCCACTTGGGTATTTCTTGTCCTTGTGGCTGAAAAAGTACCACTCCTTTTGCTCTTCTTTACCTATTCTGCATACCTCTAGACCATATATCAAGTTAACAACTTCATCACTTCATTCAATTCTCACTCATCTTATGATAAGCGACAACGAAACAATATCTTATGAGAAAAGTATAAATCTTTTAAGTGTAATGGTTGATTTTTCTTTCTCAATAAGGCTCAATTGTAAAATTTTATTTTCTCTATGCAAAATTGATAGGGGATTGAATGGAATCAGTTATATGTAAGTCCGGTTAAAATTGAGTTAATGATATTATATGCGTAATAATAAAAGAGATAACATGTTATAACG
This sequence comes from Pogostemon cablin, assembly GCA_023678885.1. Classification (NCBI taxonomy): domain Eukaryota; kingdom Viridiplantae; phylum Streptophyta; class Magnoliopsida; order Lamiales; family Lamiaceae; genus Pogostemon; species Pogostemon cablin. The sequence goes on along the minus strand of CM042997.1, from coordinate 19,817,299 downwards.
AAACTGTACAAAAGTATAAAATGATCTCATTTAGAAACGATCTCGTACAATCCCTAAAATATTAATGTTAAACATCAAGCAATTAATACATTGCCCTCTAATTAAATAATCCACTAATATAAATGAGACCTTTTTATTGGCAAATTAATTCGTAGATGTTGTTAGATGTAGATTAAAAGAAAAAAAATAGATTAATTAAAGAAATTGACAGAATAAAATTTTTTTAATCTACATCACATTAACATTCACGAATGTGAATTTGCCACTTCATTGATCATGATTTGAGAAAAAAAAAATACATGGAGCTAAAATCATCATTTACAATTAAATTAAATTAAATATAAGGAGGTTTTAGACTTTTAGTGGTGAATAATTACGTGTCAAGTTGCAAATCACCTATTTTATTTTCATATTCCATCTTCTATTTCATTCATTAAATTTTTTTACATGTGTCACAATCAATATCAAAATCAATATATGTCCCAAAGGGTTTAATGGTAAATTATAGGGTATAATTTTATTATGTTATGAAATACCAATAAAGCATGAAAAGTGGAATAGGGAATTTAAGTTGGTCAAGTTATGGTTGTGAAACTTATGTGACATCTTTTTTTTTTTCTAAAAATATTATCATTTTTTATTTATATTATGAATTGTTCATAAAATAATTCACTGTATCATTATTACTTTTTATTAATTTTAATATTACTTTTTAATAGATTATTATCATTTACTATCAATGTCACATAAATTTTTGTCTCACACACTCATTAAAAAATTGTATAAATGATTTATGTATGAATTGTGTGCATGGGTATATGTATACCTTGAAGATCCCAAGGTTCAATTCTGTATAGATCAACATCTTTAATAACATCCAAATCGATCCTTCTAGAAGCAATCTTCCTCCTCAGATAATAATCCACTAATTCTTCATCCGTTGGGTGGAAGCGGAAACCTGGAGGAACTTCCACATAACTACTATTCATCATCCTACCCTGCACTGCTCCATCAATTAACACTACAATTAAACTAACTAAGGAAAAAAAATAAAAAAAATCTTTATGATCTCCTTTAGATTCACTATTGTTTATTACTACAGTATGTTCAATCGAATAAAATGCAGGCAGTTTAATTTATACCAAAATTCTGCACGAGTAAGAAACTAAGATGTTTCATTAGGTCGTAATTCTGATATTATAAATATTGTTTCGAAATTTTTTCTAACATCTCTCCCCGTCCCAAGCTAAGAGGGCCAGAGAACTTATGTTAAACATAAGGTCTCTGGCCCTTATTACCTGCGACGGAGGAAGTATATATATATATATATATATATATAGAGGTTCGGTTCTTTTATTAGATTTTGGTGTTACATTTTCTGTTGCGTATAGTTGGATGATTGACACGTGTTATATAATAATACATATACCGTAAAAGGAAAATATGAATCCTAAGGGGAAAGGTTGAGATTTTCCTTCCCACAAATGTTTTACTTATCTAACGTGTGTAATAGAAGATGTAATACCAAAGTGCAACAGTACATCCAAGATCTATATCTTGAGGCAGACTTGTGGAAGACTGTCTCACGGTGAGATCATCTTACACTTTTTAATTACTCCCTCCGTCCCGCCCAAATGGTTGCTTTTACTTTTTGGCACGTGGATTAAGAAGTATTATTATTTAATGTGTAGTGGGTAGTTGTATTAGTGGGAGTATGAGTCCCATATTTTAATTGTATTAAAGGGGGTGTGTGGGTCCCATGTGTATAGAAAAGGAAAAGAGATCCATTGAGTGGGATGATCAAAATGGCAAAAAGGAACCCTTTGAGTGAGACGGGGAGAATATATTACTCCTATTTTTATTTAAAATACTATCACTTTTATTTTAAAATATTATCACTTTCACAGCTATCATTCTTAAGTACAAGAGTATTTAAAAAAAACTGAACCCTTTTTTTGAGAGAGCTGATCACTTTTTCTTACATGTAATTTTAAATAATTGTTTCTAGCTAGTTTTATCTTAATATATAAATTCTTCAAGTAAGAAGATTCAATATTTCAGGTAGAGAAAGAAATACTCTCACAGTTTTACAATAAATTTAATACTTTTATTTTCGTTCGTACGATAATAATTTTCTATCACCCAAATTTGAAAACATTATATCAGTCTTATAATTTCCAATGCATATCAATCTAAAAAAAATACTAAACCTCACTTAACACCTAACATAATACTTTATTATAATTTATTTATTATTTAGAAATATCGTTAATTAATACTCCTATGATAGAGAAATTAGGCATGCATGTATAATTAGTAGTTCTCACTGCTTATGTTGTATGCCACTAAGTCACGTGATCATAGTTTGAAATAATTTAATTAGAGTTTCAACTTAAAACAGTACTGAATATGCTCAATTATTTCAGATGTAATGTTGATTAATGATATCTACGAGCATCATTAACCTTAATAGTGTGCTAATTATAACATAAAATATTAATTAGTGAAAAAAAGAACACTCAAGTGATTGAGTAGTGTAAGTAAATCAAGATCAATCAACTATATATACATGTATTGTTTGTCTTCTGAGTCATCACTAAATGACTTTATTGCTGGACCATAAATATCGTTTCTTCCAGAATTTCAAAGGTTGAGATGTTACACATAACCTATCCAACATCTCTTGAATTAATGACACGTAAAAAGTGTATTGATCCCAAGTATAATCATCTTAGACAAACTTTAGATCTTCACAAGAGTATTTTACCTTTTTTTTAATTAATTAGTTATTAATTTTCATTTAGTATACTTTTATTTTTCCATCTACCTTATGATTCATCAAATAATTCAATTAAGTATTCACTTTTTATTAACTCAATGAAACTCGACCCTTAAGACTCACTACAAAAAATCACCAGTGAGGGATAGTCACAGATTTAGTGATGAAAATGTCTCCGTCATTAGTACACTCGTTAGTAAATTATTGTGACGGATCTGTCATAATAGTGACGGTTTTAGTGACTGAAATACTTTGTGACGGAAACAGTGACAGATTACAGTAGTGACGAAATTCGTGACGGATACAATAGTGATAGAAATAATGATGGATTTTAGTGACGGATACAATAATGACGGATACGCCGTATCTCCATATGAACACAATCCTCTCACTCCATATTTTATTTAATTATATGTTTTGTTAGGGATTCAAATTGCAAAGGGACACGAAAATTACAAAGGGGCACGGTGTGTCCCGAGGACACAGGAGCTTCACTGATCAAAGTAATAACCTGAGTCAACAAAAAGTGTTATTTACGGTTACACACGATATTTGCTCGTATTATATATAATTCCAATTCCTCTGCTAAGAATTGCAAAGCCATGCAATAAACCATGGATGTTATACGGATGATGTAATCATAGTTTAAGTTAAAATTTATGTTTTTCATTTTGGGATTTGGTCATCACAAGTTAAGATTTACGTTTTTTTTCTTTTCTTTTTTTTTTCAAGTTGGGCAACAAAAAATAATCAATTTTTTCATGTAGATCAACACACAATACAAAATACAATTACCCACTTTACATTAAATATTATTTCTCACTTCACTATACATTAAAATATTATATCTTTTAATCAATGTAAAAAAGCAAATGAAAACATTAAAATGGGACGGAGGGGGAGTACATAGATCATCCTTCTGATTGATTTAAATCCTTGCATATTAAAGAGGTAAGAATATGAAATGCAACATGAGTATATTTACACTAGATGCAAAATCAAAAAGTTCATCACTGTCCAAAAGAATAAAAGCATTGGATTATATAACAAAATAAACTCGAAGAATATTTAAAAGATGTTCATGATCAATAAAGACAGCAATTAATTTGGCTGAAGATCGAAATCTTCACACACACTCAAGAAAGATGAAAAGCTGTATGATAGATAAAAAGAAGATGGATCCAACCTTTATGTGATCAAGGTAGGGAGGTGTTTGGCACGAATCCCAAGAATGCTCCTCAGCAGATCATTCAAGAGTTGGAAAGCTGTTTATGTAAGAAGAGACAACTAAAAGACAAGAAAGAAAGGTGGACAAGACAAAAAGCTAGTCCAAAGGGAGAAAAAGTTTTTCTTGGAACTTGAACCCTCACAGTTTTTGTTCTTTCTGCTCAGATCTGTAGAAAAGAGAAAAGGGTTTGTATATGGTGGATCAGAAAAAAGAAGAAACCCAAAAGTGAGTGAGCAAGCAAGGGAGAAATGGAAGAACCTATAGGAGGACTTGTATATATAAACTAGAGAGAGAGAGAGGGGAGGGGAGAGAGAGAAACCCTAATGATGAAAAGTTTATGTAGGTTGATTAATTAGCTAAGATTCTTATTGATTATCTCACTAACAAGGGTGGCCAAAATTGTAGGGAAAGTTTTTGGGCAGGACCCAAAATTACCACCAGCAACTGATAGAGACACTTTGAAGAACTGGGTTTGCAGTGGGCATGTTATGAGATGTCTTTGAGAGACCTTTAATTGTGTGATTCTGTCACTGTCATTCCATATATACATATATATAAATATTACGTGGTTAATAGTTAGTTATTCATTTTCAAAGAAACGGATCTCGATCATTCACTTTGTGAGAAGCTAAGCGGTCAGGTGAGCTAACCCAACATTTTGTTCACTGTTATTCCATATTATTATCACTTTTATTTTTATAATTAATTTTTGCTAATGACTTGACGTAGTTTTTTAACTTTCGTTTTATTTATCGGCAAAAACTTATATGTCTCGAAGGCATACTGTGCGTCCATATTCTTTAATATTAAATTGTATACAATTTAATAATAAAGAGTACTACTCTTATATATTTTGGTTATGATGGTCTTCTAGATGGTGAGAAGCTCTTATATGGACCATATTAATTTTCTAAAATCTACTTATTTCATCACATCAAAAGTCTCAATTTTATTATATTTAATATTCCATTTAAAAATTCTTATTTTTCACTTTTTAATAAAAAAGCATCACAAATGTATAAAAAATAATATTCTATAATCTATGCACAAAATTTTATTATTAATTACTAATACAATTACCCACTACATATAAAATTTGAAACGACCCACTTTATTATAATAATATAAATAAAATTTATAGAGAAATCTTTAGATTCAATATGACTTAATTAAAATAGACTGACAAATTTTACGGAAATATTAAACTTGTTTGCAGCGGAATTTAAAATTCAAAAGAACAATAATTAAAAATGAACCATATTTCATAGAATAGTTAAAACGAGAACTTCTTTCAAAAATAAATAATCATGAAATTGAACATTAAGTACTTTATTTAAAATAGAGGTAAATACATTAAAATATTCTCATTAAATTGAATCACCTCTAATGAAATAATAATTAGGAAGCTCTTACTATTAAATAACTATTAAATGAGTTTATCATGATAAACATGTTAATGTATATAAACAATGAAACAATAAAGCCAAACAAATACCAAATAATTACTTTATCACCCATCGTCTCTCTCCATACTCTATCTCCTTTAATCTGTAAAATGTTTATATGATGGGATGAGCAAACCACAGCTCAGTGGGAAAACACTTGTCTACAATATATAACTCACGTATAAACATCAATAAATCACAACTAACAGATATAACCTTTCTGTGAACATGTCTGTGAATGATCGATCATGAAGTACGGCGGGCGTAACCCGAGGATTACTTAAAACCCCGACACCTGAAAGTATCCTGACTTAAATAAATGTATTAGCACGGCGAGCCTTCCAAGGACCTTTTACAATCCAAGTATTCTCGAGGACCTTTTTATCAGTCCCGGACCCATAATGCGGTCCCTGGCTACATGTCTATGAATAGTATTACGAATACTCTATGTCCGTGGACAGTACTACGAGTAATACTCTATGACTGTGATGCAAGCAATAACTTACCAACGTAAACACATAAGTACATACGATAGACAAAGTTTAAATTTCCCCACCTGGAATGAATGTCGATGATGAATGGATGCACTTGAATGTGTATGATAATCCATTTCTTGTAATAACTTTCATCTATCATCAAACTATATTTATCTCAAATTAATATGGAAACTTAAAATAGAAATAAGATAATGAGTTTAAAACTTTAGAATATATTGGGAGTGATACTTCAATATTTGAAACGAGAGAGACTAAACATAATTTACTAGGAATGATTTTATTAAATATCAATGTGTAGATAATTTATAACTGATAAAATAAAAATAAGATCAGTTCAAAATTTGATAAACATGTAATCTTTTATGATTGAAAGAACATATCTAAATTTAATAAAATAATAAGGTGTACAACTATATGTTTTGGATTTTCAAAGTGATTGTAGTAAAACCTAGAATTTTTCATATGCACCGATAATATTTTAACATATTTAAATTAAAAAAATGAAATTATATGAAAATCACTTGAAATATAATATGTATAGTAATATAAAACTTATTCGAAATTTATGATTTTTAGGGATCAGTAAATATGATTTTCATATTTTAAAAGATTAAGATAAGATATTGATGAAAGAATTTAAGCAGTGATAGAATATTTATAATAAATATTATATAATACCTATAAATTTGAAAATTATGCAGTAGACTTAAATATTAAAATATATGACATATATGAAAATCAGAATATTTGGATTCGTGAAAGTATTTATTTCATAATTTCAAATCAGAAAGAAGAAGTTGGGATGAATAAGATATTGCTGTGATATAAAATCAATGTAAAATCATACATATTCTTAAAATTATTAAAAATATTATTATGAGCTTAAAACTATGTAAGATATGACATATAATATAATCATAATAAGTTGAATTCATTTAAAAGGCTTTTGAGATAGTAAAATTGAAAACAGAGTACATAAACAGTTCACGTACAGAACTCAGTCTACATTTAATTTAAAATAATATACTCATTTATTCAATGAGATATTTTTACTGTGCATCATAAAACATGTACTCCCTCCGTCCCAAATTCAAGTTCACATTTACTGTAGATACGAAGTTTAAGAAAAATTACTTTTTGACTTACTTTTGAGGGTAGTATGGTATTTTTGGGTAATAAATAAATGATAAAGTATGTTATGTGTGTTAAAAAGGTGATGACAAATTTGAAATTAAAGTAGGTTAGAGGGATATTAGTTTGTTGCTTTTTCCTTTTATAGAAGTGTGAAGTTGAATTTGGGACGGACCAAAACGAAAAGTGTGAAGTTGAAGTTGGGACGGAGGGAGTAATATAAAACATATAAAAATTTAATAATATTTGAAGATCTTTACTTATTTTATTTATAATTTCAAATCAGTATTAATTTCATGATCTAAACTAAATGTATTAATATTATAAAATTTTTATTAAATAATATTGTACTCCAAATAATATGAAATAATTACATATTGCCAAAAACACTATAGAGTATAACATATACGAAAATAAGGATTTTTAGAGCCCTTTAAATATACCTTCATTATTTATAAACAGAGAATAGAACAAATTTGACAGCACAATCAGAAACATTAAAAAATATAATATAAAATAATATAGTCTTCTTTTCGATATGAAATATTTACACAATATCAAAAAATTGATGATTCATAACATATCCAAAATTCAGATCGTTTTGAAAGGTATAACTATATAATATAAATTTTCTAATCACGTATCCACAAAATTTCAGATTCTGCAGGCATATGTCTAAAATTCGTATAAAATAAAATACAAATTCAAAAATCATGAAATTTTAATTATAAGTCTAAAACTAAATATTTAACAACATATTAAAATTCCGTAGCCATTGAATATAAATAGATATAGTTTTAAAATTTTAGAAATGGATTACCTTGAATGTGTAAATATGGTTGAAATCTGAAAACCTCATTTCTATGGATGAATGATGATTGAAATATCTTTGCGTGTGGTGTGTGTGCATTTTCCATAGAAGAAAAAAATGAAGAAAACTTTATTTCTGCTATTTTTTTCTAAACCCTAACTGATACGGGAGAAGTAAATTTTTAAAATAAAGAATAAATCAATCCTTTCTTTTATTTTTAACATGTAAATTAAATAGATTGGGCTTCTTTTTGGACTTGGGCTTAGGCTCAATTTTAAATTCAATAATGTAATAAAAAAGATTTAAAGTAAAACCCTTTTAAAATAATTAAATGTTTAATATGATGTAAATAAAAATATTTATCATGATTAAGAATATATAAAAATATCGGGATATTACATTCTCCCCAACTTAAAAATAATTTCGTCCTCGAAATTCAGAATATTATAAATTATAAGTGAAAATATATGTATGAATGAATTTATGCACCTTTGTATATAATTATTTTACCTGTGTAAATATTTCAATAACATAACAGTTGTTTTAACAAGGAGAAATAATAAAATCCACACTTTTTAAGAAATAGTAAAATTCATTGATTTTATTTTGCTCTGCATGTAATCAAACTTGATAATTTTTTTAAAATTGTGCATGAAATATAATGAGTACAAAATACTTGAAGCATTATGAAATATTTATTTATATTGGAGGTAGCAAATCTTGAGGTAAAAGATACTTGAGCTCAACTGTAAAATGGAATGATTTATCATTTTAGAAATGGATCGGGATTATGTGAAGAATTTATGTATGCCCATATTTTTAAATAAAAAAAAACTTACATAAAAACAATGAAAACTTTCATTTTCTTCTTCGAAAATAATAATAAGGTATGATGTCCTTGGGAACTGAAGATTTTAGAAAATAAAGGGCTGTCCAATTTCACTCAAAACATAACAATAATGAATAATTCAATGAAATATAAATCTTCGGTTAGAAGAAAATAGTTAATACTTTTGAAATCTCTTTCAATTAAGGAAACTATGGAAGTCATATGACATATGAGAAATGGTATGACATGCAAATGTATATGAGAAATCATATATCATATATCATGTTTCATGTAAATGTATGGTGTTGAATGATACGCACAACTACATATGTGTATAACTATGTCATTGAAATGCGTGAATTATATCACTGAATTTTTTTTATTACTAAATATGAAATATTGAATGAAACATATGGACTCGGTTATATACCAATTATAAATATGAAATCTTGAATGATACATCAATGATGTCGTGTTTAGAATGATGTCTTTGAATGAGATTTATGAAGAATATGCAACTTGAATAGTGAAATTTAAGTCTAATATAATTTTTAGAAAATAAATGAAAAGACAATTACGTTAAAATATCAATCAATACATTGTTGTAATGGAAAAACTAAATCATTTTTTTTGGTAAATGCTTTAAGTCAGCATAAGTTCGTATAAGTTTATTCATTTGAAGTATACTCCAAATATGAATATATTTACAAAGAAGATTTGGAGATGAAATGATGGAAGTAAAATGATAATTCCTTTGTTTTTCTTCTTCCCCTTTTTCAATGAAAGACTGTGAATAACGATGAGATATGAAATTTTGTAAATTTGAAAAGGGACTCAAAATAAATAAAGTTTCCGAATTATGAATATAGAACTAGTGATTTGAATTTAAATTTTATGAAATCAAAGTTGCAATAATTATATGGGAGTCGAGTTTTTTTTTTTATAGCGAAATGTCAATATTTAAGGTAACAATTTGAAACAATTAGTCCCGCAAATCTATTGAGGATTAGAAAGCTTGTTGGAGTAACATATGAAATTTCATAATTAAATATTTAAAAATCAAAATTTTACATGTAGACTTTCTTTTATGGAAAATGATAAGATGAAAAGATTTAAAATCTCTAAATTATACATTTTGAAGGTTTACATTATAAACTTGAGAATTAAATACTATATTCAAGGGATTCTTTATTCAAAATCGAATAATTTTAAACTTATACAAATTATGAATCATGAATATTACAAAAATTATGCTTGAATATATAAATATACGTGTATGTTTTTCATTAAAACAATTTCTTTAATAATTGAAAAGTAGAAATAAATTCTAGGAATCTAAATAACTTGAAAAACTTTAGAATTTGAATACCTTTAAAAGTAGTGGAAATATTGGTAATGGGATTTATGACATAGGGTACTTCGTTGCTTACATTATTTTGAAACGAAGTGGAAAAGATAAACAGTTGCAAATGAAATAATGATCATTTTATGAAATGACACAACTTGATACTAAAATTCAGTTTAAAATTTGTGACCAAACCTTATGAGCAAGTGACTTTTAAAGATTGCTACAAGGTATTAATTAGAAGACAACATTTTTGGATTTGACTGAATAAAGAAATTGATATGTAAAATATATTTGAAGATCATATCTAATATTTCATGTGATGAAATGTAAAATGACTTGGAATGATATTTACTACCGTATAAGTATAATACTGTGTCATTGAGGTATTTGAATCCCTTCATGAGATACTAGATTCATGTCATTACAATACTTCATAACTATGTCATTGAGATACTTGAAACATATCATGAGAAACTTGAATCATGTCATTGTAATACTTGGTACTTGATGCTTGAAAGATGAATCATGAAATGAAGTTTAAGATACACTTGATGATATGTCCATGACATCATTCTTTAAATGGTGACTTTGAAAAAATGTAAAATGACATGCTCTAAATGATAATTATGAATAAGACATAAATTAGTATGTCATGAAAGTAAATCAAATGTTAAATGAATGTACCTTCCGAAGTTGGAGCGGCGAGACGGTGATGGGTGAATTTTCTTAATTTTTTTTAAATCATAAATGAATAAAGTAATTCATGAAAATAATACGATATAGATACATAAATTAGCGAGTCTACAGAAACGTAAACCCGCTCTGGTACCAAATGAAACGACCCACTTTATTATAATAATATAAATAAAATTTATAGAGAAATCTTTAGATTCAATATAACTTAATTAAAATAGATTGACAAATTTTACGGAAATATTAAACTTGTTTGCAGCGGAATTTAAAATTCAAAAGAACAATAATTAAAAATGAACCATATTTCATAGAATAGTTAAAACGAGAACTTCTTTCAAAAATAAATAATCATGAAATTGAACATTAAGCACTTTATTTAAAATAGAGGTAAATACATTAAAATATTCTCATTAAATTGAATCACCTCTAATGAAATAATAATTAGGAAGCTCTTACTATTAAATAACTATTAAATGAGTTTATCATGATAAACATGTTAATGTATATAAACAATGAAACAATAAAGCCAAACAAATACCAAATAATTACTTTATCACCCATCGTCTCTCTCCATACTCTATCTCCTTTAATCTGTAAAATGTTTATATGATGGGATGAGCAAACCACAGCTCAGTGGGAAAACACTTGTCTACAATATATAACTCACGTATAAACATCAATAAATCACAACTAACAGATATAACCTTTCTGTGAACATGTCTGTGAATGATCGATCATGAAGTACGGCGGGCGTTACCCGAGGATTACTTAAAACCTCGACACCTGAAAGTGTCCTGACTTAAATAAATGTATTAGCACGGCGAGCCTTCCAAGGACCTTTTACAATCCAAGTATACTCGAGGACCTTTTTATCAGTCTCGGACCCATAACGCGGTCCCTGGCTACATGTCTATGAATAGTATTACGAATACTCTATGTCCGTGGACAGTACTACGAGTAATACTCTATGACTGTGATGCAAGCAATAACTTACCAACGTAAACACATAAGTACATACGGTAGACAAAGTTTAGATTTCCCCACCTGGAATGAATGTCGATGATGAATGGATGCACTTGAATGTGTATGATAATCCGTTTCTTGTAATAACTTTCATCTATCACCAAACTATATTTATCTCAAATTAATATGGAAACTTAAAATAGAAATAAGATAATGAGTTTAAAACTTTAGAATATATTGGGAGTGATACTTCAATATTTGAAACGAGAGAGACTAAACATAATTTACTAGGAATGATTTTATTAAATATCAATGTATAGATAATTTATAACTAATAAAATAAAAATAAGATCAGTTCAAAATTTGGTAAACATGTAATCTTTTATGATTGAAAGAACATATCTAAATTTAATAAAATAATAAGGTGTACAACTATATGTTTTGGATTTTCAAAGTGATTGTAGTAAAACCTGGAATTTTTCATATGCACCGATAATAATTTAATATATTTAAATTTAAATAATGAAATTATATGAAAATCACTTGAAATATAATATGTATAGTAATATAAAACTTATCCGAAATTTATGATTTTTAGGGATCAGTAAATATAATTTTCATATTTTAAAAGATTAAGATAAGATATTGATGAAAGAATTTAAGGAGTGATAGAATATTTATAATAAATATTTTATAATAACTATAAACTTGAAAATTATGCAGTAGACTTAAAATATTAAAATATATGATATATATGAAAATCAGAATATTTGAATTCGTGAAAGTATTTATTTCATAATTTCAAATCAGAAAGAAGAAGTTGGGATGAATAAGATATTGCTGTGATATAAAATCAATGTAAAATCATACATATTCTTAAAATTATTAAAAATATTAATATGAGTTTAAAACTATGTAAGATATGACATATAATATAATCATAATAAGTTGAGTTCATTTAAAAGGCTTTTGAGATAGTAAAATTGAAAACAGAGTACATAAACAGTTCACGTACAGAACTCAGTCTACATTTAATTTAAAATAATATACTCATTTATTCAATGAGATATTTTTACTGTGCATCACAAAATATGTAATATAAAACATATAAAAATTTAATAATATTTGAAGGTCTTTACTTATTTTATTTATAATTTCAAATCAGTATTAATTTCATGATCTAAACTGAATGTATTAATATTATAAAATTTGTATTAAATAATATTGTATTCCAAAAAATATGAAATAATTACATTTTGCCAAAAACACTATAGAGTATAACATATACGAAAATAAGGATTTTTAGAGCCCTTTAAATATACTTTTATTATTTATAAACAGAGAATAGAACAAATTTGACAGCACAATTAGAAATAATAAAAAATATAATATAAAATAATATAATCATCTTTTCGGTATGAAATATTTACACAATATCAAAACATTGATGATTCATAACATATCCAAAATTTAGATCGTTTTGAAAGGTATAACTATATAATATAAATTTTCTAATCACGTATCCACAAAATTTCAGATTCTGCAGGCATATGTCTAAAATTCGTATAAAATAAAATACAAATTCAAAAATCATGAAATTTTAATTATAAGTCTAAAACTAAATATTTAACAACATATTAAAATTCCTTAGCCATTGAATATAAATAGATATAGTTTTAAAATTTTAGAAATGGATTACCTTGAATGTGTAAATATGGTTGAAATCTGAAAACCTCATTTCTATGGATGAATGATGATTGAAATGTCTTTGCATGTGGTGTGTGTGCATTTTCCATAGAAGAAAAAAATGAAGAAAACTTTATTTCTGCTATTTCTTTCTAAACCCTAACTGATACGGGAGAAGTAAATTTTAAAATAAAGAATAAATCAATCCTTTCTTTTATTTTTAACATGTAAATTAAATAAATTGGGCTTCTTTTTGGACTTGGGCTTAGGCTCAATTTTAAATTCAATAATGTAATAAAAAAGATTTAAAGTAAAACCCTTTTAAAATAATTAAATGTTTAATATGATGTAAATAAAAATATTTATCATGATTAAGAATATATAAAAATATCGGGATATTACAAAATTATAATACACATTAAATTACATGCAAAAAGCAAACTATGATCTTACGGTGGGACGAAGGAAGTACGACTTAAATGCAAGATTATTTTTTTATTATTTAGTTCCAAAAAAATACTCGTAGTTTAGGCTATGTTTGTTCTTAGATAAAAAAAAAATAAATTTAGTAAATCATCAATAATATATATATATATATATATATATATATATATATATATATATATATATATATATATATATATATATATATATATATATATATATATTAGTATGAAATTTGCGTAACACGCGAGATCATTTAATTATTACTCTTATTTTTTATAATTGGATAATTAGTATCATTTAATTATTCAAGATTAATTATCGAGATTTTCTTTATAGCTATACAACTTTTTTTTATCAATATAAAAAATTTATAACAATGTACACCTTTTTTAATTTTTGATAATATGATGTATAGTTAAATCATATGTGAGAGTTAATATATACTAACTTTATTAATTTCTTTGATTTACGTAATTTTAATTGATTTTTATTATTTTAAAATACATGTTATTGTGGTTCAATTTATATATAATATTTAATATATTTTTTATGATAAAGTTAAGTGTTTCTCAATAATTATATAATAGTAATTCTATTTCAATTAATTGGTTTTTAAAAATAATTAATACTAAAATTTAAATTTAATTAAATTTATATATAATATATTTATAAATATTTATAAATAATTAATAAATTTATTATATTTAATTTTTTAACTAAATTTTTTGGGAAAGTCTTGCGTGAGATTAATCTCATGTGAGACCATTTTACACTTTTTAAAATAATAATCACTTTCGCTACAAAATGTCATTACTTTTTATATATACTATAAATGGTTCATGAAATAAAATTATCATTTTTCATTAATTAAGTATCATTTATCATATAAAAGTTATCAATTTTTGTTCGTCTCATGTAAACCCTTACGTGAGACGGTCTCACACAAGTCTTTGCCTAATTTTTTAGATTTCAAATTATATAAATAATAAGTATATTTAAAATATTTATAAAATTGTAATGAATTTATTATATATAAGTATATGTCTCTCTCTCTCTCTCTCTCTATATATATATATATATATATATATATATATATATATATATATATATATATATATATATATATATATATATATATATATATATATATATATATCCATATATATATTTAGTTAATTTTCTTAATTTCATATTATATTAATAATATTGAAAACGAATTTTATAATTCACATGTCATAATTGAATAATTCAAATATATATGAATAATTAAATAAAATTAATATGCTAAAATTAATAAATCAACAAATTTTTTAAAACTCGATTCCAATATCATTTGTCAACATCGAGTAACAAATTAAAAATATAATATAAAATAATGATTAAAGTTAAATAACTTGAAGAAAGCTTTCGATTCTTTACATGAATCAGTCTTTTAACCTCTTATTCATTTAAAAAAATACTTGAATCGATTATCTACTTGAAGAGGTAAATCGATTCCAAAAATACTTGAATGGTCTACATGAATAAGTTTTTTAACCTCTTATTCATCTTAAAGAATACACCTTAACAAATGCTTTAATTGAAGAGGTAAATCGATTCCAAAAATACTTTAATGATCTACATGAATCAATTTTTTAACCTCTTATTCATCTTAAAGAATTTAACCTCTTATTCATCTTAAAGAATATAGACTTGAACCGATTATCTACTTGAAAAGATAAATCGATTTAAAAAAAATACTTGAATCGATACTCTTATTCCTCTTCTTAAAGAATACTTGAGATTATATACTTGAAGAGGTAAACCGATTCCAAAAATACTTGAATGGTTCAAGAATACTTGAATCGATCCTCTTATTAAATCGATTCCAAAAATACTTGAATGATTCGAGAATACTTGAATCTATCGACTATTTTATTCCTCTTAAATGAATCGATCCTCTTATTCATCTTGAAGAATACTTGAATCGATTCTTTTCATCTTGAAGAATACTTGAATTGATTCTTGAAGAATACTTGAGTGAATCGATTATTTTCATCTTGATGAATACTTGAATTGATTCTTTAGAGGTGAATGAATTCAATTATTTATAAGTGAATAGAATCTCGCTCCAACAAAATAAACTTTTATACTTTTTATAGTGGGGTGTGAGAGAATATTATATGGAATATTCTTTTTTTCATTTGTATAATTTAAATTTATACTTATTAATTTATTTACAATAAAAAATTTAGTAATAATTAAATAATGATACCAAGATAAATACATATATTCAAAACTTAATAGTCATCAATCAAAATAAAAAAATAATAAAAAAAATTTATTTTATGATAAATTAATGAGGTGCACATGTAAGAAAAGATAAATATATTTTTAATTTATATTTTGATATATATTTTTAATTTGATTTTTTTTAAATTATGCATATGTTTATTTTCATTTATTATTATCTCAAATAAACATAATTTTTATTTTTAATTAATATTTTATTCTTAATTTCTATAAATAATTTTTTAAAAAAAATTTATTACCTAATTAAGATTAATTAATAAAATAAGAAAATATATTATTTTAAAAATAAAATATTAAATAAGGAAGTTAATGATTAGTAAATAAGGAAAACATAAAAAAATAATTTAAAAATTCAAAAAAATGAGAAAATTACACGTCATAATGGAGCGCTCTGGAGGCGACACGTAGGCAGAAAAATTTCTGCTATAATATACTTAAGATATATGTAAAGTATACTCTTTCATTTCACATATAATAGTTACTCCACATATCATGAATATGGGTGTCTCATCTCAATAATTACATTTCTTTTTTTTTTAAGTGAGATATACACAAAAAGTTAATAGTGTTATATCTTTATGGAGCACCACACAATATTAATACAACTACTCACTTTACATTAAAATATTATTATATTTTTTAATCATCATGAAAAAATCAAATATAACTACTACTCCCTCCGTCCCGTAAACAAATTTACACTTTCTATTTTTATCCGTCACATAAACAAGTTCACACCCCTAAATAAAAAAATACACGCAAATCAATAACCATACAACAAACTTTAATTTCAAAATCGTCACCCCTTTACAACTCACATAACTTACTTTATAATTTATTTATTACCTAAAAATACCAAACTACCCCTAAAAGTAAAGCAAAAAGTAACTTTTTCTTAAACTCTGTATCTACAGTAACCAGGAACTTGTCTTTGGGACGGAGGGAGTATTGTGGGACGGAGGGAGTACTTATTAGTAGTTAAAGTATAT
Source organism: Pogostemon cablin (assembly GCA_023678885.1). Classification (NCBI taxonomy): domain Eukaryota; kingdom Viridiplantae; phylum Streptophyta; class Magnoliopsida; order Lamiales; family Lamiaceae; genus Pogostemon; species Pogostemon cablin. Next base: position 19,800,161 of record CM042997.1, on the reverse strand, counting down.
TTGTAATTAATCAAATCATAACACTCTATAATCATACTTTAATGCATAATTCATTATACTTTAACTATCAATTAACATATTTTACCTATATAATAATCATATTTTAATATGTCTTATAATCCTTGGCACATAAGATCGGTCTCACAAGAAACTTTATTCTAATTAAGTTTTTTTATTGTGAAATGTGATGCGCAACAAATAAATAAATTTTTTATTTAATAAAATAATAAATTATCTCTCTAAAGAGTAATTTTTCGAGTACAAAAGAGTAATCGGTAAAATCAGAATTCATGTGCGAACGTGCTTGACTAGAATATATTGGTTAGTTTTTAAGGTATACTTAATTTTTGTATTTTTAATTATTATATTTGATTTAATTGATAATATTTCAAATTAAATGGTTCATTGGTGCAATGTCACAACAATTGCTCACTATTAAACTCCTAAACTTAACCCCTCTGACGTCCCGGAGTATAATCAGATGGATACAGAGCAGGTCAATGAAACTCCATCGCCATTGAGAAACCTCCACAACACTCCGACTGCAGTGTGTAATACTCCTCAGCGATGGATGCCGATTCTGCAGAGTGGAGAGTCATCATCATCAACAGGAAGATACTTCAAGTACAAGAGAGTAAAATCCCTGGGAGATGATAATGATTTTGAAAAGCTGGATGCTTATGCTAATTGGATGAACAAGAGGATTGATGGGATCTCCTTTTCCGACTGTTCATCATGAGTTTACTAATATGGAATGTGCGTGTGTTGGGGCACAAGCCAACTCACAACGCACTTAAAAATCTTGTGCATGATCATGATGTAGCCTTAGCGGGGTTAGTGGAAACAAAATTAAATTCTAGTAGGATGGATGAAGTTGTAAGAAAAGTAATTTCAGGGTGGAGTTGTAATCATGACTTTGACTATTGTAATGGAGGAAGAATTTTGATTACTTGGAATCCTCTAAGAGTTCAGTTGGAAAACTTTGTGTTGTTTGATCAAGCCATCAATGTTAATGTTCATTGTCTCACTATAGCTAAACACTTCACTCTTACGGTTGTCTATGCCCATAATAGATATGTTGCAAGAAGACCTTTGTGGCATGATCTTACTTCACTATTCCACTCTAACACCTTGCCTTGGATCTTGGGGGGAGATTTCAACTGTGTTAGATATGAGAATGAGAGAACTGGCACTACTATTAATTCGGGCATCCGAGAATTTCATGAAACTTGTTCTATGTTGGGGATCGAGGATACTCGCTCATAGGGGTGTTTCTATACTTAGAGTAATGGTACTATCTGTTCTAAACTTGATAGAGTGATGGCTTGTAAAATTTAGAGAAGCATGGGATGGGAACTTGATACTTCCTTTCTGCCTCAGGGCACTCAATCCGACCATTGCCCAAATATTACTTCTTTCCAAAATCCTCAACCCCACACTATAAGACCATTCAGATTTTGCAACTATTGGACTAACCACGAGAATTTTATTCTCCTAACTTTGTCTCATTGGCAGGGCTTTTTTGCAGGAACTAACAGTACGTGCTGTGCCAGAAGCTGAAATTGATGAAGAAACTCCTCAAGGAACTGCACCATCAAAATTATACTCACATATCAGAGAGGATGAAAAGAGGAAAAGAATACTTGTCTCACCTCCAATCTCTATTCATGACAGACCCAATTAACCAGGACCTTCGGTTGGAGATAGGAGTTGAACTCAACAAACAGAAACTCTTGGAGGATTGTGAAGCTGATTTCTTATTGCAGGTGCTTAAGAACAATCATATCAAGAATCAGGATTGCCCGACCAAGTACTTCTACTCTCTCATCCGTAGTAATGGAGCAAAAAATGGCATTTACAGAATCTTCACTGATCAAGGCCCAACCATTTCCTACCAAGAAATGATTGATAAATTCTTAACTTATTATCAATCAATTCTTGGTGAGGAAAGTCCATCGGCTACTCGTGTTGAGCATGAAGTTCTGCAATTAGCGCAGTCAGTGAGTGAGGAGGAAGCGAACAGGCTTGTTAGAACGGTGGAGGAGGAGGAGATTAAGGATGCTTTATGGTCTATCAACAAGAATAAATCTCCGGGCCCAGATGGATACAGTTTGGCGTTCTTTCAAAGAGCATGGAGTGTCGTAGGATGAGATGTGGTTGCAGCAGTTCAAGAATTCTTTCGGAAAGGAAACCTCCTTAAACAAATCAATGCTACATTCATATCCTTGATTCTGAAAAAAACACACGAACCACAGGTAACAGATTACAGACCAATCTCTTGTTGTAACACTATCTATAAAATCATCTCCAAGATATTGGCAGGCCATTTGCGTGAGTGCCTTCCTACTTTGATAAATCCATCTCAGTTTGGATTTGTAAAAGGTAGGAAGTTGAGGGATTATATGCTGTTGGCAGAAGAGATTTTCAGAGGGTATTGTAGAAGAAATGACACTATAGCCCCCAGGATGGCAGTGAAAGTTGACATCTCCAAAGCATATGACTCAGTGTAGTGGACTTTTCTCTTTGACTTGCTTGAAGGATTGGGATTCCTTCCCAAGTTTAGAATGTGAATTCAGCAGTGTGTTACTACTATTTCTTACTTTCTTCTAATTAACGGAAACCGAAAGGCTTCTTTAGAGGAAAAGGGGACTTCGTCAGGGGGACCCTATTTCTTCCATTCTTTTCATTATATGCATAGATTACTTCAGTCGATTGATGAAGAGAGCGGAGGTGGATGGTTACAGATTTCACTCAAGAATTTGTAGGAGAATAGAAGTCTCCCACCTCATATTTGTTGATGACCTACTCATTCTTGGATATGGAAATATTGCTATAGCCAAAGCCATTGATCTAACATTGAAGAGTTTTGGAGATGTGTCTGGTTTGGTAGTCAACCCACAGAAGTCCAATATTTTTACTTCTGGAATTTCAAATCACATGATGGAGTGGATTTCTGACATTCTCCCATTCAATAAAGGTACCATTCCTTTTAAATACCTGGGCATCCCGATATGTAGCAGAAGGATAGGAGTTGATGATTTCATGCCTCTATTGAATGATATCAACAACATGATACAGAGTTGGTCCTCTAAGTTGTTGTCCTTCACAGGTCATCTGGAGTTAATTATATCAGGGATCTATGGTATTCTATCTTTTTAGTGTGGTATTGTCAAAATCCCTATGGTAGTGATAAAAAAAGTGGAGACTCTGATTAGTAGGTTCATATGGGGGACGAAGGTGAGTCCGGTGAGCTAGAAAGACATCCTTCAATCCAAGAATACAAGAGGGCTAGGGTTAAAGGATATCTCAACTTGGAATAGAGCTTTACTCTCGGCAGCCTTGTGGGATGTTCATAGTGAAGCCTCCTTATTGTGGGTGAAGTGGATACACTCTGTCTATCTTTCTTCTTCTCAGTGGACAGTAGCCTCTCCAGGAGCTAACTCGACCTATTCATGGAGAACACTTATAGCCATTAGAGATGAAGTGGCAAATGAGGCAGATGAGGAAGGAGTGGTTGGTGTTATAGAGCAATGTATGGAGAATGGTGCTTTCAAAGCAAACCGAATGTACACACATTTGAGGAGCAGGTACACGAGAGCCCAAGCTTTGTTTATAAACAGATATGGCACAAATGGATTGTTAGAAAGTACAGCTTTAGAATTTAGCTTCTTCACAGAGAACGACTTTCTACGAAAGATAGAGTTTGGTGCACGGGAGAAGATAAACAATGTGAATTCTACTTTGATATGGAAACTACATCGCATCTCTTCTTTCATTGCCCATATACAACACTCATTTGGGATGAGATAAAAAGATGGGTCGGATGGAGGTGTAGTAGGTTTAGCACAGTGGCTGAAGCCTTTCGAAAGATAATGTTTCATACCCGACGGAGCAAAAAGGCAAGAAGACTTCTATACATTTCCTTCGCCACCACAGTCTACCATATTTGGAAGGAAAGAAATGCTCTACAATTTGGTACGAGGATGCTATCACTTACACACATAGCGGAGAATATCAAAATACAAATAGCATCATTGTACTTAAATTGTTAATGTAGACTTTTGTTTGTTTTCATTTGTATTCACCCTAGCCATATGGCTCAGGTAGATTGGATAGATGGATGGATAGGAGTTTGATCTGTATTCGCATCGTACGTAAGTACTTGATGTAACCGTTTCAGTAAAATAACATTTACCAATTTCACTAACCCTGACAAACCAACTGTAAGTTCAAACGGTCTTTAATTAATGAGTTAACTACGGTTGGCACGGGTACACCGGATAATCACAACCGTTTGATCAATTTTTTATTTAATTCTCATTATTTAATAAAATAAAATAATTAAAAATAAAATAATAACTATCCACTGCTCCTCAATTTTAATTTATAAATCTGCAAGTGATGAATAACCCTAAATTTATATTCCCTCCATCCCTAGGTAAGAGTCTCATTTTACCATTTTGGTTGTCCCACCCAAAGGATCCCATTTCCTTTTTTGGACACATGGGATCCACCCACACCCACTAATACAATTAAAACATGGGGTCTACACACCCACTAATACAACTATCCACTACACATTAAAATAATAGTACTCCTTAATCTACGTGTCCAAAAATAAATGAGACTCTTATCAAGAGATGGAGTAGGAGTGTCAATTTTACCCGCGAATTTGAGTACACGGCGGATAATACCCGATTGGGTAAGGGTAGGATAGAGTATAATCGGGTATCGGGTAGGGTACTACCCGTATCGTTTAAAATATTAAGGGTAGGGGTAGGGTATAGTTTTTATAAAATATCCGTTTACCCTAACCGATTACCCTACCCGTTTACCCGTATACTTATATATATATATATATATATATATATATATATATATATATATATCTTTATATTTATCGATATTTCTTTATATTTCTTTATTTCTTTATACTTATTATAATGATAGTTATTAAAATATGTCCTTTAATATTTATATATGTATTTTTTTTAGGATGAATCTGTTGCCAATTAAATTTGATATTATGGAACTATGAAGATCTTTGTTACATTTGAAGTTATCAAATCTGTGTAAACTTGAATCCATGCATCAGTTGAAGTTAATTTTATAAACATTGCTTGATTAGTTTGATGAGTTTTTATTGTACTACTTGGATTTTTTAGTGCTATTAGTATAACTTGAAACCTTATTTTGTAGTTTGATTCATGATTCTTGTGTGGTTAAGAGTGATGATTTTGTTGGCAATTGGATCTTATGGTGAACGTGATTCAATAAGAAAAACAGATAATTAAATAGCGGAAGCATTAAATAAATAACCTGACTTCTGGGTTGGTGTAGTGGATGATGATCTGAGAAGAACACCTCTGATCTTCTGCAGTATTACCCAAAGTCAACTCTCTGGTGTTGTGTGGTCAACAATCCCCAGAGAGTTCTCAATCTGTTCCTGATCTCTTCTACGTAAGAGGCGCAGACTTAGGTTATTAGGAACTGAGATAACTTATATACTTGGCTACTGCAGGGACCAGGAGGAGAAATTGGGTTGGGCCTCAATCAGATTTAATTAACCAAGCTTAGCCCAAAGCTTTTAATTAAATCCAATAATAATAATATAGTCCACTAAAATATTATTATTGCACTGCCCATCCAATCCCAAAATTACGTTCTGGGCTCCTTCTTATTATGAGCCCGATAGTCTCCCCATGTTTAAGATATACAATGCCCATTAATTAATTAAGTTACTGACAACTCAAATTAATTAATATCTCATCCGAGAGTAGTACCACTCAACCTTATTATCATGCCGGAAATTAATCCACTTGCAAGATTTACATGATAAACCTTATGAGCTCCTCAAGGGGACATCATCAACCTATGACAGACATGGATTCCTTCTACAATCAACAGCACACCATAGAGACAGCACTACTTCCCAACTCACCGAGTTTGTTGATTTAATACATTTAAATCTCACCCATTGATGAATCAAAGAAATATATACTGCCTTAATTGTCGAGGTTATTGTATAGAGATTAAGAGCACGAACATCCATAATAACAGAGATCAAGTTCTTCTATATAGACAGTACAAGTCGAACGATCTCAGACGGTCCTACTCAATACACAAAGCAGTGTACTAATGTGGTTTTATAGTCAAGACAAACTAATACCAAATCACACTACAACTATACCGATAGATAGTCCCCGTCTATCTCGGTTGTGAGCATCTGTTTATACTTTATAAGGAAACTGATAATATGATCTTCCGCGTGTTGTCGCACAACATATTATCTACAGTATAAAGTAAATGGACTTTTGCACAAACATATAAATAAATAATTTATAATATGCAAAACAGTTTGATCATATGATTCTCATTCCAAATAAAATCGTTATTACATTGTTTAATACAAAAGCAAGGCTTTTAGTATGCAAATCTAACAATCTCCCACTTATACTAAAAGACTACGCTGCCTTATCTGCTGACACGTATCTAATCCCCATTCCTTCTACATGCCCATCGAACGCTTTCGCTGGAAGGCTCTTAGTAAAATGATCAGCTAGGTTATCCTCAGATGCTATCTTAGCAACAACGACTTCCCCTCTTTTAACGATGTCTCGTATCAGGTGGTACTTGCGCTCAATGTGTTTACTCGCCTTATGGGCTCGTGGTTCCTTCGAGTTTGCTACTGCACCACTGTTATCACAATAAATTGTGATTGCTTTGGGCAAACCAGGAATCACATCCAAGTCCATTAAGAAGTTCCTGAGCCATACTGCTTCTTTAGCTGCCTCAGAGGCTGCTACATATTCAGCTTCCATGGTAGAGTCCGCAACGCATTTCTGCTTTACACTCCTCCATATTACGGCTCCTCCTCCAAGAGTATACACATAACCCGAGGTGGATTTACTAGAATCCCTATCTGACTGGAAATCCGAATCAGTATAACCCAAAGGTAACAAGTATCTGCCCGGTGAACCAGCACATAATCCCTAGTCCTTCGCAGGTACTTCAAAATATACTTTACCGCAGTCCAATGCCCTTGTCCTAGATTACTTTGATACCTACTGACCATGCCCACGGCATAACAGATATCTGGTCTCGTACATAGCATAGCATACATGAGACTTCCCACTACCGAAGCATAAGGAACCAGCTTCATTGCCTCTATTTCATGTTGTGTCTTTGGACACATTTCCTTAGATAGAGGTATTCCATGTCTAAAAGGTAGAAAACCTTTCTTGGAATCTTGCATGCTAAAACGAGTCAGGATTGTATCAATATATGAAGCTTGGGATAAGAACAACATTCTTTTCTTGCGATCCCTTATTAATTTGATCCCAAGAATGTGTCCGGCCTCTCCCAAGTCCTTCATCTCAAATTGCTTGGACAGCCATATCCTTACGCCCGACAATACCTTTACATTGTTTCCAATGAGCAAAATATCATCCACGTAGAGTATAAGAAATACCACTACGTTTCCGTCACACTTCTTGTATACACATGATTCATCCGGACATTGAATAAATCCATATGACTGGATTACTTCATCAAAACGGATGTTCCAAGATCTTGAAGCTTGTTTCAATCCATAAATGGACTTTTTAAGCTTACACGCAAGATGCTCTTCGCCCTTTGCAATGAAACCCTCTGGTTGCTTCATATAGATGTTTTCCTCAAGACTTCCATTCAGGAAAGCTGTCTTGACTTCCATCTGCCATACCTCATAATCCTTATGAGCAGCAATAGACAAAAGAATCCGGATTAACTTAAGCATGGCCACGGGCGAGAAGGTTTCCTCATAATCGATTCCTTCTTTCTGAGTATATCCTTTAGCCACAAGCCTTGCTTTAAAGGTTTCCACCTTACCATCAGATCCTCTTTTTCTCTTATAGATCCACTTGCATCCAATAGCTTTTACACCATTAGGTGGTTCTACAAGCTCCCAGACATGATTAGAATACATGGATTCTATCTCAGATTTCATTGCGTTTTGCCATAATTGAGCATCTTTATCCTGCAGTGCCTCGTTGTAATTCCATGGGTCAATTTCATGTTCACCTGGGACCAAGTCGGATGACTCTCCCAATCCCATGAATCTATCCGGTTGTCTGGCAACCCTCCCACTACGACGAGGCTCCGCAGGTATTTGTGTATCATGTGTGACACGCGGTGCAGTGTCCTGTGGTATATCCTCTTGCACAATTGATATTATATTTGGTGTTTCTCCTCTAACTTCTTCTAGAACAATTTTACACATGGGTTTATGATCCATTATATAATCCTCTTCCAAAAATCTGGCATTCGCGCTCACGATCACCTTTTGGTCCTTGGGACTATAAAATAAACCACCCTTCGTTCCTCTAGGATACCCTATAAACAGACAAACATCAGTACGTGATTCTAACTTATCAGCATCTGCCTTTAACACGTGTGCCGGAGCACCCCAAATCCGAACATGTTTCAGACTAGGCTTGCGCCCGGTCCACAGTTCTGTGGGTGTGGAGGCTACCAATTTAGAAGGTACTAAGTTTAGAATGTAAGCCGCTGTTTCTAAGGCGTGTCCCCAAAACGAATTTGGTAATTTCGAATAACTCATCATTGATCTTACCATTTCCATAAGAGTCCTATTCCTTCTTTCCGCTACACCATTCTGCTGGGGTGTGCCCGGTGCAGACAATTGGGATTCAATCCCATTTTCCAACAAATAATTCCTAAACTCTCCCAAGAGATATTCACCACCACGATCAGATCATAGTGTTTTGATATATTTTCCAAGTTGCTTTTCCACATCAGCCTTGTATTCTTTGAATTTATCAAAGCATTCAGACTTGCGGCGCATCAAATAAATATATCCGTATCTTGAATAATCGTCAATGAAAGTGACGAAATATTCAAACCACCTCTTGCCTGGACAGACATAGTACCACATAAATCAGAATGAACCAATTCCAACAAATCCTTGGCTCTATGCCCCTTTGCCTTGAAAGGCCTTTTTGTCATTTTTCCTTCCAAGCAGGATTCGCAAGTTGGATAATTTTCCACTACTAATGAACTCAGAGGTCCATCAGCTATCAACCTTTGAATCCTACTCAAGTTAATATGACCTAGTCTTAGATGCCAAAGATATGTTTGGTTCATTTTAGAAGGTTCTTTTCTCTTACTAGTAGATATATCATTCATTTCAATTTGTTGCACTGTGGGAGTAATTGGATTAAGAGTATACAAATTATCTATCAATGCACCATCACAGATAAAAATTCCATTTTTCCTTAAAACAACTTTGTCATTAAAAGAAACAGAATATCCATCCATAAACAATTTAGAAGCTGAAATTAAATTCTTTCTAAAATGAGGTACATAAAGACAATTCCTCAAAACAAGAGTTCTATTCTTATTAAAAGATAAATAGACGTCTCCCACTGCAACAGCTGCTACTCTTGTAGCATTTCCCATGAGTATAGTAATCTCTCCATCACTGAGCTGTCGGGTTTGGTGGAACCCCTGCAAAGAATTGCAGACATGGTCAGTGGCTCCCGTATCTACACACCAAGTGTCAGTAGATACATCCGCTAAACACGATTCAACAACTAGTATATAAGACTTACCATTCCTGTTCCCCTTCAGAAGAGGGTAGTATGCCTTGTAGTGTCCCGGCTGCTTGTATTTGAAGCACTTGCCTTTAGGCTTCTTGACCGCACCAGTCTTTGCTTTCACTTGGTTCACCGGTGCTGAATTTCCTTGCTTCTTTTTCTTCCTACCGCCTTTCGGCCTAGGATGAGCAGCATATTCAGCAACATGAACCTGAGGAGGTCTACGAAACAGTTCTTCCGCCGCCACAAGTTCTGTCAGAAGTTCCGCCAATGTGTACAAATGTTTGTTCATACTATAGTTCAGGCGAAACTACTCAAAACTCCTAGGCAAGCTTTGGAGTATGATATCGACCTGGGTTTCCCTATCGATTTCAGCTCCAAGAACTTCTAACTCATTGAGTTGGCCCATCATCCTGAGGACATGTTCCCTTACGGGAGTGCCCTCAGCCATTTTGGTATTCATCAAGACCGACATGCCCTTCGACCTAGCAGGACGACTCTGATGTCTGAAGAGTTCCTTAAGATTATGCATCATATCATAGGCGGTCTCCATGGCTTGATGCTGAGTCTGAAGCACATTTGACAAAGAAGCCAAAATGTAGCATTTAGCCATCCTATCAGCCTTGGTCCACTTATTATAAGCATTTCTTTGCTCTTCGGTAGAGTCATCATTAGGTTCCGGAGGACATTCCTCAGAGAGAACAAAGATATAATCTTCAGCAGTTAAAACAATGTCCATGTTTCGCTTTCAGTCGACATAATTTGCACCAATAAGTTTATGCTCTTTAAGTATTACAGAAAGTGAGTTGAGTGCCATTTGAAAATCCTGAGAATCATAATTAAATAAACAGATCAAACACTTCGAATTTATCAATTTATATTGAATCCCCCTAAATAATATAAAATAAAATTCACCAACATCTCAAGCACCGTGAATTTGCATGCCACGATAGTGTGGACGTATACAAACCCGAACATTTACAAGAGAAGGTTTTACCCAATAATTTCATTTGTCAACCTAACTTTATGACAAAATAATTAATAGTCGGTTTCTATTTAGCCATGCAAATAACAGCAGTGACTCCGATGGGGAGGATTCATATTATTTACACCTAAGTGTATACCATTATTTAATGCCAAGTCCGCGGCCCAAGCTTGTGTGCCTTACAGATGGAGAAGTACACACGCGCTCAGATAACTTCCTACGATTATCTTAAAGAAGTTTGTACCAGTGATCCATGAACAAACTCATCCGATAGGGAGGAAGACTCTAATGCCAACGCGCAAGTTTACTCACATCACTTACAAACCAATAATGGAGGCCATGGGAATTTATATACCAATCCCCTCTCCCACTTAGTTATTTAGCATAGAGGATTTTTAACATGCATATAATATTTCATAATAAAATATACAACTTAGCATGCTTCTATATTAATTTAATTTAAAATTTAATAAATCACATAGAACATGCCACATATATAACAATTAATTGTCAAGTAGAACAATTAAATCAATTATATATAAAAGGAATTAAGGCACTAAATAAATCAAGTAAATGGGCCTATTAATCTAGCCAATAAATAAAACTAGAGCCAATAGAGCCCATCAAGCCCAATAAATTAGCCAATTAAACCTGCCAGCCCAAAACTAATACAAGAATTACAGCCCTTTTCTAATCCCTTAAATCATGGCCCATTAGATTTAAAAAGAAAATGAAACTGAGCCCAAACAACCCAACTAAAAAAAATAGCCCAACATCAGACACAAGCCCAACACCACAAAAAAATTGAGCCCTAGAATCACTGCCAGCCGCAGCATCCAGACGAAACGCTCCCGGCACTCTGTCATACAGCCCATCCGCCGTCGGCACCACCCCCAGCCCATCGGAACATCGCCATCAGTCCTTCTCCGATGAACCAACGGCCGGAGATCTCCTTTGAAGTCTGCACCGCGCGTGTCGCCCAGCAGCCAGTCACCGCTGCCGTCGCGACCACGCACTCAGACGCGCACGCAGTCCGAAGCGTCACCGGCGAGACTCGTAGCTGTCCAGCACCGCGGCGCTTTGCCGCGCACCACCGCCTACTATCGAGACCATCCATCTGCGCCATTGCCAGGTTTCAACGACAGCGGCGCAACAAGATGCCGCCCCCGTAGGCAGCCGCTCCACAGCCATCGCCGGTCAGCCGCGCGCCACCACCAGCGCCGCCAGATCCTACATCGACTTGCCCCGATCTGCCTGGATCTGCCTCTAATCTCCCAGCCAGAGCTCTTCGTCGATTGGGATCATCAGCGCCGTCTACCAGTCTCGAGTGTCACCGATCATCTCCGATCCGACCGGGATCGGCGTGAACCCACCCGGGACCTTCTGTTCTAGTCCGTCCAGTCACGTCGCTTCCAGCGCCGTCTAGACGCCGACCGTTAGTGAGACTCCAGGCCATGCCGACTCGTCGCCCAGACGCCTCGCCCTTAAATCATCATTCGTCATCGACAATCGAACCAGTCAAAAACCCAATCGAAGCCGCTCGTCTATCCAGCGCCGCCGCAACAAAACTGGTCCTGCTGCAGCCACCAGCCGTCATGGTCCGCGCCTTTCAGACCCTGCCGCCACCTCCAACGTCCACGCGCCGCCGGACGAACATACATAGAGTAGGGGGTGTGTGTTTGATGTGATGATGACCGACTGACTGACTTTGTGTGACCAACATAATATGTACCATGTATTCAATAAAAAAAATACATAATAACAGTAGATCACACAACAGTACATCACAAAGTGATTGCAAAGTTAATACTGCAGTCACATAACCACTTTCATACCAACTGACTGACTATGCGACTAAACAGATTAAATCAATAAATCAAATAATCACAAACCCATCCTTACAAATCACGTTTCACCAAGAAACCATGCTCTGATACCAATTGTTGGCAATTGGATCTTATTGTGAACGTGATTCAATAAGAAAAACAGATAATTAAACAGCAGAAGCATTAAATAAATAACCTGACTTCTGGGTTGGTGTAGTGGATGATGATCTGAGAAGAACACCTCTGATCTTCTGCAGTATTACCTAAAGTCAACTCTCTGGTGTTGTGTGGTCAACAATCCCCAGAGAGTTCTCAATCTGTTCCTGATCTCTTCTACGTAAGAGGCGCAGACTTAGGTTATTAGGAACTGAGATAACTTATATACTTGGGCTACTGCAGGGACCAGGAGGAGAAATTGGGCTGGGCCTCAATCAGATTTAATTAACCAAGATTAGCCCAAAGCTTTTAATTAAATCCAATAATAATAATATAGTCCACTAAAATATTATTATTGCACTACCCATCCAATCCCAAAATTACGTTCTGGGCTCCTTCTTATTATGAGCCCGATAGTCTCCCCATGTTTAAGATATACAATGCCCATTAATTAATTAAGTTACTGACAACTCAAATTAATTAATATCTCATCCGAGAGTAGTACCACTCAACCTTATTATCATGCCGGAAATTAATCCACTTGCAAGATTTACATGATAAACCTTATGAGCTCCTCAAGGGGACATCATCAACCTATGACGGACATGGATTCCTTCTACAATCAACAGCACACCATAGAGACAGCACTACTTCCCAACTCACCGAGTTTGTTGATTTAATACATTTAAATCTCACCCATTGATGAATCAAAGAAATATATACTGCCTTACGTGTCAAGGTTATTGTATAGAGATTAAGAGCACGAACATGCATAATAACAGAGATCAAGTTCTTCTATATAGACAGTACAAGTCGAACGATCTCAGACGGTCCTACTCAATACACAAAGCAGTGTACTAATGTGGTTCTATAGTCAAGACAAACTAATACCAAACCACACTACAACCATACCGATAGATAGTCCCCATCTATTTCGGTTGTGAGCATCTGTTTATACTTTATAAGGAAACTGATAATATGATCTTCCGCGTGTTGTCGCACAACATATTATCTATAGTATAAAGTAAATGGACTTTTGCACAAACATATAAATAAATAATTTATAATATGCAAAACAGTTTGATCATATGATTCTCATTCCAAATAAAATCGTTATTACATTGTTTAATACAAAAGCAAGGCTTTTAGTATACAAATCTAACAATCTCCCACTTATACTAAAAGACTACGCTGCCTTATCTGCTGACACGCATCTAATCCCCATTCCTTCTACATGCCCATCGAACGCTTTCGCTGGAAGGCTCTTAGTAAAATGATCAGCTAGGTTATCCTCAGATGCTATCTTAGCAACAACGACTTCCCCTCTTTTAACGATGTCTCGTATCAGGTGGTACTTGCGCTCAATGTGTTTACTCGCCTTATGGCTCGTGGTTCCTTCGAGTTTGCTACTGCACTACTGTTATCACAATAAATTGTGATTGCTTTGGGCAAACCAGGAATCACATCCAAGTCCATTAAGAAGTTCCTGAGCCATACTGCTTCTTTAGCTGCCTCAAAGGCTGCTACATATTCAGCTTCCATGGTAGAGTCCGCAACGCATTTCTGCTTTACACTCCTCCATATTACGGCTCCTCCTCCAAGAGTATACACATAACCCGAGATGGATTTACTAGAATCCCTATCTGACTGGAAATCCGAATCAGTATAACCCAAAGGTAACAAAGTATCTGCCCGGTAAACCAGCACATAATCCCTAGTCCTTCGCAGGTACTTCAAAATATACTTTACCGCAGTCCAATGCCCTTGTCCTGGATTACTTTGATACCTACTGACCATGCCCACGGCATAACAGATATCTGGTCTCGTACATAGCATAGCATACATGAGACTTCCCACTACCGAAGCATAAGGAACCAGCTTCATTGCCTCTATTTCATGTTGTGTCTTTGGACACATTTCCTTAGATAGAGGTATTCCATGTCTAAAAGGTAGAAAACCTTTCTTGGAATCTTGCATGCTAAAACGAGTCAGGATTGTATCAATATATGAAGCTTGGGATAAGCACAACATTCTTTTCTTGCGATCCCTTATTAATTTGATCCCAAGAATGTGTCCGGCCTCTCCCAAGTCCTTCATCTCAAATTGCTTGGACAGCCATACTCTTACGCCCGACAATACCTTTACATTATTTCCAATGAGCAGAATATCATCCACGTAGAGTACAAGAAATACCAATACATTTCCGTCACACTTCTTGTATACACATGATTCATCCGGATATTGAATAAATCCATATGACTGGATTACTTCATCAAAACGAATGTTCCAAGATCTTGAAGCTTGTTTCAATCCATAAATGGACTTTTTAAGCTTACACACAAGATGCTCTTCGCCCTTTGCATTGAAACCCTCTGGTTGCTTCATATAGATGTTTTCCTCAAGACTTCCATCCAGGAAAGCTGTCTTGACATCCATCTGCCATACCTCATAATCCTTATGAGCAGCAATAGACAAAAGAATCCGGATTGACTTAAGCATGGCCACGGGCGAGAAGGTTTCCTCATAATCGATTCCTTCTTTCTGAGTATATCCTTTAGCCACAAGCCTTGCTTTAAAGGTTTCCACCTTACCATCAGATCCTCTTTTTCTCTTATAGATCCACTTGCATCCAATAGCTTTTACACCATTAGGTGGTTCTACAAGCTCCCAGACATGATTAGAATACATGGATTCTATCTCAGATTTCATTGCGTCTTGCCATAATTGAGCATCTTTATCCTGCAGTGCCTCGTTGTAATTCCATGGGTCAATTTCATGTTCACCTGGGACCAAGTCGGATGACTCTCCCAATCCCATGAATCTATCAGGTTGTCTGGCAACCCTCCCACTACGACGAGGCTCTGCAGGTATTTGTGTATCATGTGTGACATGCGGTGCAGTGTCCTGTGGTATATCCTCTTGCACAATTGGTATTATATTTGGTGTTTCCCCTCTAACTTCTTCTAGAACAATTTTACTCATGGGTTTATGATCCATTATATAATCCTCTTCCAAAAATCTGGCATTCGCGCTCACGATCACCTTTTGGTCCTTGGGACTATAAAATAAACCACCCTTCGTTCCTCTAGGATACCCTATAAACAGACAAACATCAGTACGTGATTCTAACTTATCAGCATCTGCCTTTAACACGTGTGCCGGAGCATCCCAAATCCGAACATGTTTCAGACTAGGCTTGCGCCCGGTCCACAGTTCTGTGGGTGTGGAGGCTACCGATTTAGAAGGTACTAAGTTTAGAATGTAAGCCGTTGTTTCTAAGGCGTGTCCCCAAAACGAATTTGGTAATTCCGAATAACTCATCATTGATCTTACCATTTCCATAAGAGTCATATTCCTTCTTTCCGCTACACCATTCTGCTGGGGTGTGCCCGGTGCAGACAATTGGGATTCAATCCCATTTTCTGATAAATAATTCCTAAACTCTCCCAAGAGATATTCACCACCACGATCAGATCGTAGTGTTTTGATATATTTTCCAAGTTGCTTTTCCACATCAGCCTTGTATTCTTTGAATTTATCAAAGCATTCAGACTTGCGGCGCATCAAATAAATATATCCGTATCTTGAATAATCGTCAATGAAAGTGACGAAATATTCAAAACCACCTCTTGCCTGGATAGACATAGGACCACATAAATCAGAATGAACCAATTCCAACAAATCCTTGGCTCTATGCCCCTTTGCCTTGAAAGGCCTTTTTGTCATTTTTCCTTCCAAGCAGGATTCGCAAGTTGGATAATTTTCCAGTACTAATGAACTCAGAGGTCCATCAGCTATCAACCTTTGAATCCTACTCAAGTTAATATGACCTAGTCTAAGATGCCAAAGATATGTTTGGTTCATTTTAGAAGGTTCTTTTCTCTTATTAGTAGATGTATCATTCATTTCAATTTGTTGCACTGTGGGAGTAATTGGATTAAGAGTATACAAATTATCTATCAATGCACCATCACAGATAAAAATTTCATTTTTCCTTAAAACAACTTTGTCATTAAAAGAAACAGAATATCCATCCATAAACAATTTAGAAACTAAAATTAAATTCTTTCTAAAATGAGGTACATAAAGACAATTCCTCAAAACAAGAATTTTATTCTTATTAAAAGATAAATAGACGTCTCCCACTGCAACAGCGGCTACTCTTGTAGCATTTCCCATGAGTATAGTAATCTCTCCATCACTGAGCTGTCGGATTTGGTGGAACCCCTGCAAAGAATTGCAGACATGGTCAGTGGCTCCCGTATCTACACACCAAGTGTCAGTAGATACAGCCGCTAAACACGATTCAACAACTAGTATATAAGACTTACCATTCATGTTCCCCTTCAGAAGAGGGCAGTCTGCCTTGTAGTATCCCGGCTGCTTGCATTTGAAGCACTTGCGTTTAGGCTTCTTGACCGCACCAGTCTTTGCTTTCACTTGGTTCACCAGTGCTGAATTTCCTTGCTTCTTTTTCTTCCTACCGCCTTTTGGCCTAGGATGAGCAGCATATTCATCAACATGAACCTGAGGAGGTCTACGAAACAGTTCTTCCGCTGCCACAAGTTTTGTCAGAAGTTCCGCCAATGTGTACAAATGTTTGTTCATACCATAGTTCAGGCGAAACTGCTCAAAACTCCTAGGCAAGCTTTGGAGTATGATATCGACCTGGGTTTCCCTATCGATTTCAGCTCCAAGAACTTCCAACTCATTGAGTTGGCCTATCATCCTGAGGACATGTTCCCTTACGGGAGTGCCCTCAGCCATTTTGGTATTCATCAAGACCGACATGCCCTTCGACCTAGCAGGACGACTCTGATGTCTGAAGAGTTCCTTAAGATTATGCATCATATCATAGGCGGTCTCCATGGCTTGATGCTGAGTCTGAAGCACATTTGACATAGAAGCCAAAATGTAGCATTTAGCCATCCTATCAGCCTTGGTCCACTTATTATAAGCATTTCTTTACTCTTCGGTAGAGTCATCATTAGGTTCCGGAGGACATTCCTCAGAGAGAACAAAGATATAATCTTCAGCAGTTAAAACAATGTCCATGTTTCGCTTTCAGTCGACATAATTTGCACCAATAAGTTTATGCTCTTTAAGTATTACAGAAAGTGAGTTGAGTGCCATTTGAAAATCCTGAGAATCATAATTAAATAAACAGATCAAACACTTCGAATTTATCAATTTATATTGAATCCCCCTAAATAATATAAAATAAAATTCACCAACATCTCAAGCACCGTGAATTTGCATGCCACGATAGTGTGGACGTATACAAACCCGAACATTTACAAGAGAAGGTTTTACCCAATAATTTCATTTGTCAACCTAACTTTATGACAAAATAATTAATAGTCGGTTTCTATTTAGCCATGCAAATAACAGCAGTGACTCCGATGGGGAGGATACATATTATTTACACCTAAGTGTATACCATTATTTAATCCCAAGTCCGCAGCCCAAGCTTGTGTGCCTTACAGATGGAGAAGTACACACACACTCAGATAACTTCCTACGATTATCTTAAAGAAGTTTGTACCAGTGATCCATGAACAAACTCATCCGATAGGGAGGAAGGCTCTAATGCCAATGCGCAAGTTTACTCACATCACTTACAAATCAATAATGGAGGCCATGGGAATTTATATACCAATCCCCTCTCCCACTTAGTTATTTAGCATAGAGGGTTTTTAACATGCATATAATATTTCATAATAAAATATACAACTTAGCATGCTTCTATATTAATTTAATTTAAAATTTAATAAATCACATAGAACATGCCACATATATAACAATTAATTGTCAAGTAGAACAATTAAATCAATTATATATAAAAGGAATTAAGGCACTAAATAAATCAAGTAAATGGGCCTATTAATCTAGCCAATAAATGCTCCCGGCACTCTGTCACACAGCCCATCCGCCGTCGGCACCACCCCCAGCCCATCGGAACATCGCCATCAGTCCTTCTCCGATGAACCAACGGTCGGAGATCTCCTTTGAAGTCTGCACCGCGCGTGTCACCCAGCAGCCAGTTGCCGCTGCCATCGCGACCACGCACTCAGACGCGCACGCAGTCCGAAGCATCACCGGCGAGACTCGTAGCTGTCCAGCGCCGCGTCGCTTCGCCGCGCACCACCGCCTACTATCGAGACCATCCATCTGCGCCATTGCCAGGTTTCAACGACAGCGGTGCAACAAGATGCCGCCCCCGTAGGCAGCCGTTCCACAGCCATCGCCGGTCAGCCGCGAGCCACCACCAGCGCCGCCAGATCCTACATTGACTTGCCCCGATCCGCCAGTATCTGCCTCTAATCTCCCAGCCAGAGCTCTTCGTCGATTAGGATCATCAGCACCGTCCACCAGTCTCGAGTGTCACCGATCATCTTCGATCCGACCGGGATCGGCGTGAATCCACCCGGGACCTTCTGTTCTGGTCCGTCCAGTCGCGTCGCTTCCAGCGCCGACGTCGACCGTCAGTGAGACTCCAGGTCATGCCGACTCGTCGCCCAGACGCCTCGCCCTTAAATCATCATTCGTCGTCGATAATCGAACCAGTCAAAAACCCAATCGAAGCCGCTCGTCTATCCAGCGCCGCCACGACAAAACTGGTCCGGCTGCAGCCACCACCCGTCATGGTCCGGGCCTTTCAGACCCTGCCGCCACCTCCAACGTTCACGCACCGCCGGACGAACATACGTAGAGTAGGGGGTGTGTGTTTGATGTGATGATGACCGACTGACTGACTTTGTGTGACCAACATAATATGTACCATGTATTCAATAAAAAAAATACATAATAACAGTAGATCACACAATAGTACATCACAAAGTGATTGCAAAGTTAATACTGCAGTCACATAACCACTTTCATACCAACTGACTGACTATGCGATTAAAACAGATTAAATCAATAAATCAAATAATCACAAACCCATCCTTACAAATCACGTTTCACCAAGAAACCATGCTCTGATACCAATTGTTGGCAATTGGATCTTATGGTGAACGTGATTCAATAAGAAAAACAGATAATTAAATAGCGGAAGCATTAAATAAATAACCTGACTTCTGGGTTGGTGTTGTGGATGATGATCTGAGAAGAACACCTCTGATCTTCTGCAGTATTACCCAAAGTCAACTCTCTGGTGTTGTGTGGTCAACAATCCCCAGAGAGTTCTCAATCTGTTCCTGATCTCTTCTACGTAAGAGGCGCAGACTTAGGTTATTAGGAACTGAGATAACTTATATAATTGGGCTACTGCAGGGACCAGGAAGAGAAATTGGGCTGGGCCTCAATCAGATTTAATTAACCAAGCTTAGCCCAAAGCTTTTAATTAAATCCAATAATAATAATATAGTCCACTAAAATATTATTATTGCACTACCCATCCAATCCCAAAATTACGTTTTGGGCTCCTTCTTATTATGAGCTCGATAGTCTCCCCATGTTTAAGATATACAATGCCCATTAATTAATTAAGTTACTGACAACTCAAATTAATTAATATCTCATCCGAGAGTAGTACCACTCAACCTTATTATCATACCGGAAATTAATCCACTTGCAAGATTTACATGATAAACCTTATGAGCTCCTCAAGGGGACATCATCAACTTATGACGGATATGGATTCCTTCTACAATCAACAGCACACCATAGAGACAGCACTACTTCCCAACTCACCGAGTTTGTTGATTTAATACATTTAAATCTCACCCATTGATGAATCAAAGAAATATATACTGCCTTACGTGTCGAGGTTATTGTATAGAGATTAAGAGCACGAACATCCATAATAACAGAGATCAAGTTCTTCTATATAGACAGTACAAGTCGAACGATCTCAGACGGTCCTACTCAATACACAAAGCAGTGTACTAATGTGGTTCTATAGTCAAGACAAACTAATACCAAACCACACTACAACCATACCGATAGATAGTCCTCGTCTATCTCGGTTGTGAGCATCTGTTTATACTTTATAAGGAAACTGATAATATGATCTTCCGCGTGTTGTCGCACAACATATTATCTACAGTATAAAGTAAATGGACTTTTGCACAAACATATAAATAAATAATTTATAATATGCAAAACAGTTTGATCATATGATTCTCATTCCAAATAAAATCGTTATTACATTGTTTAATACAAAAGCAAGGCTTTTAGTATACAAATCTAAAAGATTTATTTATATGTTGGGCATTTATATTTATTTGAGGCGAATAAGATAAAGAGAAGTATCGACATCATAGGGATAAATGAGAATAGTGAAGACAACTAGGGTGACCATTTTAAAAAGGTGGATATCTGTTTACCCATGGATTATTCATTATCCGATGGATAATACCCGTACCCTACCCGATAATACATTTGAGGGTAATAGGGTAGGGTATGGGTGAAGAAAATAGATATAGGGTAGGGTATGGATTTGGCGTACCCGTACCATACCCTACCCGTTTACACCCTTAAGATGGAGGGAGTATATAAGTACCACTTGTATGTTCAAATGAGCTTTTATATATAACCACACTGTAGTTTTGTATTCTACTATCTCATCACCTCCAAAGCCCCTGTCCCCCACTGAAGAAACTAAAGAAATACGAGTGAGGCTCTTGTGTTCCGGGGATACCGTTCCCCTTTATAATTTCCGTGCCCCTTTGCAATTTAAACCCTTAGAAATACATAGATTCAAATAGAATATATAGGGAGAGGGTTGTGTTCACATGGGGACACAGAGTATTCCCGTATCTCTGGGGGCCCAGGAACTTTTGCCAAAAGAAATAAATAACTAATTTGTTAATAAATATAAGAACAGCGTTGTATGTGGGATTCTCCCACGATAAAACTATTTTATACTTGGAAAAATATCACATTTGATCTCATAAGAATTTCCAGTTCAATTATAGCCCCATAGAAATGCACTGGTCTCATAGCTAGCGGTTTTGATCCCATAAGACTATTATAATCATAATTTTTAAAAATTTTCATCCCAAATTAACTTATATTATTATAAATTACTAGATTTATGTTATTTTATGTCTTTCAAAATGGACATAGTCCATTTTGGTCTTATTAATGGTTCAGAATATTTCGTCAACTATTAATCGAATTTGATAAAAAATTCCTATGAGACTAAATCAGCCAGTTTTGGAACCTTTTTGGCACTGAACAATTCTTACAGGACTAAATCAGAAATTATCCCTTTTATACTTTTGTTAGTAGTTACTCCATCCGTCCCAGTTCAAGATGAACAATTATCTAAAATTTTTATAAGATATTATTCGCATTTTACTTGGACGGAGGGAGTATTATTTTTTAATAAAAATAGAGTATTACTTTACTTTCAAAGCGTTATTTTTCAGTACTTGTACGATAAATTATTCATTAAATAGTTCATTATATCATTATTTTTTTTCAAAGGCAAGTTTTTGTGTGAGACCATTTTCACTTTTTGAATAAGTTATGATAATTTAAGCTGTAAAATATTAGAGTTGGTCTCTTGTGCCCCCGGGGACACACCGTGTCCCTATGTGAACACAAGAGTTTTAAAAATTTTTGTGTTCACATAGGGACAAGGTGTGTCCCTGGGGCACATGAATTTTTGCCAAAATGTTATTAATTTCACTATAAAATGTTATCACTTTTTATTTATATTATAAGTTGTTTATAAAATAATATTATTACTTTTCATTAATTAAGTATCATTTTTTTTATTATAGATGTTATCACTTATGAGACCGTCTCGATCATACAGGTCTTTGTCTTTTATCTTAATACATCTATTTTGCAGTTTTCTACTGCTGATGTGGATAGTCTCTATGTTCATTTTGATGACATGTCACAAAAAGAATTTTTATAGCACTTTCCTTCTATTTATTTTTTATTTTTAGCATTCTGCATTAAATTTTAATACATTTAATACAATTAATTAATATAATAATGTTTCTGTTTCTGCTTTCCTTTCTAAAAATCTTATTTTGTGGAACTGTATAATTGTGTGATTCCTAATACGATTTAATACAATTAATTAATATATAATAATATTTCTGTTTATACTTTCCTTTCTAAAAATCTTATTTTGTGGATCTGTATAATTGTGTGATTTCTAATATGATTTAATTAAATTAATTAATTTCATAATGTTTCCATTTCTGCTTTCCTTCTAAAAATCTTATAGCACTTTTCTTCTATTTATTTTTTATTTTTTGCTTTCTGCTTTAAGTTTTAATACATTTAATACAATTTATTAATATAATAATATTTCTGTTTCTGCTTTTGTTTCTAAAAATCTTATTTTGTGGACCTGTATAATTGTGTGATTTCTAATACGATTTAATACAATTAATTAATATAATAATATTTTTGTTTATTCTTTCCTTTCTAAAAATCTTTTTTTTGTGGATCTGTGTAATTGTGTGATTCCTAATACGATTTTATATAATTAATTAATATCATAATGTTTTCATTTCTGCTTTCCTTCTAAAAATCTTAATTTGTGGAGTTGTATTATTGAACATTCCTAATACGATTTAATATAATTAATTAATATAATAATATTTATGTTTCTTCTTTCCTTTCTAAAATCTTAATTTGTGGAGTTGTATAATTGTGTGATTCCTCCTATCTATCCCCTTTCTCTCCCAATGTGAAATTGTCGGCTTTCCTCTTCCGTTATTTTTATTTTCTTTCGCTCTTTTTGTATTGTTAGACTTTTTCTGCGCACTATAATTTAATCCTTAAGTATAAGGATATCAATTGTAGCAGCAAGTACCCAAGTTAAATATCGATCCCACTGAGACAGTTAATTATTTATTTATTCTAAATTACTATTCAACTAGAATTATGTAACTGATTTTTCAAGAGTTTTGAATTAATTATCTAAAATGTTGTAATAATAAATTACTAAATTATTAAAAGCAATAAAATAAAAGCAAGTTTCTAACCAAAAGATGACGAACAGTTCTAAGGTATCAGATAGAGATTAATTAATTCGGATTACTAGACCTTCAATTGTTCATTCATGCAGTTTTACTGAAAATACACCACATAACCCTGTTAATCCACCAGATATGATCCGATTTTAAGCTAACAGTATGCTCTGGTTTAAATCCTAAGGTGCGTAAATATTACCAAGCATTATTCCTAGATACTAATTCAGCGAACAACAATACCTCTGGATGGCAAGTTCGACTAACAAGATATTTTCTGAAATTATTACAAGGTTCAATTCACTTCCTACTTGATTGTCTAATTGCATTATTTCACTAAACAAATCAAGTATTTGATTTACAAGTTCTTAGAATTAAAGTATTTATAGCGGAACTACTTCAATTCCTAACAGATAGACAATACTAGTCATGAACGCACACTAGCTAACATAATAAATCGAGCATTATAGCGGATGTCATGAAATTATTATGAAGACGTTACAAAGCAGATAAGCAAATCTGAATAAATTAAATAAAATCAAAAGCTCAACTGCATAAAATCCAAATATGTGGTCTAAATTCCTAAATCAATCAAATCAATCCATTAAACCCTAAAACTGTATAAGAAATTAGCCCATGAGGTCAAAAGCAACACTCATGGCTAAGCAATTCATACCAAAAATCAAGATAAAAGTAAGAAAAAGATAAGAATAATGAAACTCTAGCGTAAGCGTAGTCTCACGTTCCTTCTCCGTCTCTCCGATCGTCCGATTCTCTCTCAATTAGCACTTGGAACCCTCTTGAGGTGGATGGATGGTGAAATCAGGTTTGAATCTGATATGGAGGTGTTAGAGGTGTGAGATTATGGGTTATGGATGGGTTCTCTCTAATTTGTGTGTTGATTCCCCTAATCTCTCTTGGACTATTGCAGGGCTATTTTCGTGTCTAATCTACTCAAAAACACGATCTGAAGGTATAAATACAGTGCAGAATCGAACAAACCATGAC
Organism: Pogostemon cablin; assembly: GCA_023678885.1. NCBI lineage: Eukaryota > Viridiplantae > Streptophyta > Magnoliopsida > Lamiales > Lamiaceae > Pogostemon > Pogostemon cablin. Next base: position 19,775,650 of record CM042997.1, on the reverse strand, counting down.
TGGGCTCGGATCTGGGCCGCTCGGCACCCAACTCGGCCCGAGCTGGGTATGGATCTAGCCGAGCAGGGATCGAGCTGATGCATGATCACTTGCCATGTTATATGGGTCCCATCTGGACCCCACTCGCTGGAATATGGTTGCCGAGCAAGACTGGCACGCCCCGAGCTGCCAGCCGAGCGGGGAGAGACTGCACTGCGCGACCTCACCGTTTTGAGGAAGTTACATACGGACTCTGATTTAAGTAATTTTTGCACTCATACGATCTTCTCTTCTTTAGCTTTCTATCCATATAAGGAACTCATAGAAACTCCAATATTTGAATATGTAAAAAGTCATGCAAAGTGGCACAGCCGTTCTGTTAAGTACAGCATGCGCGATGTTATCACTTTGATCATAACTTTCTCGTTTGGAATCCGATTGGGGTGTTCTTTATGTCAAAACGATCCTCTCTTCTGGGACTTTCCAACGACATATCACATGATCAAATTGGACTTCTACATAAATACAGAAAAATTATGCAACATGGGCGTGCGTTTTTCTGCATTCCTTCACACTTTACACTCTTCATTTCAACTCTGAACTTTTGATCATGTTTTACCCTTCAAAAATCACAAAAACACCTTAGTAGCCTCAAAATCGTGTAAATACTTAAACGTACATAATTCCATGCAAAAACAATAACTTCCCTAAGCAAAATGGTGTAATGTGCACACATAAAATGCGTGAAATTCTACTCTAAACAGGTATGGTTCTTAAAGCAACATCATCTCGCGATTCTCGCTGCTCGCTGCTACCTCGGACCATGACGATGCCATCCCGCTGCTCACTGTCCTCCTTTGCCTTAGTTTTCATGTTCCGACTTCTTCTAATTAGGCTTTTAACAGCTAATAGTTGAATTGATTAATGTTTCTCTTTATTGGATTTGAGATTTGGTCATGCATTCTATCACAATAATATCATCTACACTTCCTAAGTTCTCTTTTTGAATCCATTTTTGAGAAAAAATTGAGCTTTGATTTCCATGTTCTTTTTCGATGTACTGTCTAATCGGTTTCTTCTGATATCTACTAATTATGGAATGATTCAAGTCATTTGTTTCTATTCTTCTGGCCATATGTAAATCTCAATTTTCTGAAATTTTAGATGTGTGAAACTTGGTTATTTTGTACATTATAATAGTAGGAAGCTGACTGCATTATGATATTTAATTTAATATTACTAAATTATAAGTGGTGATTGATGTAGATTTTGACAATGGACATTAATACGGAGAACTACGAGTTGGGGCTGCTCGTGATAGAAAAGGCTGGCCTTACACACAATTGACTTCAAAGAATTTCTGCTTTGCCTCTTCTTGATCAAATGATTCAAGATGTAAGACTTAATTCTGTGCTAATTAATCCTTATTCTAATCAAATAATAATCCTCATTGTTTCACTTATCAAACTGTTGCACGGATCTTGATTATAATATATGTTATTTCTCTATATTATCAACGATATATTATAATTGTGACCCAATAGCTCTTTTCCAGGTTTGGGTTTAAATTTCTCTGTATTTATCAATCAATTTGTGTTTCATCTCTTCTTTATTTTTTTCCCTGAAGAAAGATAATTATAACATTTTCATATTAATTTTCAATTATCTTTGTTAGGTATTTAGTTTTGGCATTGTTAAAAGGAAGAAAGTACCTTGTTCCTCTTTTTTTTTTTTTTTAATTAAGCAACCCACTCCCACTACCAACATATATTTTCTTACTTTTAACAAATAATTATTTGTTATTAAGTTCTTATTGTCAATCAATAAAAATTTCATATATTTGGTTAATTATTAACTCTCAGTAATCATTGTTTTTAATATTCCTCACTCATAAATCAAGATGTTCGATGAAATCCTGGTATATTAACAATTTGATTAATATTCCAACAAACTATTTATAAGTCATTCCATGTTTAATTATGGAGAAAGTTGACCATAATTATAGTTGAATATTTTTTATTTGGGAATATAAAAATCCAAATTAAAAACAAATACAAAATGCTTATTTTAAGCCCATAGTTAAACAACTATGCATAGGAATTATAATATAATTAAAAAAATAATAATATTTCGATTTAGAGAAAAACTCAGCGCAATAACCAATGATTATTTTGAATTTCGATATATATTTTATATATAAACTTTATGTTAAACTGTAAATCTATTAATTGATGATGAGAGAAGGAAAAAAATAACAAATGAAAAAGTATTAATTGAGAGTGATGATGTAGGATGGGTGCTTGGGTAGAAATAATAGGGATTGTGTATGCATATATGAAATATTTATTAAATCAAAATCTGTAATGATAAATAAAAAATGGATATAGTCGGTTCATATAATACAAAGCTTATGAAATTATAATAAATTCCATGAATAAAGTAAAGTGTATGAAAATAATATTATAATTTAATGGATTCAACCATATAAAGATTAGTAAATAAATAAATTTATAAATATAAAATTATAATAGAAAAACTAATAATAAAATTAAAAATAATTTAATTAATCCTGTGCATCGCACGGGCACAATACTATTTAATTATATTATGTATCACTTTTATTTTTTCATTATAGAGGGAATCACTTCTTATAATCCATCTCACTAAAGTTATTCGGTAAAATGGTTTTACACAATTATTTCCTTAAATATAATTATAAAAAATGAGTAAAATATTTAATTTAATGGAGTAATATCTTTTATTAGATAGCAAGTCGACTATTTTACGCATTTTTTTAAAATAATAAAAATGTTATTAAAAAAAGAAGAAGATATTTACACACTTTTAGTACAGTTATTAATTACTCCCTCCGTCCATTCTTAATCAATTCATTTTACTATTTTTGACCGTTCAATCTTAATTTATGAATTTTTCTTTTTAGACATGTGGGACCCACACCCTCTACTAGAGAAAATTGTAAAATTAGTCCCGCCCGTCACAGTTCCATTTGGGTTTGGTCCCAATAGTTTTGACTTCGGTCCCAAACTTTTTTTCAGCAAAAGTGATCCCGCCGTCAACTGTCCCGTTAATTCCTGTTAGCAATATTGGTCTTCCTGGATTTAACCTTAAATATTGGGACCAAAATTGCAAAATCTTGTAATTTTGGTCGCAAAGCACCTGTAACATTCATTTTTGGTGGTAAAATGGGATAATTTTTGGCACTCAAATTAAAACCTAACCCCACCCTATTCTATCCTTATAAAAAAACTCAACCACAGCCCACCTACCACCACAACACAAAATTACAGAGAAGAAAGAAGATAAAAGAGAAGAAGAAGAAGAAGAAGAGAAAAATGTCATCTTCCTCCGAATCATCCGCACAAAAGAATAAGCAATACCTGGTTTGCTACTGTGGAAAAGCTACTCGTACGTACATTTTACAAAAGGCAAGGAGCTTTGATAGATTGTTTCATACCTGTCCCGAGTCCTTGAACGGTAGTGGTTGCAATTTTTTTCTTTGGGCTAATCAGTATGAAGTGGATGGCCATGCTCAATTCCCTCTTATGCTTACTAGGATTGACAATTGGTGTCTAAAAACTTGGAGTTAGCAACTACGTTAAAGGGCGCAGCACAAAGGGTTGATAAAATGGATAAACAAGTGAAGCGGTTGGAGGAAGATGTTCATCAGATTCGAATACTGAAAAAATTTCTTATCATAGTCCTATTGGTGACTTGGGCTCCTATCATTGTCCGAGGGTTATTCGCCAAGCAGAATATTATCCTATGATAATCATGTATGACTTTCTATTTTGTATTACGTATAAATGCTAGTATGGAAGGCTAATGTATGAAGCATAATGTGTTATGCAATATATGAATGTATGAAGCCTAATGTTTTATGACCTTTTACCATCATGGTTCAACAAAATTATCCATGACGATACAATTTAACAGCAATACAATCACATAAGATCATGTCATAAGCAACATAAAGCAAGAAACATGTGAACATAGATCAGGACAATGAGTTACAACCAACATCCTAAATCATAGTCTGAATCAACATAAATCAACAAACAGGAAAACATAGTTCAATATTCATAAAAATTTCAATAAAGTAGCAACCAACTACTTCTTCCCCTTCTTCTTACTGTTTTGTGTGGCCTTTTTATTCAACTTAGATGTCTCCGTAAGAGTATTAATATTCATAAACTTCTTACCCCCTTTTTCTATGATTTTCATACCATCTTCCTTGCTACTTTGACCACCTACATTCACATTGCATCTAATGAATGTATTTGAACTGAGAAGTGTTGTGTGTGTGGCTGACTTACAAGTGCTTGTACCCCCAAAGTATACCTGACCTCCAATGAAATTATGTGGATGAAAAGCCATTGGTGGAGGAACCCTAAACTTCACCCCAGATAGACCTTGGCTACAAATGTCTTCTGCCATCTATTATCAAAATTCACACATGTAAATAATTAATAAAAATCAATAGGCTCAAACAAAATTATTGCTTTTAATTGAATATGTACCCCAGTCATAATTCCTTCAATCTCAGTAGATTTTTTGGCAGTAGTCTTTGGTCTTGCACTAGGAGCACTCAACTTCCTCTTTCCCTTAATTAAAAAAGAATAACACGAATATAAATATCTATATATGAACATAATCTACTTAAATAGAAATATTACCAGAGCTTGTCTTCCTCTTCTTGTTGTAGGTCTATCACTCGTAGCATGAGATTCAGTCTAAATAATAATACAAAAATAATTATGATGTATTCAACACTATAACACAATTAAATAAGAACGTAAGTACAAATTACTTACGTTGATAGGGTCTATATCAGACTGATGAACTTCATCATCCTGTGTCATTAGTGGACAATCATCAGATTATGTCATCTCTACTGTCTCAGTAGATGGTTCAGTTGATCGTGCTCGTGGTTCACCTTCTCTTTCTTGTTCATAAACAGCCTCAACCTCATCAGATTGATCCAACTCATCAAATAAACTAATAGCAACCTTCTTCAACGAACAACCTTTTTTATTGTGTCCCTATTCACCACAGTATTTGCAAGTAACTTAGATTGATTGCCTTGGCATTCTATGGACACCTCTTGTTCTTTTCCCTCTAATCCCTCTAATTTCATCTACTCCTGCCCTCCTTTTGTTCTCTGGTCTACCCTTCCTTTTCCTTTTACCAAAAATTGGTGGAATGGTGGAATATACCCTGTCTTAGACCATAACTCTTCTTCATTTATTGGACTGATAGACGTTCGATAAACTTCCATATATGTGGCCACAGAATAGCACTTGTTGACATAATCTTCCACATCATGACCCTGTGCACATATTGCACTGATTGCATGCTTACGATGGATGCCGGACAACTCCCACAATGTCACTATCATCACCCATAAAATATTCTGATCTTGCAGCATCAAGGAACATAGTATATATCCTATTCTTTGCAGCATTAAAACACCTATCAATATCAAATATACAATCAACTATGCCAATTTTCCATCTTTTCTTATTCCAAAGTACTTTTTACTCCCAACATATCCTAACTGTTCACACATCCTGTCAAGATATCCTAAATCCACCTTGGAACAGTTAACAAAATCATATGTGCTTATTGTCCCTCCAATATACTCAAAATTATTTATGGTATTCCCAATCATCATTCTACCATGATGCAACTTAATAGTATACAGATTCAGAGAATTACCTAAAACAAAACATACCTGTTAGTCACAATAAATAATTTCACAAAATATTTTTTTTTAAAACTCAATGCCTACATTAATAATGAGTATTAAAAATATAAACATCTTGTCTGTGCCCTTCTAAGTTATAAGTTAAAACTTGGTGTATCACATTTTCATTGACTGGTATTCAATTTGTAGATGGTATTATACTCTACAATCATTTATTCAAAACATGAACTTATCCCACAATATTCAATTTTCTTACCATTAAAATATTCGGTAAAAGTACACTCCTCAAAAAGATTGACAAAATATATAGTAAATTTTAAAAAGCAAGAAGCATGTAGTTTCTTGTAAGCATAAAATTGATCCATAAGTAACAATCACCCGTGTCGAGAATTATTATTTTCGAAAGAAGAGTAATAATTTATCCTGCATGTATTTAAAATAAATAAATAAATAAGAAATATTAACCATGTTTCTATCACGATAACTTCCTACTCCAAAACCATGCATACAATATCAGTATATAAATTAAAATCCAAGGATAGATCCCGTTTGTCTCTTTTTGAGTTCACTCAAAATCAAATTTGGCTACTTTGGCATCAATTGGTTGCAATTTCAAAATTACAGAGTACTTAGATTGTGAGATTAGCTTAGTAAGAAAATAATTAAAGGATTAAATTAATTAACTAGTAGGATAAATAGAAGTTAATTGTGTATTAGGCTTAATTAGAGTTGTATGTAAATCCGAAGCATCTTCTAAAGAGAGGAATCGAATCAGTCCCCTTTCTTTCTGCTTTTCCACAGTTTGCCACGACTCCATGTTTGATCAGAATTCAACCCTACTGTATTGCTTCATCACCACCACCCCACATACAGAACGATGATTTATTTTTGAAAATGGTGTGTGAGTGTGTGCAAAGTAGAATAGAAGCAAAAAGATTCACTTACCGTAATCTGGAGTCGGGAATTGAACGAGGGATTTTTTCGCCACATTGTGTTGTCGATACTGTAAATTGTTGAGACGAGTAAGGGATTCGACGAGAAGAAAGTGAAGGGAGGGAATTACAGCGCACTCAATTTTGGGGAGAATTATTAGAGATTAGGGTTCATCTACAATTTGGGAAGAAATTGATTTGTGATGTTGAAACTTTGACGGAAACGCCACGCAGCCTTGTCAACTGAAACTCCGAAGGAAACGGCGAGATGAGAGAGAACTTCGACGGATCAGCGCACGAGCTTTGACAGGAACTACGAGCGGCCTTCGACGGGAACAACAGCGCAGTGCGCGATGCAATTTGGGAGGGAGAATTAGGGATTCGATTTTGGCTCGTTTGGGGATATCACGTGATGTTTATTTCTATGCACCCTAACGGTCACGTGAGCCTTTCCGTTAACATTTGATGGCTTGGGGTCAATAATGTAAAAAAATTGAGCGGGACCACTTTTGCTAAAAAAAAAAGTTTGGGACTGAAGTCAAAACTATTGGGACCAAACCCAAATGAGACTGTGACGGGCGGGACTAGTTTTGCAATTTTCTCCCCTCTACTAATACAAATAAAATATGGACATACACCTTCCACTAATACAACTACCATCTACACATAAAATAATAATATTCCTTAATTTATATGTAAAAAACAATGGATATATTGATAATAGTTAGAGGGAGTACTCTCTCCGTCTCCTTGAAAGATATTCGTTTACTTTTTATACGTGGATTAAAGAGTATAATAATTTAATGTATAGTAAGGTGAGAGAAATAATATTTTAATGTGTAGTGGGTAGTTATATTAGTGTTGAGTGTAGGGCCATGTGTAGTGATTGTGGGTCACATCAATCCAAAAAGGAAAATGGATACTTTGAAATGGGACGGACCAAAATGAAAAAATGGATACGTATCAAGGAACAAGAGTGAGAGAAATGAAATTGGGGTTTTCTCGATTCTAATTGCGTAGTCGCATGAACGGAAGGCAAGAAGAACAGGACTAAGACATCTGGAGCAGCGAAGTTCCTTAGAATGCCACGTAATGATTTTGATGACCGTCCACCGGAGGGAAACTGGCCACGAAACCGTTCAAGCCTCATTATAAATAGTAACTAGGAAGGGTGCACCTCAATTGTTGAGGTGCTAACCCGGATCCTGTGGTGGTCAAACGAGCATGATAAAATTATTGAAACAAAATGTTATGCTCAATAGGCCATGCTATATAATGAAGTTTTACAATCACAACTATTAGGGAACTAATAGAATGATTAGCTAAACCAATTCAGTGAGCAATAACCTTTTCCTGAAATATGATATAGGTGGCACCTCATTTACAAGACAATGATCTTCAAAAATAACAACAACATCATATTCTTGAAGCATTAGACATTTATAAGCAGGTATAGTTCCTAAAATACCACCTACACGTCAAGATATATAATAACAACACGCAAGGGATGACGCAATTCCAGTTTCAACAGTGAGCAGATTGCTTCTTGCTTTTTAGGGTCCACCGTATTTTTCCCATCTTTATGCTGAATGAGTAGGTCTAATCCTCGACACTATTTGTGCCTTTGTCGAATTTCCATCAAAGTCAGCAATTCAGGGTAGCCTAAAACTAATGAGATTGATCAATATCGAAATGATAGTGAACAAGCTTAGAAAAAAGAAAATGAAAATGTACCAAGACAAATTAAAACCACAACATTAGAACAAATTCTTACCGCGAATCTGTTCTTTAAAATATGTTTTTTATGATCACATTTACTGTTTTACAGTGTGATATTGTCAAAATACACTCAACAAAATATAATAACAAATTAATTCTTACTGCAAATCTAGGCTTTGAAATTATGTTTTTTAAGTTCAAGTTTTCTGTTTCACTGTGTGATATTGTCAAGGTGGCAAACTCGTCATTTCTAAGAGAAAACAGGTTTCTTGGTAAGAAAACAGATATACATACACATGTTTTTTAAAACAAAAAGGAAAAGAAAACACATACCGAGTCAAAGAGGCAATAAGATCAGAATTTGTGAAACCTGCTCCAACATTGTACATGGTAAAAGCTCCTTCCTTAAGAGTCCAAAGACAGATCACCTTCCACAACAAGTTTTCATTGCCAAGAGCACCTAAGAAATTCACATTGGGATAAGGTGCTTGAGCTTATCACAGGCTGCAAGTATGTAATATGTCATGACGTGTGGCATTTGACTTTTTTTCCTGCTGAACCTGACATGGTATAATAGGGGCATTTGTATTTTTCATTGTAAGCATTATGGTGAATTAGTAGTGATTTATGAGTAGAACTTATTAGCTTTTAAATAAGAAGAAACCTGTGTTTCATCTTCTATTCTCTTCTCTCCAGTCGTTCCCAGCAGCATTTCATCTTCATGCCTCGTGGACAGCAGAGAGACCGAACAGAGTTGCAGCAGCATTTTCCCTGGCCTCCGTCGTGTGCCCATATCTCAAAACTTCAACAATGGCTCCTAAACATCCTTCTATATCCATGGTAATGCTCTTAGTCTTATTGAATATAGACAAGTTTAACATAGCAGTTACAGAATTCTCTCGTGCGAAGGCATCTGAAGAACATAGTAGCTTTTTTAAGAGGGGAATAGCGGCAGCTTTGACAATGTATGCTCGATTCTTTCTCCCCATTTTTGCTAACAATCTAATCTCCATGGCAGCGACGGTTTTGACGTCCCATTTTCCCAGCTGTTCAACAGGCAAATGCGCAGTGCCTTTAGCAATAAATGAATATAGAATGAGTTATATATCATAATAATCACAATCATTGGCAAGAACATGCATATCATTGAAGATCCAATCATTTCAGCAAGATTTAGTTACACAATGGTAGCATGCAAGTGCAGACAAATTAGAAAAGCTGAATACATCTTATCTCCATCATGATGCAGTGCTCAAGTTGAACAAGTGCAGACATCATTTTCATAATTACATGCAAAAATCAGTATAGTAATGAAAAAGATCGAAATCCTGCCATAATAGTATTATAACTTCCTGATTCCTCTCGTTATTTTGTTAGCTTGCAGCTTATAGCTCATTCCTCCCTCTATAATGGTTTGTGGTATGAGGTCCCATTTCTGATCACAAGTCCTTCCATTGCGAACATGAGCCATTTCTTTTCCTACTATAATTTATAGATGAGCACACATCCAACTGGATAGGACTTTGCATGGCTCGTAGCTACGTACCTGTAGTTACAATTTAACCAATACAAGGCTTAAGGACTTGACATAAGAAATGAGCTGCAGTCATTAGAATGCAATCAAGTGAACCCAAAAAGATTTGGATTGAGAACTAATTCTTGTGGTGCCAATCATCAACTCAACTTTTCATCTGAGAAAAGCAATGCTAAAACAATTCATACCTGAAACGCCACAACTTGATATTCATCCTTTTTTGCCCTCACGTGATTTATTTATTTTCAACACTGTATGATGCTTTGATAATAGTTCTGCAGTTGAATAGTGTCCAAACAAGTGGGAAAACTTGAGTACCAAATCCCTCGTAGTTGAATTAATAGCATAGCCTTGATCAGGCATCCATTGTAGCAAATGAAGAAGTAGATCATTCTCCTCAGGTTGTTCAATGTAACGAGAAATGGCCATATGAAATATGTCCTGAAAGACAATGAAAAGAACACTGAATCTTGAATCTACAAAAGAGTCAACATGGTAAAGCTGAAATCAATAATGATAAACAGAAAAATATTTGTTCTTATTCAAATCCATAAAATTAATGGAGCTGAAGTAGGACATATGCTGACTATATAAACAAACATATGCTTCAAATAAAACTCAAATACAGATTGATTAGGAGATGAAGAATTGTACAGGCTTACAAAGCAGAATGAAATCTTAATCTGAGGTTTGGGAGAGGCAAAGTCGAAGACCGAGAAGTGCATATCTTATATCTAATACTGAAAGCACTATAACTCAAAAAAGACTACCTGATCAATCTTGTAGTGTGAATTGTGGTTAGACTTGATCACATCATTAATCAAGTTTATGTTGCCATTTCTCATAAAGGAGGAAGTAAACTTCTTAATTGTTGGCTTAGAAATCGACTCTGCATTATCCTGATGAAAGTAAAGGGATAATAAATATATATGGAGCATATGTACCCATAGTTATTGAAGATACTCTTAACAGAATCACACCTTGAACACTACATATGCATCTTTAAGAAGTCCACCAGCAAGTAAAGTACGTAAAATCTTCTCATGAAGAGCCTTTTTTATTGTTCTCTTGCTATACTTCAACCTATTGTATACTGAAAAGGCTTCTGAATATGCACCAGTTCTACCAAGAAGATTACAATGTTAGCACTCGAAAATAATCAAATAATAAACGTTTCCCAAATTAGCCGTTCGTTTCCTACAGAAATAGACCATCAAGGGTTTCCGCCCTTGTGGCTCCTCCACACCACGAGTCGTATCAATTTCCTCCCCCTCAAAAAAGACCTTATCCCCAAGGTCGAACCAAGAAAATTGACATCGGAACTCCTCTCGATTCATCCACCTTGCATCATCCTCTGGCAGCACGTTCCATATCACCAAGAGTTGTTCCACCTCCTTCCCGCCTTCTTGCACAACTCGACGAGCCATCATTCTCTCCGGCTCGAACACTGCCGCTGTAGGTAGCTCAATTGAATTCGGTAAGATGGCCTCAACTAGGTGGTCGCCTATGACTCGCTTGAGGAGTGAGACATGAAAGACTGGGTGGATGCGATTGCTGGAAGGAAGCTCGAGCCGATAAGCAGCCGGCCCCACTCTGGCAGTGATCTCGAACGGCCCGTAGAACATGGCAGATAGCTTATGATGTCCTCCACTTGCCAAGGACAGCTGCCTGTGAGCCCGAACCTTGAGAAAAACCTTATCCCCTACTTGAAAATTAACGTCAAGACAGTGACGATTGGCCGAACGAACCATGCGATCTCGTGCTATACCCAGATTTTCCTTCAACCTTGCTAGCATTACGGCCCTGTTTTCAAGAACCTCTGCCACCGCTGGCACCTTGCACTCAACAGGGAGATATCGCCTGAGGGATGGCGGTGGTCAACCATACACCGCCTCGAACGAAATGGTTTGAGCGGCTGATTGGTAGGATATGTTATACCAATATTCTGCCCAAAGAAGCCAAATCACCTATTTTCGCGGTTGCTCGCCTGCAAAACAACGTAAATAGGTCTCCAAAACACGATTCAATACCTCCGTTTGACCATCCGTCTCCGAATAGTAGGCGGTGCTGTACTTCAACTGAGTTCCAGACAGTGGAAAGAGCTCCTTCCAGAACTGACTCATGAATACAGGATCACGATCACTGACAATCGTTGCCGAGATTCCATAGAGGCGCACCACCTCGCGAATAAAAACCTCGGCCACCCCTCGAGCCGACAATTTCCCTTTCAAGGCGATAAAGTGCCCGAACTTTGAGAGTCGGTCCACAACCACCATAATGGTCGTGAAGCCATGAGAACTAGGCAATGAGGTGATTAAATCCATGGATAGGTCCTCCCAGACTTGAGCCAGAATGAGCAGCGGCTGTAACAGCCCCGCGGGGGACATAGCCTCATACTTGGCCCTCTGGCAAACTAAGCATTGGGCGACAAACTTCTTCACAGCGGCGAACATCCCACGCCAATACACATTGGCAGCCAAGCGTCGGTAGGTACACAAGGCGCCAGCATGACCGCCAGTAGGCGTGACGTGAAACTCACTGAGCAGCTTAGGTATCCACTCTGAATCAGCCGTCAACATGATCCGCCCTCTGTAGTAAAGCTTCCCATCCACCAAGGAAAACCCCACACGGCTGTTAGAATCTCTCTGCAAATCTCTCACCACATTTTGGATGAACTAGCCCCGCGACTGTTCGGACATTACATCCGCCAACTCACCCCAATATGGCGCACTGAGGCTAACAAGTCGCCTTCCTTCTCTCGACGCGACAGTGCGTCTGCAGCTGAATTAGTCACGCCGGACTTGTATTCGATCACAAAATCATAGCCGAGCAGTTTAGCAACCCAAAGTTGTTGTGAAGGGGTCGCGATTTTCTGAGACAACAAATGCTTCAAGCTACTATGATCTGTGCGGGCAGTGAATTGTCGGCCCACCAAATACGGCCTCCAATGCTGAACTGCCAGAACTAGCCCCATCAATTCCCTTTCATATGTTGATTTAGAAATCGTCCGGTCTGCCAACGACTTACTAAAATAAGCAATTGGTCGACCTTCCTGCATCAGCACTGCTCCCACACCCGACCCCGATGCATCACACTCCACCACAAACCTCTTTATGAAGTCGGGCATGGCGAGCACGGGTGCCATCGTTAATGCTGATTTTAGCGCCTCGAAGGCTCCTTCTACTGCTTCCGACCAAGCGAAATCTGGAGGAGCTGATATCTTGAGCAGAGCCGTCAGAGGTCGCGCAATCAGTCCATATCCTGCAACAAATTGACGGTAATAACCAGTTAAACCTAAAAACCCTCTCACCTCTCGCACACAGCGAGGTCGAGGCTAATTCACCACTGCTTGGATCTTAATCGGATCCATCTCTACTCCAGCTGCCGAGATAATATGCCCGAGGTACTCCACCTTAAAACCGCCAAAGGAACACTTATTGCGATTTGCCTTGTACTTGTCGTCCTTCAAAATTTGAAGAACCTCTCATAGGTGTTCCTTGTACTGCTGCCACGAATGACTGTAGACCAGGATATCGTCGAAGAAAACCAGGACGAACTTTCTCAGAAAGGGTCAAAATAAGTCATTCATTGCTGACTGAAACGTTGCCGGCGCATTAGTTTATCCAAACGGCATCACCAAGAACTCGTAATGGCCGCTGTGAGTGCGAAAAGCTGTCTTCGGGATATCTTCTGGGCTACTCGAATTTGATGGTAGCCCGATCAAAGGTCAATCTTTGAAAATACCTCGGCTCCGGCCAACTCATCTAACATCTCCTGGATGACCGGAATGGGGTATTTGTTCAATACAATGGCTTTATTCAGCTCCCGGTAATCGACACAAAACCTCTAGCTTCCGTCTTTTTTCTTAACAAAGGAGTACAGGGCTAGAAAACGGACTCGAGCTAGGCTGTATAATCTGTGCCAACAACATATTAGCCACCAATCTTTCTATCTCGTCTTTTTGCGCATAACTGTAGCGATATTGCCTGACAGAAACTAGACCGGTGCCAGGCAATAGATCGACGCGGTGCTCTGTCGACCTGGTTGGGGGTAGCCCTTCCAGATCGCCAAACACTTCTTAAAACTGTTGGAGCAGGTCCTCCAACTCACCTTCCCACGGCACACTCTACGACTGATCCGACACCCTCGGAGGGCCAACTTCTAAAACTAATACACACAGCTCCCAATCATGGATCTGCACTAGCTCACGAACACCAATGGGACTGCGACACAACGCCGAGTCCCCTGACAACCTTACCCTACCTCCTTTCGACTGAAAGGACATAGTCATTTCTGCCCAATTAGTCATCACCTCTCCTAATGTGGCTAACCAAGCAACGCCCAAGATAACATCTACGCACCCCAACGGGAATACGTGATAATCAGCCATTATAGGGAAGTTCCCGACTAAGGCCTCCACACCGCGGCAAAGCCCCTCCGACTCTTGTCGTCGACCATCTCCCAATTGTACCCTAAAGCGAGTGGACCTGTCAGGCAACAATTTAACTCTATTAATAATGGAGTTAGAGATGAAATTGTGGCTGGCTCCACTGTCCACGAGTATGGATATTGGTTGATCCCGCAGTTTTCCACAAAAACGCATGGTGCGTGGACTTGAAATTCCAGCCATAGAGTAAATAGGTAAGACCACATCGTCTTTCTCTGCTCCATCAGTAGTCACGACCGGATCAGCTTCTCCCTGCCCCCCAATCTCTTTGTTAACCTCAAGGCACGTCATATCGACTGCCTCGTCCTCCTCGGCTATAACCACGTTCAGCTGCCGAAGCATGGGGCACTGATTCCCCGGAGCCCATGTCTTCTTGCAGCGATAGCAAATGCCTCTAGCACGGAGGTCATTCATCTCCTGGGGGGTCATTCTAGTGAACCGAGAAGGACCCGTCGGCTGGCCCGACGAGGCAGCCCTCACGGGTGGGCCGCGACTCGCCGGTCTCGGCGCCGATGAGGCTGAGGATAATGTCGGGAAGCTGCTGAACCCGCCCGGCGAGCTATTGTACCTAGGACCAGGTGTGAACGCCGAAACTGTAGGAAGTGAGGCTCGACTGGGTGGCGGCATGCGGCTCCACGAACCATCCGGCGGTCTCATCGGACGTTCCAAACGTGGTCCACCAATGCTGATTTCTACGAGTCTTGCCAACTCCAATGCCTTGTCCAAAGTTAACCCGGTCGATTGATGGAGGCGCAAGGAATTGCGCACCTCATCAGTCAGCCCCGCTATGAAGAATCCCAAATACTGCTGATCGCTTAGACCAGGCGCTTGGCTCGCCAATTGCATGAAAACCGACACGAACTCCTCCACTGACCCTGTTTGCCGAAGTGCTGACAGCCGTTAAAAGGGACTACCGGTGAAACGAGAGTCATAGAGGTTCACTAATGCCTCTGAAAACTCCTTCCAAGACTTCTCCGGATTCCTGGATCGCCACCATGTAAACCAATAGAGGGTGGAATCCTACATCGCAACCATGGCCGCCTCCAATTTGGTTTCAGATGGCGTGTGGCAGATCTTAAATTGTTGGTTGGCCCTATCCAACCAACCAATGGGGTCAAATCCGTCAAAAGAAGGAAGAACCGATGGTGCAGGGGACCGGTCCATCCCTGGAGCGACGGCCACGACCGCCGCTGGAGGATTCATGGCCTGCGTATCGTCGGCAGCCTGCTGTTCGGCAGCCTTCCTCGCTGTGTGCGTCGTAATCGGCATCTGGTGGATCGAGGATGACGCGTCGTCAGTCGGCTGCTATCCAACCACCCCCTTCGCCGCTTTCACAGCGCTGCTCTCAGCGTGCATCGTACCGGCAGCGGCGCGGGCTTGGGTGATCGAGAGCCCCACCACGGAAGCGGTGAGGCCGGCGATCGATTTCGTGATCTCCTGCAACTGGGCCATGATGTTGGCCTGATCGGCCTTCATCTGCATAAAATCCTCAGCCATGGCAGCCTGCTTGCCTTCGATCTCATCAACTCATTGCTTGCGGGTCATCGTCATCACGGGTGAGTTTCCACGCTCACCGCACCAAATTGTTAGCACTCAAAAATAATCAAACGATAAACGTTTTCCAAATTAGCTAAGTGGCTTCCAAAATCCAATATTGTTCAATGATAAATCCAATAGGTACATCGAGGTATATATATAGAGTAAACAATGAAACCCTAAGGCCTGCTACAACAGGCCCAACTAATTAACAGCAATAATAAGTAATAGTTATATAAGGAAATCTCTAATCATGATCAATCCGTTCGTTTCCTGCGGCGATAGACCATCAAGGGTTTCGGCACTTGTGGCTCCTCCACACCACGAGTCGTATCAGACAACGAGATCCTACAAATCCATTGAGTTTGTATTTGTATTAGCATGACATACCCTTAATAATCAAACCTATTCCTCACTCTTTACAATATTCCAAGGAAAGTGAAACCTAGTGTTTAAGAAGGGTTATAATTATGATAACAGAGCTCATCCAAGGACTTGCCATGCCAAGCAAAAGATGGTACCAGATGATAAGAGAAAACAGCAAGAGATGAAACATGAAAAAGTTTCACTGGCTAATCTATGGTGAAATTGTAAGGATCAACATGACATTGATCCGAAGACACAAACTGTCACAATTCATATCAATCACATAGTAGTTACTAAGAAGTCATTCTTAGAGAAGAAGTCGTCTCGACAATTTAAATATTTGCACTCTATAATTGGGTTACCAGGTGGTTTCAATTGAATCACATTTTTCCAGTCAAACAGAATAGATGAAACAAATTTCTTTTAGGCTGCATTTGGATTAAAAAAAATGAATTGAAGGGAAGATTTAACAAATTTCTTTTAGGCTACATTTGGATTAAAAAAAATGAATTGAAGGGAAGATTTGGAGGAAGGATTTTTGGATTTCTATATACTAAAATCAATAAAGAATAGTTAAAAGGACATACAGATTTAAGATCCATTTTTTAGAATAACTAATCCAAGGAACTTTACTGGATCTATCTTTAAGAATCTAATAGTTTACTCAATTTTTGTCAAATGGAATATTAGTTTCAATGCCAAGTTTTAAAGACTGAAGCAAGAAAAAACCTGAATTTACTCTAAAAAATGTACAAAGATAAGTATTAATTTAATTTTGTAGGCAGATAAAGTACCCAAAATAGAAACGACATTTCTTTGGGCCCCAAGGACACAAGATTTGATATACCAATACCAATCATATTAAAGGAAGAACATCCATGTTAGATGATCAAGTAAAGAATCTCAACAAAGATCTAGGTGAATGAAGATGAGTATCAGGGCTCTAGAAAGTTGCATTTTCATGCATTTAATTATTTCAAATTTAACCTCTTGAGGCTGGTGACCTTTTCTGTGCATATCCTCCATTGTATGATAGGCAAGAAAATACAACTGCTCCTAGCAAAAATATTTTATTAAGATTTTAAAGGTGTTCCAATCAGGACTAATTGCTGGCTCATCCATTTTCTTCATCATCTTCATTGTATTCTCCATTTCTCCAGATCTACAATAGGCACACAACATTGTATTCAAAATAACCACATCATACTTGTCATACTTTGTCTCAAATTCACCAGCCAACTGCTTTGCTTCTTCAATTTGCCCACAGCGGCAGAGAGCTGATATCATAATACTGTAGGAGTACCCGTCTACACAAAGTGGAAAAATACATCATAAAAAGAAATGAAAATATGAATAATTAAATAGATAAATGAATAAAGGAATGCATATATACATAGTAAAACACTCTGAATTTCGTTCTAACAAAATACATAATTGAAAAAATACAAATGTTTAATATATACATTGAATGAAAATGAAAGGATTATCTACAGATATGCACTTCTGTTACTGTGTTACTGTTAGGCCTATGAGACAGTTCCAACAAGAACCAATATGTTCCAAATTGATCAAAACCAGAATCAGACTGGATTCAGCCAACAGAACTCCTACTTTAAGGTATTTCTCAGTGTATACTTAACTAACTTTAATTGTGCTTTGGATCAAAAGTTAAGATGATAACTGAAAATCAGAACCAGGCCTATGAGACAGTTCCAACAAGAACCAATATGTTCCAAATTGATCAAAACCAGAATCAGACTGGATTCAGCCAACAGAACTCCTACTTTAAGGTATTTCTCAGTGTATACTTAACTAACTTTAATTGTGATTTGGATCAAAAGTTAAGATGATAATTGAAAATCAGAACCAGAACCATAACTTTGTTGGCCTAGATGTTGGTGCTCAATAACAGATGTTCCATTCTATTTATACAATTTCGAGCATGAAAGTACAATAATAAGTACATTCAAAGTATGACCCCAATATTTTTTTTTTAATTTCCAGTATGAAATGAGAGCATATATGTCGACAACTATCAGAAAATTCTGAAACTATACCATGCTAAATATTATTAGTACATTTTCTGAGAATTAATATATATTTACACAAATTCTAGACTAAAATTCTTGAATTTCCAACTATATATACCATTTTTCACATTTTTTTGCCTCATTTCATCAAAAACCAATCGAGCTTCCACAATTTTCCCAGATTTGGCAAGGGCATCCATCAGCAAACAGTACATCCAAGATTAAGATTATGAATACACACACTTGAGCTAAGTGATTGGTTCTTGTAATAAATATAAAGATGACTTTATTTTATGGGACCAATTATCAGGGATTGATTGTGATTGAATGATGCCAAATACTTGCAAAATGTACCCTATTAATATCAGTCAATGACTTTTAACATCCCCATAATTCATATTTCATAGTGATAGGATCAGATCATCCACAAGATTGCAAAGCAACGTTAGTTACTTGTTTTTTTTCAATTTTCATTCAATTTTTGCATGCACTCATTTTTAATGATTAATGCATCTTCACCACAGCCAATCCACAAACCAAAAATCACAAAAGAGTACCTCTCATTCTCTTATCTCTTTCTGGGCATTCCTCTTAAGTTTTGGGACTTCAAGTTGGTATGTAGAAACCAAAGGAAAAAAGAGATAAATATATAAATAAGAAAAAAATTCTATAGCAAAATCAAACCACAAATGTAATCAAAATTACCAGACATCAATGTTTCCTCAAAACTCGGGTCGGGCCTCCTATTTGGGAATACATATTCGCAGTCCTGCTAGCAAATCCATCAACACTAACCAAATTCAAGAATAGGGCAGAGAGAAATCAGAAACCCAGAAGAACAGAGAGAAATTAAGAAGAACATACTAAATTCAAGAAACCATGAAAATTAAACCAATATCAAAGAGACGCATCGTACCTTTATCTTTTAATCAAAGCCTGCAATTCAGGATGGCTTGAGACGTATAGAAGATTCCACAACGAATATGCTTTGTCTTTTAATGAAAGCCTGCAATTCAGGAAGACATTAAAATTAGGGCTTTCTCTTTCAATTGAATACGCCGAATGAGGATCAACCAAATCAGAGCATAAGAGAGAAAGAAAATAAAGAGATAAAGTAAAAGGGAGAGGAGACCTATAAGACATACCTATGTCTATTTACATTTGATTTCGGCGATCGTGACTCCGGAGGCAACATGCAGCTTCAATTTGATTTGAAAACACGGAAGCGCCACGAATTTGGTGTCTGCAACAAGGAACAGTGATACGGTGGTGCGCCTGAGAGAGGAGAAATAGAACGGAAGTAAGAGAAAAGGGGAGGAAATGAGGGAGTAGACGTTTAAGGACAGATGGAGTAAGAGAGTATGTTAGATTGCCACGTATGTGAAATGGTGACCGTCCACCGGCTTCAAACTGGCCAAGCCTCCCGTTTAGACGCTTAATAGATATAGTAAGATGTAATAATATATAATATATATATATAATATACTAAACGAGGGTTTTTAACTGGTGAGTTGGCGGCTTGAGAGTGTTTTAAGGATGAGGTGGAATTTTTCCAAATTTTTGTTGGTTTTTTCTCCTATTTTGATCTCAATGTATTTCTCGATGCTTTTTTAGTATTTCAAAATATTTGAGGGGCTCTCTTGGAAATTTATACACTGCCCAAAAAAACTGACAAGCCACCCTAATTTCATCGTGGAATCGCTCTTTCTCTCTCGCTCTAATTAATGACCCCCATCGCTTACCGATCGTTTTCTTTCACATCGTCGCCACAGTCTTTTCCCTTTCGCTCAACGCCACAATCTTTTCTTTCTTGATCTAAATAATTAACCACGCTCGCCGATTGTTTTCTTTCACTTTGCCTCAATAGTGTTTTTGATGTCTCTTGCACTCCAGAGAAAATCGACAGAGATATTTGAGTAAAACATCTCTTTCTTCTCTATCATGTCGTCTATTCATGTATCGTTTATATATATTTTTTTAGATTTGAGCAGGATTACACCATGGATGGTGATCGACTCGAGCCACCTCTAAGGTCAGCGGACGGAGCTGTGTGATTTGAGCGAGGGCAAGGAAAATCTGGAGGAGTAAATTGACAAGATAATCATTTGAGTTTGAGTAAAACTTCTATTTCTTCTCTAATGTGCCATCTATTGGAATCTAATGTATAGATAATTTAATAATATCAATCTAAAATGTAATGTTTAATATAGACGACAATTTTTATACTTTGCATTAGATTTGCTTACAATTTCAATTTTTGTCTTAATGATTTTTTATGATTTAGTGATATATCTTGGTATTTTGTCTCCCATCGTGATCAAGCAGAAGTGATTTGCTTCCTTTTCTGTGGAAAACTGAGAGGTAGCTTCAAATTACATGATTTACTGGCAGTGTTTGTTTAATTTGTTGTTAGAACCAGTTTCTTTGCGAAACCCATGAGAGTTTCTCTTGATTTCCTTTAGTTAATTTATCTTGCGCAATGTATATTGTAATTTCCATCTTTCTCATTTAAACTTGATTCCCATTTGACTTACCAACACACAAACGTTTAGGCCGGTTGGAAGCGAGAAAAGAAAAGCCATCTGCCCAACACACACATCAGCGGAAAAAAAGAAAGATAAAAGAAGCAGAACACGCTTGATGATAGAATTCTGGAGCGAACTCGACAGCGCAATCACAACATTCGCACCACCATTCACGCCAATCCTTTCATCTATCCTTTATCCGGTGTGTGCCATAAAATTTGAGGAGGAGATTTATACTAATTGGAAGAGACGGAAAGAGGAGCAGTCACGATTTTTCGATCCAGGGTTTTTTAATTTCAAACTCAATTTCTTTCCAGTTGATATGAATTTTTAGATGATCTTTCATACACCCATGGAAGTTGCTTGTAATTCCATGGGGTAAACAATTTGAGTAGTTCTAGGGTTAGATGGGTTGAATTACTTTTGGGTTGATACTTGATGAAGGGTTAAAACTTGTAGAATATTTATTTGCTTTTCTATGAATTTCTTGGAGGCTATTTAATTTAAATTGTGTAATATTTATGGTTGTTTCCTGTTATTGAACAATACTTGGAATAATTATAACTTGTGTGCACAATTGAATTATTTGGTTATTTTGTATTAGTTAAAGTAATTGAATTGATTCTTTGACTAATTAGACATAGAAATTGTGATGAGTGTTATTGAATTGATGAATTATCATATTATTAATATTCAGGAAATTAGGCAATAAAATTATAGTACCTAAAAAGGAAACATGTATTAGTTCTAGTACCTAACGAGGGAGGGGATAATATAGTAAGTACCTAGAGAGGTAGATAAGTTTATTAACCTAGAATCCTAAGAGATGAACCAGATAAATTACTAATTTGCTTAGACCAAATAAGTGAATTAGTAAAGTTCAGTGACTCTTCCATAAGTATCTATAAGAATTGAACTCGACCATCAAAGTGATGAATTAATTAGTTTAATCAAAACCCCTGAGCTACTATTTCTCATTCTTGAACTTCATATTTTATTTAATTGCTTTTTAATTAATTTTGCCAATGTTAATTAGTTTTAAAATCAACAAACAATTGATATTTGTCATATGTCTTATATAATTTAGTAATTGTGAGAATAGATAATTTACCGTCCCTAGGATTCGATATTAAAACTTGGTTGCTTGCTGCTACAGTTGATATCCCTACGCTTGGGGATTTATTTGTGTGCATTCAAAAACAAACAACAGGCCATAACTAAAGTTGCAAAATACAAGGATTCTCAACGAGTTTCCTGGTTACAGTGTAAGGTCTATATATGCATTACAACCAAGAGGCTCATGTACAAAGCCTCCATAATCAAATTATTAATCAAATCTCCTGAATTGTGCCATTAATTATTCCAATGATTTGCCAATGATTTGCAGCCTAATTTCCTGCCCTAATTTCCAGCCAATTTTCAGCGAACTTTCCTTTTTTCTTACGCACATAAACTTGACTCCATTTTGTATCTCTATCAATTACCCCATCAGATGAAGCAGCCTTGTCCTTAATAATATTACGTAGTTTGATGAAGCAGCCTTGTCCTCAAGGCTGAAGTCTGGAAATTAGCACAGAAAGTCAGCCTTGTCCAACCACGTTTGCTTGTCTTCTCCTAGCCTTTCCCAACGAACCAGAACCTATTCCACCTGATCTCCAAATTCATCCAACAACCTCCTATCCACTACAGCTGCAGGGTGAAAATGAGGGTCTACTTGTCGTAGGTCTTCTGGAAGTATTGGCTCCGCTGTTGCTGACCCGATAGCTGGCTTCAACAATGACACATGAAAGATCGGATGGATGCATGATTGTGCAGGGAGCTATAGCTTGTATGCAACCTTTCCTACATGTGCAGCAATCACAAATGGACCAAAATAACATGCAGCTAACTTGGCATTCTGACTTGTGAATAAAGTTTTCTGCCGGTAAGGACAGAATTTTAAGAAAACCAATTCACCAACCGCGAGCTCCACCTAGCGACGGTGCTTATTCGCATCTCTTAACATACACTGCTGGGCACGCTCGAGATTAACCTTCAAGTCCCACAGAATTTCATCCCTCTCCAGCAGTATATCAGCCACTGCTTGCACCTGCACCTCACCGGGCAAAAATGGCACCAATTGTGGTGTTGGTCTGCCGTATACATCCTCAAATGGAGTAGTTCCAGCACTTGATTGAAAAGCTGTATTGTAGCAGAATTCAGCCCATGGCAGCCATGTTTCCCACCCCTTCGGTCTTTCGGAAGTAAAGTAGCGTAAGTAAGTTTCAATGCAGTGATTTAAGACTTTTGACTACCCATCCATCTCAGGGTGATAAGACGAGCTCATTTTCAGTGTTGTCCCAGCCTTTATAAATAACTCGCACTAAAATGAACTCAAAAATATTGGGCCCGGTCTAAAACTATTGACGTCGGAATTCCATGCAAATGAATAATGTCTTTTACGAAGACCTCGACCATAGTGTGGGCCGTAAAAGGATGTCGCAGACCCATAAAATGACCATACTTAGAGAATCGATCAACCACCACTAATGTGCAGTCAACACCTTCGGACCGACGCAAGCCTGCAATGAAATCCATACTAATATCTTCCCATACGCGTGATGGAATAGGTAGCGGGTTTAGGAGACCAGCCGGAGATTTAGTCTCATACTTACTCCGCTGACACACCTCACATCCAGCCACAAATTCTGTAACCATCCGTATTATTCCTGGCCAATAAAGATTGGCTGCCAATCGATGATAAGTGCAAAAGGTACCCGAATGACCACCTATTGGCATTGAGTGGTACTCAGTAATAAGGCGAGGCACCCAAAGAGAATGTTGAGGAATCACTAACCGTCCCTTATAGTAGAGAATCCCATGAACAGTAGTGTAGTGGATCAGCCCGGGCAGCCCCCGTTCCAAATCTCTGAGAATCCGCCCTAACAGCGGGTCAGTACGAATCTCTTTCTGTAGGCTGCCCCATTCCAACCATTGAGGAAGGCTAACGGCTTCCATATGTAACTCCTCATCAAGACGTGATAATGCATCTACTACACGGTTTGCCATGCCCTCCTAGTACACAACATTAAAATCAAAACCCAACAACTTGGATGACTAATTCTGATGTGCGGGAGTGGTGAGAGTCTGCCCCAACAATTGCTTTAAACTGCATTGATCCATGCGCACCTTGAACCCGCGACCTAGTAAGTAGGGTCGCCAATATTGTACCGCTAGCACAAGAGCCATCAATTCTTTTTCATATGTTGATTTAGAAAGAGATCTATCCCCTAGTTGCTTGCTAAAATATGCCAAAGGTTGCCTTTCTTGCATGAGGACTGCCCCAATGCCACAACCCGAGGCATCGTACTCCACCATAAAAGGCTTTTCAAAGTCCAGCATTCGGAGGACGGGGGCAGTGGTAAGGGCTAATTTTAACTCTTAGAAGCTTGGTCCGCTTCTAGGGGCCAATACCAAGCCCGTAATTTGTCCTTTTTCAGCAGTCGTGTGAGGGGGCCAGCAATGCTGCCATAATTCTTAATGAATCTGCGATAATACCCTCTGAAGCCCAAGAATCCTCGTAATGCGCGAGTGGAGCCGGGGGTTGGCCATTTCAACACTGCGCCAACCTTTTCCAGGTCCATTTGCACTCCTTTGATCGATACTAAGTAGCCCAAATACTCAACCTGAGAATCATCAAATGTACATTTCTTTGGATTAATGTATAAAGAGTGAATGTGCAATAGTTGGAAAACCTGGTGAAGATGTCGGAGGTGAGCGGGCCAAGATGGGTTGTACACGAGGATATCATCAAAAAATATCAGTACGAACTTCCGCAGAAACGAACGTAACACCTAATTCATCAAGCCTTGAAATGTGGCGGGAGCATTTGTAAGGCCAAAGGGCATTACTAGGAACTTATAGTGGCCAGAATGAGTTCGGAATGCAGTTTTTGTCACATCCTCGGATGTACCCTAATTTTATGGTACCCAGCCCAAAGGTCAATCTTGCTAAACCATCGAGCTCCATGCAATTCATCAAATAATTCTTGTATGACTGGAATTGGATACTTATCCAGAATAGTAGCCTTGTTTAGGGCTCGGTTATCGACACAAAATCGCCATAACCCATCCTTCTTACGAACCAAAAGAATCATGCTGGAATATGGGCTAGTACTTGGTCTAATATTTCCTGCCCCAAGCATTTCGGATACTAACTTCTCTATTTCATCCTTCAGCATATGGTTGTACCGATAAGGCTGCACAGAAATCGGGGCCATTCCTGGTTGTAAAGGAATGAGATGATCGCATTCTCGAGGCTGGTGGTAACCCTCTCGATGGTTGGTTAACTGATGGATATGCTGCAATGATGGAATCAAGTGCTCGAAGCTGTTTTGGCGTTAATAGCTACTAACTTGTTGCCCTCTCAGGCTCAACTACTCCGTCCATCGTCCACAACAACCATGCTTGGTCAGACAACTCCAACGCTGTAATCTCGTTCAGAGAACAACTCTTTCAAGTGAGTGATGGGTCTCCTCTTATACAAATATGTTTACTTCCTACCTCAAATTTCATCATTAATTCTGCCTAATTCGCTGTCACGTCACCCAACTGTGTTAGCCAAGAAATTCCCAAAATAATATCCACACCACTAATTGGAAATATGTAGCAATCAATACATAAAGTACATAATCCTGTGTGAAAGGAATATTCTTACAGATACCGGTTGTGCGAACATGAGAACCATCTCCTAACACCACGGGTACAGTTGATGATCTGTCCGATATGAGGATTGGGCATCATATTTGCCTATATTCTTGTCCAGATTTACAAGGGCATCTTCCACGATCGATACTCTATTTGTTAATTCCTCGATCACATTCTCCATCTTTGTCGTGCTTCGTATATCCGGCATAAATTGAATCTAACAGGTCGGACCAAATTATTAGGCACACAAGCTAGGGAGCCCTAACTTCACCTAAAACCATGGCTGAAGGTGAAGGGTTGACCATCACTTATATGCCCTTCCACACTTGCATGTGGAACTGATGTGGGACATCATAATAATCCATCCCCCTTCGAATTGGACGTCCACGAACGGCACACTCTGGGTGGCAACCCACATACCTAGGCCTACAACTCCGAGTGGCAACCCCCTTTGGGCCCACATCCGGGGTGGCAACCCTGAGCCCACACATTGGGTAGCCCCTTCCCGTGACCCATCCGGATCCGGCAGGTCAGACCAATTTGATAGAGTTAAGATGATCAAAGAGATTGAATGATAATATTCCTCTTCAGAGGCCACAACTAAAGTTGTAAAATACAAGGATTCTCAATGAGTTTCCTGGTTATAGTGTAATGTCTATATATGCATTACAACCAAGAGGCTCATGCACAAAGCCTGCTTAATCAAATTATTAATCAAATTCCCTAAATTGTGCCATTAATTATTCCAATGATTTGCGAATGATTTGCAGCCTAATTTCCAGCCAATTTCCAGCCAACTTTCCTTTTTTCTTGCACACATAAATTTGACCCCATTTTGTATCTCTATCATGGTCCTTGTTAGCATCTCAGCTGCAACGTTGCCCACTCCAACTATACCCTGTAAAGCAAAAGTATTTTATGAGAGCCCAAGTCAATAGTTTAAGGAATTACAAAAGCTTATGAACCAAAGAATCTTAAAATTTTAAACTCTGAACACTGATTAATAAAATGCCCAAATAACAACCTGAAAGAAGATGAAATAGCATAATTGTGTACTAGTAATTGAAACATTTCTAATTAAACAGCATTAAACCATGGAACTCTACTCATATAGAACTGATTATCAATGTTGATAGGTATACTTTCTAAGAAAACTATGCAGAAAAAAATTACATATCATAAACTATTGACAAGAAAAATATAAACAAATATGACGATTGAAAATTACTAATTCTTTCATAGTTTTAAATGATACCCATCATCTAAAGGGCCACAAGACTACTGTAAAGAATGTTATCCACCTCAGCACTAATATAATGCATCTCAATGTAAGAAATGTCAATCTATAGAATCTAGCAAACCAAAAATCACATTTCTGCAGTTAACTCCATGCTGCATATCTGATACTATAAATTCACATTAAATTAAAAGAAAAAAATCAAATGGATCAAGCCAATGAATAACAAAATACTATATCAATATTTCCTTAAGAGTCTTTAGTACTTTCAGCAAAGCTTTCTATCTTATCTCCATAAAATATCAATATTTCCTTAAGAGTCTTTAGTACTTTCAGCAAAGCTTTCTATCTTATCTCCATAAAAGACCAATGCATAGCTTAAAAAAATCATAAGAGAAAAAATAGTTGTGTTGAAGAGATATATTCTTAATACACGCAATCTATCAATTTACCTTCCATGCGCTGGTCATATTGTATGATCAAGTAGGTAAACCTGGAGTATTTAGGAGCCAAAAAGCACCAGTTTCAAGGCTGTCATTCCGGTATTTTTCAAGCTTGATGCAAACCACTACAGGGATAATAAAATAAAAACACACACTAGAGTAATTAAAGGTAAGAACACGAAAAGATCAAGCACATTGTTCAACATATGCAACGATTTCTCATCTAGTTTGAGATTTTATAAGTTTTTTTAATGATCACTCTGCTCAACACACGTAGTTATATCCCCCTGTAATATCGTATAACAATGTTTATTATTAAGAGTTAACATTACTTCTCCATAGCAAAGTATGCATGCATTATTCTGGAAAGTAAACAAAACTAGAGTAAGAATTACTGATTACGTAATGATTGGTAATTTTTTTTTGAATAATTCATGAATAGTATAAAATTTAAAATGATGTATTGAAGGAACAATATTTTGCACTAAGCTACAGATGCTCCAATTCAACTATGTTGTTTCTTAAACCTAATGAAGAGTAAGTAAAACCTTGATGATGTAAATCTTCTTATAACACAAGAAAGACTTCCATCCCTAGCTCAATTTTTAATATATCAGAGCTATCAAGAATTTAAAACAAGTTAGTACAGAACTGAAAAATAACTCTGAGAAAATTCGCCCAAAGTATTCCATGAGGTGACAAAGAAAGTAGTTTAAGCAGACACTTGATCATCAGTCCGACAAGGCATTTTATGGCACAAAGATTATTCTAAGTTTTAACTTTAACCACTGAAAGGGATGACTTAAAGTTAAAGGACATGAAACACTAACTTGCAAACTGATTTGGCAGCATCAGCTACTCCATGTCTATCACCTATACATAACATTCCAAAATCCAACATCATAACTTAGAAACCTAATAGCCAAGGTTTGTGAAAATAAATAATAATTATAACATACTCGAAAACCTAATACATTCCAGGAAGTGGCCACTGGTAATAACGAACATCTTCTATGGCCAACTTTTTCCTCCTCAACGCAAAGCCATGGGACCTAAAGCGATACTAATCCAAAAAGGATCATACACTCTGTCTGAAATCGAATAAGGACTGTTAGAATGAATAAGGAAAAAAGAATAAGATTAGGTAATTTGTTCAAAATAAGTACATGGATACAATTAAATTATTAAATTAGATATGATCATAATTCAAATTGATTTAAAAAGAATATGAACTGATGGAAATGAATATATATGATACTCTCTCATTAAAACTCTTTCCTCTATCTAATACCAGTCACCTTCTTACTTGTAGTTGTTTTGCAATTGAAGCGGTTTTGGACATATAATGGTAAATTTAGAGAGTTGATTATCTTCTTTTTCATCAGTTATTATGGAGAATATTGTTGTTGCTTTACAAAATATACTTCAAGTTTTGAAATCATATTACCTCAAATTAGTATGAAAATAGAGCACTGCAATCAAGTCCTTCTCTCCATAAGAACCCTACAAAATTTTTGGAAACAGTCCTTAAAATAAGAAATGAAGCCTTTCTTTGTATATACCTAAGAGGAAGAGTAGAGTGGTTGTCAATTGTTTGTTTCAGAGTAATTATGGACTTAGGGATTATGCGTTTCCCTCTTGAACAGCACTAGCACAGCTATGTTATGTACGTACTCTGTAAACAGCATTAAGCACCGACGAGGTATATCATTAAACGAGTTTTATTTTAAACTTTATCTTGTTGTATTGAATGCATCACAAACATAAACAAAGTTAGGTGTGAATGTAATGCAAAAATAGACAAATGCATCAAGTTTTATTTCAATTTATCCATGTCGAAATTAAAAACTATGCACCTTGAGTTAAGTTGACCAAGTGAGAAAGCCCCCAAGTTATAAATGTATGATGAATTAAAGTATAATTTTAGAATGTTATTATATAATTTATTATTGGCATACTTTAACTATAAATAAGCATATTTTACCTATATGATAAGCATACTTTAATAATGTCTCATAACCGTCTCAAAAAAACCCGTCTCACAAGAGAGTCTCTCTTATTAAAAAGTGTAAAAAAAATACTCCAAGTGAAAAAAATATTTTTTCTGAATTTAATGAATGAGGGTAGGGGTGGGAAAAAAATCAAAAACTCGGTATGCCGAGCGTAACGTATTGAAAATATTAAAAAATACTGAAATTTAGGTATATCGAAATTTTCGGTACGACATAGGCGCCGTACCAAAAAATTAGTTCGGTATCGGTATGTACCGATCTAAAATTTTGGTATTTCGGTATACCGAAAATAATTATATATATTTTATAATATTATATTCTTGTATTTATAATTTTATTTTAAGCCCAAATAACTTACCCAAAAATAATAGTATTCTCAAGAGGCCAAGCCCATTTAACGTTAGTACCATCCCATTTAACCATATCAAATCCAGACTTGATATTCATTAGGTTTAGTACCGAGAGGGCTCTCAATTCACGCTGCTGCACTTCTTCTTCTTCTTTCGACTTCTTCTTCTTTCAACTTTTTCTTTCAAACTTCAATCCCTAGTTATAATCCTTTTCCTAAACAACATCACACCGCCATGATCTACTCATTTCGTCTTCTACTGTGTCCATGCTGCCACTCGTATTTGATTTATATATTCTAGGGTTTTTTTCTTTTTATCTACTTCTAGACTATTCCCTAAAACGTCTATTAATCATTAAATTTCTTTGTGACCTATTTGAGATCTGGAATTTAGATCAGTAAAAAAGTATTTACATATGTATGTATATGTATTGTCTATACAATTTAGATGAGTTCTTTTGTTTATACTATAGATATTTGTTGGGTTTTGTTTTATCTTCATCTCTGTTTGATTTTTGTTTTAGTGAAATCTGAAATCCTGATTTTTTTTAGGAGCACTTTTTAAAATTGTTAAATCTTTTTAATTGCCCTTAATTTTCGACACTAATTATGTACTCCATTATTATTTCATGCACATCAAATGTAGAGCATTATCATAGTTACTATTTGAGAGCCTATACTAATTAAACAGGAATGAAAAAAATTATGTGAATTTTATAGTTTAGAATTTAATATTTAATTTTTTGGGTACAATTTGGTATAATAAATTCTCAATATGTAATAAATTTTTGGTATTTCGGTATGATACTGTATATACCGAAAAATCAACACGGTATGAATTTGACAACAGTATGCAATTTTAGATACCAAAATTTTGGTACTCCCTCCGTCCCGGGAAGTATTTCGCGTATTGGTGTGCGCGGAGTTTAAGAAAATTTTGTATTTTTATGTATAAAGTAAGAAAGAGAATATATATTTTAGTTGATTTAATGAAAAAGGTGTGTAAAGTTATTGAGAGATGTGGAAAAAGTGTGTAAAGTTTTTGGGAGATGTGAAAAAGTAAGTATTATATTGGGATATGTGTAAAAAGTGAGTATTAGTATAATGTATTTTTTACCAAATTTAGTAAAAGTAAAGTGTGAAATACTTTGAGGGACGGATGAAAAAGGAAAGTGTGAAATACTTTGGGGGACGGAGGGAGTATATCGAAACTCCGTTATACCAATATTTCTGTATCGATATCAGTATAAAAAACATCATACCCGTATTTTCCCACCCTTAAATGAGGGAGTAAATTTATACTAATTGAAATGTGTTCCCAAATTTCCAATCCAAAATCAAAATATCCCTAGCCCCCTTCATCACTCTCTGTAACAGTGCGAGCGTTCGACTGCCCGCTCTTTCCATCATTCAGGCCGCCGCTGCCGGCTATCTCTAACTCTGACCCACCCAGCGTCAGCCTCTTCTTCACTTAAGTATTATCGTCCTTCCTCCCTGGTAAGTCTGTGTTTTTTATATTCTTTATTTTTTCCTGTTAGTGGACACTGGACGATGTACATTATGTTTGCGCGATTGAGTTTTACATTGGATGTTTTAATTTTAGGTGTGTGTGATGATAAACTTTCAAATGTGAATAATTTTTTTGTCATCTGTAGTTGAATAGCAGATTACATGCTTGAATTTTAAAATCACGAATTCTATGTTATTACTCAGATATCTATTCGGTAATAGTTGCTTAAAGTTTTAGTTTTCTGAGTTGGATCGTAATTAACCAAGGTGAACTGTTTAAGTATGTGATGTAAATCACCATCGAAATCTGGTTTACTGCCTGTGGCATGCACACCATCTGTTTGGTAAAAGTACAAGCATGTTTTTTCATGAATAAATTGTATAAATGGTATAATCTCATCAGTTTTCCATTATTGGATGTGGTAGGAAATTTGTTAGACCCAAAGTATGAGTTTAGCAAGCAGTTTGGGGAGCATGAAGAAAGTGCTGGCTGAAGCAGCCATTAAAGGGGTTACTGAAGCGAGGGCCAAGATTTTTGGCCATGTGCTCAACCCATTTGGACAGCTATCCCCTTACAAAATACTTCGTAAGAAATTTATTGGTGACAGAATTGTTGGGTGGTATCCTTATGATATCAATAAGGATGATCCCAATGTCATGGCACGCGCTGAGCAAGAGTAAGAGCATATCTGGCCAGGCCATTCCTTGATTTTTGATTGATTCTTTTTCATGTGTTTGACTTTGTGCTGTGCATGTGTACTTTGTCTCTGGATTAGAGTCCTAGTTTGGCGTAGAAGATGAGAGTTTTGAATCATAGTATGTTTTTCTCTTGGTAATTTAACTTTAGAATAAACAATGGTGTCTGCATTAAATGATGAGACAACAAATGTGCCATCAATTTTATTTTATAAAATGACTTGAATCCACCAAACATCCTAATTACTTGAATCATTTCAGTTAATTTACCATGTTCTTAACTGCCCTTTTCAGATATATTGTGGTCATCAACCATCATCAAGAATCAGAAACAATTAAGATGTTAAGATAAAGTCACTATACTAAATATCATAGAAAATGAATCACTTTGCAAGGATAGATACTTGTGGAGAGATTTATTGGGCCGCAACTATGAATACTGAAAAGTTCAATGAAGAAATTAGCCTAAAAATATGATTTGGAGAATTACACTTATACACCTTTTTCTCAGTATCAATGTGTTGCATCCTGATGCGGTATTCTGCTAAACTTTTTTCCCTTGTAGGTTGCCCAATGAATGTTAGAACACATAATTGACAAAAAAATTCTTGTATCTCTCACTAATGCTGCATCGATTCTAATTTATTTAATAATGGCAGGCGATTGAACAAACTTGAAATGTTGAAGCGCCGTGGAAAGGGACCTCCGAAGAAGGGCCAAGGAAAAATTGCCAAGAAGAGTGGTCGATAAGTATAATCCCCATGAGCTTGTATCAGATAAAATTGTTATGCTTTACATTCCATGGGCATAGATAACTTGTGCATTTGCTGAACATCACTTCTCTTCTAAGTTTTGTTGTTCATGGTGAAATTGCATATCCATGGAGAATTATAGATAGGATAATACATGGTAGAATCAGCAGATTCTATTTGATTTTATTTTCTTTCGAGCTGTCAAGATGAGTGAAGTTGAGGTCAACTAACAAATCTGATTCATGTCGACATTGTTGGGTCATGAAGAATAAGATTGCTACCAGTTTGTGTAATTATAAAGATATACTAGTACATTGTATGTAGCATGAGTTAACACAATAAAAAACTAGTTAGTGGAGTTCATAGCGAGTTTTAAGGATCAATCCAGAATTTGTTTATGTCAGAAAAAAATAGTCCTTTCTTTACAAGTGGGAAAAAAATAAATAGTGTATGATGTTGAGCATGGAATATTTTGAAGATTTCCTCCATCAAAGGCTGTCCAATGTCCATTATAACCTGCCAGTTCCTGATCATGATATATGGTTTTCAAGTTTGGATAAGCTTTATGACATGTTTGTCAAGATAATATTTTTTTCCCAGTTTTCGGGTAATAGTAAGTTCATCGTCAAAGATTTAAAGCGGCTCGGATTCTCTGTGCCACTTCCGTACATCATCCTCTGTTTAGGAAATTAACATCATATTAGGAAAGGATTTTTCTTAATTATTTTTGTAAGAAAATAAAATTCCTTCCACTAAAATAACAAAAATTAAAATACGCATTAGCACTATTCATAACAAAAATTTGAGATCGCACAGAACACAGAACGCAAATAGGAAAAGGGGAAGAAAACACCGTCTACCTATTAGTGAGTTTCAACCTATTAGTGAGTTTCAATCCTTTCAATCCTTTATATTTACATGGTGATTAATATTTTTCATGATAATTTTTTTAGTGGGATTTTAATCACTTTAAACTAATGTTTGACAATATTCTTGAAAAGAAATGACGTTCAGATAAATTTTTCATAGCAATAGTTTCATTTGAATTGTTAGCTTTCTGTGTAGCTAATTACTAACCCCTAATATTATTTTATACAAACATAATTGAATAACACTATAACTCATAAGAGAAGAAAAATGCATAATGAGGACTATTTTATGAGTCATAGCAAATAACACCATGTTTTGATGAAATACACTCCGTGATAGTATGTTCAACTCATAGGTTTATTAAAACATTGAAGCGGTAACTGGGTTAATTAACTAGAACAAGGGTTAATATAATAGAACAAATCTAAAAAGTAAATTCATAAATATGCTTCACTCTTGAATAGCTTAATTCCATGGCCAGAAGACACATTAGATTCATGTCGAATAAAATAGCATTTCAGAATATGAGCCCAATTATTATTTTCTCAAGAACTAATCTATTTTTTTTAGCATTAGATTCTTATTTTTCTCCAAGCTATGGAAAATATACATGTGTTGATGGGAATCGAAGGCGTGAACTTAATTTTGATGAGAATAATAATGAAAAAGAACTCAGAAGTGATAGTGGCATTGAGATGAAACATGGTACACAACCAAATATTTTAGAAGAAATAATTCCGAGAATTGGTATGGAATTTAAAAATGAAGATGCGGCATATAATTTCTATAATGCATATGCTAAGGCATTAGGATTTAGAATCAGAAAACACAATGCTCATAAAGATAAAAATAGAAGAGTGTTTGATATGATATTTTGTTGCGACTGCCAAGGTTTTAGGCAAAACGATAAAAGAGATGTGATGGTTAAATCTCATCGCCCAATAACAAGGACGGGTTGTGAAGCAAAAATGAAGATCAATGGTCGATATAATGGTATTTAGAGTGTTATTGAATTCATCTCTGAACATAAAGGCCATGATTTGGTGAGCCCAAAAAAGATTCATATGAAGAGATCCCACAGAAGAATCTCTAATGTTCAAGCTTCAGAAGTTGATGATTTAGATAATTCTGGAATTGCTCATAGTTCAGGTTTTGCATTGTTGTCAAAGAAAGTTGAAGGATGTGAAAATGTTGGCTTTATGTATCAAGATTACAAAAATTACTTGCAATCAAAGAGAACTATAGAAATGAAGATTGGAGATACTGGAGGGGTTTTGGAATTCTTGAAACAAAGACAACTCGACGATCCTAATTTCTTCTATGCAATTCAGGTTGTCGAAGATGATTTGATAGCTAATTTTATGTGGGTTGATGCTCAAATGAGAGTTGATTATGCTTACTTTGGGGATGTGGTTTGTTTTGATATGACATACAAGAAAAATAAAGAGAATAAACCATTTGCCATCTTTGTTAAGGTAAATCACTATAGGCAATCAATAATTTTTGGGGCAGCATTGCTTTATAATGAAACTTCACCAACATTCTCTTGGTTATTTGATACCTTTGCTAGAGCTATGTTTGGAAAAAAACCACAAACTATCTTGACAGATCAAGATCCTGCTATGGCAAAAGCTTTAACTACTGAATGGCCTAAAACTTGTCATCGAATATGTATTTGGCACATATATCAGAATGCTGCCATGCATTTGAGTAATGTGTTTGCAAGCTTTAAAACTTTTTCTAAGGACTTTAGTTCTTGTATTTATGACTATGAGGAGGAAGAAGCGTTTATAAATGCATGGCCTTCTATGTTGGGAAAGTATGAACTTGACGATAATGAATGGTTAAGAAGATTACTCAAAATCAAAGAAAAATGGGTGCTGGTTTATGGCAGGAAAAATTTTTGTGTGGATATGACAACTACACAACGTAATGAAAGTATGAATAGTGTCCTTAAAAAGTATGTGAGTTATAAAATGAACCTGCTACAATTTTGCCAGCATTTTGATAGATTGGTGAATGATCGCTGATATGAAGAATTGAAAGCAAATTATAAAACATGTTACTCTGTACCAGTGGCTTCTTTTCTGGTGCAAATTTTAAGGCATGCACGTATTATTTATACTCATGAAGTTTTGAAATTATTTCAAGATGAGTTGTATAAGACTTATGATTCAATAGTAGATTTGTGTGGACAACTTAGAGAAGCCTTTGAATACAAAGTTACCTCTTATGGAAAGCATTATCAGCATCATGTAAAGTTCAATTTTCCAGGAGATCTGATATTATGCAGCTACAAAAAATTTGAGTTTGCTGGAATTTTTTGTTCCCATGTAAATCTTGTATAATGAGCTAACAATGCATGGTGCTTTAACAACAAAGGCATTTGAAGTTGCTAGAAAAAAATTTCTCTAGGGGATTGAAGAAGTTACTGCTTGCTTAGAAAATACTTCATTAGAGAGACATATTCCTATAGCCAAATCTGTTGTTGAAATAGATGATCAAAGATCTGAATTTGCATCCAATGGTGAGCAAAAAAATGAAGATAGGCTAACATCCAATATAATAGTGATTAAGGGATGGAAATTTAAAGAGAAAAAACCTGTTACATCTAGGAAACGACAATAGAGGGGTTTAGAGAAGTCTAGGAAAAAAACTCCTAAAAATTCAAGCACACCTGTTGAAATAAATAACCAGGTACTTTTATTTATTTATTTAGTTATTTCTTTTTACCTGTTCACTTTTTTTTATTTCTTATAGATTAATGTATGATATATTATTTCTCAAATTAAATATAACATAACAGGTGCAATAAAATGTTTATGAATATTGGAGAAATATTTCAAACTTTGATGTTTCTTTTCAGTCATATGGGTTGCCTTCTTCGTCTGAACCCTCTCAGGTTTTAGAATCGTGTATGCATTTTTGATAATTTATATAGTTAGTCTTTGTGTTGTAATGACTCTTCTTTTGGGGATTTTTTGTTGTAGGTTCCATCTTTCCAGTAGCAAATAAATTTTGCTCATTATTCAGAAAAAAAACAAATGTGAGATAAGCTTAACACAATTGCTACAGGTAACGACACTCATTTTTTAGTTATACAAAAGTATCTTTTCTTATACACATATTTGTCATACCCATTTATATTTACAGCAACAACTTGCAAAGACACAAGCTTATGGAAGAGCCCATTTCAGTGATTCAATTCAAGGCCAAAACAAGGAATTCAATGAGGAAAATTTCAATGA
The DNA here is from genome assembly GCA_023678885.1 of Pogostemon cablin. Lineage (NCBI taxonomy): Eukaryota > Viridiplantae > Streptophyta > Magnoliopsida > Lamiales > Lamiaceae > Pogostemon > Pogostemon cablin. The sequence goes on along the minus strand of CM042997.1, from coordinate 19,739,056 downwards.
TTAACTAATTTGAATGTTACAAGACTTTCACATTAGAAGCATTGAAGTTGATGTCAAAGCACTAATAGAATTTGTCAAAATAATCTAGTATATTATTCATAAGGTAGTCATCATAATTTCTTACAGTAAAAGTTGTTTGCAGTAATTATGTTTGGAATTCTAGATTATTGACATAAATTACATACTGAGTGGATTTGGTAATTATGTTTGGGATTCTAGATTATTAACATAAATTGCATACTGAGTGGATTTAACTCTCTCCAAAATGGGGTTGTGTGTTTGTGAAGTAAATTACTCTTTCCTGCAGTTCTTATGAAAAATGGGTTGTATAATGTAAAGATGGTCGCACTAGTGTTTTCATGGACTCTCTAATTAGACTGATAAACAAGATTCTAGTGCTTCCATGGACAGTATAATTAGACCGATAAACAATTCTTATGAAAAGTTCTTGTGCTATTGTTGAGGTGTACTCACTCGTAATTTGTATAATGTAAAGATGATTGAATTAGTGTTTTCATGGACTGTCTAATTAAACTAATAAACAAGATTCTAGTGCTTCCATGGACCATCTAATTAGACTAATAAACAACTCTATTGATTCTATCTCCAATTTCATTGCTTTTTGCCAAGAATCTGTATCTTTATCTTGCAATGTTTCATCGTAATTCCATGGGTTGATTTCATGTTCACCAGAGACCAAGTCTGATGAATCTCCCAAAAATATAAATCTATCTGGTTGTGTCACAATCCTCCCACTGCGACGAGGCATCATAGGCAGTTGTGTATCAGATGTGACACGCAGTGCATTTAGTTGTGGTATATGCTCTTGTACATTTAGTATTAAATTAGGTGTTTCCCCTCTAACTTCTTCTAGAACAATTTTACTCATGGGTTTGTGATAAATTACATAATTCTCTTCTAAGAATCTAGCGTTCGTGCTAACGATCACTTTCTGACTCTTTGGATCATAAAATAAACCACCATTCGTTTCTATAGGATATCCCACAAATAGACAAATATTAGTACACGATTCTAACTTATCAATATCTTCCCTCAACACTATTGTCGTTTGATCGTTTGGTTAACATGAACCATTAGGGTTCCATGCATTTCTAATGTAGCGGAAGCAATAAGATAGAAGTGTATTACCTTTTACCAGGGTATGTTGAAGATAAACAGCTTGTAGAAAATAACATCTTGATCTTTTACTGTATTCCCAAGTCCAATCCTAACGTCGTATGGGCGACGATCTTCAGGATCTTCTCAATCTGCTTCTCTCCTTCTATTTCACGTAAAAAATGACGCATAGAATAGGGGTCAAGGAAGTTGAGATGACTTATATATGGGCTACAATAGAGACCAGGGGGAGAAATTAGAGTCAGGCTTCCATTGGGCTTAAGTATCCAAGTTTATCCCAAAACTTATACTTAAGTCCAATAATAATAATATAGTCCACTAAAATATTATTACTGCACTACCGCTCCAATCCCATAATTATGTTATGGGCTCCTTATTATGAGCCTAACATTCTCTCCATGTTTAAGATATACAATGCACATTAATCAATTAAGTTACTGACAATTCCATTAATTAATATCTCATCCGAGAGTAGTATCACTCAACCTCATTATCATGCCGGAATTTATCCATTTACAAGATTTACATGATAATCCATATGAGCTGCTCAAGGGGACATCATCAACCTATAGCAGACACGGATTCCTTCTACAATAAACAGCATACCATAGAGAGAATACTATTTCCCAGCTCACTGAGTTTATTGATTTAATATATAAATCTCACCTCTTGATGAATCAAAGAGATAAATACTGTCTTACGTGTCGAGGTTATTGTATAGAGATTAAGAGCATGAACATTCATAATAACTGAGATCAAGTTCTCCTATATAGACAGTACAAGTCGAATGATCTCAAGCAGTCCTGCTCAATTTACACAAGGTGCACTAATGTGATTCTATAGTCAAGACAAACTAATGCCAAATCACACTATACCATCCCGATAGATAGTTCTCGTCTATCTCGGTTGTGAGCATCTGTTTATACTTTATAAGAAAACTGATAATATGATCTTCCACGTGTTGTTGTACAATATATTATCTACAGTATATAGTAAATGAACTTTTGCACAAACATATAAATAAATAATTTATAATATGCAAAATGTTTGATCATATGATTTTTATTTCTAATAAATTCTTACAAAATTATTCATACAAAAGCTAGACTTTTAATATACAATCTAACAGTTTTGACATAAGAATCACTCAAATCGGAGTTTGGATGTGAAAGTTATGCACAAAATGGTGAGACAACACAAGGCTCTTCGACCTGGACCCTCCCGTTCTGTCCAAATTCGTATTTTACACCTTAGGTGCTTGTAAATGTATTTTTTGACGTGAAAGACCCCGAAACATCAATTTGGAGGTCCAAAGAGTATAAAAGGGCATCATTAGAAGGGTTAGAGAGGCGATCCCACAATGGGGATTACCCCTACACCATCGTCCACATCCATCCCTTTCATCCATCTATCACTGTGAAGATTCATCTGTGAAATCAAGAAGGAGAACTAAGAGGATTTAAAGAGACGGAATAAAGAAGGAAGGTGATCACTAGGTAGGAAATAAATCTTAAAGCCTTAAACCCTATCATGATAAATGAGATCTAAGCAGTAAAGTGGAAGTGTACCTTGATCCATTAAGCCCTCTATGCAGAATACAAACTCTCTGATCTAGTAGTATATTGGTCTTTCATCATCTAAGCCTCCTTGTTCCTTTATGGGACCGTCGTAATCTCTTCCGATGGGGAGAAGAGAGAACTGTGTGCAGCTTAGTATATTGGGGACCATAACTAGTGCAACCTTATATACTACTTTAATCAGGCCATCCATTATCACCTAATTACATAGTATTAGGTATCTACTCATTGACCCATATCAAATAATGTAGCACACGGACTTAACTATAAATAATAACTTAATTAAGCCCAATATAATATTTGAATAGCTAATATAATTGAATATTAATATATTTTCTCACAATTAGATTATACAGAAAATATAAATTTCCTAACAATCTCCCACTTGGACTATATATTATTTTTCGAAGACAATTATATTAAGAATCCTATGTGCGCAACTTTATGCTATTCATTCAAACTACCTTCAACGATATGGTCCATCTCATATACTAACAATGAAATTACCGTGGAATTCACCAAATTATAAATCATGGTTAATCCCTGACAATCACCATATTAATATACTTAATGACATAGATCAAATATAGTGAGTAGCATGAAAATTACAGGCAATGTGATTAACAACATGTTTATTTTCAATTAGTCCAACTTTAATCTTTAGTGAGATCAACCATAATATAAAATATTACAAAATAAAAAATTAACTTTAGTGAATTCACAATGAATTCAAAACCATCAACTTTATTCAGCAAAAAACTGAATTATCCAAATCAAAGTGTCTTTAATAACTTAAAGAGCAATAAATATAGAATCTCACTAAACCAATGTATTTTAAAACTATATAACACCCACATGAGCAGCTAGCTTATAAAAATTACAGAGCATTGAATACATGGTTGATGGATCCATATGTAAAGTCTATCACAATATGCTCTACTGAAATTTATCCACTCAAAACACTTCTTCAATAATCAAGATTTCTATGTCAATATGTTTGACTTATAAGCACTCCTATCGTTAATACTTTACTGCAAACTAACTAACACAATAAACTTTATGTGACAAAGCTTCGCAACCTTTGTTTCATGTTTGAATGCTCCTTAGTGTGCTACTAATTCTGTTGTCATGGTTATTGAGCTACAAATGTTTTCTTAGTACTTTTATTTGTATAGCTCTCCAGACCAACAGAAGATGTAGCCTGAAGTGGATCTTATACTGTATTGTCATTCAACAAACTCTGAATCAGAATACTTTATGACCTCCAACAAATCTGATTTCTGATAAGCAAGCACGTTATCTTTAGCTCTCTATAAATATTTTATAAAGATCCATGCTAGAATTATTTAAATGTCTACTTAATATACCAACAACAAAAGCTAAATTTATACAGAATTCATCATACAACAACTTCCAACAATCAAAACATATAGAATATTTCTACATTTCTTAAATCAATAGTTTAACTTTAGGGCACCTGATTGAGACTGCATTTATCTCCCTTACTTTTACTTAAGTCTTATCTCATTGAATCACACTACCATCTATGTTAGTCTCAAAACAAAATGAGACAATTACATCATTAAGATAGCTGTGATTCATATATGTGAAAGCTTGCTTGAATTAATAAATGGATTTCTTTTTAGTTCTTAAACCCTGAGATCATTTAATCAATGTTTCCCTTAAGAAACATTATCTTTACATCCATTTAATGCAATTCAAAATCAAAATGTGCTACTAATATCACAATTATCTTAAAAGAATCTTTGTCAGTAATCAGATAGAAAGTCCCTTAAAATATTACATTCCTTCCCTTTTGAGTAAAATCCTTCACCAAGATGCAAACCTGATCATCTTGTATTGATTTATGTTTGCCTATTTTTATAGCACTCACGAGCAAGAATACTCGATCGTTGTAGTAGTATATCCCAAGAAAAATTATCAATCCAATAAGGAGTTATGTTCGGACTAGCAAAATACGTGAGCTCATGTTCATTGTTGTTTTTGTAAAGATGATCGGGGGGTTTGAGATTGATTAACAACTAAAACAAGTAGCAAGTAAATAACAATATCAAATAAGTAGAATGACAAGTAAAGAAAATGGATGCTAAAGTTCAAATATGAAAAACATGGGATTAGAAACATCCAAGCATACTCAATTCATATTATCATGCAAAAGGAATCCAACTTAATTGATGTAAACTAAGGGTGATCACAATTGTATCCTAAGCTCCCTTTCGGGTTACAAAGGTTGTTGATCCATTTTAGACTCCCAAAAGCACTTAAGATCAAAGCCCAACATTAACCCCTTCCATCTAGGTACTAGTTAGATTAAACTCTCCCTTTTTGTGTACTAAGGCCAACGAAAGGATTGGTTCCCCTCATTGAATTCAAATATCCTTTCGGTCAAACCCAAACTCAATGTCTAATCATGCCTTCCTAATACTATAGAGGGTCGTTTCCGTCTCACTCCAAGCAATACATACATGAACATCATGATAGCATTTAATTACCACAAATAATCCATTGATCAACAATCCATTAAACCAATAAACATTCATGAATAACAAACCATGCCATCACAACATCAAGACAATTAAACTCCATGAATAGAAATCAACATCAATTAAATCAAAAACCAATTTAATCCACATGATAATATAAATCTAATATGCTCTTCATATTCCTAATCCCACTAGAGGGATTAGCCTAACATGATAAAAGTAATAAAACAAATAAATGATTCATTACAATTACCCATAGTCTAAGATCTAAAGAAATACAAAATGAATGGATTCTTCCCTATCAATTTCTTGAAGAGAATCTTCTATTCTTCTTGATCTCCACCTCTAGCTCTTGATTTGAAGTCTTTAGCACCAAAAATGGAAGATATGATGGGTGGATGAAGATGGATGAAGATGGATGAAGATGATGGTGGAAAGTGGAAGAAATGGTGTGTGATGTGTGTGTAGATGATGGGATTTCGGATCTTCCTGCCAATTGTTGAATAAAGGGGTATTTATACCCCTATGGAGGCTTCTAGAAGGATCTGGAAATTTCTGCAGGAAAATACACAGCACGAGTCGTGCTCTGCAACACGGCCACGAGGTGGCCGTGTTGTGTCTTCTGATGCTGCCGCACGGCCTCGCCTTACAGGGCCGTGTTGGCGACACGGCTCGTGCTGCCAACACGAGTCGTGTGTTGTAACACGGGTACAGGGTGGTCGTGTTGTGTCTTCTGATGTCGCCACACGGCCACTTCTTACAGGGCCGTGTTGACGACACGGCTCGTGCGCTGGCTCCTGCATTTCTTCACTGTTTTGGCTCGTTCTCCCTCGTTTCAACTCCGAATTGAGATCCGCTTTTTCCTACATCTTTCTTATCATGTTTAGCATCCAATAAAAAGTAAAAATCTTAAGTTTAAGCTCATTCACACACATTTCAATAAAAATACAAAATACAACCAAATAACATATAAAATACGGATAAAATAATACGAAAACACATATAAAAAGACACTAAAATCTAGGTGAAAATAGCTCTAATCAACCCCCCAAACTTAAGGTGTTGCTCGTCCCCGAGCAACGAAAATGACAAATCAAAAGGAGAAATTTTCACCTAGAAAAGACTAAATGAATATAAGCAATAACACATCGTTAGCAATAATAACAACAAACTATGCTAAGTCATCCTACAATATTAAAATCATGACATGAGAAATTAACAAGTTCAATCAAAAGACAATAAAGTGTAATATAGTTCCTTTTAAGTCCAAGCCTCACAATGGATATTAATGTCTCTCAACACTCTTTTGAAATAGGGTATATCACACTCATTAATCGATTGGCTCGACTCACTATAAGCTTGCTCGCGGACTATATTCACAAACCACCAAAGTTTCAATTAATGATCAAAAAGGTCTTTAATTAGGATGTAACGATAGGCTCTTTGGTAGGGTATGGAAGATATGGATAATAGTGACTCAACAAGTGTAAGTAATCAAAGAGATGGCCAATTTCCTCAACTTCTTCACTTTTCTTTCTTCCTTTCTTATCTTTACAATCTCAAGCACTATTCATTAACTTTCCTTGGATTGAGCTTCTTTTGATGCATGCTTCCTTTCTTTGAATTTTGTTTACTTGAGCATTTTGATGTTGATTTGCTCCTTTCTTACTTTGAGGTTGCATGTGCATTCTTGTTTTGCTCTTTTCATCCTTTTTCTTGCTTGTTTACCATGTTCTTTTTCTTCTTTTGCTAATCAATCAATCATTTCTAGCTACCATCTCCTCAATCACCCACACAAAGGTATATATAAGCTTGAATGGGTAATTAAGGCTTGTAATGTGCTAAATTCACAAGAAATAGGCTTATAGGCTCAACATGGTTAACTAAGGATGCTGTTCAAGGTAGGAACATATGTGGCAATGACTATAATAACAAGGATGGCCCTAGATCATTTCATCAATCTCCACTAATCGGGCTCGATCCTATAGTCCTTGAGCAAGTTCTAACTTATTAAACACAACCGATCCACTCATGAAGAAATACCATGTATGCATGGTTGAGGCTCAAATGCTCACAAGCTTGTGCTCGGACCTTAAGGAACTTATTACACCACATTCATCTCAAAATTGAACAAGTTAAGTAAAACATGTCACAATTTTAAAGTGTAGAGATTCTTAATAATAATTTGTCATCACTTATCACCACAACATATCATCACTCACGTTCAAAAATGACTCACGACATCCCTAAATAAACCACCAAACAACCCAAAACAAGAATGAAAATACACACAACATACAAATAAGGACTCAACAAACAAGACACAACAAAAACACAAAACATGCAAAAACACAAAATACCATCATCCATAAGAAAATTAAGCACACAATCATCTCAACCCTTATTGAAAAGGAAATCCTAAGTTACGAAAGTAAACCTCCCACAAACATAACACATGAAGTAGCATGCTAGTCACAACAATCCAAATCAAAATCAATTCATTTCAAGTAATAAAATGATAAAGTGTAGAGTACTCCCTCGATAGGCATTTGGTAAGGAAAGCGTTAGCTCCAAGCTCTATCATGCTTCCAATACCTCTCATTCATGCTCAAACACTCAACAAACACCATTATTTCAAGAATTTCATTATAAATATGGACTATCATGCACTTCAATACCACCAATCATACCAAAATCAACCCAAACTCATGAGAAAAATTTTAAAATTGACCCAATTTTACAAGAATCCTAATTCAGGTGGTGAGTCACACCACACACTCTCCCCCCAAACTTAAATCGAAACAAGAGTTGAGACTTAAGTTTGCAAAAAGTGGTGAGACATACCCTTGTAGTTTCCATTGATGATCTTCTTGTTGAGAAGTAACCGCATCCACACAACTCAAGCTATATTCACCATGCACTAGCGCCCCCCAAACTTAGCTCGAGACAAGAGTCACGAATTAAGTTTGCAACAAGTGGTGAGACATGTCGACTTGAATCCATGAAGCATTTCTCTTTTCTTCAATGAGCATTTTTCTCCATGAACACAATCAACCTACAAGTCCAAAATACAAAACAACAAAACCACAACATTTATTGAAAGTACTAAAATAAAACAATAAAGATAGTGATGGGGTGCCTCCCATCGAGCGCTAAGTTTAACGTCTTCAAGCTAGACGGAAAATTTCAAACTCATCGGAATGGCCATGGATAACGGTCGTCCTTGCCACCATACTTTAATCTTTGCGCTTCTTCATCTATTAAGTACTTGTGGCAAGCAATGGCCTCGTTGGCACTCTTAAGATTGAGCTTGAAATTGCCAACTATCCTTGCATGACATTCCATTGTCCTCTCCATTCTAGCAAACCACTTATTCCTCCTTTCAATGAATATCCCCAAAGTTTCTTCCAACTCTCTTTTGTCCCTAAGAATTTGTGAGGTATCAAGAGGTAAGACAAAGTCAATAGAAACAATGTCAAGAAAATCATTGCAACTTAAAGAGTTTAAGGATTTAGGAATGCTCATTTCACTCTTCAAGTCCTCTTCATTTGCTTCCATAACTTGCTCGTCTTCCTCTATTTCATTGGCCTCAACTGGCTCTTCAATCTTCTCACTTGATTCATTTACCACCAAGTTCTCTTCTTCCTCCAACAAAAATAAGCATTCATCAATTATCTTCTCTTCTTCCCTTTTATCCTTCATAGAATCTCCCTCTTCAATTTGTTGCGAATTGTTCAAAGAACTTACAAGTTGGCTCATTTGATACTCAAGGGAGTCCATCCAATCATCCATCTTCTTCTCACTTTCATCGATTCTAGCTTCAAACTCGAAATCTTTTCTTTCCATATAAGCCCTTGTATCTTTCATGAATGCTAACAATGTATCCTCAAAGGTCGACTTCTCTTCTTCATTAGATGGCTTGGCACTTGCATCAAAACCTTGATATCCTCCTTGGCGATTCTCTTGACTTGGTGGATAATTCCCTTGAAAACTTCCTTCATAGGTATTTTGAAAATTCCCTTGGAAACTACCCACTCCTATGAAAGGATAATCTTCTTCTTGAGGATTGATAGGACTCGATTGAGAAATTTGGCCTTCACTTCCTTGAGAACATCTTCTAAATAATTCGAGTAAGGCATAATTTTGGAACGGAGAAGAAACTTTGAAATTCGGAGTGGAATAAGTGTATCCTTGTTGTGGTTGGAATGTGTTTCCATTGTAAGCTTGTGGCCATTCATCATATCCACCATGATTGTAGTATTGAGAGTGAACTTGACTCATTTGGCAATCATATCCATAGTAACTCTCATTTATGTAGCCTTTTTGTTGTGGAGGAGGAACTCTTGCATATTGATTTCCATAATAACCACTTGTTCCATCCATCCATCTAATGCTTTTCTCCACAAAGTTTACTACAATCTTCCTTCAACTTTCTATTTTTGGGCTTTGTTCTTCCTCCCCTTCTTTCAAGGTAAGAGTACCTATCAAAAAGAATAAGTAAGAACAAAATTTTTCAAAGCAAATATAAGAAATAAAACAAGATAAAAAATGTCCTTATCAAGAACAACTAAAACAATAACACAGTACTCGACTAGTCCGTCAAACTCCCCTTTGGCAACGGCGCCATTTTCTTGTTTGCCTATTTTTATAGCACTCACGAGCAAGAATACTCGATCGTTGTAGTAGTATATCCCAAGAAAAATTATCAATCCGATAAGGAGTTATGTTCGGACTAGCAAAATACGTGAGTTCATGTTCATTGTTGTTTTTGTAAAGATGATCGGGGGGTTTGAGATTGATTAACAACTAAAACAAGTAGCAAGTAAATAACAATATCAAATAAGTAGAATGACAAGTAAAGAAAATGGATGCTAAAGTTCAAATATGAAAAACATGGGATTAGAAATATCCAAGCATACTCAATTCATATTATGATGCAAAAGGAATCCAACTTAATTGATGTAAACTAAGGGTGATCACAATTGTATCCTAAGCTCCCTTTCGGGTTACAAAGGTTGTTGATCCATTTTAGACTCCCAAAAGCACTTAAGATCAAAGCCCAACATTAACCCCTTCCATCTAGGTACTAGTTAGATTAAACTCTCCCTTTTTATGTACTAAGGCCAACGAATGGATTGGTTCCCCTCATTGAATTCAAATATCCTTTCGGTCAAACCCAAACTCAATGTCTAATCATGTCTTCCTAATACTATAGATGGTCGTTTCCGTCTCACTCCAAGCAATACATACATGAACATCATGATAGCATTTAATTACCACAAATAATCCATTGATCAACAATCCATTAAACCAATAAACATTCATGAATAACAAACCATGCCATCACAACATCAAGACAATTAAACTCCATGAATAGAAATCAACATCAATTAAATCAAAAACTAATTTAATCCACATGATAATATAAATCTAATATGCTCTTCATATTCCTAATCTCACTAGAGGGATTAGCCTAACATGATAAAAGTAATAAAATAAATAAATGATTCATTACAATTACCCATAGTCTAAGATCTAAAGAAATACAAAATGAATGGATTCTTCCCTATCAATTTCTTGAAGAGAATCTTCTATTCTTCTTGATCTCCACCTCTAGCTCTTGATTTGAAGTCTTTAGCACCAAAAATGGAAGATATGATGGGTGGATGAAGATGGATGAAGATGGATGAAGATGATGGTGGAAAGTGGAAGAAATGGTGTGTGATGTGTGTGTAGATGATGGGATTTCGGATCTTCCTGCCAATTGTTGAATAAAGGGGTATTTATACCCCTATGGAGGCTTCTAGAAGGATCTGGAAATTTCTGCAGGAAAATACACAGCACGAGTCGTGCTCTGCAACACGGCCACGAGGTGGCCGTGTTGTGTCTTCTGATGCTGCCGCACGGCCTCGCCTTACAGGGCCGTGTTGGCGACACGGCTCGTGCTGCCAACACGAGTCGTGTGTTGTAACACGGGCACAGGGTGGTCGTGTTGTGTCTTCTGATGTCGCCACACGGCCACTTCTTACAGGGCCGTGTTGACGACACGGCTCGTGCGCTGGCTCCTGCATTTCTTCACTGTTTTGGCTCGTTCTCCCTCGTTTCAACTCCGAATTGAGATCCGCTTTTTCCTACATCTTTCTTATCATGTTTAGCATCCAATAAAAAGTAAAAATCTTAAGTTTAAGCTCATTCACACACATTTCAATAAAAATACAAAATACAACCAAATAACATATAAAATACGGATAAAATAATACGAAAAAACATATAAAAAGACACTAAAATCTAGGTGAAAATAGCTCTAATCAACCCCCCAAACTTAAGGTGTTGCTCGTCCCCGAGCAACGAAAATGACAAATCAAAAGGAGAAATTTTCACCTAGAAAAGACTAAATGAATATAAGCAATAACACATCGTTAGCAATAATAACAACAAACTATGCTAAGTCATCCTACAATATTAAAATCATGACATGAGAAATTAACAAGTTCAATCAAAAGACAATAAAGTGTAATATAGTTCCTTTTAAGTCCAAGCCTCACAATGGATATTAATGTCTCTCAACACTCTTTTGAAATAGGGTATATCACACTCATTAATCGATTGGCTCGACTCACTATAAGCTTGCTCGCGGACTATATTCACAAACCACCAAAGTTTCAATTAATGATCAAAAAGGTCTTTAATTAGGATGTAACGATAGGCTCTTTGGTAGGGTATGGAAGATATGGATAATAGTGACTCAACAAGTGTAAGTAATCAAAGAGATGGCCAATTTCCTCAACTTCTTCACTTTTCTTTCTTCCTTTCTTATCTTTACAATCTCAAGCACTATTCATTAACTTTCCTTGGATTGAGCTTCTTTTGATGCATGCTTCCTTTCTTTGAATTTTGTTTACTTGAGCATTTTGATGTTGATTTGCTCATTTCTTACTTTGAGGTTGCATGTGCATTCTTGTTTTGCTCTTTTCATCCTTTTTCTTGCTTGTTTACCATGTTCTTTTTCTTCTTTTGCTAATCAATCAATCATTTCTAGCTACCATCTCCTCAATCACCCACACAAAGGTATATATAAGCTTGAATGGGTAATTAAGGCTTGTAATGTGCTAAATTCACAAGAAATAGGCTTATAGGCTCAACATGGTTAACTAAGGATGCTGTTCAAGGTAGGAACATATGTGGCAATGACTATAATAACAAGGATGGCCCTAGATCATTTCATCAATCTCCACTAATCGGGCTCGATCCTATAGTCCTTGAGCAAGTTCTAACTTATTAAACACAACCGATCCACTCATGAAGAAATACCATGTATGCATGGTTGAGGCTCAAATGCTCACAAGCTTGTGCTCGGACCTTAAGGAACTTATTACACCACATTCATCTCAAAATTGAACAAGTTAAGTAAAACATGTCACAATTTTAAAGTGTAGAGATTCTTAATCATAATTTGTCATCACTTATCACCACAACATTGTTGGCTTTCGATCGTTTGGTTAACATGACCCGTTTGGGTTCCATGTATTTCTAACAAGCAGCGGAAGCAAGTAAACATGAAACGCATTACCTTTCACCAAGGGTTGATGTAGAGGTTGAATTCTCGCTGGCAGTCTGCGCAGTCCCACGAGAATAGCCATAAGTTCCTCTTCTGATGTCGGAATTGAGTAATCTTTATGCTCAGATGATCCTCTCTTCGACGGCTTTCCATCAGTATATAATACATCAAAATCGAAGAACTGTACGATTTTATATGAATTTTGGAACATGACGAACTGCAGCAGCAAACGACCTTCCGGTCTTCTGCTGTATGTCCCAAGTCCGATCTCGACGTCGTGTGGGCGACGATCTACGAGACCTACTCAATCTGCTCTCAACCCTCATCACACGTGAATAATGAATTAGATTAGGGTTCCAGATAAGCTGAGGTGACTTATATACATGGGCTACAGCAGGGACCAGGAGGAGAAATTGGGTTGGGCCTCCATTGGGCTTAAGTATCCAAGCTTAGCCCAAAGCTTATACTTAAGTCCAATAATAATAATATATTCCACTAAAATATTATTACTGCACTACCGTACCAATCCCAAAATTACGTTTTGGGCTCCTTCTTATTATGAGCCCGTTAGTCTCCCCATGTTTAAGATATACAATGTCCATTAATTAATATAAGTTACTGACAACTCAATTAATTAATATCTCATCCAAGAGTAGTACCACTCAACCTCATTATCATGCCGGAATAAATTCCACCTGCAGGGTTTACATGATAATCCTTATGAGCTCCTCAAGGGGACATCATCAACCTATGACGGACACGGATTCCTTCTACAATCAACAGCACACCATAGATACAGCACTATTTCCCAACTCACCGAGTTTATTGATTTAATTGCATCTAAATCTCACCCATTGATGAATCAAAGAAATATATACTGCCCTACGTGTCGAGGTTATTGTATAGGGATTAAGAGCACGAACATCCATAATAACAGAGATCAAGTTCTTCTATAAGTCAGTATAAGTTGAACGATCTCATGTGGTCCTGCTCAATACACATAAGTGCACTAGAGTGATTCTATAGCCAAGACAAGCTAATACCAAACCACACTACAACCATCCCGATAGAGAGTCCCCGTCTATCTCGGTTGTGAGCATCTGTTTATACTTTATAAGGAAATCGATAATATGATCTTCCGCGTGTTGTCGCACAACATATTATCTACAGTATAAAGTAAGTGGACTATTGCATCGAACATATAAATAAATTATAAGATGCAATCATTTGATCATATGATTCTCATTTCAAATTAATTGTTATAACATTGTTCATACTAAACCTAGACTTTTAGTATACAATCCAACAATCTCCCACTTATACTAAAAGACTATGTTGTTATGTCTTCCGCCATACATCTGATTCCCACTCCCACTACACGACCATTAAAAGCTCTCGCCTTAAGGTCATTGTTAATAGATTTACTAGGTTATCATCCGATGCAATCTAGGTGACAACAACCTTCCCCTCATCATACGATTTCTCGTAACAGGTGGTACTCGCGCTCCATGTGTTTAATTGCCTTATGGACTTGTGATTCCTTCAAGTTTGCAACTGCACCAATATCATCAATATAAATTTTGATATCCTTGGGCAAACTTAGAAACACTACAAAGTCCATCATGAAGTTTCTAGAGTCATACAGATACATTGGTTGCCTCATAGGCTCCAATTTATCATCTTTCCATATGGAGTCCGAAGTCTGAAATATATTTCTATATAACACTCCTCCACATTATGACTCAACTTCCTAAAATTAAACACATAACCTTGAGGTGGATTTACTGCCGTCCAATCTGACTAAAAAATCTGAATCTATGTAATCCACAAGAAGCAGTGAATCTGCCCAGTAAGCTTACATATAATTTCCAGTCCTTTTCAGGCACTTCATATATGTCTTACCACAGTTCATCATTCTTGTTCCGGGTTACGTTGATACCCACTGTTCATGCATTTAGCAAAACAGATATCCATACTCATGTATAGCATTCCTTAGATTAGGCTTCCTCATTTGCCGAAGCATAAGGAACTGCTTTCATCTCCTTTATCTTCCTTTTGTGTCTCAAGACACATTTCCTTAGATAAAGTCACATGCTAAAACGAGTAAGGATTGTATCATTTCATGAAGCTTGAGATAAGCATAACATCCTTTCTTGTGATCCGTATTACCGTGATCAAAAGGATATTTTTGTTCCTCTTAAGTCCTTCATCTTATACCGCTTTATTAACCATACCCCATACGCCCGATAATACTCTTTCATTGTCTCCAATGAGCAAGATAATATCTATGTATAGTACAAGTAATACCACCACGTTTCCATCACTCTTTTCAATACACAAGACACATCCGCGCATTGAATAAATCCATATCTTTGGATTTCCTCATCAAAACGGATGTTTCATGATCTTGAAGCTTGCTTTAGTCCATCGATGGACACTTTTAAGCTTCCTATCACAATGCTCTTAGCCCTTTGCAATAAATCACTCTGGTTGCTTCACATAGATGTTTTCATCAAGGCTTCCAATTAGGAAAGTTGTCTTGACATCTATTTGCTATCCCTCATATTCCATATGAGTAGCAACATATAAAAGAATCCGGATCAATATAGGCACAGCTACCGGCGAACAGGTTTTCTCATAATCGAACCCTTTCTTTCTGAGTATACCTTTTCGCAACAAGCTTGCTTCCAAGGTTTTCACCTTATGCTATGATCCTCTTTTATTCTTGTATGCCCGCTTCCAATGGCTTTTACGCCATTTAGCGGCTCTACTAGCACCCAGATTTAATTCAGAATCCATCGATTCTAATTCAACATTCATTGCAATTAGCTAAGATTCTGCATTTCTATCTTGTAGTGCTTCGTCGTATCCTTGGGTCCATTCCATATTTACTAGGGACCAAGTCTCACGACTCTCCCAAAATATATATCTTACGGGTTGTCGAACAACCCTCCCACTACGACAGGGCACTACATGCAATTGTGTATCAGACGTGACAAGCGTTGCAGTCTACCTTGTGGTATATCCTCTTGTACACTTGGTACTAATACTTTTTGTTTTCCTCTCACTTCTTTTAGAACAACTTATACATGGGTATTTGATTTATTACATAGTCATTTTTCCAAAAATCTAGTGTTTATGTTAACAATCACTCTTCGATCTTGTGGACTAAATAAATCATCCTTCATTTTTCTAGGATATCCCACAAACAGAAAAACATTCTTACGAATTACTGTTCCTAGGGCATATCCATAAAATGAATTTAGTAATTCCAAATAATTCATCATCTATCTAATCACTACCATAAGAGTGCTATTCCTTCTATTCGTCACACCATTAAGGTGGGAGATTCATTTCTGAAGGTACCTTTCTCTTACTAGATTAGAAGACTCATTATTAATTACTATTTGTCACATCCAGGGGATAAACATGATTTCAGAGTATACAAATTGTTCACCAACGTACCATAACAGATTACAACTCTATCCTTCATTATAATGACCATGTCATTTAAATGAAATGGAGTATCCATCTATTAATGCATAGAAACCGAAATCAAATTCTTTCTATGAAAACGTACGTAAAGACAATTTCATAAAATCAAACGTTTATTCATATCGCAAGATAAATAAACAACTCCCACTGCAACAACCACTACTCTCGTAGTATTACCCATGTACATAAAAATCTCATCATCACTTAGTCGTAGGCTTTTAGTGATTCCTGTATCTACACACAACGTGTTAGTAGATGCCATCACTAATCACGATTCAACGACTAGTGAATGAGATACAAGTCTTGTTCACATCTTGATGAAATTGAATTTCCTTTGCCACATGTTTTGTCAGAAATTCCCCACCATATATAACCTCTTGTAATTTAGGAGAAACTTACTCAAAACATCTAGGCAATTATGGAGAATAAAATTGACTTAGGTTTCCCCTTCAACTTTTATTCCATGTATCCAATTCATTCATCAAATTCAATCATGACCTACCACCTTTTAACTTACTCAAGTATCTGAAGAGTTACATGAGACCATCATATTTCTATGAACCTCTCACCTCCCCACTAGAGACTTTAATAGGCATCATGAACATCCTTAAGGGAGAACACATTTTTATTTTCTTAAGCAGTAAAATCAAAACCAAGATTCTTTTCTAATCATCTAATTTTGGACCAGTAAATATAATTTCTTTTAGTTAACAATAAGAGAGATAAAACCATTTGAAATTACAGAGAATCATAAATAAATATACCGATCAAATCTTCAAATTTTATCCTTTTATATTGATTCCCTCAAAACAATATAAAAATAAAATTCACCGACATCTCAAGCACCGTGAGTCTGCAAGCCACGTTAGTGTGGACGTTTACAAACCCAAACATTTACAAGAGAAGGTTATACCCATTAATTTCATTTGTCAACCTAACTTTATGACAAAATAATTAATAGTCGGTTCCTCTTTAGCCATGCAAATAATAGCAGTGACTCCGTTGGGGAGGATACTAATTATTTACACCTAAGTGTACACCATTATTTGATCCCAAGTCCACTGCGCGAGCTTGTGTGCCTTACAGTTGGAGAAGTACACACGCGCTCGGATAGCTTCCTACAATCATCAATTATAAGTTTGTACCAGTGAGCCCCACATAAACTCATCCGTTAGGGAGGAAGGCCTATTGCCAACACGCAAGTTCATGTGCCACATTACAAACAATAATTATGTAATGAAGTCTGTACCAGTGATTTGTGAATAAACTCATCCGTTAGGGAGGAAGTCCTATTGCCAACACGCAAGTTTACTCACATCACTTACAAACCAATAATGGAGGCTGCGGGAATTTTTACCAATTCCCTCTCCCACTTAGTTATTTAAAACCGAGGGTTTTTACATGCATATAATATTCGGAATAATATACGCAATCCTAGCATGCTCCTATCACGGCACATAAGGCAGTAAATCCCAAAGAGTCATGCATACATATATAACAATAATCAATAATTAAATCAATCATTAACAGTTATATATCAGCGAATTCGATTGTTCGCCATCAGGCACGAATATCAGCAAAGACTTCCAAACTATCAAACTTTTGAAATTTCCAGATTGTCCAATTTTCGAAACCATCGATATCGACCGTCGATGTCGTCCAGATTATCAAAATCATCGATATCGACTAGATTATCAAATATTCGAAAAAAATCAAGATTATCAACATTCCAAAACTATCGATATCGATCGTCGATATCGTCTAGATTATCGAAATCATCGATATCGACGAGCAACCATATACAACAATAATAGATAATTAAATCAATTATGTCAGTTATATATTAGGAATTAATTCAACATCCATATATAACAATAATAGACAATTAATTATAGCAGTTATATATTAGGAATTAATTCGACATCCATATATGATAATAATAGATTATTAGATCAATTATAGCAGTCATATATTAGGAATTAATTCGACATCCATATATAACAATAATATACAATCTATTATGACAGTTATATATTAGGAATTAGTTTTCCTAAAATTGGATGTCTTATCCAACACTCTAGCAATACATGCATATAATATACCAAATATAATACGCAATCTAGCATGCTTCTATATAAGACAATAAATCATAGAGATCAGGCATCCATATATATATAACAATAATAGACAATTAAATCAATTATGACAGTTATATATATTAGGAATTTAAACGCCTCTAAATTTTAATGTCTTGTCCGACACTCCTACTGTGGAATCGATGCCTTACGCAACAAGCAGGATTGCTTGTGCCCCAAGACGTCCATCGTCATATCCCACCATCAATCGTGTCAGGGAGCGCTCCAAGTGCCTTGACGAGCGCCCCTCGCCCGGACTGTCGCTCGTCCAAGGGCCTACTTGCATGGAACCAAGTTCAGCCCAACGCGCAACACCAAACTACACCAACTCTCGTTCGTAGTTCGAAACTGCAAAAATCTCAGAATCCAATCTCCACCGTCCAGAATCTATAACTAAAAGTTCTGAACATACTGTCCAAATTACAGGTCGATCCAACGGTTATTTTGAGATAAACGGCTCTTTTCCCTCGACTACGCAAAACAGAATCGGCCAAATATCTGCTTCTGTTTTCAGCGTAATCCCAGCACGACAAAGCTCCAAATTCAATCTCCACCGTTCAGATTGTACATCCACAAGATCTGAACGTGCTGACCAAATTACAGCTCGATCCAACGGTTAATTTCTGAGGAACGGCTCTTTTCCCTGGACTGCGCAAAACAGAATCGCCCAAAAATCTGCTTCTGTTTTCAGCGTAATCCCAGCAAGAAAAAGCTCCAAATTCGATCTCCACCGTTCAGAATGTACATCCACAATATCTGAACGTGTTTACCAAATTACAGCTCGATCCAACGGTTAGTTTGTGAGAAAAGGCTCTTTTCCTTCGACTGCGCAAAACAGAATCGCCCAAAAATCTGCTTCTGTTTTCAGCGTAATCCTAGCACGAAAAAGCTCCAAATTCGATCTCCACCGTTCAGAATGTACATTCACAAGATCTGAACGTGCTGACCAAATTACAGCTCAATCCGACCGTTGAAACTCCGGTTATTGCCTCTGCAATATCACTGCGCTGGATTTTCTCTCAAAAACGTGATTCTATTTTTGCCCTCTTTTTCTTCCTTGCATGTGAAATTGACGAACAGTTTTCGTCGAATCCTCTCACACACAACCATGGACGAATAGATATGATACAGGGTATATATCACATAGGGATATTCATGGTTTGTGCAATAAAACCAAAACCCTAAACATGTGATCCTAATTCCGAAAAATTAATCACATAAACCCTAGCCTAACGTGTCACGCTTCACCACGAAACCGACGCTCTGATACCAATTGTTGGCTTTCGATCGTTTGGTTAACGTGACCCGTTTGGGTTCCATGTATTTCTAACAAGCAGCGGAAGCAAGTAAACATGAAACGCATTACCTTTCACCAAGGGTTGATGTAGAGGTTGAATTCTCGCTGGCAGTCTGCGCAGTCCCACGAGAATAGCCATAAGTTCCTCTTCTGATGTCGGAATTGAGTAATCTTTATGCTCAGATGATCCTCTCTTCGACGGCTTTCCATCAGTATATAATACATCAAAATCGAAGAACTGTACGATTTTATATGAATTTTGGAACATGACGAACTGCAGCAGCAAACGACCTTCCGGTCTTCTGCTGTATGTCCCAAGTCCGATCTCGACGTCGTGTGGGCGACGATCTACGAGACCTACTCAATCTGGTCTCAACCCTCATCACACGTGAATAATGAATTAGATTAGGGTTCCAGATAAGCTGAGGTGACTTATATACATGGGCTACAGCAGGGACCAGGAGGAGAAATTGGGTTGGGCCTCCATTGGGCTTAAGTATCCAAGCTTAGCCCAAAGCTTATACTTAAGTCCAATAATAATAATATATTCCACTAAAATATTATTACTGCACTACCGTACCAATCCCAAAATTACGTTTTGGGCTCCTTCTTATTATGAGCCCGTTAGTCTCCCCATGTTTAAGATATACAATGTCCATTAATTAATATAAGTTACTGACAACTCAATTAATTAATATCTCATCCAAGAGTAGTACCACTCAACCTCATTATCATGCCGGAATAAATTCCACCTGCAGGGTTTACATGATAATCCTTATGAGCTCCTCAAGGGGACATCATCAACCTATGACGGACACGGATTCCTTCTACAATCAACAGCACACCATAGATACAGCACTATTTCCCAACTCACCGAGTTTATTGATTTAATTGCATCTAAATCTCACCCATTGATGAATCAAAGAAATATATACTGCCCTACGTGTCGAGGTTATTGTATAGGGATTAAGAGCACGAACATCCATAATAACAGAGATCAAGTTCTTCTATAAGTCAGTATAAGTTGAACGATCTCATGTGGTCCTGCTCAATACACATAAGTGCACTAGAGTGATTCTATAGCCAAGACAAGCTAATACCAAACCACACTACAACCATCCCGATAGAGAGTCCCCGTCTATCTCGGTTGTGAGCATCTGTTTATACTTTATAAGGAAATCGATAATATGATCTTCCGCGTGTTGTCGCACAACATATTATCTACAGTATAAAGTAAGTGGACTATTGCATCGAACATATAAATAAATTATAAGATGCAATCATTTGATCATATGATTCTCATTTCAAATTAATTGTTATAACATTGTTCATACTAAACCTAGACTTTTAGTATACAATCCAACAAACATATCATCACTCACGTTCAAAAATGACTCACGATATCCCTAAACAAACCACCAAACAACCCAAAACAAGAATGAAAATACACACAACATACAAATAAGGACTCAACAAACAAGACACAACAAAAACACAAAACATGCAAAAACACAAAATACCATCATCCATAAGAAAATTAAGCACACAATCATCCCAACCTTTATTGAAAAGGAAATCCTAAGTTACGAAAGTAAACCTCCCACAAACATAACACATGAAGTAGCATGCTAGTCACAACAATCCAAATCAAAATCAATTCATTTCAAGTAATAAAATGATAAAGTGTAGAGTACTCCCTCGATAGGCATTTGGTAAGGAAAGCGTTAGCTCCAAGCTCTATCATGCTTCCAATACCTCTCATTCATGCTCAAACACTCAACAAACACCATTATTTTAACAATTTCATTATAAATATGGACTATCATGCACTTCAATACCACCAATCATACCAAAATCAACCCAAACTCATGAGAAAAATTTTAAAATTGACCCAATTTTACAAGAATCCTAATTCAAGTGGTGAGTCACACCACACACTCTCCCCCTAAACTTAAATCGAAACAAGAGTTGAGACTTAAGTTTGCAAAAAGTGGTGAGACTTACCCTTGTAGTTTCCATTGATGATCTTCTTGTTGAGAAGTAACCGCATCCACACGACTCAAGCTATATTCACCATGCACTAGCGCCCCCCAAACTTAACTCGAGACAAGAGTCACGAATTAAGTTTGCAACAAGTGGTGAGACATGTCGACTTGAATCCATGAAGCATTTCTCTTTTCTTCAATGAGCATTTTTCTCCATGAACACAATCAACCTACAAGTCCAAAATACAAAACAACAAAACCACAACATTTATTGAAAGTACTAAAATAAAACAATAAAGATAGTGATGGGGTGCCTCCCATCGAGCGCTAAGTTTAACGTCTTCAAGCTAGACGGAAAATTTCAAACTCATCGGAATGGCCATGGATAACGGTCGTCCTTGCCACCATACTTTAATCTTTGCGCTTCTTCATCTATTAAGTACTTGTGGCAAGCAATGGGCTCGTTGGCACTCTTAAGATTGAGCTTGAAATTGCCAACTATCCTTGCATGACATTCCATTGTCCTCTCCATTCTAGCAAACCACTTATTCCTCCTTTCAATGAATATCCCCAAAGTTTCTTCCAACTCTCTTTTGTCCCTAAGAATTTGTGAGGTATCAAGAGGTAAGACAAAGTCAATAGAAACAATGTCAAAAAAATCATTGCAACTTAAAGAGTTTAAGGATTTAGGAATGCTCATTTCACTCTTCAAGTCCTCTTCATTTGCTTCCATAACTTGCTCGTCTTCCTCTATTTCATTGGCCTCAACTGGCTCTTCAATCTTCTCACTTGATTCATTTACCACCAAGTTCTCTTCTTCCTCCAACAAAAATAAGCATTCATCAATTATCTTCTCTTCTTCCCTTTTATTCTTCATAGAATCTCCCTCTTCAATTTGTTGCGAATTGTTCAAAGAACTTACAAGTTGGCTCATTTGATACTCAAGGGAGTCCATCCAATCATCCATCTTCTTCTCACTTTCATCGATTCTAGCTTCAAACTCGAAATCTTTTCTTTCCATATAAGCCCTTGTATCTTTCATGAATGCTAACAATGTATCCTCAAAGGTCGACTTCTCTTCTTCATTAGATGGCTTGGCACTTGCATCAAAACCTTGATATCCTCCTTGGCGATTCTCTTGACTTGGTGGATAATTCCCTTGAAAACTTCCTTCATAGGTATTTTGAAAATTCCCTTGGAAATTACCCACTCCTATGAAAGGATAATCTTCTTCTTGAGGATTGATAGGACTCGATTGAGAAATTTGGCCTTCACTTCCTTGAGAACATCTTCTAAATAATTCGAGTAAGGCATAATTTTGGAACGGAGAAGAAACTTTGAAATTCGGAGTGGAATAAGTGTATCCTTGTTGTGGTTGGAATGTGTTTCCATTGTAAGCTTGTGGCCATTCATCATATCCACCATGATTGTAGTATTGAGAGTGAACTTGACTCATTTGGCAATCATATCCATAGTAACTCTCATTTATGTAGCCTTTTTGTTGTGGAGGAGGAACTCTTGCATATTAATTTCCATAATAACCACTTGTTCCATCCATCCATCTAATGCTTTTCTCCACAAAGTTTACTACAATCTTCCTTCAACTTTCTATTTTTGGGCTTTGTTCTTCCTCCCCTTCTTTCAAGGTAAGAGAACCTATCAAAAAGAATAAGTAAGAACAAAATTTTTCAAAGCAAATATAAGAAATAAAACAAGATAAAAAATATCCTTATCAAGAACAACTAAAACAATAACACAGTACTCGACTAGTCCGTCAAACTCCCATTTGGCAACGGTGCCATTTTCTTGTTTGCCTATTTTTATAGCACTCACGAGCAAGAATACTCGATCGTTGTAGTAGTATATCCCAAGAAAAATTATCAATCCAATAAGGAGTTATGTTCGGACTAGCAAAATACGTGAGCTCATGTTCATTGTTGTTTTTGTAAAGATGATTGGGGGGTTTGAGATTGATTAACAACTAAAACAAGTAGCAAGTAAATAACAATATCAAATAAGTAGAATGACAAGTAAAGAAAATGGATGCTAAAGTTCAAATATGAAAAACATGGGATTAGAAACATCCAAGCATACTCAATTCATATTATCATGCAAAAGGAATCCAACTTAATTGATGTAAACTAAGGGTGATCACAATTGTATCCTAAGCTCCCTTTCGGGTTACAAGGGTTGTTGATCCATTTTAGACTCCCAAAAGCACTTAAGATCAAAGCCCAACATTAACCCCTTCCATCTAGGTACTAGTTAGATTAAACTCTCCCTTTTTGTGTACTAAGGCCAACGAATGGATTGGTTCCCCTCATTGAATTCAAATATCCTTTCGGTCAAACCCAAACTCAATGTCTAATCATGCCTTCCTAATACTATAGAGGGTCGTTTCCGTCTCACTCCAAGCAATACATACATGAACATCATGATAGCATTTAATTACCACAAATAATCCATTGATCAACAATCCATTAAACCAATAAACATTCATGAATAACAAACCATGCCATCACAACATCAAGACAATTAAACTCCATGAATAGAAATCAACATCAATTAAATCAAAAACTAATTTAATCCACATGATAATATAAATCTAATATGCTCTTCATATTCCTAATCCCACTAGAGGGATTAGCCTAACATGATAAAAGTAATAAAACAAATAAATGATTCATTACATTTACCCATAGTCTAAGATCTAAAGAAATACCAAAAGAATGGATTCTTCCCTATCAATTTCTTGAAGAGAATCTTCTATTCTTCTTGATCTCCACCTCTAGCTCTTGATTTGAAGTCTTTAGCACCAAAAATGGAAGATATGATGGGTGGATGAAGATGGATGAAGATGATGGTGGAAAGTGGAAGAAATGGTGTGTGATGTGTGTGTAGATGATGGGATTTCGGATCTTCCTGCCAATTGTTGAATAAAGGGGTATTTATACCCCTATGGAGGCTTCTAGAAGGATCTGGAAATTTCTGCAGGAAAATACACAGCACGAGTCGTGCTCTGCAACACGGCCACGAGGTGGCCGTGTTGTGTCTTCTGATGCTGCCGCACGGCCTCGCCTTACAGGGCCGTGTTGGCGACACGGCTCGTGCTGCCAACACGAGTCGTGTGTTGTAACACGGGCACAGGGTGGTCGTGTTGTGTCTTCTGATGTCGCCACACGGCCACTTCTTACAGGGCCGTGTTGGCGAGCCGTGTGGCGACACGGCTCGTGCGCTGGCTCCTGCATTTCTTCACTGTTTTGGCTCGTTCTCCCTCGTTTCAACTCCGAATTGAGATCCGCTTTTTCCTACATCTTCCTTATCATGTTTAGCATCCAATAAAAAGTAAAAATCTTAAGTTTAAGCTCATTCACACACATTTCAATAAAAATACAAAATACAACCAAATAACATATAAAATACGGATAAAATAATATGAAAACACATATAAAAAGACACTAAAATCTAGGTGAAAATAGCTCTAATCAACCCCCCAAACTTAAGGTGTTGCTCGTCCCCGAGCAACGAAAATGACAAATCAAAAGGAGAAATTTTCACCTAGAAAAGACTAAATGAATATAAGCAATAACACATCGTTAGCAATAATAACAACAAACTATGCTAAGTCATCCTACAATATTAAAATCATGACATGAGAAATTAACAAGTTCAATCAAAAGACAATAAAGTGTAATATAGTTCCTTTTAAGTCCAAGCCTCACAATGGATATTAATGTCTCTCAACACTCTTTTGAAATAGGGTATATCACACTCATTAATCGATTGGATCGACTCACTATAAGCTTGCTCGCGGACTATATTCACAAACCACAAAAGTTTCAATTAATGATCAAAAAGGTCTTTAATTAGGATGTAACGATAGGCTCTTTGGTAGGGTATGGAAGATATGGATAATAGTGACTCAACAAGTGTAAGTAATCAAAGAGATGACCAATTTCCTCAACTTCTTCACTTTTCTTTCTTCCTTTCTTATCTTTACAATCTCAAGCACTATTCATTAACTTTCCTTGGATTGAGCTTCTTTTGATGCATGCTTCCTTTCTTTGAATTTTGTTTACTTGAGCATTTTGATGTTGATTTGCTCCTTTCTTACTTTGAGGTTGCATGTGCATTCTTGTTTTGCTCTTTTCATCCTTTTTCTTGCTTGTTTACCATGTTCTTTTTCTTCTTTTGCTAATCAATCAATCATTTCTAGCTACCATCTCCTCAATCACCCACACAAAGGTATATATAAGCTTGAATGGGTAATTAAGGCTTGTAATGTGCTAAATTCACAAGAAATAGGCTTATAGGCTCAACATGGTTAACTAAGGATGCTGTTCAAGGTAGGAACATATGTGGCAATGACTATAATAACAAGGATGGCCCTAGATCATTTCATCAATCTCCACTAATCGGGCTCGATCCTATAGTCCTTGAGCAAGTTCTAACTTATTAAACACAACCGATCCACTCATGAAGAAATACCATGTATGCATGGTTGAGGCTCAAATGCTCACAAGCTTGTGCTCGGACCTTAAGGAACTTATTACACCACATTCATCTCAAAATTGAACAAGTTAAGTAAAACATGTCACAATTTGAAGGTGTAGAGATTCTTAATCATAATTTGTCATCACTTATCACCACAACATATCATCACTCACGTTCAAAAATGACTCACGACATCCCTAAACAAACCACCAAACAACCCAAAACAAGAATGAAAATACACACAACATACAAATAAGGACTCAACAAACAAGACACAACAAAAACAGAAAACATGCAAAAACACAAAATACAATCATCCATAAGAAAATTAAGCACACAATCATCCCAACCTTTATTGAAAAGGAAATCCTAAGTTACGAAAGTAAACCTCCCACAAACATAACACATGAAGTAGCATGCTAGTCACAACAATCCAAATCAAAATCAATTCATTTCAAGTAATAAAATGATAAAGTGTAGAGTACTCCCTCGATAGGCATTTGGTAAGGAAAGCGTTAGCTCCAAGCTCTATCATGCTTCCAATACCTCTCATTCATGCTCAAACACTCAACAAACACCATTATTTCAATAATTTCATTATAAATATGGACTATCATGCACTTCAATACCACCAATCATGCCAAAATCAACCCAAACTCATGAGAAAAATTTTAAAATTGACCCAATTTTAAAAGAATCCTAATTCAAGTGGTGAGTCACACCACACACTCTCCCCCCAAACTTAAATCGAAACAAGAGTTGAGACTTAAGTTTGCAAAAAGTGGTGAGACTTACCCTTATAGTTTCCATTGATGATCTTCTTTTTGAGAAGTAACCACATCCACACGACTCAAGCTATATTCACCATGCACTAGCGCCCCCCAAACTTAACTCGAGACAAGAGTCACGAATTAAGTTTGCAACAAGTGGTGAGACATGTCGACTTGAATCCATGAAGCATTTCTCTTTTCTTCAATGAGCATTTTCTCCATGAACACAATCAACCTACAAGTCAAAAATACAAAACAACAAAACCACAACATTTATTGAAAGTACTAAAATAAAACAATAAAGATAGTGATGGGGTGCCTCCCATCGAGCGCTAAGTTTAACGTCTTCAAGCTAGACGGAAAATTTCAAACTCATCGGAATGGCCATGGATAATGGTCGTCCTTGCCACCATACTTTAATCTTTGCGCTTCTTCATCTATTAAGTACTTGTGGCAAGCAATGGCCTCGTTTGCACTCTTAAGATTGAGCTTGAAATTGCCAACTATCCTTGCATGACATTCCATTGTCCTCTCCATTCTAGCAAACCACTTATTCCTCCTTTCAATGAATATCCCCAAAGTTTCTTCCAACTCTCTTTTGTAACTAAGAATTTGTGAGGTATCAAGAGGCAAGACAAAGTCAATAGAAACAATGTCAAGAAAATCATTGCAACTTAAAGAGTTTAAGGATTTAGGAATGCTCATTTCACTCTTCAAGTCCTCTTCATTTGCTTCCATAACTTGCTCGTCTTCCTCTATTTCATTGGCCTCAACTGGCTCTTCAATCTTCTCACTTGATTCATTTACCACCAAGTTCTCTTCTTCCTCCAACAAAAATAAGCATTCATCAATTATCTTCTCTTCTTCCCTTTTATCCTTCATAGAATCTCCCTCTTCAATTTGTTGCGAATTGTTCAAAGAACTTACAAGTTGGCTCATTTGATACTCAAGGGAGTCCATCCAATCATCCATCTTCTTCTCACTTTCATCGATTCTAGCTTCAAACTCGAAATCTTTTCTTTCCATATAAGCCCTTGTATCTTTCATGAATGCTAACAATGTATCCTCAAAGGTCGACTTCTCTTCTTCATTAGATGGCTTGGCACTTGGATCAAAACCTTGATATCCTCCTTGGCGATTCTCTTGACTTGGTGGATAATTCCCTTGAAAACTTCCTTCATAGGTATTTTGAAAATTCCCTTGGAAATTACCCACTCCTATGAAAGGATAATCTTCTTCTTGAGGATTGATAGGACTCGATTGAGAAATTTGGCCTTCACTTCCTTGAGAACATCTTCTAAATAATTCGAGTAAGGCATAATTTTGGAACGGAGAAGAAACTTTGAAATTCGGAGTGGAATAAGTGTATCCTTGTTGTGGTTGGAATGCGTTTCCATTGTAAGCTTGTGGCCATTCATCACATTGAATCACACTACCATCTATGTTAGTCTCAAAACAAAATGAGACAATTACATCATTAAGATAGCTGTGATTCATATATGTGAAAGCTTGCTTGAATTAATAAATGGATTTCTTTTTAGTTCTTAAACCGCTGAGATCATTTAATCAATGTTTCCCTTAAGAAACATTATCTTTACATCCATTTAATGCAATTCAAAATCAAAATGTGCTACTAATATCACAATTATCTTAAAAGAATCTTTGTCAGTAATCAGATAGAAAGTCCCTTAAAATATTACATTCCTTCCCTTTTGAGTAAAATCCTTCACCAAGATGCAAACCTGATCATCTTGTATTGATTTATGTTTGCCTATTTTTATAGCACTCACGAGCAAGAATACTCGATCGTTGTAGTAGTATATCCCAAGAAAAATTATCAATCCAATAAGGAGTTATGTTCGGACTAGCAAAATACGTGAGCTCATGTTCATTGTTGTTTTTGTAAAGATGATCGGGGGGTTTGAGATTGATTAACAACTAAAACAAGTAGCAAGTAAATAACAATATCAAATAAGTAGAATGACAAGTAAAGAAAATGGATGCTAAAGTTCAAATATGAAAAACATGGGATTAGAAACATCCAAGCATACTCAATTCATATTATCATGCAAAAGGAATCCAACTTAATTGATGTGAACTAAGGGTGATCACAATTGTATCCTAAGCTCCCTTTCGGGTTACAAAGGTTGTTGATCCATTTTAGACTCCCAAAAGCACTTAAGATCAAAGCCCAACATTAACCCCTTCCATCTAGGTACTAGTTAGATTAAACTCTCCCTTTTTGTGTACTAAGGCCAACGAATGGATTGGTTCCCCTCATTGAATTCAAATATCCTTTCGGTCAAACCCAAACTCAATGTCTAATCATGCCTTCCTAATACTATAGAGGGTCGTTTCCGTCTCACTCCAAGCAATACATACATGAACATCATGATAGCATTTAATTACCACAAATAATCCATTGATCAACAATCCATTAAACCAATAAACATTCATGAATAACAAACAATGCCATCACAACATCAAGACAATTAAACTCCATGAATAGAAATCAACATCAATTAAATCAAAAACTAATTTAATCCACATGATAATATAAATCTAATATGCTCTTCATATTCCTAATCCCACTAGAGGGATTAGTCTAACATGATAAAAGTAATAAAACAAATAAATGATTCATTACAATTACCCATAGTCTAAGATCTAAAGAAATACAAAATGAATGGATTATTCCCTATCAATTTCTTGAAGAGAATCTTCTATTCTTCTTGATCTCCACCTCTAGCTCTTGATTTGAAGTCTTTAGCACCAAAAATGGAAGATATGATGGGTGGATGAAGATGGATGAAGATGGATGAAGATGATGGTGGAAAGTGGAAGAAATGGTGTGTGATGTGTGTGTAGATGATGGGATTTCGGATCTTCCTGCCAATTGTTGAATAAAGGGGTATTTATACCCCTATGGAGGCTTCTAGAAGGATCTAGAAATTTCTGCAGGAAAATACACAGCACGAGTCGTGCTCTGCAACACGGCCACGAGGTGGCCGTGTTGTGTCTTCTGATGCTGCCGCACGGCCTCGCCTTACAGGGCCGTGTTGGCGACACGGCTCGTGCTGCCAACACGAGTCGTGTGTTGTAACACGGGCACAGGGTGGTCGTGTTGTGTCTTCTGATGTCGCCACACGGCCACTTCTTACAGGGCCGTGTTGGCGACACGGCTCGTGCGCTGGCTCCTGCATTTCTTCACTGTTTTGGCTCGTTCTCCCTCGTTTCAACTCCGAATTGAGATCCGCTTTTTCCTACATCTTCCTTATCATGTTTAGCATCCAATAAAAAGTAAAAATCTTAAGTTTAAGCTCATTCACACACATTTCAATAAAAATACAAAATACAACCAAATAACATATAAAATACGGATAAAATAATACGAAAACACATATAAAAAGACACTAAAATCTAGGTGAAAATAGCTCTAATCAATTTAAACTCATAACTTAATAGCATTAACCCACTTTCGAGTATTTGGACCTTACACGGCTTGATGACCATTGTTTGAATATTCTACAATTAATTCCATAGTGTCCTAATCATTTAAGAGAGAAAAAATGTATAGTTATTCAAATTGTCTTTCTTCCAATTCTAGTGGTTTTCTTAGTGACATTAACTCTTGAGGTTATTGATTTTATTGTGCCTTAAATATTATTGACACTGTCCGTTAGATTCTATGAACTAACATATTCTTAAAAGTCATTAGTAAGGGTCTTGTTGACTCCCTTTGAAAGACAAATGTCTCTAATATTATTCTTCCTCCCAAATCAACATCTTCATAGAATTCCGTATTACTCATCTCAAATATGATCTAATTAATTGGATCATAAACTTATTATCTTTATTCATAACCAATAAAATAATTTATATTTATTTGAATCAAATTTTCGTTAGTAGATCCCAATGATCTAGCCTTATTTAGATATCACCATATGTGAAACTCATAAAGAGTTCTCATAACTACTATAGTTGGTTCCTTATTGAGACCATAAGCTGTAATCTTTAGTATTTCTCTCAACTATATTCTGTAGAGTTCTTATCTTGTCTTTTAACTATGTCATTTACATTGAGTAATCTTAATGTGGTATATTATAGATAATTCCACTAGCCTTTAGGAGTAAACAGAAAGTTATACTTTAGTTTTGTCTTCAGCAGCTTTCTTAATGGGTTTTCTTTTACTACCCTTATAGTTTATTGAGGCTAAGTTTGTTAGAAACCTACTAGTCCTATCCTTATTGTTGAAATTCACTTATCATGTATGATTTGTTATTGATGTAGGCAAAACTTAATTAGCAAATTTCTTAATTTTATTGAAAATTAATTCAAAATAATTATTATGCTTGCACTAAAATATATTTTCTTTCACAATTTAAATAATTTTAGAATCATCTCGAGAAATCTAGTACAACATTATTATCAAATATTTGGACAATAATACTAATTTGTAAGTGACATCCTCTACGTAGTAGTCAAATATTGACAATAAAACTGTCAAGTAGTAGTCTTTCTTTGGGCCAACTTATTACTTACATGTTAAACAAAATGACTGTCACATATTCACCACCATAGGTGCTTTTGTATTTCGGGCCAAATATTAATCTACCTTTGGACCGATCAATAGCTACATGAAGAATTGAAGATACACTCGCAATATTCACTACAAGAGAACGGTGATTTAGCTGCAAAATATTTCGTCGCTAAAGTAGTGTATTTCGTCGCTAATTCATTTTAGCGATGAATTTTTTTGTCGCTAAATTTGGTGAGAATATGACCGTCGCAATTCTATTTAGCGACGAATTAAAAATTTCCCCGCTAACTTTTGCCACAAATTGATTTATTTAGTAGCAAATATTTCACAACAATAATTATGAATTTTATCGCAAATATTTACTTCAAAATTTTATTACTTCATTGCAAAATATTAGCAACAAATTTTTTTATTTCATGGCTAACATTTGCTACGAATAGCTATACAAAGCCGCCAAAATTTAACTACAAAAATTGTATTTTGATTGCAAAAAATTGCTGCAAAATTGATACATTTCACCACAAATATTTTGTTACAAAATCTTAATTGTTGATGCAAATATTAGCAACTAATCTTTTATTTTCATCGTAAATTATTTTTGGCAATTAAATATTGTAAATGATTTTTTATCACAAATCTTGCAACGAAATTACTTTGTCCGCAATCAATAATATACTATATATTTTATTTTTTAATTTTAAAACTGATAAATACATTTCATTTCCTGCTTGCAGAAATAATCCTTAAAATTAACTCAAAGTAAAAAAGAAAAGATTTAACTAGTTCAAAATATTCAATAGTCTAAAAATTTCCACATGCTAAATACTACAGTACTATTCAATGAAATAAAAAAATTATTGTATCTCGAATCCCAAATAACTTCAAATAAGAAGAAAATATAAAGATTTCATTTATTCGCAACAAAATGAAAAAAAAAAATAGTTTAGACGCTTCTGAATCTCAATTTCTTCATTCTACGTCGACTGACTTCCTTTCCTGCCTCATCATCATTTAATCGCTCTTTATCCTATAAAGATGTAACCTACACAAAAAGTGCAAGGCATTCAGACATAAAATATGGTAGAAAGAAAACATAAAGTATAAAGCACAAGTAAGATTCTGTATAATTCTAAGGTAAATAGGAAAGCTTCTATAGAATTAAAAAGGAGCTAGATAGCGCGCATCTTACTTTGCAACAGTTGGAAATTGGATGCAGCCCCTCAGCATATGCCCACAGGTCAAAGCAATTTCCTATTATGAAAGGTGTATAAAGAACACAATCATTTGGTATTGATCGAACACAAAATAACATTCAGGCAACTTGACAGAATTTATACACAAGTGTCTACTTGTTGTTCAAGTGTTGGAAAGGGGAGTGAATATAAAACAAAAAAAAAAAACATGAAAGGAAAAATAAATAAAAACACAACATAAAATTTATCATGCCAACTTCGCAGAACTATGGATTGAATGTAGCAAAGACCCCTTATCTATATGTATCTTCACTAGTGCTGCATCTACGAATGAGCCACAAACTTGAAGCTCAACAATATCTCAAGATTTAACGAGAGTCGCAGACATCAGGCCTACAAAAAGTAATCAGGCGTTCTTCATGTCACGTCTGGTTCACCTCTCCTTGGAGCTGGCTCAAACTGCACGAACACAATCACCATTGGAAAATAGATAAATTAAAAAAATAAGAAAAGGACACGTGAAAAATGCAGAACCTGGATAAAAGTGTGGCCTCTGTAATCATCGACTTCTAAAATGGATGCCATATTCCCACAGTGGCAGTAATTTGGAGCACAAAATACAGTGACAACTTTTTTAATTTATAGGTGAGAAGAAAAATATTTAAAAGAAGCCACATCAAAAACATTAACGAGAACAGATTTTTACATGCCCTTACATAAATAAACTCCTCAACTTTGCCATTGTCTTGTAGTATATTAAGGAACCACGGATCACATCAATGTTGAACATAGTCGCATAGTGCTGTAGTTTTCTTACCTTAGCCTTTCTGAACAAAATAAAGCATTTCAACTCACCAAATGGCAATTAATTCATATATTTAATTTTTCATTACCCATTGTGGCAGGACGATTAGAGATTGTGTACCCTTTATGTACATCATAACATTACAGATTATCAACTACATACAAAATAATTATGAAATCTTTAATCCAATCAGAATCCAACAAATCATTGTTAGAATTGTTCCTATTAAAAAATGCAAGGGGGAAAAAGAAAACCATAAGAATTTCTGACTGTGTACCAATTGCTCAAGAAATAACATAGGAAAGAAGCAATATTTTCCACATGCATCAATAATAATCTCGGTCCAAACTAATTCAGGCTTCATTATAATTTAATGACAACAGCCTAATCAACCAAAACAACTAAGGGTGTATTTACGTAATCATCAACGCCATTGCCGATTGAACAACATCAGTGAGAATATTTTTTACAGAAATGGAAAGGGTTGATCTCCCACTCGCAAAACATGGAATCAATTAATCAATCTCTAAACAACAACAAGGTAAAATTTAGTGCACATAGATGGAGAGACTGACATCTAGTAAGGTGGCGATGCGAGTAGGGCAGGGGCGGCGAGACGAGCAGAGGGGATCCTCTCAATCTGGCGGAGGCGCAACGAGTGGAACGATCAGGCAAGTTGCATTTTCAGCGCTGAATGGAACCCTTTTTTTCCGAGGTCAGTAGGATCTGAAAATGAAAGAAGTACCAACTTTAAAAATTAGAAAAGAGGGAGGGCGCTTCTATTTCCCGCTGCTAACCATCTGAAAATGAACAAGTACCAACTATTAAACTTAGTAAGTAAAGGGGGAGGGTCCTCCTATTTCCGCAAAACACCTTTTTATTATTTTTTATTTTTGACATTTTTTTAAAATTGATTAATTTTTTTAATTTAAAACATCAAAACGTAATTATTTTTACTTCCTCTCCCCTTGATACGTTTTTATTTTTTTATTTTGGTCCATCTTATCACAAAGTATCTATTTTTCTTTTTGAATTGATGTGACCCACAACTAGTACACATGACCCCACACTAATACAACTACCCAATACACATTAAAATATTATTTTTCTCACCTAACTATATATTAAATTATTATACTCCTTAATTCACATGCAAAAAGTAAACGAATACCTTTCAAGTGGACGAAGGGAGTATTTCTTATTAGAATGCGTCCGTTATGAATTTGGTTCACATGAAAACCCCATTTTTTATAAAATTATTTTTAGTATATAAAAAATTATTCTTTGAAAAGTAATATTCCCTCCGTCCCACATATTTTTACCCACTTTCTATTTTGGAGTGTCCCACATATTTTTACCCATTTCATTTTTGGCAAAAATACATAATATTTTATTACATACTCCCTCCGTCTCTAAAAAGTTTGCACACCTCTTTTCGGCACGGAGATTAAGAAAGTGATAACTTTTAGGGGTATAATGGTATTTTTATGTAATATATAAATGATAAAGTATGGTAGGTAGAGATGATTTTTTTGTAATTAAAGTGTATAGGGAAGGGTGATTGTTTTTTACTTTTTGCTTTTTTTGGGATGTGCAAACTTTTGTGGGACAGCCCAAAATGGAAAGTGTGCCAACTTTTTAGAGACGGAGGGAGTACTTTTTACAATCCCAATAACTTTAGTTACTTTTTTACACTTTATTCATCATTCCCAATAACTTTATTCACTTTTTCTTTTTAAATTACCAATTTATCCCTACTTTCTCTTACATTATATATTAAAAAAATAAAACGTCTTGATCTCCGTGCCCGTACAAACGGGTAAAAATACCTGGGACGGAGGGTGTAGTATTTTTTTATTCATAAGAGTAGTAGTTTATTTTCCTAAATAATAATTTTTAATGTACTAAAAAGTTATTAATAAATCAAAGTTTACAATTATTTGAAGGGTAATCGATAAATCTAAGTTTATGATAATTTGATGAATAATATTTTCATTTAGAAAAATAATAATTTATGTCTCTAAAGAATAATTTTAATATACTATTAACATTCACATGTTGATACAATTAATAAATACTCCCTCCATCCCCTAGAAACGTTTACGTATTTCCATTTTAAGCATCCAATATAAAAGTTTCCATTTTTTCTTTATAGTAAATGAGACCCACACAAATCGACCCACACAAATTACTTAAATATCTCCATAGGGCCCACAACGCTATACTAAAACAACTACCCACTACACATAAAAATATTATTTTTCTCACCTTGATACACATTAAAATACTATATTCCTTAATCCAGTGCAATAAGCAAACGTAAATCTCTAATAATTTTTACTAATTACTCTCTCTGTCCCCTTGAAAGGTATTCGTTTACTTTTTGCATGTGGATTAATGAGTATAATAATTTAATGTATAGTGAGGTGAGAGAAATAATATTTTAATGTGTAGTGGGTAGTTGTATTAGTGTTGAGTGTGGGGCAATGTGTAGTGGTTGTGGGTCACATCAATCCAAAAAAGGGAATGGATACTTTGTAATGGAATGGACCAAAATAGAAAAAATAAATACGTATAATTAGGACGGAGGGAGTATAAAATAATTAAAACATTAAACTTTCAATTTCAACTATAACATCAAAAGTAAAATTTTCGATATTTTATACTCCTATGTACACACGAAAGTTCTCCTTTTAATTTAGTCGAAAATTAACATATTAACAACTAATTGTCGGAATTTCGACTAATATTAACGATAAATATTTATTATGGTACTATTAAATGAATTTAATTTTAATTTACTTTATAAATAAATATTTATCGACCAAATAAAAAGGCCAGTGACAAATTTTAGCCATAAAATTGATCGGTGTGAAATTCACCTAGAATTATGGGCTTAATTGAAAGAATTTATTTGGATTTATTTGGCTTTAATTCAATAATTAAGCATGATTTTAATGAAAATTCTATTTATTGCTTAATTAGTTTGAGAAATGTATTTTTGCTTATTTTTGTAGAAAATGAGTGCCTTTTGAGCTTAAAAGAGTGATGGAAGAAACGAGAATTCAATTGGGGCGAATTATGAAGATAAATGTCAAGAAAAGCATGAAGAATGGAGAATAAAGGAGAAAAATGAAAAATGGGCAAAATGACGTAAAAACACGCCCGTGTTTTTACGTCGAGCCCGTGTTTTTATGCAATGTGAATTATGTCCAGAGAGCTTAAATTTTGCAAGAAAACAAGGGCAGATGCAGGAAAACACGCCGTGTTTTCATGCACTTGGGTGAAAAATCGTGTTTTTGGGTTGAAAAAGTGCTGATGCAGGAAAACACGGGCAAGTGCATAAAAACACGACCGTGTTTTTATGCACTTCTGCCAAATTTCAAGTGCGATGCTAGGGCTTTCAAAGGGGGGTATAAATACCCCCCAAATCTCATTCCTCCAAGAAAAAGAGAGGAGGGAGGCTGCTTCTTCATTACCTCACACCCCCAAACTCCAAATTCTCATCCTCCTCTTGGAGGCTACACCACACCACCATTCTCCATCTATTTAATTCTTCATTAGATAGTTGTAAGATCCCTCCCCCCCCCCTTTCGGGGTGAGGGATCCGTAGTTTTAATGTTTTTTCTAGTTTAGGACTTTATTTGCTTTCCAAGAAGGTGGAGACACCAAGGAGTGGATAATCTTCATGAATGTAAAACTTCATTAAGGTGTAATCTAATCCTACTTATTATCTTTCTATTTTCTATGTTTTGGTGGTTGATTGATGGCATGATTATTGATTAATTTATGAAAATGTCTTGATTGAATTTCCGGCTTTGATTAGATTTCATTTATGAAATTAATATGCTTGTAATAATATGGGATTTATGTCTTTGGTATTAGTGTACAGTGATTAGGTTGTGTATTGTGTATCGACATGTCTTGTCGTTGCTTTACCCTTAGTTGCTTTGCATGATTATCATATGTGAGTTTCTTCCATTTATTACACGTGGGTTTAATATAAGGGGAGCCTGGCCGGGAGTCCTTATATTTAGAACAACATAAATGAACACTAGTGAGATCACTTGTGCCCGAGGATTAAACTAGTGAAGGGAACCCCATCCATACGAGCATAGTACCTTGAAGGGAATTGTAAGTAGGATCGATCCTAGGAGCTTTTTAGGGGTTGTGAAAATAATCTACATCCTATTCACCATGGCCATTGGGGATAGGTGGAAATAGTGATCGCCCTTACCATGATTTGCTTAAAAATGGAAAACAATTAAAGATGTTGGATGATTGATTATATGAGTGTATCATGAAAACTACCATGGCATTGAAAATTCAAAAATATTGTAATTAGATTTACTTTTTCATGCATTGTATTTTCTTTTATTTATTAACCTCCTTTCCGATCGTCCCTAAGTAATCACGATACTATACCTAAAGGCCATGAATCCTAAATTCCCTTGGGTTCGATATTTTGTTGCTTGGTCGCCCGAAATATAACGACCAATCAAAAATTTAATTTAATCACAAAAATTTAGCAATGATAATCGGTTTAGTAACAAACGTAAAAATTAACGACAAAATATTAAATGCTCTTCGCAGGTATATTAGCGATGAATATCTATTTATGTCGTAAGTATTTATTTAATTTTTATTTGTAGCTAAACACATAATAATTTTAGCAGCTATATATAAGACTTGGTAACAAAATTTTGCGATAAATTTAGTTTGATGTCGATAAAATAAATTCATTTATTTTTTTCTAATAAATAATTATTTTCGCGACAAAATATTATTTTTTGTAGCAAAATTTAGCGATGATCATCATTTTAATCGCAAATATTAATATTAGCGATCAAATATTAAAAGTTAGCTGCAAATATTAGTCATGAAATTTATTTTATGTCGCTAAAATGAATTCGTTTATCATTTTTTCTAATAAATAATTATTTTAGGGGATAAAATATTAATGTTATAAACTTTAGCGATGATCATTAATTTAGTCGCAAATGTTAATATTAACAACCAAATATTTAAAGTCCATCGCAAATATTAGCCATGAAATTTATTTTATGTCGCTAAAATAAATTTGTTTATTATTTTCTAATATATAATTATTTTAGCCACAAAATATTAATTTTTATAGCAAACTTTAGCGATGATCATCAATTTAGTTGCAAATGTTAATATTAGCGACCAAATATTTAAAGTTCATCGCAAATATTAGTCATGAAATTTATTTTATATCGCTAAAATGAATAAATATTTAAATTTATTAATAATTATTAATTTTGCGACAGAAAACCAAAATTCATAGCTAGAAGAATGGATTTTGCGATGAAATCTAAATTCGCAGGTAAATTTTGGTCGCTATATCTCCTTTTTCTTGTAGTGATTATTAATTGGGGATTAATTACAAGACACCTTGCGCAACATTACCTCGTCTATGGACAAAAATTAACTACAGGAATAATCTTGGTGTAAAAATCAAGTATTGATAATAAATTCTGTCAAACAAAAGTCTATCTATGGACCGACTAATAATCACATTAATAATTCAAAATAATTATCATACTTATCATCACATGTGTGTTATTATTCTGCAAAACTGTGCCTACTTATGGGCCAAATACAGAACGCATAAATAATTCCACACTCATCTATGTAATTTTAGTAAAGTCTTTCTCCACACACAAATGTTGTTATAGTAACGTGATGCTTTGATTGACTAGATTGAAAATTACTAGAACAATATGTAAAAATATTATATTTAATTGAACGATATTAAATAATGTCTCCCCAATTTAAATTTAATTAAATTCCAAAATTCTAATAGGAATTTATGATGATTCGCCAATATTTAAAATTAGTAAAAGGTATCATGACTTAATTTGGTTCTTGAATCCTAATAAACCAGAATGTTCGTATATCTAGCAGATAATTAATGTAATACTTTGAAAATTACAATAACAAAGATTAATCACCATTTTCAATGTACTGATACACGCAACATCAATCTGACAGTCACAAAACTTATTACTATCATGTTATCAAATGTATGCCCATATGTGACAAGCTAATACATTTATTTTAAAATTTTAAACTAAAAAAATGGTTGTGCAATAGTTAAATCACACATAATAATAACCAATTCCTTTCATTAATAATTGATTAATATAAAAGTGACCCATATTGAATAGCAATGGCAATACATGTACCCATTTAATATTGTATTCACTTAACCAAAAAGAAGTGATCATACTTTAATATCAATTATCCGTCATCAATTCCGTATTCCAATAATGAATATCTGTGTTATCTTTATGTGAATTCTATGGGCAGTAAATCAATTATTCTTATAATTTGAATACTAAATTAAGCAACTCCATACATAATTCATGACATGTACTTAAGTAAATTATATCATTCATTCATGTCACATATTAAAAATTAAGTTGATAATAATTAAGGCCCATCATTAGTGGAGTCAATAACCTTAAAATAACTTCATCTATTTCCGTTAATAATATTTAAGGATTCTCACACGAAAATCAAAATTATACTCCTTTACGTTATGTAAATTATATGAATAATTAAGCTTAACATTATCCGTATGTTGGAATCCTCAATTTAATTAAGTACAACACCAATCCCTTAGAGGAATACACATGCTGGTATGTGCATAAGAATAAAGAGAGCAACTAACAATTAAGGCCCATCATTAGTGGAGTCAATAACCTTAAAATAACTTCATCTATTTCCGTTAACAATATTTAAGGATTCTCACACGAAAATTAAAATTATACTCCTTTACGTTATGTAAATTGTATAAATAATTAAGCTCAACATTATCCGTATGTTGTAATTCTCAATTTAAATAAGTACAACACCAATCCTTTAGAGGAATACATACACATGCTGGTATGTGCATAAGAATAAAGAGAGCAACTATAATCATATGTTGTTGTCTTAATTTCATAATCAATAATAGTCAGCATACATATAGATTCTTTACCAAAATTACAATAATCATGTGATTCATATCCATATGTATATTTAATACATACTTAAAAAATAATGAAATATTTCTTAATTAAATTAAGGATTCCAAATCTAATTTAATAAATTAAATTAAAATTTTTTTTATATAAATAATTTGAATGCACGTACATTAATGCATATCCAATTAATTAATATGATACTAAACTTATTAATATAAGGTACCAAAATTTAATTTGATAAGTAAAGAATTTTCACAAATCACACGTGCATATTTGAATTTAACAAAATGATAAATTACTGCAAGAATTTCACAAAGTATAAATTCATAAGGATTTGCAATTGTTCATTGTAATTTCACAAAGTATAAATTCATAAGGATATGCAGTTGTTCATTGTCCTTGATTTAAGGAGTCTAAGATCAATACCATAGCTATATATAGACCCAAATCAAAATTATCTCTTAATCAAAATACGAAATTACAATATATATACACATCACCAAATTCTACACTTGATTAATTACATTAATCAATGTTGCAAATTGTCACAAGATATCCACATATCTCAAACTAAACAGAACGTGCATATATAAGAATATTTTGAATAAACATAAAAAATAATTAAACACGAATATATGATTGAAATACAAATAATCACCAATCCATCAACCATCGTTCGATAGAGGAGACGCGCACTTAATAGTACGAATGATAACCAAATAAATTAACAGAAATAGACGACACACCATGCGCCAAGTCAAACCCATTCAATTAATAATATATTATATTATTAAATATAAAAGCATGCTATGAATAATTACATAAATTCAATTTCTATGGTACAAAAATTAATTTTATAATGGGTCTTATGGGAGTTAACCATCCCAACACTGATAATAAAGTGGGTATGTCACTAAGACTTCAATATCAATTATCAAATTGAACGCTTTGCATCTGAAAACTAATAATAATTTTAAGCCTCATATTTAAAATTATAATTTTTAGTGTGATTCAAGTATAGATATGTGAATTTAAACACAATTTCAGATCTTAGAGAATCATAAATAAAGAGGCTCTGATACCACTTATAGAAAATAAATTCATAAATTCTAATGCCTTAAACCCTATCATGATAAACAAGATCTAAACCGTAAAGTGAAAGCGTACCTTGATCCATTAAGCCTTCTAGGCGGAATACGAACTCGCTGATCATGTGGTATATTGGTCTTCCTCAACTAAGCACCCTTATTTCTTTATGGGAACATCATAATCCCTTCTGATTGGGAGAAAAGAGAACTTTTTACGACTTACTATATTGGGGAACATAACCTGGGTAACCATGTATACTACTTTAATCAGGTCACCCAATATCATCTAATTACATAGCATTGAGTATCTACTCATTAACCCATATCAAATAATGTAGCCCATGGACTTTTACTTTAAATAATTACTTAATTAATCCCAATATAATATTTGAATATCTATTATAATTGAATATTAATATATTACCCACAATTAGATTATACAAAAAATATAAATTTCCCAACACGCTACACCAAGGGTTTTCTTCTATTTTCTAATTTTCTAGACTATGGCTAAGATCTATCCAACCCTTATGTTTGTTCTTCGCAACATCATGGGCTAGAACCATTTTGGTAGTCTTGGATTTTTAAGGTCTTATGAATTAATTAAACTCTCTTGTGTGTTCTCTGACAACACTACTTGTGGATTTATTTTATATATGATTGCACGTTTTAACTCATATTCACGGTCATTTTGTGCATCTTCAACTATTATATAGAGTCAAATATATATCTAGTTGTTGATTGAGTGCGTTAATCACTTAATATAGTTTTATGTTATGATTCCAAGTGAGGGGACTTCAAAACTTCATTAGAATTGTTATATATGATTGTTTATTGATTGAAATGAATTCGAATTAGTAAGCAGGATAAAGAGAGTAATTTTGTAGTACCTATAAAGGGGGATCATATCGGGTTAGATTAACAGATGTGAAAAATAATTGATACTGATAGTACCTAGAAAGGGGGTGAAATTACGTCTCTTACTCCGAGGTTATTCACACGTGTTACACGCATATTTACTTGTGTCTATAGAGTAGTTTTTCATGATTTATTGATGCGTTCATGGTGCACAAGGTAGAGTCGGCCAACACACTTGAGAGGGAAGTTAAGTAGTAAAAATGGATTACTCTAGAGCTACTTATTCTACATTCTTGAGACACTTTCATATTCTTCCAGTGCTATTTCATTTTAATTATTATTTAATAATTTTGCTTAGTAGTTTAATAATTCGATACCCAAACTTTATTTTCTTGTCTTAATTAATTTAGAAAATAATTAAATTGATAGTACTCCATCCATTGGATTCGATATTTAACTTGCTCGCTTGCCTAAGATGCAATTGATATTCTTAATACTTGGGGATTAATTTTTCATGCAAATAAAACGCTCATCATTTTCCTCTACGCTTATTCTCCAATTCCACTTCTCATCCTCTTCAAATATAACATCACAGTTAATTAATGATTACCTTTTTCTCTACAGGATCATACAATTGATACACCTTTGATTCATCACTCACTCCAAGAAGAACACATTTTTATCTTCTATCATAAAAGTTTAATCATCTTTTTATCTAAAATATGAATATGTCCAATATATCCGAAGACTTTAAAGTATTCCATATTTGGTTTAACTCCACTCCACCACTCTTCAGGTACCATATCTTTTAAAACCACATTCATACTCCGATTTAGAACATGTGTTGTCCATCTAGTTGCCTCATTCCAAAAAGCTTTTGGTATCTCTTTCTCAATCAGCAGACAACGTACCATGTTCGTGATTGTACGATTTCTTCGTTCTGCCACCCTATTTTGTTGTGGAGTGTTAGAGGTGGTAAGTTGCCTTTTAATATCGATTTCTTCACAATAGGTTTTGAATTCATCATAGATGAATTCACCTTCTCTATCTATTGAAGGTAACATATGTACTTCATGCTTTCCTTCTCAACCAAGTTTCTAAATAGTTTAAACATATTGAATGTCTCTCCTTTTTCTTCCAAAAATTATATCCATGTGTTTGACTAAAATCATCAACAAAGACAAGAAGATACCTTTTCCACTATTAGACATTGGTGTGATGGGGCCACATAAATCTGCATGAACTAACTCCAACTTTTCTAATGTTCTCTAATTGCTTTTCTTTGGCATAGCTTCTTGATGTTTCTTACCCACATTGCATACCTCGCATACTTTTCTTGCTCCTTCGAACTGAAGGAAACTCTTTTACAAGTTGTTTATGTCGCATGATACGTAGATTTTTATTATTCAAATGACCATATCTATGATGTCACAGATTGGTTGCATCAACTTCAACTTTTTAGTACTTCGAATCACCTGATTTCATAAAAGCAAGTAGAACAAATATTCAGTTGGCAGTCATTCGTGAATGTACGATAAGACCCCTTTGTGGATGATAGATTTTGCAAGCACCTTCATTAATAAGAATGACCAATTCTTTTTCTTGTAGCTGACTAATACTCAATAAATTGTTTATAAGTTCAAGAATGAAGAACACATCTATTATGGTTTGAGTTATACCTTCAACCTGAAATGTAATATTTTCTCTCCCCATTAATGATATTCGTGAGCCATTTCCCAACTTTACAGTGTGACTAAAAACTTCATCAAAGTCCATGAACCATTCTCTGTTTCCTGACATATGATTAGAGCACCCTGAATCAAGAAACCAGACACTTTCTTGTGTTGTAGGATTGAGATCAACATGAGCCATTAATAAGAATTCTTCCTTTTCATCTTTCTCCTCCACATTGTTTGCTGTCCATTCCAAATTAGGACGCTCGTATTTGAAGTGCCTAATTTATGACATTTAAAGCACTCTTTAGTTGTGTTGTCGATGAATTTAAGCATTACTCTTCTTCTCATGCATCCACTACCCCTCCCGCATCGCCTCATCTTCCTCTGCTATGTGGGCTTTTGTTTACATTCTCAACTTTTAGAACTTGTTCTTCTTCTCCTCTTCTTTGAACTTTTTGCTCATGAACAAGCAAAGGACTCTGCAATTTGTTTATAGTGAGTTTGTCGATATCTTTTGATTCTTCAATTGAGCAAACAACGTAATTGAAGTTTTCCGTGAGAGTACGGAGAATTTTTTCCATAATATTGACATCAGGCATATCTTCATC
This sequence comes from Pogostemon cablin, assembly GCA_023678885.1. Taxonomy (NCBI): domain Eukaryota; kingdom Viridiplantae; phylum Streptophyta; class Magnoliopsida; order Lamiales; family Lamiaceae; genus Pogostemon; species Pogostemon cablin. Next base: position 19,694,344 of record CM042997.1, on the reverse strand, counting down.
AAAATTTCTCATATCATTGGCAACTATCATCACTCTCCCATAGTAGTCTGTGATTGTCTCACATATCTTCATATCTAAAATTTCAAAGTTCCTTTGAAGCCTTTGAAGTTGAGCACGTTGGACCCTCTCATTACCCTAATAATTGATCTCCTTTGTCATCTCCTTCTAAGTGATTGTCTGTAGAAATTTACTTTTGTTAATAAACTGAAATATATAATTTTTTACCTTAAAATCTTTCAGTATGACTTCATCTAGGGCTTTAATTTATTCTGTCCTCAACCCTTCTTGATTCTTTAGTTCAATGTAACCCACCTCGACCATACTCCAATACTTTTTTAACCAAAGAAGGTTTTCCATGATCAAGTTCAAATGGTCATAGTCCCCATCAAATTTGGGAACATATGATTGTGTGAAGTTTCTGGAATTTGCAGCCATTCCTACTCTCTCTCAGTGCTCATGTATCATTTCCAATCAACACTACGTCCCTTTCGACACCCGTATATCACTCCCTCTCAACACTCGTGTATCTATCTCTTTCTCACAATTTCTTGTTTCAAACACAATCAGGCCCCCTTTCGAGAGCTCTGGTACTGGATGTTAAATTTTAAAGAAATTGCTTAAGGAAAACACACCCAACTTATAATATTCAAAGACAGTAATGTGACTTATATAAGAATTAAAAATTCAACATAAATATCACACTGTAATAGCCTAATCGTGATCCCAACAAAATAGATAGTAGATCATCCTATGAACTACGAATTATTGACCATTTCTAAAAACAAATAAAAGAACAAGAAAATAGCTTTAACAATTTTTAATTTCGCTTAAGGGTGTTTAAAATTGTGTGTTTGTGGGAGGAAGAATTGCTTAATGCTTCTCTCTCTCCCCTTAGTTTGGAAGAAGAAATCCTAATCATGTTAGTCGACTCTGTAATTCTGTCATTCCTTTTGAGATTTATTACATATGTTTTTCACAATGAAATTAAAGGTGATTCTGTGGTACACCTAGGGGTTAATAGGTTAAAAGTATGGTGTAGTAGGTAGTTATTTTTAATAAAACTAATTATTTTATTTTATTTGATAGTGGATCGAATTAAAATTTATTCTAACGGTTAACATCACCCATGTGCATGGGTACATCAGGTGCACATCAGTTGGACTTTGAAATTAAACACTTAAAGAAAAACATGTTTTTTAATAATGAAATATTCCATTTTAAAAACTTTAATTTCATTGTCAAACTGATTTACCAATGGATTAACAATAGAAACCGTTGGTAATTTTTCGTTGATAAAATGGTGGTTGATAAAATTTTAGCAACTAAAATTCTATCTGTTATAAATAATTTCGTTGGTAATTTTATAATGATGATTTTGTTTGTAAAAATATGATAAATCTGTTGGCATTTCGTTGCTAAAAGAAAATTATACTTCCTCTATACCACCCAAAGAAAGTCTTTTGTTTTTTGCACATAAATTAAGAAATATTATTATTTAATGTGCAGTGGGTAGTTGTATTAGTGAGAGTGTGGGCCAAATATTATAATTGTATTAGTAGGTGTGTGTGGATCTCATGTGTGTAAAAAAAGAAAATGAAACTCTTTGTGTGGGACACCCAAAATGAAAAAAGACGCTCTTTGAAGAGGGTCGGAGGTATTAATTTTTATTGGCAATTTATTGCTTGATAATTATTACTCCCTCTGTCCCCCTTAAAAGGTATTCGTTTACTTTTTGCACGTGGATTAAGAAGTATAATAATTTAATGTATAGTAAGGTGAGAGAAATAATCTTTTAATGTGTAGTGTAGTGTTGAGTGTGGGGTCATGCGTAGTGATTGTGGGTCACATCAATCCAAAAAGGGAAATGAATACTTTATAATGGGACGGACCAAAATGAAAAAATGTATACGTATCAAGGGGACGGAGGGAGTACTAATTAATTGAATTTTGTTGCAAATATGAATACTATATTTGATGTGTACCAGAAGCAAGCTATTTTCTTGACTTATTTAATTAAATATAACCGCTTTAAATTTTCTTTCTTGGACAAACTATTGCCATTATGGAGGGATTTATTAATTTTTGGGAAAAAAAGCAATATTACCTATTTTTTTAAGTTCAAAATCTTTGCTAACATTAAAGTAAAATGTATTCCATTTTAACCAAATTATTGTGTGTTGACGTAAATACCCTTGAACCAAATAGAGTTAACATGTCGGTCCAGGTGTCGGTTCACCGACAATCTGACCGACATCCGTTGGCCCCATCGAGTCGGATGTCGATTTCAATCAGTCCCCCATCAACATGTGTCGGTGTCCTAATGAGCGGACCGACATATGTTAGTCCGTGTGTCGGTGGCTAATTGATCCCCACCAATGAGCCAATTGACATCACTCAGTCCCCCACCAATATGCATCGGTCCAAGTGTCGGTCAACCGATGAACCAATCGACATGCGTCTGTTCGGGTGTCAGTCCACCAATGAGCCGATTGACATTGTCAGTTTGGGTGTATGGCTATCAGTTCCCCACCGATGAGTCGATCGACATTGTTGGTTTGGGTGTATGACTGTCAGTTTCCTACCGACAAAGACATTTTTAGTCCAAAAAACTTAAATTTGGTTAAAATTGATCACAAGTTATTTAATGGTTGACAAAATTTTTACTTCATATTTCTTATTTTTGATAATTGGCACTTAATGTTTTAAGTTAATGCACTAATAGCAGTGGCGCCTGCTACATCAGTTTTTGAAAACCTCACACACAGAGTTAACAACTTAAGTGGCGACTTAGTCAAGTACAAAATAAATAATATAAAATAATGTGTAAAGAGATTGAATTAAAATATACTCCTTTTTATTTGAAAATAATTATTTATATTTTTTTTAAAATATGAGACCCACACTCCCACAAATACAACTATCCACTACATATTAAATTATAATACTCATTAATCTACGTGCAAAAAGCAAATGACCCTCTTAGGCATGGACGGAGGGAGTATTACTTTAGATATGGAGTTTAAGAAAAAAATTTTTTACCAACTTTGTTGACTTTTAGGGGTATAGTGGTATTTTTAAGTACTACATAAATTATAAAGTAAGTTAAGAGCGTAGTGCAACAAACAAATGAGGAAAGAGTGAAAAATTTGTAAGTATGTAGGGAATATAATATTTTGATGTGTAGTGTGTAAATTACAATGAAAGTATCACTTTTACCTTTTTGCCTATAATTTTAATTTGAGTTGATGGTAAATTGTGTAATAGTATAAAATTTTTAATCTATGTTTTCGATTTAAAATTTTTTATTTTCAAAATCTACACCTAATTTTTTTTTTGAAAAAAACACCGCTACGCATACTACAATTTCTATTAATCACCAACCCATTCATCTATCTTCCATACAAATTCTTTTTTCAATTTATATACTATATTATTGTTTGGATGTAGATTAAGGAATATTACATTTTAATGTGCAGGAAATTGGAAGATATAAATATTTGATGTATAGAGGTACATATATTAGTGTTGTATGAGTCTCATCGAGATATATTAACATTATTAGAATTAGAATCTCTCACTACAATTGATGGTGGAGTGACCATGTGTATATATATTACTAATATATTTACGATTACAAAAGATATTTTACAATTAATCAAATATTGACAAAGTAAAAATATACAAGGAAAGAAATTTCAACCGATATTGTTTTCTCTATCCCCATAAAACTTAGTGTGGTATTAGGCTCAACGCGAAGTTTGGAACGAAAGAACTCATAAAGTGGATAAGGTAAACTTTTTTTGAATATGTCCGCAAGCTGTAAATGGGAAGGGACAAACTGAGTGACGATCTTCTTCGAGAAAACTAACTTCCAAACAAAATGAGTCTTATCAGTATGTTTGGCCCTCCTGTGTGCAATAGGATTTTGAGAAAAAAAGATGGCACTCTTATTATCACATAATAACGTAGGAGGATTTGAAGAAATATGTAAATCACACAACAAATAAATAAACCACAGAAGCTCAAATGCAGCATTTGCCATGGCCCTATACTCCAATTCACAACTGAAACGTGTAACCGTTGGTTGCTTTTTGGCACTCTAAGAAACAAGATTTTCACCTAAAAAGATAAAATAACATAGGTGGATTATTGAGAGTGGAATTTCACGTGTTTTAGATCTCACATTACACCGTTTTTGATAGAATGTGGCTATAATTTTATGTAGAATGGCATGATTTTCATATCTTACATAATTAATATTCTACTAAGGTGTTTTGTTGAGATTTCAAGGGTAATACATGATCAAAAGTTCAAAGTTGGAATGAAGAGTGATGTGAAGGAATGATGAAAAACATACGTTCACACTGCATAATTTTTCTATATTCTTGTAGAAGTCCAAATTGATCATATGATACATTGTTGGAAAGACACGGAAGACAAAATCGTTTTAACGTAAAAATCACTCAAATCGGAGTTCGGATGAGGAAATTATGCTCAACCATGAGGTCGCGTAGCTGCTAATGAGAATTTTCGAAAATTTCCGAAAATTAGCCCATCTTTCATATTTCTTGGAACACAATTAATTTTCTTATCTCATTCACTTCTCATACCTATATATATTTCACGTCATTGTTCATAAGAGACACCACTCACCTCAAGGGGATCACCCCCTATCATCCATCATCTACCATCATCCACATCCATCCCAACATTAGGGATTTTCTATTCCTTTCTTTTCTTTTCGTTTGTCAAGACTTGTGATATGAATTTTATAGTCATGAGAGTTGCTTGTAATCCCATGAGCTAATTTCGTATACGGTTTTGAGGTTTGAAGGATAGATTTAATTGATTTGATAAACTAGACCAAGATTGAGATTTTATGCAGTTAATATTCTGAATTTATTTAATTTAATTTAATTAGACTTTGTTTTTCTTTTTCGTAACGTCTTCATAATAATTTCATGACATTCACTATAATACTTGATTTATTATGTTAGCTTGTGTGCGTTCATGTTTGATATTGTCTATTTGTTAGTGATTAAGATAGTTCCGCTATAAACCCTTTAATTTCGTAAATTGGTAAATCAGATACTTGAACTGTTTAGTGGAACAATGTAATTAAACATTCAAGTAAGAAGTCAATAAAACTTTGTATTACTAATATATATCTTTATATTTATACTTTAATTTCCTAGTCACTATCTTTATTTTAATACCACATGTAATTTTCTACTTTATATTACTAATATATATCTTTTATATTTAGAATTAAAAATTAAACTTTAAAATTAGATAAATAAACCAATTAATAAAAATATTTTCAAAATTTTGAGTATATCCTCATTTTTTAAATTACAATTTGCTTAATTTTCTTATAATTATACGGATTATGTATTCGTAATTAGTATATATTTAGCAATCTAAATTATTTTAAGTACAAAACAAAATATGACATGTTTGCTGGCTTGCAGAATTTGAATTTCATTAAGGATGTCATAGTCTTTTAATTAAAATTATGGTAAAAAAAGATTTCTTTAGTTAGTAAAAAAAAAAGAGAAAAAAATGTCAAATTAGACACAAACGGATTTCCCAAAAGTTATTTTTAAAGAGTGACGCACCTGTGCACCCGTGCATAGGGCGTCTTTGCATTTTCTATATCCATTTATAATTTAAATTCCTAAATTTAAATAGAATTAGAGGGGAAGTTTGTGTTCACACTTTTTTTAATTTATGAAATTGAGTCTCTCATTTTTCCTTGAAAGATTAAAGATGATTCTGCAGACCAATTGATCGAGCAGGTGGTGTGCGATACGAAGAATTGGCCGATGCTGCACACCAACTCTCGCTGCCATTACCCACTTCCCCTCTCTTCTCCATGCGTATGCTGAGATGAGTGCGAGCTCAACAGCTGCAATTTCCATGCCCACGCGATACCCCATTCAATGTCCTCCTGCTCACACCACCATCCTCGTATCATCCGACTATATAAACAAGAAGCTAACCCACTTCAGAATATTTGCTTTCGCATCGCCTGCGAAAGATATGTGGCGAAAGCAAACCTTTGTCCCACTTACACGTGTTGGTCGAGCGTCCCCGGAGCCCCACCGTAGAACGCACACTGCACAATTTATTGACCACAGTGTCGACATGGACGAGCTCTTAGCCTCAATTGATCAGACCTCTGACGAGCACCAACTGTTCGCTTTAATGTCGATGTATAAAAATCGAAGCCTCTCCGTCAGATTCATGGTCACGCTCCTCTCACGTGAGCCTGACTGGCAGCGCTCTCTTGCTTTGCTCGATTGGATGAATGAAGAGGCATTATACACTCCATCCGTGTTTGCTTACAACGTGGTGTTGCGGAATGTGCTCCGAGCGAAGCAGTGGGAGATTGCGTATGGGCTGTTCGATGAAATGCGTGAAAGAGCGCTCTCTCCTGATAAGTATACTTACTCCACTCTGATTACGCATTTCGGAAAAGAGGGCCTCTTTAATGATGCATTATCTTGGCTTCAGAAGATGGAACAGGATCGTGTGCCTGGAGACTTGGTTTTGTATAGTAATTTGATTGAGTTGTCCCGTAAGCTCTGCGACTACTCAAAGGCAATTTCAATCTTTTCAAGGCTGAAGAGGTCGGGAATCACACCTGATCTTGTTGCATATAATTCGATGATTAATGTATATGGCAAGGCCAAGCTTTTTCAGGAAGCAAGGTCTTTGATCAGTGAAATGAGAAAGCTGGGTGTTATGCCAGACACAGTTAGTTACTCAACTCTATTGACTATGTACGTTGAGAATCAGAAGTTTTTGGAGGCTCTATCCGTATTCTCAGAGATGAGGGAGGTTAAGTGTTTGCTTGATCTCACTACATGTAATGTGATGATTGATGTGTACGGGCAGCTTGATATGGCGAAGGAAGCAGATAAATTGTTCTGGGGCATGAGAAAGATTGGGGTTGAGCCGAATGTGGTGAGTTATAACACTCTTCTGAGGGTTTATGGTGATGCTGAACTTTTCGGTGAGGCAATACATCTGTTTAGGTTGATGCAGAGAAAGAGTATTGAGCAGAATGTTGTAACATATAACACTATGATAAATATTTATGGGAAGACACTTGAGCATGAAAAGGCTAATAATCTTATCCAGGAGATGCACAACAGGGGCATTGAGCCGAATGCTATTACTTATTCAACCATCATATCGATATGGGGTAAGGTGGGGAAGTTAGATCGTGCAGCAATGCTGTTTCAGAAGCTCCGAAGCTCTGGTGTCGAGATTGATCAGATTCTTTATCAGACAATGATTGTGGCATACGAGAGGGCCGGTTTAGTAGGTCATTCTAAACGTTTGCTGCATGAATTGAAACACCCTGACAATATTCCCAGGGAAACTGCTGTTCATATCCTTGTTGGAGCAGGTAGAATAGAAGAAGCTACTTGGGTTTTCAGACAAGCTGCTGATGCTGGTGAAATCAAAGATATTTCTGTATTTGAACGTATGATCAATCTTTTCTCTAAATACAAAAAGTATATGAATGTGATTGAGGTGTTCGAGAGAATGAGAAGGGTCGGTTATTTTCCAGACTTTGATGTTATCGCTCTTGTTCTGAATGCATATTGTAAATTGCAAGAGTTCAATAAAGCAGATTCCTTGTACTCGGAGATGCAGGATGAGGGCTGTGTTTTCTCAGACGCAGTTCATTTCCAGATGCTGAGTCTTTACGGAGCAAGAAGAGATTTTGAGACGGTTGAGAAATTGTTTGAGATACTTGAGCAAGATCCCAACATTAATAAGAAAGACCTGCATCTGGTTGTTGCTAGCATTTATGAACGAGCTAATAGACTCAACGATGCATCAAGAATCGTTAATCAGATGAGTGACAAGGGAATTCTCAAGTGACATATTTGCAACCTTCCTTTTGTTATCCTGTGTATATACACAAATTGCTGATATAATGTTTTGTGTTTCCTTATAATGTAGTTTCAAGTTTCAGAAAATTGATGAAAAGTTGTGCTTCATCTGTTAATGTGCTGATGTTTCTCATTCGAGTGTGTTAATTTTTTCATTCCGGAACAGAACCAGCCCATTTTACTACTTTCTTTTGGATGGTTTGAAATGTTTTTAGACTACTGTTGGCAGGGGATTTGATTTTTCTGAGTTCTATTTTGCGCAGTCTGTTTGCAGAAATATAGGTGATAGAATACCTTGTGCTTCGTTCATTCAGAACTATTATTATGCATTCATTGATCTCAATTTTTTTTTCCGCAGAAACCTTTGAGAGGATGAAGCAGCTGACAAGATTCCATAGAATTACATATGCTTCAAGCCAAAATGACAGATTCACACAGTAGACAATTTTTGTTTGCAAATTCTTCATGCATGTTATTTCTGATTTTTTTTTTAACTAAACACTTGCTCTGCAATGAAAGGATCTTCTATTCTGTTCATTATACGTTACATATAAATGAGGTTAATATTTCGTAGAAGTTCTTAAATGACCTTTAATTGTTACCTTTACTTGGAAAAAAGTTTTGAAAAGTTCTTGTTTGCTTTAAGCCAGAGTTGACTAGTGCTTCTTTATGGTCCAGCTGATGGTGGGAAAACTGCGCACATACACAAGTTTACCCATGATAGTGTTAGTAGAGGTATGTATTTTTTTTATATCTTTGATTTGTGCAGCAGCAGTTTTCAACGACTTGTGCTTTCATTATTTCATTGTAAACCAAAAGCCATGCACTCAGATAATACTATAAAATGTTTACTTCCTAATGCAATCAAGCCATATCTTCTACTTGCTGGCCTATGTAATTTAGCTTGGTGAGATGAACTTGGAAAATATGCACTGAAAGTAATTTTACTGCAATTACATATTTATGCATAATGGTAGATGTCAATTCCAGAACTTCTAAAGTAATAATTTCAGAAATTCAAATCCAAACATACTAATCTTAGTTTAGGTAAAATTTAGTAGTAAAAACAATTCATTATCAGCAATATGAATGTGTTTTGGATTTATATTGCTTATTTGTGTCTGAATTTTTTCTAGTATGGTAGAAATATTGGTATACGAACTCCAGTATTCACTTGTTGAATATCTTAAACATGGTGAATTGTTTTAGAATGTCTGTTTGATAATAATTAATAATCTTGTTCTTTTATTTGGGAGTCTCATCTGATTGCTTACATTTGCCTTTCAAACAAAATCGAGTCAACTACCTTGTTTTTTGGTTATTTCAAGAAAGATAGAAAAACTTGCTCCCTTAAACTACTTTACATATTCATGCAATTATTTTTCATTTGTTACTCAACATGGAACATTTTAGTTTTTGCTAATTATGCTCTAAAGCCGCATGTATTTGGCTTCTTCCGACTGCATGGTCTGATTTGCAATTCCTTTCTTCTCTACGGCATTCTTTATACACGTGCTTTTGGTTTTTGTTCTTTATAATACCATCTATTTAGCAATTATCTTAATGTGCTTTACTTGAATGTTATGTAGATGGGCATGCATGAATATTTATAGTTTCCTCAGATAGACACATGTTTCTTTACGTGGGTTGTGGAGAGCTATAACTGTATGACACAATGTTTGTTACCTGCAGCATGTTTCACCAAAGAGAGTTTATGTTTTAACCAAGCACAAAACTTAGATGAGAAGTTTTATGCCCAATAGTTTTGGAACAACATGTGGATTAGTTTTGTTCAATTAATTCTAGCTAGGTCCTTTTCTTGCATAATTTGTGTGTGGATGTTAATTATCAATGCAGCAGGACAGCTTTCAGTCAATCAAGTATTTTGCTTGATTTTATGTTTAAAAATCAGTCTGCCCTTTAATTTTTCCTTGAGATTCAAATTTTCTGTTAAGGCAAAAACTTGTGAGAAACAGTCTCACAAAATGAGTTCTGTGAGACTGATAAGAAGTGTTAACATTTTTAATAAAAAGTGAATAAATGATACCTGATTTATATAAATAACCATTCGATTGAACTATTTGATGAACAATTCGTAGGATAGAGTTATATCTTTTATGAAAAGTGACACATAATCAAGAAAATGTGAAATAGTCTAACCGTTAGATGATCTTACACAAGCATTGCTCTTCTGTATGAGCAATCTAATCATTTATATCTTGGTGTCTATCAGCTTTCCAAGGCTATAATGGGTGCTTATGATTTTCTATTTTTATTGTTTTGTTCACAATCCTCGTTGGATAAAGCCTGAACTTTCCTTTTATCCCCTCCCTGCATAATCCTATCCCTCACTTCTACCCATAACATCTTATACATTCTTCATTACCATTTGGAATGACAAATATGATGTGACTCGATCTGTTTCTTTTTGTCCAGGTCTTGCATTCTATAGATGCTTGGTGCACGCTGCTCATTTTTTGTGCCGACTTTGTTTGCTTTAGTTATTTCATGCTTGAGACGAACAATAATCGAAGAATCACACATATTCTCATCAAGGAAAACCAAGTGGGGCTAATTAAAGCGAAAGAAATCACACAATTTCTGAACTACAAGAGGGTTTCGAAACCCTTTATTGTTTCAGATTATGATACTCATTGGGATCGATAGGACTGGAAGTTGGGTGCTGCAGTTGGATCATTATCAATATAAGAAAGAGCTTCATGACCTATAAACTCGAATCATTCCTTAGGTTGTATTGGCACATAAACAACCCCATTCTTTTCAAAAGTTTTCATAGACCATGCATATAATATTTGTGGAGCAGAGGTAGAGTGAAGTATTTGGATGTAGCTGGTGAGAGGGTGGGTGCTATGTGAAAGATTTGTAGAGTTGTAGCACGAGTAGAAATTAATGTTGGGAAGAGCATGGTGCTTTTGTGGATGAAATAGGGCGAGTAATTATAGCATGAGTGTTCTGTGGAAGAGTTATTAGCTAGGGTGGAAAAGAGTTTGTTGTTGTGTAGAAGGGGTTCTTATAATTGCTTTATAATAATATTCACCCCTTACAATATGATAGATTATATATGCCCAGTTGAGGTTTTTGGAAGTTTGAAAATATTCATTAATATATATATATATATATATATATATATATATATATATATATATATATATATATATATTTTAACAAGCTAGGTACAAAGAAGAGATGTTTAAGATGCCTTTAGCGAAGCAATTATATCCAATGATGATTTGCACTTGACTTCAGAGTTTGATGTTTACAATTTCTTTGTAACATCTCCTTCAACTCTTACATATTCCATATATTCCTACACATAAACTAATTGCAGCAGCTTAATCTTGCAATTACATTGATCAAGAACTTGCTTCCAACATATTTATTCGTGCTCTTTGTTCAACTCAGGCACTCACCATCTAGCTGGGGTAAATGGCAGTTGCGCGTCTAGCCGGTATGTGGAGCGTCTGTGTAAAAACTGGTCTGTTGAGGTGGTGGAGCTTGACGTGCTACATATACAATAAATAGTGTAACTTCATTTCACAAAGGAGGGACTGTATCACATCTTTCTCGAGGATTATATAAGGTAAGATGCTTTCCAGTTGGGCAGGGAAGAAGTAATCTTGAGTGCAAGATGCTCGTTTGACAAAGGTATTATAAATCAGCATTACTTTTGGCTGGCTGTAAAAATGGTGGGATTTACAGCATCCGCAGTTGACTATAAGATTGCAGTAAGAATGAAGAGTTCCAAGGAGTTTGAGATGTTGGCTAAAGGAAGCCTAACCTTCACAGAAAGAGGGATCACGAGGTACGTTTGTCCTTGGAATGGACTAGTTTCACAGGCAAGAGGCAACGACAGCAAATACTTCATCGACGGCATTCTCTGTGTGAGGGGCTAGTTCACAATGAATCATACGGATATCATATGATAATATGAGCTTGCATTGAAACTCGGTTAGATGTATAGATGTGTGTTTGTGTGGAATTTCCGTTACATTCTTGAAAACACACAGTCCATTCAGCTGCTGCTGCAGATGCATTGCCAATCATGCATGTATGTGTAGCTCCTTATTTATGATGTGGTCATAATTTATCTTGTGACTAAAAAGTTACTGTGCTGAATTGAATGATAGTAATCATGTCCAAATGGTTTTAAATTTATCAGTAGAGTTATATTTGAAATATAAATTGATTCTGTCGACTTTGACCAACTTATTGAACGTTTGAAAGTTCTGGTTTCCAAATCACAGATATCATCTGCTTAATTAATCTCTCTGTAATAAACTTATATGTCATGTTATGTATGCGTTCAATATGGAAATAAATGGCCCCGGTGACACTAAGGTCTTTGGTAATTATTTATCATTTTCTATTAAAAACGCGGTGTAAGTGTGTTTACGTCAGTGATGTTGTTCTTAGTGTAGTAACACTTCGTACAACAACGACTCTGAGTGTAGTAACACTTCGTACAACAACGACTCTAATCAGAATATTAAACTTTAATGTGAGATTGCAAGTTTATACAGTAGAAGACTTAACACACGAAATTACTCAATTTTTCTACAAACTTATAAATAAGTTTATAGCGACATCATGACAAAATTATCATCAATTTGGAAAAAATGTGTACAAAATCAGATTCAATGAGATAAAAATATTTCTTCCACTTTTCGAATACATACACGGATATAAATCTTAAACATGTTCCCAAATGGCAAAACCTAGATTGTTAGATTTAAGTCCTACTTCAAGTATGCATTTCTCCTGCCTGTGAACAGTACACACAAAACGTACTGAATAATACCATACACGTGATGTAAAATGAGATGTTACAACACCAGTGAAAATACTACAACAGGAACGTAGAGACTAAGCTCCAAGAAGTCTGGCGACTCTCTATGTAGGAACTCTCCAAGTTTTTGGTCCAAGAGAAATAATATTTTAATGTGGAGTATGTAGTTGTATTAGTGTTGAGTGGCTCCATATGTAGTGGGTTGAGTATAATAATATTATTGTATATCATATCAACCCAAATAGGAAATAGATACTTAGTATTGAGACGGACCAAAATGGCAAAGTAACACTTATCAAGGGAACGGGGAGAGTATTTTTCTATTACACAAAAAAAAACTTCAATATCATGTAAAGTCAACAAAATTGGTCAAAACAAGTAAATTTTCTTAAACAACGTAGAATAGTAAACGTAGGGCGTTTTATGGGATGAAGGGAATATATTTTTTTAGGATGGATATAAATAAATAGATGTTAAATAAAATATTTATTTTTTAATTGTAGGTTAAATAGATAAATAAATTCAAGTTTTTTTTGGGAGCACGGTGTAGTGGGTTATTATTGTATTTATTTATTTTTAAATATTTTATTTTATTTAGTGGTTAAGATTAAATAAAAATTTGATCTAACGATTTAAATTTTTTAAGTATATTGGTGCATTGCAGTTTGACTCAATAATTTATTTTTGTGTAGGTTTTGTATGAGACCATCTCACGGATCCTAATTGTGAGATGGACTACCGATTAAATTAATTAAATATATTTTAAATTAAACTAAACATAATTAGAGGTAAAAAGACTGCTCGGATTTCTTGTGCCACTCTCATGGTACATCATCTCTTGGGTCACTATTTGGATTGTCGCCACCTACTGGGTGAGAGAAAGAAATCCCTAATCCATTCACTAACGATGTTAAATCCTTCCATTAAGGAAATCCCTAATCCATTCATTAACCGTGCTAAACCAAGGAATCAAATTTGCGGTCCACCGATATTGCCAGGTTTGAAATTACAAATTTCGTTATATATATATATATATATATATATATAATTTTAATAAAAAATATAATTAATTATTATTATTAATTATTAATTAAATAGTTCAATTCTTCTATTATCAATTTATCTTAATCGTACGTATATCACTTCAATTATTCATATGGAGAGTGTTATCACTTTTTATTTATGTTCATAAATTAATTTAATTAAAAGGTTATCACTTTTTAGAGTGAGACTTGCGTGCACTAGGGAGCACACTGTGTGCCTTTAGAATTTAGTGTTATGGGTAAGTGTACATTATTTTATTCTAAAGGGTATACACTTTAATTAGTAAGGGTATACCATTTTGTTCTAAATGGTATACACTTTTTATTAATATTTTTTATTTTTCTTCAGAAAATAAAGGGTACATATTTTATACTAAGGGTATACAATTTAAAACAAAATTCTAAAGGCACACAGAGTATGCCCCCCGTGCGCCCGGGTGAACACAAGTTTTTGCCCACTTTTTATTATTCTGGTGAATTGTTCGTGAAATAATTTAATTAGACGTATATCACTTTTTTTTATTTATAAGAATCACTTTTTATATTAAAAATATTATCACATTTTATCCATTTAATAAATTGTTTCATAAAATATCATTAATTATCACTTTTTATTTAAGATATTATCACTTTTATTTTAAAATGTTATCACTTTTCCTTTACACTATAAATTATTCAACGTAATTAGTTATCACTTTTTATTTAAGATATTATCACTTTTATTTTAAAATATTATCACTTTTCTTTTACACTATAAACTAGTACAAAACTCCACGTAATACGCGGGAAATTTTTTTTAAAAATTAATAAAAATTAAAAAATATACCTCATGAATTTGAGTGTCGAAAAAAAAAATAAAAAAAATTCAAAAGAATTTAATTTAATATGATTATGGCAAAGTCTATTGTACAATAGTATTAGCGTATACCTGCTGACCCAAATTCATTTGACCCGCCATATAAATACGAAGAATTCTTATTTGGGTCATTAGTTCCTTAAATATAATTCTCTTTCTCTCTCACCAGGCGATTTCTCTTTTTCTATATTTCAGCTGCCTTCCCCATTTTCTCTCTCCCTATCCTGTCCTTGTGGTGGCGGACCGCCGCCGGCATCTGGCTTTTCTGATCTTGGCCGTCTCTTCTGGTATCTTCCCAATCTCGACAACTTGGAGTTGCGTCGGATGGCGAATGCTTCTCCTCCATATCGATCTTTACTAGATCTTCACGAATTTCAGTTTTCTCTTTTCTCATACTACTCTCATTCTCCGCCTCGCCTCGCCTCCCCCTCCGTCCTCTTTCCACATACTGTATACCTTCCAGATCTGTCCTCTTTCCTCATACTGTACACCTTCCAGATCTTCTTCAATAGGTGTGTTCGAGATCTTTCAAAGAGTCGATGACTATGGATTCGATTCTACAATTCCTCAAACATTCATTCAGAATTTTTTATATTGTTTATTTTTTTCTCAAAATTTTGTAGTTTGTTGATTGTTCTTCAATTCTTATTAATTCTGATAATTTTAGGAGAATGTATAAATGGTGGTGGCGATTGCATGGACTTTTTTGTTTTTAATTCGATAGTGTATACTTCTTATCATATAAATGTATTACATTTAAGTCTTAAGTGTATTATTAAAATTTTCTATTTTAATTTGACAGTGTATACTTTTTATCGCATAAATGTATTACATTTTAATTTTAAATGTATCACATTTTTCTCTTAAATGTATTATTGAATTTATATAAAAAAAATTGTATTAGATTTTTTCACCATCTTGGCACTGTGCACTAAGGTGTGGTGATTGACGAAAGTGTGGTCAGATTAGATTTTGAGATGTGACTTTTGAAGTGTGGTAATGGTCAGATTAGATTTTGAGTTGTCCTGATGTATTGTGGATCCCCTATTCCATTGGGGTGTTCCACTTTTCACAACACAAAGTGGTGGACCCCATCCTATTTTTTTATTTTTTAAAATAAAAAAATGGGATGGGATCCACCACTTTGTGTTGTGAAATACAAAGTGGAACACCCCAAGTGGAATAGGGGATCCACTCCCGTGGTGATGGGTGGAAGTGTTCAGTTGAGATGTGGTGATGGGCGGAAGTGTTTGGTGGTGGTGGATTTGTGTTCACATTCTTGTCTAAGTTGAATAAGAAACCCACAAAAGAGAAAGAAGAGAGAATAATTAGGGATGAGTGTTTAATTTTAATTTATTAGTGTATATATTTTATAAATAAATGTATCATGTTTTATTTTTTATTTGTACTATAATTTCTTATATAATGTACACATTATTTTTAATGAATGTATAATATATTTTTTCTAATAATTGTATTAATTTTAATTCAATAATGTATATATATTTTTCTTAATAATTCTATTAATTGTAATTCAATATCGTGTAAGTTCTACTTATATAAAAGTATTACTTTTAATTTTTAAAATTTTACAAATATTGATATCATCAATATTTTCATTTAGACTTATATACATTTTAACATAAAAGTGAATGCATCTATTTAAAAATATATAAACTAATAATACATGATCACAAGAGTAAATCAAAATCAATTTCAGAAAATTGAAACACCTTTAATATATAACAAATGTATAAATTATACATTTATGAAGAAAAAACATATATTAATAAATAAAAAATTAATATAATTATTTAAACATGATAATAAATTATCTAATCAACTCTGAGATTGATTCTATTCCAATCCCAAATATACAAAGTTCTCCAGAGACTCCAAATCGACTAATTCCTCCTTAGACAAAAATAAAAACAAATACAGCTCAATGCAAAAAAGTATTACACTTTAATAAATTCTAATTTCTAAAACTTGAAGTGTCATACAGATCTAAGCATAAGCAGATGTGTGAACATCTGAATAAAGAGATTCCAAATCGACTAACTCATCCATAGACTTAAAAAGAAGAAGAAGAATGAGTAATACAACTCAATGCAAAAGGTAATACACTGTAATACAAAAAGTATTACATTTTAATAAATTTCGATTTCTAAAACTTGAAGTGTCATACAGATCTGAGCATGAGCATAACTAAATTAAAAAAATGGATAGGTCTTGCGTGAGATCGTCTCACGTGAGACTATTTTTCACTTTTAAAAATAGTTATCACTTTCGCTATAAAACAATATCACTTTCGTTATAAAATGTCATCATTTTTTATTTATTCTATAAATTATTCATGAAATAGTGTTATTACTTTTCATTAATTTATTATCACTTTTCTAAATAAAAGTTATCACTTTCTGACCGTCTCACGTAAGCTCTTACGTAAGACGGTCTCACACAAGTCTTTGCCTTAAAAAATAAGTTAAACGATAATAAAATTTAAATTATTATATTTTTAAATAATAAAATTATTAAATAAATTAAAAAAACACGTAAAAAAATATACGTGCAAGATGAATTAAGTTCATTGTATAATAATTAATTAAAGTTTCAATTTTGTAATTTATACCAGTGAAACAAGGCCCTTAAAAATAATTTATTTGGGTTCATGGATAATCCGTCTCACGAATTAAGATCCGTGACGTGAGACGGTCCACCCAAGTCTTTGCCTTTATTTTTTATTAATAAATTTTAAAATATAATATTTCAAATTAATTAAATCAAATAAATCATAAATAATTAAATTAGATTTATCATAAATCCTACTCCCTCCGTCCCTCATTAAGAGGGTCTTTTACATTTTGACAGGTGGATTAAGGAGTGTTATTATTTGATGTGTAGTGGGTAATTATATTAGTGGGAGTGTGGGTCCATATTTTAATTATATTAGTGGGTGTGTGTGGTTCCATATATATAAAAAAAGAAAGAAAAAATAGATTTTTTCGTCCGCTAACTTTCATTCATTTTGAAATTAGTCCATTAACTTTTTTAATTTTGAAATTAGTCCGTTAATTTTATAACAATTTTAAAATTAGTCCATTAACTTCATAAAATTCAATATTTTGGTCCTTTGACCTGCTATAGCAGGTCATTTGAATATTTTCACCTCAATTAATTTATATCATATTTTTATTTAACCAATTTTATCTTACTTTTCATTTTTCATTTTCGTATACCAAATAAACAATATTAATCTCATTACTAAAGTGAAGCAAATTTGACTAAATATTGATACTTCCTCCGTCCGCTCGAAAGAGGGTATTTTTTCCATTTTGGTCGTCCGTTCCAAAGAGGATCACTTCCTTTTTTACACACATGAGATCCACACACACACCAATACAATTAAAATATGGGATCCACACTCCCACTAATACAACTACCCACTACACATTAAATAACAATACTTCTTAATCAACGTGCACAAAAGCAAAATGCCCTCTTTAGGGCGGACGGAGAAAGTGTAATATAAATTCTTAGTGGAGGCTTTTTTTTTAAAATAGTATATATATATATATTACATATTTTTTATTTTTATTTTTTAGAATAACCTGCTAATGACCTGTTGAAACGGATGATTTTGTTGAACTTGGTAAACATGATGGACGATTTTCAAAATTTTTAAATATAATGGACGATTTTCAAAATTTTGCAAATATAATGGACGATTTTCAAAAAATGAAAACTTATGAACTAAATTCAAAATTGGGCAAAGTTAACGGACAAAAAAAATCAATTTTCCCAAAAAGAAAGGGTATCCTTTGAATGAGATGACCAAAATAGAAAAAATATCCTCGAACTGGAGTATGTGTTTCGTCAGCCATGCGCTTATAAATTTATTTGCCCAAATATTCGGTTAAATTTTGATATACTCATGATTGATGAATGTGAAAATATTAATAAATTAACCAAAAAAAATCTAACATACATGACATCCTAAATCTAATGAAACAAGGATTATCTTCTTCTCCTTTTTTAAGTAACCATATTTATCTTTTACAATCTTCCCATCACTATTTAATCAATTATTTTTCTCAACTCTTCATTACTGAAACTTTCAAAGAAAAAAAAATGGTTTCCAAATTCTTTTTCTTCTCTCTCTTCTTTGTGCTCACCATCGCATCCCTCTCAAATAATGCAGCTCTTTCGCCTTCAGGGAATTCCGCTTGGAATTATGATAATACTGGTGGATATCCGAGGTGGGTCACAGATGATGACCGGAAACTCTTACAGGTTCCAAGTGGGAGAGTCCGGCTGGGCGGATGCTGTGGTATCGCAGGACGGGGCTGGCGATTTCAGGTCGATCCAGGAGGCAATAGAGTATGCAGTTTCTAAGCGGGTGGGGAGAGAGAGGGTGGTTGTTTACGTGAAGAAAGGAGTGTATGCAGAGTACGTGTTGATAAACAGAAAAATGGACAATGTGATGTTGATCGGAGATGGCGTGAATCAGACCGTGATCACCGGTAATCGGAGCTTCAACGCCGGCTTCTCTTTCCACGTTTCTCCTACGGTTGGTAAGTTTATTTATTACTCCCTCCTCTCCTCTATATAGCACATCACACTATGGATATTTTCTACTGCTACATGTAACTCAAACTTTATGCAGCTACATGATACCCGGAAATTAGAGAAGTAGGAGGCAACACAAGTACACACTCAGATACAATTCCTCACCTATGGAATCCACCATAAGTTTGGAATAATCTCGTCTTTTTAAGGAATCCACCGAAAGACTAAGAGACACACTCACCCCTCTAGGAATCCACCAAAATAGTTTAGAGCAAGATACAAGAAGATAAAATCTTCTAAACAAGTTTAAAAGATCAACATATGTTTAATTTTCGAAAATTGGCTACTTGAGAGCTTACAAATGATGCCATTATATAGGCAAGACTTGGAACAACCCTCCAAGTGAGTTAAAGGAAATAAATGAGATTTAACATTCTCAATGCACATAGAAAATATGAACTTAGACTCTAATAAATGTAAACTTAATGAAAGATAATCAAAGACTAAGAATATGTAGATACCAATGTCCATAATGAGGAGATGAATCATCAAAAATCAGCAAACTTCGAATTGGTCCAGTAACTTCTGTTCATGCACCAGCCTGTCACACTTCAGTCAAACAGCCATAACTTTCTGTAAGAATATTATTTTTGAGATCCATAAATTTTGTAGAAAACTAAACTTCAAGATCTTTCCAATGGTATATGAATGAACCATAAATCATTCCCAATCAAAACAGATAAATTCATGAATTTGACTTACTGTTCGTGATATCCTGCTGAGTTAATGCTGCATAGTTGGACCATTTTGTTCAAAGGTGTTGAGTTTAAGGTCTTCATTAATAGATAGCTTTTCAATACTGCAGGCTTCAACTCTTTACTCAAAATTCTCGCGTCATTCTCTCCTGGTTGGAAAAGATTCGTTCTCAAATCTGGACCTTCAAGAAAGGATTGTTGGAAAGACTTCAAAAACTTCCATTGCATGAACTTGATAGATCTTCGAGTGCTTCTGCCACCTTCCAGAAAAATAGACGTAACTCCTTGTACAAAATTCCAAATAACTCACCGTTTATTGCGTTTGAAACTAGACTGAAAGAACTTTCTATCCATATACTGCTCACTGTCTGAATCCTTGCTGATCAGTACCAGTAATGTTTTGAAGTTACCCCTCATGCTCTGCATCATTCGCTTCTACAGCACACAAACTTGCTTCTGAATTTCCTTCATCCGTCGATGCTTATCAGCATTATTCTTGAATCTTATATTTTTCTTGATAATCTCCCTATGAACCTTCTCATGCAAATTCATGATGCACTTAGCATGATCAATTCCATCTCCACTTATATGATAAGTAAAAGGAATATTGGGAGTTAATTCCATTGGAGTGATAGGATTTCTACCACAAACAATCTCGAACGGACTCAGTCCCGTTGTTTTGATTTGAAGATTGATTATAAGCAAACTCCGTTTGAGCCAAAACCACATCCCATTGACAAGGATTCTTCCCAACGAAACTCCTCAATAGATTTCCCAAGCTTCTATTCACCACCTCAGTTTGTCCATCAGTTTGTGGATGGTGAGATGAACTAAATTGAAGTTTAGTTGCAACTTGCATCTTCCAAAGTGTGCGCCAAAAATGACTCATGAACTTCAAATCCCGATCAGAGGTGATCGTTTTTGGAATTCCATGAAGTCTCACAATCTCCTTGAAATAAAGATCAGCCACATGAGTCGCATTCATTGTTTTG
The DNA here is from genome assembly GCA_023678885.1 of Pogostemon cablin. Lineage (NCBI taxonomy): Eukaryota > Viridiplantae > Streptophyta > Magnoliopsida > Lamiales > Lamiaceae > Pogostemon > Pogostemon cablin. The sequence goes on along the minus strand of CM042997.1, from coordinate 19,673,412 downwards.
ATGCAATGAATGAAACGTATCGATCAACATCCACCATCACCAAATCTTTGTTCCTTTGGGTGCTAGGCAACCCAACAACAAACTCCATACTTATATCTTCCCATGGATATAACAGTAATGGCAAAAGAGTGTACAGACCTAAAATTTGCCCATGACAAGTCATGCATCTTTCAACATACTTCTTCTTCACATCTCTTATCATGCGTGGACCATAGAAATTTTCTTTGATGAGTTTAAGAGCATTCTCTCTTCCAAAATGTCCAGCAAGACCTCCACTATGTGCTTTATCAATAGTTGTTAGCTTCAAAAAAACACATAACAATTCACCTTTGAAGAGATTACCATCATGAATCAAGAAAAGCTTGAATGAAGCTTTTAAAGATTCCTCCCACATTCTGCCAAAGTATGCATCATTCTTGTAGGGATCTTTCATCACCTCAAACCCGACCACATTCACTTGCCGTCGATTAAGAACATCCACCACTTAATTTAGGATACCAGATTTGTGCTTGATCACAAAGTTGAATCCTTGCAAAAATTCAACCCATTTACCATGCTGAACTTAGTCGCATTTCTAGTGAAATGTCAAGAGTAAGTGTACTCTATCGCTGTTGTATACGCGTGACCAAGTGCAAAATTTATAGTATTGTCGTCCCAAGGGAAAAGGTAAACTCAAGTTGTATCCGGATTTTCCATTGATTTATGTTTTGTAAGGATGATCAAGATAAGGTTTTGATTTAAGAACTATGATTACTCTATCAATTAACTAATAAACTAGACAAACAACTAATTATAACAAGTATCAATCAAATCAAGTAGCAAGAATGAGATGGAATGGATGAAGTGTATCTAAAAAGAGAACAAGGCTAGCAACATCATGGTCAAGGTCTTATGTAGACTCACACTTACTCAAGCATTGATGACTTTCAAGTTATGAAACTAAGGGCAATCACAATTGTACCCCTAACCCCTATGGCCAAGGTGATTAGGTTCTCAACTCTTTTACAAGTTTAAATCTCCTAAGATTGTCTTACTCTCAATTCCCTCATGGGTACTATGATCATAAGTTGGTTCCCCTCACTAGTTCATCACTAATGTTCTATCATGAGGTTCTAAGCACTTGGAGGGAATGGCTTTCCTCCCCTCATACTAACCAAGTCACCTTATACAATCAATGATTCAATTAAATCACCACACATAATATTGGAATGGCCATCCTAATACTATGCATAGAGAATTTAACCACACACATCATGCATCAAATGAGAATAAACATTCATGATAGAAAGTAATCATAACAATCAATTAATCAAGCTTTAATAGTGCAAAAATCTACATATTTCCTAACCAATCATATTGCTAGCCTCACTTGAGGACTAGCCACAAATATTCATTGCAAATTGGCTACAATCCAATACAAGCTCCATATGAGCAATAAAATGAAGAAAGTAGCAAAATAAAAGAGATTGAGCTTCCCCTTGAAGGTAGACTCCTTCTTCCTTGATCATGCCAAATTCTTCAAACAAATCTGATTTTCTCTTCTTAGATGATGGAATGAATGGATGTATGGATGGATTTATGAAGATCAAGGTGAATTGATTGATTTAGATGGTGTAGATGGCTTGTAGATCTAGTGTGTGAGGAAATGTGGTGTGGATTGTGTGTAACTGCTCTCAATCTGATATATTCTGTATCTCCTTTCTAATTTCGCACAAATCATGGTTTTATATCACTTATGGACCTTCTAGAAGCTTCCGGAACATTCTGAAAATTACACAGGATTTTGCACCTACACGGCCCGTGCTGCAGTACACGGCCCGTGTAGGGCACACCTACTTCGACGTTTTGTGCGTGCTTCCGGACACGGCTCGAGCTGCAATACACGGCATTGATCATGGCCGTGCAGCACTTTCTGACGACAATACACGGCTCCTTCTTACAGGGCCGAGCTCCGCACACGGGGCGTGCAGCAGCGCACGGCCCGTGCACCAGCGCACGGCCGAATCTCTAGCCGAGCAGCGTGTTCTGATGACATTACACGGCCAGCTGCTACAGGGCCGTGTTCCGCGCATGGCCCGTGCAGCTGCATGGCCTATTCTTCGTCTCCCTTTCGCTCCCGACTCCGTGTTTGTCCGTTCCATGACCTGTTTTACACATATTTAAGCTCATTTACACAATTCTATCAGTTCGTACCACTTTCCTCAAAACAACAATAACTCCACCAAAATTAACACAAATACGGATAAAAACATCCAAAAATACACACATAAAGACACTAAAACCTAGGTGAAAATGACGACAATCAACCCCCCAAACTTAAAGTGTTGTTCGTCCTCGAACAACTAAAAATGATAAACAAGAGGAGAAATTTTCACCTAGAGAACATCTAACGAACATAAACCACAATACATCACAAGTAATAAGGACTTCAAAATCAAGTTAAGTATCCCTACATAATCAAACTTGTAACATGAAAGATTAACGAGTTCAATCTCAAGCATGACAAAAGAGTAATCAAATCCCTTTCAATCCAAGCCTTTCATAGGATATCAAATTCGCTCAACACTCTTTGAAGTAAGGTTTTGAACAACACTCATCAACCGGTTGTAATCGACTCACCATAGGCTTGCTCATGGACTATGTTCACAAGCCACCCTAGTTTCAATAAGTGATCAAAAAGGTCTTTATCTTTGGATGTAATGTTTAGGCTCTTTGGTAAGGTAGGAAACTTTGGATCATAGTGACTTTTCAAATGTGGTTGATCGAAGAGATGATTCCTTTCTTTAACATCCTCACTTTCATGCTTCCTTTCTTTTCTACTTTAATCACAAACACTAAGCATCATTATTCCTTGGATTTCTTGAGCTTCTTTTTGAATGGCATACTTCTTTTCTTTAACTTTTGTGTTCCTTGAGCATATTTTTCTATTTTGCTCCTTTTTCACTTTTGTTGAAGTTGCACTTGCTTTTCTTAAGCTCTTTCATCCTTTTTCTTGACTCAACCTTTCTTTCCATATACGTTTCTTTGCACATATTTCCACATATTCCCTTGTACACCATCATCATCCTCAATTACCCACACATAGGTTATATATATAAGGTTTAAATGGGTTTTCAAGGCTTGTAATGTGCTTATATCACAAGAAATAGGCTTAAAGGTTCAAAGTGGCTTACTAGGGATAATGTTTTTGGTAAGGAAATTTTATGGCCATGACTTTCTCAACAAGGATGGCCTAAGATCATTTCACAAATTTCAACCATTCGGGCTTCGTTCCTATAGTCCAAGAGCAAGTTCTAGTTTGTCTAAGTTCAACCGGTCCTCTCTTCAATAACTAACCATGGAGGCACGGTTGAGGCTCAACTCTCACAAGCTTTTGCTTGGACCAAAAGAAACTCAATTAACCTTCATACTTCTAAAAATTGAACAAATTATGTAATCCATGTCACAATTTTAACAAGTAGAAACCATTAACTTGCTTGCCATCACCTATCACAAACAATGCATCATAGCTCATACTCAAAAGCATTACTCAACTCCTTCCCAAAACATACCACCAAAACCACACCTATACAAGAATTAAACTAACAACAAACATCACCTACTAATCAAGGGATCAACCAACAATACAAACATATAACAAGCATAAATCAAATCATCCATCAAAAGAAAATAAAACACCTCAAATCAAATCCATAACAATAAAGATCAATTTCCCATCGCATCCAATCAACATACCGAAAAGAAAAACGCATAAAACTGAAAATAAAATCCCAAATTAAAACCTCCCAAAAACCAACAATTTAAGTACAATCCAATCAAATCCTAACAAATCAAATCAAATGTCTAAGCAATAATACCGAAATTCTAACTAATAGCTAGATGAATGGACAAAAGTGCCAAGCACTCAAAATACTCCCTCATTGTTCCGGAGGCGGAGGAGGTGGACGATAGGTGTTCCATGGGATGTAGGCTCGAGGGTTCGCAGGAAACTGGAAGTTGAACATCATGGTCAACATCTCCTCCATGTTGTTGGAGTGCGCCCTTGATTGTTCTTCATAGTACTCCCTCCTTCGTTGTCCAGCTCTTAACTCTTCAATATGTCTTCCATGCTCTTGCTGGACTTCGCGAATCTCCCTGATCTGAGTCCCATATGTCTGCTGCACATGCCTCATGTCACGTACCTCATCCATCATATAGTTCCACCTTTCATCTCCTTGGCCCGGTGCGACTGGTGGCGGTGCTCCTTCTTCCTCAAACAGTGGTGGATCAGGGCATTGCTCCTCAAACTCAATCTGCTCCGGTTGCTCTCCTTGCTCATCACCCTCCATGGGCACTTGCTCGGCCCTCAAATTGGCTAGCTCTTCATTTTCTTCAACTCTAACCTGCCTCAGAACCTGTTCCATTTCATCTCTGTTTCTTCTATAAAATGCCTTAACAACTCTGGAATGGTTCACGCTTCCCATAGCCAAATTTGCAAGCCTTCTCCTTGTATAAACTGTAGTGAGCTCCGGCATTGGCAACGGAAATGGAGCTCCCTTCTCCTGCCTTAAACAGTATTGATTTCCTACCATGGTCAAAAATTCCATCCTCATCAGCTGTGAGTAATTCAACCCTTCACTAACCATACGATTCTCCATTCCTGCGAAGTTAACTCCCATTCCTTGAGCTATCATTGTAATCATCCCTCCTAGCATCAACCCTTGAGAACTCTGCCTCTTTGCAACTCTCTCCGCATGTTGCACAAAGTGTGCTGCAACATTAAGCGGTAGCTCTTTATACATACAATACATGATGTAGAGCTGCTTTTCTCCAACTGAGCCTCCTTCAAACCTTCCCAGTATAGTGTTGGAGACGATCTTTTCCAAATACCTCATTACCGGATTCCGGATGGCTGTTCCCTTTGAGGCACTAGGGACGTACCCTGCTCTCTCAGTTCCATCATTCACAAGGCTTGACCACCATTCCTGTTGATTGAAAGTTCCTCCGGCATAAAAGCTCCGATGGAATTCGCATGGCGGGCACCCAAAACACTCATTCAAAAATGCCAATGGAACCTTTTCCCTCAACACATTATCTAGCTGAAAAGTCACCCACAGTGGATACCCATTCCTATCTTTCTTCACTTGTAAAGTACTCATGAATTCCGCAGTGAGATGATAGTAGGTTGGCGACCTCTTATCAAAGAAAGCTTCCATCTGAGAGAAGCGAAATAACTTCCTCAGATCTTCCTCTATACCTAATCCCCTCATCGTTTCCGTATCTTGGAAACGAGTAGCCTTGACCTTCGGGGCTAGCACTTGCCAGCGAATCACATACTTTCCCCAATAATCCTCGAACTCAACTCTAAATTCTTGTGGATGAATTCCTTCAATAAACAACTAGGCATCCAAGTTAGATAACTCCTCAGGGTCGGTTATCACAATGAAATCCTCGGTCCTTGGGCGAACTCTCCTCTCAGCCATCTACAATATACAAGCAATATACAACTTATCACCATTCATCTCAACTATCAACAATTATAACCAATTTCTACTCATGATCACACATATGAATCCTCACTTCAATCATCTTAAAATGCTATTCACATTTGACCATCAATTTCCAACGAATTCCTCTCTTAGACATTTCATCGAACACTTGGCATGCACAAAATTTAAACATCCTCTCAACATAAAATTTGCATATCCTCATGCCCAAATCCTCAATATCTAAAGTTAATCTCTTACAAATAAACATCATACTCATGTAATTCATCAATTGGCACAACACAATTATTCAAATTCAACATTCTCACACAAATCCCCAAATTTCTCATGAACCCTAATTCACTTTATTCAAAAATTCTATTCAAAACATGTATGAACATCATCAATTAAGCATAAAATTCACATTAGAACAAAGCCCATATATCAATTTACGAAATTCATATCAAAATTTAAAAGTTTTGGTTCAAGAAGTCATACCTTTCAACAATTGGATGTGGAGAAGTGATTTGGTGTGCAAACTTGACAAACTTTACTCACAATCCTTAAAAAAACTAACCTGGTGGAAGATTTGTGTACTTGGAGGAGTGAATTGGATGTGTACGGATGAAAGGGAGTGTGTAGAATGCTTACGGAAAAGCCCTTTTAAAAACCTGGTCGAAGCCCTGCACAGCCCGTGTTACGCAGCACGGCCTCAAGTGAGGCCGTGCAGCGCGTTCTGATCCCCTTACACGGCCACCTGTGACAGGGCTCTTACTCATGAGGTATTTTATAGCCGCGTGATCCGTGTAGACAATCGTTTGTGTTCCAACCAAGTATGGTCGAAACTTCTCAAAAGCATACACTACAGCTAAAAATTCCTTCTCCGTTGTGGTGTAGTTAATTTGGCACGAATTCAATGTCTTTGAGGCGTAATAGATTGCTCTAAACTTCTTCTCTCTCATTTGCCCCAACACCACTCCAATGGATTGATCGCTAGCATCACAATGAAGTTCAAATGGTAAACTCCAATCCGGGGTAATGAGGATCGGAGATGAAGTGAGAGCATCCTTAAGCACCTGAAATGACACACAACACTCATCATCAAAGTTAAATGGACAATCTTTTTCAAGCAATTTACAAAGGGGTTTAGCAATTTTGGAAAAATCCTTAATGAAGCGTCTATAAAAGCCCGCATGTCCTAAGAACGATCTCACCCCCTTCTCACTAGTAGGAGGGGGTAGACGTTCTATGGCTATTACTTTAGCTCTATCCACTTTTAACCCATTCTTTGAAATATGATGTCCCAAGACTATCCCATCGGTCACCATAAAGTGGCATTTTTCCCAATTTAGCACAAGACTCGACTCTTCACACCTCTGCAACACAATCGTGAGATTAGTTAAGCAAATATCATAAGAAGATCCATACATGGAAAAATCGTCCATAAACACCTCCATAATATTTTCAATTAAACCATCAAAGATTGCCATCATACAACGCTGAAAAGTGGCAGGGGCATTACATAGACCAAATGGCATCATTCTAAATGCAAATGTACCATAGGGACAAGTGAACGTTGTCTTCTCTTGATCTTCCGGTGCAATCAATATTTGATTGTACCCGGAATAACCATCAAGAAAACAATAGTACTCATGCCCCGCAAGACGATCCAACATTTGATCTATGAATGGTAATGGGAAATGATCTTTACGAGTATTCTCATTCAACTTACGATAGTCAACACATACTCTCCAACCCGTGATAGTTCTAGTGGCAATTGTTTCATTTGTATCGGATCTAACAATTGTCATACCACCTTTCTTTGCCACTACATGTAGAGGACTTACATATTGACTATCACTAATTGGAAAGATTATTCCCGCATCAAGCCATTTTAACACCTCTTTTCTTACCACTTCTTGCATTATAGGATTTAATCTACGTTGGTTTTGCACACAAGACTTTTCATCATCAATCAAATGGATCTTATGCATGCACATAGATGGACTAATACCTTTCAAATCTTTAATGCTCCAACCAATAGATGACTTATGATCTCTTAAGACTCGTAGCAATTTTTCTACTTCTAAATCATTAAGGGAAGAGGATACAATTACCGGATACGTTTCATCTTTATCCAAGTAAGCATACTTTAAGTGATCCGGCAATGGTTTCAACTCTACCTTCTTCTTCTCTTGCACTTCCAACAATGGCTTTTCATCAAGTTTCTCTACCTTTACCTCCTTTGCTTCCTCTTTTGTGAGTGCCCTACAAGCATTTAAACCATGCAATTCATCAATTATTTTATCATTTTCTACACCAAAAGAAGATTTAGCTTTTATAGATTCAAGAAAATAAGAGTGGCTTATGATGATTTCCAAAGGGTCCTTGGAGTGAAGGTGATACATATGCTCTTCAACCATGTCGTCAATAACCTCCACTCTTCCACATTCCTCCCTAGGATACCTCATAGCCTCACTTAAAGAAAATATGACTTCATCCTCATTCACCCTCAAAGTTAGCTCCCCTTTCTCCACATCTATCAATGCTTTCCCGGTGACAAGAAATGGACGTCCAAGTATCAATGGGACACTATCATCTTCAGCCATATCTAGTACCACAAAATCAACGGGGAACACAAACTTGCCAACTTTGATCAAAACATCTTCCACTATTCCCTTGGGATGTGTCAACGACCGATCGGCTAATTGAAGTGTAACCGACGTCGGTTTGACCTCACCAATACCCAACTTTTTGAAGATTGATAAGGGCATTAAGTTAATGCTTGCCCCTAGATCACATAAAGCTTTGTAGTTCCTTTGCTCTCCCATCTCACAAGGAATAGTGAAACTCCTGCCCTACAAGCATTTAAACCATGCAATTCATTAATTATTTTATCATTTTCTACACCAAAAGAAGATTTAGCTTTTATAGATTCAAGAAAATAAGAGTGGCTTATGATGATTTCCAAAGGGTCCTTGGAGTGAAGGTGATACATATGCTCTTCAACCATGTCGTCAATAACCTCCACTCTTCCACATTCCTCCCTAGGATACCTCATAGCCTCACTTAAAGAAAATATGACTTCATCCTCATTCACCCTCAAAGTTAGCTCCCCTTTCTCCACATCTATCAATGCTTTCCCGGTGGCAAGAAATGGACGTCCAAGTATCAATGGGACACTATCATCTTCAGCCATATCTAGTACCACAAAATCAACGGGGAACACAAACTTGCCAACTTTGATCAAAACATCTTCCACTATTCCCTTGGGATGTGTCAACGACCGATCGGCTAATTGAAGTGTAACCGACGTCGGTTTGACCTCACCAATACCCAACTTTTTGAAGATTGATAAGGGCATTAAGTTAATGCTTGCCCCTAGATCACATAAAGCTTTGTAGTTCCTTTGCTCTCCCATCTCACAATGAATAGTGAAACTCCCCGGATCTTTCAATTTAGGGGGAAGTTTCTTTTGCAAGATTGCACTACATTCCTCCGTAAGGTTCACCGTTTCGAACTCTCCCAAGCTTCTTTTCTTTGACAAGATATCCTTCAAAAATTTGGCGTAGTTGGGCATTTGAAGTAAGACCTCCGCAAAAGGCATATTCATATGTATCTTCTTCAACATTTCAACAAACTTGGCAAATTTCTCTTCTAATCCCTTTTTCAAGCATCTTTGTGGAAACGGGATTGCCATGGGCAACTTAGGAATCCCCCATTCATCTCTTTCAAACTTTTCCTCTCTCTCTTTCCGTTTTGCTTCTCTACATCTTTCCCATTTCTTTGGAGACTTTACTTTTTCTTCTTCAAGTGTAGGGGTACTTTCACCTTTTTCAACAATATCAACTTCTTTCTCTTTCCCTTCTTCACCCAAACTTTCCATAGGCTCAAGTTCACAATCCACCTCCTCTACTTCCGTTGGCATTGAAGACCCTTCGTATTTTGTTCCACTACGAAGTTCAATCACCTTACATTGCTCCTTCGGATTAGTAATGGTTGTGGATGGAAACTTCCCTTGGTGATGAACATTACCCCTTTCACTTGCAATTTGACTAATGTGAGTCTCAATTGCTTTGAATCGATTCTCATTTACCTCATCTCTTTGCTTCATAAACTCAAACATCTTAGTCATTTTATCCTCCAATGTAGACAATGTAGACTTTCCTTCTTCATTTGGAGCCTTCTCCCCCGGATGAATGCCCGGTGGCAATGTGAGTGCATTACTTTGATTCCCATACGACAAATTTTCATATCTCCGGGGTTGATTGAAATTCCCTTGAAAGTTACCTTGCCCCCAACCTCCTTGCCTTTGTGGATATCCTCCTCCATTATTCCCAAAATTCCCACCGTAATTTCCTTGGAAGTTCCTTCCTTGCATGAAGGCAACTTCCTCAAGTGTCATCTCCGATGGGCTCCAAGAATTAGGGGACATACCTTGTTGAGGTATAGAAGTAGGCATTTGACAACTTTGAGAAGATTGACCCATACTTGGTGTAGATACACCTTGTTGAAAATTAGAAAACACTTGTTGATTCATCAAAGGTAATGACATCACATGCGGAGGATTAGCTAGCACTTGTTGATTCACCATTGGTGTAGATGTTGGAGTCACTTGCATACTAGCATTCATCCTTTTTAGTATCTCAGTTATTGCTCTGTCGGTTACATCTTCATTAGGCACCTCCACCTTTTTCACTTGTTGCAAGCACACTTCTTCCATCTTAGCAATCTTCTCTTTTTCATATAAGCCCGCAACTCTATCCATGGCCCATTGTCCCGTATTCAAAGCTATTTCTTCACATATGGCAATTGCTCTTTCCGGAGTTTGCCCCAAAATCGAATCTCCCGATGAAGCATCAACAAGCATCCTTTCACTTCCATTCAAACCGGCATAGAAAAATCCTACTTGTTGATCTTCGGGAAATCCGTGTTGTGGGCATTTCCTTAGCATTTCTTTGAATCGGTCCCAAGCCTCACTAAAAGTTTCAAGAGGCATTTGCTTAAATTGCAATATTTGACCTTTGAGATGCAACATCTTCGATGGTGGGAAATACTTGCTCAAGAATCTTTGTGCCAACTCTCTCCATGTGTTGTAGGATCCCGGTGGTAAAGTATGATACCAAGCCTTAGCTCTATCTCGTAATGAAAACGAGAAGAGCTTCAATTTAATAATATCCTCACTTACCCCATTTATCTTGACCGTATTTGCTAACTCCGTAAATTGGGCTAAGTGAGCATTTGGATCCTCCATAGTACCACCACCAAATTGGTTTGCTTGCACCATGTTGATCAATCCCGTCTTGATCTCAAAATGATTAACATTCACCGGTGGTCCCACAACATAGTTTCCATATTGCGGTTGGAAGTGATCTCGGATGTTCATTCCCACTCCATTATTCCCATTTCTACGAGGTTGATTTTGCACCATCGGAGGATCATTCCTTGCTTCTTGTTGTGCCAACAAGTTTTGAATAATAGCTTGCAATTGTTGGTTTTGCAAGTGCATTTGTTGAGCATAAACTTGTGGCACATATTCTTGATTACCAAAACCTCCTCTAGCATTATCACCACCTTGAAAATTTCTCAAATTACCTTCTTCATCAACCATATTTGCATTATCCCTTACTTCTTCCATATTTTCTTCCGTTGGTTCCAACACTCCTCTTCTTTGTCTTCTTAAGGTAGCTTCTAATTCCAAATTCAAAGGTTCAATAGATTGAGACCTTGAACGAGTTTGCATGTACCTACAAGAATTCCAAAATTAGCTCTCCAAGTAACTAAGACAAGTAAACAACTATACAAATGAAAGAAATATCCTTATCAAGACTAATCAACTTCAAACTCGTTACAACCACAAGTTTAACATTTCCCCGGCAGGCGGCGCCATGAACTTAGTCGCATTTCTAGTGAAATGTCAAGAGTAAGTGTACTCTATCGCTGTTGTATACGCGTGACCAAGTGCAAAATTTATAGTATTGTCGTCCCAAGGGAAAAGGTAAACTCAAGTTGTATCCGGATTTTCCATTGATTTATGTTTTGTAAGGATGATCAAGATAAGGTTTTGATTTAAGAACTATGATTACTCTATCAATTAACTAATAAACTAGACAAGCAACTAATTATAACAAGTATCAATCAAATCAAGTAGCAAGAATGAGATGGAATGGATGAAGTGTATCTAAAAAGAGAGCAAGGCTAGCAACATCATGGTCAAGGTCTTATGTAGACTTCACACTTACTCAAGCATTGATGACTTTCAAGTTATGAAACTAAGGGCTATCACAATTGTACCCCTAACCTCTATGGCCAAGGTGATTAGGTTCTCAACTCTTTTACAAGTTTAAATCTCCTAAGATTGTCTTACTCTCAATTCCCTCATGGGTACTATGATCATAAGTTGGTTCCCCTCACTAGTTCATCACTAATGTTCTATCATGAGGTTCTAAGCACTTGGAGGGAATGACTTTCCTCCCCTCATACTAACCAAGTCACCTAATACAATCAATGATTCAATTAAATCACCACACATAATATTGGAATGACCATCCTAACACTATGCATAGAGAATTTAACCACACACATCATGCATCAAATGAGAATAAACATTCATGATAGAAAGTAATCATAACAATCAATTAATCAAGCTTTAATAGTGCAAAAATCTACATATTTCCTAACCAATCATATTGCTAGCCTCACTTGAGGACTAGCTACAAATATTCATTGCAAATTGGCTACAATCCAATACAAGCTCCATATGAGCAATAAAATGAAGAAAGTAGCAAAATAAAAGAGATTGAGCTTCCCCTTGAAGGTAGACTCCTTCTTCCTTGATCATGCCAAATTCTTCAAACAAATCTGATTTTCTCTTCTTAGATGATGGAATGAATGGATGTATGGATGGATTTATGAAGATCAAGGTGAATTGATGGATTTAGATGGTGTAGATGGCTTGTAGATCTAGTGTGTGAGGAAATGTGGTGTGGATTGTGTGTATCTGCTCTCAATCTGATATATTCTGTATCTCCTTTCTAATTTCGCACAAATCATGGTTTTATATCACTTATGGACCTTCTAGAAGCTTCCGGAATATTCTGAAAATTACACAGGATTTTGCACCTACACGGCCCGTGCTGCAGTACACGGCCCGTGTAGGGCACACCTACTTCGGCGTTTTGTGCGTGCTTCCGGACACGGCTCGAGCTGCAATACACGGCCTTGATCATGGCCGTGCAACACTTTCTGACGACAATACACGTCTCCTTCTTACAGGGCCGAGCTCCGCACACGGGGCGTGCAGCAGCGCACGGCCCGTGCACCAGCGCACGGCCGAATCTCTGGCCGAGCAGCGTGTTCTGATGACATTACACGGCCAGCTGCTACAGGGCCGTGTTCCGCGCACGGCCCGTGCAGCTGCATGGCCTATTCTTCGTCTCCCTTTCGCTCCCGACTCCGTGTTTGTCCGTTCCATGACCTGTTTTACACATATTTAAGCTCATTTACACAATTCTATCAGTTCGTACCACTTTCCTCAAAACAACAATAACTCCACCAAAATTAACACAAATACGGATAAAAACATCCAAAAATACACACATAAAGACACTAAAACCTAGGTGAAAATGACGACAATCACATGCCATGGATTAACTTTCTGCTTCGAATTCAAGTATTTCATAGCTTCAGGACTAAAAACTCCTCCGATTCCCATATTTAAAGCATTGCAATCCACTTCGAACATCTTTTCAAAAATTTTTCTCAGCAAGCCTTTATCCACAAGCTCTTGCTCTTGCCTTTGCAACTCATCATGATGCTTCGGATTATCTCGATACGCTTCTGTATTCAATAAAGAAGCACCGACTGCAAAATAAATGCAATGTTGAATGATCTTCATTGGAGGAAGGCCTAGTGGAATCTGTTCAGGTTCCACATTATGAAACTTCTGCAAAAAAGATTGAACTTGGAATGGTATGGCATTACCCACTTCATTCTCAACTAAAGCCATAGACTCATACTCCTCCATTGATTCATAAGTAGGATTTTCATAAATTTTTGAATAAGAGAGCATCACTTTTGATGGTTCAAGAATACTCTGCATCTTTGAATCTCCAAAAATTATTTTCTCATCAACATCATCACGAAACCACCACAACATATAAGATTGATTATTATCTTCGATTTTCAACTTCAATTTCACCATAGTAGTAGCAACAATACTGTCACAACTTCCCTCATCAACAATAATATCACGTACCTCATCAAATGACGTGAAACTTGTTTGAAAAATATTGTTATGAAGCCATGGTTCATCCTCAATGTAAGTGACATCGAGGCTATGTCGTAACACCAAATCTTCACCATGATCCTCGTAACTGACTTCTTCATCATACTTATCATAGATTGGTGTTGTCTCATCATGTTCCTCTTCTTCATACTCATCTTCACTTTTGTCATAAATCGGCTTCTCTTCTTCTTGCTCTTCATCAAAGAGAGTAATGATCCCCCGATTTGGACAATCTGCAGCAATGCGTTCAAGCCCTTTGCACTTGAACCAACTTTTTTGATTAGTTGTAGCACTTGGTTTCGCAAAACCAGAACTACTCTCCATACTTGCAGCAACTTGTTGTCTTGTATCATTTGCAATTGGATTATTCTTTAAAGTAGAAGCACTCCCCCGGTTAGAAGCACCACCACTTGAAGAGAAACATCCACCAAAACAATTTGATTCTTTTTTTTTGGAGTTGTAATATTTAAGAAAATAATCTTGCAGATAATAATCTGGCAAGAATTTCCTCCTCAACTCCTTTCATTTTGTCCCACGTTTTAATCTTCCGCTTGCCATCACGAGCACGCTGCTTCTTAAGATGCTCTCCTCCCACCATAAGGATGCATATTTCTTCAATTTGATGGCCACAAGTTTTACCTTGTATTCTTCTTGAATATCTTCGAATTCAAAGACTTTCTCAATCGAATTGAGCCAATCAATGAATTCTTTGGGATCATTTCTTCCCTCAAAATCTGGAACATCAATATTGAAATCAAAAGATTTCCTACGAACACTGCTCCTTCGAACCTGTCGACCACGAGATGTATTGTCACTTGAATTGCTACTTCTGTGACTATGAAATAGATTGAAATCCACATCATATGTTGTAGAACCACCATCTGAACCATGACCCTCAACATCATGTTCAAGATGTTTGCCACGCACAAGACGTTTCTTGAGTTGTTGCACTTGTCTCCTTAAATCTTCTAACTCAATATCATGAGTTACCATCGTTAACCAAAGTTTTGATAACTACTTTGATACCGAGAAATTAGAGAAGTAGGAGGCAACATAAGTATACACTCAGATACAATTCCTCGACTATGGAATCCACCACGAGTTTGGAATAATCTCGTCGTCTTAAGGAATCCACCGAAAGACTAAGAGACACACTCACCACTCTAGAAATCCATCAAAAGAGTTTAGAGCAAGATACAAGAAGATAAAATCTTCTAAACAAGCTTAAAAGCTCAACATATGTTTAATTTTCCAAAATTGGCTGCTTGAGAGCTTACAAATGATGTCATTATATAGGCAAGACTTGTAACAACCCTCCAAGTGAGTCAAAGTAAATAAATGAGATTTAACATTCACAATGCACATAGAAAATATGAACATAGACTCTAATAAATATAAACTTAATGAAAGATAATCAAAGACTAAGGATAAGTAGATACCAATGTCCATAATGAGGAGACGAATAATAAAAAATCAGCAAACTTCGCATTGGTCCAGTAACTTCTGTTGATGCACTAGCCTGTCACACTTCAGTCAAACAACCATAACTTTCTGTAAGAATATTAATTTTTGAGATCCGTAAAATTTTATAGAAAACTAGACTTCAAGATCTTTCCAACGGTATATGACATGAACCATAAATCTTTCCCAATCAAAACAGATAAATTCATGAAGTTTACTGACTATCGTGATATCCTGCTGAGTTAATGCTGCATAGTTGGACCATTTTGTTCAAAAGTGTTGAGTTTAAGGTCTTCATTAATAGATAGCTTTTCAATACTGCAGGCTTCAACTCTTCACTCAAAATTCCCGCGTCACTACACCTAACTTAAACTTTATGCATGGGATGTTTGGTAATTGGAGAGGGTGTCATGTGAATTAACCATATTTTCCATAAACGGTCTCTATTTCAAAAGAGTTAGATAACCAGGTGTACACGTGGATTGCAATTATATACTCCCTCGATCCCACCCAAAGGGTAGTGTTTGCTTTTTGCACGTGGATTAATAAGTATTGTTATTTAATATGTTGTGGGTAGTTGTATTAGTGGGAGTGTGGACCCTATATTTTAGTTGGATTAGTGGGTGTATGTGGGTCCATGTGTGTAAAAAAGGAAAAGAGAACTCTTTGGGTGGGATGCTCAAAATGAAAAAAATGGGCCCTTTGAGTGGGACAGAGGGAGTATGTATAAATTTTTATTCGTATGTGTTGTATGTTTTTTTAATAATTGTATAATTTTTTATTTTTTTTACATTCAATTTTTCAAAAAAAATTAATAATAAAGTGTATACGTTGTTTAAAATTTTTTAAAGTGGGTGCACAAAATAATTTCCAATTTCAAAATTATAAAGGTGATTATATTCTTAAATAATTTAAATCATATGTATAAATAAATATTAAACTCATATGTATAAATAAATATCAAACCCTATTTTTGTGTATTACTTATGTATTTGTTACATGATTATATGATAGATACATAAGAGAGCTTATTTTTGTGTATTACGTATGTCATTAGTTACATGATTATATGATAGATACATAAGAGGAAAGAAAATTCAACATCTCCAAAGTTTGTTTTTCTTTTTACATTATACTTTCTATTCTCTCCTACGTTACATTAAATTAACATAAAAAAGTAATTCTATTTTTTTTTAAAGTATAGTTTCCCTAACATTACCCGGCCCTCTCTCTCTTATATTGATAGGATACATTGAGATGCTACACAGAAATAATACAGTGAATCCAATATACTAAATAAATTTATTTATATAATTAATGACGTGAACTCATATCACTTGTTATTTTTTTTTATAATTAATGACCTGAACTCATCTCAATTTTTTTTTTGGAAACAAGGGGTATAACATCCCAAATTAACAAAATTATCAATATGTTTTTTTTGGAATTTATTATTTTATTATTTATTTATTTATTTATTTTTTACCCTATTATGAAAATTTTATAATACCCCAAATTAAATTTTATATTACATCGTTTCCCAAAATTTAAAATGTGTACCTACGTGAGCTCAATTATATGACAGTGTATGCAGGGGCGGATCTACGTGGGGCAGTCCCGGGCTCAAGACCAGGGCTGCCCACCAAAAGCCCATTATATTATATGTGAATAATTTGTATTTTTAAGTTTAGCCAATTCCAAAAATATTTTAAGCTCACTCAAATGAAGTTAAAAAATAAATATAACTTCTCAAATTATATACTCCCTCCGTCCCTAAGTAAGAGTCTCATTTTACCATTTTGGTTGTCTCAATCAAAGAATCACATTTCCTTTTTTGAACATATGGGACCCACCCACACCCACTAATACAATTAAAATATGGGGCCCACACACCCACTAATACAACTACCCACCACACATTAAATAATAATACTCCTTAATCCACATGCCTAAAAGTAAATGAGACTCTTACCAAGGGACGGAGGGAGTATATTCTATGAACCCATTACAATAAATATTAAAATTTAGCCCAATCTCTATCCACTTTTGAGAAAATAATTCGTGTGTGTATAAATATATTTTTAATTATTATTTTATTATTATTGTTTTTTAAATAAACTTAGCCCACCCCATCTGGGTATTCTGGATCCGCCACTGATTGTATGCATGCAGGTGTCGACGACAAAGGATTTATAGCCCGTGGAATTACGTTCCGCAACACCACTGGGCCTGAGGGTGGGATGGCGATAGCCTTCCGGTCAACATCAACCTCTCCGTTTTGTACTCTTGTGGTTTCGAGGGGTATCAAGACACACTCTTTGTCCAAGCACACTGCTAATTTTTCAAATATTGTGACATCTACGACACCATCAACTTCATTTACGGCAATGCCGCCGTCGTCTTCCAGAGATGCAACATCTACGTTCGAAAGCCTCTAGTCGGGCAGGGTAATATGATCACTGCACAGGGTCAGAACAATCCATTTCAGAACACCGGCATCTCCATCCAATGTTATCGGATCATGGCTGCACCCGACCTTAAACCATTTGTTAGTTCGGTGAAAACGTTCTTGGGGCGGCCATGGCAGAATTACTCAAGTCTTAATGCACGACTTACCTGCACGGTTCGACCCAAACCAGGTGATCGAACAACCTCGTAGTGGTCGAACCATGCTTCTAGATGATTTCCGCATTTGATTCGACCCAAACCACTGGTCGAACCGATTTGTCGTGGTCGAACTAGCCTGAAACTAACTTCCAGGTGGCTTGTTCGACCCGAACTCCTGGTCGAACCAAAGTCCCTTTTATCGAATCGCCCTATAAAAAATTCTCTGATCTGTAGTTCGACTCGAACCACTTGGTTCGACCTCCACTCTTGGTTGAACAGACCCCCTAATCCTTCAAAATCAATTCTTCTTCGTCCCCTGCACACTTCAAGCTAAAAAATGATCATTAAGTACCAAAACAGAGAAAAACTAAGCTAGAGAACCACTTTTAAGACTCTATAATTAATGTACATATACTCCGCATACGACTCAATAAATAAAAACATTACTAAATATTAGACAAATTGCAAAAAAATTAACACATCAAAATCGGTTAAAGTTTTAATACGCCGTACAAAATCAGCTTCCCTAACAAACGTTACAAAGAAAAGATTATACTTTCAGTGCTACGATGAGGTAAGTACATCACACCCCCCAAACTTAGTAGAAACTATAGTTAAAACTAAGTTTGCAAGAAGATATAATTTCCGATAAGTAAGCACGTCAAATATAAAAATTTCTTATTCACACTAATGAAATAAAGCAATAAAACAGGAGGAAAAACCCCCAAAAAGCGCTCTTGTTTAACGTCGGAGAGTCACAATGGTACTAAATCAATGCAAGGTATCCTCAAAGACGACGCAAGCATCATCTAGTGACTTGTAATGCTTCAATCGATGCCCATTCGCCGCTATGATGTCATCGTCTTTATCCATGATCTCAAAACTTCCCCCTCTGCAGGCTCTATGAATAATAAATGGTTTCGTCCACTTCAATTTCAATTTTCTTGCAAAGAGCTTCAAACAAGAGCTAAAAAGTAATACCTCATCACCGTGCTTGAATTCCTTGTAAGTGATCTTCGAATCATGCTATTTCTTCATTCTTTTCTTATAGATCACTGAATTCTTGTACGTTTAATTTCTGAACTCGTCTCGATGATTGATTTGATTCAACCTCAACTCCATTTGATCCTTAAGACACAAGTTCAACTAAATGCCCAAAAAGCATTATGCTGAATCTCTACTGGTAAGTGGCACGACTTCCCATAGACAATTTAATAAGGGGACATGTCAAGCACAGTCTTGTACGCAGTTCAGAACCCCCACAAAACATCATCGAGCTTCATAGCCCAATCCTTCCTATTAGTTTCGACTACTTTCTCCAAGATTTGCTTCACATGTCGGTTGGAGACTTCGGCTTGCCCATTAGCTTGAGGATGATAGAGTGTAGTGACCATATGCTTAACACCATAATCCTTGAGCACTCTTTCAAGAAGCTTGTTGACGAAGTGGGAACCTCCATCACTTACAAGTGCTCAAGGGACTCCATAGCGGGCAAATATATATTTATTCAAGAAAAACAACACGGTCTTTGAATCATTCATCCGAGTGGGAATGGCTTCCACCTACTTATAAATATAATCAACTGCTAGAAGAATTTAGAGAAATCCATTAGATGGGGGAAACGGTCTCATAAAATCGATCCCCCATACATCGAAGATCTCAACAATAATGCTCGGATGAAGTGGCATCTCATCTCTTCTACTTATGTTTCCCATCCTTTGACATCTATCGCATGTCGCTACATAGGATTCACCGTCTTTAAATAAAGTAGGTCAATAAAGTGCAGATTGAAGTACCTTAGCTGCTGTCTTTTGGACTTCGAAATGCCCCCGTTAGGTTATGTATGGCAAAAATCAAGGACACTCTCCATCTCCATTTCGGGCACACACCTACGGATGATATAATCCGTACAAATATTGTATACAAATGGATCATAGCATATGAAAGTCTCAACATCCCTTTTAAACTTCTCAAGTTGATATCTGTTGAGATCTCTTGAAATTTCTCCTACGATAATGCAATTAACATAATCCGCATACCATGGATCTACTCCTTGAGCAGCAACTACACAAGCTCTTTCTGCTCCTTCAGCAAACACCACCATTAACTTCTCATCAGGGAACATCTCCTCTATATATTCAAATGAATCATCACAATTCTCCCTTGTCTCCAACCTTGATAGGTGATCCGCCAATACATTCTCCGTACCTTTCTTATCTCGGATCTCCATATCGAATTCCTGCAAAAGAAGGATCCATCTAATGATCCTTGGCTTTGCTTCCTTCTTCTCCATTAAGTACCTGATCGCAGAATGATCCGTGTACACAATGGTCTTCATGCCAATCAAATACTGTCGAAACTTATTGAATGCATACACAACAGTTAGAAACTCCTTCTCAGTGATAGTGTAGTTCTTTTGTGATGCATCAGAAGTCTTACTCGCATAGAAAATAGTGCAGAACTTCTTCTCTCTCAACTGCCCAAGCACCACTACAAGTTCTTGATCACTTGCATCACACATAAGTACAAACGGTTGAGTTCAATCCCGTGTGATCTAGATAGGTGCAATAATAGGTGCCTCCTTCAAAACCTGAAAAAAAGTTAGACATTCATCATCAAACACAAAAGGAACATCATTTTTAAGTAAGTGAGACAATGGTTTGGAGTATTTTGAGAAGTATTTGATAATCTCCTATAAAATCTTGTGTGTCCAAGGAAGGACTGCACTCCCTTCTCATTAGTAGGTGGTAGAAGCTTCTCAATCGCCACCACCTTTGCTCTATCTACCTGCAATCCTTTGGCTGAAATATGATGTCCTAATACAATCCCATCTCTCACCATGAAGTGACACTTCTCCCAATTCAAAACTAGGTTAGTATCAATACATCTCTTCAAAACAATAGATAGGTTAGTCAAACATATATCAAAGGAGGAACCAAAGACAGAAAAATCATCCATAAACACCTCCATAATCTTTTCAATCAAGCCATCAAATATCGCCATCATGCATCGCTGAAATGTAGCATGCGTATTACAAAGTCCAAAAGACATTTTCTAAAGGCAAAAGTTCCATAAGGGCAAATAAAAATAGTCTTTTCTTGATCCTCGGGTGCAATCATGATTTGATTATACCCCAGTACACATCTAAGAAATAATAAAAGTCATATCCTGCAAGACGATCAAGCATTTGATCCATGAAAGGAAGGGAACAATGGTCTTTGCATGTATTTTCATTCAGTTTCCTATAGTCAGTACACACACGCCATCCCATAAGAATTCTAGTGGCTAGAGTCTCGCCATCATTGGCTTTCACAATAGTCATGCCCTCATTTTTAGCTACAACATGCAGTGGACTCTTATGAGGACTATCACTAATTGGATAAATAATTCCTGCATCTAGCCATGTTAGGATTTGCTTCATAATCATTTCTTGAATCGCGGGATTTACCCTCCGCTAATTCTGAATGCTACTGTTAGCCTCATCTAACAATCTTATTCTATACATGCAATATGATGGACTAATAATTTTCAAATCATCAAGAGACCAACCAATTGCTGACTTATACTTCCTAAGAACATCTAATAACTCATTGAGTTGCTCATTAATTAGAGAAAATATACAATTACCGGGTATGTTTCATTGTCACCTAGATAAGCATACTTCAAGTGCTTCGATAGTGGTTTCAACTCCTCTTTCTTCTCTTAGTTTACTGTGCTTTCTCTATTCAAAGGTAAGTACTTCCTAGTCCACTTCACCTCTTCAAACTTGGTCCTTTGTGATTCATACCTGTCATCACCCAAAGCAAGTAGATTTTCAAGAAATTTAATACATACCTCATTGGAGAGCTCATCTAGCTCTGTGGTGGGAAAAGTAAGAGACTCCGCTAAGCATGTCTCCAATGGATCCTTTGGAAGGATCAAAGACATATCTTCCTTCACGATCTCCTCTACCACATCAATGCTATGACACTGCGTCTCCATTGTCATCTTCATTGCTTTATCAAGGTTGAACAGAACCTCTTCTTTATCCATGCGCAGCCTTAGCTCCCCTTTTTGAGCATCAATCATAGCTCCAGCAGTGGCAAGGAGTGGTCTCCTTAAGATGAGGGGAACATTATCCTTGTCATCTTCCATCCCAAGGACAAGAAAATCCACAGGAAAGACTAGTTTCTCCACTTTTATGAGAACATCTTCGATTACACCCTTTGAAAAAGTTATAGACCTATCCGCCAATTGTAGAGTAACCTTTGTGGGAGTTAACTCCCCCAAACCAAGCCTTTGAAATATTGACAATGGCATCAAATTGATGCTTGCCCCAAGATCGCATAAGGCTCGTCGTGCCAGCCCCTTTCCAATCTCACATAGAATAGTGGAGCTTCCCGGCTCTTTTAACTTAGCTGGCAGCTTCCTCTGTATGATCTAGCTGCAGTTCTCAAATAAATTCACAGTTTCAATTCCGTTCAAGCTTCTCTTATTCAAAAGTATGTCTTTTAGAAAGCGGGCGTAGTATGGCATCTCCAAGAGTGCTTCAAAGAAATGAATGCTCAAGCTTATCTTGTTTATGATATCTGAAAACTTCTTAAACTTTTCTTCCAATACCTTCTTTACTAACTTAAAAGGAAATGGAGGAGGTATCTTAGTCTTGGGAATACCCCATTCATCACATTCAATCTTCTCCACTTTATCCTTCTTGGCTCTCAATCTCTTTGCTCTATTCCATTTTTTCTCTGCTATAAGCTCAGTATTATGCTATTTGATAGTACTGGAGTAGCATCAACATCAAGTAAAGCATTCGGCATGGAAAATGGTATCGTATGAGGCGGTTCGACCATGGTTCGACCAGGGATGCTGGTCGAACCAGGCGAGTAATGGTCGAATCGAGCTTCTGCGAGTATTTTCTCCCCCGGACAGGCTGGTTCAATCACGGTTCGACCAACAGGATTGGTCAAACCATGATGGTCGTGGTCGAATCGTACTTCAGAGAAAACAGGGTGCCGTGAATAGGTTGGTTCGACCACGGTTCGACCAATAGGGTTGGCCGAACCATCTCGATTGTGGTTGAACCGTGCTCCATAGAAAACAGGACGTTAAATTATAAAATACTATTTATTTTTTAATTGTAGGTTTAAATAGATAAATAGTTTATCTGTAAATTTTAAATATAATATTTAAAAATAATTAAATCAAATAAGTCATAAATAATTTATTTAATTAAATTAAATTGACCATAAATCATATTGTGTGTAGGGAGCTGTATGGTATACCGAAGATTTTTTATCATACCAAATACCGTACATAAATTTTCAGTATATAAAAAATCATATTGTTGCCTTACCTAAACTTTCGGTATACCATAGTTCGGTATACCGATATTTTGTTATAGGAAAATAGTATATCTTCTACTTACCAATATTTCAGTATACCGTATCATACCTAAAATATCGGTATATACGTTCTATTAGATAGTTTGTTATGCCATTATACACCTAAAATTCAATAAATCTAACTAAAAACTCTACTAAAAAAGTGAAAGGTAACTATAAAATAAATTTTAATAGATAACAAATTCATAATAAGAAAAATATATGACAATTCACAAACGACCATATTAAATAAGAGTGAGTCACATGTAAATCGGGTTTACATGTAAACCCTATTTTTTAAAATTACTCTTTAGTATATAAAAAATTACTCTTTGAAGAGTAATGATTTTTATACAGAAGAGTACCAATTCATGTTTCTAAAAAGTAAATTTTCATGTACTAAAAAATAATCGATAAGCAATGATTTACAATAATTTCAAGAGTAATTTTTTAATTTAGAAGAGTAATAATTTACGTGCTAAAGAGAAATTTTTTATATACTAAAGAGTAATAGAGTTTACATAATTAAACGTATATCGATTTACATAAGTGTTTGTCATTAAATAAATAGTACCCAAGAGATCTACACAAGAACCATATGAAACTTATATTAAAATCAACACTTTTAAATTTTCATATAGGATAGAACTATATAATTAAAAAAAGTACAAGATATCATGAAAGCCAATCAACTTTATCACCCATTTATAATTATGAAATTTATAGTAGGATTTTAAATTTAATCTTTTAATTAAATAGTGTATATACATAATTTAATTAAAAATTATAATATATAAATAATAATTATAATTCCATATATCATGTAGTATGGTATAACGTATTATATTACCCAAAAATTGAATATTTTACGATATTTCGGCATATACCAAAATACCGCAGTATTGATAATTTATATACCTTTATCATACCAAAAATTTCAATACGGTATCATACCTTAACAAAAATTTTGGCAAACCTAAAATTTTGATAAAATCGGTATTTTTCGATATGATAAGGATGGTATACCGAAATTTTAGTATTTTTTCCCAGCCCTAATTGTGTGTTCGTTAGCACGCACACTTAACTTTTTAATTTTAATTCCAAGGCGCTTTAGCCAATTGGATTACCTATTACATTTTATTATTTTATCTATTATTTCATTTGTCAATTACGTGAATCGTATCATAATCATTTCCTTAATTGTTAGAGGTTTAATGGTCATTTAGTAGAATCGTATCACAATCATTTCCTTAATTGTTAGAAGTTTTTTGGACATTTAGTAGGGTATAGTATTTTTATTAAACTTATGTTATGAAACATAGTGTGGAATATGATATTTAATAGGGATTCGAACGCGCCCTACCCAACCAACAATTCAGTTTCCCTGTGCCACCCCTTGTTTCATCTCATGTTACATGGGGTGGGATGGGTGACATGTGTCCCATTTCACACACAATTGTGTGTGAAATGGGACACATGTCACCCATCCCACCCCATGTAACATGAGACGAAACAAGGGGTGGCACAGGTGATCCCACTCGCCCAACCAAGGTATATTTGCTTAGATATATGTTAAAAAATTTTTATGTGGAATATGATATTAAATAGGGATTCGAAGCGTGATCTACCCAACCAAGGTATATTTGCTTAGATATATGTTAAAATTTTCTTTTTTGTGAATGTTTGATGAATAACATATAAGATATTAATAAAATTATATTAATAATAGAGTATTTTTCACGTCACCCAGCAGAAGATTAAAACAAAATCTCTATTTAATATTTGCATGCAAATAAAACATATCCCAATGAAACCAAGGCGAATTTTTTTTTAAAAATAAAAAATCTATATTTAATATTTGCATGCAAATAAAACATATCCCAATAAAACAAGGACTATCGTCTCCCAAGCCACCATGTTTATCTTTTACAATCTTCCCATCTCTATTTAATCAAATTTTCCTCAAAATCTTCATTACTAAACCTTTCAAAGAAAAGAAAACACAAAATTAAACATGACTTCGAAATACTTTTTCTTCTCTCTCTTATTTCTGCTCAACATCGCATCCTTCCATGCAGCTTTATGGGGAACTCTTCCACCTGGAATTATGATAATATTGGTGGATATCCAAGGTGGGTCACGGATCATGACCGAAAACTCTTGCATGTTCCCAGTGGCAGAGTCCGAGCGGATGCGATTGTGTCGCAGGACGGGGTCGTGCAGTTTTAGGTCGATCCAGGAGGCAATAGAGCATGCAATTTTGAAGCGGGTGGGGAGCGACAGGGTGATTGTGTACGTGAAGAAAGTAGTATATCCAGAATACATTTTAATAGACAGAAAAATGGACAATGTGATGTTGATCGAAGATGGCGTGAATAAGACCGTGATCACCGGTAATCGGAGCTTCAACGCCGGCTTCTCTTCTCACGTTTCTCCTACGGTTGGTAAGTTTACTTATTACTCCCTCCTTTCCTAAGACAAATTTCATGCAATATTTTTATGTATCAATATTTTATGTCTCTCGTTGCAACATAACATGGAAATAAAATTTAACATTACTTTCGAGAGTTATATATTTATTTAGGGTATAATTTTCACTCTCTTTTACTTTTTGATATGTTATATCCAATGATATAGGAAATTAATTTCAATTATAGCCCTTTTTAGGGTATACTTTTTCCTTACTTCTACAATGAAATAACACGGTGCGATATGTTCATGAGATGTTAAATTCCAAGGATTTATATAATTAATGACTTAGAATAGGATTTATATAATTAATGACTTAGAATAATTAATGACTCGAACTCATGTCAAGTGGTCTTGGAAAGGGTATTGTTTACAGCAAATTAATAAAATTATTGGATTTATTTTTAATTTTTTTTACCCTATTACTAAAAATTTATAATACCCCAAATTAAAATTTATATTATGTCGTTTTCACAAATTAAAATTGGGAGAATTTTATTTTTATACAAAATTTTAAGTTGAAAATTAATATCGACAATTTTGTTAAAAAGTTATCAAATCTACTAAATTTATATTTTCTTGACTCCAATAAAACCATTATACCCTCCAACTCCCAAAACCCTCCTCCACCACCAAGACAGCCGCCGCCACCCCTCCGCCGGAGACCCTGCCAGACTGTCACCGCCGCCTGATGTCCGCCAGTGACCCGCGGCCTTGCGTCACCAGTCACCGGAGCCGCCGCCACCATCACTGTCGCCGAAGAAGTCGTCGTCGCTGCCAATGTCGCTGGAGAAGTTGCCGAAAAAGTCGCCGCGCCGCCGTTGCCGGAGAGTCGTCGGAGCCGACACTACATGGTGGTGGAGGTAGGGTAGATTGGGGTATGTGGGATTGATATGGTGGGTGGGGTGTACCACCCCCAAGTAAAATTGATACTCTCTCCGTCTCAAAACAATTGACACATTTTTTTGGGGTATGAAGATTAAGGAGTATAATAATTTAATGTAAAGTGAAGTGAGAGAAATAATATTTAATGTGTAGTGGGTAATTGTATTAGTGGTGAGTGTAATGTGTGTGGGCCCATGTAAATAAATAAATTATTTTGTGTGGGTCCTATATCCTTAAAAAGAAAATATGTCAATTTCTGAAGGACAACCCAAAAGGAAAAGTGTGTCAATATCTTTAGGACGGAGGGAGTAAAACACAAATAGGGGTATAGTTGTCCAAAAAATTTATAAATGGTAAAATTGATAGTTAAATAATAAAAACGTTGGTATTAAAGTGTACATTTCAAAATAGGCATTTTTCACTATTGGCACATTAAAATTGGCAAAGAGTTAGGTAATATTTCACATAAGTCCTTACGTGAAATAATTCGATTTTATGAATAATTTACTTCCTTTGTCCTCTTCAAATGGTCTATTTTTTTCATTTTGGCGTCACACCCATAGAGTTTTTTTATTTTTTACATATATGAGACCCATACACACATATTAATACAATTAAAATATGGGGTCCACATATCCACTAATACAAGTACTCACCACACATTAAATAATAAAACTTCTAAATCCATCTTTGCATGAGACGGAGGAAGTGTAGTATATAAATAAAAAATGATAATATTTTATTTCGAAAGTGATACTAATATTTATAACAAAAGTGATAACTACCTTAAAAAACGACATGACAAAACTTAGCCCATTAAAATTTGTGTACCTGCTTGAGCTCATCAAGGTTGTATGCATGCAGGGGTCGACGGTGGAGGGTTTATAGCCCGTGGAATTACGTTCTGCAATACCGCCGGGCCTGAAGGTGGGATGGCGATAGCCTTCCTGTCAACATCAAACCTCTCCGTTTTATACTCTTGTAGTTTCGAGGGGTATCAAGACACGCTCTTTGTCCAAGCACACCGCCAGTTCTTCAAATATTGTGACATCTACGGCACCATCGACTTCATTTACGGCAACGCCGCAGTCGTCTTCCAGAGTTGCAACATCTACGTTCGAAAGCCTCTACTCGGGCAGGGTAATATGATCACTGCACAGGGTCGGGACAATCCATTTCAGAACACAGGCATCTCCATCCAACGTTGTCGGATCATGGCTGCACCCGACCTTAAACCATTTGTTGGTTCGGTGAAAACGTTCTTGGGGCGGCCATGGCAGAATTACTCAAGGACTGTGGTTATGAAGAGTTATCTTGGTGATTTGATTGATCCAGAAGGATGGGCAAAATGGAATGCTAGTTGGGATGATACCTATTCTGCATTGACTACATTGTATTATGGGGAGTACAAGAACTTTGGGCCAGGTGCTTCCACCAAGAATCGGGTTAAGTGGCCGGGCTACCATGTTATGAAGACAGTGGATGAGACGGCCCCTTTTACGACGGACAGCCTTATGTCTGGTCCGAAACGGTTGCTCGTCGTCGGTGCGTTGTGAACGGCTGGACTGTGTTGCGCCTTAGTTTAAATTAAACTCTACTACGTATATAGTTTTCGAAATTCAAAAAAATAGGTTGAAAGTGATGAAATCACACTATTCTGTGAAGCTTTAACAAGCTAGAAAGGTTGTGAATGTCTCCTACATATGCATTTAATAGTTAGACATTAACATCAAAATTACAGTCAAGAAGAAGAAAGGATGATATTTCACACAATTTTTTTGTAGTTGTATTAGTTAGTGGAATGGCAAACCAAAAGGACCTTATACAACCCACAGTATTGGGCAAGCAAACATACTCTCCTACTCTATTAGTCCAAGTATTTTTATAATGTTCCACAACCCAGTCCAACATACTCTCCTATTGACGGGATTCTAAGCTATATTGATAAAAAAACTACACTCAAACACCAACATACTCTAATCAAACCAAATTTAGAACCTAAATTAAGTGCAAGTACATTTTCAGAAACTAGAATAAAAGATAAAGAAAAAGGGAAAAATTGTCTGGCCACCTGAAAGGGGAAACTGTAAAAGTGATACTGGAAAATTGGAGATTTAATTATGAGGTAATACAAGCACACATTTGGATACAATTCCTCACTTAATGGAATCCATCAAAAGTTAAGAATAAACTCATCTCCTTTTGGTGATTCCTCACTTAATGGAATCCATCGAAAAAGTTTGGAAAAAACTCATCTCTAGTGGAATCCACCAAAAGACTATGAGAAATTCATCTCCTACATAAGAGTAAACACTCCAAATATATTATATTCTCACAATCAATATTCTGATTCCAAATTAGCTTTATAGGGCACATTACAAGAATCTAGAATTACTCATGCATGCATTGATCACTTGACTCTACACTTATTTAAATGTTTGTTAGACCACTAAAGCATAGGCATAACATTAATATAACAATTAATAAGGTAAATATGATGACTTGACCAAGAAATAATAGTTTAAAAGACTCGAAAGACTTAAAATGCATGAACTTCACAGATTTTCGGGTGTATCTGCCACCTTCCAGAAAAACGATCATAACTCTTCGTAGAAAATTGCAAACTACTCTCTGTTTGTTGGGTTGGAAACTAGACTGATGGGGCTTTCCATCCAAATATTCTTCATTGTCTAATTCACTCATGATCAGTACTAGTAATTTTTAAGTTGCCCATGTGTGTTGGAATATTTTTCCGCATCAAGAGGCATTCGTAAAGAGGATGAATAGAGCTGTCTTCTGCCGCTCTGACTCTACCCTTTCTACATAACTTTCTACATTGTCTAAACGTACAAATGCAATGCGGACGCTGTCGTGCTTTGCGACAATTCAAAAGTAGATATTTGCCTGCCGCCACATGATTGAAAATTATAATTTCTTACAAAATTTGACAAATTAAAGATTGTGATTCATAATGAACTGTGAATTAAGTTAATGAATGTGTAGGCACTTGAATTTTATTGCCTATTAAAGGAAAATATGTGGCAAATTAGTACAATAATATCAATTAATTATTTATTTATTATGAAATTTAAATAAATAAATTCCTAAAATAAATGAGTAATAATTGATAATTAGGTCAAATCCAGTCAAATAAGTCTGACTTAAAGCCTAAGCAAGTGAAATGCCCAAGCCCGCAGAATCAAATCAAATCAGCCCTGGACCAATCAAATTGCGAGTTATATATGGGGTATCCTCACCCTTCACCTATAAAAGGAGCCCTCTTCCATTCATTCCAGACACATATTCAAGCACCTGAAGACGACAACGCTTTGAAGAAATTGAAGCACGAGCAACGCGCCTCAAAATCTTCAAGGCAAGAATGGTATACGATTCGGGATCAAGGTGCTTAGCCCCCAAATCAAGTGTTCTTCATACACTAAGTTCTTTAGTGTTCTTCGAGTCAAGAATAGCATACGACCTGGGATTAAGGTGCTAAACTCAACAGATCGAGTGTTTCTCACAGCAAGTACGTTTAATCCAAACAAAGGCTCGACGCCTCTGGATAAATGTTACAAAGTCCCAAATTTGAGTCCGGACAAGCTTCAACTAAAGATCCGACTTAACACACAAAATCAGCGCAGTCAACACAATCGGCGCGATCAACACAACAAGTCAAGTCAAAGTCCAACTTGGTTCAAGAGAAAAATCAGAGGATAGATAGAGATTGTTTCCTAAATTATCAAGTTCAATCCATCTGGATTATTATTGTAAATTCTTTTTATATTTATTTTATTATAAATACAAAATTTATTGTTACAAATTTTGGCACGCCCAGTGGGACCGTCTCTACCTCTCATCTCGTCTCTCTACAAGCTTGAAGATACAAAGCATGACTCCGCTCAGAATTGTAGTTAGAAGACCTTCTACCTTGAAGCATTCAGATCTGCAAACTGAAGAGATTCAAAAGATAACTCCACTCAAAATTGCGATAAGAAGGCCTGCTGCATCAAAGCCTCCATTGTTGCAAGCTGAAAAGGTTGGAGTCGTTAAAAGAAGTATTTCCGAAGGCTCCGTAGAGGCAAACCGTATGGTGGGGATTACTCTCAACAAGCCATTTCACGGAGACAAGAGTTGTGAAAATATTTCTGCTTGCTCAACTCATTGTTCAATGCCAAGCTCGCCATCTGCCTCAACTGCAACTGCAGTGATGACGACGAGTGCTATAACTATTGAGCAACAACTCGCAAGTATGATGAGAGCCATTGAAGGACTCAACAAACACATGGAAGCTCAAGATTTAAAGATCTCCCAACTTATGAAGAAAATGGATAATGTGGAGACAAACCATGCAAATAAGAAACAAGTTGAGGATGAGCACGAGGAGAAAAACTCGATAAAACATCATTCACCTGAAAAGAAGCAAGTTGAGGAAAAAGTGAAAGTTTCAGCAGACGAAATGCTTCATATAAACCAACTAAAGAAAATCGTGGTAGAGACAATAAAAGATAAGTTTGAATGAAGTTTCAAATCTTTTGTTGCCTACAAAAAGCCATATACAAAGAGAATTGATAACTTGAGGATGTCAGCTACTATCAACCTCCCAAGTTTCAACAATTCGATGGCAGAGACAACCCAAGACAACATGTGGCGCATTTTGTTGAGACATGCAATGATGCTGGGACCAACAGAGATCACATGGTGAGACAATTCAATCGATCTCTAAAAGAAAATGCCTTTGATTGGTACATCGACTTGGAAGGAGACTCCATTGACAGTTGGGGGCAAATGGAAAAAGAGTTCATCAAGCATTTCTATAGCACAAGAAGAACTGTTAGCATAATAGAGCTAACAAATACTCGTCAAAGTGATGAAGAATACGTTATCGACCATATCAACAAATAGAGGAGCCTAAGCCT
Organism: Pogostemon cablin; assembly: GCA_023678885.1. Taxonomy (NCBI): domain Eukaryota; kingdom Viridiplantae; phylum Streptophyta; class Magnoliopsida; order Lamiales; family Lamiaceae; genus Pogostemon; species Pogostemon cablin. The sequence continues at coordinate 19,641,959 of CM042997.1, read as the reverse complement.
CAATTGCAAAGAAAAGCTATCAAAAACTTCAGCTATTGAAATGTGCATTCAAGGGATGTAATGGAATCTTAGCTACATAATCCAAGGAATTCGGCCTAAAACTTTTGAAGAGTTGGCTACAAGAGCTCACGACATGGAGTTAAGTTTGACATCAAATGACATCGAATGGCCCTCTACAAGACTCTTACGAGTTTGAATTCATGTCCTTCGATAAGCCCTTGGAAGAGGAACCACAAACAAAGGCTGCCGTTTCTATAAAGATTAATAGAAATAAAGTTGAAGTAAGAGAAAATAGTGCATCCCAAGATTGGGGGCGATAAACTGTAGATAAATCAAGACAAAGTTCCTTGATATGAGCAAAAAAACTGTCTGCATTATGCTCCTTGATACGAGCTTAAACTATCTGAAAACTCTCAATTCCACAAGCTATGCTCCTTGATATGAGCTAAAACTATTACAAGCTATGCTCCTTGATACGAGTTTAAACTATCTAAAAATTCTAAAATCATGCTCCTTGATACGAGTCTAAACTATCTAATACAAATCAAATTCAAGGTTCCTCGATACGAGCAAAAACTATCCACACTATGCTCCTTGATATGAGTATAAACTGTCTACACATCAAATCAAATCTCCTTGAGAAGAGGAAAAAACTCTCTACATGTTCGATACTCCTTGATATGAGTATAAACTATCTACAAATCAAATCTCCTTGGGAAGAGAATAAACTTTTTACACACAAAGCTCCTCAACATGAGTGAAAAATGTCCACACAAGGCTCCTTGACACGAGTATAAACTGTCCACAAGTTCAAATTCAAGACTCATTGACACGAGTATAAACTATCAACAAATTCAAGTTCAATGCTTCATAACGCACAAGCCTAAACTGTATGTCACTCCTGGCCCGCATGAGTATAAAATGTGTACAGCACCCCCATCCAAACCAAATCATATTTTTTTGAACTACGTTATGACTTGATCATCTTCAAAGAGGTACGTAGGCAGCTTAGCACTTCACTAAGTTCAGTCATAATTCAGGCTATTCATATCAAGTTGGTGAGGCAAGCAATAAAATTCAATCATGTTGATCAAGAATGGATTATCACAATTTGTTCACTTCAACAGAAAGGCGTCCGTGAATAAAATGCGTGGGGGCATTTGTAGGCACTTGAATTTTATTGCCTATTAAAGGAAAATATGTGTCAAATTAATAAAATAATTATCAATTAATTATTTATTTATTATGAAATTTAAATAAATAAATTCCTAAAATAAATGAGTAAATAATTGATAATTAGGTCAAATCCAGTCAAATAAGTCTGACTTAAGCCTAAGCAAGTTAAAGGCCCAAGCTCGCAGAATCAGGTCAAATCAGCCATGGACTAATCAAATTGTGAGTTATTTAAGGAGTCCACCTCCATTCATTCCAGACACATATTTAAGCACCCGAAGACGACAACGCTTTGAAGAGATTGAAGCACGAGCAACACTCCTCAAGATCTTCAAGGCAAGAACGGTATATGATTCAGGATCAAGGTGCTGATCCCCCCAAATTAAGTGTTCTTCATACACTAAGTTCTTTAGTGTTCTTCGAGTCAAGAACAACATACGACCCGGGATTAAGATGCTAAGTCCCCCAGATCGAGTGTTTCTCATAGCAAGCACGTTTAATCCAAACAAAGGCTCGACGCCTCTGGATAAACGTTACAAAGTCCCAAATTCGAGTCCGGACAATCTTCAACTGAAGATCCGACTCAACACACAAAGTCAGCACAGTCAACACAGTCGGCGCGGTCAACACAACAAGTCAAGTCAAAGTCCAACTTGGTTCAAGAGAAGAATCAGATGATAGATAGAGATTGTTTCCTAAATTATCAAGTTCAATCCATCTGGATTATTATTGTAAATTCTTTTTGTATTTATTTTATTATAAATACAAAATTTGTTGTTACAGAATGAATTGAAGAATACATAATCAAATGGTGGAGAGAAAGGGAATGAGAGAGAGAGCAAGAGAAAGGGAATGTGAGAAAGCAGAATAGAGAGTTTGGGAGCAGAAGATGAAATGGAGAAAATGACCCATTTTACCTTAAATATTATCCATTTTAGGTTGGATTGACCTGGTGCAAGTATATAATTTGGTTCATCCAATTACATCGAATATCAACTCAAAATATGAATATATGATGAGTGAGGCTCTTGTGCTCCTGGAGACACCGTGCCCCTTTGCAATTTAAATCCCTAGCAATACATAGATTTAAAGAGACTATGGAGGGGAGGGTTGTGTTATCATGGGAACACGGCGTGTCCGGGGCACAGAAGTTTTTGCCATATATGATATATCTCTCCTTTAAATCCTTCAATTTAAATATAATTTAAAACCATTAGAACGTAAAAGAAACTGATTCTTTTAAAAATCTAGTAATACTTGATAAATTAAAATTGATTCCCTAACCAAAATCAGAAATTTAGTGAAATGCTGTCATACCATTTTTCTTCTTAATAAAAAAAAAATTGCCATAAAGGAAATTTCACCTATATTTGCATCACTCTCAACTCAAAAATCAATAAACTAAACACAGTATTTAACTGTTCAGTGTTACCACACATGATATCTCTATTTAAACGTGTCACATCCTTCCAACTTTCAATCAAACCACCTAAACAAATATCAATCATGTCCTCTAATTACTAATTAACCATGGAGGGCTGCGTAGCTATTAATGAGAGCCAAGGCGTTGCTGGTCATATGAGCCACATTTACGATATTGCCCCTCACCGCCGTCTTGGTGGAGCCGTTCATTAGTTTTCCGGCGAAGCCGTCCATGCACGTGTCCTCGTTCGTCAGCGCCGCGCTCACCCACGTCTGGACGTCGCTCATGATCATATCGAAGTTGGACCCCTTTATCTGGTTCATCTCCGCCATCGATTTCCTGAGTTGGTCCACCGAGTCCGACAGCTCCTCCATGCAGTCGCGCATGGCGCTGGCCTCCCGCGGTGTGATGCCAGCAGTGTGGGAGAGCTTGACCATGTCAGCGGAGGTGGAGCGTGCGGTGTCGAGGCTGACGGAGAGGGCGGCGTGGGCAAGGAGCTGTGGGCTCTGCTGGATGGCGCTTGCATGGGTTGAGAGGGAGGAGTAGCAGAGTGTGGGGTACGCAGTGGACGAGCACGACATACGGATGAACTCTGTGCTCGTCGTTGCTCCGCCGAGTCTAGCGGCGGAGCAACTCGAGTTAATGAGTGAGAGGAGTATCACAATAGTTGCAATGGAATTCCACAAATGGTTTTCCATTTTCTTGTTATTTTTTTCGGGATATGCGAGTTAGTGAGTTAGAGAGAATGAAGATAGGTTTAGGTTGTGGGAATATGGGAGAGTAAAGGCTTTAATTTATAGACGCGTTCCAGGTTTGCTTGCTACTCCTAAATTGTCAAAGAGAATTTATGTGAATTATTAGTCCAAATTATTCGAAAAACCATGTGTAAATATTTTAAATTTTATAAGATGGAGTAATAAAAAAAAAACTAATTTTAATTAAAAAATCATCAAAATTTAAAAAAATAAAAAGAAATGAATAAAAATTCAAAATCTTGATAAAGAATAATGGAGTAATAAATAAACACTCAGTGGTGGATAATACGATGTTACACTGTAATAATATTAATTATTTATTATTCAAAATCATATTATAAAGAAAATGAATCTCATAAATTATAATTATATAATTGATAGGTGACACCATTGAATTTTCATTAGTAAAAATTTCTCTATAAAAATAGTAATGAATTAAGTGTAAATTTGTATGGGTAATTAATATCAACATTATAAAAAGCAATTAATACTAAGGGCTACTTGATTGGGGTGGGAGGAGTAATAAGAATAGATGTATATTCATTTCAATAGTTGATGCTTGGATAATGCAGTGAAAATAAAAATTATTCAATCACTCTTATTGATTCAATAACTATTTCTCACCCTTCATTTTCATTGTCATTGACTCCTTAATGATACCCACATCCATTCTGATTGTGAAATTCGTACCACGCGTCTCCTCATTATTATAAATAAGTGTAGTAAAATACATTTATAACACACTAGTAGTATAGATTATACACTATATCCTAACAAATAATCATTAAATCCTAATATACTTGATAGTAATTTAGACAATAATTTTGACACATGTTATGTTCTTAAGAAATACTACTAGATTTTATCCTGCCAAAAGAAATTATATTACAATTATTTATTTTTAATATTTAAATTGTTGTTTTATATTAGCGATAATATATTTATTTATTTATTTGAATTTATATATTTTATAAATAATCTATCAACAAATATTTAATAACTAAAAATGTTTAATTTTTTAACATAACATAATTTTATACTATTATCATTTAAATTGTATGTTACGTATTTTTATATTTCATAATATTAATTTTTACTTGTACCTAATAATGAAAATGGATAGAATACTTCCATTGTAATAACTTTTGTGGATAAAGATCTAATTTTTTGACATGAATAACATCCAAGTAAATTAAATATCTAATTTTTGAGATGAATGATATCTTTATCTTTATATATATAATAACACCAAATTTACCACCTATTTTTACATTAATTTTCCCCCCAAAACTGATTTCACCACTTTTGATTAATTAAGATTCACCTAATGGTAACTTATATCCACTTATATCCACCATTGATTTATTTCAATTAAATCAACACCATTGATATCTTAAGATCTCACACAATAGATAATTAAAACCCTAAAAATTAAGATTTCACAATTGATAATTATCTGCAGCCTCATTTCTTCAGCATATTTGAGACAAATCAATTTTATCAATTATGCAAAAATCCTAATCTATCATTCACTGTTCTTCTTTCATAATGTTGGATGCAAACGACAATATGGAATAGCTTTTGTTTGATGTTTACAACACGAAAAAGAATAATGGCAAAGTAGATCAAGAGAACCTTTCTTCTCTTTCCCTCAAACACCGGCGAAGATGATCGCCCATCCACGGTTTGAGATAATTTCTGAAGCATTTCAGCAGCATCTTTGTGACGATTAGATTTACTCTAGTCTGTCAAAGCCCTAATCGCGGATCTCCTTTCGTGAGTCTCTTTCTAAACTTCGACTTCATCTTATGAAAAATCACGATTTTTTTAGATTTGTTTCTGATCTTCGATTGGGTCTATATTGATTTTGTGTATCACTGTGATCTTCGACTGGCTCTATCGTGATTTTGTGTGTTTTATTCATTAATGTATGTACATACGATGTGAAATCACGATTATGGCTAATTGCAGATCTTAATTCCCGAGTTTCTCTCTAATCTTCGCATGCATATGTATGGATTTTTATTCTTTTAATTAGTATATGCATCTAATAAAATCACGATTTGGTTTTGATTCACAGATTTTAATAGAGGGTTTATTAGGTAATCATGTTTATCTTCTTATACCCTATTGATTCAAATGTATTCCTGGATTGATAACAGCAGCTTTAATACATCAGATGTATGAATGGAAAGGATGCAGTTTGCAAGATTTAATTTGGGTCTTATTGTTTTTCAAGGAGAGATTTAAAAAAGCTCATGTGGCGTTCTAGCAGTTGACAATCATCTTCAGCAATAGGTATTTGATACTACTTCATGTAATTTTGAAAAATTAGTTAAAAATTAAGAATTTAGAAAATAAAATTAATAGTAATAATTCATATTTATTTTGAATTTAAAGGGGATAAGTTTACTGGTCTTTTGTTAAATTAAAAGATGGGTAAATTTTTGAGTAAATAGTATTTATTACTATTGTATATTGTTTCAATTGAGTATTTACTACTAACATGAATCATGTCTTCATCTTCTCTCTGCAGCGATTGGTCTTCGTCCACCCCTTCCAGTATGTGCCTCTCTTTCTCAAATATTTAGTGACAAAATTTATTTCATTCCCACTTCTACTACTTATATTAAATGTTGAATCTTCTGGTCATATTGTTAGGTTATCTGATTCAAGATCCATAAACATGTGACATATAACACATCTAATGTGAATCTATTGATTAGGTGGAAGAATATGCTGGAAGGACTTGATGACTTAAGACCAGTTTTTTGATGGGGATACAATATTGGTAATACTTTTTCCATTGAAAATAGTCCTTGATATACTTTAATATATCTCTGGTGTATAATGTTATTTGAATTCTATGTCCATCAGTTATTATGCAATAAATTTACTAAGATGTTGATATTTATAAGTCTAAAATTCTTGATGTTCTTCAAGGTTGCCTATTTTTTCATATCCATATAACATCACACGTGTAAAATACTAAAGGTAAGACACTATGTGATGTACTTTGTGTGGTTTTAGTGAAGTCTCTTCTCTTAGTCTTATAATTATTTGAATTTTTATGATTCATGAAATTCCTATTCTTAAATGGTATGAATAGTAGTTAAACAATCAGTTTACATTTATAGTAGAAGTTAATATTTTGACCAGTTGTAGAGTTCATAGTTGAAGAATACATCTTTTATGATTTCTAAAGTGCCTTTAATATGTTAGAATTGCAATTTGAGAGTTTTTTTTTCCTTTTTATTTTTTTAACTGCAAACTAAAGATGATGATATTAAAGATCCATGCATATTCCAACTAGTAGAAGTATAGATATTTTTTTTAATAGGCAAGAATAGGTAAGGATAATTATATAGACATATTTCTATGGGTAAGAGTAGACTTTTAATACAATAAATGTCTACATTCTAACAGAAGATAATATTTGATTATATTTGTTGGTTTATGCCTCTGTATAGTTTAAAGATATAAGACAGTTAAGGGTGGTGGACACAGCCATGTGGTACTCACACTTCACTATTTTCACAGATTTGTTAATGCCACCATAATGTTCTTCCTTTTTAGTTCTTTTAGTTTGATGATGAGACTTTTTCTGAATGAATACTTTGTGCATCTTTTATTAAATTAAGTTATATTGTCATTGTTATGCGGGTTTATCATTTCATTTCTACTATTTATTGACAGTGAACATGCTGAGTTAACCTTTAGTTGCTGGCTGATCCGAATGCAAATGTTCGCGGGATTGAGATTGGTGGATGCTGGTATTATGATTATTGACAAGCATGGCAGAGACAACATTTGTCTTGTTGTTTCCCATTTTTTGGGAGTTCCTTGAACAAACAGTTTGGATTTCTTTAAAATATTTCCTCATACACTTAAATTCTTTTCTTCTACTTTTGGATTTTAATTTATGGCTATCTGTATGCACTTTATCCCATTTTTTATATTGAAACAACTGAATTATTAGTTGCATCGTGCACTTTATAGATCCTTCAGACAATGTGTATCGAACAAAATCCTCTTTTTCTTTTTTTTCTTCCGATAATTTTTACAAAATTTTCTTGCAGGCATTGGATTATGATAACATCTTTGTTTAAGTTTTCTATATTTTTTTATGAAATTGGTATTAGTTTTGCAATACATTAATTGGAGAAGAAAATTGTCAGTTAAAGAACAAACACCTTTTTTTAATGGCTATATCATGTGGCTTTGTTTATGCTTAAGTGGTACTAGAAGCAGTAGTGGTTGTACCTTTTTTTATCCCATTTCAAGAAAAGAGTGCTAGAAGAGAGTTCAAATGGGCAGCATAAATGAAATTTGTTCCATTTTAATCTTCCCAATAATTTAACTAATTGTTTAAAGATCAAGCATTTTGAGGGTGAAAAGATGTTTGTGAGTATATTTTCTACTATTTTCTATTACTGAAATTTTATTAGCATCTGTAGGGAAAATTCATGTTTTTATTACACTCATAAATCTCTGTATAATTTCAGAGTTTTTTTCTAAGTATACTGTGTAATAAAAAAAAAGAAAAAAAATAAATTTAAATAAATAATGTTTCAGATTTTAAAAGAGCTAATTTAAATGTGATTTCAATTCTGTAATTTTTTTTTCTTCTTTGTAGAGTAAATGGGTCTAAAGAAGCTTGATATAGGATGTACAAGTGCATTCTGTGTGTCTGTTGTAGTACATCCTGCTCCAGCTATTGGTGGAATCCAGAGTTGTATTTGGGTCTTGATGCACTTCTGCACGCAAACAGGTAATGCAAATTTGCTTTCTAATTCTATTTTCTGTAATTAGATTTTTGAGATTCAGTGATGATGGGTCTCTCATATAATATTTTTTTTTGGAGATGTAGATATGTTCTTTTCACTATACCCAATTATTTGTTCAAAATTAATTGAAATATTTTTAATGAAATAAGATTTATCTAGAATTACTTACATTGCCTCAATTAGTTCATGTATTTTTGGGAATTAAGATAAATCTTAGTTAAAGATGTGTTTACATTGCTTGATATCCAACTAATCGAAACATTTGGAATATTACTACAGTGCTTTTAATGTGTTTATATTCTTGGGACATTTCTTGAAGTTGTTATGGATTAATTCTTATGATTGTAGTCATGAACCTTAATGTGTTTATATTTTTTAGGTTCTTAAGTTTTAAAATTTGTTGAATTACTAATTTTGTTAGAGTCCTTAGTATAACATTCTATTCTTCTTATATCTTTTATGCATGGTTCTATTATGAAATTTCAGGCATTTCAATACAATGCTGATCCCTTTTCATTGTATGGTTCTAACATTCAGAGATGTTTTATATGCTTGAGATATGATCCACTCTTTAAAGTTTTAGAGAGACTAGCACAATCAGGTTAGTTTTCTTCTCTTCTTTCTTTTCAAGAAGTTTCTGATCTCTAGACAATTCATTGCTCCATGCCCCTAAAATGATCCAACTTTTCATTTCCATCATCTATCCAGCCTTTCATACTCTCTAATCATGTCAATTTGCAAACGCACACATATATAATTCTGATGTAGAGCTCATCTGAGGGTTGGATTACTTGAAAATGAACCATTAAGTTTTGATATAGAGTGTGATTCTACTTGCCACAACGCAAAAAATCTCTCTCACTCTCTCTATGAAAACAAATAATCTTAGTTCTTATGGATAATGGATTGAGTTGACCTAATTATAAGCTTTATTAAGGATAACGGAATCTAGGTGTTATGACCAGAAGAAGAACCAAGAGATAATTTATAGGTCTGTTTACCTTCAATCTTGACTTTTTTTTTCTCTTTTTTTGAAAATTGATGAACATGTGCATATATAGTATTTAAATTAATACACTGTGTAGATCATTATTTACTTTTCAAGAATCTATATGGATATTAAGTACTTCTGCTTTCCAAAATAGTGGGCATGCTTCATAATATGATTTAAATTGAGTTGTGATTCCATGTTATCCTTACTAATTTGTATTCCATGTAAGTCTGTTTTAGTATTTTCTTTCTATATTATCTTTTTTAGATCAAAGAACTGATTGTGTAATTCTATAGATTAGATAGAAAAAATCAAGGATCTTTCAATCTACCTTAAATATTCTACACGCAGGATTCTTGAAGGGAACCAAGGCAACGACGATAAATATTTCTTGATGTCCACTGCAAACAGCAATGGAGGAGGCCCGATTCATGTATTATTCTTTGAGAGTTACAGCTAAATTTAGCTTTTTAAGAAATTCAAACATTTAAAGAAATAAAGAGTTGCAGAATTATCTTTCATTTTTCTCTATTTTACACTTTCTATTACATTTAAAGAAAATATTTTACCTTGGGAATTTTTCTATATTGTGGAGCATTAGATGATATTTGTTCAAAGAGTTGCATGCTGGAATGCATTTGTTTGAGGGTAATGCTCTTCATGACGTTGTAGTTAGGGGTTGGCAAAGAGAAAGCTATGGATATTACAAAATCAGTTCAAAAACATGGAAATCTCATTAGTTTTGATGAATTAAAATTAATTAAAGTGCATGTATATGGTACGACTCTTCCAAGTCCGACATTAATTCAAATTAAAATTAACCCTTCATATATCAATTATTATATACCGATTAGGGGTTGGCTTCTTTCTCTAATGACGATTACATGAAGAAATCTTCTTGATGAAAATATTTGAGAAATTATTGCTGCTTCTACTCATTAGTGGTCTTTTAGTGATGAAAACCGCACTTGCTATTGCTATATCATGCACTGAATCAGCTCATTTATGAACTAAAAAACCATGTTATTAGCAGATAGAGAAATCTATTTAGGAGGCTGATAGTTTATACATAGTATAATACAAGAATAAATTAATTATCCCAACAAAATTCCAGAAGCTGCTGGATTTGAGATTCAAGTTTAGTAGTGATTGTAGCAGTTATATAATATTTGTGAATTATTAATGGATTGAGAGATGACAAGAGTGAGCTAATCCATGATATCACTATTTGTAAGAGTGTATGTTCTTTGAGACTTCCATCGATGCTTCTTTTCTACAGTTATATTTGGAATATGCATGCATTTAGTTGTACCATGAATTGCATTTTATTGCCAATGTTATAGAGGTTTGGAGCTGATATTATTATTCCACAGGGTGGTAGATTGCTTGAGAGCAACTTCATCAACTATACAAGACTATTAAGGAATTAACCAAGGTAAATTGCTTGATCAGACCATTTGTGCAATTTGCTTGAGTGTAGAAGCATAAGTAAATTACTTCAAAAATATAAAAACTTGGAATAGAACTACAAATGTACATTTTTCTCAAGGATAAACCAACTTCTATTCAGGTACACTTTTCTCAATAAGGATTAGAGGAAAATAGTTTAAATTTGAACTTTCGTTCAAGGGTTATAGGATCTATGAAGTTGATAAAGACTCACAAGTTATGAAGAATTATTTTCTTAATGTTTATCTTGCAGCTGCCTATCTTAACTGGATATCATACTTAAAAGAAAAGTATGGTGATACATAAAATTCTCTATTAAAATTTTGAAATTTGTTATTTTTCATCCTTTTTCATGCGGAAAATTGTCATACTAATATTTGGCTTGCACTTAAACCTGTATTTTTATTTTAATTTTACAATATATGTCTGAAAATTGGTTGTACATGCAGAGAAATGGGGGAAGAGTTCATGTTTAGGGGTTTTAAAAGTGGGATAAAAGAAGGTAATCATAAGTCAACTATGATATACTGGAAAAAATTTCTTATCATTTTATTCTTTACCTGCTTTTATCTATTATTTCCACTTCATTAGTTAAATCAATATATATTTTTCGTCAATGATGATACTCATGAGAATCATGAGATATAGTTAAATCACCTAAGAATCATGAGGAAATGGTTCTTTAATGATAATACTTATGGTTAAGTTTCAGTAGGGGAATCAAGTTTAATTGCCACACTCTCAGTTGATCGAGAACATTGTGGGACACAAATCTATGGTTGTTTGGCTAAGAGTTGGTGTTATGTTGTTCATTTTGCTAATTAGAAATTGGTTAATTTGATTATGTTTATGAAAAGTTGCAAGTGGCATGATGGGACATTACTGAAATGATCTTAAAATATATTAAAGAGAAGGGGGATAAGAGGCAAATAAAAATTTTGATATTCCCTACGCTAAATTTATCATATAAAGATTTTTGAAAAACGAATTGAAGTGCTAGAGAGTTTTATTTGTAGATGTCTTACAACTTTTTCTATCTCAATTATTTATTGTGTGGAATAGGAAATCCAATTCTAGATTAACTTTCACACGTACTAAATAGGCAACATGTTCTTTAGAGGACACGTTACTTGAGTATTCAAGTTAATTTTTCGCAAATCTAGAGTTTATGTTAATTTCTGGAAAAAAATGCATATGAGAGTATTAATAATATAAACTCTAGCATAGTCTAGAGTTTATATTAAGCACCTAGGGGATGACAACTAAGTGCATTTTGCATTAGCCTATTCTAATAATGAGTTTGCAAGCTGTAATTAGGTTTTCACCTTGGATCTGTTCATATCTTCTAATTTGAATGTTGGAATAGTTTGGGAGTTTAATTTTTTAATGTTTGATATTATTCTTTATTTTTGTGGGAATATACCACTTATGTAATGTAATCTTGGGAATCTTTGGACCTATGAACTTCTAATATTGAAAGAAAGAATCCACCAGATATACATAGAGAAAATTTTCATGTTTGTGTCTTGAGTATTGATAGCTTTTAGTTTGGGAATCTTGACACCGTTTGTTGCAATTTTTGGGGTGTTTATTTAACTTAGAAATTGTATATAATCTGTTGAAAGTTGAAGTATATTTTGTGAATGATGCAGATGTAGAGAGAGAAACAAATGAAAGAATCCATCAGGCTTTAGAGTATGAATTAGATATTTATAATTCTATTTATGTAGCAAGATTTTATTTAGTCTATCATATTTATCTAAAGTCATCGCAAAGTATTTTACCATATTTTTGTATTGTATTTTGGCAGCTGGATGTTTTTCACATCACCTCATATTCTAATAGAGGTTCTTCATGGAGACTGATGACTATTGTGTTGTAGGTAGTAACGAGTGTGGGCAATGTGGTGAAGAACCTTTTAGAAGAGATATGGTGATCTACAAGGATGTGTTCAAAAGTTCTCGATTCATCAGGTATTTAGTGCAACTTATGTTGAGAAGATTAAGTTTTATGCATCTAAACTTTTTTTACCCTTGCTCGAAACTTATATGTGGAGAACTTCATTTTATTTTGAGAATGACTGAATTTATACCAAAAAATTAGTGGTTATTGAAACTACTTTAGCTCTTCAAATAATAGACAATATTTGTTGTTTTATTAAGATAATTTAATGTGGATTCCTTTTTTTTTTTCATCCATGGTCCCCTAATGCAAACTTCAAGAGTTTTATGTAGTAAGTAGTTTGGAAAATATCCTGGCATGGACAAATTCAGTAAATGAACAAATGAATATTATTCAGTGGTTACTTAAACATTCAGGAATTTGTGCCTTTTTTTATGGAATTGTGCACTGCCCATAAACTACAGATTTTAAGAGTTTAAATTTGATTATTTTTTTGGTGAGAAACCACTGAAAAACATTGAGTTTTATTGAGAAACACTTGGTTCTTTAGTTGAAAAACTAAATATTTTTTGAGATCTTATTTTCAGGATTGATATATCAAAAGTATATTTTAGATTTTAAGGTTATGTTCTTTATATGTATAATAACGTTGGGTCTTAAGAAGGCTGACATGATAGGAAATAAGTATGGTTTTTGTGACTATTTTTTTCAGTAAGATTTGGTATGATTAGCCTCACGTAACATGTGTTTAAAGTAAAATAGAACCTGACAATGTTGGATACTTTTTTATCATGTGAAAGCTGGTATGATCAGTGACATAAAATAGATGTAATAGTTATTTGAGATGTTACTTTATGAGTTTTAATATTGTCGAAACCAATAATAGAATGGTCTATGCATCAAAAAATGGTTTAACCCGTTCTTATTTTTTAGCCCAACAGTTGTTAGTCAGTGTAAGGAACAATTTGGATTCATTGTTATTATTTGTTTTTTCTTAACAAGTGTGTTTTTCATTAACTAAAAAAGTTATAGTTTCTTAACATATTAGCTAGCCCCTCGCTGTGCACATTTAGAAATCTCTACATAGTTTGTTTTTTCCCTAATAAAATTTTGAGCAACTTAAATACCTTAACATTACATGGAAAATTTTAGGAGTTCTCTTTTAAAATTTTTATTCCGACCCTTCATGACTGAGTCAGTGAACCTGGATATTTTTTTTATAAAGGGCTTGAAATGGCTCATGAGAATAATCTCATGCCTTAAATTGTGGGTATGATTGGTGTAACACTTTAGCAAAAATCTGTGATTGGACATTCATTTCCTATGATTACTTTACTCTGTTCAGGTGCTTATTTCTTTGTAAGGTTATGCAATAAATTTTTTTTATAATAATGGTTTAACATGTCAATGTCATTACGTATGCCAGCTATGTTGACCTTTAAACTCATGATTTGGAAAAGTGGTATAACTATTGAGAAAGTTGTACTTATATGATTTGAAATGGTATAAAAGGCTAAATTAGACGCTCTAAAATGGATTCTATATTAGTAATATTTTTTTGTGAAATTTAATTTTATCAGTGAAAAAATAATAATTTAAAATTTAATTGATTTTCTAATATTTTTCTTTACGTTTATTTAATAATTTCCTTTTCATTTTTCAGGGTAAATTTTACTCAATTTAACATTATTTTTAGATGGGTTTCAGAATTTTGCTGAATGGATTGCAAAGGTTGGCGATGGAACAGAAGGCACGCACACCGAACACGAAAGCGATGTTTAAATTCCTGACGACATTCTACTAAGGTACGAAAGTGATCCTATATGTGCAATTGTCAATAGCATATATCCTGACTTGGAAAATGCAATAGATTACCCTGAATATTTTCATGATAGAGTCATTCTTGCACCAATTCTTGATGTGGTGGATTCAATTAATGAATACATGATTGGATTGAATAAAAATGACATGATGTTATATTTCAGCTCCGATTCTGCCTGCAAATCAGATAAAAATGTTAATATGCTCGCTGATGTTCACACTCTTGAATTCTTAAATACTATAAAGTGTTCGGGAGTACCTAATCATGAGCTTAATCTTAAGGTTGGAACACCGATAATACTATTGCGAAATATTGATCATTCAAGAGATTTGTGTAACAGAACAAGACTCTTGGTTACCAATTTGGGGAAACACGTTTTGCATGCACAGTTGTTGATTGAAACTAATGCAGGAGAGAGAGTGCTCATACCAAGATTTACATTAACACCGACTGATATTATGCTTCCTTTTAGGTTCCAAAGAAGGTAGTTTCTAGTGATCGTGTCGTATGCAATGACTATAAACAAGAGTCAAGGCCAATTGCTTTCAAATGTTGGTTTGTACTTGAGGAGACCAGTATTTAGTTATGGCCAACTGTACGTTGTTGTGTCAAGATCAACCACGAAAGCAAGTTTGATGATTTTGTTGGACTAGTATAGCGGAGGTGAAATAGGTATTTGCAAGAATTCTGTTTTTAGAGAAGTTTTTAGAAATGTCTGATTATTATCTTTATAGTTGAGCATCATCATGTTCGTTGATTCAGACATTGGAACGAATTAAATTTCTTTATTTAATTAACGCATAAATAATGTTTCGGATTTAATTCTTTATTTCTATTGAGTTTTGATAAAATTGGTGGTTTTTTGTCCCATTTTTATATAATTATTAGGTATTATTGAGAAATATAAATTTGCAAATAATACTTTTCAATGTGATTGAATAATAAATTGTAAAGCGTTAGTAGTTGAGGATTAGATTCAAATA
Organism: Pogostemon cablin; assembly: GCA_023678885.1. Classification (NCBI taxonomy): domain Eukaryota; kingdom Viridiplantae; phylum Streptophyta; class Magnoliopsida; order Lamiales; family Lamiaceae; genus Pogostemon; species Pogostemon cablin. Next base: position 19,626,674 of record CM042997.1, on the reverse strand, counting down.
CTGCAACATTTGATATTTTTATATATATATACTTCATTTGGCAGGTCATACATAATTTTTCTTAATTAAATATGTACTAAAATTACATAATATTTAATACTGCTTTAAATTTATTACTAAGGTGTTTAATATTGTTGATGCCCTTATAGCATTACAAGCATCAAAATTATCTCAACTCATATATCTTTCAATGAGAGTTGTTATACTTTTTTAAAATTTATTATTTATTTTTGTAAAAGTTTAATTAGTTAAGTTTTTATAGTTTTATTGATTTAATTTCTTTGTTAAGCACAAAATTATATTATGTGTTTATTATATTATTTGTAAATATTTATATTTAATCTATTAATTTTTATAAAAATTATGTCAATGTTACATTAAAGTTTCGACTTTGAATTGACTAACCAATTCTTTTTTAAGGTCTTCACTTTCGTTTTTTCATAATATAAAAAATTTAAATTTCAAATTTTATTATTGTAGACCTAAACATCTTTCGTATACATGCTATTATATTATATTAATAAGGGATTCATCATATTAGTCTTAATAGATTAAAAATTAAACCAAAAATAATATGTGGGATTGCACTCACAATATATTACCTTAAATGCAATTAAATAACTTTAATATAATTCCTAATAACCAAAGCTCATTCTTTTAAACTTTTTATAAATTACAAATAAATACATTATTTTTGTCATAATATCTCCCCGTGCATCGCACGGGTTAAAACGTTAGTATTCTCATATATGAGGACCGTAACTTGGGGGGTGCTGCAATTTTAGAAAATTGTTTTTTGGCCGGCAATTTAAGGACACTATATATTAATTTTCTCAATTTAAGAATAAATTAGATTAAAATTAAAATTTTCGTGCTATATTGAACTTTTTATCTCATTTCACTGTAATGTCATCCAAATATGCTATGTCACCACTCACCACTTTGCGGAACAGAATTGACGGGATCATTGGAGAAAAGAAAATCATTGATTCACAATCACATTTATATTATAAATAAATGGTGTGAGTGATTTATATTATAAAGTTTGATACTTTTATTGATTGGCGATCACATTTGCAAATTTACTATTGTCTATATGTATCTTTGGTTTATTTCTGGCTTGTTAATGGGTTTGACTTTAGTTGGTGATAATCATGTTCTATGCGGGCATTCTATATTTAATGATTGATCCGTGTCCGATTACACAAACACTTGTGTAAATTGGGTTCACGGTATAAACCATGTGGTCTCCTTTTTCAATCCTATATACTCTATGCATTGCTAGAATGTTTAAATTAAGGGGATTACAGGGTTTACAAGGGTTTATGATACAAACCCGGTTTATAAGAGACTAACTCGTCTAATTAATCAAAGTTAGAAGAGTTTCGATTTCTTTTGTCAAATGAATTCCTAATGTTGCTGCCATTAAATGAACTTGTTAAGATTCATAATTCTGCAGTTTACCTTTTTATGATGAGATCTGATTTGATTAAATTTATAATTGTCTAGAGCATTTGAATGGTGCGAATTGAATTCATGCATGTGTTTTTATGATCATGATTATTGAATCTCTTTGGTTTCCAATTTTTATTCTTTTTTCCAATGATCCCGTCATTTAGTCCGCAAAATCTTGTTATGGAGGAGTGGTGACATGACTTATTTGGATGAATGTGATAGTGGAGTGAAATAAAAACAGTTCGAATCTTACATTTTGGTGTTACATTTCCTGTTACAAATCATTGGATGATTGACACGTAGGATAAACTAATATACACATTAACAATCAACCCTAAGGAAAAGGTTGAGATTTTCCTCTCCTCATACGTGTCACTCATTTAACGCGTGTAACAGGAGATGTAACACCAAAATGTAACAGGACATCCAAGATTGAATAAAAAGCCCAATAGAGCCGAAAATTTTAATTTTTGTTTAATTTGTTCTTAAATTGAGAATATTAAAATACAGTGTCCTTAAATTGTCAGCCCAAAAATATAGTGTCCTAAAATTGCAACCCCTGAATTATTGTTGTCATATTACAATTTCCCCCTTATAACACTTGTTTTCATTTCTATGACATTTCTGTCATAAGACATCTTTAACTACGAAAACTTATATTATCACGGAATAAGATCTAATTTGAAGACATGAATGGCTTATATATTCTTATAACATTTGTTTCTATTTCTATCACATTCATGTTATAAAAGTTCTTTAGCTATGTTTTTGTTATTAGTGATTAATTTTCTTATAGTATTGCAGGCCAGGTTCATATGATATAAGTTTTTCAAGGGATACCATCACTCTAAATTATTAGGACACATATTTCTTTTATTATCAACAATACACCATACAAGCAATATTAATCTTCCTATTTATCGAACTTATTGATTTTTTAAGAAATAAATTTCACTAGGTGATGAATTAAGGATATATTAACTGATTATACGAGCCCATTATTATGAAACTACAATTGGCTAGTGGACAACTATTAGTAGTTAAAGTAGATATTAGGAAGGTTTATAATTCAAAAGATTGGAGACGTTTTCTTTGGAAGATGCTACTAGGGTTTAGTTCTGTATGGAGTACTGTATATAGTCCTAGTTATTCAATTATATACAAAGGTTGTTTCAAAACTTCTCTAAAGAGGCAAGGAATCACTTACCATTCTGACAAAAGGAAATGTAATCATTCTTCTGGGATGGAAGGAATATATGTTTTGATCATAACTTTCAAATGCATTTTATTTTTCCCCCTTATTTTGTAAGAATCATGTGTAGTTATACATGTTTACTTCATCATCAATTGTGTTTGAAAAATTAGTTATACAATATTAATTATTTGCGTGAGACGTTAATTAGATAACTTCATACCCATAGGCAGCTTATATGACTTGATGATTGATGAATAAACATTTAATTACTTTTTTAATTTAATTTCACAAAAAAAAAAATTCCAACCTGCAATAATGGTGTCGTACATATATTTTTAGTCATAATTATGTGGACCGAGCATCCCCATTTCTGGAAAATAATGCATATTAATCTTGCTTAAAAGCAGATGTGATAGCTAGGGTGATGTGAAGCAACAACTCCTTAATTAATTAATGTATTAACGAATTCTTGTATACTCCTTCCATTCAAGTGGATCTTTTGTTTTTTAAACGTGAATTTATGAGCATTACTCCCTTCGTCTCACATTGATGTTTATATTTTTCGTTTTCGTCGTTCCCACACTTATGTTCACCATCCAAAAAAGGAAACTTTAGATTAACCAAAAATCTCAAAAGTTAACTTAATTTAAAAAATATCACTCTCACCTAACATATATAACATACTTTATAATTTATTTATTACCTAAAAATACCACAATACCCCTAAAAAGTCAATAAAGTTTGTCAAAAAGCAACTTTCTTAAATTTCGTATCTACAGTGTCGGTGAACTTAACTATGGGATGGGGGAGTATTATTTAATGTGCAGTGAGTAATTGTATTAGTAGATGTGTGGGGCCTGTATTTTAATTGTATAAATGAGTATGTGTGAGCCCCATGTATATAGAAAAGGAAAGGGAACTCTTTGGGTAAAACGCTCAAAATGAAAAAAAAAGACCCTCTTTGCATGTGACGGAGGATGTATTTAATTTTTTCTCCTTTAATTATTTGAATTTATAGCACTTCTTCCGTCTCGCTAGAGCATTCTTTCCCTCTTTATAATAGATTAAGGAGTATTATTATTTAACATGTAGTGGGTAGTTGTATTAGTGGGAGTGTGGCCCTATATTTTAATTGTATTAAAGGGTGTGTATCGACTCAAATGTATTAAAAAGGGGATCTTTTGGGTGGGACGCATAAAATAGAAAAAATAGACCCTTTGCGTGAAACGGAGGGAGTATGAAAATTTTGTTGGGATGAAGTGAGTACTTGTTAGATGTCATTTCAAAACTCTAGCCCTTTTGTTCTATCCTTATTTATCCTACTAGCTATATTATAGTGGATTAGTTCAAAAAATTATAAATATTATTTTGGATTGGCAATATACTTATAAAACAAAAGGAGATATTTTCTCATATTTTAATATTATGGTTTACTAACCTATTTTACCTATATATGAATTAGTAAATAGTAATTTAATTGCCTTAATATCATACGTACATTAATGAATCACATATTACACTAATTTAGTGAATCACACATTGTAGTTTTATGTTTATACTTTAACTATCTTAAAATCATATTATAATATTTTGTATATCATTTTCTTTGATGAAAGTGTGAGAAATCTCGATTAATAAATAATCTGTCTGTCATTATTGTCAATCCATCACTGGTCTTAGCCACTTCATCGAACTGCATGTTGATGAATAATCCAAGAAAAATTACACTTCACTTTGCTTTAAGCTAGAAATGAAGTTAGAGAATTATAAGTAATATGATGGAAAAATTAATTTTTTCGTCCGTTAACTTTTTCTTATTTTGAAATTGGTCCATCCTTTTTCTCAATTTTGAAAACAGTCCATTATCTTTACAAATCTCAACTTTTTCGTCTTTGACCTGCTATAGCAGGTGACCAACAGGTTTTGACAATAATATATTCTAAATTTTGAAATCAGTCCACTAACTTTGCAAAACTCAGCTTTTTAGTCCTTCAACAGGTCTTTTAAGGATTTTCAGCCCTAAATTACTTATATCATATCATTTTTTGCCAAATATTATCACTTTCTATTTTTCAAAATAGACATTGTCCATTACGACTATATCAGGCCCGTCATGCTCCCGTAAACAACATTAATGTCATAATTAACCAGCTTGTAACAATAATAGTACCTTTTTTTACCGTCGATCCACCGGGTATCCGAAAGCTTTTACGACTGCTTCTTACAGCCAACCACACGTCCCACAGTGCGATGGTTCAATTCCGTTCCTTCAGCGGATCCCAGCATAATCCTGGTTTATTTTCTACACCGGGTGTACAGGATGCTGCTACTGTTTCTCGCCTGAAAATATGGAGATCAAAGTTATAGAAAATGGAAGGCTACATTCGGGTAGAAGTCCAAGATTATTTATTTATTGAATGGACAATTTATTACACACTCATCCTCATAGAACAAGAGGAGATAACTCCTTTAGCTACCTATTGTAGCTACACTCAGAATACTCATACAAAGAAAGGAATACAATATTTATTTTAGAAAGAAAAAACAGAGGGGAATAGTCGATGCCTTCTGCTTCCTCAGACTCCTTGTTTATAGAGTCTTTTGGACCCAAAATTTGAATTTCAAAGCCTCTTCAATCTTCTTTGACGTCACCACTTACGTCAGTGCTTACGTCATTCCATTGAATTCCAACTTTAGCAGCTGGCTGGTCCCTTTTGTTCATTGGATGCCTCCTAGTGGGCTGTCCTTCTTGTCGATCACATGACTTTTACCCTTTTAGAAAAGCCATCTGGTTCTTGCTTTTTTAAAGAGTCATTTATCTTCTTTGGTGCCTGAAGATTCTCCTAACTCTCGGATAATTTGAAGAGGTTTTACCCTCTTCTTTCCACGTGTCTCTTTTGCTGGAAGTGGTTCAGCACTTCTGATCATTCCTATGCCCAATCTTATTCCTTTTTCGAACTCTGGTTCGGTTTGGGTGGAACAGCTGGTGCACACTTTGTTCGTCCATTGCCCAAAATGGGCCATGTTGCAATATCTTCGATGAGTTTGTTTGCTCACCGGAATCTTGTTCTTCCAAAGAAGCTCTTGTTTTTCCTGGAAGGCCTTCTCAGCAAACCCTGTCTTTTTCCTGTTAAAGTACCAATAGAAAAGACCCATTCAAAGACTTGTGCTCGAATTTGAATGGGAACTTCACCTCCACCATTGCTTGAATGCAGGCAAACAAACCCCTTGCTCTGCGCGTGGAGATCTGCTCCTCAGAAAAGGTGGAAACCAAGACTAGTTCCTTCCCAGAAGACTCCTTGATCTTATTTGATGCTAATACATCCGGTCTTCTTAGCTTGATGAAATGGAAGGCCTCGTGGTTGCCTTTTTCTACTGGTTCTGGAGCCGCACTAGTGAAGTAGAGATCCAAGACATCTCCTCTGGATAGAGTTGCATTGTTTTTCCATGCCTTGAAAACTATTTTCCCCAACCATTTTGGGAGTTTTGAAAGCTCTGGGAAGCTTGGTGCAATAGTATATATTAAAGCTAACACTCCAAAATCATATCATTGCTTCACATCATTTAGATTTGAACCCTCTCGCATCTAAATTTGGGGATATTCCCCAGCTATATCCACCCAGAATTTCTCTGGTCAGATTCTTTGTCTGGTGTTCAGTTTCTCCTAGCTGGCCTGGTATTCCTACCAATAAGAGAAATCAGCTAAGTTAATACCAACCTTAGCAGTGCCCATCATAGGCCTAAGGTTGATCTCTCCCTCCTTGACCTCAGAGGTGCTGGGTTGATTCGAAGGCTCAAGATGTAACTCTGGAGCATCGATTTTTTCTTGGATTGGTTCCTCTTTTGGAGTTTTCAATCTAAAACTCGTGCTAGGGGTATTTGAATCCCCTGTTCTGGGTTTAGAGCCCCTTTCTCGACTACACTCTTTTTGTCGATTGCTATTGCCATCAACAGCCCGGAGGAGTGGCTCTCGTAATGCCTCGAAGAGACTCGCATTGTTGTGAATACAAACTCGTATGCGATTAGACACTTTGGTCTGATCACTTTCTTGTAATTTTCCAGCACGCGTTGTATTGAGTGCTAGATTCTCGAATTCCCTTTGGAGCAACTCCAGGTTGTCCATTAGGTGCCTTGAAACAGTTAGGATAGAGTCTATTTCAGCTCCCTCCATCTCTCGTCAGGAAATTCGCCAAAACATTATCAACATATTTAATAATGACAATATTAAAATCATAATATTGGCATTCTGTTTTCCATCTTAATAGTCTAGCCTTTTTTGGTTTAGATTCAATTTTATTTTTTAAAAAGGCTTTGACACTTATGTTATCAATTTTAAGGATGAATTTCTTCGCGAGAAGAAATAGCAGCCATTTTTTGAACGTCTTCCGAACCGTAAAGAACTCTTTTTCATTGATGTGCCATCTCTTACCTTCGTTCTCCGCAAAGAGTCTGCTACAGTATCTGCATGGCACTTCTCCTTCAGGTGTGGACTTTGTTAGAACCGCTGCCCACCAATGGTCACTAGCATTTGTATATAGTACCAGTTCATTCTCGTCATTTGGTATATCTGACTTGGGGAGCTTCTTGCAAACCTCCTTTAGTTGTTTAATCATTGTTCGGTGTGATTCCTCCCATTTGAATTCATCATCTTTTTTCAACAGAGGACTGAACACCTTCCTGTATTGCGCCAGATTGTTAATGAACATCTCAGCAAAGTTAACAACTCCTAAGAAGCTTTGGAGCTGCTTTTTATCCTTGAAATCTTCAGGAAACCTTGAACCTTTACTACAATGTGTGGTAGTAGAATAATTTCGGATTCATCAATCTCGACTCCAAGAAACTCGATCTACCTTGTTGCTATTACTGCCTTCTTTTCAGAAAGCACCAATCCTTCCTTGTGGCATGCCTCTGAAAATACTTCCAGATGCGCTAGATGCTCCTCCGTGTTCTTTGAGGCTATGAGAATGTCATCCACATAGACGAATATAAATGAGAAATAATCTTTGAAAAGATTATCCATCTTCCTTTGGTATATCTGGGGTGCGTTCGCCAGGTCCATAGGCATGACATTCCAGATATAATGGCCTTGTGGTGTGGAGAAGGCTGTGAACTTCTTGCTTTCTTCTTCCATCATAATCTGGTAGAATCCAGATTTACAATCAAACTTGGAGAATACCTTGGCATTCTTGATACAATTAACCAAGTGTTCCCTACTTGGTATATAGTATCAGTCGAATTCTAAGATGTTGTTGATCCCTTTGTAGTTGATCACAAGTATCGGCTTTTCCCGCTTGACTTCTCCATGATTTCGAACCAAAAATCCTGGACTGCTGTATGGAGATACTCTTGGGGATATCAGCTTAAGGTCTAGATGTTCCTTAAGTATTTGTTGCATATCCTTTAGATTTTCTTGATTCACCCGGATAGGCTTGTATCTCACGAACTCATGCTCTTTTCCGTCTTTCACTTTGAGAGAGGCTTTGAGCTCATTTTTGTCCCACCAAGCTAGAGGATCCTCATTGAAGTTCCTTTGTATCTTTCTTTTGACGTCCTCCAAAGATATTTGCTCTTCGATTGTGGCGTCTTTCTGTAAGCTTTCTCCCAAGCTTGCCTTGAGAAGGTGGATTGTGTTTTCTTTTAGTTTCTCCATCTTCCATCCTCCTCTTGTCTCGGTTCTCATTTGAAGTATTGCTTCGACATATCTCCTTCAATAATTCATCTTTAGATGGCTAAGTTTTCCTTCATCACCACGCTTGCTGCGAAATCTGATTGGCATTTTTTTCTGAAATGCATTACGTATTCTTAGTGCTATGATCTTATGTTCACAAAAGGTTGTGAAAATAAGCCTTCTTGTTGCGTTTTCTTAGGTAAAATATTTGAATATCTATAGGAAATTATTCCCTAACAAAATATCCTCTCCAGTATCATGAAAATATATTGGTGGAGTCTTTACCTTGTACCATGGGGGTATGATCCACTCCTCCAATCATGATCTCTGCTTGCTTGATTCCTCTGTTAAGGATTAGCACCCTTTATGAGAAATCTTTTCCTAGTACCATTGGCAATTCTTCTCCTGAGTCTTTAGGAAAGATTCCTTCTTTTGCTGTGCATATTCCGACTCCTGAATCAATGTATGCCGCAAAATATTCTGCACGATGCTCCTTATATATCATCCCAATGGTGATATATATCGAGAATGGACTTGTGGTCAAGGGTAGATTAGAGCTTTAAGCCCGAGCCTCTACTAGTAAACCTTGTATCTTTTTTCTTTGACCGTAAATTCCATTCCATCTTATAATCTTTCCCAAGGTTTGTGATCCTCGAGAAACTCCAATCCCAGCACCAGTTGCTCTGGGAATCTTCCTGCTATTCCTTATATTACCAGCTCAAGTTCTCCGAGTTTGAGCTGTCCTTGATATCTCCCAGTTGCTGGCTGTTGGAGATAATATAAGACATCACAAGGAATAGAGTTTTCCTTTTTAGTAATGTCAAATATTACTTCAACTCCTCTCCATCCTTTTGGGCATTTCAGTTCACCTTTAGTTGTGAACTTTTCTGGCTCCTGGATCACCTCCACAATCGGCTTCTTTCCCCATTTTTCACTGATCATTCTATCTTCTTGAAAAAAAATCCTCCTTTGGTCGAATCTAAGGCTATCTTGTCTGTTCCAGACTGGCTTATCTTTGATTCTCAAATCCATATCATGGATAGGCGGTAACTCCATTATTTCTGGCCTAGTTGCACATACAACTCTCTCGAATACTTCTGGTATCTCAATATACTTCTTCATTTGGAATATATCTAAATGATGGGTGTTGGATAGCGAGTATGAGATACTGTATGTAATCGAGTAAGGCATATTTCCTTCTTTCATCAAGTCTTTGTTTTTGAAATCTTGATGAAGGGTGAGTGCCCTACTGAAGTCTTTATCTACCAAATTGTAGGCAATCCTTGGGTATATGTAGGATGCCACCTTGCCTATGTACAGGTTTCCTGAGATTCCTCCCAACCATGCTTCTCTCGTATTCTTGATCCTCTTATCAAATATTGCAATATCAATTGGTGTATCGATGCCTTCTTTGAATGTTGCTTTGATAAGGATCCGAATTGCTCCGATGTGGATCTAAGACATAGTCTTAGCCATTTCTTCCTTGAGTTTACTGAGCTCCCTTTTGATTTCATCAACAGGGACTAGTTGCATTTCTATCACGTTGCTCGTGAGCTCTATTGGGATGGAAATTTCCCTTTCGATCCTTTATATATAATGTTATGCTTTCTCTTTTTGAAGCTGAGGAACCGCTCTAGTCGTCCAATGATAAATCCGTCGTATAGATTGAGTCTTGGATCCTCCTTCATGATTCTCATAAGGGTTCTATGAGAAATGGATGTTTGGGAAAAGAATCCCGACATGTCCTCTTGCATCTCTTATCTGAAGTCTTCTTCTTTACTCTGACTCATCTTCAGAGGATTTGTCTTGGCTAAAGAATTCTTCTTCATAGATGCTCTCATCTGAGGGTATATCTTCGAATCGATATACATGTACCAGGTCTTGGAAGTAAATTGCTTTATCTATTTCTGGAGTTGTTTCAAACTGTCGTACTCCCCTCTTCTGGTTCTCTGGCCAATCGGGTGAGATATGCCCCCTAGCTCCACATGTATAGCAGTTACAATCCTTAAATCTTTTATTAGCTCATGTAGCTGCTCTTCGGAACATCTTTTTTGTGGGAATTCTTCTTATACTCCTCTGGTTTGACCCTGAGGATGAAGCTTGACTTCTTGGACTCCATCTGGATGGTCCGAACCTTTGTCCTGATTTATAGCTTCGGGCCTTTTGTTTAGACCAAAAGGATCTTGGTCCAGAGGTCTTCTGGACCTTCATCCTCCACTTCTCTGTGTGTAAGGATGATTTTTCTTCATCCTTTTCTGCTTCCTTGGACTTCTTCCAATGATAGTTGGAAGATCATTATTTTCGCAACATAAGGGTATTGTCTTGTTGATTCTCCTTAGTCTCTTGTAGTTCTTGTGTAGTGATGCTTGATGGCACCACTCTGCAATCTTGGCTTTGAGGAAAGACATCCTTCTTGCTATTGAATCTAGCTCGCATGGTTTATACTCTTTGATCAACATTTCTCTCCATGGGCTTAGAATCTTTGTAAAGAATAGGTGGAATACCTCCTCCTCCTTGATCTTTGATTTCCATCTATACTCTGTGAAGAGTTTGATGTACTCGTCTACGTGATAGATGTCAAGTAGTTCTAGGCTGTATAGGGCATTCCTATACTTCTTCTTCTTTTCTTCTTCCATTCCTTCGAAGTAACCTACTCCGATGAAGTGGATCTTGAAGATCTTGGCCATGCGATCTACAATGTTGCCGACATCTTCGCCTTCCATGGCTTTCTTCTTGACTTCCTCTGAAAGTTCCTCCCAGGTACATTTAACCGATCCTTCTAGGCTCATAGTTAGGAACCTTATGAACCCTTCTTTGTCCAGCTCCAATGCGCCACCTACAATCTTCATGACATTTGTCCATTCATCGATCAAGGACTCGCTATTCTTGAAGTCTAGAGTGCCAAGGTTTAAGATCAACCCGCATGAATTTATCGATTCAAGGTGAGACTGACCATATGGGGTGTTGTGTGGACTAGATCCTCAAACTCGGCTTGCTCCTGTTGATAATCTCATTGCCTTCATTCTGAAGTTTCCTTGTTGTTGGGTTGTCTCTTCTTGTCTTATATTCCCTGGCTTCCAGGTAGTCCAGAGGTTCCTTCATTTTGGCTCGAATTTCATTGTGTCGGAGCCTAAGAATGTTGTTGTGAGCTTGATGTCTCTCCAGCATTCATCTTTAGATCTACAATTGATAGTCCTTGGAAGGACACATATAGATCATGTAGATCCTCAAGATTTGCTCTTTCTATCCGTGGATGTGGATTCTCCTCGAAGGATAGCAATCATCTTTTCGCTTTCAGACTTCGGCCTTGTGACCTCTGTCGTCTTCCCTTTTTAATGTAAAAGGGGTTCTAGTCCGAAGGTTAGTGGTAACCTTCCTCCTGGCCTTCTTCCTATCACCCTGGTCTCTAAGAACTTTACTTGTTCAATCAACTTCATGATGAGGTCGAGTTGCTTGTTCTGCAACTTTTCCACCTTTTTTTTCTTAAGGCTGATCTCAAACATTATCTTAGACATGTTCTGGCAATATTCTCCAAAGAATCTTACCGTATTCTGCAATTCTCTAAGATCTTGGTTCATCTTAGAGTTATCTATCTCGATTTCCTTCCACTCTGTCATTCCGTCCAGTGTGAAAAGTGGTAAGGCTTGCATATCTCCCTTGGACTTTGATTTGGTTGTGTCCTCCATTGTCTGTGTCTGGGGACACTTCCATGGATCTCGGTGAAACTTCAGATTTTCACGATGTTTCTTGATACTTCTTTTGAGTATCTTATCTCCATCTGGCGTAGTTCCTCTAGATGTTCCTCCTTGGTATGGTTGGCATGAATATTTGCCAACTCCCTCCTTTGGATTATGTTGAGAGTGAAAATAAGTGTGTTTTATTGTCCAATCTAACACCTCTTTGATGAGTATTTATATATTAGCACAAGTTTCTTATATTCGATATATGTGAGAAAAAGGTGAACTTGAGGTGTTTGTTGTGTTTTAGGTGGAAAAAGGATCAAAAGTGTCAAGTTGGAGACAAGGTGCAATTTGTGTAAGGATGCTCTGAAATGCACATCCAACTTGTATAATTATTCTATATTCGTGTGGAGCTCTGAATTGGAAGTACGATACATGATTGGAAATCCACAGAATAGAGGGTCGTTTTGGCATAAAGAACACCCCAATCGGATTTCAAATAAGAGAGTTATGATCAAAGTGGTGACGTTGCGCATGTTGTGCCGAACAGAACGGCTGTGCCAATTTCTGTGACTTGTTATACATTCAAATGTTGGAATTTCTATGAGTTCTTTATATGGATAGAAAGCCAAGGAAGAGATGATCACGTAAGCTCAAGAATTACTCAAATCAGAGGTCGGATGTGGAAATTATTCGCGAAACGGTGGGACTGCGGAAGATTGCTCGACCAAAGGAGATCCGTTCGACTAGAATCGTATTGGTCGAATGGAAGAGAGAAACTTGAGCAAAATGACCAAAAACTTACAGAGAGCTTGCTCGACCAGTTGCTCGACTTGGAAGCCTTGCTTGACCAAGAAGGTCAAGTCTAACAAATATCGCTGGTTCAATTTTTGGTAGTTTCGGGTTTCTTTTATCAAATTTGGCGTATGTCTCAAGTAAAAGCCCATCCAAGGTTCGTTAGGAGCACTTTACAAGTATAAAAGAGGGGGTGTAGATCATATCATAGAGTCATATGGATTGGAGAGAGGCCACAACCATACTACACCCCACAATGGGGGATCACCCCCCCAACCATCATCCACATCCTTTCCTCCATCCATCCATCACTTTGAAGATTCGTTCGTGGAATCAAGAGGAGAACCAAGAGAAGGATTCAAGATGGAGAAGGACGCGACGACGCCCATATCTAGGGTTTTATTTATTTTCTAATTTATCTTGTATTTTCCAAACATCCGGATAAGATCTATCCAACACCCATGATTGTTCTTCGTAACATCATGGGCTAGAGCCTTTTTGGAAGAACTAGGGTTGTGAAGGTTTTTACCAATTAATTGAACTTTCGTGTGTAAACTTTGTACAACACTACTTGTCAATTTATTTTATATATGACTGCACGTTTTTAATCCATATTCTCGATCATTTTATGCATCTTCAATTGGTATATAGAGTCTGAATATATATCTTGGTTGTAGATTGAGTGCGTTCACCGCTGAACAAGATTCCATGTTATGATTCTAAGTGAAGGGACTCCGAAGCTTTATTAGAACTATCATATATGAATACTTATTAATTAAATTGAATTCGGGTTATTAAGTAGGATAAAGAGGATAATTTTATAGTACATATAAAGGGAGATCATATCGGGTTAGAGTACCAATTGGCTAAGGAAATAATTGATACTGATAGTACCTAGAAAGGGGGTAGAATTATATCTCTTGCTCCGAGGTTATTCACACGTGTTACACGCATGTTTACTTGTGTCTATAGAGTAGATATGCATGGTTTAGTGATGCGTCCATATTCCACAAGGCAGAGTCGGACATCAACATACGTAAGGGAAATTAATGCGTGAAACTGAATTATCCTAGGGCTACCTATTCTCCTACTTGATCCACTTTCCTATTCTTCGAGTGATATTTTATTTTAATTGTTATTTTAGTTAATTGTTTCATAGATTATAATTAAATTCCACAAACTTAATTGTCATCTTGTCTTAATTAATTTAGTAAATAATTAAATTGATAGTACGCTGTCCTTTGGGTTCGATAATTCACTTGGTCGCTTACTTAAGCTTCAACTGATATCCTTAATATTTGGTGATTAATTTTGCGTGCAAAGAAAATACGCATCAAGTTCTTGGCGCCGTTGCTGGGGACGACTGTTATTATTAGTTTATTATTTCTAGGTTATTAAGACTTTATTTGTGATTATTTAATTCTATCTAACCTTAAATTTTTCTGAGGTACTTGTGTACTAGGAAAAGGAGAGGAATGAAAAGAACGAATAACACATTGAGCTAAACATGGCCGGAGCAAGGCAGAATCTGGATAATGTTGCCATACGTGAAATTTTCACAAACTATGGGATTTGCAACATGGGGTTGATAGGAGCAATGGGGAAGATGATGATTTTGAGATACATCCCGCTTTCATTAACATGGTAAAGAAGAATCCCTTTTCTGGAAGTTTTTTGAAGATCCATATCAACACCTCAAAAGATTTTTTGGTTATGCAAACACTCAAAAGGAAGCTGGAGCTAATGATCATGCTAGGCGGATCATCTTATTCAAGTTTTCATTGATTGATAAGGCAGAAGCTTGGTATGAGACTCTTGATTCCATGGATTGAACTACATGGGACCAACTACAGCAGAAGTTCTTGGAGAGATACATGCCACCCTCAAGGATCTTAAGAATGAGGCAAGAGATCACTCAATTTGTTATGAATTAGGGTGAGAAATTTCATGAGGCATGGGACATGTTTGAAGACATTCTCAGGAGGTGTACACAGCATGGGATACCTATGGCTAAGTACATAAGCATATTCTACTATGGATTGGATTGTGAGTCGCGTATTCTTATTGATGCATCATCAGGAGGAGCACTGTTATCAAAGTAGCACTTGAAGAAGAAAAGTTGTTTGAAGACATCTCTATGAATTCACGTGACTGGCCTACGGAGAGAGTTAGATATCTTATGTACTTGGTAAGGTAGCGCAAGTTGAACATTAAACGGTGAAGCCGAATAGGGATGATAAAATTGTCTCTAGTTTAGCTAACATCAACAAGCTATTAAAATCCCAGCAGAAGCAGATTATAGAGTTGACACAAAGGATGCCTATTATGCAGCAGCACGAAGTGAAGAGTGTTGAAGATAACTTCAATAGATACATGGCTGAGAATGATGCAAGGATTGATCATCTTGAGGATACCATGAATGTTGATCATGCAGATTTATCTACGCAGTTGAAGGACCTTACCTTGATTATGTGGCAGATGGCCGCGAATGTGAATCAATTGACACAATCATGGGAGAATAATGACATTACATTGAGGTCAGGTACACAGTACGAGGGTCCGATGATGCCGGCGAGTGGAAAAGAAAGGAACAGTGAAGTTGCTCGACCAAACCAAGTCTGTTCGACCAGACCTGATGGTCGAATGGAGGTCGAGCAATGCAATAATATTGGAAGCTTGCGACAAGGCAGTTTGCTCGACCAGATGCCTTCCGTTCGACCATGCTACCCAAGTCGAATGGAGGTCGAGCAAACTTCAGAAAAATAAAATTACGATGCTCTGTTTTCAGGTGCGCTGTTCGACTTGCACTCTTCCGTTTGACTAGACCACCTTGGTCGAACGGAGGTCAAATAATGCATGGAAGACGATAGCTCACGATTAAGTAGCTTGCTTGACCAGAATCCATCCATTCGACCTTACTACCCAAGTCGAACGGAGATCGAGCAACACATGGCGAACGAAAGCTCACAATCAGGCACGCTGCTCAACCAAACTGCATCTGCTCGACCAGTCCTTTTTGGTCAAGCAGAGGTCGAGCAACATAGTTCAGTGCCCAATTCGAGACCGAATGCTACGCCTGTTGATCGGAATACTCCATACCCATCCCAAGAGCAGAATAATGAGCTTATAATAGAAAAGAAGTGGGAAAGAGAAAAGAAGTTAAGAGCCGAGAATCTTAGACTGCAGATGAATAATGAAGATGTAGTTTTCTCTCTTGATCAAGCAATGAAGATGCCCGTGGAGATTCAATCATGCAAGAGCATAGATGTGGTTTCTAACTTGCTTAATCTTGATTTTTCTAAGACAGATGATTCTGAATGTAAGTGGAAGATTGACAAGGAGGTGTCTAGACAGCCATGGGAGGAAGAAAATTCTGAGGATCATATTTTTGTGACCAAGAAAGGTGAGGTGTTGAGTGTAGACAAGAAGAGAGAAAGAAAGTACTTGAAGGTGAGGATGCGACAAGACCGTCCTCTACCGTCGTCACTCTTCGACGTTAAACATGAGCGCCTGTTGGGGGCTTGCCCTTCCATTTTATTACTTTATTTCTTTCGTGTGAGTAAGAATTTTTTATATTTAAGGTGCTTACTAATCGGCAATTACATCAATTTGCAAACTTAGTTTCAACTTACGTTTTTACTAAGTTTGAGGGGGTGTATTGTTATTACCTCATTGAAGCACCAAGAGTATAATATTTTCTTTGTAATATTTGCTAAAGGAGTTGATTTTTTGCGGTATGTTGAGATTTTAATCGGTTTTGATGTGTCCATTTTTTGTAATTTTCCTAGTGTTCAGTGGTGTGTCTAGTGTGTGGAGTCGATTAGATAGTCAATTGAGTCTTTTTTATAGTTCTTCTACATTATTATTGATGAATCATGTGATGATAAGTGTGTTTGACCTTTGATGATAGAATAAGGTAACTAGGTGGCAAGACAAGTTCTACATTGAGGCTTTGAGTCAAGAGCTTGTGCGTTTTGAAGGAAAAATCAGGTGCACTCGTTTCTTTATTCTAATTTTTTATATATGTGCTTTTAATTAGTATGAGTGGAAGGATTGAGTTTATGCTTGTTATTAATATGAGCTTATATTTTTAAATTGTGCCTAAAATTCATATGTTTTTTAAATTGATGAAGGAAGTGTACTTGAGTTATAATGCGATATGAAGTTCTATGTGTACTTGTGGGATATTACTTACCATGAAAGGTTCTCTGTTACTTGATAAAAACCCATGTGAGATTTTGAGCCTTGTTGATCATGTACGTAATCACATGATATTTCTTTTCTGGTGAGTATCGTTCTTGTGTCTGTATTCTAGAACTTGCCTCATGTCTTACTTAAAACTACATGTGTGTTAGATGATGGGAGATGATTGTAGGCTATCCTTAAATTTATGAGTCACTTTGCCAAATAACTTCCTACCAAATAATTATATATCCATAGTTAGCCCTTTTGAGCCTGAAAGCCTCATTTCTTTGGCAACCTACGAAGATAGCCACTTTGATATCCTATTTGAGCCTTAAAATTCCTATATTTAGTAGAGAATTAAATGTTGTCAAAGTGTGTGAAGTTGATTTTGATGGAGTTTGGAAGGGATAAAATATTTAGAGCTTTACAAGTGATTATGAGCTGAAAAATATGAGTTGAAAAATAAGTTGCTTAGGGGTAGTGCCTGAAACTGGTACCCCGATATGTTAGAGGTAGTACCCAAAACTGTTACCTCGAGAAAAAAGAAAGGAAAGAAAAAGTATGTTGAGCTTAAAGGAAATGAGAGAAAAGAAAATTAGAAAGCTAGATAGCCTTGAAGTGTAAAAATCTGCAGTACAAAAGATCTCCGGTTTTAATTCTCTACTAATTGAGTTATTTTATCCATATGTTTCCTACCCTTACCAAAGAGCCAACATTACATCCAAAAGAAAAGTCCTTTTAGATCCTATTGTCGAATCATACTTTTAGTGGTGGAGAGTTAGAGACTTTTGGCAAACTTATGGTTACGCATGCACTTGAATTGAATCTGAGCGTAAACACCTTAACCCATAAGTGTACATCTTTTACACTTGAGTGCGAGTGATATATACTTCTCCTGAGAACATGTGATTGGAGCATTTGAATTGGTGGTGATTGTCTTAACTTGTATGTTGTGAATTGATTATTACATGTAATGAGAGTTAAATGACCTAAGTTGAGAACAATTGTATTTTGAATGGGGTATGTGTCATAGTCCTTATTTCTCCGCCAATTTTCTTACTCTCTCTCTCTCTCTCTTTATTTTTATTTTATTGCCTCGGGACGAGTAACGGGTAAATTTGGGGGTTTGTTGAGAGTGAAAATAAGCGTGTTTTAGTGTCCAATCTAACACCTTTTTGATGAGTATTGTTGTTATATATTAGCACAAGTGTCTTATATTCGATATATATGATAAAAAGGTACACTTGAGTTGTTTTGTTTTGTTTTAAGTGGAAAAAGGATCAAAAGTGCCAAGTTTGAGACAAGGTGCAATTTGTGCAAAGATGCTCTGAAACGCACGTCCAACTTGTGTAATTATTTTGTATTCCTGTGGAGCTCTAAATTGGAATTACGATACGTGATTGGAAAGCCACAGAAGAGAGGGTCATTTTGGCATAAAGAACACCCCAATCAGATTCCAAACGAGAGAGTTATGATCAAAGTGGTGACGTCGCGTATGCTATACCGAACAGAACGGTTGTGCCACTTTTCGTGACTTGTTATATATTCCAATATTTGAATTTCTGTAAGTTCTTTATATGGATAGAAAGCCAAGGAAGAGAGAATCACGTGAGCGCAAGAATTACTCAAATCGAAGGTCAGATGTGGAAGTTATGCGCGAAATGGTGAGACTGCACAAGATTGCTCGATCAAAGGAAATCCGCTAGACCAGAATCGTATTGGTCAAACGGAAGAGGAAAACTCTAGCAAAATAACCAAAAACTTACAGAGAGCTTGCTCGACCAATTTCTCGACTTGGAGGCCTTACTCGACCAAGAAGGTCAATTCTAACAAAATGTTGTTGGTTCTATTTTTGGTAGTTTCGGATTTCTTTTACCAAATTTGGCATATGTCTCAAGTAAAAGCCCATCCAAGGTCCGTTAGGAGCACTTTACAAGTATAAAAGGGGGTGTAGATCATATCATAGAGTCATACAGATTGGAAAGAGGCCACAACCATACTACATCCCCTTGATCACCCCCCAACCATCATCCATATCCTTTCCTCCATCCATCCATCACTTTGAAGATTCGGTAGTGGAATCAAGAGGAGAACCAAGAGGAGGATTCAAGACGGAGAAAGACACGACGACGCCCACATCTAGGATTTTATTCGTTTTCTAATTTATCTTATATTTTCCAGACATCCGGGTAAGATCTATCCAACACCCATGATTGTTCTTCGTAACATCATGAGCTAGAGCCTTTTTGGTAGAACTAGGATTGTGAAGGTTTTTACCAATTAATTGAACTTTCGTGTGTAAACTCTGTACAACACTACTTGTGGATTTATTTTATATATGACTGCACATTTTTAATCCATATTCTCGGTCGTTTTGTGCATCTTCAATTAGTATATAGAGTCTGAATATATATCTTGATTGTAGATTGAGTGCGTTAACCACTGAACAGGATTCCATGTTATGATTCTAAGTGAGGGGACTCCGAAGCTTCATTAGAACTATCATATATGAATACTTATTAATTGAATTAAATAAGGGTTATTAAGTAGGATAAAGAGGATAATTTTATAGTACCTATAAAGGGAGATCATATCGGGTTAGAGTACCAATTGGCCAAGAAAATAATTTATACTGATAGTAACTAGAAAGAGGGGTGAAATTATATCTCTTGCTCCGAGGTTATTCACACGTGTTACACGCATGTTTACTTGTGTCTATAGAGTAGATATGCATGGTTTAGTGATGCGTCCATATTCTACAAGGCAGAGTCAGACATCAACACACGGAAGAGAAATTAATGCGTGAAACTGGATTATCCTAGGGCTACATATTCTCCTACTTGATCCACTTTCGTATTCTTTGAGTGATATTTTATTTTAATTGTTATTTTAATTATTTTTTTGTAGATTATAATTAAATTCCACAAATTTAATTGCCATCTTATCTTAATTAATTTAGTAAATAATTAAATTGATAATACGCCGTCCTTTGGATTTGATAATTCACTTGGTCACTTACTTAAGCTGCAACTGATATCCTTAATATTTGGAGATTAATTTTGTGTGCAAAGAAAACGCGCATCAGATTACACCGTTCCACCATTGGTCGGCGTCCTCGATTCTTTCTCTGCATATTATCTATACAACACACAATAATATTGTTGTATAGAACTGCTTGTCTCGTCATAATTAACAGGTCAGAAGTCCCTGTTACTCCAGCTTTGAACAGGGCTGATAGACCTGTTACTCTCAGATGTCGAACTTTCGTTCGAATCCATATATGTTTGAAACTCTCCTCTCGTTAAGTGATATAAGTTTATAAAAAAATTCTCCATTCATAAATAAATAAACCTATGGTACTGATACCATTTTGAAGCGTGTAGAAAGTAGAAGAAAATCTGGCTTAAAGTGAATATAAGGTAAGTATGATATAAGGTTTTGATTTATAGGTTTTTAATTCGGGGCTGTTTTAAGAAAATATTAAGTAATTTCCAATATTTTTTTTGGAATTACCTGCAAGTGACCTGCTGTGACCTGTAATATGGTTGTTTTGTTGAACTAAGTAAACATAATGGATGGATTTCAAAATTCACCAAACATAATGGACGATTTTCAAAAAATGGAAAACCTATGGACTAAAATAAAAATTGGGCAAAGTTAATGGACAAATAAATATATTATCCCTAATATGATTATCGTATAAAATTAATTTAATTTTAAAATTGACACTCTTATCGAGTTTAAAATCAAAATCGTCTCAAACAAATTTATTTTACGCAAATGTGGGGATTAATTTATAATAAGGATAAAGTTTGTGGCATTTCTTATAATTATATCCATTTGTTTTTATTATATTAAAATATTATTATTGAATAATAATAATAATGATAATAATATTAATTAAATATAATATTTTTAATTAAAAAAATTACTATTAATTTTATACTTTTATTAAATTGTGTATTATGCTAAAAAGAAAAAAAGAAATGTTCTTACAATACAATGTCACTAAATTTTTGTTTTTACTAATTTATTCTTCAATTCATTCTTTAATATTTTAATCGAATAAAACATTAAAATATTTGCATGTGTTTCCTGATTGTCGTCCAATTCATCTAGATTTTGTCTTGTTTTTATGTTTGTTTTGTGCTTGTTTAGGTTGTTTTGTATCGTATTTTTTATGATATGGATAGATTTGATGAAGTATACTAATTTGAGTTTGCATTCATATTAAATAGATGTTTTGGAAGGAGAATCGAGCAAGCGTGTTCTTCGACCGAGTTTCTAGTATTGCGTTGAGCTCGAGATTAGTCTCAAAAACTCGGTCAAATTTCTGAAAATTCGACCGAATTTCTGCTACGGCATGGATTTGGAAAGTGGAGACAAGGCACGAAAATTCGATCAAAGCAGAGAAACTCGATTGAATTTTTGTGTAGTTTGGAGGAAGAAAACGTGTTCAGAATTAAGAAATGCAAATTGCATGAAAACTCGACCAAAGCATGGAAACTCGATCGAATTTTCATGCAAATTTTTCAGCTGTCAAGTTCGAATTTAGGGCATTCAAGAGGGGTATAAATACCCTAAATATCCACCCTCCAACCAAATTTGAGAGGGGATCTGATGGAGATTATGGAAGATTTAGAATAATTATAGTCTAGATATATTAGATTTAATATATTTTTAATTTTTTTCCTTTTATTTGTAATTATCATTATTACGTTAAATCTTGTTTCACCTATAAATAAGTGGTCAAATTATTGTATCCGGGAGTTGAATTTATTTAATAAAAATGAGAGTTGTCTCATAACCTCTTTTATGGTATTCTTATGAATCAACGTATTTGAGTAGTCTATTTTTCGGTATTCATAGGAATCAATGGATTATAGAGCTTGTTCTACATATTGTCATTCTTTTATACGCTCTCGCTGCATCAGTTGGTGATCAGAGCTAGATTCTCGATGTTGTCTTCGAGATTTCAAGTGGTTTATGATACCTTTTATAATGATCAGTCATTGTATGAAGATGATACTATGCAGATCTACCAACAAAATAATTTGTTGGTGTCAGATCCGATATACGATGGACCACCAATTTTTTATGAAGAAGTCAAATTTGTTGATGGTTGCTCACCGATCTTCAATTAAGAAGATGGTGGAGTTTGCGACGTTGGCTATGATGGTTCACCTATCTTTGATGAAAAATATTCAGAAGAATCTTATGATGGCCACGATAGCCCACCAATTTTTGATGTAGAAGATGATGCAGACATTCTCTGCGCTTACTATGATGGCCAACAAAAATTTTACAAGGAGATTATCATAGTTCATGGCGAATATAATGATTATTTATTTTATTGACAGGATATTAAAGTCAATAATGCATATGATGCTACATTTTATCCAAAAGATTCATATTTTGTGAATCTCATAATTAATAGAGATGCTGAATATGGAGGTGAACTACGGAAGGATTTTGACATATATGAATTTAAAGATATTCTGGTGCATCTTCGAACTTATTTTGTCTGTGATACGATCAAACATGATTCGAGGGCAAATCGTCTCCAAGCGGAGTAGAATGATGGAGATTATGGAAGATTTAGAATAATTATAGTCTAGATATATTAGATTTAATATATTTTTAATTTATTTTCTTTTATTTGTAATTATCATTATTACGTTAGATCTCGTTTCACCTATAAATAGGTGGTCAAATTATTGTATCCAGGAGTTAAATTTGTTTAATAAAAATGAGAGTTGTCTCATAACCTCTTTTACGGTATTCTTATGAATCAATATATTTGAGTAGTCTATTTTTCGGTATTCATAGGAATCAATGTATTATAGAGCTTGTTCTACATATTATCATTCTTTACGCTCTCGCTGCATCAGGCAGGGCTGGCCCTGACAATTTAGGGGCCCATGGCAAAGTATATAATCGAGGCCCTTAATTAAATTTAATGTGTATAAATTTTATAATAAAAATATTTTACAAATAAAGTGATATTATAATCAATACATATATATATATATATATATATATATATATATATATATATATATATATATATATATATATATATATATATATATTCACATGATAGTAGGTACAATTAATCTTTCACATGCTAATGCTGATATGAAGTATGTCAAGCAAGGGCTAATTATTGAAAATTTTTAGATCTTCTAGCATTTTTGAAGCAAAGTCATCAATAAGATCTTCAAAATCATGTTTATCCAACATGTCATTTTCTATGCATAAAATTCCTTGCCCATTTAATATTTTCTTGAGACATAGTTGAACACAAATGAGTCTTTATCAATTTCAATTTCGAAAAACTTCTTTCTGCCGATGCCACGGTAACAGGTATAGTTAATAATATTCTATAAGCAGTTGAAATATTAGGAAAACAATCTATAGTTTTTACAAATTCAAGAACATCAATGGCTGAATTTGATTCTGGTGGTAAACATGTTTGCAATACTTGAAATTCAGAAAATAAATCATTAGCATTAATGTCAGATTTATCATTATGTGTAAGGGCAAGTTGAAGATTGGTGCAAATTTTGCGCAATTCATCATCATCTAATGAAACCAATTTCTTAGGATAAAACATAAAACCAAAAATATTCTCAAAGACTTCCAATTGTTCAAACCTACTCTTTAAAGATGAAATAGCAACATCAACTATCATAATAAAATAATTGATCCTAAAAGACTCTTTAGGTGATAATGAAATATCTTCAGTATTGTTTTCATCAAATTGTTTCTTCTTATGTGTTTTACGCTTTTGAGAAAAAAATATGATCAATTTCCAATTTAGATGCAAGTTCTTTAGCTAATATTATAGAAGATTGGAAGCCTTCTTCCCTATATCTTTCAAAATAAGAAACCAATCCTTTCAAAATAGTTATCACAACATCAATTTGCATATCCTCTGATTGTATTTTTTTGCTAACCAAATCAACCTTTTTCAAAATATTGTGCCAAATAGTCATGCCTAACAAAAATTCAAAATTTTCAAGCTCATGCATTGCTAAAGAATCAGCCTTACTCTTAGTTTTGGCATCTTCACTAACTCTTGATAACTCATATAATGCATCTCTTATCTCATTTGGTTGGGTAATTATGGCTGTAACACTATTAACATGACTTTCCCATCTTGTTGTAGACAATGATTTCAAAGTTAAACGGTGAACATGATTCAATAAAATCTGTCATCTTTTTGTTGAACTAGAAAATAAAGTATATATGCGTTGCAAAACTCCAAAAAATGAAACAGCTTTAACACAAGATTTTGTCATATCACAAATAGTTAAATTTAGAGAATGACATGCACATGGCATATAAAAAGCTCTTGGATTAATTTCTAGTAATCTTTTTTGCACACCTTGATTTTTTCCTTTCATATTGGAGCCATTATCATAACCTTGTCCCCTAACATCATCAATGTCAAGCTTATGAGTTTGTAAAATTGATTTCAATTCATTAAAAAGTCCCAATTCAGATGTATCATCCACTTTCAAAAAATCTATAAAGTATTCTTCTACTTCTATTTTAACAAGAGAACCCGACATATTCATACAATGAATTATCATTGCCATTTGTTCATGGTGACTTACATCTGGAGTGCAATCAAGTATCACTGAAAAATACTTTGCCTCTTTGATTTTTTCAATAATAGTACATCTCACTTTAGAGGCTAGCATAAGTATTAATTCATTTTGAATTTTATGACTAAGGTAATGATAATGAATCTCTTTATTTTGAATGCGCCTAAAATATTCTTGCATAACCAAATCAAATTCTAAAATTAATTCAAGTAGTCCCAAAAAGTTGCCATTATTATCTTGGTAATTTTTTCATTGTCACCACGAAAAGCCAAGTTACGCTTTGCAAGATATTTTATGATAGAAATAATTCTTATTAAAAAAGTTTCCAATGTTCTTTCTCTTTCTTAATATTCATTTGTATCTCTTTATTAATTATTTCATTTTTTTAAGTCGAATTTGCAAATCAATCCAAGTTTTCATATTGGTGATATGCTCAATACCTTTTTCATGTTTTCTTAGTCTTTCATCTAAACGTTTCCAATCATTAACACCTTCATTTGAAAGCAAGTTGCTATTGTTAATCGATTTAAATAATTTGCAATAAAAATAATATACTTTATCCGCATCTTTTGAATACACAAGCCATTTCCTATCTTGATTCTCCCTATTAGGTAACTTTCTTGTATAATGAGAAATTGAGAAGTGCCTAGAAATTGCATCTCGAGGAAACTCAAGAATACTTTCTATTATTGGACCCTTTTCTACCAAAATATCTCTTATGTTATTATCAATGTTGTCCCAACCTCTTGGATCATACATATTTAAAACATAATGGGTTCGTTGTATTTCATTTTCATTCTCAATTATGTTCTCAATCGTATTCTCATTTTCTTTCAATACTTCTTCATCCTGATCTTTTTCATCATCAACTATATTATCAATTACTTCATTCAAATTATTATTATCATTTTCTGTAAATTCAACATGTTCATTTATAAGTATATCATTGTTTATTTCTTCTTCATCATTTGTATCAAGTGAATCTTCAATTGAAGTATTTGGTTTAAAAAATTTATCAAGGGCACCTTTTTTAGTTTTAATCATCTCATCTATTCTTCTTTTTTTGTTTCTTTTTTGACTACCAGATTCATATTTTCTTGGTAACATATTTAACTAAATCAAATTTTAAAATAAAAATCTCACAATCAATTAAGATAACAAGGTAAAAAAATATTTAAAGAACAATAGAACCTGATATGTGATGTTAATGAATTACTCCTACAAACAAATTGGTGACAAGAGCTGAAGAGCAATCCACTTTTTTCAATTCAAGATTTTTATTGATCTTCTATCTACAAAATAATCACCACAACAGATTAAATGCACAAATTCCACAATAGATTAAGTACAAAAATTCGAAATAGACTGTAGGCATTCAATAATTTATACACAATTCACTTTTCCCAAAATACTATTTATAAAATATAAAGGATAGCTAAAACATAATAATAATAAGAAAAAGTAGCAGAATAATAGAACTAAAAAATAATTTACCTCTAATAAATCTTTGAGCTTTAATTGTATCAGATGGATAACACTCAAAACTTAAAAGAAGTAGCAAGATGAACTGAAAATGATATTGTGAAATCTGTATTTAATGACTAATTTTGAATCAGAGAAAATAAGAATGCATAGATATAAAATCTGAGAATATTTTTGCCGAGTGAATGTGAGAGTATAATCAATTGTGTTGATCTTAATTGATGTTGATAACTTCTTAAAGAAGAATACAGAATGGGCGGATGAGTTGTAAAAAGGAGTGCATGAGTTGTAAAGAGGAGAACAGGAAATGATTATTGCTATAATCAAGGAAAGATTTGTTATGGATTTTTTAATGTTAACTTTGATTTGCTTGTTGGGCCCTTATACTTAAAAAATAAATAAATAAAAATAATGGTAGTGGGCATAAAAATATTATCCACTCCAATATGAGCAGTATATATATACACAATGTCATAAAAAATTGGGGCCCCAAATTATGGGGCCCATGGCCTGGGCCCACCAAGACACCCCTCAAGACCGGGCCTGGCATCAGGATCAGATTCCAAGACACATACAACACATACTCTTTTACACATTTTACACCTTCATCTTCATCCATCATTTATCTTCTCATCTACCTTCCATACTTTCATCATTTTTTCATCACAAATCTATTGTGGGTTGGGGAATAGAGCTTGCAAAGTGAAGGAAGACATCCAACCCACATCAAAGAGGGAAGATATTTTACTTTTCATTTGTATTCTCTTTGGTTTGTTTGAAATAGTGGATATGTGTAAGCATTTTCAGGATGTTCTCATAATGTTTATTGTTAGCTAGACTTCTAGTGAGGCTAGGCACATGATGGATTAGGGATTCATGGATTTGTTGGATCTTAAATGGTTTAGTTGTTATGATTTTTAGAATTTTCTACATGATTTATGATTTACTTTATTTGTATTATGATTTGTGTGATTAACGTCTCTATTTATGATGTTAGGAAAGTCATTCCGATATTGTGACTAGGTTCTTGGTTGAATCATATTATAATATGGATTGAGTATGTTATTATGTGAAGTATGTGGTAACATCTTTGTATACTTAGAACATTCATGTTGGAACACTTCATTGATTGATCTTAATTGATTGTTAATTGAGTGAGAAGGATAAATCTTATAATCATAGTACCTTTAAGGGAATTGAGAGTGAGAAACAACCTTTTGTGCTTCAAACTTGTTAAGAGTTGAGAACCTAATTACCTTGGCCATAGGGATTAGGGGAATATTTGTAATTGCTTTTATTCCAATTATCATTGATGCTTGCTATTTGAATTTAACAAGTCCATTTTGTGTCCTTAATCTTGATTGTGGTTAGCCTTACTCCTCTTTAGATTACTCTCTATCCACTTCATCTTTGTCTTGGTTACTTGACTCTCTTGTTAATTATTTTTAGTTGTTAATTACTCCCTCCGTCCAACACTAAGGGTAGTTTTTGCTTTTTGGCACGTGGATTAAAGAGTATTATTATTTAATGTGTAGTGGGTAGTTGTATTAGTGGGAGTGTGGGTTCCATATTTTAATTGTATTAGTGGGTGTGTGGGTCCCATGTGTGTAAAAAAGGAAAGTGAACTCTTTGGGTGGGACGACCAAAATGGAAAAAAGAAACTCTTTGGGTGGGAGGGATGGAGTATTTTTTTTACTTGCTATTTGCTTAGATAATTGGTAGTTAATTGTTCATTTAATTTTCAAAACTCACAATCTGATCACGCCTATAAAGCATGATTGAAAACGAATCCAGATAAACTTTGGATCAGTGATCTGATAACCGGACTGAACCGACCAGTTCGACTGGGAAAATTGATAGAACTGTCCAAATCGAAAACCGCCGATTTTAACTCTTTTTTTCTTTCTTTCTTCTGATGAAAAAATTATTGCAGATTTTTGGATGAAAATCAATTCATTTTTTAAGATCTTCTTTTAGATTTAACGGAAGAAATTCCTTAAATAAATAAAAAATATATGAACAACTGAATAAGAACTAAGAAACCTAGAAACAAAGAGGAAAGGAAGAAGCAATAGCGCCACCGCTGAAGGAAGGTTGTTGACACTTGACAACATAAACCTTTGGGTATTTTTCTTTTGTTCTCTGAAGTTGAATACGAAGAGGCGAGCGAGATTTGAGATTTCTGAAAAAGAAACTTCTGGAATTTTGAAATGAATAGGAAATTAATTAAAATCTAATTTTATAGATTCAGACTATTGCTTAAAAGAAACGCAGGTACTCTCTTTCCTTTCTTTATGGGCCAAACGTGGGCCTAATTGAATTAATTTGAGTTAAAACAAACTCCCTTATTCTGTACTCTATCTTTCTCTCTCAATTACATTTTTAATGATTTTTTATTTTCTATTAATAATATTAACATTTACTCCATATTTTTTTATGATAATTTATTTTAACATGTACATTAAAAAGATATGCATTAAATAATATGATTATTTTATTTACATGTTGTCTATGTTAATATAAAATAATAAAATATTATTAAAAATAATAGATTTTTATTTTTTCGGTTGAACCGTCGGTCCAACCGATCCGATCGGTCCGACCTTGAACCGTTAGGTCACCAGTTTGGTCTCCGGTCCAATTTTCTAATCACTACTTTGGATTTAACTCTCCCTTAGATCGATATTTAAATTTGGTCAATAACTACACACGATAGGGTATGCTTACCTTAATCAATTTATATCAAAATTGACTCTAAGTTCACTGCTCCACTAATAAAAATGATATTATGACTTATTTTTTTAATTTTTTTATGTATAATATATTTTTAAATATTTATAAATTTATAATTAATTTACTTTCTTTATTTTTTAACCTAATTTTCTTAGTTTTAAATCATATAAAAAATTAAAGATAAAACTCTATAATTCATGTCATGATTGAATAATCTTAAGTATATTATAGAAGAGTTTTTATGTGTCACATGGCGTCATCTTATCTATCAATGCTAAATCAAATAAATAAAGATATTTAAAATTTAATTAGTTATCAATGCAAAAAAAAATTAATTATTAATTAATGAAATTGATTGATACTAAATAAGAAAATATAAAAAAAATAAAATAAAGTTTTGAGAAAATTAAATGTCATTTTGAGGCGCTCAAAAGATGACGTAAGCGAGAAAAAACTCTATTGTAGAGAATACTTGAATTGATTGTTTACTTAAATTGATTTTTTAGAGATAAATCGATACTCTACTTGAATCGCTTTATCAAATAAAATCTTATACGGACTTGACTTGATTATCTAGAAAAACTTAAAGAATACTTCTATTCCTCTTGAAGAATCGAATATGTGTGTTTATTATGAATTATTGAAAAATCTTACTCCCTTCGTCCCCCAAAATCGTTCACCTTTACCGTACCACGGATATTAAGAAAATGTTATTTTTTTACAAAAATTATTGACTTATATGGGTAATTTAAATTTTTAGGTAATAAATAAAGTATAAAGTATGTTATGTGTAGAAAATAAGGGATGATATTTTTTAAATTAATTTTGTGGTGTTAAATTATTAATTAATGATATTTTCTTTTTTGGGGAGTGAACGATTATGTGAGATGAACAAATAATGAAAGAATGAACTATCTTTAGGAAAAGAGGGAGTAATTATAGATGGAGTAAGAGATAATATTATTGAATATTTTTTTATTTATATAATTTGGATATTTTCTAATTAATTTATTTATTATAACAAAATTTGTAGTTAATTGAACTTAATAATACTAAAATAAATAAATAAATAAATAAAGGGATTAATTACTCATAGGTACATACTTTGTACCCCTAATTACTACTAGATACATTGATTTAAAATAATTACTATCACATGCAAAATATTAAAGTAAAATACCAATTATAACTCTAAACTCATACACTTTTAAACCACAAATCCTAACTCCCATCCAACGCCGCCGCCGCCGGTCGGTCATCGGATCACCACCGGCCGGCCGCGAGGAATTCCGTACAGTCGTTGGAAAATCCGTACCGTCGGTGGACGCTCGCGCGAAAAATTTCGTACAGTCGCCGAAAAATTCGTACTGCCGGCGGCCGGTCACCGAAAAATTCCGTACCGCCGCCGGAGCTTCGCCGGACCACCATATTTTTTTGCTGCACACACTTTGCTGCACACGAACTCTTGCTGCACACAATATTTATGTGCAGCAGATTGTAGGAGTAATATTGGAATATCACTATATATTTTTGTAGTTAGTAGTAACAGTTTTGTATGTTTATATCTCATAGTAATTAAGGGTTTTTTTTACCTAGTAGTAATCCTTCCTAAATAAAGATATTCAAAATTAGTCATCAATAAAAAAAATATTGAATAAGAAAATTAGTTGAAAATAAATAAGAAAAATATAAAAAAAATATTAATTTTTTTTTAGAAAACTACACGTCATTTTGAAGCTCTCAGAAGGCGTGTGAGCGTGGAAAAAACTATTTTACAGTATTACTAAGATAAGATTAATTATATATTGGCTTTTAATTATTTATTTTGTTATAAAATATAAAAAATTACATAAAATTACCTCAAAAATTTTCAAAAAAAAAAAACAATTGGTTAATGAGCTAAGCCATGATGGCACCGACAGTGAGCCCATAAGGCCCCATGGTCTAGCCCAAAGATGTTAAAAAATACTATGATTTTAATTTTGTGGATGAGAAATCATGTTAATATCAATGTGGACCTTATTTCATAGTCGTACATTCAATTGCAATATGCATATGTCACATATGAATTATAAGCCATGTGAACCCTAAACTCCATATTGATGTATATCATGGATATTTGTTTGGAAAAACACATGGCATAAATAAAAAGTGACATTATTTTTATAATAAAAAATGATATTTATTTAATAAAAAGTGGTAGTTTTCTAAATGTATTATTTGATGATTATTAAGAAATAAAAAGTGATTTTGTTTGTCTAATAATGATTTGTACAACTGAAAAAGACATACCATATTATTTTTAAGTATATTTTAATTATTATTTTTTAAAGAAATATTATGCACTCTAGTATAAATAACATATTTTACATTTTAAAAGTGTATTTCATATGTCTCATAGTACGTCTTTTTTGTATTATAGTATGTTCTAATCTTAAAGTGTATTACATATGTCTCATAGTATGTCGTTTTCATGTAAAATGACATACTATAACATAAAAATAACATAGTATAGCATTCACATGGTAAAATCATATTTATTTATGTCTAATAAACTCTAACATACTACAGCAAACAGATGATATACTTTAACACAAAAATAACATACTATAGCATTCACAAGGTAAAATCTAACTCATGTCTCTCTACAAAACTATGACATACTACAGCGATCAAATGACATATTATAACATAAAACTAACATATTACAACATTCAACTCATATAATGACATTTCACATACAATAACAAGCAAATAACAACCTTACACCAATTCGCAATATATAATAAGAATTAAAACATTAACTCATCGCGGTGAAGCTTCCAATCGGAGGTGGGCGGCTGCTTGTGCACGAGCGGGCTTCAGATCTGCTGTGTGGAACTCCGGCAAGGGACAAATCGGCGCAGGGCATGGGCGACTTGTCGAACGTCAGTGGGCTCGCAACTCGGCGGCGGTGTGCGATAGATCCGGATGTGTGGGATATTTCCTGCAACAGATCTGCACGACTTTGGCGTGATGAATAGGGTTAGATGGCAGTCAACAACGTGACTCGAAACGGCAGAGGGCGGCTGACAGCGATGGCGATGGATTCATGATTAATCTTCACATGTCAATGGAATGACTGACCGAATGTGAAGAACGTAATGAAAATGATTAATCATCCACGCATAAATCATTAATGATTAATTCCTAAAATTTAGAAACTAATTAAGATAGTGGGTTGACTAACAATAATATTAATACATAATATAATATTAAATTATAGAAAATAGTGTGGTTAAATCATCTTTGACCCATCTCTCTAGTGACCCGTCTCACAAGAGAGTTTGTCTAATTTTTATTTAATATAGTATATATTTTTCTTAATTATATATTTATAACTTTTACTCCCTCATTCCGCTTTTAAGGTATCCATTTTACTATTTGATGTGCTGTCGCCGGCACCCAAAAATAATACTTATAAAATTTCCGAACAAATCCACTAAAATATAGTTGGATAAGTACGGGTCGAACCCAAGGGAGTAATTGAATTTAAATTGAATTTATGTGTTTTCAAATGAGTAACCGGAGGGGGGGGCTTTGGATTGAATTAACAACTAATAAACATGAAAATAATTAATTAAAATAACAAACATAAAATTAAATAATAGAACAAATAAAATAACAACCTAGTCCAAGGATTTGATCCCCTCCCATATCCTAATTCATAAAATCGCAAGAATTAAACATGCAAACAATTATACAAACTCAAATCCCTAGGCTAATGGTACGACCAAATTAACCCGAATGTTCTTAAGATCATCAATTAGGGTACAACTACTAAATTGAACTATTTACGAATGACCCTATGGATTCGAACTCGCAAATGCATTAAGACTCCAAACATAGAATTACTAGGCTACGAAAACCGGCTAGGAATCATACAACCTAGATCCTATTACACCTAGAGGGAATTATCTCTATTTGCTACTTAATTCACTCCTCACAACAATTATGGATTGTGGATCACGAAATAGCGTTAAACATTTAAATAATTAAATTAGATGGCCAGACTAAAATAATTATCAAAGTGCTATTAAGAACATCAAAGCATGTAATAGAATAAATTTATATAAAAGTTGGCAATATAAAATTCAAAACAATTAAAATAAATAATTCATGAGAGGTTCACAACCCTCGGACTAGAAACGAAATTACATAATCAAAATTAAATTCAAAATAAATTAGAACATAAAACCGTGTTCTTCATTGTGGAACTCCTTCAATAATCTGCGTTCTGGCCTATCCGGATCCCTCTTCTGATCGTCAATTCCCCTTCTGTTCGTGTTCTGCTCCTTCCTTCACGTTAATCTCACCTTCTCCTATTTAACGTCTAATCTGCTCTTTAATTAACATGTTCTGCAGCCCCAAAATAGCGTGTATCTGCTCCCAAAAATAATTAATAATATCCCATAAATATCTATGTCTTGATCCTTAAGTAATCTTGATCTCTTTCTTTACTTATCTCTTCCTAAAATATCTCAAGGATCTTTTCTTTTCTTGTTGACTAATCTACCGTGCCTTCTCCACAATATGGGCCTGACTTGGGCTGATCTCTTCGCTGGAATTTAAGAGACAATATGAGAATATGTCCAACAACACTTTCCTTATTTATGCTGAATTTTTGCAGTCCCTTCTGACACTGAGGGGGTCAGTGTCAGTCAATTTGGCAGCAACGAATTTCCTGCACAAAACAGCCCGTTTCATATCAATTTTACAACATAAAGGCCTCAAATAACCATAGACAAAATAAGTCAATTTAGCACCCTAATAAGCATATAAGTTAATCAAATAAACATGAATTTCAACCAAATAATTATGCTAAATTACGACTTATCAAACTACCCACACCTAAATCTTTGTTTGTCCTCAAGCAAAACAAGAGCAAGACAAAGCATAGGAAAAATGATAATCATGTGCAAGTGATAGCAAAACAATGACACTTCCAAGAGAGATCAAACAAGATACACCAAATACAAATGAGTGGTAGAATGTCTCACAAATATTTGCAACTTATGTAAGATAAAGAAATTAAGAATTCATGGCCTCACAATGGTTTCACTCAATAACGCTCAAGTATATAAGTGGGTAGCAAAACACTTAAAATTAAACAAGACAAGACATTACCATAAGCTTGCTCCCAAATCAAATCTCTACCAAGTTCAATAAGCATTGCGCAAATATCAAAAGGACTTTTAAATGGTTGTAATGGGGCTTGGGATAAGGTAGGATGAAAAGGATTAGAAAGGCTAAATTTACCACTTTGCAAATATGTACATCAAGAAAGAACATCAAAATGATGCATCATGCCATTCTCAATTTCTTCCACATCCACTCCTTCATTTTCTTTTGATAAATTTCTGATTTTTATCAACACATCCAACTACCCACACCTGTTCCTTTCAAATTCGTAAAAATAGAGGCAACACTGAAGGGTTCAGTGTCTTTACAGAAAAATTCTGCACAAATTTCAGCATCGTTTTTGCTCATTCTTTCCGCTTCCAAATTTTTTTCTTCTTTTTTTTTTCAACCATTTTTTTTAATCTTCCATTCTTCCTTTTCTTTTCCATTTTTTTCTTTCCTTTCTCCATTTTTTTTTGCTTTCTCCAATTTTTTCTTTCTCTCAACCATCATCTCCCCTTCATCATCAATTTAACCACCAAAAATATTTTTCAATGAATTCCACAATATGCAAAATAGTAAGGGGTTCAATCGGAAGAGTTCAAGAAAGAAAATGGAATATTGCTATTTTATATGTTCATTCATCAAAGAAAAGACTAGGCTCAAAGTGGCTCTCCTAAAAGATTTATATGATTAGGTAGGTAAAAAGAAGGCCAAAATACGGCTTGCCTAGGTGCCTTTATCATTTAATTACACATGCTCAAATGTAAGATCTCAAGATGTATTCAAAGAGCAAGTTCTAGAATGTACATATCAAGTCCAATTTGCACTCAATCAAGAAAAATATAGAGCTTATATAGATGATAGCTCTTCAAGGCTCAAAGCTCACAAGAATATGGATCATTTGCCATGAATTCTCATACAAAAATTATTCCACATTCGTCACAAAAATAACAAGACAAATCCAACAACTCACAAGCAAAAGTACATCAAATCCAACTCTCTTGTCATGCCAAAAATTTCACATATCAAAGCACAATTTCACCATAAATCCAATACCAACTTCTCATGTGCACAAATGTAAAAATATGATTTTAAATGAAATACTATATGCACATCTAATTAAAATAAAATTGCAACTTCAAATACCACTCAATACACCAAACCTACCCACACCTAATCGTTTGCTTGCCCTCAAGCAAACAAACACAATAAAATTCAAAGGTAAATCAAGTGCAAGAGTGAAAAGAAGTCACAGGGTTAAGCTTTATTTTATTGACCACAAGTAGAAATTTTTTCTCTTTTCTCCAAAAATATCATCAACATAACCTGAAAATTAGCACACACCAAAAGAACAAGATTATTTATTAAGAAAATAAAATTAAAAATAAAAATAAGAACCTATGTTGGGTTGCCTCCCAACAAGCGCCTTTTCTTAACGTCGTTGGCTCGACGTTCACTTCCCTTTCACGTGATAGGAGTAAAATGTTCAAACCAATATAATGATCTTATTGGTTTGCGAGAAGTGTTCTCTCCCTTCAAAATTATATGGTTCTTGGTCAGCCTTAACATGTCAAGCTCCACAGAAAATTGTTTGATCGCCTCAAGAAAAGGATCTTTGATCTCATCAATGCGAAACACTTCAACCGTCTCATTTTCATGAGGGATATCAATAACTTTTTCCAACCTGAAATGAGAAGAAAAAGTATCAGAACTGATGGACATTAATTCGTATGATATTACCTCGTTTTTGTTTTTATCAGAACTGACACTGAAGGCATCAGTGTCAGTTTCCTGCACAAAATCTGTAGAATTTTCAGCATACTTATCCTCCTCAATTTCGGTCTCCATCTCAAAATTCTTGTCTTTGGTGGCCTCCTCATGATATTCCACTTGGTTCACACTTTGTTGTGCCACCACACGTTCAACCTCGGTCCTTAATTTGCTACATTGGCGCTCCAAACTCCAAAGACTCAATTGAGTTTTTTGTTGAAATAACAAATTACTAATTTCCATCCGGTTCAACAAGGACTCTAATGAAGCATTCGAACTTTGTTCATCTCCACATATGCAATCGTTAGAAATAGCAGATGTATTATCCTTAAGACATTCTTAATGCTATTTAATGTGATATATCTTATGAAAGCTCATTGATAATTGGTTTAGTAAAATCAGATCCATTAAAAGAGTAGAATATATGTTGTCCTTGAAAGTTTATTTGACTATTCGACAACTATATAACAACTTTAGAAGAAGTTTTAGATAAATGTATTTTCAAATTCTCCACCAAACTTCTTCAATAACCATATTTATGGTTTTATACTCCCACTGATTTTACAATTCATAATGAATTTGACGTTCTAGTTTTAAAATTCTCGTATTATGGTTAGAACTATAAAATCTATACGCTTTAGACTTTAAGGATAATTTATACAGAAATTAGTTAAATTTCTTTTGTCCAATTTCTTTTCATGTGGATTTCATCATAATCCCTGCCGGTCAATTTAAAACATGCAACTACCTAAGATCGAGTTTTCTACCCATTCATAGTTCATAAGGTGTTTTAAAAACTGTTTTGCTAGAAACTCGACCATCACGTAAGTGGCAGTTTTAAGTGCATAAATCCACAAAATATGGGTTTAGATTAATCATTCAACATGCTTCCAACCATATTTAATAAAGTACGATTACATCATTCTGCAACACCAAGGTATTGTGGTGTGCAAGATATTTTGCATTAAGCATAAATGCTAGATTTTCTTGTAATTTAGTGATTGGGAATGATAATTCATTATTTCTTTTCAACTTTATAATTTTCACTCTTCTATCTAATTTTCTCCACTTCATTAATAAATGCTCATCGAGCATTTATAGAATGAGATTTTTCTTGCAAAGATAGATATAACCATAATGTGAATATTTAAATTTAAAATTAAAAATGATGAAATATCATTATTCCTTTAAGAAGTGTATTATCATAACACTCACAATTAGCGGTATAAACTATTATAAGAAGTTGTGTAGATATCGTGATTCAATTCTTTGTGTGTTTAGTTTGCTTTTCTTTAATGTAATTTACACAAATATCCAGATTAGTAAGAGCCTATATGATGAAAGGCTTTATTTTTAATCAGTCTTTGGAATAATTCTTTGGAAAGTTACCCCAAATATTAATGCCACGTTTAGTTCCAACTTCATTATTTTTAAACAAACATAATGTTTAGATTATTTATTAAACCTTTCTTTTAATTTGAACCAACATTTCAGCATTACGTGAATTTAATTCATATTCCATTTATCTTTCATGGTGCCATGGTTCATTTGGATCAGGTCAAACTTAAAACGTAGTTAGTTTGTAAACTACACTAATAAGTTTTCAATCACATTCATTATGGAAGACTTAAGTATTGCTGCAATATTAGTTTTCATTAATGATAAGTTCATGTATGCCATGAGAACCATCAAACTTATTGGTGGTTAAAGTAGTCATTAGTATCTCATCAAGAGATTTATCAGTAATTTAGGTATGATAGATTTAATTTCTTAGTCACATTTATTCGCATAAACATTAGGCTCAGTCTGTTTGATCTAACCCAAGCATTATTGTCAGATTACTTAGCTTCATTGCTAGTACAAGCAAATGAGCAATTTATCTTTAAGTGACAAATAAAATCCCAAATATTTTGGTGAAATTAGATTTATTCGCACTATTTGAATTACTTTAATCCTTTTAGTAATAGTGTAGACGCAACATACGATTAGAGACTAATGAATATAGGTATTTTAAGAATAAGAATAATATAATTTATTACTTAAATACCTTGAGCAATTTAATAACAGATTCAGGATCGAAGGTAAAAAATTTGTATCGAAGTGTGCTTGCAAATTTAACATATTTGATAATTAAATATTTTCATTAAAACTATTTTATCATCTTTGGACATACAAAATAGTTTGTCATGATATATTACAATTTATCAAATTCATATTCATGAATTATAAAGACTAGCAATCACCTTTGGGTGAATTTAAAGTCTTATAATTATGAAATTTTTAATAACCCATATAATAATTCTCTTTATTCAAGCATCACATAAATATGAAAAATTAAAATTTAATTATACGATTTATTTTTATTAGTCTTTCAGATCAGACCACTTTGGTGATTAACAAACCAATATTAAATAAATTTAAATCGTAAAATCATCCATTATAATCTTATAAAAAATTCTCATAATAGATTATATTCAAAAGTAAGATGAATAATAATCAATGATGTAGTTACTTTAAAAGATTTCATAAATATTCTATTAATTATTCATGAATAACATTTAATTACGTCATCACATAATATCTTTATCATTAGATGAGCATAATTATAATTATTCCAAAGAATGCACATAATTATATTAATTCTATGGACATTAAGTTTTATCACAATAACATCAGATGTTTATAGACATAATATTATTGTATTAGGCATGCACTTAATGCTGGAAAATAACATTGCCTTATTTAAATGATAATAATTAATCTCTAATCATAAATCTTCACTAATGATGGAATATTTTAAATTGTAATTCCATCAAAGTCATCATATTCGATTAATAATGATACAATATCCTCAATTACGCATAATATTTAATCTCATGATTTTTATATTAATACATATTACTTAAATAAATTCACAGCACATCATCATAATTTGAATAAACACATAATCATGAAATTTAATTTAAGTTAATTCAGTAAATCTTAATCATTAATGACATAAGATACGTATTGTGCCAATCAAATTAATGGCAACTGCATGCATTGGGTAATTATAATTTAAGTAAGTTAAAAAAACAATAAATTAATTGATATCAATTGATCATAATTTTCTCATACAAATTGCAGAGGAAAAATATATATGCATGTTTTGATAATCTCATTAAATTAGGTATATGATAGGTGGATTCATTCAATCATATACAAGATTCATAAAATATTAATTGATGAAAATCATGAGATCCAAAACCATGTTCTGATATCACATGTAAGCATAAATTCTACATAAACAATTAATTTATTAATTGGTATTTATCTTAGATCTTTATGATTTTCACATCTTGTAACAATGATTAGAAGACTTACCTTGAGACGACCTTGAGACACCACTAATGACCGTCTTCCTTTAATATGTTCTTGTGAGTTACGTCGGGAACTGGTTTCTCTCTCCTCACCCCCTTTTCTTTAGGACACAGTACGTAAAATTTTATGTGGTAGAGAATTCATAAAACTGTGTCTCTTTAATAGGTGGAGAGAAGACCAGATCGAATAATAAATCTTTATCAAATCACATTCTATCAATGTGATTGTTATCCAAAAATATATGACCTTATTTATCTCATAAATATGAGTATTTATTTAAACCATATATTTATTTAAGACATTTGATCATAATAAATATCTTATATATATATATATATATATATATATATATATATATATATATATATATATATATATTTAATTATTAATGGCACTAGGCTATAATAATCTTACAGTTATGCCCTTGAACCTTGTTAATTATCATTGCCAAGTAAAGTCTTATACGAAATTGTTTATGATGAATTTGAACGGGTATTCCTTATCATTTGCTAGGCTAAAAAATGTCCGCGACATGATGAACATTTTCTCAACACACAACATTAATCCCCAAGAGTGAAGAATGCTATTGTAGATTTGATAAGCGACCAAGTAATTATTGAACCCAAATGACGTATTATTATCAATTTAATTATATTCTAACTTATTAAGACTATTATGCCAAAATAGTTGTGTGATTAAGTAACAAATAAATAAATAATTAAAAGAACAATAAAAATAAATAAACAGTAGAGATTGAATGAAAGTGAATAAGTGAGAAGATAGGTAGTTCTTCGGGTCATCCAGTTTTACTTATTAATTTCCCTTCCATGTATCAATGTCCGACTCTGCCTTATGGAATATGGACGCATCACTAAGCCATGCAAATCTACTCTATAGATATAAGTAAATAAGTGTGTGACACGTGTGAATATCCTTAGACCAAGAGATATAATTCACCACCCTTTCTAGGTACTATCTGTATCAATTATTTCCAGTGCACTTAGTACTCTAACCCGGTATGATCTCCCTTTATAGGTACTATGAAGTTATTCTCTCTGTCCTACTTAAGAAGTATTTATATAAGATAGTTCTAATGAGGCTTCAGAGTTCCCTCACTTAGAATCATAAGATGTAATCCTACTCAGTAGTGAACGCACTTAATCAATAATCAATGTATGTATT
Source organism: Pogostemon cablin (assembly GCA_023678885.1). NCBI lineage: Eukaryota > Viridiplantae > Streptophyta > Magnoliopsida > Lamiales > Lamiaceae > Pogostemon > Pogostemon cablin. Next base: position 19,586,393 of record CM042997.1, on the reverse strand, counting down.
CAGACTCTACATAACAACTAATGATGCACAAAATAACTCAGAGTATGAATTAAAAACACATAGTCTTATATAAAATAAATCACAAGTAGTGTTGTACGGAGTATACACACAAAATTTGAATTAACTCATAAAACCTTCATAAACTGTAGAACTACCGAAGCGGTTCTAGCCCATGATTGATCGAAGAACAATCATGGTGGTTGGACAGATCTTACCCATAGTCTTGAAAATTACAAGATAAATTACAGATCTTCAGTGCCGTCGCGTCTCTCTGTGTCTTGAATCTTCACTTGGTTCTCACTTGATTCAACAGACGAATCTCTTTCCATAGCTCCGTAGATGATGGTAAGGTTTTGGAAGTTGTATAGAATGAAGGTGGTGGTGAACATTCTCTTTTCCCTGCGTAGGGTCTTCTTTTTATGCTTTGAGCTCTCCTCATGGACCTAAGATGGGCTTTTTGAGCGAAAACATGCACTGAAGGTATAAAATACGGATCCGAATATTCCAGCACATCGGTTCGACCTAGGCCCCTGGTCGAATCAACCAAGGCCTTATCGAACCAGCCTGTGATTCGCTGGCAGGTTTATGGTTCGACCCGAACAGCCGGTCAAACCATATGTATCATGGTCGAATATTTTGGTTCGACCACGGTTCGACTACCAAGCTTGGTTGAACCACATTGTCATGGTCGAACCCCACTTCTGCGGCCTTTCTGCACCGGGTTCGACCAAGGGTGCTGGTCGAACCACTCCCCTGTTGGTTGAACCGGGTACCTACAACACCCTTTCTCTAGTTTCGATCACTTCTATCATGTTTTCTTTCGAAAATCTGCTCAAACAGCCTCAAACACACCTGATTCGTGACTTTCCACTACATATCTCGATTTATCTCCACTTACGATCAAATCATACATCATTATCACAAGAATCAAGGCTTAAAACATGTGAATTTATATACTCATCAAATCCCCAAACTTACTTGTTGCTCGTCCCGAGGCAACGAAATCAAACCATAAAAGTAAGTGTAAATTTCACAAATCTATCTAGTCAAGTATAATACATACCTACACATGCAATTCTATCAACTTAAAACAAGTATCACTCGCATCATATATTTCATTCATGTAAAACATCACTCAATTATAATACACTTCGGAGTACTAAGTCATCTAGCTCAAAAGATAAGTGTTTACTCTCGCTCTCAAGTATAAAAGATGTTCACTTTAATGGGTTAGTATATACGCTCAATTTCAATTCATACTCCCGCGTAACCATAAGCTTGTCAAGGGTCTCAAAAATCAACTTATAATCAATTCATTACTAGCATCACAAAGGACTTGCTTTTGGTTGTAATGTTGACTCTTTGGTAAAGGTAGAAAAATATAGATAAAGTGACTAATTTACTTGTAGAGAATTACCTTGGAATTTTGCTTTTCAACAACAGCTTCATCTTCTCCATCTTATTCTCATGATTTTTGCAATTCAACTTTTCCTTCTTCACGTTGGCATCAACATCTTTATTTACCCTTTCTTCAAAGTACAAGGGTACCAATTTCGGGCACTACCCTTCTAAGCAGTCGGGGCACCGGTTTCAGGCACTACCCTTAAACAAGATTTAACCATATTTTTTTCTTTTCTTCATATCGCTCAACTAAAATTTTTCTTCCTTTTCTTCAAATTCAAGCTAGCATTCATTCACCCCAACTCTCTATTAATGAATAGGGTATTCAACAAGGCTCAAGCAAAGGATGAATAAGGCTTATTATCAAGGCTTACCAAAGAAAAGCTTTTAAAGGCTCAACAGGGCTTCCAATGATAATACAATACAAGGGAAGTTAAAATTTAGCTAAGTGACTCAAATAAATAATAATGGCCTAAGATCATGTCCTAATAACTAATTAATCATAAGTCTCACACAAGACTCCAAGTCAAGTTCTAGAATACGTTCATATGAATGATTCTCACAAGGATAAACTATCATGCATTGATGTAGCATGATTTCATAAGGCTCAAATTCTCACATGGGTAATAGATTCCTAAGCACTCCTCAAAGCATGTAATCAAGATCAATTTCACAACGAACTCAACATATTTTACAAGTTATACATGCTTCTCATCAACAAAATCAACACATGCAAAATACGAATGCAACATACTTAGCAAAGAACCCAACATATCAATCAAACAAGTATCACCAACCAATCCAACCTCAAGTATCAAGTATAACACCTCAATCCAATCTCAAGTTATTGTACCAATATACGTATATACCACTCACACCACAAATACCCATCCTGTAAAGAGAAAAAGAGAAGGGGGATGAGATGAAACAAATAAGATGAAAAACCTGGCTTCCTTTACTCCTCCGGAGTATCATCATCATCATCTTTGCCCCTGCGCCAATCATCAAAGTCTCTCTGTAGGGTATCCACCTTCCTATCCAGAGCTTCATAATTATCATTCAGATTCCCTAATCTTCGATCCATCACCATGTAGTTAGCATGCAGTGCGCTGTATCTCATATCGAGCGCGGCCAAACTAGTGGTAAGCAAGCCCAGCTAGCGGTTCGTCTCTTTTGATTGTTGTTCAGGTTGGTAAAGTGCTCATTCATCAACCTAAACTTTTCACTGTAATACTCTTCAGGACCGCCCCAATACTGCTGTTGTGGTTGTGCTGGATATGGTGGTGTGGCATCTCATGCTGCTGCGGAATATCCATCCCAGGATAGATAAGCTCCTCCTCATGCATCTCAACATGCTCTTCCTCGTGCTCTCCAGGATGAGGTTGCTTTTGTTGCGGCTCTAACTGCCTTTGCTGCTGTTGATCTACAATCCGTTCCAGCTCCTGATACATCCCTGTAGCATACAGATCATAAATAGACCTCTAATCTCCTCTCCTCAAGCATGTTGTTGACATCGCTTCATGCGTCAAAGTGTTCATCAATCGATTGTCATTATTCTGAATCGTAGTCAAATCCCTCACATTAAATGGAAACATGAAAGAAAAGGGTTTAGAATCCCTCGTGTAAATCCAGTCTCCATCTCGATGATAAGCAAATCCAGCTTTGACACATGCACTCATGACTAGATCCGGATCCTCCAAGATAGGTGTAATGCCAGTGAAATCCCGGTGGTACGACTCAGCCATAGGAGTAAGCAATCCTCCAATATTCACTCTCTGAAACGTGGAACTCCTGAATCTGTAAAACTGCTGAATAAAATAGGAACCCACATTGAACTTCACTCCATTCAACATACACCAGAGAGCATACAACTCTCCCCTAGACATGCAACTTCCCTCAGATCGGGCGAATAGTGTGTTACTCAAAACTCTATCCATATATCGAATAATGGAGTTCCGAATCAATAAAGCACGAGCATCCTTCGTCTTGAAATCCATGTCCTCTCTGAAAATAGACCTCTAAAAATCATTCGGCCTAAAGTACCTATTTTCGTGCCTAGAGATCCCCCTAGGAGTTTCAAATAGCACATTGAAATCCTCAGCTGTCCATGTTCGCTTCTCACCTCCCAGCTGGAATGAACACTCGTAAGGAAGGAAACTAGAACCCTTCTTGACGGTGATTAAGCACAAAACCTCCGCAGTCACATGAAAGTACGTGGGCCTCTTCAACTCCATGAAATGACGGATGCCCCCTTGATTGAACATCCACATAATATCGTTATGGATATTCATTGTAATCATGGCACCATCATCCTGGTACCTCGTTCGAGCAATCTTATCCGACATATAGTCCCATCGATCCTTTATCTTCTCCTAATTCTCTATTCAAATCTTAAAATCCCTAGGCAGCCTCTCCTTAAGCCTCAATTTCTTAGTAACCTCGTCCTCATGAGGCTACCTATCCTGTCTCTTCTTAGAACGAACTTCAGTCTCTTTTTCTTTTCCTTTAAAACAATATTTTAATACCAAACGGATAAAAGAAAAGCAAACTAAACCTAGTTCAAGACTAACTATACACGAAACTCTACTCAAGACTTCAAGTTAAACACGTATAATCAATTCCAGATCATCATGCTTCAATCCTACTTCACATTCAACTCTTCAATGAGAACTATCAATAATTTAAACAACCACGTCACTTCCTTAAGCATGCATCTATCAAATTCAACTTAAAATTCAACATGCTTCACTTCACCACTTTAATTACTCTACAACTTCACGTAAACATCAAGGTTTAGCAACAAATCAACAATTAAAATAAGACCCATCACTTGTTCATATGAGATTTCAAACAAAAATTCAAATTATACCATGAATCCCTATAAAAATTAGTTCAATCAACTTACCCACTTAAAATCAAGCAATAGAACTTCAATCCTAGGGTAATAGGGTCAAGAGAACATACCTTTCGATCCGGCCATGACTAGTATGAACTAAGTACGAAAAATCCTCAAATTGGATGAAACACCCTAGTTTTGCAACTAAAATGCTCCAAATTCAGGAGAAATAGAGTGTAGGAAGGATGGAAAGTGGTTTAATCGGAGTAGAATCAAGTAAAATTGAAGTTTGAAAGGGAGGATTCTTGGTTTGGAGAGGATTCGAGTGAGGGTGGTATGAAGAATGTACGGAATGGGGTGAAATTTCAGACTTAATGCATGACTTACCTGCACGGTTCGACCTGAACCAAGTGGTCGAACAACCTCATCATGGTCGAACCACGCTTCTGGATGATTTTTGCATTTGGTTCGACCCAAACCACTGATCGAACCAGTTTGTCGTGGTCGAACCAGCCTGAAACTAACTTCCAGGTGGCTTGTTCGACCCAAACTCCTGGTCGAACCATAGTCCCTTTTATCGAATCGCCCTATAACAAATTCTCTGATCTGCAGTTTGACTCGAACCACTTGGTTCGACCTTCACTCTTGGTCGAATAGACCCCCTAATCCTTCAAAATCGATTCTTCTTCGTCCCTTGCACACTTCAACCTAAAAACGATTATTAAGCACCAAAACAGAGAAAAACTAAGCTACAGAACCACTTTTAAGACTCTATAATTAATGTACATATACTCCGCATACAACTCAATAAATAAAAATACCCCTAAACATTAGACAAATTGCAAAAAAATCAACACATTAAAACCGGTTAAAGTTTTAATACTCCGCACAAAATCAACTCCCCTAACAAACGTTACAAAGAAAAGATTATACTTTCAGTGCTATGATGAGGTAAGTACATCACACCCCCCAAATTTAATGGAAACTATAGTTGAAACTAAGTTTGCAAGAAGATATAATTTTCGATAAGTAAGCACGTCAAATATAAAAATTTCTTACGCACACTAATTAAATAAAGCAATAAAATAAGAAGGAAAGCCCCCAAAAAGCACTCTTGTTTAACGTCGGAGAGTCACAACGGTACCAAATAAATGCAAGGTATCCTCAAAGATGATGCAAGCATCATCTAGTGACTTGTAATGCTTCAATCGATGCCCATTCGCTGCTATGATGTCTCCGTCTTTATCCATGATCTCAAAACTTCCCCCTCTGCAGGCTCTATGAATAATGAATGGTTTCGTCCACTTTGATTTTAATTTTCCGGCAAAGAGCTTCAAACGAGAGCTAAAAAGTAATACCTCATCACCGTGCTTGAATTCCCTGTAAGTGATCTTCGAATCATGCTATTTCTTCATTCTTTCTTTGTAGATCACTGAATTCTTGTACGTTTGATTTCTGAACTCGTCTAGAAGATTGATTTGATTCAACCTCAACTCCATTTGATCCTTAAGACACAAGTTCAAACTTCTCAATGCCCAAAAAGCTTTATGTTGAATCTCTACTGGTAAGTGGCATAGCTTCTCATAGACAATTTAATAAGGGGACATGTCAAGCACAGTCTTGTACGCAGTTTGGAACCCCCACAAAACATCATCGAACTTCATAGCCCAATCATTCCTATTAGTTTCGACTACTTTCTCCAAGATTTGCTTCACATGTCGGTTGGAGACTTCGGCTTGTCCATTAGCTTGAGGATGATAGAGTGTAGTGATCCTATGCTTAACACCATAATCCTTGAGCACTCTTTCAAGAAGCTTATTGACGAAGTGGGAACCTCCATCACTTATAAGTGCTCTAGGGACTCCATAGTGGGCATATATATATATTTCTTCAAGAAAGACAACACGGTCTTTGAGTCATTCATCCGAGTGGAAATGGCTTCCACCTACTTATAAATATAATCAACTGCTAGAAGGATTTAGAGAAATCCATTAGATGGGGAAATGGCCCCATAAAATCGATCCCCCATACATCAAAGATCTCAATAATAATACTCGGCTGAAGTGGCATCTCATCTCTTCTACTTATATTTCCCATCCTTTGACATCTATCGCATGTCGCTACATAGGATTCAGTCTTTAAATAAAGTAGGCCAATAAAGAGCAGATTGAAGTACCTTAGCTGCTGTCTTTTGGACTCCGAAATGTCCCCCGTTAGGTTATGTATGGAAAAAATCAAGGACACTCTCCATCTCCATTTCGGGCACACACCTACGGACGATATAATCTGTACATATCTTGTATATAAATAGATCATACCATATGAAAGTCTCAACATCCCTTTTAAACTTTTCAAGTTGATATCTGTTGAGATCTCTTGGAATTTCTCCTACGGCAATGTAATTGACATAATCCGCATACCATGGATCCACTCCTTGAGCAGTAACTACACAAGCTCTTTCTGCTCCTTCAGCAAACACCACCATTAACTTCTCATCAGGGAACATCTCCTCTATATATTCAAATGAATCATCAAAATTCTCCCTTGTTTCCAACCTTGATAGGTGATCCACCAATACATTCTCCTTACCTTTCTTATCTCGGATCTCCATATCGAATTCCTACAAAAGAAGGATCCATCTAATGATCATTGGCTTTGCTTCCTTCTTCTCCATTAAGTACCGGATCGCAGAATGATCGGTGTACACAATGGTCTTCATGCCAACCAAATACTGTCGAAACTTATTGAATGCATACACAACAGCTAGAAACTCCTTCTCAGTGATAGTGTAGTTCTTTTGTGCTGCATCAAAAGTCTTACTCGCATAGTAAATGGTGCAGAACATCTTCTCTCTCAACTGCCCAAGCACCACTACAAGTTCTTGATCACTTGCATCACACAAGTACAAACGGTTGGGTTCAATCCCATGTGATCTAGATAGGTACAATAATAGGTGTCTCCTTCAAAACCTGAAAAACTGTTTAGACATTCATAATCAAACACAAAAGGAACATCCTTTTCAAGTAAGTGAGACAATGGTTTGGAGTATTTTGAGAAGTCTTTGATAATCTCCTATAAAATCCTACGTGTCCAAGGAAGGACTGCACTCCCTTCTCATTAGTAGGCGGTGGAAGCTTCTCAATTGCCACCACCTTTGCTCTGTCTACCTGCAATCCTTTGGATGAAATATGATGCCCTAATACAATCTCATCTCTCACCATGAAGTGACACTTCTCCCAATTTAAAACCAGGTTAGTATCAATACATCTCTTCAAAATAGTAGATAGGTTAGTCAAACATATATCAAAGGAGGAACCAAAGACAGAAAAATCATCCATAAACACCTCCATAATCTTTTCAATCAAGCCATCTAATATCGCCATCATGCATCGCTGAAATGTAGCATGCGTATTACAAAGTCCAAAAGGCATCTTTCTAAAGGCAAAAGTTCCATAAGGGCAAGTAAAAGTAGTATTTTCTTGATCCTCTGGTGCAATCATGATTTGATTATACCCCGAGTACCCATCTAAGAAATAATAAAAGTCATACCCTGCAAGACGATCAAGCATTTGATCCATGAAAGGAAGGGGAAAATGGTCTTTACATGTATTTTCATTCAATTTCCTGTAGTCAGTACACACATGCCATCCCATAAGAATTCTAGTGGCTAGAGTCTCGCCATCATCGGCTTTCACAATAGTCAAGCCCTCCTTTTTAGCTACAACATGTAGTGGACTCACATGGGGACTATCACTAATTGGATAAATAATTCTTGCATCTGGCCATGTTAGGATTTGCTTCCTAATCATTTCTTGAATTGCGGGATTTACCCTTCGCTAATTCTGAATGCTACTATTAGTCTCATCTAACAATCTTATCCTATACATGCAATATGATGGACTAATAATTTTCAAATCATCAAGAGACCAACCAATTGTTGACTTATACTTCCTAATCACATCTAATAACTCATCGAGTTGATCATCAGTTAGAGAAAAAGATACAATTACCGGGTATGTTTTATTGTCACCTAGATAAGCATACTTCAAGTGCTCCGATAGTGGTTTCAACTCCTCTTTCTTCTCTTTTTTTACTGTGCTTTCTCTATTCAAAGGTAAGTACTTCCTAGTCCACTTCACCTCTTCAAACTTGGTCCTTTGTGATTCATACCTGTCATCACCCAAAGCAAGTAGATTTTCAAGAAATTCAATACATACCTCATTGGAGAGCTTATCTAGCTCTGTGGTGGGAAAAGTAAGAGACTCCGCTAAGCATGTCTCCAATGGATCCTTTGAAAGGATCAAAGATATATCTTCCTTCACGATCTCCTCCACCACATCAATGCTGTGACACTGCATCTCCATTGGCATCTTCATTGCTTTATCAAGGTTGAACAGAACCTCTTCTTTATCTATGCGCAGCCTTAGCTCCCCTTTTTGAACATCAATCATAGCTCCAGCAGTGGCAAGGAATGGTCTCCCTAAGATGAGGGGAACATTATCCTTGTTATCTTCCATCTCAAGCACAAGAAAATCCACAAGAAAGACTAGTTTCTCCACTTTTACGAGAACATCTTCGATAACACCCTTTGGAAAAGTTAAAGACCTATCCACCAATTGTAGAGCAACCGTTGTGGGAGTTAACTCCCCCAAACCAAGCCTTTGAAAAATTGACAATGGCATCAAATTGATGCTTGCCCCAAGATCGGACAAGGCTCAATGGCATCAAATTGATGATTGCCCCAAGATCGCACAAGGCTCGTCGTGCTGGCCCATTTCCAATCTCACATAGAATAGTGAAGTTTTCCGGATCTTTTAACTTAGCTGGCAGCTTCCTCTGTATGATCGAGCTGCAGTTCTCAGACAAATTCACAGTTTCAATTCCGTTCAAGCTTCTCTTCTTTAAAAGTATGTCTTTTAGAAAGCGGGCGTAGTATGGCATCTCCAAGAATGCTCAAGCTTATCTTGTTTATGATATCTGAAAACTTCTTAAACTTTTCTTCCAATACCTTCTTTACTAACTTAAAAGGAAACGGAGGAGGTATCTTAGTCTTAGGAATACCCCATTCATCACGTTCAACCTTTTCCGCTTTATCCTTCTCGGCTCTCAATCTCTTTGCACTTTCCCATTTTTTCTCCGTTATAAGCTCAGTATTATGCTCTTTGATGGTACTGGAGTAGCACCAACATCAAGTAAAGCATTCGGCGCAAAAAATAGTATCGAATGAGGCAGTTCGACCATGGTTCGACCAGGGGTGCTGGTCGAACTAGGAGAGTAATGGTCGAACCGAGCTTCTGCGAGTATTTTCTCCCCCGGACAGGCTGGTTCGATCACGGTTCGACCAACAGGATTGGTCAAACCATGATGGTCATGGTCGAACCATACTTCAGAGAAAATAGGGTGCCGCGAACAGGTTGGTTCGATCACGGTTCGACCAATAGGGTTGGTCGAACCATCTCGGTTGTGGTTGAACCGTGCTCCATAAAAAATAGGACGTTAAATTATAAAATACTATTTATTTTTTAATTGTAGGTTTAATTAGATAAATAGTTTATATGTAAATTTTAAAATATAATATTTCAAAATAATTAAATCAAATAAGTCATAAATAATTTATTTAATTAAATTAAATTAACCATAAATCATATTGTGTGTAGGGGCTGTATGGTATACCAAAGATTTTTTATCATACCAAATACCGTACCAAAATTTTTAGTATATAAAAAATCATACCGTTACCTTACCTAAACTTTCGGTATACCATAGTTCGGTATACCGATATTTCGATATAGGAAAATAGTATACCTTCTACTTACCAATATTTCGGTATACCGTATCATACCTAAAATATCGATATATACCGTCCTATTAGATAATTTGTTATGCCATTATACACCTAAAATTTAATAAATCTAACTAAAAACTGTACTAAAAAAGTGAAAGGTAACTATAAAATAAATTTTAATAGATAACAAATTCATAATAAGAAAAATATACGACAATTCACAAACGACCATATTAAATAAGAGTGAGTCTCATGTAAATCGGGTTTACATGTAAACCCTGTTTTTTAAAATTACTCTTTGAAGAGTAATAATTTTTATACTGAAGAGTACTAATTCATGTTTCTAAAAAGTAATTTTTCATGTACTAAAAAATAATCGATAAACAATGATTTACAAGAATTTCAAGAGTAATTTTTTAATTTAGAAGAGTAATAATTTATGTGCTAAAGAGAAATTTTTTATATACTAAAGAATAATAGAGTTTATATAATTAAACATATACCCGGTTTACATAAGTGTTTGTCATTAAGTAGTACCCAAGAAATCTACACAAGAACCATATGAAACTTATATTAAAATCAACACTTTTAAATTTTCATATAAGATAGAACTACATAATTAAAAAAAGTACAATATATCATAAAAGCCAATTAACTTATCGCCCATTTATAATTATGAAATTTATAGTAAGATTTTAAATTTAATCTTTTAATTAAATAGTGTATATACATAATTTAATTAAAAATTTTAAAATATAAATAATAATTATAATTGCATATATCATGTAGTATGGTATAACGTATTATATTACCCAAAAATTGAATATTTTACGGTATTTCGGTATATACCAAAATACCGCGGTATTGATAATTTATATACCTTTATCATACCAAAAATTTCAATACGGTATCATACCTTAATAAAAATTTTGGCAAACCTAAAATTTCGATAAAATCGATATTTTTCGATATGATAAGGACGATATACCGAAATTTCAGTATTTTTCCCCAGCCCTAATTGTGTGTTCGTTAGCACGCACACTTAACTTTTAAATTTTAATTCCAAGGCGCTTTAACCAATTGGATTACCTATTTCATTTTATTATTTTATCTATTATTTCATTTGTCAATTACGTGAATCGTATCATAATCATTTCCTTAATTATTAGAGGCTTAATGGTCATTTAGTAGAATCGTATCACAATCATTTCCTTAATTGTTAGAAGTTTATTGGTCATTTAGTAGGGTATAGTATTTTTATTAAACTTATGTTATGAAACATAGTATGGAATATGATATTTAATAGGGATTCGAAGCACGCTCTACCCAACCAAGTTATATTTGCTTAGATATATGTTAAAAAAATTTTGTGTGGAATATGATATTAAATAGGGATTCGAAACGTGCTCTACCCAACCAAGGTATATTTGGTTAGATATATGTTAAATTTTTCTTTTTTGTGAACGTTTAATGAATAACATATAAGATATTAATAAAATTATATTAATAATGGAGTATTTTTCACGTCACCCAACAGAAGATTAAACCAAAATCTCTATTTAATATTTGCATGCAAATAAAACATATCCCAATGAAACCAGGCGAATTTTTTTTAAAATAAAAAATCTATATTTAATATTTGCATGCAAATAAAACATATCCCAATAAAACAAGGACTATCGTCTCCCAAGCCACCATGTTTATCTTTTACAATCTTCCCATCTCTATTTAATCAAATTTTCCTCAAAATCTTCATTACTAAACCTTTCAAAGAAAAGAAAACACAAAATTAAACATGACTTCGAAATACTTTTTCTTCTCTCTCTTATTTCTGCTCAACATCGCATCCTTCCATGCAGCTTTATGGGGAACTCTTCCACCTGGAATTATGATAATATTGGTGGATATCCAAGGTGGGTCACGGATCATGACCGAAAACTCTTGCATGTTCCCAGTGGCAGAGTCCGAGCGGACGCGATCGTGTCGCAGGACGGGGTCATGCAGTTTTAGGTCGATCCAGGAGGCAATAGAGCATGCAATTTTGAAGCGGGTGGGGAGCGACAGGGTGATTGTGTACGTGAAGAAAGGAGTATATCCAGAATACATTTTAATAGACAGAAAAATGGACAATGTGATGTTGATCGAAGATGGCGTGAATAAGACCGTGATCACCGGTAATCGGAGCTTCAACGCCGGCTTCTCTTCTCACGTTTCTCCTACGGTTGGTAAGTTTACTTATTACTCCCTCCTTTCCTAAGACAAATTTCATGCAATATTTTTATGTATAAATATTTTATGTCTCTCATTGCAACATAACATGGAAATAAAATTTAACATTACTTTCGATTTTGTCAAAGATAATTTATGTGAATTATTAGTCTAAATTATTTGAAAAACCATGTGTAAAATATTTTAAATTTTATAAGATGGAGAAATAAAAAAAAACTAATTTTAATTAAAAAATCATCAAAATTTAAAAAAATAAAAAGAAATGAATAAAAATTTAAAATCTTGATAAAAAATAATGGAGTAATAAATAAACACTCAGTGGTGGATAATACGACGTTACACTGTAACAATATTAATTATTTATTATTCAAAATCATATAATAAAGAAAATGAATTTCATAAATTATAATTATATAATTGATCTGTGACACCGTTGAATTTTCATTAGTAAAAATTTCTCTATAAAATAGTAATGAATTAAGTATAAATTTATATGGGGTAATTAATAGTCAACATTATAAAAAGCAATTTATACTAAGGGCTACTTGGTCCATAATAAGAATAGATGTATATTCATTTCCATAGTTGATGTTTGGTTAATACAGTGAAAATAAAAATTCTTTAATCACTCTTATTGATTCAATAACTATTTCTCACCCTTCATTTTCATTGTCATTTTCTTTAGTGATACCCACATCCACTCCAATTGAGAAATTCGTACCAAGCGTCTCCTCATTATTATAAATAAGTGTAGTAAAATATATTTATAAGACACTAGTAGTATAGATTATACACTATATTCTAACAAATAATCTTTAAATCCTGATATACTTGATAGTAATTTAGACAATAATAATTTTGACACATGTTATGTTCTTAAGAAATACTGCTAGATTTTATCCTGCCAAAAGAAATTATATTATAATTATTTATTTTTAATATTTAAATTATTGTTTTATATTAGCGATAATATATTTATTTATTTATTTGAATTTATATATTTTATAAATAATCTATCAACAAATATTTAATGACTAAAAATGTTTAATTTTTTTTAACATAACATAATTTTATACTATTATCAATTAAATTGTATGTTACGTATTTTTATTTTTATAATATTAATTTTTACTTGTACCTAATAATGAAAATGGATAGAATACAAGTTTTTTTAGTGTATTCGTATCCGTTTAAATATCAACTATTCTTATTTATACCCATTTCATTAAAAAAGTTCATTATCCAATACTCGTCCCAAACTCCATTATCAATATCCACACATTACTCATACCCTTTTAATATATATATATATATATATATATATATATATATATATATATATATATATATATATATATATATACTCATTATTCTCCCATGTTTAAGAAGCACTAAAAAAAAATATTGATTTATAATGACGGAAATTCCATTGTAATAACTTTTGTGGATAAAGATCTAATTTTATGACATGAATAACGTTCAAGTAAATTAAATATCTAATTTTTGAGATGAATGATATATTCTCATATATGAGGACAGTAACTTGTGGGGTGCTGCAATTTTAGAACATTATATTTTTTGGGGGCAATTTAAGGACACTATATATTAATTTTCTCAATTTAATAATAAATTAGATTAAAATTAAAATTTTCGTGCTATATTGGACTTTTTATCTCATTTCACTATAATGTTATCCAAATATGCTATGTCACCACTTCGCGGAATAGAATTTTACGGACTAAATGACGGGATCATTGGAGAAAAGACAATCATTGATTCACAATCACATTTATATTATAAAGAAATCGTGTGAGTGATTTATATTATAAAGTTTGATACTTTTATTGATTGGCGATCACATTTGCAAATTTACTATTGTCTAATGTATCTTTTGTTTATTTCTAGCTTGTTAATGGGTTTGTCTTTAGTTGGTGATAATCATGTTCTATGCGGGCATTCTATATTTCATGATTGATCCGTGTCCGATTACACAAATACTTTTGTAAATCGGGTTCACGGTGTAAACCCTGTGGTCCTCTCTTTTGATCCTATATACTCTATGTATTGTTAGAGTGTTTAAATTAAGGAGATCAAAGGATTTATAAGGGTTTATGATATAAACCCGGTTTACAAGAGACTAACTCGTCCAATTAATCAAAGTTAGAAGAGTTTTTGTTTCTTTTGTCGAAGGAATTCCTGATGTTGCTACCATTAAATGAACTTTTTAAGATTCATAATTCTGCAATTTACCTTGTTATGATGAGATCTGATTTGATTAAATTTATAATTGTCTAGAGCATCTGAATGGTGCGAATTGAATTCATGCATGTTATTTTATGATCACAGTTGTTGAATCTCTTTAGTTTCCAATTTTTATTCTTTTTTCCAATGATCCCATCATTTAGTCCGCCAAATCTTGTTATGGAGGAGAGGTGACATGACATATTTGGATGAATGTGGCAGTGGAGTGAAATAAAAACAGTTCGAATCTTACATTTTGGTGTTACATTTCCTGTTACAAATCATTGAATGATTGACACATAGGATAAGCTAATCTACACCCTAACAATCAACCCTAAGGGGAAAGGTTGAGATTTTCCTCTTCGCATACGTGTCACTCATTTAACACGTGTAACTGGAGATGTAACCCCAAAATATAACAGGACATCCAAGATCGAATAAAAAGCCCAATAGAGCCCAAAAATTTTAATTTTTGTTTAATTTGTTCTTAAATTGAGAATATTAAAATACAGTGCCCTTAAATTGTCAGCCCGAAAACATAGTATCCTAAAATTGCAACCCCTGAGTTATTGTTCTCATATTGAAATTTCCCCCTTATAACACTTGTTTTCATTTCTATGGCATTTCTGTCATATGACATCTTTAACTACGAAAACTTATATTTCACGGGATAAGATCTAATTTGATGACATGAATGACATATATATTCTTATAACATTTGTTTCTATATATTTCTATCACATTCATGTTATAAAAGTTTTTTAGCTATGTTTTTGTAATGATTAATTTTCTTATAGTATTGCAGGCCAGGTTCATATGATATAAGTTTTTCAAGGGATACCATCACTCTAAATTAATAGGACACATATTTCTTTTATTCTCAACAGTACACTATAGAAGCAATATTAATCTTCCTATTTATCAAACTTATTGATTTAAGAAATAAATTTCACTAGGTGATGAATTAAGGATATATTAACTGAATATACGAGCACATTATTATGAAACTACAATTGGGCTAGTGGACGACGATTGGTAGTTAAAGTAGATATTAGGAAGGTTTATAATTCAAAAGATTGAAGACGTTTTCTTTGGAAGATGCTACTAGGGTTTAGTTCCGTATGGAGTACTGTATATAGTCCTAGTTATTCAATTATATACAAAGGTTGTTTCAAACTTCTTTAAAGAGGCAAGGAATCACTTATCATTTTTTCTATGTGATACTCCCTCCGTTTCGACGAAAGGAAATGTGATCGTTCTCATGGGTTGGAAGGAATTTATGTTTTGATCATAACTTTCAAATGCACTTTATTTTTTCCCCTTATTTTTTAAGAATCATGTGTAAGTGGTTGTACATGTTTACTTCATCAGTTCAAAAACATGGAAATCTCATTAGTTTTGATGAATTAAAATTAATTAAAGTGCATGTATATGGTACGACTCTTCCAAGTCCGACATTAATTCAAATTAAAATTAACCCTTCATATATCAATTATTATATACCGATTAGGGGTTGGCTTCTTTCTCTAATGACGATTACATGAAGAAATCTTCTTGATGAAAATATTTGAGAAATTATTGCTGCTTCTACTCATTAGTGGTCTTTTAGTGATGAAAACCACACCTGCTATTGCTATATCATGCACTAAATTAACTCATTTATGAACTAGAAAACCATGTTATTAGCAGATAGAGAAATCTATTTAGGAGGCTGATGGTTTATACATAGTATAATAGAAGAATAAATTAATTATCCCAACAAAATTTCAGAAGCTGCTAGATTTGAGATTCAAGTTTAGTAGTGATTGTAGCAGTTATATAATATTTGTGAATTATTAATGGATTGAGAGATGACAAGAGTGAGCTAATCCATGATATCACTATTTGTAAGAGTGTATGTTCTTTGAGACTTCCATCGATGCTTCTTTTCTACAGTTATATTTGGAATAAGCATGCATTTAGTTGTACCATGAATTGCATTTTATTGCCAATGTTATAGAGGTTTGGAGCTGATATTATTATTCCACAGGGTGGTAGATTGCTTGAGAGCAACTTCATCAACTATACAAGACTATTAAGGAATTAACCAAGGTAAATTGCTTGATCAGACCATTTGTGTAATTTGCTTGAGTGTAGAAGCATAAGTATATTACTTAAAAAATATAAAAACTTGGAATAGAACTACAAATGTACATTTTTCTCAAGGATAAACCAACTTCTATTCAGGTACACTTTTCTCAATAAGGATTAGAGGAAAATAGTTTAAATTTGAATTTTCCTTCAAGGGTTATAGGATCTATGAAGTTGATAAGGACTCACAAGTTATGAAGAATTCTTTTCTTAATGTTTATCTTGCAGCTGCCTATCTTAACTGGATATCATACTTAAAAGAAAAGTATGTTGATATATAAAATTCTCTATTTAAATTTTGAAATTTGTTATTTTTCATCCTTTTTCATGCGGAATATAGTTATACTGATATTTGTCTTGCACTTAAACCTGTATTTTTATTTTAATTTTACAATATATGTCTGAAAATTGGTTGTACATGCAGAGAAATGGGGGAAGAGTTCATGTTTATGGCTTTTAAAATTGGGATAAAAGAAGGTAATCATAAGTCAACTATGATATACTGGAAAAAAATTCTCATCATTTTATTCTTTACCTGCTTTTATCTATTATTTTCACTTCATTAGTTAAATCAATATATATTTTTTGTCAATGATGATACTCATGAGAATCATGAGATATAGTTAAATCACCTAAGAATCATGAGGAAATGGTTCTTTAATGATAATACTTATGGTTAAGTTTCAATAGGGGAATCAAGTTTAATTGCCACACTCTCAGTTGATCGAGAACATTGTGGGACACAAATCTATGGTTGTTTGGCTAAGAGTTGGTGTTATGTTGTTCATTTTGCTAATTAGAAATTAGTTAATTTGATTATGTTTATGAAAAGTTGCAAGTGGCATGATGGGACATTACTGAAATGATCTTAAAATATATTAAAGAGAAGGGGGATAAGAGGCGAATAAAAACTTTGATATTCCCTACGCTAAATTTATCATATAAAGATTTTTGAAAAATGAATTGAAGTGCCAGAGAGTTTTGTTTGTAGATATCTTACAACTTTTTCTATCTCAATTATTTATTGTGTGGAACAGGAAATCCAATTCTAGATTAACTTTTCACACGTACTAAGTAGGCAACATGTTCTTTAGAGGACACGTTACTTGAGTATTCAAGTTAATTTTTGGCAAATCTAGAGTTTATGTTAATTTCTGGAAAAAAAAATGCATATGAGAGTATTAATAATATAAACTCTAGCATAGTCTAGAGTTTATATTAAGCACCTTGGGGATGACAACTAAGTGCATTTTGCATTAGCCTATTCTAATAATGAGTTTGCAAGCTATAATTAGGTTTGCACCTTGGATCTGTTCATATCTTCTAATTTGGATGTTGGAATAGTTTGGGAGTTTAATTTTTTAATGTTTGATATTATTCTTTATTTTTGTGGGAATATACCACTTATGTAATGTAATCTTGGGAATCTTTGGACCTTTGAACTTCTAATATTGAAAGAAAGAATCCACCAGATATACATAGAGAAAATTTTCAAGTTTGGGTCTTGAGTATTGATAGCTTTTAGTTTGGGAATCTTGACACCGTTTGTTGCAATTTTTGGGGTGTTTATTTAACTTAGAAATTATATATAATCTGTTGAAAGTTGAAGTATATTTTGTGAATGATGCAGATGTAGAGAGAGAAATAAATGAAAGAATCCATCAGGCTTTAGAGTATGAATTAGATATTTATAATTCTATTTATGTAGCAAGATTTTATTTAGTCTATCATATTTATCTAAAGTCATCGCAAAGTATTTTACCATATTTCTGTATTGTATTTTGGCTACTGGATGTTTTTCACGTCACCTCATATTCTAATAGAGGTTCTTCATGGAGGCTGATGACTATTATGTTGCCAGGTAGTAACGAGTATGGGCAATGTGGTGAAGAACCTTTTAGAAGAGATATGGTGATCTACAAGGATGTGTGCAAAAGTTTTCGATTCGTCAGGTATTTAATGCAACGTATGTTGAGAAGATTAAGTTTTATGCATCTAAATTTTTTTTACCCTTGCTCGAAACTTATATGTGGAGAACTTCATTTTATTTTGAGAACGACTGAATTTATATAAAAAAATTAGTGGTTATTGGAACTACTTTAGCTCTTCAATAATAGATAATATTTGTTGTTTTATTAAGATAATTTAATGTGGATTCCTTTTTTTCGTCCATGGTCCCCTAATGCAAACTTCAAGAGTTTTATGTAGTAAGTAGTTTGGAAAATATCCTGGCATGGACAAATTCAGTAAATGAACAAATGAATATTATTCAGTGGTTACTTAAACATTCAAGAATTTGTGCCTTTTTTTATGGAATTGTGCACTGCCAATAAACTACAGATTTTAAGAGTTTAAATTTGATTATTTTTTTTGGTGAGAACCCACTGAAAAACATTCAGTTTTATTGAGAAACACTTGGTTCTTTAGTTGAAAAACTAAATATTTTTTGAGATCTTATTTTCAGGATTGATATATCAAAAGTATATTTTAGATTTTAAGGTTATGTTCTTTATATGTATAATAGCGTTGGGTCTTAAGAAGGCTGACATGATAAGAAATAATTATGGTTTTTGTGACTATTTTTTTAGTAAGATTTGGTATGATTAGCCTCACGTAATATGTGTTTAAAGTAAAATAGAACCTGACAATGTTGGATACTTTTTTATCATGTGAAAGCTGGTATAATCAGTGACATAAAATAGATGTAATAGTTATTTGAGATGTTACTTTATGAGTTTTAATATTGTCGAAACCAATAATAGAATGGTCTATGCATCAAAAATGGTTTAACCAGTTCTTATTTTTTAGCCCAACAGTTGTTAGTCAGTGTAAGGAATAATTTGGATTCATTGTTATTATTTGTTTTTTCTTAACAAGTGTGTTTTTCATTAACTAAAAAAGTTATAGTTTCTTAACATATTAGCTAGCCCCTCGCTTTGCACATTTAGAAATTTCTACATAGTTTTTTTTCCCTAATAAAATTTTGTGCAACTTAAATACCTTAACATTACATGGAAAACTTTATGAGTCCTCTTTAAAAAATTTTATTCCGACCCTTCATGACTGAGTCAGTGAACCTGGATATTTTTTTTATAAAGGGCTTGAAATGGCTCATGAGAATAATCTCATGCCTTAAATTGTGGGTATGATTAGTGTAACACTTTAGCAAAAATCTGTGATTGGACATTCATTTCCTATAATTGCTTTACTCTGTTCAGGTGCTTATTTCTTTGTAAGGTTATACAATAAAAAAAGGTTTTTATATTAATGGTTTAAAATGTCAATGTCACTATGCCAGCTATGTTGACATTTAAATTCATAATTTGAAAAGTGGTATAACTATTGAGAAAGTTGTACTTATATAATTTGAAAAGGTATAAAAGGCTAAATTGGATGCTCTAAAATGGATTCTATATTAGTAATATTTTTTTGTGAAATTTAGTTTTATCAGTGAAAAAATAATAATTTAAAATTTAATTGATTTTCTAATTTTTTCTTTACGTTTATTTAATAATTTTCTTTTCATTTTTCAGGGTAAATTTTACTCAATTTAACATTATTTTTAGATGGGTTTCAGAATTTTGCTGAATGGATTGCAAAGGTTAGCGATGGAACAGAAGGCACGCACACCGAATACGAAAGCGATGTTCAAATTCCTGACTTGGAATATGCAATTGATCACCCTGAATATTTTCATGATAGAGTCATTCTTGCGCCAACTCTTGATGTGGTGGATTCAATTAATGAATACATGATTGGATTGAATGAAAATAAAATGATGTCATATTTCAGCTCCAATTCTGCCTGCAAATCAGATGAAAACATTGATATGCTCGTTGATATTCGAACTCCTGAATTCTTAAATACTATAAGGTGTTCGGGAGTACCTAATCATGAGCTTAATCTTAAGGTTGGAACACCGATAATACTATTGCGGAATATTGATCACTCAAGAGGTTTGTGTAACGGAACAAGACTCTTGGTTACCAATTTGGGGAAACACGTTTTGCATGCACAGTTGTTGATTGAAACTAATGCAGGAGAGAGAGTGCTCATACCAAGATTTACATTAACACCGACTGATATTAGGCTTCCTTTTAGGTTTCAAAGAAGGTAGTTTCCAATGATCGTGTCATATGCAATGACTATAAACAAGAGTCAAGGCCAATCGCTTTCAAATATTGATTTGTACTTGAGTAGACTAGTATTTAGTTATGGCCAACTGTACGTTGTTGTGTCAAGATCAACCACGAAAGCAGGTTTGATGATTTTGTTGGACAAGGACAGTGGAGGTGAAACAGGTATTTGCAAGAATTCTGTTTTTAGAGAAGTTTTTATAAATGTTTGATTATTATCTTTATAGTTTAGCATCATCATGTTCGTTGATTCAGACATTGGAACAAATTAAATTTCTTTATTTAATTAACGCATAAATAATGTTTCGGATTTAATTCTTTATTTCTATTGAGTTTTGATAAAATTGGTGGTTTTGAGTCCCATTTTTATATAATTATTAGGTATTATTGAGAAATATAAATTTGCAAATAATACTTTTCAATGTGATTGAATAATAAATTGTAAAGTGTTAGTAGTAGAGGATTAGATTCAAATACTCCAACATTTGATATTTTTATATATATATTCCTTCATTTAGCAGGTCATACGCAATTTTTCTTAATTAGTTATGTACTAAAATTACATAATATTTAATACAGCTTTAAATTTATTACTAAGGTGTTTAATATTGTTGATGCCCTTATAGCATTACAAGCATCAAAATTATCTCAACTCATATATCTTTCAATAGGAGTTGTTATACTTTTTTAAAATTTATTGTTTATTTTTATAAAAGTTTAATTAGTTAAGTTTTTAAAGTTTTATTGATTTAATTTCTTTGTTAAGCACAAAATTATATTATGTGTTAATTATATTATTTGTAAATATTTATATTTAATCTATTAATTTTTATAAAAATTATGTCAATGTTACATTAAAGTTTCGACTTTGAATTGACTAACCAATTATTTTTTAAGGTCTTCACTTTTATTTTTCATAATATAAAAAATTTCAATTCAAATTTTATTATTGTAGACCTAAACATCTTTCGTATACATGCTATTATATTATATTAATAAGGGATTCATCATATTAGTCTTAATAGATTAAAAATTAAACCAAAAATAATATATGAGATTGCACTCACAATATCTTACCTTAAATGCAATTAAATAACTTTAATATAATTCCCAATAACCAAAGTTTATTCTTTTAAACGTTTTATAAATAACAAATAAATACATTATTTTTGTCATAACATCTCCCCGTGCATCGCACAGGTTAAAACGTTAGTATTCTCATATATGAGGACCGTAACTTGGGGGGGTGCTGCAATTTTAGAACATTATGTTTTTTGGCTGGCAATTTAAGGACACTGTATATTAATTTTCTCAATTTAAGAATAAATTAGATTAAAATTAAAATTTTCGTATTATATTGGACTTTTTATCTCATTTCACTGTAATGTCATCCAAATATGCTATGTCACCACTCACCACTTTGCGGAACAGAATTGACGGGATCATTGGAGAAAAGAAAATCATTGATTCACAATCACATTTATATTGTAAAGAAATGGTGTGAGTGATTTATATTATAAAGTTTGATACTTATATTGATTGGCGATCACATTTGCAAATTTATTATTGTCTATATGTATCTTTGGTTTATTTCTGGCTTGTTAATGGGTTTGACTTTAGTTGGCGATAATCATGTTCTATGCGGACATTCTATATTTCATGATTGATCCGTGTCCGATTACGCAAACACTTGTGTAAATTGGGTTCACGGTATAAATCATGTGGTCTCTTTTTCAATCCTATATATTCTATGTATTGCTAGAATATTTAAATTAAGGGGATTACAGGGTTTACAAGGGTTTATGATATAAACCCGGTTTATAAGAGACTAACTCGTCCAATTAATCAAAGTTAGAAGAGTTTCGGTTTCTTTTGTCGAAGGAATTCCTGATGTTGCTGCCATTAAATGAACTTGTTAAGATTCATAATTCTGTAGTTTACCTTTTTATGATGAGATCTGATTTGATTAAATTTATAATTGTCTAGAGCATCTGAATGGTGCGAATTGAATTCATGCATGTGTTTTTATGATCACAGTTGTTGAATCTCTTTGGTTTCCAAATTTTATTCTTTTTTCCAATGATCCCGTCATTTAGTCCGCGAAATCTTGTTATGGAGGAGTGGTGACATGACATATTTGGATGAATGTGACAATGGAGTGAAATAAAAACAGTTCGAATCTTACATTTTGGTGTTACATTTCCTGTTACAAATCATTAGATGATTGATACGTATGATAAACTAATCTACACCTTAACAATCAACCCTAAGGGAAAAGGTTGAGATTTTCCTCTCCGCATATGTGTCACTCATTTAACACCTGTAACAGGAGATGTAATACCTAAATGTAACAGGACATCCAAGATCGAATAAAAAGCCCAATAGAGCCCGAAAATTTTAATTTTTGTTTAATTTGTTCTTAAATTGAGAATATTAAAATACAATGTCCTTAAATTGTCAGCCCGAAAACATAGTGTCCTAAAATTGCAACCTCTGAGTTATTGTTGTCATATTGCAATTTCTCCCTTATAACACTTATTTTCATTTCTATGATATTTCTATCATAAGACATCTTTAACTACGAAAACTTATATTATCACGGGATAAGATCTAATTTGATGACATGAATGACATATATATTCTTATAACATTTGTTTCTATTTCTATCACATTCATGTTATAAAAGTTCTTTAGCTATGTTTTTGTTATTAGTGATTAATTTTCTTATAGTATTGCAGGCCAGGTTCATATGATATAAATTTTTCAAGGGATACCATCACTCTAAATTATTAGGACACATATTTCTTTTATTATTAACAATACACTATACAAGCAATATTAATCTTTCTATTTATCGAACTTATTGATTTTTTAAGAAATAAATTTCACTAGGTGATGAATTAAGGATATATTAACTGATTATACGAGCCCATTATTATGAAACTACAATTGGCTAGTGGACAACGATTGGTAGTTAAAGTAGATATTAGGAAGGTTTATAATTCAAAGGATTGGAGACGTTTTCTTTGGAAGATGCTACTAGGGTTTAGTTCTGTATGGAGTACTGTATATAGTCCTAGTTATTCAATTATATACAAAGGTTGTTTCAAAACTTCTTTAAAGAGGCAAGAAATCAATTATCATTTTTCTATGTGATACTCCCTCCATTCCGACGAAAGAAAATGTGATCGTTCTCATGAGTTGGAAGGAATATATGTTTTGATCATAACTTTCAAATGCACTTTATTTTTCCTCCTTATTTTTTAAGAATCATGTGTAAGTGGTTATACATGTTTACTTCATCATCAATTTTGCTTGAAAAGTTAGTTTTACAGTATTAATTGTTTGCGTGAGACGTTAATTAGATAACTTCATACCTATAGGCAGCTTATATGACTTGATGATTGATGAATAAACATTTAATTATTTTAATTTAATTTCACGAAAAAGAAAAAAAATTCCAACCAGCAATAATGGTGTCGTACAGATATTTTTAGTCATAATTATGTGGACCGAGCATCCCCATTTCTGAAAAATAATGCATATTAATCTTGCTTAAAAGCAGATGTGATAGCTAGGGTGATGTGAAGCAACAACTCCTTGATTAATTAATGTATTAACTAATTTTTGTATACTCCTTCCATAGAAGAGGAGCTTTTGTTTTTTAAACGTGAATTAATGAGTATTACTCCCTCCGTTCTATGCTTATGTTCACATTTTTTATTTTCGTCCGTTCCACACTTATGTTCACCATCCAAAAAAGAAAACTTCATATTAACAAAAAATCTCAAAAGTTATCTTAATTTCAAAAATGACACTCCCACCTAACACACATAACATACTTTATAATTTATTTATTACCTAAAAATACTACAATACCCCTAAAAAATTAATAAAGTTGGTCAAAATATAACTTTTCTTAAACTCCGTATCTACAGTGTCGGTGAACTTAACTATGGGATGGAGGGAGTATTATTTAATGTGCAGTGAGTAATTGTATTAGTGGATGTGTGGGCCTTGTATTTTAATTGTATTAGTGAGTATGTGTAGACCCCATGTGTATAGAAAAGGAAATGGAACTCTTTGGGTAGAACGCTCAAAATGAAAAAAAGACCCTCTTTGCATGGGACGGAGGAAGTATTTAATTTTTTCTCCTTTAATTATTTGAATTTATAGTACTTCTTCCGTCTCGCTAGAGCATTCTTTCCCCCTTTATAATTTACAAAAAAAGTACTTCATCCGTCCAGCCCAAAGGGTGCATTTTACTTTTTTGCACGTGAATTAAGGAGTATTATTATTTAATGTGTAGTGGATAGTTGTATTAGTGGGAGTGTGGGCCCTATATTTTAATTGTATTAGAAGGTGTGTATTTATCCTACTAGCTATATTGTAGTGGATTAGTTCAAAAAATTATAAATACTACCTCCGTCCCGCCCAAATGTCACCGATTTCTTTTTATGCGTAGATTAAGGAGTATTATTATTTTATATGTAGTGGATAGTTGTATTAGTAGTGAGTGGTGGACCACATATTGTATCTTTTTACTAAAAGTGGAAAATGGTGACATTTGGATGGGACGCCCAATATAGTAAAATGGTGATCTTTCGGTGGGATGGAGGGAGTATTATTTTGGATCGATGATAGATTATTCACCGTATACTTATAAAACAAAAGGAGATATTTTCTCATATTTTACTGTTATGGTTTACTAGCATATTTTACCTATATATGAATTAGTAAATAGTAATTTAATTACCTTAATATCATACATTAATGAATCACACATTACACTAATTTAGTGAATCACACATTGTAGTTTTATGTTTTTACTTTAACTATCTTAAAATCATACTATAATATTTTGTATTTCATTTTCTTTGATGAAAGTGTGAGAAATCTCCATTAATAAATAATATGTCTGTCATTATTGTCAATCCATCACTGGTCTTAGCCACTTCATCGACTATTGATGAATAATCCAAGAAAAATTACACTTCAGTTTGCTTTAGGCTAGAAATGAAGTTAGAGAATTATGAGTGAACTTAGACTCAATTTTGGTATAAAATTGATCATGGCAAGCGTACCTTATCGTTTGTAGTGAGTGACCAAGTTTAAATATCGAGCAAAGGGAGATTTAAATTAAGAGTGTATTCGTGTTTGTTTTCAATCATACTTTATAGGAGTGATCGGATTTTGAGTTTTGAAAATTGAAAAGATCAATTAGACTACCAATTATCTAAGCTAATAGCAAATAAAAGTAATTAATAACTAAAGATGATCAAGCAAAGTATCAAATAACCAAAATAAAAATGAAATGGATGTACGGCAATCTAAAGAAGAGCAAGGCTAACCACATTCAAAATCAAGGATACAACATGACTTGTTAAATTCAAATGACAAATATCAATGATCATTGGATTAGAAGCAATCGCATATAATCCCCTAATCCCGAGGCCAAGGCAATTAGGTTCTCAACTCATTACAAGTTTCAAGCACAAAAGATTGAATCTCACTCTCAATTCCCTTAAGGTTCTATGATAACAAGATTAGTCCCCTCACTCAATTAATCAATCAAATATGATAAATTAATTAAGTGTTCTCACATGAATGTTCTAAGCATATAAAGATGCTACCACATACTTCACACACTAACATACAAAATTCATATAATAACATGATTCAATCAAAACCCTAATTATCATATTGGATTGGCCCTCCTAATATATCAAATAGAGAATCTAAACACACATGTTACAATACGAATCAAGTAAATCAAAGATCATATAAGAAATTCCAAAAATCACATCAATTAAACCATCTAAAATTCAACAAATTCATAGATCCCTAATCCATCAAGTGGCTAGCCTCACAAGAGGTCTAGCCAACAACAAACATCATGAAAACATCCTCAAAATGCTTACACAAGTTCATTGTTGCAAATAAAACAAAGAAATTACAACTTAAAGGCAAAATTTCTTCCCTTCTTGAGTTGGGTTGAATCTCTTCCTCCGATTTGCTCTCCTCCCTCCAAGTGCCTCTCTCCCCTTTAGATATGTGATGAATGAGAGAAAAACATGAAGATTGATGGGTGAAAGAGTAAAAATGGTGGATAAATGGAGTAAAATTCGGGTAGAGATAGTAGTGTGTGTGTGAAATGGTGTAGAGTGTGTGTCTTTCACGAAAATGGAGGCTAGGGTTGATTCTCCAATCCAAACTTGGAGAAAAAACAGTCAAAATGGGAATAAAAACTGATTTTCTGGACAGGTGGCCATTTTCACAAAAATTCGATCGAATATTTGTGAAGAAAGTCGAATTTTTCTGCACTTTAGCATGAAAATTCGATCGAATTTTTATGTTGTTAGTCGAATTTCTCTATCAGTGTGCTCAGCCTCCGTTGCCCTGTTTTTCCCTAATTCTGCACAAAAATTCGACCGAATTTCTGTGATGCTAGTCGAAATTTTGTGTCAGTTTACTATTCTTCACTCTTTTTGCACCATTTTCTCTGTTTTTGCTCGTTAGAAGTTTGTGGCATTTCTTATAATTATCTCCATTTTTTATTATATTAAAATATTATTATTGAATAATAATAATAATAATGATATTAATATTAATTAAATATAATGTTTTTAATTAAAAAATACTATTAATTTTATACTTTTATTAAATTGTATATTATGCTAAAAAGAAAAAAAAGAAATGTTCTTACAATACAATGTCATTAAAATTTTTTTATTTAACTTTTTTTTTACTAATTTATTCTTCAATTCATTCTTTAATATTTTAATCTAATAAAACATTTAAATATTTGCACGTGTTGCTTGATTGTCGTCTAATTCATCTAGATTTTGTCTTGTTTTTATGTTTGTTTTGTGCTTGTTTAGGTTATTTTGTATCGTATTTTTTATGATATGGATAGATTTGATGATATTTACTAATTTGAGTTTGCATTCATGTTAAATATGTATTTTATAAGGAGAATCGAGCAAACGTGGAGATTAAATCGAAGATCCAAAAATTGTCACAAAAACTCGGTCGAATTTCAGTTCTTCGACCGAGTTTCTAGTATCGCGTTGAGTTCAAAGATTAGTCCTAAAAACTCGGTCAAATTTCTGAAAATTCGACCAAATTTCTCCTACGGCATGGATTTGGAAAGTGGAGGCAAGGCACGAAAATTCGATCGAAGCAGAGAAACTCGATCAAATTTTTGTGCAGTTTGGAGGAAGAAAACGTGTTCAGAATTAAGAAATACAAATTGCATGAAAACTCGACAAAGCATGGAAACTCGATCAAATTTTCATGCAAATTTTTCAGCTGTCAAGTTCGAATTTAGGGCATTCTAGAGGGGTATAAATACCCTAAATATCCACCCTCCAACCAAATTTGAGAGGGGATCTGATGGAGATTATGGAAGATTTAGAATAATTATAGTCTACATATATTAGATTTAATATATTTTTAATTTGTTTCCTTTTATTTGTAATTATCATTATTACTTTAGATCTCGTTTCACCTATAAATAGGTGGTCAAATTATTGTATCCAGGAGTTGAATTTGTTTAATGAAAATGAGAGTTGTCTCATAATCTCTTTTACGGTATTCTTATGAATCAACGTATATAAGTAGTCTATTTTTCGGTATTCGTAGGAATCAACGTATTATAAAACTTGTTCTACATATTATCATTCTTTTATACGCTCTCGCTGCATCAGGATCAGATTCCAAGACACATACTCTTTTATATATTTTACACCTTCATCTTCATCCATCATTTATCTTCTTATCCACCTTCCATACTTTCATAATTTTTTCATCACAAATCTATTGAGGGTTGAGGAATAGAGCTTGCAAAGTGAAGGAAGACATCCAACCCACATCAAGGAGGGAAGATATTTTGCTTTTCATTTGTATTCTCTTTGGTTTGTTTGAAACAATAGATATGTGTAAGCATTTTGAGGATGTTTTCATAATGTTTATTGTTAGCTAGACCTCTAGTGAGGCTAGCCACATGATGGATTAGGGATTTATGGATTTGTTGGATCTTAAATGGTTTAGTTGATATGATTTTTGAAATTTCCTATATGATTTATGATTTACTTTATTTGTATTATGATTTGTTTGATTAAAGTCTCTATTTATGATGTTAGGAAAGCCATTCTGATATTGTGACTAGGGTTTTGGTTGAATCATATTATAATATGGATTGAGTATGTTAGTATGTGAAGTATGTGGTAACATCTTTGTATACTTAGAACATTAATGTTGGAACACTTCATTGATTGATCTTAATTGATTGTTAATTGAGTGAGAAGGATAAATCTTATAATCATAGTACCTTTAAGGGAATTGAGAGTGAGAAATAATCTTTTGTTCTTCAAACTTGTAAAGAGTTGAGAACCTAATTACCTTGGCCATAGGGATTAGGGGAATATTTGTGATTGCTTTTATTCCAATTATCAATGATGCTTGCTATTTGAATTTAAGAAGTCCATATTATGTCCTTAATCTTCATTGTGGTTAGCCTTACTCCTCTTTAGATTACTCTCCATCCACTTCATCTTTGTCTTGGTTACTTGACACTCTTGTTAATTATCTTTAGTTGTTAATTATTTTTTACTTGCTACTTGCTTAGATAATTGGTAGTTAATTGTTCTTTTAATTTTCAAAACTCACAATCTGATCACTCCTACAAAGCATGATTGAAAACGAATCCAGATAAACTTTGGATCAGTGATCTGATAACTGGATTGGACCGGCCAGTTCGATCGATTCAACCAGGAACCTATGCCGGAATCGATCCAAAAAACCCTAAAACCCATTTTTTCTTTCAAACCGGGGAACACCGGTTTGGACTGATCAAAACTGGGAAAATTGGTAGAACCGTCCAAATTGAAAACTGCCGGTTTTAACTCTCTTTTTCTTTCTTTCTTCTGATGACAAAATTATTGCAGATTTTTGGATGAAAATCAACTGATTTTTTAAGATCTTCTTTTATATTTGACGGACGAAATTCCTTAAATAAATAAAAAAAATGTATGAACAACTGAATAAGAACTAAGAAACCTAGAAACAGATAGGGAAGGAAGAAGCAATAGCGTCGCCGCCGAAGGAAGGTTGTTGACACTTGACAACATAAACCTTTGGGTATTTTTCTTTTATTCTCTGAAGTCGAATACGAAGAGGCGAGCGAGATTTGAGATTTCTGAAAAGAAAACTTCTGGGATTTTGAAATGAATAGGAAATTAATTAAAATCTAATTTTACATATTCAGACCATTGCTTAAAAGAAACGCAGGTGCTCTCTTTCCTTTCTTTATGGGCCAAACGTGGGCCTAATTGAATTAATTTTAATTAAAACAAACTCCCTTATTCTGTACTCTATCTTTCTCTCTCAATTACATTTTTAATGATTTTTATTTTCTATTAATAATATTAAAATTTATTCCATATTTTTATGATAATTTATTTTAACAGGTACATTAAAAGATATACATTAAATAATATGATTATTTTATTTACATTGTCTATGTTAATATAAAATAATAAAATATTATTAAAAATAATAGATTTTTTTTTCGGTTGAACCGCCGGTCCAACCGATCCGACCGATCCGGCCTTGAACTATTAGGATCACCGGTTTGGCCTCCGGTCTGATTTTCTAATCACTGCTTTTGATTTGACTCTCCCTTGGATCGATATTTAAACTTGATCAATAACTACACACGATAGGGTACACTTACCTTAATCAATATATATCAAAATTGACTCTAAGTTCGCTGCTCCACTAATAAAAATAATATTATGACTTATTTTTTAATTTTTTATGTATAATATATTTTTAAATATTTATATATTTATAATGAATTTATTTTCTTTATTTTTTAACCTAATTTTCTTAGTTTTAAATCATATAAAAAATTAAAGATAAAATTCTATAATTTATGTCATGATTGAATAATCT
The DNA here is from genome assembly GCA_023678885.1 of Pogostemon cablin. Taxonomy (NCBI): domain Eukaryota; kingdom Viridiplantae; phylum Streptophyta; class Magnoliopsida; order Lamiales; family Lamiaceae; genus Pogostemon; species Pogostemon cablin. The sequence continues at coordinate 19,555,678 of CM042997.1, read as the reverse complement.
TAAGTATATTATAGAAGAGTTTTTATGTGTCACATGGCGTCATCTTACCTATCAATACTAAATCAAATAAATAAAGATATTTAAAATTTAATTAGTTATCAATGCAAAAAAAATAAAATAAATGAATTATTAATTAATGAAATTGATTGATAGTAAATTAGAAAATATAAAAAATAAAATAAAATTTTGTGAAAATTAAATGTCATTTTGTGAAAATTAAATGTCATTGTGAAAAACTCTATTGTAGAGAATACTTGAATTGATTGTTTACTTAAATTGAATTTTTAGAGGCAAATCGATACTCTACTTGAATCGCTTTATCAAATAAAATCTTATACTGACTTGACTTGATTATCTAGAAAAACGTAAAGAATACTTCTATTCCTCTTGAAGAATCGAATATGTGTGTTTATTATGAATTACCAAAAAATCTTACTCCCTCCGTCCCCAAAAATCGTTCACCTTTACTGTACCACAGATATTAAGAAAATATTATTTTTTACGAAAATTATTGACTTTTATGGGTAATTTGATTTTTTAGGTAATAAATAAAGTATAAAGTATGTTATGTGTAGAAAATAAGGGATGATATTTTTTAAATTAATTTTGAGGTGTTAGATTATTAATGATATTTCCATTTTTGGGGAGTGAACGATTATGTGAGACGAACAAATGAGGAAAAATAAACTATCTTTAGGAAAAGAGGGAGTAATTATAGATGGAGTAAGAGAGAATATTATTGAATATTTTTTATTTTATATAATTTGATTATTTTCTAATTAAGTTATGTATTATAACAAAATTGGCAGTTAATTGAACTTAATAATACTAAAATAAATAAATCTATAAATAAAGATATTAAAAATTAGTCATCAATAAAAAATATTGAATAAGAAAATTAATTGAAAATAAATAAATAAAATATAAAAAAAATATAAAATTTATTTTAGAAAACTACACGTCATTCTCAGAAGGCGTGTAAGCGAGGAAAAAAATTGTATTTACAGTATAACTAAGATAAGATTATATATATTGGCTTTTAATTATTTATTTTGTTATAAAATATAAAAAATTACATATAAAATACCTCAAAAAAATTCAAAAAATCCAAGGGTTAATGAGCTAAGCCATGATGGCACCGACAGTGAGCCCATAAGGCCCCATGGCCTAGCCCAAAGATGTTAAAAAATATTATGATTTTAATTTTGTGGATGAGAAATCATGTTAATATCAATGTGGACCTTATTTCATAGACGTACATTCAATTGCAATATGCATATGTCACATATGAATTATAAGCCACGTGGACCCTAAACTCCATACTGATGTATATCATGGATATTTGTTTGGAAAAACAGGTATAAATAAAAAGTGACATTGTTTTTATAATAAAAAATTATATTTATTTAATAAAAAGTGATAGTTTTCTAAATGTATTATTTGATGATTATTAAGAAATAAAAAGTGATTTTGTCTGTCTAATAATGACTTCTACAACTGAAAAAGGACATACCATATTATTTTTAAGTATATTTTAATTATTATTTTTTAAAGAAATATTATGCACGTATAAATAACATATTTTACATTTTATTTATTAAATAAAAAAATTATATCATCCCAATAAGTTAATAGAACTAGTTTAAAAAAATATTTAATTATATATTTACCATGTCACTGCAACAATTTTGAGATAAAAGAAGTATATGTTTTCACCATTAATTATCTTTAATAACAAGGGAAAATGACACGATAGACTTTTTTTATTTTTTTATTTAATAATTATTACTTTTTATTGAAAATATTTATTATTTTTTATTAAAATACTATAAATTTTTATTTATAATACAAATTATTAATTATGAAATAATTTATTGTACCACTATTATTTTTCATTAATTCACCGAGTTTCACTTTTATTATAATGTTATTACTTTATATATCCATTTCATAAAATTCTTCTCTAAACCGATGTGTTTGCCTAATAACAATATATTAATTAATGGGTCCCAAAATTATTTGCCATCGTTTACAGTTTATACAACATTTCTATAAATAATTTAATTAAATAACGCCTAATAACAATATTAATATTTCTATAAATAATTTAATTAAATATAGCTTATAACAATATTAATAGGCCAAAAGTATCACAAAAATTTGAGTAAACTGGGTTTACGGTGTAAACATGTGGTCCCCCTTTTAGTGGTAGAGGAGAGGATGGAAAGACCTTCCAATTGAGCAGGTAGCTGCAGGTGAGGGTTTGAATTGTGCCTTTGGAGGGACGGTGGGCGGTGGGGTACACCATTATATCCTATGTATTATTAGGGTATTTAAATTAAAGGGATCACAGAATTTACAAGAGTTTATGATATAAACCTGATTTGCAAAAGACTAACTCCAAAAGTACATGCAATCGTTTACGGTTCATACAACATTTCTATAAATAATTTAATTAAATAACGATTATCACTTTTTCTTTATTTTTTATTTAAAATGTTATCATATATTATTATTCCACTTGAATTGTTCGTGAAATAATTCAATTGGGAAAATATTACTTTTTTTTATTAGAAAAAATCATTTTTATTAAAAATATTATTACTTTTTATTATTCTAGTAAATTGTACTTGAAATACACTTTTTTAATTAGTTATCATTTTTTAAAAAAGAAGTAATCACTTTTCTTTTAAAAGCTTATCACTTTTTATTTATATTATGAATTATTTATGAAATAGTTCGCAATTCATCAATTAAATATCATATTTATTTAAATTAAAAAATTAGTTAACTGAATAAAAAAATTAAATTATTAAATATTTAAATAATTAAAAATAAAAAATTAAATAAGAAAAAATCACATGCAATGTCTTATTAATTTCTTTCCGAAATTAATTTTTTAATTTTCTAATTTAATATGAAAAAAACATGATACTTTAAAATTAGTCCGTCTAATTAATTTCCTTTTATAATTAATTTTTTAAATTGATAACAGTCAAACAGATACTTTAAAATTAGCCTAATATTACTGTGCATCTGAGTGCACCCCAAGATACGGTGCACTCATTTTCAGAAACGTATATAATAATGAACAAAAACATATACAATTATGAACAAAAACGTATACACTTCATTAGTGAATTTAAATTGTTAGTCTTTTTAATGAAAAATTGAGTGTAAAAAAATATACAACTATTAAAAAAATATATACTCTTTTGAATAAAAAGTTATACACATATGAATGCTAGTTTTTTTTTAATGAAAAATTGAGTGTGAAAAAAGTATACAATTATTAAAAAATATGTATAAAAAATAGAATAACACTTACACAATAGAATAAAAAATTATACACATATGGGTACACTATTGCATTCGGGTGCACCGGATATCAACTCTTAAAATTATTTATTTTTTAAATGGGTAATATTTCATCTCACAAAGTAGAATCCGAGGCGTTTAAAATTCTTTAGTTGAGTTAATGAATAATCTGTCTCACGAGATAAGATCCGTGAGACGGTTACCTAAGTCTTTGCCATATAATTAACGGTGACATAATTATAATTTGGCAGAGAATTGTGTAAAACAGTTTTACTTTCGTGAAACTAATAAAAGCGATACAATCATTATCATTGTCGCTATACAAATGTATCACTTTTGATATATTATGTTATCACATTTTATTTATAATATAAATTGTTCATGAAATAGTTCTCTACACGTACCATTATCATTTTTCATCAATTGAATATAATTTTTTATTAATAATGATATCACTTATTATTCATTTAATAATTGCGTGACACAACTCAAATAAGTGTTTCCCTTATAATTATAAGGGAGTTTAAAGAAAATTGATGTGATATTGAAAGATATTATAGTTTGGTTGAGCAGTCAAATTGGCATATTAAATCACGAATTATACGATTTTGATATTTGGGGACACTTGATACATATTTCGGGTGCATTTTATATGGTCATGACTCATATATATGTATGTATATATTATATATGGTAAAGCACAACTTGCTATCATAATTTGTGGTTATTAGCTAATAAAGTACAACAAATTTTGTGTGATCCACATTTTTTTAAATCTTGAAAAGAAAAAAGATTTTATTAAAAAAATTAAGTTTAGCTCAAGAAATATTACATATGGATTTACTTGTAAAAAAGAAAAAAATATATATATATATGTATTACATATGGATTTAGTTGATTTTTTTCTATTTATTTATATAATTGTACTCTTAGGATTAATTACTCAATCTTAAAATTACACTTGTAAACAGTAATTAATAAGGAATTACATAGCCAATTATTCCGTACACTAATTTTTATTTTTCCCAAAAAAATATTCTTCATATCATAAAATTTTGAAAATTGATGTGATGAACGATATTTTAGTTTGTTGAGCAATCAATTTGGCATGTTAAATCACTCATTATACATTATTGTTGATATTTGGGGACACGTGATACATATTTGGGATACACTATATATATGGCAAAGCACAACTTACTATTATAATATTTGTGGTTATTAAATAATGTAGTACAACTAATTTTGTGTGATCGATATTCTTTCTTAAGCTTGATGGTGTATGATCACTCTAATTAAGCACCATTAGGAACTACAACAATTATTATTATTATTATTTAAATGAAAAGGAACTTAATTAAGAGAAAAGCACAAAACACATCCCTCAAATTACACTATCAACTAGCGTGTCTGTTTTAAGGGTGATTAGGTGGTTTATTGGGTAGACCTGTGTGCCTATGATTTTTAAGGGATACCTTGCGACTAGTTGCATATGCAATCGGCGTAGTTAGATATTTTTAATAATTTATGAATTACCATTATATGTTTAAAATTAATTCTATGGTAATATTAAGAGCTACTTTCTTGTGAGACGAGTAAGTATGAGACGGATTGCGAGGCGGGTAAATCCACTGTTAAAGTATGTTTATTGATAGTTAAAATATATTTGTAAATCATACTATAACATCCTAAATATATTCTTTAAGTAATTATTGATCATACTTTAGAAAAATATACTTTAACTAACATGAATAAGCATATTTTACCTATATAACAATGATACTTTAACAATGGGTTAACCCGTCTCACAACCCGCCTAACATAATAATCGTTTTACAAGAAATTTTGTCTAATATTAAACTCAAAAAAACAAAATAGACAATGAATTCTAAAGGTGTGATATTACACGAATCATAAAAATAAAATTATAATTATACCCTCACTAACATTAAACCTAAACAATAAATCTTAGGGGGCGGCTATTTGCACCCCAAAATTGTTAAACCCAATAATTAATAGAATTAAAATATGATAATGTGACAAGACGTAGATAACCTTTTATAAATAATAAAATAAAAATAATTATAATTCAATTTCTAAATGCACCCCATTGTTATAATCACTAAATCACGATCAACCTAAACCCTAACCCTTTTGCATCAACGTAGTATCATGAAACAAGTAAAATTGAGAATGATGATCATCTGTAACAAGCAATAATCACAAAGGAGGAGCATAATCAAAACATTCAGAGAAATGTCAATGCATCAGTAGAAAGCAATAAATGTGTATAATAAACAGTTCGTTCGGTTGTAACAAGCATTCCGGGACGGAACAAATTCCAACTTCAAATTTTTATAATTTTAACCTTCTTTTCATGCTCAAAATTCGACAAAATACCTTAAGCGCACCAATTTATCATTATATGCAAATGATCACAATTAGTGTCAAATATATTACTCAAAACACTCGAAGAAATATTAAATCAAACCTAAAAATACATGAATTTCTACTCTCATCAGACATGCATATGGCTAAGTGGTAAAACCAAAGCGAGAATAAAGCTTAAGGAACCGAGAACCGATATGATGTTGATTATGTCCCATAATAGATTATATATAATGTTTCGCTACTTAAATTTTATGAAAGTTTCAATAATCATAGATATACAGTTAATACACTTCACTATAATACTCTTATGATTATCCTTGATGAATATAAATCATTTAGAACCTAAAAAAACTATATGAATATATTACATTTAATTGATTGGTTTCCTCTTGAAGAAGAAACATAAATTATGTGTATATGTGTGGTTTAGGATTGGAGCACATAAGAAACTTGTAATAGTTTACACTTGCCAAAGAACGAATTTTTCAAAATGAAAGACTTGGATAACCAAAAATTCATCTCAATCTTTTGATTGAGAATTATTCAAAATGAATAATTTTTATACACAAGCTAATCTACCTAATGACAGTTTTAAATTAATTTTCTATAAATATAATTAACTTATGTAAGTAAATTGTTGTTTGATCATTTGAACTGAAAAATAAATGTATATATACTTGAAGTATATAATGAGGATATTTTGGACTAAAAGTTCCTCAATGATTTTAAAGAACATGTTTCTTCATTATTGTATCAGGTCTAATGTATATTTATGGTGAACTGCTAGCTAGATTTTATGATTATTGACAAAGAGACGTTGAATCAAATTTAGGTATATCCTTCTATATCACCTTAATATACAATATATTGGTTTAATGTAAAGAAACCAACATGGCATTGACATATTGATTAAACGTTAGTTATAATTCGATCCCCATTATGTTAAAATTCTATAAAGGTGTAATGTTGTGATGCATGAATTATATAATACATATGTGAGATAATGATAGTATATACTCCCTTGTAATATTTTATGAGATAATAAAAATTATGTATGCATAGAACATGAAAAATTTATATATGGAGAAAGACAATAAATTTATTTTACTAATATAAGCTCTACAAGAGCGATGAAATATTACACAAATTTGAATTTGCAACAATCTAAATGATTTATTATTCATTTATTTACCCCCAAATTTGTATGTTTGAAGTATGAACTCGAAGTATCATGTGATGTAGACTTAGAAGACATTTGTCTTCAGGGGAGTGATAACTTTTAATAAATTAATCAAAGGCTTTAATCCTGAAGATGAATGGTTGTATTTTCAAAATATCGTTGTTTTCAGGGGGAGTAGTAATTCTAAATAATTTAGAAGATTAGGTCTTGAAAACCAATAGTTGTACTCTTTATTCCTTAACTATAGAATTTGGGTGGTGGGTTTAATCATTGGATATTGGGTGCGGTACGAACCTCCAGCTACTATATGGTGTGAAATCTTCTGTTGTAAATTAATGAATGACTAACACGTAGGACATAATAAAATTTATTCCCTCCGGCCAGGCTAAAGGTATTCATTTTATCATTTTGGGCGGCCAATTCAAAGGTATTCACATTCTATTTTTTCTTCCTGTAAACGTATCACTTATCTAATGCATGTAATAGGAGATGTAATATTAAAATGTAACATGACGTCTGAAATCGTATTGGGTGTATATTTTGGGTTTAGAGCTAAAGTAGTATTTTTCGCTTAAATTTTTGATTGATGTCAAGTGCTCTTAAAAATACATCGTTTAGCAATAGCACAACTCTTTTCAATATCCAAAATAGATTTTCTGAACTACAATTAATTAATTATAACTTAAGAGTGTTTGAATTAAATTGAATTAATAATATTCAATTAGTCTTAACATTTTATTAAAAGCAAGGGAATTTACAACTTAGTTGCACTTGCACGGGTTTGATTTTTGTTCAGAGTGAAAACCAACGTGTTTTAGTGTCAAATTTAACATCTTTTTTATGGAAATTATTGTCATATATTAGTACAAATATCTTATATTTAATATATTTGAGAAAAATATACATTTGATGTGTTTTTATTGTGTTTTACGTGGAAAATGGATAAAAAATATAAAGTTGGAGAAAATGAGAAATTTGTGCAAGAATGCTGAAAAATATACGTACAACTTGTGTAATTTTTTTATTTTTTGTGGAAGTCCAAACTAAGCATGTCATACACTGTTGGAAATCCACTGAAGAGAGAATCGTTTTGGCGCGAGAATCACTCAAATTGGAGTTTGGATGTGGAAGTTATGCACGAAAGGTGAGACTATGTAAGGTTATTCGACCAAGCACCTCCCATTCGACCTCCTTGTTCTAGTCGAACGGGGTCTTAAATTGCTCCAGAATTCTTGTTCGACCTTCCTGACTCAATTAGACCTCCGTTCGACTAGTGTTTTGGTTGAACGGTAGTCGAACAAAATACTTGGGAGCTCGTCAGATAGCTGATGTTTTGTTCGACCATTGTTCAATCAAGTTCAGTGCCGTTCAACTAAGCCCCGAGGCTGAACGGGCACATGGGATGCTCCAAATCCGTACTTTTTACCCCTCCAGTGTGTGGCAATGCATATTTTGACGTGAAAAGCCCGTTAGAGGTCTGTTGAAAGAGTCTGCAAGTATAAAAGAACACAACTCACATCCAGAAACATAGCATCCTACACCACCTCCACAAGGGGGATCACCTCCCACACCACTACCATCATCCATCATATCCATGCCCTACATCCAATCCATCATCCGTTGGCACTGTGGAGATTCGTCTGTCGAATATAAAGGAGAAGTGAGAGGAAGATTCATGACAGAGAAGGAAGCGACGACTCCCACATCTAGGTTTTATCTCATTTCTTAATCTTTTTTTGTAATTTTCCAGACTATGAGTAAGATCTATCCAACCCTCATGAGTGTTCTTTGCAACATCATGGGCTAGAACCATTTTAGTAGTTCTAGGGTTTTGAAGGTTTTATGAATTAATTAAACTCTCTTGTGTACTATCTGACAACACTACTTGTGGTTTATTTTATATTTGATTGTGCTATTTAAACTCATGTTCACAATCGTTTTGTGCATCTTCAACTGTTATATAGAGTCTGAATGTATATATTTGGTTTTAGATTGAGTGCGTTTATTGCTGAACAGGGTTACATGTTATGATTCTAAGTGAGGGAATTTCGAAATTTCGTTAGAACAATAAATATGAATATTTGTTAATTGCATTAATTGCGGGTTAATAAATAGGATTAAGATGGTAATTTTATAGTACCTAGAAAGGGGGGGTGAAATTATATCTCTTGCTCCAAGGTGATTCACACGTATTACACGCTTGCTTGTTTGTGTCTATAGAGTAAATTGCATGGCTTATTGATGCGTCCATATTCCACAAGGCATAGTCGGCAAATACACGTAAAACTGGATTACCTTAGAGCTATCTATTCTCCATTCTTGAGACACTTTCGTATTCTTCCAGTGTTATTTTATTTTAATTGTTATTTAATAATTTTGTTAGTAGACTAATAATTCGATGCCTCAATCTTATAGCCAAATTTGTCTTGATTAATTTAGTAAATAATTAAATTAGTAATATTTCATTATGTGGGTTCGATATTTAACTTGCTAAGCTACAATTGCATCCTTAATATTTGAGGATTAATTGTGTGTTAAGAAAATGCATAACAATTTTCTTTAAAGTCGTCAGTTAAAAACAAGGGGCTCAGTGGATCATAGCTTAAGGGGAATGTGAGTTATAATATCACATAAAACTAATAAATAATTAAGGCGAATTTTATGTGCATTCCTTGTATTTAACATTTTCAAACTTAATTAATTTATCTAATAATTTTAATAAACGAAAATCATTTTAATTACTATCAATTTTTTGGATTGCAGGCACTTAGATAAAAGAATACTCCCTCTATTCCCTTAAAATTAGGTCTTTTTTCTATTAGGGGCGTCCCACTCAAAGGGTCTCTTTTTCTTTTTTACACACATGGAACCCACAAATATCAAATAATACAATTAAAATATGGGACCAACACTCCCACTAATACAACTACTCTACACATTAAATAATACTCCCTCCATCCATTCTCAATCTATCCATTTGCTTTTTGCGCGTGAATTAAGGAATATTATTATTTAATGTATAGTGGGTAGTTGTATTAGTGGAGTGTGAGGTCCCATATTTTAATTTTAATTGTATTAGTAGGTGGGTGGGTCCCATATGTCTAAAAGTGGAAATTGATAGATTAAGAGTGGACGACCCAAAATGATAAAATTGATAGATTAACAGTGGACGGAGGGAATAATATTTTTTAATCCACGTACCAAAAACAAAAGCCGTTCTTAGTGAGGGACGAAATATAGAGAGACCAAATCTTAAGAAATACATGAGATATAGAGAGACCAAATCTTAAGAAATAATGTCACCATAACTAAAATATTAATTCTCATTACGTACATTTGATAGAACTTAATTACATTACCATAAATCAATGATCATTATGTATAATTGAAATCTATTTCACAAATTACAAACTACAGATGAAATTCTAAACAAGAATATATAAACATTAACACTCCAATATTAGTATATATATGATGGTCTAACCATGGAGGGCTGCGTAGCTGTTAATGAGAGCCAAGGCGTTGCTGGTCATATGAGCCACATTGACGATATTGCCCCTCACCGCTGTCTTGGTGGCGCCGTTCATTACTTTTCCGGCGAAGCCGTCCATGCATGTGTCCTCATTCGTCAGGGCCGCGCTCACCCACGTCTGAACGTCGCTCATGATCATATCGAAGTTGGGCCCCTTTATCTGGTTCATCTCTGCCATCGACTTCCTCAGTTGGTCCACCGAGTCCGACAGCTCCTCCACGCAGTCGCGCATAGCGCCTGCCTCCCGCGGCGTGATACCGGCTGTGTGGGAAAGCTTAACCATGTCCGCGGAGGTGGAGCGGGCAGTGTCAAGGCTGACAGAGAGGGCGGCGTGGGCGAGGAGCTGTGGGCTCTGCTGGATGGCGCTTGCATGTGTTGAGAGGGAGGAGTAGCAGAGTGTGGGGTATGAGGTGGAGGAGCACGAAGTTCGGATGAACTCTGTGCTCCTCGTTGTTGTTGCGCCACTGGGTCTTGCGGCGCAACCTGAGTTAATGAGTGAGAGGAGTATCACAAGAGCTGCAATGGAATTCCACAAATGATTTTCCATCTCTCTTAGTTAATAATTTGGTGTTTTACACTCTCTGTTGTTTATGTTGTGGGAATATAGGAAGGAAAAACACATACTACTATATATAGATTCTTTGAGCTGTCTGCCTGTGGTCTCTATCTCAATCTAGATACGTTCTAGAAATTTCTGAAAGTTATGTAAAATTGTGACTGGTTAGTCCTAATTTAAAGAATCCAATAGGCACTAATTATAATTAATGATATATATATATATATATACTCCCTTCTTTTTGGTTGTATTAAGTTAAGATTTATATTTTCTTTTTTTTGTCAAGCTCACAGAAAACAATTAATTATTCCATATTGGTCCATATAACACTAACACAACTACTCACTTTACATTAAATATTATTTATCTCACCTCACTACATATTAAAATCTTATATCTAATAATCTCCGTGCAAAAAGCAAATACATCAACGTTAACGCGGGTCGTCCCATTTCAATCTTTACATATTTCCAATTTGAGCATTCTATTTCAATCTTTACATTTTCTTTTTTGGTAAATGGGACCCGCACAAATTAATTATTTATCTATTCATGGACCCACACATTATAATAATACACCTACACACTTTACATTAAAAAAAATTTCTCACCTCACCGCATATTAAAATAATACTACATTTCTTACTTTACATGAAAAAACAAACGTAAAATTTGAAATGATACATAGGGAGTATATATTATTTCCTGTTAATTCTTGATACATACTCCCTCCGTCTCAGGCTAAGAGTGTTATTTTTCCATTTTGGTCATCACACCCAAAGAGTTCCCTTTCCTTTTACACATGGGACCCACACACTCCCTCTAATACAATTAAAATATGGGACCCACACTCCCGCTAATACAATTACCCACTACACATTAAATAATAACACTCCTTAATCTATTTTTCCATTTTGTTCATCACACCCGAATAGTTCCCTTTCCTTTTTATACACATGGGACCCACTACACATTAAATAATAATACTCCTTAATCTATGTGCAAAAAAGCAAATGACCATCTTATGCCAGGACGAAGGGAGTATAAGGTTACACTAGCAAAAACTTCTAGGAAGTACTAATGAAGCATATCGATTTCACTATTCCAAACCCAATTTCTTCCTTTGTTTCATGGGGTTGGGGTGTAAATAGGGTGCGGACATATCACCCATTTTTTATATGGGCGATGTAAGAAAAGGATGACGTGTCCACATCCTATCCCATGGAACACATAATGAAATAGGGTTAGAACAGCTAATCTCAAATCCTAATTATGTAGGCGATCCGGCTCACTTTTATTTATTTATTTTTTATTTTATTTTTTCATGTCAACAATTACTCTTTTATACTACAATATATAGAAGTGTATTTTTAGTATATATTCACTCCGTCTTTCGTTAATGTTTATATTTGTTTTTTACACGTAGATTAAGAGATATAATATTTTAATGTATCGCGTTATTGTTTACATTTACTTTTTGCAAGTAGATTAAGAAATATAATATTTTAATATATAATGAGATGGGAAAATAATATTTAATGTGAAGTGGGTAGTTGTATTAGTATTGTATGTGAGCCCTATATAGAATAATTAATTATTTTATGTGGGCCCAACTTACAAAATAGAAAATGTAAATCTTAACTATCCAAAATGGAAAATGTAAACCTTAACGTGAGACTGATGAAGTATTCAATATTATGAATAGGGGAAAGTTTTATATGAGACTGTCTCAAGATAAGGCTATTTACAATTTCGTAATTAGTTATCATTTATGTTATAAAATGTTATCATTTTTTATCTATAGTATAATTGTTCATGAAATAATATTATTACTTTTCATTAATTGAATATTTACTTTTTATTATAGAAATTATTAATATTTATTCATCTCACATAAATCCTTACATAAAACAATCTCACACAATTTTTCTTTTTGTTGCGAGGAGTATTACTCATCATCATTGTAAAAATTAGTTTTTTTTTATTATTTTTTTAAATATACACCGATTACACCTGTTACATGGATGAATTTCTTTCCAATTTAGCACTTAAATTTACTGTTGTTAATTGATGCACTTAATTTTTTTTTTCACATGCATGTTGAATAATTTGAATTCGATTGCATAAAAATCCACACAATATTAAGTTTTAAATACACATTAATTGTAATTTATAACCACACCAAAATATGTAGCTGAATTTAAATGTATCATTAATTATTTAAATTAATAGATCATCAAATTAACAATTAAAATGCATGCTTCCCACATCCGAATTGATTAGCCCCCAAGCTTGTTGCATCATGCCCATCAATTCTTATTATTACTTATAGTAATATATGTATCCCGCGTGCTGCTTCGCGGGTTCATTAAGTAATTGTTTAATAAATTAAAATTTTAAAATCAAAATATTATGAATATCCTATTTGTTAAATTTACTACATGTTCATGGACTCTTTAAATATTAAATTTAAGAAGAAAAAAAATTAACATAAAATTGTTCAAAATTCTTTATACCCTATTAAAGAAAATATTGTTTGATAAAATTATTCAAAAATTATTTATACCCAATTAAAGAAAATATTGTTTGATAAAATTAATAGTTATTTTCAATCATTAACATATTATTTAACATATTATTCTTTATACCCAATAAAAGTGATAATACTATTTCATGAATAATTTGTAATACAAAAAAAATTATAATATTTTATAGCAAATGATAACGTTTTATATCGAAAGTGACAACTATGAATATACAATTACACTATTAGTTCCAAGAATTTCAATTCATATTTCATTTTATTTATTTATTTACTCATTTAGTATTATTTTTATTTTTAGTTTTATTTTTATTAGTTTTTTGGTAATCCGTTTGTAATTGGATTGAATTTTGTTGGTAAAATAGAGAATAAATCTGTTGACATTCCATTGCTAAAAGAAAATTGTCATTTTTATTGCTAATCCATTGATAATTATCAATTATCAATGAATTAAAAAATAATTCCATTGTAGTGGATCATCAAATTTTTATTGCTAAAAGAAAAATATTGCTTTTGTAAATTCCATTGTTAAAACATTATTTTTTTGTAGTGGATCATCAATTAATTATTGAATTAAAAATAATTTGAGTTAAAAATAATAATAATTTGTGATATTAAAGATATTTTTATTAAAATACACTTCATTCATTATGTAGTTATCTTTACAATCACCGTAAATGTGTGATTTAAGAAAAATTGATTTTTAACCATTCTTATTAGGGTATTGTTATATTTATTTTTAAATAATAAACAAAGTATAAAAATATCTATAGCATATATATTCAAATAAGAGAAGAGCATCATTGCGTGTAAACATACGTGAATTGTAAATCTTAATTCACGTGTTACAATAATTGTTAATGGCACTATATATTTGCTGCAATTAGCAATTGGTTAGTTGATTTTCTTCAAACCATGTGTAAAGTACAAAAATATAGGATCAACCACACCTTTCTTGTAGTAAATGAACACAAAAGCGCTGTCGTCCCATGCTATCTCCACAAAACTATGAAAACCGAAAGCAATGATCATCATGTCATTCTAATGTAAGTACTTTAAAGAGTTTGTCATGCTTAAGTGTAATTAGGAACATAGAAATTCACTTCTGCTTCAATCTAGGATCTTTAATTTTAGAATCCAGAAAATTGGTTGCCCCGTCAACTGTTTTCTTAAACTGCTCTTGTTGATCGCCTTCAAGCTTTGCTGTCAGCATCTTGATGTGTTTCATTAAGTAAGCAATGAATTGCTTCTTGTTGAAAGGCAGTTGCTCCTATAATACAAAATTTTGATCACAATTCAAAGCTGAATATAATAGCAATTTATGGCTCATTATACAGAGCTCATTATAGTAATCATGTATAACTATGCAGAATAACTCTGTAGCATAAATGTGTAGATCTTCAACTTCCCATAGAGCACCATTTTCTATTTTCTTATTAGGAAAAGACTTCTATAGAAGGTTATTACCTACATTGTATTGTTTGAATATAACAAATGCCTTTTTATAAGACATTCACCCTCATTGAAACTTTTGAGAAGATGAATCAGGAATAGAGGTTGCTCATGTGAGTACCCATGTGATGATGTTGAATTTGGGGAGAGAGAGAGAGAGAGAGAGAGAAAGGATGAGATTTCAATAAGGCCTACTAATAACTAATGGTTTGCAGTTCCAAACAACTCTCAGGCCACTCTGAATTTGACCAGAATCCAATTTTACAAATTAAGATAAGGAATAAACTCACTTGAGTGCATCAGGATTAACCATTCTATTCACTTTGTCGTATGATGGTGGAACGCCCTCGTACACCTTTAGGCGAGCAAGTGTTACCTCTCCTCGCTTAGCCTTGTGAGAGATGATCCTAAGAAGAGAATCACAATATTTATAATCCAAATAAATTACTGGAGTTTATCTATTTCAGTTATTCATTGATGTTCAATATTTTCAATCCCTAACTATTGATCACAATAGCACAATATTCATATATAAGTTACGCTCCCCCAAAGGAAAAAATAAATAAATGCGAATAATATTTAAATCTTCACTACATATCACATTACCACATATCAAAAATCAAATCCTTCAATCAATAAGAACTAAAATCTTTGTCATTGGGAAAAATTGGTTTAATGGGCAATAAATAACTTTTCCATTTATGCTTTCCATGACCCTCTAAAACCCATCGACTGAACTTTTGGGTGAAATTACGCAATATTACAACAGGAATGAAGGTATTTGGTATCATAGGAGATGAAAAGCTAAAATTTATAAATTTATAAAACAGATGGAAATGCAGACAGTGAGATAGAACTTTGGTAAAATAAGGCTTAGAAGACACATGCTGACCTCTAGAGGAATCTCTTTCTTTGGAAATGACCAATCTTTTAATTTTTTCATATTGAGAGAACTTCTCCTCGAGGACCTCCTTAGACAAACATGTATCTAAATTCTTAACATACAAGTTTGTGTACTTCACTTAATAATTAGATATGGCTCACTCCCTCTTCTTCACAAACTTACCGACATATCTATGCAAGAAAGAAGTATTCTAAAAGTCCTGCAATGGAAGTGAAATTTTAAATAGCATAATATTAAACAAAATAAAAAACATGACTGATAAGCTAATAGAACCAATTCATACTGGATGAATAGAGGAGTTTTTCATAATTGATTCCCTAAAATTCATAGTTTTGTCAATCATTACTATACTCCCATTTTAATAGTAACCATTCATCAATCTAAATTATTTTCAATGTGGCAAACCTGTTCTGAAATAGTTACTCCTATTATCTAACTACGAAATTACATGCTCAGTTATTCATGGTTGAATAACTGTAAAATCAATGCTCATGTATGAAATATACTTACAATGATACAATCATATCACATACCACTACTAAAAAAAAGGGCTTTGACATCAAATAATTATCCACAAAACAATTGATACTAAAAGTAGTGTTTGATATCTAACTTTTTCGCTCATATGCAAATTTTATGAACCTAATCTAATTACTATCAGAGGATATATTAAGGATACTATTTTATTTGTAGTAGCAAATTATTTTTAGATACAATTTTATTTTAGTATCCAATAAATATAATTTCTCCTTTGGTAGCAAACATTTGTGATACTATGGTTAGTATCAATTAATTATAGATGCCAATGATGTTATCAGTATTGAAAGTTAACTGATATTATTGTTGTACTAGTTTTCTTATTATATATTTTTTTTGAATCAATAAATTAGTGATGCTAATATCCTTTTAGCATCAAATTATTGTGGATGCTATAATTTGTATCAAAAGCATTAAGATGCTATTATTTGTATCAAAAGCAAAACAATGGTATAGAATTAGTTTATTATTAGTATCCAAAAAGTTAACGATACAAATACATAGTATACCAAATTATTTAGGTTTGAGTCACTTTTATATACTCCTATTTGTGACTTATTGAAATGGGTTCTTCTAAATATGGAAAATTCCATTTCCCACCAATTTCTTTAAGGTCCTCGTTCACAACATCTTTCTATTTTATCTTTTATTATTATTTTTTTCTATTAATAATTATTGTGAAACTGAAAACCCTCTTCTTCAAAAATTAAAAAAGGAGTTGCATAAATTATCTTGTGGAAATTTACTAAAGGTAGATCAAAGCTATAAGAACCACTTTTTTTTTATTATATTGTAATTAATAAAAATCAAATATTTAGAGTAAAAAAATATTTGGCATGCGGATATACCTACAACCTTGAACTTATATTAAATTACTAAATTTTTAATTAAAAAAGAAAAGAAATTATTGGCAGAAAAAAAGAAAGAAAAAAAGGAATATTACACAGGTGAAGCTTTTTAATTTTAATTACGAGTTAAAAAAAAACGGCCAGCTGGAATGGCCAAAATCAGAATCAGGGCAAGCTTCCTCTTCCGGCGAAGAAACCCGGCAAGCGTAATCGATTTTTTCTCTCTTAAGATTTCTCCCTCCTCTTTCATTAGATTAGGTTTATTTCTCTCTTCCACCACTTTCGTTGTTCATCATCATCTCGTCGCAAGAGAATTCATTGTTCATCATCGGTCTCATCGCCGAACTCTCTCCACCACTTTCGCCTACAGCTACTTCGCTATTGAAGGTTATTTTTTTCCCTTCTAAATGTGCTATTTCGAGTCAGAATTTCTATTTTGAGTTTGAATTTAGGTGTGTGACATTTTGAAGGTTGATATTCTGCGTTTGTTTATTTCAAATGAATCTCGTCTGCTTCTGTTCAGATAGGTGAAATGAACTTTGTTTTAGGCTCGAATTTCTGCATTTCCAAGTGATTATGAAGATTTACGATTTGTGATTATTGTTTGTGATGTAACTGTTTCATTCTTTCTTATTTCAACTTTATGTGTTCTTCTGTGATCTGTAAGATTCTGGATATAGTATGCCATTTTAATGTGTATAGTGATGATAGATTAGTTTTGATTCTATTTTTTGGGAACTACTGCGATTCAATTTTCGATTTCTAGGATTTCTGAATTTTTTTCCTTTGTTTTCCTTTTTTTTCTTAAAATGATGTGTGCAGTTTATATTTGGGGATATCTTTTTTTAGTAGAAGATGTTGACTAAAAGTAAGTCTCATAGTGTATCTGATGCCCATTGCTGTTCTTATTTACTTTTTTCTTTTTGAAAATTGTTTTGAATTTGTGGATACGCAACTGATGTGAGATTATGTTTTTGATGACTGAATTTTGATGCGGATTTCATACTCCGCTTATTATCTGATGCCTTTGATTTCTAATATTTGATTATTGAGAATTAAATCTTTGATTAGTGAAAGATTATGATCTGATATTTGAATACTGAATTTGTCATTATGTCTGGACATATGAAATTTGTTCATGATTGTTTATCCGAGTTCTGAGCACCCTTCAATTTCACTTTAATTTACTTTTTTCTGAAATTAATTATTGTATTACTCCTATTATTATTTTGTTATTTATTAATTAAGTTTGATAATACTAATTGGATAGAGTGTTGGTTCGCTGTGATGCATGAAAACTACCTATTTGCTGAGGGAATCATTTTCCTCTGATTATATAAACCAATGGATCCTTCTGAGCTTAACCACTCTGCCTATTATTTGTTTTATTTTATTTGTTAAATTACCATTCCCCTTTCTCCATATTTCATATGAAGAAGTTTATTTTAAACTAATGTATTGACTTTTAATTTACTGAACTTTTTTTTTAAAAAATAATGATTAGGGTTTATTTGAATATTTTAGGCTTTTAGTGTTAATTATTATAGTGTAAAGAACTTTGGGAAGATTTCATGATTGGTCAGATGAAGTAATGTTGGTGGTGAGACAAGCCAACTTGTTCATCTTCCATACTCAATTTTATTGCCTTCATCACACCCTCTTTCCTAAAAAAACCATCATAATCTCCTTGCTCTACCTCCACTCCAACTCCTAACTCTCACCCCATAAACCTTGCATTGATCTTATCTCCCAGCACCAACCAAAACTCACTCACGATGCCTTCCGAAAATGAACCCAACCCAGAGTGTGTGATGAATGTATGAGTTTTTGTGCAAGGTATTTGGATGTCAAATCTAGAGAGGATAGATCAAATAAGAACCATGGTGGTGGTTTAGATGAAATTCGCAATGGATTGTCCATTTTTTCAACATCCGGCTGTGTTTTAGGGAGTCAAGAAGTTGTTTATTTGGATCACTATCAATAGATTCAAGCACATAAGTACGTGTTATTCAATTGTGTTGAGGTGGCAGAATATATAGAGTAAGATTTAAATACATTTTAGTGCATTATGTAGTAATCAATTTTAAATTTCAACTTAATAGTTTAAGTAATTTTTTGGTACAGGGAACATAAAAAATTACTTAGCCAAGATCATTACAATATTCAGCAAGCAGAACTTGATAAACTTCATAAAGAGACATTTTTGAAATAGTTCAAGGCTAATGTAAGCTCTTATATGAAACTCATTTTATTTTTCTTTGATGTTTGTAAATTATACTAACTATATTCCTAATTGTGTTAGGTTGATAAAGTCATTCACAATGACTCCCAACAAATTAATGAGGATCTTTATTGGCTAAGTAGAGGTCCTAGTAACTTGGCCCAAATATTAAAGAAGTTGAGATTTAATGGATTCAAGTTTCGGACAAAAGAGACTGAGTTGCATTCTTGTACTCAAAATAGTGGTATAGGTGTTGATTCAGAGGATGGGATCATATACTATGGTATTCTTAAAGAAATTATTGTGTTGGACTACTATGAAGGGAGGAAGGTTGTTCTTTTCAAATGTGATTGGGTTGATATGACTATAGGAATTAAAAATGATGCATTAGGCTTCACACTAGTGAATTTTAAGCACTTATGGAAGACTACTGAACCATACATATTGGCATCTCAAGCATTCCAAGTATTTTATACACCTGATCCGATTGACAAAAATTGGAGTATTGTGACAAGGGTAAAACCTAGAGATTCATATGACATGAGCTTGTTCAAGAAACAAGTTCTTATTTTGATTGTGAACTGCATCCTTCCGATGTTCGTGAAAAAACAATGATTGACATTGATGATACTTATGTGTGCAAAGATGACAGTGATGATGTCTCGAATGATGAGAATGACAGAGATGATTTTGATGAGGAAAATAATAAAAATATTGAAACTGATGAGGATGATACTTTGTATGAATTTGATAACATGTAACGGAGAGTTTGGTTTCTTAGATGCAGTTTTTGCTTATGAAATTTTAATGATTAATTTCTGCTATGAATTTTAAATCCATGGTGAGTATAGAACCTTTGATGGTGAATATAGAACCTTTGATGTGATTAATTTCTGCTATGAATTTTAAATCCATGGTAAGACCACATAGTTTAGCTTTTATTAGATTCAGGATATGTTGAGTTAGTGCTGCCTTTCTCTTTAGGTTCAGGATTTACATTGTCACTCCAGATTACTTTCTTGAAGTAGTGGTGGTGTTGTACACCCTCTCTCTTATCGCCAGGTTGGCATATAACATTTTTCTTTATCACTAGTTCAGTTGATATGATATGTAAATGCTATGATTCATAATCCTGTTGCTATCATTGAGTGTGCATGTATGTATTGTGCATGGTGGTGCCATCTGTCCAACAACTCACTATAACCCCCACTTCTAACATTGTGTGTGCATGTATGTATTGTGCATGATGGTGCCATCTGTCCATTTGTTTGGAGAGAGAGAGAGAGAACAGAACATGAGTATTGGTTCTTGCAAAGGCATCACCACTAGAACTTAAATAAGTCATGAATCTTTAATTCTGAATAGTCTCAACTCTAGACTTGCTTTACAAGTAAGTCATGAATCTTTAATTCCGAGTGAAAAATAGCTGAGCACTACCCTGACATAGATCAAGAATCAAGACCTACTATTTTCTCTCAAATTACTTGAATCATCATTACAAGTAATCCTATAAATGACACAACATTCCTGGAATACCAAATTTCTTTTCCAAACACGGTGATCTTCCTTGCTAACACTTGCCTTTGCTGCACTACTTTTTAATTACAGGAAATGATGATTAAGACCATGAATGATTCCAATGGTATGAGTATTGACAAATCAAATCGAAATAAGAGGATGAGTAAAGAGAATTGAAAGCAGGGCAAAAACATACAACAGGGCCAGGCTTCATCTTTAAAATGCCTCTTTGAAAAAAAAGGTGATTATGTTCTTTGAAAAATGTATACCAAATGTTAGACATTGTCACTTGATATTAATTACCTCGTATTTTTAAATAACCCAACTTACAGCTGCAGAATCTAATTATTCAACTTCTTCCGCAAGTGCTACAATTGCTCCTTCTATTAGTACACCAATGGAATCTACAGTTGAAGCAGTGGTTGAACCTGCACCTCACACAACAGTGGTTGAACATGCAACTTCTGAATCTACCTCTGCTTCCTTTAGTACTACTAATCCTGCAATAATTGGTATTGCACAACATATTCTTTTTCAAAATTACTAACATACATTAGTTCTAAGGTAGTGTCAAGACTATCGTGAAGGTTAATAGATATGGACAATCCAATTTTACAAATGCAAGGAAGCTCTTGTCCTATCTTGGATTGCTTTCGAGAGACCCAAAATTGATACCCCTCGACTTGGAAGACTGGAGGATGTTTTTGAATGTGCAAACTGAGGAAATACTTTGGAAGATCATTTTGGTATCTTTTATACATTCAATTTAATTTCACTATATATTTCTTATGGTAGATATATAAGAGTACACTATAAATTTTATATCTAACTTTTATTTTTCAATATCTTTATTTAAAGACTAGGTTCACATTTAAGGGTTCTATATCTCCAATGGATTGGACAATGGATAAGTTAGATCACTGTTTAAGATCATGGAGAGTCAAGCTTAAGAAGAAATAATATACATTACCAAAGGAAGCAAATGTCCCGCTAGTTGAGATATTAAAGCAGCCGGATCGTAGGGTGGATCCCGCTCAATGGATAAAGATTGTGCACAAGTGGGAGTCACCAGAGGGAAAGGTATGTCATTGAATTTTATATACTTAATATTGTTAAAATATACAATATATATAATTTAACAAAACACTTTCTAAGGATATGATGATTTAGGCTTGTAGTCTAAGGAATGTAGAGAATCAAACTAAGTCTTTGATAACACATCACTTGGGGACCAAGAGTTTTGCTCGACTGAGATTAGAGAAGGTAAAAATCGTAGTCATGTTTGAATTCAACAATAATATTGTGTAAATGAGAATTGCTTATATTATAAGATTTTTATTATACATGATAAACGAAAGATGGAATAGAACCAGACGAGTTGGAGCTATTTAAGATTGCTTATGGTCAAACAAAAGAGAAGCCTGTTGATCAAGAATCTGCCAAAATAATTGTAAAGAAGTGTTGAGAATTTTCTTTTTTTATTTTTTACAATTTAAATATTTTTTTATTATCATGACACACATTTTATTTTGCAGGAGGAGATCGATCAGGAGTTATCAAATCTTCCACCAGGTTGTGATGTTGGTAATGAGAGAAAGAAAATTTTCAGGGACAAGATTGATGATAAACGTGGATACAAAAGAACCTACGGAATTGGTGTAAAAATAATATCTGCTGGTGCTTCGAAAAGAGCTAGAGATGCATTATTGATGGTTGAAGAAGAAATAGAAAAAAGACAGGTTTTAGAAGATGAGGTTGCGAGGGAAAAGAGAGAAGAATAGAATTAGAAGAAATAGTGAAATCTGGAAAGGAGAAGATAGTATCCCTAGAAGACAAATTGCAGAAACTCACAGATATTGTGCTTAACATGCAAGCTAATGCGAGTCGGGTATGAAACTTATTATTTTCACACACTCAATCATTTTTATATTTGTCTTGTGTTTGATTAAACATTCTCATTGTTAGTTTATAGGAATAAGAGAGTAGGTCTTCTCATGCATGGTACTCATAACTTCAGCTAGTTCAAGTCGGTAAGCACTCTATTTATTTTAGAACACTTTGACTCGTGAGATAACAAGAATACATGGAATCAGTATCTGCATTCATATATTTTTTGCATCCCCTGTTACTTGTTCATCTTTTAGATATAATTTAGAATGCTTGTTTTAGGTTCATTCATAGACATGAATTTGTATTCATTTCATAATAATATTGTTCATCATTTAGATATAATTTAGGATGCTTGTTTTAGGTTCATTCATAGACATGAATTTGTATTCATTTCATAATAATATTCCCGTGTAATTTGTTGATTGATTCTTCTTTATAATATGTAGGTACTGTAGAAAGGGAAAAAGCGTCAAGGAGTTTGTGTAGGAGCCTTATTTTGTCGAACTAAATGATACTCTAAATACTTTTGCATATTACACTCTTGTAATTTTATTTTGTATTCGTTAGTGAATAACTAATCTATCGATCCATGTATGGAGATTTTCTTTATTGATTGATTATGTGGTTTTGAAATTTTTAAAATTTTTATTGATTGCTAGTTGCTATTTATAAATAAATGAATTATGTTTGATAAGACTTATTGGTAACACAAATTTTTATTTTATTAGAATAAAATATGTCTATGGCATCATAAATATTTGATTCTATATATAGATTATGGTATCTTTTATTTTTGATAATAAAGCAATAGATTAGTATCATTCATGATTGATGCTAAATTTTGATTCTATATATAGATTATGGTATATTTTATTTTTGATACTGAATCATAATAGATTAGTATCATTCACGGTTGATGCTAAAGTGATTAGCATTAGATTAGTATCATTCACTATTGATGCTATAGCATAATGGATTAGCATCATTCACTGTTGATGCCCAATTATGGATACTATAGGAACTTCTGATACTATAATTTGTATTTTTGGTATTTTGATCTTTTCTGATACTATTGCATTGTCTTTGATATCAGATAATATTCATTTGATATTAAGTATTGGAACGGTAACATAGCAAATTTTGATACCAAAGATCATTAGTGTCATTTTTAAGCTTTTAGTAACTAAAAATTACCGATACTAAAAACCCTTTTTGTAGTAGTGTACGAAATTATTTCTATATTCTTAAAGGTGTGATCTTTCACATATTTCTTATAAGAAATTATAGTGTCTATAGTTTTACACAGGTGTTACTTAAAAGCAAGCAACTATGACCCATTTTCTGCTAATAATTTTAAATAGGGTTGTGGATTTCAACAAACGAATTAAATAAAAGCATAAAGTAATAAGTGAAGCAAGTACACCAATTAGTAGATTGTTGCATATACAGCGCTAAAGAGCTCGCCTCTCCTCTTTTGCTTGTGTCATTTCGATGACTTCCTCCATTTTGGATATAGTAGTTGGTTCATGATGACAATTTGCATCTTAGATTCAGCCATCAAAAGTTGCTAATCTTGTTAACTTTGTAGATTTGATATTACATAAAGCAATCTTGTTGGACCATGTTAAACTGATTGGGTCTACTAAAATATAATTCATCTATAAGAATGAGTGAGTTATGAAGAAACTAAGACAAATTTGAATTCAAATCTTTATCCATTATATCAAGTTTAATAAACACTCAATATTCGATCACCTGCGTGAATTACATATAATGATTATAAAATAGCAACACTGTCATAGTAACACTAACTTTGTCAATTTATCAATGGAAGGTTTTTACCTGATGGACTTCCTCATCAAGTTAATAGCATCTGATGTTGCAATACCTTATTCACTTGGGATATTGCCAGTATAATGCAATTGGATTGTACATGGAAAGAGAATAAATAAACAGAATAGAGTCACATGCTAGCATCTAATCAGCATTCGATCACAAAGCAACTTGCAAGAAGTTCATACACCAACCTAAGATCCACCCAACTGTTTCAATGCCTTTGCACTCACTGCAAAAGTCTCATCCTCACTCGATCCCTCAACCACAGCAGCATCATTTTTAGAAAGCCCATAATATTTGAATAGTTCTTTAGGAGATCCCAAATCCTCCTGCAAGGTAATACCCATATTCGCCTTCATACAGTTACCTTCCTCAGTCCCTAGCGGCAACTCCAAGTTTTCATCTCAAGTACTATAATAATTCAAAGTACTCCATAAAATTTAACCATAAAACTACTACTGGTTAACCATAAAATTCGTAACGCCAGGCGGAGGGAGGCGTTGAAGAAAACGCATTTGAGAGTTTGAAGTGGAAAATAGGAAAAGCTAATAAAATGACACATCAGCGTGAGACCCTGTAAGGTAGACACATCAGATAGTAGAGACTATGTGGAGATGACACATCAGATAGTAGAAACCCTCGTTTAGACCTTCCCCAATGATAAAATGAAAAAGCAGTTTTTTTGACCGCCACGTCAGCGCCACCTCAAAAGCAAAAAATCCCTACTTCCAAAACAAAACTACTCTCCAACAATAAAACTAAAAAGTTAGGTTTTTTGGTAGGACCCACATCAATTTCATTTTATTCTCATTTAATTTATCAATTATATCTATCTAATTTTCAATTAAATTATAAATAATTATATATTTCAATTATTTAAATTTTATAAAAATAAAAAAAAATATTATTCATTGTTTTGAATTACATAATACATAAAAACACAAATTAAAAAACACACATTAAAATATAAAAGTAAAACTTCCGAAAGTAACAAAGTAAATTTCGATCCGACCAGCTTAATTCGAAGATAATTATTCTCCGGATTGGGTCCAAACATGCTCAATAAAATCTTGTCGAAGCTGGAGATGTTTCTGCTTATCTCATAGTTGAACACCTCTCCTGACGTAGTCATTGAAGGATCCTGTTGATCCTTGGCTTACTTGTGGAGGCGGAATGACCATATTTGGATCGTCGGACCAATCAATCGCTGCATTTTCTTCGTTTTCGATTATCATGTTGTGCAGTATAATGCAAGTTAACATTATATCCTTCAAGTTATTCTTGTACCAGAAACGAGTTGGACCGCTAACCATTACCCAACGAGCTTGAAGCACTCCAAAGGCTCGTTCGACATCCTTTCTAGCAGCCTCTTGCAGTCGTTTGAAATGTTGCCTCTTTGGATCTTGAGGACATGGAAAGCTTTTCACAAAAGCAGCCCATTCTGGATAAATTCCATCAGTAAGATAATATCCTTGATTATATTGCTTACCATTGATTGTGAAATTAACAGATGGAGCGCATCCTTGCAGAGTATCCGTAAATAACGAAGATTGGTTGAGCACATTTATGTCGTTGTTGGATCCTGCTACTCCAAAGTAGGTATGCCATATCCATAAATCTGCAGAGGCAACCGCTTCGAGCATGATTGTTGGAACGCCATGGTCACCGCGTGTGAATTAGCCTTTCCAAGCTATCGGACAGTTCCTCCATTCCCAATGCATGCAATCAAGGGTCCCCAGCATTCCAGGAAATCCATGTCTTTCTTCGTGCATTTGTAATAACTTTTGACAATCCAGGGCATTAGGCTTTCTCAAGTAGTATCCGCCAAAGAGTTCGATCACACACCGACAAAAATTAAAGAGACATTCTACAGCGGTTGTTTCAGCAACACGTAGATACTCATCCCAATGGTCTGTAGGTCCACCATATACCAATTGGCGAATGACTACCGTGTACTTTTGTAGTGGAGAGAACCCTTTTTTCCAGCTGCATCTACCCTCCACAGAAAATACTCATCGTGGGACTCCAGTGCATCAACTATGCGTAAGAACAACTCTCTTGACATACAGAAGCGATGATAAAATGTCTCGCTTCCGTATATTGGATCTTCAGAGAAATAGTCGCAGTAGAGTCTTGCGTGCCCCGCTTCGCAATTTTGGTCCACGTACGTTCTTCGCTTTCTAGCACCACCAACAGAAGACCCAGCACCTCCACGTAACTCATATTTTTTAAGTACCGACATTATTTCTTCCTCTATCGTGTTATCAAACATGTACTCAAGACAACTATCATTTTCAGAAGAATAAGAAGACATGTTTGAGAGAATGAAAGAAATGGAAGGATAAAGAGTTTCTATGAGTGTATTGGTCTCAGGTAGGAGTTCCAACAATCCAATTACATCCTTTAAATAGAGTTGATTTTTGCAATGGCGAGTTTATAATGGCTAGTTTTATAACGGCTATTTTATAACGGCTAGTTTCACAACGGATAATTTCACAACGGCTGGTTTTCAAAACGAAAAGAAATACATTGATGAGTTTTCATACGAAACGAAATACATTAACTAACATTACAATGCTAAAAAATACAACGACTAATTCTTCAAATTTACAACCCCCATTCTTTCTTGATTAGATCCACAGCGTGGAGATGGATACGTAGTTGATCCTCTGTCATGTTCGAGGTATCTTTCATGAGTATCTTATAATCTTTATGTCTGGCAATCTTAGTAATTCCTTCGTTCTTTGTCTTGGGCTGCTCTTCCAAGTTCTTAAGCCTTTTCTCAAGAGCTCTGTCGCTTTCTCCTGCAGACGCAGTTGCTTTTCCTTTATCCTTCCCGACTCGCCTAGCTGCATTTCTCCCCATTGGACGAGGGGGCTCCTCACTGTCTTCATTTGTATCCTCCGATTCAATGTTTGAAGATACCATATACTTTCCTATCGACGAGATTTTAGTCTTTTTTGAACCACGACTAGTACAATCTGGATCGGCAAACTTTGGGCTGTCTTTCAATACTTTCCATGCTTTGATTTGTAAAAACTTAACCCCATATTTCTCTTTAAATTGAACCTTAGCCTTTTCTTCAATATCAACATCACTGCACCTACTTCCCCATGTCTTTTTCTCCTGATTATAGCAAGAGTTGAACCACTTCACTTATTTCTGTAGTGCGTAATAATGTGACTTCAATTTATCAGGAGACCTACTTATCATATCTCCTGAACGGTTAGCGTTGTATACCTCGGCGATTCGAATCCATATTTGCTCTGACTTTTGATCATTTCCGATAATAGTGTCTATGCTGATATCGAGCCAACATCTCGCGAGAAGAGCATTTTCATCAAAAGAATAAAGATTCCTTTTAGTAGCCAGAGCGTTTGGTTGATCTTCGGCTTCCCCAAAGTCTGCAGCGAGATTTACCCACTCCACTCCTGTTGGAGAGAATTGAGACGAGAAAGATGAATGCTGAGAGTTCGGAGATGCAGAGTCTATGTCTCTGTCTGTATTCGATATATTTGTGCCAATTGGCGGACGAAATCCGTATCGAGAATGAGGAGACATATAAGGATTTGGATACATGTAAAATGGTGCTCCATAGGAATTAAAAGAATTGTATTGTGGGAGACTACCTTCTGGAAAATTTGAAAAATTAGCTGGAAAATTTTGGGGTGAATGATTATTCGGAAAATTTCCTGAAAGATTTGTTGGAAAATTTAAATTTTGGGGATAGAAGTTGGCACATGGACGAAAATTCACATTTGGAGGGAGTGGATTTTCTCCGAAATTTGAAGAGTTGAACCCAAAATGCATCCACGGATCTCTATCCATTTTTTTTGGTGTTTGAATAAGAAGATATATGTTTGAGTTATAAAATATAAGATTGAGATGGAGATGGAGATGGAGAATAGAAGATAATGTAAGAAAAAATGGAGTGAAAGATATATTTATAGTGAGAATTTATTATAAAAATTAAAAAAATTAAAAAAATATTAACAGTTACATTGTAACGGGTATAAAATAACGTTAATATTTGTGATTGACCAATTGTATTGAATTGTGTCTTTAAAATTGTTAAAAAAAAAAGAAAGCTGAATTTAAAACAGGGCTGCCAACTTTTAAAACAAGGATGCCAACTTTTATTATAGTGAGGATTTAATAAAAAAAATTATAACGGTTGGGAATTGCACAGCGGGGCCCCCTCTTTCTCTGCTTTTACATGCGCATGTCATACACGCGCTATGTTGTTGGGGTGTGTCAACCACTCTCTTCTTTCCCACTCTCTCTCATTTCCTAAAAACCTAGGTAGTGATTTCAATACCTCTGAAAAAACCTTCAACACCTCCCATTAATAAAAACCTTTGCCCAAGGTTTTTAACTTCTGCCATATCACTAAAAACCTCCCCATTGAGGGAGGCCTTAGTAGATTAAAGACTAGTATGGATCCGTGTATTACACGAGTTTTAAAGTTACAATTTAAAAAAATATAATTCTAGTTTAATATAATTATTTATTCAACAATTTTAAAAATACAATTCAAGTTTAATATAACTAACTATTCAAATATAATCTAATATAATTTAAATTGAAAAGTAAAATTCAATTTATATACTCTCAAATGTGAATTTGCTTTCGTTGGTAAAATCTTAATTTCTTGTTAAATTAATTTACTAAAAAATTAATAAAATATTAATTTGATTTTTCAAATTTTGTTATATAATTTAATTAATTATAAAATTTTAAAATATGTTAATTTAATCATTAAAGAAAAAAATTTATAATAAAGTTAAATTTAATATAAATCAAATCGATAAAATAAAAATTTTTAAAAACAAAATTAGTTTAAAAAATTATAATGTTAACTGTTAGGCTAATTTTGTGCACTACAATTAAATCCCCAAGTGTAGGAATGTCAATTGCAGAGGAAAGTACCCCAGTTAAAATTATATCATTTCCACTGAGATAACTAACTATTTATTTATTTTATATTACTCTTTAGCCAGAACTATTGTAACCAATTTCCAAGTGTTTGAATTGAATTAATATCTAAAGTTTTGAAATAATAAATAACAAAATAAATAAAAGCA
The DNA here is from genome assembly GCA_023678885.1 of Pogostemon cablin. Taxonomy (NCBI): domain Eukaryota; kingdom Viridiplantae; phylum Streptophyta; class Magnoliopsida; order Lamiales; family Lamiaceae; genus Pogostemon; species Pogostemon cablin. The sequence goes on along the minus strand of CM042997.1, from coordinate 19,525,870 downwards.
AGGAATATTCAAGATTGAATCAAGAGAGAAGTAACTGCTCTAAGGTTTCAGGTGTAGTGCAATTGATTTGGTCTCCTAGACGTCCTATTGTTCATTCATGCTATTTTAATGGAAATACATCACAAGATGACGCATGAACAGTTTTGAACCTCCTTCCTAGATACTAATAAGGCAAACTTAATAAACCTCTGCATGACCAGTTCGACTAACATATATTCTCTGAAAGTACTACTCAAACTTATTCTCTTCCTACTTGATTTCTTAATTACATTGTTCCACTAAGAATATCAAGTATCTTATTTACCAGCCCTTAGGATTATCGTGTTCACGAGCAAACTACTATAATCCCTAGCAAATAGACAATATTAAGTACGTATGCACACAAGCTAACACAACATACCAAGTATTACACGCAACATCAATAACATGCTATGAAGATGTTACACATGTTTAACATAATCTGAATAAATCGAAAAAACAAGAATCAAGAATAGCATAAATTCACAATATTTGTCGAGGGTTCCAAATCAACTACCCTAACCTTCAACCCTTATAACTGTAAAAGGTTTCTAGCCCTGAGGTCACAAACAATTCTCATGGCTAACAAATTCATAATAAAATCAACAAAAGAAGAAATTAAGAAAAGAATATGAAACCCTAGTACGTGGTTTATATTCTCCCTCCATCTCTCCGATTGGATTGCTCTCTCAACCGCACTGGAATCCTCCTCTGGACCGATGGAATGGATGGGTAGATGAAATCTGATGTGTGTGGGTGGATGGATGGGTGATGCGTGATTTCACGATGTGTTTCTGTTGTGAATGATCAGTCCACACCTCTCCAGGTGTTCTGATCCTTTATATACCTTGGGCCACGAAAACTGACTTGACTGGGCTCTTTTCCATGTTCTCACGCACAAGAGATTAAAAATCCCGATTTTTGGCCCAAACTTATGCAACACGAGTTGGAATGCCCAACTCGAGTTGCCAACACGACCCGTGTTGCATTGAGCTGCAACTCGTCTACCTTAACATGAGTCGTGTTGTCAATCTGTGCACTCGTCTGTCAAGTTGTGTCGCAATGCTCTGAAATTGGATCTCCTCCGAACCCCAATAAGAGTCGTGTTAAGAGTTGTGTAATGACTTGCCAACTCATGTTGGCTCTCTGGATAATTTTCGACGCTGCTCTGCCTCACACGACTTATCAAATGACTTTCTTCAGACGCAACACGACTCGTGTTGCAAGTCGTGTTGCACATCATAAGTCGTGTTGGCTCTCTGATCATTTCTGACTTCCTACGACATTCAACACGACTCGAGTTGCCAAGTCGTGCTGACCCACACAACTCGAGTAAGTCCCTTTTCCACTGGTTTCTTGCTCGTCTTCAGTTCTGCTTCATTTCTACCCTGTTTTAACCTTCAAAACTCAACAAAACCCATTAGTAGCACTATAATTATGTAAAATATGTAAACTATGCAATCCCACACGAATATATGATATCATTCTAACAAAAATAGTATATTATGAGATCGAAAAGACGTAGATTTCCACTCTCATCAACCCCAAACAACCATGTTGTTCGTCCTCGAACAACGTATTCACAACATAAGAGAGATGAGAGTTGAAATCCTACAGCAAATATGGGATCACACACATCCAAACCAACATAATATACTCAAATGCTAAAATTCTATCAATCGAAACATGCACGTCAAATCAGTCATTTCCCATTTCAGAATGCTCATCATCCACTCTCACGGATAGTATTACACTCATTGCTCAAGTGTGAGCTTTACACCCTTATGGCTAAAATATATACACTCAAATCAATTCACATGCACACATAGCCATAAGCTTGACAATTATCTAGACTCTCCACTAACTTAAAAGACTTAACGATGGGATCACAAAGAACTTGCTTAGGGTTGTAACGTTGTCTCTCTGGTCAAGGGTAGGTACATATGGGATAAGTGATTTGATCACTAATAGAGAAACAAATGTAGAGATATTTTAACACATATACTTGACAAATCAATCTTCTTTTCTTTTTTTTTCTTTCCATTTCTTTTCATAACTTCAGTTCTCCCTTAACTACAAGATCAACGTCTTCTTTTCATTTCTTTCTCTTCTTTGTAAATAGGGTACCAGTTTCAGGCATTACCCCCCCCCCCTCTTTGCAAATTTAACCATCCTTCATCTTCAATCACTGTTCACCAATGTTTATCTTTCCAAATTTCTTTTCACAACACCAATCTTACTCCTTTAATGCTCTACTAGGATAGGTATTTAAAGGCTTTTAAAGGAATAAGTGGCTATCTCTATAGGCTTCCAAGGAATAAGGCTTAAAGGCTCAAACGGATAACTATGGATAATATTACCAGGTAGGATAAAACTTTCGCTGGTGACTCAATAAAGAACAATATGGCCTAAGTTCATTTTTCATCATCTAATCAATCATCTAGCCTCGAGTAGATTAAAAGTCAAGTTCTAGAATACATGCATGTAAACGATGCCCTCAAGAAACAAACCAATTATGTATAATTTTCATGATTAGAAGAAGCTCAAATCTCACATGGGTATAATAAAATAATGAGCATTCCTACATAGGCTTATGAACCAATTTTAATACATGCATCAATCTTAAGTATTTCAACATCCAAATACATCTCTAGCTGGATAACAATCATAACAAAATATCACTACACCACATTATCAATTAATCACAAATTCAATTCAATCAAGTGCTTAGGAAAATTAATCAATCATCCTCAAGAACTAAAAATATAACCACTGATACTAGGATTAATACTCAACAAACTCAAACAAACGACAAACACCTGGACTATCACAAAAAATTGGCATCTCAATATCATCAAATGAATCGAAAATACTAAAAAATCGCAAAAAATTAATCATCCAAGCTCACAACACAATGAAGCAATTTTACTTTGGTATAGCAAGACACAAGCATATATGTAACCCCCCAAACTTAGCTCAAACAAAGTGAGAGCATAAGTTTGCAAAGAAGTATATACTATAGTCGAGCAACACCTAATAAAATCCCTACATCGACACAGACTCAATAAAGCAAATAAAACGAGAGGGTCGGCCCCCAACAAGCACTCATGTTTAATGCTGGAGAGTTACGACGGATACCTCTTTCTAACTACTGACTCGGAGTACAGTCCTCTCACATTCATACCTTCAAGTACATCTTTTCTCTATCATTGTCAACTCCAGCCACCTCACCTTTCCTTGTCACAGAAACAGGAACCTGCGTATCAAAACAAGGATCAAACAAGTTAGAATGTTCAACACCAATATAAGAAGAAAAATTCGGAGGTAAGTCCGGAGGCTTCAAATATGGATCTTCCATGTTTCCTGCCACCAAAACATTACCAAACATAACATCAGTGTTTGTAATAGGAAAAGTAAGAGATCCGCTTATTTTGTCGATCTCCTCTACTACTTCAACTCTCTTCTCCTCATACTTAACCTCCTTGGCCGCAGGCTTCATTGCCTCTTCAACTATACCCTTCCTATTATGATTCACCATGTCAACAGTGGTTCTCCTTCTCCGTTCATCCCTGACATCACCTAATGCAAGTAACTTCTCAAGGTAGTCAATACATGCATCGTTAGATAATCTCTCAAACTCTGTATCAGACAGGGTGAAGTCTTCCGCTACTTCCACAACATTGCATTGCTGCTGATCTGTGGTTCATTTCATCTCCTTATGCAACGAGAAAATAATTTCTTTATCATTGACCCTAAGCCTCAACTCTCCTTTAAATAAATCTATCTGAGCTCTTCCAGTAGCAAGAAATAGACGCTCTAAGATAAAAGGCGCGCCACCCTTTTCATCCTCCATATCAAGTGCTAGAAAGTCCACAGGAAAAGTCAAATCCGACACCTTCACCAGAACATCTTCAATAACTCCCTCGGGGTATGTCAAAGATCTATCTGCTAACTGTAAGGCCACAGTTGAAGGTTTCAACTCCCCCAAACCAAGCTTCTTGAACACTAATAAAGACATTAAATTTATGATGGCTCATAGATCACACAATGCTCATCTAGATGGTCCTTTTCCTATCTCGCAAGGAATTATGAAACTGCCTGGATCCTTCAATTTTTCTTGTAGCTTTCTCTGGATAATAGAGCAACAGTTTTCAGTCAAATTCACTGTCTCCACACTGTTCAGCTTTCTCTTCCTCGAGATGAGTTATTTGATGAACCTAGCATAATGTGGCATCTGATCCAAGGTCTCTGAAAAGGGAATAGTGATTTGGACATTCTTCATAACCTTAGCAAACTTTCTGAACTTCTCATCAAGGCTCTTCGACAATTGTCTTTGAGGAAACAGAAGTGGTACCTTTTTTTTTGAAAGTCCCAAACTGTCTTTCTCGAATACCTCTTCCATTTCTCTCAACCTTCTTGCTCACTGCCATTTTTTATCTGCAATAGCTTGATCGGATTGGTTCACTACAGAATTTGGACATGCAGGGAACCCCGGAGGTGAGTTTGTATCTAGCTGGGGTTAAACTACACCCTGAGGCTCTGCTTGTTCCACAGGAACGATGCTTGGCTCGATTTGGTCACCCCCAATCCTGGCTCAGCTTGATCAGGTGCCGAGCTAGTCGCCGAGTGACCTTGCTCTTCTTCTGTTCTTTTCTGAATCAATTCTGTGACGTCCTGCATCAGTTCTGCACCTTTACACTACTTCCCGAACCTCAAAGTGATCGCATTTACACTCTCCTTCGGGTTGATTTCTGTATATGAAGGAAACTTCCCTTTCTGAAATCTTGGCTGTTGTTGATTCACTGTGGCGGATATCTGGCCCATGGTATATGACAAATTATGTAACTGCTTGTTCACTTCCTCATTCTGTTTTGTCATGTTTGAGTCCATGAATAATATGCAGTTATTGATCTTGTTGATGTCAGCATCATTCTTCTGCATGTATTTTGCCAACACATCATCAATACTGGCCTTTCCTTCTTCGGTCTTAGCTCCATGATCAAAATTAGGAGGATACAGAACTGCATTATTTGGATTTGAATAAGCAAAGTTCTCATGCTTCTTCTGATTCTGCCATCCTCCTTGATTGCTAGGACTTTGATGAGCGTTTTCTCAACACACAATTAATCCCCAAGTATGAAGGATATCAATTGTAGTTTCGAAGGTGACCAAGTTAAATATCGAATCCACAGGACGGTTAAATATCAATTTAATTACGTTCTAGTAAATTATGACTATTTTGGGAATTAATATAGTTGGTTTATAAACTAAGTAATAATTAAAATAGCTAATAAATAACAAGAACAAGTAAATATTAGTTGTGATCAAATAAGATAATAGGTAGTTCGTTATGTCATCCAGTTTCCTTCGTTAATTCGTACTTTCGTGTGTCGATGTCCGACTCTGCCTTGTGATTTATGGACGCATCGCTAGACCATGCGAATCTTTTCTATAGACACAAATAGATAAGCTTTTGACACGTGTGAGTATCCTCAGAGCAAGACGTATACTTTACCTCCCTTTCTAGGTACTATCATAATCAATTATTTCCCGTGCACTTAGTACTCTAACCCGATTTGATCTCCCTTTTTAGGTACTATAAAGTTATACTCTTTATCCTACTTGTTAACCCGAATTCAATTCAATTAACGAATATTCATATAAGACAGTTCTAATAAGACTTCGGAATCCCTTCACTTAGAATTATAACGATAAACCCTGCTCATTAGTGAACGCACTCAACCAATAACCATGTTATGCATTCAAACTCTACACAACGATTATTGATGCACAAAACAACTATGAGTATGGATTAAAAACGTGCAATCTTATATAAACTAAACCACAAGTAGTATTGTACGAAGTATACACACGAAATACAAATTAACTCATGATACCTTCATAACCTTAGAACTACCGAAGTGGCTCTAGCCCATGATTGATCTAGGAACAATCATGGTTAGATGGACCGATCTTACTTGAATCTCCAGCTACACCTCTGTCACCACCCTCCGGATAGATCACCAATCTCTTCTCTTGTCTCCTCTTATGATTCTCGCATCGTCGTCGTGATTGGTCCTCTTTCTTGACTGCATGAGCCTCCTTTTATACTTGTAATCACGTCTCTAGGGCTTGCAATGGGATTTTCAAGTGATCCCATGCATTTTGGCCTCGAAAATCTGGATAAGGTAAGTTCCCGTACGTAGGTTCGACCTTGTCAAACAGGTCGAACCACTGGCCACAGGTCGAATCACAAGTCGAACCCTGCTTCTGGACACATTCTGCACTTGGTTCGACCTCTTGTACAGGTCGAACCACTCCCTCACAGGTCGAACCCAGGTCGAACCACGCTACTGGACAATTTTCTCTCCTGGTTCGACCAACTATCTGGTCGAACCCTCCTTGTCGTGGTCGAACCTATCTTCTCGTGAACTGGTTCGACCATGGTTCGACCTGATCAAACAGGTCGAACCCCTTGAGTCGTGGTCGAACCCTCCTTCTGCTATTTCGCAATGCTGGTTCGACCTGTAAGAGAGGTCGAACCCTCCTCCAACCAGGTCGAACCCTACTCTTTCCTTGGCGGTTCGCTTGGTTTCGACTTCGTCTCTTCGATTCTTGGCACTTCCACTCCATTTTTGCTATGAAAACCACTTAAATAGCTCCACTAACACCTGATTCATGCTAATTCACAATATATATAGGTTTTCCACCTATTTCCACCTCAAAACTCTCCAAAACTAGCACAAAACATGCTGCTAAACTTGTGAATTTACACACTCATCAAACCCCCAAACTTACATGTTGCTCGTCCCTAGGCAACCAAATAAACCACAGGAGTCGTGTATAATTCACCAAGACCAAGTACAACACTTATCACACATGCAACTTCATTCAATCAAACAAGTATTAATTGCTTCATATATATCACTCATGCAAAACCAATCCAATCACACACCATTCGGAGTACTAAGTAATTTCGCTCACAAGATAAGTATTTATTCTCTTTCACTCAAGTGCGTGAGGCACTATATAGGTTAATATAAACACTCATATCAATCAATATTCACGCGTAACCATAAGCTTGGCAAAGGTCTCAAAAATCAACTTATAATCAACTCTTCACTAGGATCACAAAGGACTTGTTTTTGGGTTGTAATGTTGGCTCTTTGGAAAAAGGTAGGAAAATATGGACTTAGTGACTTAAGACACTAGTAGAGAGTTACCTTGGAGGTTCTCGAATTTTTCTTCTTACAGCAAGTTCTCCTCCAATGTCGTCTCTTGAACTTGTAAAATTCCTGAATTTTCCTTCTTTTCATGGCATCAACATCATCTTTTCAAACAGTTCGGGTACCGGTTTCAGGCACTACCCTTCTCATATATATATAGGCCATCAGCTGATAAGCTTCACATATCAAGTATAAACAATAGGGGTACCAGTTTCGGGCACTACCCCTAAACAAGATTTAACCATATTCTTTTTATCCAACCATATTCTATCTTCCTTTTCTTCTTGCAACACTTGTTCACCTCCACTCTCTCTACCAATGAATAGGTTAATCAAGCTCATGTAAAGGCTTATAAGGTTATTCACTTCGGCTACCAAAGAAAAAGCTTTAACGGCTCAACAGGGCATCCAAAGGTTAATAAGATCATTAGGAAAGATAAATTTGGCTAAGTAACTTAATCACGAAATAATGGCCTAAGATCATGTCCTACAATTTATGAACCATAAGTCTCACACAAGACTCCAAGCCAAGTTCTAGAATACGTTCATATGAATGATCCTCTCAAGAATAAAATAATCATGATCAAGCATGATTAAAAAGCTCAAATCCTCACATAGGTAATCCTAGTACTCCTCATAGCACATAATTAAGATCAATTCCACAAGAACTCAATATACTTATCAACTAAACATGCTTTCATCAATAGAAATTAACACATGAACATATGAATGCACAAAATCAATAAGCTTATACCTAATCAATCATACAAGATATCACTTATACATTCCACTCACGCATGAATCACACCCAAACCTATAAAGATAAAAGGAAAAATAATGGAATCAAGATGAATCGGAGGAAACAAAAGAAAACCTGAAAAACTACTCCTCCGGAGCATCATCATCCTCATCATCATCATCCTCATCATCAAGCCTCCACTCCACAATCCGGTGTAAATCACCAATGTGCCTATCCAAGTAATCAACTCGATCACCCAACCTACCAACTTTCTCATTCAAGGCCGTATACCTCTCATTCAGCGTAGCATAGTTGGCATTGGCGAGTGCGAGCTGTCAGTTTATCTCCTGTTGCTAGCAATGATCGCGACCAGCTACTCATGAATAAGGCGGAGCTGCTCCCGTGTATCATTCGGGACAGCCCGCTACTGACGCGGTGCTGGCTCATGCCGAGGTGCGTCGTGCTGCTCCTCTTCCGGAATCTCCATCTCTGGCTGCTCATCTACCCAATGCTCGACCTCGGGCTGCTGTGGCCACTGTAATGGCTGGTGCGATGGCGGATAGTACTCTCCCTATTCCACAATTTGCTGTAGCTCCTCCAACCTACCTTCGGCACACAACCTAGCCACGACTCTCCAATCCCCATTGGTCTTCACAGTCACGGACAGAGCAGTGTGCCCTAGGGAATTCATCAACAAGTTCCTCGCCTCCCGGACAATGGTCATGTTGTTCATGTCAAAGGGAAACATAAAGTCGAATGGCTTTGGTCCTCTCGTGAAGAACCAATCACCATCTCTAAAGTGTGCAAATTCTCCCTTTACACATTTGAGCATCACCAAGTCAGGCTCTCCTCTAACAGGTGTAATGCCGGTAAAGTCCATGTTGTAGTGCTCAGCTACAATCGTCAGCAACCCTCCAATGTTCACCTTCTGAAATTCAATGGTCTTGAATCGATGCAGCTGCGCGATGAAATATGCTCCCACATTGAACTTCACCCCATTCATCATACACCATAGGGCATAAAGCTCTCTTTAGACACACAGCCACCCTCCGAACGAGCAAATAGTGTGTTTCCGAGCACTTGATCCATATATTTCAACACTGGATTCTTGATCAAGGTCGCACGAGCTTGCCTAATCTTATAGTCTCTGATCTCCCCGGTTATCTCCCTCCAAAACATATTAGCGTTGAAGTGTCCATTCTCCACTCGAGAAATCTCTAGAGGCATCTGAAAAAGCTGATTAAAATCCTCAGTCGTGCATCTCCTTCGGACTCCTCCTAACTGAAATGAGCACTGATATGGGTAGCCAAGTGGTTCCTTATCCATCTCAAATTAACAAACTACCTCCGCTGTAACATGGAAGTAAGTCGGCTTCTTCAACTCTATAAATCTGTGGATCCCCACTCGATCGAACAACATCGTCATATCATCCCGAATGCTCATAAGTCTCATGGCCTCATCATCTTGGTATCTTGTCCGAGCTATCTTGTCTGAGACTTCTTCCCACTTTTCTTTAATGTCATCCCAATTTTGCATTTGAATTTTAAAGTTTTTGGGTAACCGATCTTGTAACCTCAGCTTCCTAGTCACTGTGTCCACATTCGAAGGCCTGTATTGCCTCTTCTTCGATCTTGCTTCATCTGCCTTACCTTTCCCTTTACTTGATCCTTGTCCCTTTCCTGAAAACAACTATTTCAACACAACCAACAAAACAAGAACACAAGTATTTGACTAGCATATCCTATACTCTACTCAAGACTTCAAGCATCCATGCTCAATCAACCAAACTATCATCTCAACATCACTTGCTCATTCATCATGCTCAAAACATCATCAATCACACTACCTTTAATCTTCAAATTATAAACAACAAGCATGCATCAACCAATTCAAGCCATTCAACAAGAATTTCAACAATTGAACTTCATGAACAACTCAAACTATCAACAATTCAAACCTAATTAACATGCTCATTCATCTAGATGCATCATATCCTTGATCAATCCACATAAAACTCAAGTTCTATCCATAATCAAGCAATCTCAAACCAAGAAACATGAATTCATATGAATCAACTCAACAATATCAATTTTCACCATGAATTTCAACCAAAATCAACATCAATCAACTTACCCACAACACATTTCTTGCAATAAACTTCAATCCTAAGGTAATTGAGTTGAAAGAACGTACCTTTAGTCTTGCCCATGGTTAACAATCGATAATTTGCACACAACACTAAAAAATGCGACTGACCCTAATTCGCGACGAAAATCGCCCAAATCCGCACCCAATTCAAGAATTAAGTGTGTAATGTTGTGTGATTGGTGCAAAATCAAGTGTAATTGACGAATTTGTGCAAGGGTGTTAAGGTTCGGGGAAGGTTTGAGGTTTGGTGAAGAAGAAAAATGGTCGAACCCTCCTGAAAACACAACTTAAAATGCGTGCCTGACTGGGTTCGACCTCGGGTTCGACCTGTAGAACAGGTCGAACCTCGAGTGACGAGGTCGAACCTACCTTCTGGATAACTACTCATCGTGGTTCGACCTGGGTTCGACCTTCTGAACAAGTCGAACCATGAATGTCGTGGTCGAACCTATCACGTGAAAAATAGAGTAGTTTGAACGGACTGGTTCGACCTCAGGTTCGACCTTCTGATCAGGTCGAACCATAACGGCTCAGGTCGAACCACCATACTGTAAATTTTAAGTCACCGGGTTCGACCTTGGTTCGACCTGTCAGACAGGTCGAACCTAGAATGATCAGGTCGAACCACCTCACTGGATATTTTCTGCGTCGGTTTGACTTTCTCTGCTCGGTTTGACCACTTGGCACTGGTCGAACCTCTCCTGGCTTTGGTCGAACCACCCTTTAAAGCTTCCAAACTGAGTATTCTTTAATCCCTACACACTTCAAACTTCAATACGAATCATTATGTACCAGCTAGAGCACAACTTCATCCAAAATTTATTCCACAAAATATCATTCATGAGTAACTCCGTAAAAGAAAACACAACCAAAACTCACTAAACATTAGGCAAGTTGCAAAAAATCGTCACATCAAAATCGATTAAAATTTAAAATATGGCGCAAAAACCAACTCCCCTAACAAACATCACAAAGAAAAGATTATACTATAGTGGAAACTAAGTTTGCAAAGAGATGTAATTGCCGATAAGTAAGCACTTCAAATATAAAAATTCTTACTCACACGAAAGAAATAAGATATTAAAACGGGAGGGAAAGCCCCCAACAGGCACTCATGTTTAACGTCGGAGAGTCACGAAGGTACCAAATCAGATCAAGGTATCCACAAAGATGACACAAACATCATCCGGCGACCTATAGTGCTTCAAGCGATGTCCATTCGCCGCAAAAATGTCTCCATCCTTGTCAATGAGCTCAAAACTCCCCCTACCTAAGGCTCAATGAATCATGAACGGTCCCGTCCACTTTGATTTCAACTTGCCTGCAAAAAGTTTTAAACGAGAGTTAAAGAGTAATACCTCATCTCCTTGCTTGAACTCCTTATACGAGATCTTCGAATCATGCCACCTCTTAATCCTTTCCTTATAGATCTCTGAATTCTTATACGCACGACTCCGAAACTCATCCAAAAGATTGATATGAGTAATCCTTAACTCCTTCACATCCTTGAGAGTCAGTTCAAGCTTCGCAAAGCCCAAAATGCTTTGTGTTGAATCTCTACAGGTAAGTGGCACGGCTTCCTATAGACAATCTGATACGGTGACATATCTAACACCGTCTTGTACGCTGTTCGGAACCCCCACACGACATCATCGAGCTTCCAAGCCCAATCCTTTCTATTGGTTCCGACCACTTTCTCCAAAATCTGTTTGACTTGACGGTAAGAGACCTCCGCTTGCCCATTCGCTTAAGGATGATAGGGTGTAGTAACCTTATGCTTAACACCATACCCTTTAAGCACCTTCTCAAGAAATTTAGTTACGAAATGCGTACCTCCATCACTAACAAGTGCTCTAGGGACTCCAAAACGGGCAAAGATATGCTTCTTCAAGAAAGATATAACAGTTTTCGAATCATTCAAGCGAGTAGGATCGCTTCCACCCACTTAGAAACATAATCCACCACAAGTAGAATATAGAGAAATCCATTAGATGGGAAAAAAGGCCCCATAAAATCGATACCCCACACATAAAAAATCTCGACCACTATGCTTGGCTGAAGCGGCATCTTGTCTCTCCTACCGATGTTCCCCATGCGTTGACATCTATCGCAAGACGCCACATAGGTCTCACAATCCTTGAACAACGTAGGCTAATAAAGAGCGGACTGAAGTACCTTGGCTGCTGTCTTTTGAGCGCCGAAGTGCCCCCGTTAGGTTGTGCATGGCAAAACTCGAGAACACTCTCCATCTCCATCTCGGGCATACACCTACGGATGATAGAATCCGTGTAAATTTTGTATACAAACGGATCATACCATATGAAAGTCTCAACATCCCTGTGCAGCCACCACAGCAAGTTGATATCGGTTGAGATCCTTTGGAATTTCTCCCACAGCAATATAATTAACATAATCTGCATACTATGGATCAACTCCCTGTGCAGCCACCACACATGCTCGCTCAGCCCCTTCAACAAACACGGCCATGATCTTTTCATCCGGGAACATTTCCTCAATATACTCGAAAGAATTATCACAATGTTCCATAGTCTCCAATCTCGAAAGATGATCCGCTAGCACATTATCAGAACCTTTCTTATCCCGGATCTCCATGTCAAACTCTTGAAGTAGAAGAATCCACCTTATGATCCTAGGCTTCGTCTCCTTCTTTTCCATCAAGTACCGAATCGCTGAATGATCCGTGTATACAATAGTCTTCATGCCAACCAAATACTGACGAAACTTATCGAATGCGTACACAACAGCTAAAAACTCCTTTTCAGTCACCGTGTAATTCTTTTGTGCCACATCGAAAGTCTTACTCGCGTAGTAAATGGTGCAAAACTTCTTTTCCTTCAGCTGTCCAAGCACCACTCCAAGTGCTACATCACTTACATCACACATTAGTACAAACGGTTGAGTCCAATCCGGTGTGATCAAGATAGGCGCAGTAATTAGCGCCTCCTTCAAAACTTGAAAAGCTGTTAGACAATCATCATCAAACACAAAAAGAACATCCTTTTCAAGTAAGTGAGATAAGGGTTTAGAGTATTTTGAGAAGTCTTTTATAAATCTTCTGTAAAAATCGGCGTGTCCAAGGAAGGACCGCACTCCTCTTTCATTGGTCGGTGGTGGAAGCTTCTCAATCGCCACCACTTTAGCACGATCTACCTGCAACCCTTTAGTCGAGACATGATGCCCAAGAACAATCCCATCCTTCACCATGAAATGGCACTTCTCCCAATTCAAGACGAGATTAGTCACTTGGCATCTCTTCAAAACAGTAGCTAGGTTAGATAAACAAATATCAAAGGAGGAACCAAAAATAGAAAAATCATCCATGAACACCTCCATGATCTTTTCTATCAACCCATCGAATATTGCCATCATGCATCTCTGAAAAGTAGCAGGCGCATTACATAACCCAAATGGCATTTTTCGTAAAGCAAAGGTCCCGTAGGGGCAAGTAAAAGTGGTCTTTTCTTGATCCTCGTGGGCAATCATAATTTGGTTGTACCCCGAGTATCCATCCAAGAAACAATAAAACTCATACCCTGCAAGACGATCTAACATTTGATCCATGAAAGGAAGAGAAAAATGTTCCTTACACGTGTTTTCATTCAACTTCTATAATCAACACATGTACGCCATCTCGTAGGAATTCTTGTGGCTATCGCTTCTCCATCCTCAGCTTTTACTACAGTCATACCCCCCTTTTTAGCAACTACATGCAATGGACTCACATGGGGACTATCACTAATAGGATATATGATACCGGCATCCAACCACGTAAGGATTTGCTTCCTAATTACCTCTTGAATCGCGGGATTAACCCTCCGCTGATTCTGAACACTTGCCTTTGCCTCGTCTAACAATCTTATCCTATGCATGCAATACGAAGGACTAATTCCTTTCAAATCCTCAAGAGACAAACCAATCGCAGATTTATACTTCCTAAGAACATTCAATAACTCCTCAAGTTGATCATCATCAAGAGAAGAAGATACAATTACCGGATATTTATCATTGTCTCCAAGAAAGGCGTACTTCAAGTGTTCCGGCAAAGGTTTCAACTCCTCTTTCCTCACTTCCATCGGAGAGCTCTCGTTATCCAACGGCAAGTACTTCCTAGTCCACTTGATTTCTTCCACCTTAGTTCTTCCCGATTCAAACCTGTCATCACCCAAAGCAAGTAAATTTTCAAGAAAGTCAATACATACCTCGTTGGAGAGTCCGTAAAGCTCTGTAGTGGGATAAGTAAGAGATTCCATCAAACATGTTTCAAGAGGATCCTTTGACAGGATCAGAGACATGTCCTCTTTCACAATCTCTTCCACCACGTCAATACTATAACACTGCGACTCCATGGGCATCTTCATTGCTTTGTATAAGTTGAAAAGAACTTCTTCTTTGTCCATCCGCAATCTAAGCTCTCCTTTCTGAACATCAATCATAGCTCCAGCAGTAGCAAGGAAAGGTCTCCCCAAAATTAAAGGGATATTATCCTTGTCTTCTTCCACCTCTAGCACAAGAAAGTCCACAGGAAAGACTAGCTTCTCCACTTTGACGAGAACGTCTTCAATTATACCTTTTGGAAACGTCATCGACCTGTCCGCCAATTGGAGAACCACTATTGTAGGAGTAAGCTCCCCCAAACCAAGCCTCTGAAAGATGGACAAAGGCATCAAATTGATGCTCGCCCCTAGATCGCACAAAGCTCGCCGTGCCGACCCTTTTCCGAGTTCATATAGAATAGTGAAGCTCCCCGGATCCTTCATCTTTTTCGGCAGCTTCCTTTGGATGATTGAGCTGCCATTCTCAGATAAATTCACCGTTTTAATTCCGGTTAAGCTCCGCTTCTTCAACAATATGTCCTTTAGAAATCGGGCATAGTACGACATCTCCATGATTGCCTCTGAGAAAGGAATGCTCAAACTTATTCTGTTCATTATCTCTGAAAACTTCTTGAACTTCTCTTCCAATCCCTTCTTCACAAGCTTGTAAGGAAACGGCGGGGGTATCTTTGTTTTGGGAATCCCCCATTCATCACGATCAACCTTCTTCGCTTTCTCCTTTCCGGCTCTCAAACGCTTGGCTCTCTCCCACTTTTTCTCAGCATTATCTCAGTACTTTGTTCATTTCAAACCACTGGAGTAGCATCAACATCATCGAGAGTGTTCGGAGTAGAAACAGGCAATTTTTGGTGGGGTTCGACCAGGTTCGACTTAGTGAACAGGTCAAACCATGTACGTACTGGTCGAACCTTGCTTCTGGACAACGGCTCTCTTTTTGAATTTGAGGTTCGACCTGGGTTCGACCTGTGGAACAGGTCGAACCATGGGTAGCTAGGTCAAACCGGCCTACTGTACTCCTTCCGCCATCCGGTTCGACCAAGGTTCGACCTGTTTGATAGGTCGAACCATGACCGTCGTGGTCGAACCGTTGCTGTGACAAAACAGAGTGCTCCAAGTGGTGTGGTTCGTGATCGCTATTTTCTTTCACCCTCAAGTATAAGGGATCGATTGTAGTGCGCGTGACCAAGTGAAATATCGTTCCCACAAGATAGTTATAAATTTAACAAGTAATTCTATATGATAATTCCAATGTAAGACAAATCTGGGGGTTTTTGGAAAAGATAATTAATTAACTAATAAAAGCAAAATTAAATAATTAAACTAATTATGCAAATAAAATAAATCAAGTAGAGAATACGATTTGGAATTCAAGAATGGAGAATTGGTAATGCTCGGGCAAACAGTTTAACTATGCGACTAATTTATCTAGACCCAAATTAATTACATGCAGACGTTTATAAGAGGATCACTAAGCCTAGTTAAATCACCTTGATCGGGTAGGATCTAACACTTATAATGAGCTGAAAATCCTAAGATCAATAAGAAATTAACTCCCTCTCCCTCTATAGGTACTTCATGCTAAATTTCAATTAAGGCTAGAGCACTAGACTTCCCTTTCTAGGTACGCGATTGTTAACCCTTTTTGTCTCCTTATTAATTACCTAATAATGATGTTTTACCACGTAATTAATATTCCAAATTGATTGTCTAACACTCTTAGGTATTATAGGTCAATCCCCTAAGACTGTCACAGGAAACAACAATTATTATGCAGAAATTAAGAATCCTAATAACTATCAATCAGTGATACCGTCATAAACAATTAAAGGAATCAAAACTCAAAAACACGATAATATGAAGTCTCAAAATATCATCTTCAATAAGGAAATAAACAATCTGCAGAATAATCAATCCAAATCTAGGGCAAAATCAAATCACATAGTCAAAACTGTATTTAGCCCTAACATTACCAACAAAGAAGCTTAGCCCATGGATTTATGGGGAAAAATCACAAAGATGTAATAAACCCTATTCATTGTGCTAAAATAACAAAAATAAATAATTAAAAATAAAGAACCCTTTTGGAGGACTCCGTCTCTTTAATTTTTATCTCCGTCGAAATCTCCGTCTCCGGTGGGTAGATGATGGAAGGTGGGTGAGTGAAAAAGTGATGAACTGTGATTGAATTCTCCTCCTCCACTCGTGAGAGAAAGCCCCCTATTCCTTTTATCTGTTCGCGTGAGGTTTAAGCTGTAGTAATGGGCTTAATTCGGCAATGGGCCCTCAAAATTGGATTGGCTGCATGGGCTTTAAAAGCCTTATACTCCCACCACCACTAATTAATAGCTGGGCCCACAGGTTTGCATGATAAACTTGGCCTTATCATTAAAGTCAGCTAATAGCAATTTTGGATGCATGATATTAGTACACATGGCAGGAAGCTGGTGTCTTGGAGAGAAATCTCGAAAATCCCGCCTGCAGCCGCGCGACGTCACCGTTTTGATCATAACTTCTTCATCCGACCTCTGATTGAGGTGATTTTTGCGCCCATGCGCTTCTATCTTCCGTGGCTTTCCAACCATATATCACAAGACTGATTCGGACCTCCACACGATTCCAGAAAAATTATGGAAAGTGGTCCTCTGTTTTTGCACAAATTCACCTTTCACCCCAACTTTGCATTGTTATCCATTTTCCTATCAAAACACACCAAAATATCTCTCAAGCACCATTTAGTCAATAATAATTAGAAGTAATAATATTTGTGAAAATAATAGCAAATATACATTCAAAGAGGTATCAAATTAGACCCAAAAGTACATGAATTTCCACTCTCATCTAACCCCCCAAACTTAAGGTGTTGTTCGTCCTCGAACAACAAAACGACAAACCAAGATAATAACGATATGGAAAGTCATGTTCAAATGTAAGGATCGAACATCAATTAAGCCTTCAATTGTGTAATTAATCTTAACTTGGCTCACATAAATTCCAATTCAAAAGCATCAATTCATTCAAAATATACAAGTTAAGACTATTACTTCACCAATTCAAGTGCTCAATCCACCTATGCTCACAGGACATATATAGTGTAATTCTCACGCTCATGGTGTATAAAGTTTACACCGTTTAGGTTATACATAAGTGCTCTCAAATTCACTTCAAGTACATGCGTAACCATAAGCTTGCCTATTGTCTCAACACTCCTTTTACTTGTAGCTAGCAAATCATGAATCAAAAAGGGCTTTTTATTTGGCTGTAATGTAGGCTCTTTGGACACGGTAGGAAATTTATGGATAAGTGACTCAAACTAGGATCAATCAAGTGGCCATCTATCACGATCTTTCATTCTTCCTCATCACTTTCTTTTCAAGCACAACTCCTCCTCAACTCCAAATTATTCAATTCTTTCTTCAACCACAATAATGAGAGATCAATTTTCTTCTTTTCTTTCAGCATCACGGGTATGTAAACTCCCCCACAAATATTTTTTCTTTCTCTCCCTTTATTTTTTTCTTGAGGTACCAGTTTCGGGCACTACCTCTTTTCTTTCTTTTTCTCCGTTTTATTTTTCTTTTCAACTCCAAGATGTTCACATTTTTCTTCGAACCACTTCAACAATTACTTAATCGATCCAAGTAACACAAGGAAAAATCAAATACTAATTAAGCTCAAAGGGTTATTCAAATAATGGATTTTTCAAGGCTCAATGGGTTGACTAAGGATTTAATGAATTCAGGTAAAGTATAGGGAAAAGATGGGCTAAAAATCAAAGATGGCCTAATATCATTTTCATAATCCACTATACTATTCTCGAATATTCAAGGAGACTCAAGACAAGTTCTAGAATACACGCACAAGAACGATACGCTCAAGAAATAAAAATATCATGCGTCGATGTATCATGATTTAAAGGCTCAAATCTCACTTGGCTTTTTCATAGAATGAACGAGCACTATTCAAGGCTACGCATACATCATAAGAAGCACATCAAGAACTTCAAGTACTTAAGAATTAAAGCATGTTTCCCTTATTAATCATAATCAACATCTTAGCATAGGCATGAAAAATAACAACTCAAAGATCCCCATGAAAATCAGGTCATAGAAATTAAAGCTCATGCTCCTCACTCATAAGAATTTAAAATACAGAAATTTTAGAATAAGGAACGAAGTAACCTGATTTCAATCTTCTTCAAATTTTGCAAGTTCACTTCATCACCTTTAATACCTTCTCAATCATAAAAGCTCAACACAAACCATCATCATAGAAGAGATAAAAAAAATATCAAAAAGATGAAAATCAACGACAGAAAATCACGGGACACCCAAAAATAAATATAAAAAAAAACACACAAGACACCTGGATAGTTGCAAAAAAAATTCGAAAGATCGAATAAAATTAGAAAATTCTAAAAAAAATCAACTTCCAAGCACACAGACACTAAACAATGCAGAGTAAACATACCTCGGTGCGGATGGAACAAGGGAAGAACATCACACCCCCCAAACTTAGATGAAAACGTCAGTTGAATCTAAGTTTAAAAGGATGTTATTACCTTAAGTGTAAGTACGCACCTTGAGTATAATTCACCTAGCACAAGACAAACAAACAAACAAAATAATAAAACGGTGGGTTGCCTCCCACCAAGCGCTCTTGTTTAACGTCGAGGAGCTTGATGGAATGCAGTGTAAATCAAGTCAAGAGATCAACAAACAGAACCTCTACTTCACCGTGATGATGATAATGCTTTAAGCGATGCCCATTAACCGTGAAGAAAGCTCCATCGTTCTTCTTGAGTTCAACCATTCCACTTTCATAAACTCGACTAACCTCATATGGACCCATCCACTTTGATTTAAGCTTACTTGCAAAAAGCCTCAAACGAGAATTAAATAAGAGTACAAAATCTCCCACTTGAAAGTTCTTACGTCTAAGCTTTGCATCATGCCATCTCTTGGTCCTTTCTTTATAGATGCAGGAATTTTCATACGCCTTCTCTCTAAACTCCTCAAGTTCATTTAATTGTAGAAGGCGACTACTACCCGCTGCATCAAAATCCAGGTTGATTTTCTTCACCGCCCAAAAGGATTTGTGCTGAATTTCCACAGGAAGGTGGCAAGATTTTCCATACACCAATTGGAATGGTGACATGCCTAGAACGGTCTTATACGCAGTTCTGAATGCCCACAATGCATCATCAAGCTTACTAGCCCAATCCTTGCGGCTAGTACTCACAGTCTTCTCCAGAATCTGCTTGATTTGACGATTGGAAACTTCAGCTTGTCCATTCGTCTGCGGATGATAGGGTGTGGATACTCTATGTTTCACTCCATAAGATTTGAGAAGATTCTCCATTAGCTTATTGAGAAAATAAGTCCCCCAATCACTAATGAGAACTCTTGGCACTCCAAAATGTGAAAATATGTGCTTCATCAAGAACGCAATGACCGTTCTTGCATCACTCAACTTGGTTGGAATTGCTTCCACCCACTTTGAGACATAATCAACAGCAAGCAAGATATATAAAAATCCATTTGATGAAGGAAATGGACCCATAAAATCTATGCCCCACACATCAAAGAGCTCCACATCATACACATTCTTCAAGGGCATTTCATCTCTTTTTGATATGCCCCCCATCCGCTGGCATCTATCGCAATTCTCTACATAAAATCTACAGCACTTAAATAAAGAAGGCCAAGTAAAACCTAATTGAAGAACTCGTGCTGCAGTCTTTTCCGCTGCAAAGTGACCCCCATTTGGTCCATCATGGCACATACTCAAGACGCTCTCCCATTCTTCCTCAGGAATACACCGGCGTATGATGTTATCCGGACACAACTTGTAGAGAATTGGATCATCTCATATGTACTTCTTAACCTCAACAAAGAACTTCTTATAATGATACTCAGTCAGCTTGTAAGGCTTTATTTGACCTCCACTAGCCAAAAAGTTGACTATATCTGCATACCATGGTGCTGGAGGCTTCTTTACCATCTCTACTAACTCGAAGAAATCAACCACAAGTATGTCTTCATCAGGAAAGACCTTCTTAATGAATTCATACTTCTCATCACAATGATCCCGCGGCTCAAGTCTAGAGAGATGATCAGCTACCACATTCTCACTCCCCTTCTTATCTTTAATCTCAATATCAAACTCTTGGAGAAGTAAGATCCATCTGATTATTCTTGGCTTTGCATCCTTCTTTTCCATCAGATAGCGGATAGCCGAGTGATCCGTATACACCACTGTCTTCATGCCCACTAGATACGGGCGGAACTTATCAAAGGCATACACCACCACAAGAAACTCCTTCTCTGTTACTGTGTAATTCCTCTGAGCTGCATCAAAGGTCTTGCTGGCATAGTAAATAGGTCTGAATCTCTTTTCCCTAATCTGTCCAAGCACAACCCCCAATGCCATGTCACTAGCATCACACATCAATACAAAAGACTGCTTCCAATCCGGAGTGATCAGAATTGGAGCAGTTATCAAAGCCTCTTTAAGTACCTGAAAAGCATGTAAGCAAGTATCATCAAAGTCAAAAGGTACATCTTTCTCAAGCAAATGAGACAAGGGTTTAGAATATTTAGAGAAATCCTTGATAAATCTGTGGTAGAAACCCGCATGACCAAGGAAAGATCTAACCCCTTTCTCATTAATCGGTGGCGGAAGTTTCTCAATGGCTACCACCTTTGCTCGATCAACCTGCAGCCCCTTAGAAGACACATGATGCCCAAGTACTATACCTTCTCTTACCATGAAATGGCATTTCTCCCAATTCAGAACAAGGTTAGACTCTTGGCATCTCTCCAAAACAACAGTAAGGTTAATAAGACAAGAATCAAAAGAAGATCCAAAAACAGAAAAATCATCCATGAATACTTCCATAATTCTTTCAATCAAACCCTCAAAAATATACATCATGCATCTCTGAAAAGTAGCAGGAGCATTGCACAAACCAAAAGGAAGCTTTCTAAATGCAAAAGTACCATATGGGCAAGTAAAGGTAGTCTTATATTGATCCTCCGGTGCAATCATTATCTGATTGTAACCAGAGTACCCATCTAAGAAATAATAAAACTCATACCCCGCAAGCCTATCAAGCATCTGATCCATGAAAAGTAAAGGAAAATGGTCTTTGCGTGTGTTTTCATTTAGCTTCCTATAATCAACACAAACACGCCAACCTGTAGGTATCCTTGTAGCCAAAGTCTCTCCATTCTCAGATTGTACTATAGTCATACCCCCCTTCTTAGATACCACATGCAACGGACTCACATAAGGGCTATCACTAATAGCATAAATAATATCAGACTTCAACCATTTAAGTACCTCTTTCCTAACCACTTCTTGCATCGCAGGATTTAAACGCCTCTGATATTGCACAGAGGTTTTCTTTTCATCTTCTAACCTAATCCTATGCATGCAAACAGATGGACTTATACCTTTCAAATCTTCCAAAGACCATCCTATGGCGGACTTATGCTCCCTAAGGACTCTAAGCAGTTTATCAAGTTCAAGTTCAGTTAAGGCAGATGATACAATTACCGGATATGTTTGATTTTCTCCCAAAAAGGCATATGATAAATGATCCGGTAAAGGCTTCAATTCCACCTTCTTCTTCTCTTCAGCTTCAGGTTCCTCCTTCTCCAGTGGTAAGAATCGTGGTGTCTACTTTCCTCCTTCAATTTTGAACACCTCTCTTTTATCTTCCCTGCAAGCATTCAAAGCATTCAAATATCCATTAAATTCATCATCAAGAATATTACCTGAATAATCAGATAAAAAATCAGTTGCAAGAGTAGGAAAAGAAAGACTGTTGTTGATGCATGTCTCTAATGGATCCGTAGACAGAATCAATGGCAATTTTTCCTCAATGATCTCATCAACAACATCAATGAACTTGCAGTTTGCTTTTTCAGCTGGCCACTTCAATGCATTATCAAGAGAAAATACTACTTCATCATCTCCCACTCTGAGCCTCAACTTTCCATCTTCAACATCAATCAGAGCTCTAGCAGTGGCTAGGAATGGTCTCCCCAAAATCAGAGGCACATTGTTATCCTCTTCCATATCAAGCACCAAGAAATCAACCGGGAAGATGAACTTATCCACCTTCACAAGTACATCATCAATAACTCCTCTAGGGTACGTAAGAGACCTATCAGCTAGCTGCAATGTCACCGAAGTAGGTCTCACCTCCCCAAAACCAAGATTTTTGAATATATTTAGGGGCATCAGATTGATGCTCGCCCCCAAATCACACAAAGCTCTGCATGTGGCGTTCTTCCCAATCTGAACAGGAATAGTAAAACTACTCGGATCTTTTAGCTTGGCTGGCAACTTCCTCTGGATGATCGCACTACATTCCTCAGTTAAGTTCACTATTTCCTTATCCCCAATACTCCGCTTCTTGGACATGATTTCCTTAAGAAACTTTGCATAGTGAGGCATCTGCTCAATTGCTTCAGCAAAAGGAATGTTGATATGGATCTTCTTGAATATCTCTACAAATTTCTGAAATTTCTCATCAAGACCCTTTTTCAACTGCACCGTAGGAAAAGGAATGGGATACTTTGTTTTTGGAATACCCAAACTGTTTCTCTCTAATTCTTCCTTTTTATTCTTTTCTCTTTTAGCTTTTTCCCAATTCTTTTCAGTCACAACTGGATGATCAATATCACTTTGGAAACCAACTGTATCAGTATGGTGAGGAACATACTCAACTGGAGCCGAATTAGGATCATACGGCATATTGCTCGTTGCACGCACGACGTCGTGCGAACCACCGTACGTGGTGCACGGTTCGGGTGGCGTAGCACGGTTGCCGTCGTGCGAGAGCCTGGACGTGTCTTCAGTTTCGTGCGAGAAGTATGTTGGTGATGGTGCACGGCTGTCGTCGTGTGTCACACGGTTCTGGCTGGGCATCCACTCGGATGCGTGCGTGTATGTACGACTGTCCCTGTTAGTTTCCCCAGACCAATTTTCTCTGTATTCTGTATCCGGCAGCCTAGGCCCTTCATACTATTTACCACTTCTCAAAGTAATAGCATGACACTGATGCTCTCTCGGATTCAACTCAGTCTGTGCAGGAAATTTTCCTTGCTGTTGCAACTTACCAACCGCAGCATTCAACTGACTGATAGCAAGATCTGTTTCTTTTTGCTTCTTCTCTGCTTCCTTGTACCTTGCTTCAGCCGTTTCTTTGTTTGTGGCCATCATCTTGAGCATCAAATCAAGCTTATCATCCATTGATGGTTTCCCTTCGGTAGGTTTCTGAGCTGGCTCAAATCCCGGAGGTGGTGCAACTGCACTGTTAGGATTAGAATAAGACAAATTTTCACTCCTTCTCTGGTTATTGAAGTTTGAATTTCCTTGGTTCCAACCCTGTTGATACTGACGATTGTTACCTTGGTCATTCCTCCCCCCAAACTGATTGTTCGGTCTGAAATTTTGTCTATTTCTATTATCTCTTCCTTGGAACATAGCATAATATGCCTCTTCAAATTCTTTCTCATCTCCAGCTTTAGTTATCTCCTCTCTGTTTCCTTTCGTGAGGCGATCCATCTTATTATTCAACTCATCGAGTCGATCATGGAGAGCTGACACTTCACTATTTCCGGCTTGTATCTCAATCTTTGCCACTTTGTCAAAAGAAACCTCTCCATCTGCTCTTTCTGCTGGCCAATCATAAGTGTTTGCAGCCATCTCCTCAAATATCTCTTCAGCTACCTCTGCAGACTGCTTAAATATAGATCCACCCGCTGTCCGTCTACCAACACTCTTGAGTCTCTTCTTAAGCCTTGATAGAAGAAGCCTAAGTAAGTATACTTTGAAAATCCATGTTTGGGACAGCTCCGCAACAACTCTTTAAACCTCTCCCATGCCTCGTAGAAACTCTCCAAGGATCCTTGTTTGAATTGTGTAATCCTTTTCTTTATCAAGAAACTCTTGGATGGAGGAAAGTATTTATTCAGAAACCTGTCTGCCAATTGTTCCCAATCAGTACAACATCCTTGAGGAAGGTTGTTGTACCACTCCTTGGCTTTTCCCGTAAGTGAGAATGGGAAAAGCCGCATCCTGATAGCATCCTCCAGAACATTCCTGTGCTTCTGCGTCCTTGCATACTCGTCAAACATCTGCAGATGCTCACTAGGATTCTCCAAAGGACTTCCACTAAATTGCTGTCTCTCCACCATCCGGATCAGTCCGAAAGGTAGCCCAAAATTCTCTGCGGTGATCGCAGGTCCATTCAACCCAGCATTCGTAGTGTGCTTCAGTTTGTATTGATCTCGCATAGGCGTCGGAGCTTGCTGATCATTAGCCATCTTCCTAGTCTCAGTATTTTCAACTAAATCAACTCCGTCAAATTTCTGTGAAAGCCTTTCAACTTCCTCCTCTTCTGACAAAAGAAAACTATCCGAATCCGAACTAGGAATAGGTGTAGTAGGTTGCTTTCTCTTCCTTCTGTTCTCTCTAACAAGTGCTTCAAGCTCTAGGTTTAATGGTACGATTGCTCATCCACTAGACCTAGTGATCATACACCTGCTCTCACTCAAAAGATCAGAATTGTTGGATCACAAATAAAATTAAATTAAATAAAGCAAGTAAAGTTTAACGTCCTACAAGAAAATAAATCACAATAGAATTAAATTTAAATCTATAAACTATCCCCGACAGCGGCGCCAAGAACTTGATCGCTATTTTCTTTCACCCTCAAGTATAAGGGATCGATTGTAGTGTGCGTGACCAAGTGAAATATCGTTCCCACAAGATAGTTATAAATTTAACAAGTAATTCTATATGATAATTCCAATGTAAGACAAATCTGGGGGTTTTTGGAAAAGATAATTAATTAACTAATAAAAGCAAAATTAAATAATTAAACTAATTATGCAAATAAAATAAATCACGCAGAGAATACGATTTGGAATTCAAGAATGGAGAATTGGTAATGCTCGGGCAAACAGTTTAACTATGCGACTAATTTATCTAGACCCAAATTAATTACCTGCAGACGTTTATAAGAGGATCACTAAGCCTAGTTAAATCACCTTGATCGGGTAGGATCTAACACTTATAATGAGCTGAAAATCCTAAGATCAATAAGAAATTAATTCCCTCTCCCTCTATAGGTACTTCATGCTAAATTCTAATTAATGCTAGAGCACTAGACTTCCCTTTCTAGGTACGCGATTGTTAACCCTTTTTGTCTCCTTATAATTACCTAATAATGATGTTTTACCACGTAATTAATATTCCAAATTGATTGTCTAACACTCTTAGGTATTATAGGTCAATCCCCTAAGACTGTCACAGGAAACAACAATTATTATGCTGAAATTAAGAATCCTAATAACTATCAATCAGTGATACCGTCATAAACAATTAAAGGAATCAAAACTCAAAAACACGATAATATGAAGTCTCAAAATATCATCTTCAATAAGGAAATAAATAATCTGCAGAATAATCAATCCAAATCTAGGGCAAAATCAAATCACATAGTCAAAACTGTATTTAGCCCTAACATTACCAACAAAGAAGCTTAGCCCATGGATTTATGGAGGAAAATCACAAGATGTAATAAACCCTAATCATTGTGCTAAAAAAACAAAAATAAATAATAAAAAATAAAGAACCCTTTTGGAGGACTCCGTCTCTTTAATCTTTATCTCCGTCGAAATCTCCGTCTCCGGTGGGTAGATAATGGAAGGTGGGTGAGTGAAAAAGTGATGAACTGTGATTGAATTCTCCTCCTCCACTCGCGAGAGAAAGCCCCCTGTTCCTTTTATCTATTCGCGTGAGGTTTAAGCTGTAGTAATGGGCTTAATTCGGCAATGGGCCCTCAAAATTGGATTGGCTGCATGGGCTTTAAAAGCCTTATACTCCCACCACCACTAATTAATAGCTGGGCCCACAGGTTTGCATGATAAACTTGGCCTTAGCATTAAAGTCAGCTAATAGCAATTTTGGATGCATGATATTAGTACACATGGCAGGAAGCTGGTGTCTTGGAGAGAAATCTCGAAAATCCCGCCTGCAGCCGCGCGACGTCACCGTTTTGATCATAACTTCTTCATCCGACCTCTGATTGAGGTGATTTTTGCGCCCATGTGCTTCTATCTTCCGTGGCTTTCCAACCATAAATCACAAGACTGATTCGGACCTCCACACGATTCCAGAAAAATTATGGAAAGTGGTCCTCTGTTTTTGCACAAATTCACCTTTCACCCCAACTTTGCATTGTTATCCATTTTCCTATCAAAACACACCAAAATACCTCTCAAGCACCATTTAGTCAATAATAATTAGAAGTAATAATATTTGTGAAAATAATAGCAAATATACATTCAAAGAGGTATCAAATTAGACCCAAAAGTACATGAATTTCCACTCTCATCAGTTCGACCTGTTGGATAGGTCGAACCAAGATTGGTTTGGTCGAACCGGTGTTCTGGAAAAATAGAGTGCTCCGAGTTGTGGTGTTCGACCATGGTTTGACTTGTGGGACAAGTCGAACCAACTACAGTTTGGTCGAACCGATGCTGCAGTCTCTCCTGATCGTGTCCAGTGTGTTGGTTCGACCTCCCCTGTATGGTTCGACCTTCAATGTTGGTCGAACCAGGGTCGAACCTGGCCCTACACATATCCAAATTTGATTCCGGCCTCATAGGTCCCTCGTACTGCGTTCCCGACCTTAATGTGATGGCGTTGCAGGACCTTGGATTCTCAATACTTTGAGATGGGAACTTCCCCTTCTCAAGAGTTTGAGTAAGCTTGTTAACACTTCCTGCCATCTCCCCCATCAGTAACGTAAGGTCCTTCACCTGCTTAGATATAACCTTATGGTTTGCATCGATTTTCTTTTCAAGTTTGGCCTCAAAGCGGTTTACTCTTTCATCATTCTTTGCCATATACCTGTTCACAGTATCCTCAAGACCCGGTTTCCCTTCTTCCACCTTAGCACCTGGATCAACACCCATCGGAGGTTGAATTGCATTATTCGGATTGCTCCATGAGTACTCCGGCCTCCTAGGCTGTTGATAACCACCCGGGGGACCACGATTATTAAAGTTTCCTCGATAGTTCCCTTGGTAGTTCTGGTTTCCTTGGTCTGGATACCTAGTCCCTTGAATACTCTGACCCATGGCGTAGTGTGCCTCTTCCAACTCCTCTTAGATTGGTCCCTCATTCTTTAACTCCTGCTGCATGATTGGTACGCGCTGAGATAATTCGCTGATTTACTTCTGTTGGGATTCAAGTAACTTGTTGATGTTGGACAAGCTAGAGACGATCTCATTCTCTCTACTTGTTTTAACCATTGCTTGTTCAACCTTAGCTACCTTACCAAGGACATAAGTACCTCTAACTCTATCAGTTAGCCAATCCCTCGAATTCATCGAAATATCTTCAAACAACTTTTCGGCCTCTACGGATGACTTTGTAAGCAATGCTCCATTAGAGGAAGCATTCAATAAAACTCGTGAATCACAGTCCAATCCATTGTAGAATATACTGATATATTGAGCTTTAGATAGCCCATGTTGAGGACACTTCCTAAGCATGTCCTTGAATCTATCCCATGCTTCATGAAATTTTTCTCCTCCACCCATAGCGAATTGGTTAATGTCTTGCTTCATCTTAAACATCTTTGAAGGTGGCATATACCTCTCCAAGAACCTTAACTTTAGTTGCTCCCAAGTGGTGCACTCAGCTGCGTTGATAGTGTCGTACCAATCTCTCGCCTTTTCAGTAAGCGAGAATTTGAACAAGAGGATCTTCCTAGCATCTTCATGTTCTCCTGCGTCTTTTTGAGTACTTGCATAGCCCAAGAACTTGTTCAGACGCTGCTGCGGATCCTCGAAAGACCCTCCTGAAAAGGAGTTCCTTTCTATCATGCTAATAAGAGCGGGATGAAGATCGAACGCTGAATTAGTTCCCCTTGCTCCTAGAAGCCCAAAATTTCCAGCCCCATTGTTTCTGAAAACCTCTCGGATGGCTAGATTATCTGGATTCGCTGCCATGTTGACTGTCCTTACTCCATAATTAACTTCAGTTGTAGCTTCAATCGTCTGTGAATTCTGCTCGTCAACTTCAACTCCAAAATTCAGAGCTTCAGTTAGATCAATAGTATTTGCCTTTCTCTTCTTCTTCTTCTTCTTCTTTCTTGACGATGCTCCGATTTCAGGATTGTAGGGTTCAAGTTCACCTTTCTTTGATCTCATAAGCATGCACCTAGAAAGAACTAGAATTAAAACAACAAAACAAGAAAAATAGCCTTAACAAACTAGAAATAACAAAAAGATATTTTAAGCCGTCCCCGGTAACGGCGCCAAAAACTTGATGAGCGTTTTCTCAACACACAATTAATCCCCAAGTATGAAGGATATCAATTGTATTTTCGAAGGTGACAAAGTTAAATATCGAATCCACGGGACGATTAAATATCAATTTAATTACGTTCTAGTAAATTATGACTATTTTGGGAATTAATATAGTTGGTTTATAAACTAAGTAATAATTAAAACAACTAATAAAAAACAAGAACAAGTAAATAGTAGTTGTGATCAAATAAGATAATAGGTAGTTCGTTAGGTCATCCAGTTTCCTTCGTTAATTCGTACTTTCATGTGTCGATGTCTGACTCTGCCTTGTGGTTTATGGACGCAACGCTAGACCATGCGAATCTATTCTATATATACAAATAGATAAGCTTTTGACACGTGTGAGTATCCTCAGAGCAAGACGTATACTTTACCTCCCTTTCTAGGTACTATCATAATCAATTATTTCCCGTGCACTTAGTACTCTAACCCGATTTGATCTCCCTTTTTAGGTACTATAAAGTTATACTCTTTATCCTACTTGTTAACCCGAATTCAATTCAATTAACGAATATTCATATAAGACAGTTCTAATAAGACTTCGGAATCCCTTCACTTAGAATTATAACGATAAACCCTGCTCATTAGTGAACGCACTCAACCAATAACCATGTTATGCATTCAGACTCTACACAATGATTATTGATGCACAAAACAACTATGAGAATGGATTAAAAACGTGCAATCTTATATAAACTAAACCACAAGTAGTGTTGTACGGAGTATACACACGAAATACAAATTAACTCATGAAACCTTCATAACCCTAGAACTACCGAAGTGGCTCTAGCCCATGATTGATCTAGGAACAATCATGGTTAGATGGACCGATCTTACTTGAATCTCCAGCTACACCTCTGTCACCACCCTCCGGATGGATCACCAATCTCTTCTCTTGTCTCCTCTTATGATTCTCGCGTCGTTGTCGTGATTGGTCCTCTTTATTGACTGCATGAGCCTCCTTTTATACTTGTAATCACGTCTCTAGGGCTTGGAATGGGCTTTTCAAGTGATCCCACGCGTTTTGGCCTCGAAAATCCAGATAAGGTAAGTTCTCGCACGTAGGTTCCACCTCGTCAAACAGGTCGAACCATTGGCCACAGGTCGAACCACAGGTCGAACCCTGCTTCTGGACACATTCTGCACTTGGTTCGACCTCTTGTACAGGTCGAACCACTCCCTCACAGGTCGAACCCAGGTCGAACCACGCTACTGGACAATTTCTGCTCCTGGTTCGACCAACTGTCTGGTCGAACCCCCCTCGTCGTGGTCGAACCCATCTTCTCGCGAACTGGTTCGACCATGGTTTGACCTGATCAAACAGGTCGAACCCCTTGAGTCGTGGTCGAACCCTCCTTCTGCTGTTTCGCAATGCTGGTTCGACCTGTAAGAGTGGTCGAACCCTCCTCCAACCAGGTCGAACCCTACTCTTTCCTTGGCGGTTAGCGTGGTTTCGACTTCGTCTCTTCGATTTTTGGCACATCCACTTCGTTTTTGCTATGAAAACCACTTAAATAGCTCCACTAACACCTGATTCATGCTAATTCACAATATATATAGGTTTTCCACCTATTTCCACCTCAAAACTCTCCAAAACTAGCACAAAACATGGTGCTAAACTTGTGAATTTACACACTCATCAGACTTCCCACTTGGTTATTCCTTTGGTTGGAATTCCCTTGGGGGTATCTATTTCCTTGCCAATTTTGAAGTGCTCTTGAACCCTAGAGACTCTGCCCTATAGCCCAATTTGCGTCCTTAACCCTATGAATATACATCACCACAAAATCACTTGCAGGCCCCTGGTTGCCTCCCCTATTTTTACCCGATATTAGAGTAACTAGGTGTTTGTTCATCTGTTCTAATTGAGAGACAACCTTATCATTCTTATCAGCTTCAGAAAACTTTCCTTCAATCTGAGCAACTCTTCCAAGTACATAACCTCCACGGACTCTTTCAGATGGCCAATCTCTAGAGTTCATAGAGATATCATCGAATAACTTCTCTACTATATTTGATGTTTTGCCAAAAATTGTTCCTCCAGCAGATGCATCAACTAATACTCTTGATTCATTGTCAAGGCCATTGTAAAAGACACTGATTAGCTGAGACTTTTTGAATCCATGCTGAGGGCATCTCCTCAACGCATCAGTAAATCTTTCCCAAGCCTCTCCAAATGATTCATCTCTTCTTTGCTTGAACTGATTGATTTCTTGCTTCAGTGCAAGAATCTTTCCTGGTGGCATAAAATGATAGATAAACAGCTGTTGCAACTTAGTCTAACTATAGCAACTGTCTGCTGTCAATTTGTCATACCATTCCCTTACCTTATCAACGAGAGAAAACTAAAAAAGCCTCATCTTTCATCTGTCATTAGTATTATCTTTGGCTTTTACTGTATCCATGTAGCTGTTGAAGCACTTCAAGTGTCCATAGGGTTCATAGAAAATGCCTCCGGCAAAATGATTTTTCTCCACCATATTTATCAGGGCTGGCCTTATGTCGTTCTCCTCATCAGCTTGAATGGCTCCAACTACGCCTGATCCTCCTAGGTTGGTGGACTTGAACGTCTCCCGAATGACAATGTCATCCTCATGTGTGACCCTTTCTCCCATTTTTGCTGCTTCTGATTCAACCTCTGATTCATCCTCTTTTGGGATAGCCTAATTTTCAATCTTCTCTTCTTCCTCCTCTACAACTACTTTAGGTTTCTGTGTGTCTGCTTTCTTCTATGAAATCAGTACCTTAACAGCCTTAGGAGGTGCTTTGATATTTTTCGCTGCTCCTTTCCTTTTTCTTGCAGACGCTTCAATTTTTGGATCAAATTTGAGATATTGAGTTCCCTTCTTTGACCTGGTGTACATGCAGCTTTAAGAAAATTCAAGGTGTAGACAATTAAATCTCAAAGCAATATTCTAATTAAATAAGTAATAAAAGTAAATAAATAATTAAAACTATTCCCGGCAGCACGGCGCCATAAATTTGTTAGGCTAATTTTGCGCACACCAATTAAATCCCCAAGTGTAGGGATGTCAATTGTAGAGGTAAGTACCCCAGTTAAAATTATTTCGTTCCCATTGAGACAGCTAATAATTTATTTATTTTATATTACTCTTTAAACAGAACTATTGTAACCAATTTCAAAGTGTTTGAATTGAATTAATATCTAAAATTTTGAAATAATAAATAACAAAATAAATAAAATCAAGGAATATTCAAGATTGAATCAAGAGAGAAGTAACAGCTCTAAGGTTTCAGGTGTAGTGCAATTGATTTGGCCTCCTAGATGTCCTATTGTTCATTCATGCTATTTTAATAGAAATGCATCACAAGATGATGCGTCAATAGTTTTGAACCTCTTTCTTAGATACTAATAAGGCAAACTTAATAAACCTCCGGATGGCAAGTTCGATTAACATATATTCTCTGAAAGTACTACTCAAACTTATTCACTTCCTACTTGATTTCCTAATTGCATTGTTCCACTAAAAATATCAAGTATCTTAACTACCAGCTCTTAGGATTATCGTGTTCACGGGCAAACTACTATAATCCATAGCAAACAGACAATATTAAGTACGTATGCACACAAGCTAACACAATATACCACGCATCACAGGCAACATCAATAGCATGCTATGAAGACGTTACAAATGTTTAACATAATCTAAATAAATAAAAAAAACAAGAATCAACAATAGCATAAATTCACAATATTTGTCGAGGATTCCAAATCAACTACCCTAACCTTCAATCCTTAGAACTATAAAAGGTTTCTAGCCATGAGGACACAAACAACCCTCATGGCTAACAAATTCATAATAAAATCAACAAAAGAAGAAATTAAGAAAAGAATACGAAACCCTAGTACGTGGTTTACGTTCTCCATCTGTCTCTCCGATTGGATTGCTCTCTCAACCACACTGGAATCCTCCTCTGGACCAATGTAATGGATGGGTAGATAAAATCTGATGTGTGTGGGTAGATGGATGGGTGATGCGTGATTTCACGATGTGTTTCTGTTGTGAATAATCAGTCCTCACCTCTCCAGGTGTTCTGATCCTTTATATACCTTGGGCCACGAAAACTGACTTGACTGGGCTCTTTTCCACGTTCTCACGCATAGGAAATTAAAAATCCTAATTTTTGCCCCAAAATTACGCAACACGAGTTGGAATGCCCAACTCAAGTTGCCAACACGACTCATGTTGCATTGAGCTGCAACTTGTGTACCCTAACACGAGTCATGTTGTCAATCTGTGCACTCGCCTGTCAAGTCATGTCGCAATGCTCTGAAATTGGATCTCCTCCGAACCCCAACACGAGTCGTGTTGCAAGTCGTGTAATGACTTGCCAACTTGTGTTGGCTCTCTGGATAAATTCCGACACTGCTCTGCCTCATACGATTTGTTTCAGATGCACACAACTCGTGTTGCTAGTCGTGTTGCACATCATAAGTCGTGTTGGCTCTCTGATCACTTCTGACTTCCTACGGTACTCAACACGACTCGAGTTGCCAAGTCATGCTTACCCACGCAACTCGAGTAAGTCCCTTTTCCACTCGTTTCTTGCTCATCTTCGATTCTGCTTCATTTCTACCATGTTTTAACCTTCAAAACTCAATAAAACCCATTAGTAGCACCATAATTATGTAAACTATGTAAACCACGCAATCCCACATGAATATATGGCCTCATTCTAACAAAAACAGTGTATTATGAGATCGAAAAACGTATATTCCACTCTCATCATCAACCGTGAAAAAAAATTAATAACGTAAAGAAATAAAATGATTAAAATACAATAAAAAATTAAAAGAAAACAAAATTAAAATAATTTTAAAAAAAAAATAATTAAAAGAAAGTTTGAAAAATATAAATGAATAACCATAAAATTTATCAATAGAAAATTAAATAATAATAATAATAATAATAATAATGGATACCTTTCTTCAGAACTTTAAAAGAACTCGAAGAAAACTTTTGTTCTTTACGTTAATGAATGAATAAAGAGTTTTTTTATACGTGTAGAATATATTATTTGTACAATAAATCAAATGAAAAAATTCAATAAAAAAGTTTAAATAAAAAACAAAAAATAATTAAAAGAGAATTTAAAAAATATAAAAGGAACAACAAAATAATCGATAAAAAAAAGGAAAATAACAAAAGAAGTTGAAAACTTTTTTTAGAAAGTGAAGATAGTTTTTCTTCATCTTAATAAATAATTTATGCGAACTAAATAATAAAGAGTCTTATTATATAAGTGGAGAGGGATTATTTTTTATTTTTTTATGTTTATTAATAAGATTTAATTTGATTTTTATTTGATCTAATCATATAAATATTTGAATCTTAAAAAATTTACAAATTTATCACTAAATATTAATTAGTAATTATTAAAATTAAAATTAATTCAGGTGACGACACATTATTAGAATTTAATTTTTTTTTTAAATTTAATCATGAAAAATTTAATAACGTTAAAAAATCTAAGATTAAAAATTACTAATAATAATAATAATCGAATTAAAACCAAAAAAATTAAGTAAATAGAAAAAATAATTTAAAGAGAAATCATAAAAAATATTTAATTAAAAAATATTAAAACTAACCAAGAAAAAAATTATTAACATAACAAAATAAATGATTAAAAAATTACATACTAATAAAAATTTAAAACAATATAACAGAATTCAAAAAAATAATACTCCCTCCGTCCCAACTTCAACTTTACACTTTCCGTTTTGGTCCGTCCCAAATTCAACTTCACACTTCCATAAAAGGAAAAAGCAACAAACCAATATCCCTCTAACATACTTTAATTTCAAATTTGCCATCACCTTTTTAACACACATAACATACTTTATCATTTATTTATTACCCAAAAATACCATACTACCCTCAAAAGTAAGTCAAAAAGTGATTTTTCTTAAACTCCGTATCTACAGTAAATGTAAACTTGAATTTGGGACGGAGGGAGTAATAAAAATAAAAGTTAATCAAAAGAGAATTTAAAAAATATAAAAAAAATGCAAAAATAAATAAAAAATATCACATCCATATTCAATCTTAAGTTAAACTTATTTATATATCATTAAATTTTAGACAAATTCTTGCGTGAGACCTCCATTTAGGTGAGACGGGTCTAAGACAGGTATACAGGTGCAATTTAATCAATTTTCATTAATAAATTAAGTTGTCTAATCCCTTAAAATTAGCTTGATTAGTTTAGATGTAGGAGAGAGAAAAGAGTATTTTTAAATTCAATACATCCCTCTATTCATCAAGGAGAGATAACAAATCTTCATAAATTCATTACATCCCTCCATCTATCGTCTGGAAGAAGAGAAAGAGTAATGCACAGTCTTCTCAAATTCCTAACATCCCTCCATTGAAGATTGAACGAAGAAATATAGAAATCGAAAGTCCACATTGATGCTTAGTAGTCTAAAGTCCGATTTTCAATCGGCGAATGGATCGTGGACGTTGATGTTTCGCTATGGTCATCGATATTGGTATGAATCTGGTGAACAAACATAGAATCTAGTTGGTCGTCCTTGTCCGGTGTTTCTCCGGCGAATTGTCTTCAATTTTGTTATAACATAAAGGAGAATCCATGAATATTGTTCTGTATTACGAGGTCGATGAAAATGTCATTGAAAGTGTGTTAATGCTTTCATTCTTATAATATATCGCGAATTAGTGTAAGGTTGTTATTTGCTTATTATTACATGTGAAATGTCATTATATGAGTTGAATGTTGTAGTATGTTAGGTTTATGTTATAATATGTCATTTGATCGCTATAGTATGTCATAGTTTGTTAGAGAGATATGAGTGTGAATTTACCATATGAATTTTATAGTATGTTATTTTTGTGTTAAAGTATGTTATTTGTTCGATATAGTATGTTTGCGTTTATTAGACATAAATGAATGTGATTTTTACATGTGAATGTTACAGTATGTTATTTTTATGTTATAGTATGTCTTTTCACATGAAAAGAACATATTATGAGACATATGTAATACACTTTTATATTAGAACATATTATAACACGAAAATGACGTACTATGAGACATATGAAATACACTTTTAGATAAGATATTACAACATAGATATAAAATATTATAACACGGGAACGACATACTACGACATTAATAAAATATTATTTCACGTAACATATAATAATACAAAAATTATATACTATAACGCGAATTTAGGTGGAGAGGGGAAAAATTTTCTAAATCTTATAGCACATATATGTATTTATCTATATTATTTTTTAATTAATAGTGATTTGATAATATCATATAAAATCTTAAAATAATATATGTATTTATCTACATTAAATTTTAATTAATAATTAAAATAATTGAAAATTTTAAGTTTAATTAAAATTTAAAATAATTGAGATTAATTCTGGTGACGACACCTCATCAAAATTAAACTCTCCTTTAGTATATTAAAGATATGTAACCCATGAACGGGATATCAATAGTATATATACTCCCTCCATCCTCCTCAAGATCCTTTTTTTTCCATTTTAAGTGTTCCATCCAAAAAGTTCTCTTTAATTTTTTATACATATGGACCCACACACCCACTGATACAATTAAAATATGGGCCCACACACAGATGGATATTTTATTTGCACGCAAAATTAATTCCCATATATTAAGGATATCAATTGCAGCTTAAGCAAGCAACCAATTTAAATATCGAACCCAAAGGACGGCGTATTATCAATTTAATTATTTACTAAATTAATTAAGACAAAGTGACAATAAGATTTAATGGATTATTATCTAATTATCTAAAATACTAAAAATTAAATAATTATTAAAATAAAATAAATACTAGAAGAATACGAATGTGACTCAAGAATGGAGAATAGGTAGCCCTAGGGTAATCCGATTTCACTCATTAATTTTCCTTTCGTGCATCAATGTCCTACTCTACCTTGTGGAATATGGATGCATCACTAAGCCATGCAAATCTACTCTATAGACACAAGTAAATATGCGTGTAACAGATGTGAATAACCTTGGAGCAAGAGATATAATCTCACCCTCCCTCTTTCTAGGTATTATCAGTATCAATTATTTCCCCATATCATTTGTACTCTAACCCGATATGATATCTCTTTATAGATATACTATAAAATAACCCTATTTATCCTGCTTATTAACCCGAATTCAATTCAATTAGTAAACATTTATATATGACAGTTCTAATGAAGCTTCAGAGTCCCCTCACTTAGAATCATAATATGGAATCCTGTTCAGCAGTGAACGCGCTCAATCAGAACTTAAGATATATATTCAGACTCTATATAAAAGTTGAAGATGCACAAAATGACCGTGAATATGAATTAAAAATGCATAATTATATATAAAATAAATTCACAAGTTGTGTTGTACGGAGTATACACACAAACGTTCAATTAATCTACAAAAATCTTCAAAACCCTAGATCTACCAAAAAGGCTCTAGCCCATGTTGTTGTAGGAAACATACAAGGGGTTGGATAGATCTTACCCATAGTCTGGAAAATTAGAAAATAGAAGAAAAGAATTAGGAAAACCCTTGGTGTAGAAGTCTCATTCCTTCTCTCTTCCGTCTCTTCAAATCCTCTTGGTTCTTCTTCTTGATTCCTCAAGCTAATCTTCATAGCCGTCTTCAAATCCTCTTGGTTATTGAAAAAAATAATTTTTCAAATCAGATTCTTCATACTATAGCTGAACAGGTGGATAACCTATCGGTGAAAATAGATTCAAAATCTTCTGATTCCAAATTTCCAAATAGCATTTCCACTACTCATTTCAATCCTAGAAGCCTTCCCACTAATATCGAGAAGAATTTGCAGCTCCCTGCTAGTTCCAGTCTCATTGACAAAATCTCAAAAAGACTTATTGAGACTTCATCTTCTCACAAAACCTCATCCTCTCATAATAATGAAATCTCCACTTCTCAGGTTACAAACATTATTAAAGCATATACTCCTCACATAGCCTCTACCTCTCATACTTCAAACATTAATTGTTTGAACAAAGCAAAAAAATTTCATCAAAAATCTCATCCGAATCAGAACCTGATAATAATGAGATTAATAAAATTCATTTCCAATCCGGAACAAAACTTTTTATAATAATAGATATTCTCCTCCAGATATTCTATTTGAAGAAAGGGCACATTTCAAAAACAATGCCAAATATGATGGTCATTCAATACATGAATGGAACATTGATGGCAAATCAGAATATGAAATTCTTAATACTCTTCAAGAAATGGGCATGGCTCGTATTGCTTATAAAGCCCAAGGATAAAAGGAAGAGAGCGCCACCGCTCTCATTGTCACTGGCTTCACTGGTCAGTTAAAAAAGTGGTGGGATAACTCCCTTACTCTCAACGACAAACAGAATATTCTTCAACATACCATTGAGGTTGAAGAACCTGATGGTACTATTATTTCAAAAAATGATGCTTGTGACATGTTGATACTCACTATTGGCATGTATTTCATTGGTAATCCTAAAGAAGAACTTGATTCAACACAGGTTGTATTATCTAATATCAGATGTCCTACTTTATCTGATTATAGATGGTACAAAGATATTTTCCTTGCTCATATTTTGAAAAGAAATGATTGCAACGCTTCTTTTTGGAAAGAAAGATTAATAGCTGGACTTCCTAAACTTTTCGGTGAAAGAATTCATCAAAAGCTTAAGGAAGCAACTGGTCAAAGTGACATTCCTTTCGAAACTATTACATATGGTCAATTATTTGCTTTCATTAAAAAATAAGGACTAGCTTTGTGTTCAGAATTGAAAATATAATCTAAATACGGATCTAAAAAGAATAGATACCGTAAGGAGATTGGTACATTCTGCGAAGCTTTTGGATTACAAAAGATTCAAGCTCCTTCCTCTAAATTCAAAAACAAAGCAAAGCATTTTCCTAAAAAACGCTATAAAAATGATTTCAAAGAAAAATTTTATAAAAACCCTAAATTTTCAAAAAGAAAGTCTTTTAAAAAGAATTTTGATAATTTTCAAATTACTTGTTTCAAATGTCACAGAAAAGGCCATAAAGCTGATGTCTTTCCTTTAAAAAAGAAGATTAATGAAGTTTTTCATGATGATGAAGTTTTAAGAGATAAGATTTCTGCTCTTTTAATTTCTGATGATAATTCTAAAAAATATTGCTCAAATGAATCTGATTCAAGTTCTGATTTAGAAGAAGTTTATACAACCTCAGAATCTGAAATAGACAAGTCCTCTTGTCAAGGATTCTGTCCATTAAACATAAATGTTATTTCAAAAGAGAAGACTGAACAAGAACTCTTGTTCGATCTCATCGACAAAGTTCCTGGTCTAGAAGAAAAACACAAATATCTTCTTAGATTAAGGA
This sequence comes from Pogostemon cablin, assembly GCA_023678885.1. NCBI lineage: Eukaryota > Viridiplantae > Streptophyta > Magnoliopsida > Lamiales > Lamiaceae > Pogostemon > Pogostemon cablin. The sequence goes on along the minus strand of CM042997.1, from coordinate 19,486,576 downwards.
ATATTATTCTTAATGATGACATTCCCAATAAAGACAAATCTCCTGCTATCATAAAACTGTTGGATTGTATACTAAAAGTCTAGCTTTAGTATGAACAATATTATAACAATATTTGAAATGAGAATCATATGATCAAATGATTGCATCTTATAATTCGTTTATATGCATGATTCAATAGTCCACTTACTTTATACTGTAGATAATATGTTGTGCGACAACACGCGGAAGATCATATTATCGGTTTCCTTATAAAGTATAAACAGATGCTCACAACTGAGATAGACGGGGACTCTCTATCGGTATGGTTGTAGTGTGGTTTGGTATTAGCTTGTCTTGGCTATAGAATCACATTAGTGCACTTGTGTGTATTGAGCAGGACCGCTTGAGATCGTTCGACTTATACTAATTTATAGAAGAACTTGATCTCTGTTATTATGAAAGTTCTTGCTCTTAATCCCTATACAATAACCTCGACACGTAGGGCAGTATGTATTTCTTTGATTTATCAATGGGTGAGATTTATAAGTATTAAATAATATACTCGGTGAGTTGGGAAGTAGTGTTGTCTCTATGGTATGCTGTTGATTGTAGAAGGAATTCATGTCCGTCATAGGTTGATGATGTCCCCTTGAGGAGCTCATAAGGTTTATCATGTAAATCTTGCAAGTGGATTAATTTCCGGCATGATAATAAGATTGAGTGGTACTACTCTCGGATGAGATATTAATTAATTTGAGTTGTCAGTAACTTAATTAATTAATGGATATTGTATATCTTAAACATGGGGAGACTATCGGGCTCATAATAAGAAGAAGCTCAGAACATAATTTTGGGATTGGACGGGTAGTGCAGTAATAATATTTTAGTGGACTATATTATTATTATTGGATTTAATTAAAAGCTTTGGGCTAAGCTTGGTTAATTAAATTCAATTGAGGCCCAGTCCAATTTCTTCTTCTGGTCCCTACTGTAGCCCAAGTATATAATCATCTCAGTTCCTGTTAAACCTAGGTCTATGCCTCATTAGACATACGGGAGACAACAGAGAACAGATTGAGAGAACTCTGGGAATTGTTGACCACCCAACACCAGAGTTGACTTTGGGACATTCGGTAGAAGATCAGAGGTGTTCATCACAGATCTTCATCTTCTACATCGACCTAGAAGTCAGGTAAATATTTTTTATGCTTCCGCTGATTGTTTACCTTTATCCCTAACGGATCACGTTTGAACCACACGATTCAATTGCCAACAATTGGTATCAGAGCGTTGGTTTCGTGGTGAAACATGATTAGTAAGGCTTGCGTATATGTGATTATTTGATTATGTGAGGTAATCAGGTGATAGTCGCTTGTTTTGATTAGGATTTGAATAATTTTATTATTTGTGATAATCCTATAATAATAATCGTTGCCACAAACCATGTGATAAGGGTTTGTATATGTCTGTATTATCCTTCCTACGTGCTTTGAACATCTTTCTGGGAGTACATTGATACCACCGACACACTACTGTACACTACGAAAGAAAGATTGATTGCGATGGGATAGAAGACGAGCAACATCGACCGGTGACTGGACGGTGGGAGGCAGCATACGGCGGCGAAGCTCTCAGGTGAGTTCACGGTGGCGAACGACACAGTGGGCCAGTGATCTGGGCGGCATCTGATGAAGCAGCCTTCCGAGCGCGTGATCTGCCACCGAGCGTGGTTTCAGGACGCTCTGGATGAGTTCTTTGTCCACGAGCGAGTCGGCAGTCGATTCCAGGCAGGTCACCAGCTGGTTCGAGCCTTCACCGATTCGAGTCGACAACATTCCTAGTCAAGTCAACGACGGTTTTCGGGTGGGTCACCTGATGATTCGATCGAGTCTGAAGGGGATCTGAGAGAGTCTGATCCAGATCAGATCGGCGACGCGCATCGGACGCCCGGGGAGGAAGATTGGGGCACCATCGTGGCTGGCGGTGCGAATCCGGTTGGGCCATCGGGAGTCTTCCGGGCATGATGGGATCGGCTGTGGGCGTGGACGCCGGCAGCAGCGGCGCCTGGTAGCGCCGGAGCTGGCGTGGTAGACGAGCGAAATGGAGATCCGGGCAAGTCAGCGGTGGGTTCCGAGCGGGTCTACTGTACGATTACCGTTTGGGTCGCGGCGCGTTTGATATGGGATCCAGGTGACTCCCTCGATAGCTTCGATCGAGTCCAGTGCAGTGGATTGCTGTTTCCCGGTGCGGTGGATTACTGTTTGCGGCTGTAGTTTTCGGGCTCGATACAGCGGCAGAATTCCGGTGTGCTTGCGGGAGTTTACAGCGCATGGTTTTCTAGTTGTCGATCGAGCAGGATGGCTACTTGGCGATGGCTGGCAGCACGCGGTCAGTGGGCAGACGTCTCGGTCCTGGCGGTTACTACTGGCGTGGCCACCTGCAGCAGCAGCGGCTGGTGGCGCCGATGCAGCTGCTTGTGTGTGTGGCGGCTAGAAAGGAGTAGGGCAGCCCTTATGTGTCCCTTTTAATGGGCTTTGCAGGACATGGGCTTGGGCTCCTTTTTATTTTTGGTTTGGGCTGCCCCTTTGGGCCCAATATTAATTGGAGTGCTTGTGTTGGGCTGCTGGGCCAATGGGCTGCTCAATTTTAATTTGGTTTTGGGCTGTTGGCCCAAATTTTATTAAAATGGTAATGGGCTGCTGGGCTATTTTTATTATTGCTGAATTTAATTAATTGTGGGATTGATGTTGGGCCAAGGTTAAATAATGGGCTAGACCTTAATGCAGAAATTGGCAGGGTAAATAGGCTTAATTATTTTATTAATGGGCTGCTCATTTTATGTTAATGATGTTTGGGTCAGCTGGGCCTATTTAATTGATCCAACATATTATGTAATTAATTAATGTTATGCAACTGATTAATTGATTTAATTATCAATTATTGTTGTATATGTAAAAGGCATGTTCTATGTGATTTATTTATTTAAATTGCTGTTAATAGAAGCATGTCTAAGTTGTATATTTTATTCAGTAATATTATATGCATATTAAAAACCCTCGGTATTAAATAACTAAGTGGGAGAGGGGATTGGTAATAAATTCCCGTGGCCTCCATTATTGGTTTGTAAGTGATGTGAGTAAACTTGCGCGTTGGCAATAGAGCCTTCCTCCCTAACGGATGAGTTTATTCACGGATCACTGGTACAGACTTCTTTAAATAATTATTATTTGTAATGTGTTGCATATGGACTTGCGCGTTGGCTATAGTGCCTTCCTCCCTAACGGATGAGCTTATATGCGGTTCACTGGTATAAACTTATATAATTGATGGTTATAGAAAGTTATCTGAGCGCGTGTGTACTTCTCCAACAGTAAGGCACATAAGCTTGGGCAGCGGACTTGGGATCAAATAATAGTGTACACTTAGATGTAAATAATTAGTATCCTCCCCAACGGAGTAACTGCTATTATTTGCATGGCTAAAGAGGAACCGACTATTAATTATTTTGTCATAAAGTTAGGTTGACAAATGAAATTAATGGGTAAAACTTTCTCTTGTAAATGTTCGGGTTTGTAAACGGCCACACTAACGTGGCTTGCAGACTCACGGTGCTTGAGATGTCAGTGAATTTTATTTTATATTGTTTTGAGGGAATCAATATAAAAGGATAAAATTCAAAGATTTGATCGGAATATTTATTTGTGATTCACTGAATTTCGAATGGTTTTATTTCACTAATTGTTAACTAAAAGAAATTATATTTACTAGTCCAAATTAATTGATTAGAAAAGAATCTTGGTTTTAAACTTTACGGCTTAAGAAAATACATGTGTGTTCTCTCAAAGGACGACTCATGATGCCTATTAAAGTCTCTAGTAAAGAGATGAGAGGTTCATAGAAATATGATGGTCTCATGTAACTCTTCGGATAATTGAGTAATTTAAAAGGCGGAAGGTCATGAAAGAATTTGATGAATGAATTGGAATAATGTGGAATAGAAGTTGAAGGGGAAATCTAAGTCAATTTATTTTCCATAATTGCCTAGATGTTTTGAGTAAGTTCCACCTGAACTACGAGAGGATGTATATGGTGGGAAACTTCTGACAAAACATGTGGCAAAGGAAAGCCATTTTCATCATAAAGTGAACAAACTTAATATCTTATTCACTAGTTGTTTAAATATGATTAGTGATGGCATCTACTGACACGAAGTGCATAGATACTGGAATCACTAAATATTTATCACTGAGTAAGGATAATATAGTTATGACATGGGTAAAACTACAAAGGTAATAGCTATTGCATTGGGAGTTGTTTATTTATCTCATGATAAGAATAAACGATTGATTATGAGAAATTCTCTTTATGTACGTTTCATAAAAAGAATTTGATTTCAGTTTCTATGCATTAACGGATGGATACTTCATTTCATTTAAATGACTTGGTCATAGTAATGAGGAATGAGGCTATAATTCGTTAAAGTACGTTGGTGGATAATATGTAAACTCTTGAATCATGTACATCCCACAGATGCAATAAATAGTAATTAAATAATGCATCTTCTAATATTAGTAAGAGAAAGGAACCTTAGGAAATGAACTAAACATACATTTGGCGTCTAAGACTAATTTATTTTACTTGAGTAGGATTCAAAAGTTGATAGCCGATGGACCGTTAGGTATATCTGAAGTGGAAACTATCAAACTTGCGAGTCTTGCTTGAAAGAAAAAATGATTAACTGCCTTTTCAAGGCTGTGGGGTGTAGAGCCAAAGATATATACGTTGGAAATAGTTCATTCTGATTCAAGCGAACCTAATAATATCCAGGCGAGAGGTGGTTATGAATATTCGAAGATTATTCTAGATACCAATATATTTATTTGATGCACTACTGATGAGTGTGTAAATTCACAAGTTTGGCGCTATGTTTTGTGCTAGTTTTGGAGAGTTTTAATGTGGAAATAGGTGAAAAACCTATATATATTGTGAATTAGCATGAATCAGGTGTTAGTGGAGCTATTTGAGTGTTTTCTTAGCAAAAACGGAGTGAAAGAGCCAAGAATCGAAGAGACGGAGTCGAAGCCACGCGAACCGCCCAAGAAGTAGGTGGGTTCGACCTTGCTGGAGGAGGGTTCGACCTCTCCAGCAAGTCGAACCAACGTTGCTGGACGTACAGAGATTGATTCGACCACGACTCGGCTGGTTCGACCTGGCCATCAGGTCGAACCATGGTCGAACCAATTTGTAAGAAGGAGGATTCGACCACGACGTTTGGGTTTGACTTGCCAGTTGGTCGAATCGGGAGCGGAAGTTGTCCAGTGCTGAGGTTCGACCTGGGGTTCGACCAAGGCCTGAGTGGTTCGAACTGTCCAGAAGGTCGAACCTGTGCAGAATTCTTCCAGTGCTGAGGTTCGACCTGGGGTTCGACCTGTGGCTAGGGGTTCGACCTGTTTGACGTGGTCGAACCTGTGTGCGAGAACTTACCTTATCCGGATTTTCGAGGCCGAAACGTGTGAGATCACTTAGAAAGCCCATTCCAAGCCCTAGAGACGTGATTACAAGTATAAAAGGAGGCTCATATAGAGAATAAAGAGAGTTTTTGATCGTCAATCATATGAGAGACAAGAGTAGAGGTGGTGATCCATCCGGAGGGCTGTGACAGAGGTTCGCTGAAGGTTCAAGTAAGAATGATCAATCTAACCATGATTGTTCCTAGATCAATCATGGGCTAGAACCACCTTGGTAGTTCTAGGGTTATGAAAGTTTCATGATGTAATTCGTGTTTCGTGTGTAAAACTCCGTACAACACTACCTGTGGTTTGTTTTATATAAGATTTCATATTTAATCTATACTCATAGTCGTTTTGTGCATCAATGATCGTTGTGTAGAGTCTGAATACATAACATGGTTATTGATTGAGTGCGTTCACTACTGAGCAGGGTTTATTGTTATAATTCTAAGTGAAGGGATTCCGAAGTATTATTAGAACTGTCTTATATGAATATTCATGAATTGAATTAAATTCGGGTTGATGAATAGGATGAAGAGTATAACTTTATAGTACCTAAAAAGGGAGATCAAATCGGGTTAGATTCTAGACGTAGAAGATAATTGATTATGATAGTACCTAGAAAGAGGGGTGAAGCATATCTCTTGCTCCGATGTTATTCACACGTGTCAAGCGCATATTTACTTGTGTCTATAGAGTAAACTTGCATGGTCTAGTGATGCGTCCACAAATCACAGGGCAGAGTCAGACACCATCACATGAAAATACGAATTGCTAGTGAAACTGGATGACCCGACGAACTACCTATCATTCTTATTGATCACAACTCACTTTTCTCTACTCTTGCTATTTCTTTTGTTATTTCGATTAGAAGTTATTATCCACTAAACCTTTACAATTACCAAACATAGTCTAAAATATACTAGAAGATAACAAAATCGATATTTATCCGTCCCGTGGGTTCGATATTATAACTTGGTCATCTTCGCGACTACAATTGATATCCTTATACTTGAGGATTAATTTGTGTGTTGAGAAAACCCCTATCAACTACATGTCTAAGTTCTTTGAATAATTCAAGAATTGTAAGGCTGGTACAGTGAAGCGTCATGGAAAATATATTAAGTCATTACGATTTAATCATGATGGCGAATACCTCTTGGGATAGTTAGGAGCTATTGATCAGAAGTTGAGATTAAATCTCAAGTTGATTACACCGGGCATGCCCCAACTGAATGGTGTGGTGGAAAGAAGGAATAAGTCTCTTATGGTAATGATTAGATAGATGATGAATTATTTGAAATAATTAAAATTCATTTTATGGATATGCCCTAGAAACAGTAATTCGTAAAACATTTGTCTATTTGTGGGACATCCTGGAAAAATGAAGGTTGATTTATTTAGTCCAAAAGATCGAAGGGTGACTGTTAACACAAACACCAGATTTTTGGAAAAGGACTATGTAATAAATCACAAGCCCATGTATAAGTTGTTCTAAAGGTAGTGAGAGAAAAACACAAAGTATTAGTACCAAGTGTACAAGAGGATATACCACAAGATAAACTGCAACGCGTGTCACGTCTGATACACAATTACATGTAATGCCTTGTCGTAGTGGGAGGGTTGTTCAACTACCCGTAAGATATATGTTTTGGGAGAGTCATGAGATTTGGTCCCTAGTAAACATGGTATTATCCCACGGATATGACATAGCACTACAAGATTAAAATGCGGAATTTTAGTAAGTTGCAATGTATGTTGAAATAGAATCTACGGATTCTAAATTAAGTCTAGAGCTTGAAAGATCACTAAAATGGTGTAAAAGCCATTGCAAGTGGTCATAGGAAATAAAAGAGGATCATACGGAAAGGTGAAAATCTTGGAAGCAAAGCTTGTTGCGAAAAGGTGTACTCAGAAAGAAATGGTTCGATTATGAGGAAACATGTTCGCTGGTAGCTATGCTTATATTGATCCAGATTCTTTTATTTATTGCTGCTATGAGGAACAACAAATAGATGTCAAGACAGCTTTCCTGATTGGAAGTCTTGAGGAAAACATCTATGTGAAGCAACCAGAGTGATTCATTGCAAAGTACAAATAGCATTTTGATAGTAAGCTTAAAAGTGTCCAGCGATGGACTAAAGCAAGTTTTGAGATCGTGAAGCATCTGTTTTGATTAAGTAATCCAGTGGCATGGATTTAAATCAATGAGCGGATAAGTCTTGTGTGTTGTATAGAGTAACAAAAACGTAGTGGTGTTTCTTATACTATACGTAGATAGTATCTTGCTCATTGGAGACAATGAAAGAGTATTATCGGGCGTATGGGTATGGTTAATAAAGCGGTAGAGATGAAGAACTTAAGAAAAGTAAAAATATATCTTTTTGATCACGGTAATACGGATCGCAAGAAAGGATGTTATGCTTATCTCAAGTTTCATAAAATGATACAGAACATACTCGTTTAGCATGTGTATTTATCTAAGTGAATGTGTCTTTGAGACACAAAAGGAAGATAAAGGAGATAAAAACGGTTCCTTATGCTTCGGCGAATAAGGAAGCTTAATCTAAGGAATGCTATGAACAAGGTTGGATATCTGTTTTGCTGAACGCATGAACAGTGGGTATCAACGTAACCTGGAACAAGAATGATGAACTGTGGTAAGACATTTATAAAGGGCCTGAGAAGGACTGGAAATTATGTGGACTTACTGGACAGATTCACTGCTTCTTGTGGATTACGTAGATTCAGATTTTTTAGTCAGATTGGACAGCAGTAAATTCACCTCAAAGGTTTTGTGTTTAATCTTAGGAAGTAGAGTCATAATGTGGAGGAGTGTTATATATAAATGTATTTCAGACTCCGGACTCCATCATGGAAAGATGATAAATTGTAGCCTATGAGGCAGCCAAAGTATCAATATGACTCTAGAGACTTCATGATGGACTTTGAAGTGCTTCTAAGTTTGCCCAATGTAATCACAATTTACATTGATGATATTGGTGCAGTTGGAAACTTGAAGAAATCACAAGTTCATAAGGCAATTAAATACATGGAGCGCAAGTACCACCTGTTACGAGAAATCGTATGATGAGGGGAAGGTTGTTGTCGCCTAGATTGCATCAGATGATGACCTAGTAAATCCATTTACGAGGACCTTAAGGCGAGAGCTTTTAATGGTCGTGTAATGGGAGTAGGAATCAGATGTATGGCAGAAGACATGACAACATAGTCTTTTAGTATAAGTGGGAGATTGTTGGATTGTATACTAAAAGTCTAGCTTTAGTATGAACAATGTTATAACAATATTTGAAATGAGAATCATATGATCAAATGATTGCATCTTATAATTCATTTATATGCATGATGCAATAGTCCACTTACTTTATACTGTAGATAATATGTTGTGCGACAACACGCGGAAGATCATATTATCAGTTTCCTTATAAAGTATAAATAGATGCTCACAACTGAGATAGACGGGGACTCTCTATCGGTATGGTTGTAGTGTGGTTTGGTATTAGCTTGTCTTGACTATAGAATCACATTAGTGCACTTGTGTGTATTGAGCAGGACCGCTTGAGATCGTTCGACTTATACTGATTTATAGAAGAACTTGATCTCTGTTATTATGGAAGTTCGTGTTCCTAATCCCTATACAATAACCTCGACACGTAGGGCAGTATGTATTTCTTTGATTCATCAGTGGGTGAGATTTATAAGTATTAAATCAATATACTCGGTGAGTTGGGAAGTAGTGATGTCTCTATGGTATGCTGTTGATTGTAGAAGGAATCCATGTCCGTCCTAGGTTGATGATGTCCCCTTGAGGAGCTCATAAGGTTTATCATGTAAATCTTGCAAGTGGATTAATTTCCGGCATGATAATAAGGTTGAGTGGTACTACTCTCGGATGAGATATTAATTAATTTGAGTTGTCAGTAACTTAATTAATTAATGGACATTGTATATCTTAAACATGGGGAGACTATCGGATTCATAATAAGAAAGAGCCCAGAACATAATTTTGGGATTGGACGGGTAGTGCAGTAATAATATTTTAGTGGACTATATTATTATTATTGGATTTAATTAAAAGCTTTGGGCTAAACTTGGTTAATTAAATTCAATTGAGGCCCAGTCCAATTTCTCCTCCTGGTCCTTACTGTAGCCCAAGTATATAAGTCATCTCAGTTCCTGTTAAACCTAGGTCTGTGCCTCATTAGATATACGGGAGACAACAGAGAGCAGATTGAGAGAACTCTGGGGATTGTTGACCACCCAACACTAGAGTTGACTTTGGGACATACGGTAGAAGATCAGAGGTGTTCATCACAGATCTTCATCCTCTACATCGACCCAGAAGTCAGATAAACATTTTTTATGCTTTCGCTGATTGTTTACCTATATCCCTAACGGATCACGTTTGAACCACACAATCCAATTGCCAACAAGAACCTTTTAGCATTTCAAAGCTTTTCAACAAGGCTCCTTCCTCCTCCTTAATCAAAACAGATATTAATATTAATAATCTTCAGCGAGAGATTAATACTCTAAAAGTTGAGATAAGCATTCTGCATAAGGAGATTGACGATCTTCATCTCAAAGATTTTGAATTAGAAACCAGATTATCTATTTTCAAAAATATTTCTGAAAAAGATATTCCTGAAAGCTCTTCAAAAAATCAAGTGATCGATGCTATTCCAGATACTTCAGATATTGAAGCTATCCAAAGTATCGAACATATAGCTTTTCAAAAATGGAATTCTATCATAACTTTGGTCATAAGCGATTTCAAGATCAATGTTTCTTGTCTTATAGATAGTGGAGCTGATCAAAATTGCATAAAAGAAGGTCTTATTCCTTCAATTTATTATGAAAAAACTAATGAAAGGCTTGTAGCTGCTAACGCTAATCCTCTTCATATTAAGTATAAACTTTCAAAAGCTTTTATTTGCAATGATGGTTATTGTTTCAACACACCTTTCATTCTTGTCAAAAATTTGAGCCAAGATATTATTTTAGAAAATTCTTTTTTAACTACTATTTATCCCTTCAAAGTTGATGGTACTGATATTACTACCAATATCATGGGAAAAGATATTCATTTCAAATTTCTTCATCCTATCAAAGATAGAGAAGTCTCCCTTCTTCAAAATTATTATATTTCTCAAATAAATATTATTAAGTCTAAAAAGTCTCATTTAAATTTCCTCAAAGAAGAAGTTTCTTATTTTCGTATTGAAGAAAATTTACTCAAAAAGGATATTCAAAACAAAATTTTAGATTTTGAAAATATCTTGAAAAAAGAAGTATGTTCTGACCTTCCCAATGCTTTCTGGGAAAGAAAGAAGCATATTGTTTCTCTACCTTATATTACTGGTTTCAATGAAAAGTCTATTATTACCAAAGCAAGACCTATTCAAATGAATCACGATCTTCTTAACATTTGTAAAGAAGAAATTAAATCCCTTCTTTCCAAAAAACTCATAAGACCCTCTAAGTCTCCTTGGAGTTGCCCGGCCTTCTATGTTAATAATCAAGCAGAGAAGGAAAGAAGAGTCCCCAGACTCGTCATTAATTATAAACCACTCAATGAGGTTCTCGAATGGATTAGATATCCTATTCCTAATAAAAGTGACATAATCAAAAGATTGCATAAAGCATTCATTTTTTCAAAATTTGATCTTAAGTCTGGCTTTTGGCAGATACAGATCAGAGAAGAAGACAAATACAAAATTGCTTTCACAGTTCCTTTTGGACATTACGAATGGAACGTAATGCCTTTTGGTCTAAAAAATGCTCCTTCTGAATTTCAAAATATTATGAATGATGTTTTCAATGATTATTCAAATTTCTCTATTGTTTACATAGATGATATTTTTGATTTTTTCTCAAAATATAGAACAGCATTTCAAACATCTCAAAACTTTTCTTTATATTTGCAAAAAGAATGGATTAGTTATTTCTGCTCCAAAGATAAAGCTTTTCCAAACAAAAGTTAGATTTTTGGGTTATGACATTTCAAAAGGTACCATAAAACCTATTTCAAGAGCTATATAATTTGCTGATAAATTTCCTAATTAGATTAAAGAAAAGAATCAATTACAAAGATTTTTAGGTTGTTTAAATTATGTTTCTGATTTCTTTCCTAAACTTAGAATTATTTGTCAACCTCTTTTTCAAAGATTAAAAAAGAGTCCTGACCCTTGGTCTGATATTCATACTAATATTGTTAAACAGATTAAAGTTCAGGTTAAGTCACTTCCTTGTTTAGGAATACCTAAACCTGAGGCATTCATGATAATTGAAACTGATGCTTCTGATAAAGGTTATGGATGTATCCTTAAACAAAGAATTCAAAATGATCATACATCTCATGCATTCATTGAACAACTTGTTCGTTTTCATTCTGGCATTTGGAATGATTCTCAAAAGAATTATTCTACTATTAAAAAAGAAATACTTTCAATTGTTTTATGCATTACCGAATTTCAAGATGATATTTTCAACAAAAAATTTCTTCTTATAATAGATTGCAAGTCAGCAAAAGAAGTTTTACTAAAGGATGTCAAAAATATTGTTTTAAAACAAAATTTTGCTAGATGGCAAGCTATACTTTCATGTTTTGATTTTGACATTGAATATATCAAAGGAGATAATAATTCATTACCTGATTTCCTAACCAGAGAATTTCTTCAAAATCCTGCAGAAAACCATGGTTTTGAGGCTAAGTTAGGCTTGGCGATCTATAGCTAAGCCTTGGGTCGTGTTGCAATGGAGTACCTTGTCCCACATCGGATATGCGCTGCAGATGCGAAGGCTTTATAGCCTAGGCAAACCTTATCCTTGATACCATGGTTTTGAGGCTAAGTTAAGCTTGGCGATCTATCGCTTCCGTCTGGTATCAGAGCCGGTGGTGGGTGGTCCCAGGGGCCAGTAGTGGCCTTGGGTCGTGTTGCAAGGGAGTACCTTGTCCCACATCGGATATGCGCTGTAGATGTGAAGGCTTTATAGCCTAGGCAAACCTTATCCTTGACACCATGGTTTTGAGGCCAAGTTAAGCTTGGCGATCTATTGTTTCCGTCTTGGAAGAAGAGAAAGAGTAATGCAAAGTCTTCTCAAATTCCTAACATCTCTCCATTGAAGATTGAACGAAGAAATATAGAAATCGGAAGTCCACATTGATGCTTAGTAGTCCAAAGTCCGATTTTCAATTGGCGAATGGATAGTGGACGTTGATGTTTCGCTATGGTCGTCGGTATTGGTATGAATCTGGTGAACAAACATAGAATCTAGTTGGTCGTCCTTGTCCAGTGTTTCTCCAGCGAATTGTCTTCAATTTTGTTATAACATAAAGGGGAATCCATGAATATTGTTCTGTATTACGAGGTCGATGAAAATGTTATTGAAAGTGTGTTAATGCTTTCATTCTTATAATATATCGCGAATTAGTGTAAGGTTGTTATTTGCTTGTTATTATATGTGAAATGTCATTATATGAGTTGAATGTTGTAGTATGTTAGGTTTATGTTATAATATGTCATTTGATTGCTATAGTATGTCATAGTTTGTTAGAGAGATATGAGTGTGAATTTACCATATGAATTTTATAGTATGTTATTTTTGTGTTAAAGTATGTTATTTGTTCGATATAGTATGTTTGAGTTTATTAGACATAAATGAATGTGATTTTTACATGTGAATGTTAAAATATGTTATTTTTATGTTATAGTATGTCTTTTCACATGAAAAGAACATACTATGAGACATATGTAATACACTTTTATATTATAACACGAAAATGACGTATTATGAGACATATGAAATACACATTTAGATAAGATATTACAACACAGATATAAAATATTATAACACGGGAACGACATACTACGACATTAATAAAATATTATTTCACGTAACATATAATAATACAAAAATTATATACTATAACGCGAAGTTAGGTGGAGAGGGGAAAAATTTTCTAAATCTTATAGTACATATATGTATTTATCTATATTATTTTTTAATTAATAGTGATTTGATAATATCATATATAAAATCTTAAAATAATATATGTATTTATCTACATTAAATTTTAATTAATAATTAAAATAATTGAAAATTTTAAGTTTAATTAAAATTTAAAATAATTGAGATTAATTCTGGTGACGACACCTCATCAAAATTAAACTCTCCTTTAGTATATTAAAGATATGTAACCCATGTACGGGATATCAATAGTATATATACTCCCTCCATCCTCCTCAAGATCCTTTTTTTTCCATTTTAAGTGTTCCATCCAAAAAGTTCTCTTTAATTTTTTATACATATGGACCCACACACCCACTGATACAATTAAAATATGGGCCCACACACAGATGGACATTTTCTTTGCACGCAAAATTAATCTCCAAATATTAAGGATATCAATTGTAGCTTAAGCAAGCGACCAATTTAAATATCGAACCCAAAGGACGGCGTATTATCAATTTAATTATTTATTAAATTAATTAAGACAAAGTGACAATAAGATTTAAAGGATTATTATCTAATTAACTAAAATACTAAAAATTAAATAATAATTAAAATAAAATAAATACTAGAAGAATACGAATGTGACTCAAGAATGGAGAATAGGTAGCCCTAGGGTAATCCGATTTCACTCATTAATTTTTCTTTCGTGCATCAATATCCGACTCTACCTTGTGGAATATGGATGCATCACTAAGCCATGCAAATCTACTCTATAGACACAAGTAAATATGCGTGTAACACATGTGAATAACCTTGGAGCAAGAGATATAATCTCACCCTCCCTCTTTCTAGGTATTATCAGTATCAATTATTTCCCCATAGGATTTGTACTCTAACCTGATATGATCTCTCTTTATAGATATACTATAAAATAACCCTATTTATCCTGCTTACTAACTCGAATTCAATTCAATTAGTAAACATTTATATATGACAATTCTAATGAAGCTTCAGAGTCCCCTCACTTAGAATCATAATATGGAATCATGTTCAGCAGTGAACGTGCTCAATCAGCAACCAAGATATATATTCAGACTCTATATAAAAGTTGAAGATGCACAAAATGACTGTGAATATGAATTAAAAATGCATAATTATATATAAAATAAATTAACAAGTCGTGTTGTACGGAGTATACACACAAACGTTCAATTAATCTATAAAAACCTTCAAAACCCTAGATCTACCAAAAAGGCTCTAGCCCATGTTGTTGTAGGAAACATACAAGGGGTTGGATAGATCTTACCCATAGTCTGGAAAATTAGAAAATAGAAGAAAAGAATTAAGAAAACCCTTGGTGTAGAAGTCTCATTCCTTCTCTCTCCCGTCTCTTCAAATCCTCTTGGTTCTTCTTCTTGATTCCTCAGGCTAATCTTCATAGCCGTCTTCAATTCCTCTTGGTTCTCCTTCTTGATGGATAAAGGAAATGATGGATGTGATGGTGTGGGGGTAATCCCCCTTATGGGGTGTGAGAAGGAAATGAAATAAGAAAAAAAATATATGAGTGAATCATGGAGGATTATGTGATAAGGAGATTAATTGTGCTCCAAGAAATAGGAAATATGTGCTAATTTTCGGAAATTCTCACCGGCAGCTGTGCGACTTCACGATTTTGAGCATAACTTCCTCGTCCGAACTCTGACTTGAATAATTCTTATGCTAAAACGATCCTCTCTTTCGTGGCTTTCCAACCATGTATCACACAATCAATTATGAGCTCCACACAAACACAGAAAAATTATGGAAGTTGAACGTGTATTTTTTAGCATTCCTCTAACTTTGCACTTTTAATCCTTTTTCCACCTAAAATACAATAAAAACACCTCAAATGCACCTTTTTCTCACATATACTGAATATAAGACACATATGCTAATATATGACAATAACTTCCATAAAAAAGGTGTTAAATTGGACACTAAAATACGCTTATTTTTGCCTTATCACACATCCACTAATATAACTATTCATTATATATTAAATAATAATACTTCATAATCCACGTGCAAAAAGAAAAATTACCTCTTTACATGGAACGGAGGGAGTATTTGATTTTGAAAATAAAACAAAGATTTTATGTGGGACTGTCTCACGGAATAAACAATAATAATAATAAGTGATTATAATTTTTTAATTAAAAAATAATACTCAATTTATAAAAAGTAATAATGATGTAGTAAATTATTTCATGAAAATTTTATATTTAAATGAAAAGTGACAACATTTTAGAAGAAAAGTGATAATATTTTAAAGTAATAACTATTTACGATGTAAAATATTCTCACCGTTAGTCGATTTCACACAAGGCTGCCAACAAATAAATCTAATAAAGAAATTATATATTTTAGCCATAAGTATATTTATTAAATTTTTTATACTCTTTTCATGTCTTAAAAACTGAATATTCATACTCCCTCCGTCCCATAAAAAACGTTTACGCATTTTCATTTTGGGCGTCTTATAAAAAGGTTTACATTTTACTTTTTAGTGAATGAGACCCACACAAAATATTTAAATATCTCCAAGGAGCCCATAACATAATATTAATACAACTACTCACTATAAATTAAAATATTATTTCTCTCATCTCAATACACATTAAAATACTATATTCCTTAATTCTCGTACAAAAGTAAACATAAACTTTTTTACATAATGGAAGGAGTATATTCTAATATACTAACAATTTTGAAACTTATCTTATCACTTAGATTATTACTATTACCTCCATCCGCTCCAAAGGGATTTATTTGCTTTTTGCACGTGAATTAAGGAGTATTATTATTTAATATGTAGTAGGTAGTTGTATTAGGCCTCCCCAATGGAGAAGTTTTTTGATGACTTGGCAGTTAAAAAAACCTCAAGTGAGAGATTTTTTCCAATGGGGGAAGGGTGGGGTTTTTTATTGGGTTTCATGCAAAAAATCTAGGTTTTTTGTTAAATGAGAGAATGAAGGAAAAAGAGAGTGGTTGTCACTATCCAATGGTTGGGCAAGTGTGGTTCACGCACACAATGGAAAATAATCTTGTGGCCACATCCAACTGGGTTGTTTCCAAGGCATTGATTTTTTTTATTCACAACATCACATACAATTCAAATTGAGGGTGGGGCGAAGGGAGAAAGTTGGCCATTGGAACAGCAGGTTTACGTTAGTTTATTTATTTATTTATTTAATTATTTTATTTATGAACGCAACACTACTCCATATCTCAAAAAATAAAATTATGACCGTATATATGACCGTTATATTACTGTTGTCAAATATTTTTTTTTAAAATTATCCCTATAAATATATCCTTCACTTCATTTTTATCCTATATTATATTTTATCATCACATCTCAAATTCAAATCTTATACATCAAATATTTCTTTTTCTCATCCTCCAAAAAAAATGGATAAAGATTCGTGGATGAATTTCGGATTCAATTCTTCAAACTCCGGTGAAAATTCAATGCCTCAAAATGTGAATTTTAGTCCATGTGCCAACTTCTATCCTCAAAATCCAAATTTTCCAACTAATCCTCCAACAAATTTTTCGAATAATTTTCCACCCCAATATTTTTTAACTAATCCTCCAATAAATTTTTCGAGTAATTTTTTCCACCCCAAAATTTTTCAACTACTTTTTCGAATTTTTCAAAAGGTAGTTTTCCTCAATTCAATTCTTTTAATTCATCTGGCGCACCATTTTTCATGTATCCAAATCCAGATATGTCTCCTCATCCTCAATACGGATATCGTCTGATAATTTCTACAAATTTATCAGATACAGACAGAGTCACTGCATCTCCAAACTCTCAGCGTTCGTCTTTCTCGTCTCAATTCTCTCCACCAGGATTGGAGTGGGTAAATCTCGCTGCTGACAATGAGGACACCGAAGATTCACCAATGGTTCCTAAAAAGAATTTTTATTCTTTTGATGAAAATGCTCTTCTCACGAAATATTGGCTCGATATCAGCACAGATCCCATTGTCGAAAATGATTAAAAGTCGGAACAAATGTGGATTCGGATCGTCGAGGCATACAACACTAACCGTTCAGGTGACATGATATTTAGGACTCTCGAAAAATTGAAATCACATTATTACGCTCTACAGAAATAGCTGAAATGGTTCAATTGTTGCTACAATCAAGAGAAAAAACCTGGGGAGTAGGTGCTGTGATGCTGATATTGAAGACAAAGCGAAGGTTCAATATAAAGTGAAGCATGGTTCCAATTTTTTACAAATCAAAGCTTAGAAAGTATTAAAAGAAAGTCCAAAGTTCTCCAATCCAGATGGTGTTGTTCGCGGTTCAAAAAAGGTAAAAGTCTCGGCGAGTGGAGAGTATATGGTATCTTCAAACACTGAATCAGAAGTTGGAGATGAAGGGGGTGAGGAGACCCTTCACCCAATGAAAAGAAATGCAGCAAGGCAAATTAGGAAGGGTAAAGGAAAAGAAACTGCATTGTTAGGAGAAAGTGATAGAGCTCTTGAGAAAAGGCTTAAGAACTTGGAAGAGCAGCTCAAGACAAAGAACGAAGGAATTACTAAGATTGCCCGAGCTAAAGATTATAAGATACACATGAAAGATACCTCAAACATAACAGAGGATCAACTACGTATCCATCTCCACGCTGTGGATCAAATCAAGAAAGAATGGGGTTGTAAATGTGAAGAATTAGTCATTGTATTTTTCAACATTGTAATGTTAGTTGATCGTTGTCATTTTCACCTAGATTTTAGAGTCTTTATATGTGATTTTCGAATGTTTTTATCCGTATTTGTGTAACTTTTGGTGGAGTTTTGTGTTAATTAGGAGAGATGTTTACAGAGTAATAAAAGTATGGAAATAAGCTTAAATGTATGTAAAACAGGTAAAAAAGGAAGCAAAATAGAATCGAGAGCTGAAATGAAGACGCTGGACCAGACTCGACCACGCTCGAGTCGAGCTATTCAGCTCGAGTCAAGCTGGGTGGTCGAGTTCTACACACGGGCCTATCTGAGGTGGCTGTGTGCGAGCATCAGAAAATGCTACACGCCCATGCTGAGACCGTGCACCGCACACGAGTTGAGCTCTGCAACTCGAGTCGAGTTGGGTAAAAAATCATGCACAGGTTTTGCACATGTTCTAGAAGATTCCAAGTGGTATAAATGCCCAAATTCAGCGTGATTTACGGGAGAGAGGCCATTTGGAGCAGTTACAAAGATAAAACACACAATTCACACCATCTTTTCACACACAATCTCTCCTCCACCCATTTTCCACCATTTTAATCAATCAAATCCACTTGATCTTCAAAAATCCATCCATCATTCTACCATTCCATCACTTTAAGAAGAGAAGATCATCAATTGTTGAAGAATTGAGCATGTTGGAAGAAAGGAAGGCCATCTTCTTAAAAGAGAGGCCGATCTATTTTTCACTTGTGATTTTTCTTCATATTTTAGCTCACATGGAGCAATTCATTGGATGTATTGATTTGAACATCATGTTTTGTGGCTAGTCCTATAGTAGGGCTAATCATATGATTGGTTGAGAAGAATGCTTGATATGTAGGATTTTAGATGTTGAATTGAGTTGATTTTGGACTTCCTTTTATGATGAATGATTCATGCTTAATTTCTCTACTTGTGTGATTAAATTCCTAGTTCAATATGTTAGGATGGCTATTCCAATGTCTTGTATTAGAATTTAATTGAATCATTTAGTTAAATGAACATGTATATTAGTGTGAGGGGAGGTAAGCCATACCCTTCTCATGCTTATAACACTTATAAGGGGACAGTTAAAAAATTGAGTGAAAAGAACCAAACTTATGATCATAGTACCTTAAGAGAATTGAGATTAAGCACAATCTTAGGGGATTTAGACTTGTCAAAGAGTCGAAAACGTAATCACCTTGGCCATAGGGGTTAGGGGAAAAAATGTGATTATATTTAGTCCATAATTAATGAAGTTCAATGTTAAAGGTCATGCATATCTAGCTAGTTTCTTAATCATGAGTATGATTAACCTTGCTCTCTTCTTAAAGACATTCTATCCACATTCCATTCATCTTGTTACTTGATCGATAATTGATACTCGTAGTTGTTCATTGATTTCTTTAGTCAATTGATTAGAGTAATCATTAGGATAAAACCAAACCTTCAATCTTATCATTCTTACAAAGCATAATCGATGACGAATCCGGATACAACCTTGAGTTTACTTTTTCTTGGGATGACATACTTATAAATTTTGTTACTTAGTCACACGTGTACAACAACGATAGAGTACTCTTACTCTAAAATCATTTTAATACCAAAAATGAGACTAAGAACAAGGCGCCGCTTACTGGGAAAATGTTAAAATCTTGGTTGTAACGAGTTTGAATTTGATTAGGTTTGATAAGAGTATTTCTTTTATTTATTTATTTGTTTACTTGTTTTGGTTATTTGGAGAACTAATTTGGAGATTCTTGTAGGTACATGCAAACGCGTTCAAGGTCTCAATCTATTGAACTTTTGAACTTGGAATTAGAAGCTAGCTTAAGATGACAAAGAAGATGAGTGTTAGAGCCTACGGAAGAAGTTATGGAAAACATAGTGGATAATGCTAATATGGTTGATGAAGAAGGACATATGAGGAATTTTCAACAAGGGGGTGATAATGTTCGAGGAGGTTATGTTAATCCGAAATTTATGCCACTAGCTTATGCTCAACAAATGCACTTGCAAAACCAACAATTGCAAGCTATTATTCAAAACTTGATGGCACAACAAGAAGTTAGAGATAACCAACAAGCTCCTCCGGTGGTGCATAATCAACCTAGAGGCCATGGATATAATGGAGTGGGGATGAATATCCGAGACCATTTTCAACCTCAATATGGGAATTATGCTATGGGACCACCATTGAATGTCAACAACTTTGAGATAAAGACGGGATTGATTAATATGGTGAAAGCGAATCAATTTGGACGTGGAACAATGGAGGATCCAAATGCTCACTTATCTCAATTCACGTTGTTAGATAATACGATTAAGATTGACGGAGTGAGTAACGATATTGTCAAGATGAAGCTCTTTTCCTTTTCATTATGGGATAGAGCTAAGGCTTGGTTTCATACTATACCTCCGGGATCTTATACCACATGGAGAGAGTTGACACAATGATTCTTGAGAAAATATTTTTCCCTTCAAAGATGTTGCATCTCAAAGGTCAAATCTTCCAGTTTAAGTAAATGCCTCTAGAGACTTTTTGTGAGGCTTGGGATCGTTTTAAAGAAATTCTATGGAGGTGTCCACAACACGGATTCCCCGAAGATCAACAAGTAGGATTTTTCTATGCCGGTTTGAATGGAAGTGAGAGGATGCTTGTTGATGCTTCGGAGGGGGGTTCGATTTTGGGGCAAATTTCGGAAAGAGCAATTGTCATATGCGAGGAGATAGCTTTGAATATGGGTCAATGGCCTATGGATAGAGTTGCGGGTATGCATGAAAGAGAGAGAATAGCTAACATGGAAGAAGTATGCTTGCAACAAATGAAAAAGGTGGAGGTGCCTAAGGAAAATTTAATCGACAAGGCAATCACGGAGATACTTAAGAGGATGAATGCTAATTTGCAAGTGTCTCCAAACTCTACACCTATGGTGAATCAACAAATGCTTCCGAATCCTCAACAAGGTGTGTCTTTATCTTTGATGAATCAACAAGTGTTTCCTAATACTCAACAAGGCATATCTATGCCTAATATGGTCGGCCAATCTTCTCAAAGTGGTCAAATGCCTATACCTATGCCTCAACAAGATATTTCTCCTAATTTTGGATGTCAAAATACATGGTACCCACCGGAAATGTCACTTGAGGAAGTTGCCTATATGCAAGGGAGGAACTTTCAAGGGAACAATGGTGGAGGTTTTGGTAATCATGGAGGAGGATATCAACAAAGGCAAGGAGGATGGGGACAAGATAATTTTCAAGGAAATTTTAATCAACCCACAGGTATAAGAATTTATCCTACGGGAATCAAGGGAATGCCCTTACTCTTCCATCGAGCACTAATCCGGGGGAGAAAGCTCCAAATGGTGAAGGAAAGCCTACAATGGAGGATCAAATGGTCAAGATGTTTGACTTTATGAAGCAAAGAGATAATGTGATTGATAACAGATTTAAAGTACTTGAAACTCAAATAAGTCAAATGGCAACCGAGCAAGGTGAAATGCATCGTAAGGGTAAGTTTTCCTCCACTACTGTTACTAATCCGAAGGAATAATGTTTGTATGTTACCATTTGTAATATGGAAAGTAAGGTGGAGAAAGGGTTGGTGGAAACAACAAACATTGTTTCGAAGGTTGAAGAAGTAGTTGTTGATGAAGTCGTGTCAAAAATGGAGGAGGAAATTACCGTTGATGATGATTTGTCTTTTGATGATGAAAGTAAGTGTGATGAAGAGGTGGTGTTGAAACAAGATCACGAAATTGTTAAAGTTGATGCTTCATCAAAGGTTGAGGACCCCCGTAAATTTGTTCTTACTTGTAAAATTGGAAATGGGGGATATTTTAATGCTATATGTGATCTTGGTTCAAGCATTAATGTGATGCCTTTGGAAATTTTTGAAAAACTTGGCATTGAGAGGTTAAAGAAAATGAATATGGAAATCGGAATAATGGATGGTTCAATGATAATGCCCCGTGGAGTTGTGGAGGATATGCTTGTGAAAATAAAGGATTTTGTCTTTCCGGTGGATTTTATGGTAGTTGATAAGCAAGCGGATCCTTTGATTCCATTGATTTTTGGAAGACCGTTTTTGGCAACCGGAAGAGTAAAATTTGATATGGATAAGAAGGAACTCATACTCCGGTCAAATAAAAGAGAACTGGTGTTATCTAGCAAGAATTTGAAAGGGGGAGATCTTCATTTGAAGCCACACATTAAACCTCCGGATGATAGAGATTGAGTGATAAGTGAAATTTTAAAAGATGAAGAATTAACTAACTTCTTACTTGAATTTGCAGGAAATTTTTCTTCAAAGAGGAACAAGTTTGGGGGGAATCCACATGTTGATTGGAAGATTGATAAAGGGCCTCCGGGATTTAAAAACGTGAGGAAAAGAGAAAACGAAGTGAGTTCAAGTGTTAGAGGAGCACGAAGTGTTGATAAGAAGGTTGTTAAGGAGATGTTTAAAGTGAAGATGATGCCCGATGGGGTCTTAGATTTCTCCGATTGTTAAAAGCCTAGAAGCGTCTAGCTCGACGACGTTAAATCGAGCGCTTGATGGGAGGCAACCCATTTTGGTAAGTTTTCTTGTTTAGTTTTATTTTTGTTGTATTTTTGGTATGTAGGTGGATTGTGCTCAATGAGAAAAATACATATGGATAAGACGAGGTGTGTTTGATTTGGAATGAAGATGTATATCACACCACTCTTTACAAACTTAAATTTAACACTTGTGTTAATTTAAGTTTGGGGGGAGAGTGCGTGGTGGCCATACTTGAATGTTGGAGTGCACATACGTCATCACAAGGTAATTTTATGATGATCAATGGTGGAAACTACAAGGGTAAGTCTTACCACTTTTTGCAAACTTAATTCTCAACACTTGTTTTGATTTAAGTTTGGGGGAATAGTGCGTGGTGTGCCTTACCACTTGTGCATGCTTGATGTATTGTGTTGATAGAGTGATTGTCTTGATTGTCTTGTTTAAAATTGGGTAAATTTTAAATTTTTCTCAAGAGTTAGGTTTGTTTTGGTAAGATTTGGTGGTGTGAAGTGCATGATAATCCATTATTTGATCATAAATTGTGGAGCTGATGTTGTGATGAATTTTGAGCATAAATAGAGTGTATTGGAAGTGTAAAAACAGGGCTTGAGTTAAAAAAATGCAAAAATAGGGTACAGAGCTCGACCCGTGTGCAAGACTCGAGCCTGTACACGAGGGCAAGCTCCGACATCAGAAGCAGCAACACGCCCAAGTACTGGTCGAGTTCAGAATGCGACTCAAGTTCTATAAGAAGCTCAATTCGAGCTACACAGCTCGAGTCGAGCTTGGTTAAATGTCCAGAGTAAAAACGCGATTCAGGGTTCATTTTTGCAGAACCCTCGTCGACTTTCGGAGCTCGCGTCGTGCTTCCACCATTCGTACAGCCTCCGAAATCCCTCTCAATCCTTCAAAATTCATTCAAATTGGTTAGTAGTGTGTCTATTCTCCATTTTAATCCATCCATTTCCTCCACAAATTCGAATTCTCCACAATTTTGCAAAGGTATGAACTTTTTCCCTAACTCTTTGAATTGGTGTATAATTCTTAGAATTAAAGCACGGGCTTTGGGTATGATGATGATTAGAGTATGGGAATAATGTTTAAACTTGTAATTGAGGAATGAATTCGTGAATTAATGTAATATGTGAACTAGGGTTCATAAGTTTGAAATTGGGGATATTGTGTGAAATGTTGAAATTGGATTGACATGTTGGTTCTATGTGATGATTTGTTATGAGAATGAAATGGAAGTTGTGAATCTTGACTTGGAATGGTGAGGTAAATTGGTGAATTTTGATATTTCAATTGTTAAGATTGGTGTTCATGGAAGCTAATTTGGGGATTTTGTATATTTTATGAAATTGGGCATTGCTTGAGTGATTTAAGGTCTGAATTATGAATGATAGTGATTTGAATGAGTTGAAAGATCAAGATTAAGCATGATTCATGTGGTTGAAGCTTTTGAAGTTGCAAGTTGAAAGTGTGCATACTATGTTTTGCAAATTAAATGGTAATTTGGTATGAATTAAGTCAAGAATTGGATTAGATGGGTGCATAATGATCACTTGTTGATTGGATAGAAACTTTTGAAGTCATGAGGTTGCATTCTTGATGGTAAATGCATTATGCTAACTAGATAAGTGAAGTATGAGCTTAAATGATAAAGTTGTTCATTCCTTGTGATGGAAAACACTTGTGGGTATTATTTGGCACTACCATGAGCTTAAGGGATTAAAATTGCAAAGTTATGCATTTAAATTTTGAATTAATTCTTGAATTTTTGTGACGTAGATGGCTAGAAGAGAAAGGGGTCAAGATTTCATTGTGCTTAATGAAGAGGAGCTGGCACTTTGTGATGCAAATTTGATCATACAAGGATTTCATCCAACAAATATGGATGTGGACTTAGTAGATGATTGGCCAAAATATGCTGCACGATGTGAGGCAATTTGCCCAAAGATTCATGCCACAAGGTTCCAAGATCATCAAACTATAGTTGATTTAGGAGTTGAGGGCCATGTTTATGAGTGTCAATATGGAGCAGTTCTTTAACAAGAGGCCACCTACATACCTTTGCTTAGCAGCAGAATTCTTGAGCACATTAGAGGTTGTGAAGAATCAGAATGGGTATCCTACTTCGATCAAATTCCAGATGGGAAATGAGTTGTACGAAGTTGAGACTCCTGAGCTAAATGAATACTTTGGATGCCCCAGAGATGAAAATAGAGTAATATACTCTTATGTGGAGATTACAACAAGAAACGGTAGTGGCACAGATTAGTTAATGATGGAGCAGAGCAACAACAGAAATATCAAGCTAGTTTATCTGAAGGAACGGCCATACAAAACCCTGTTATGAGATACCTAGAGAAGATTCTATCAAACATTGTGTTCGGTAGATCAAAGAGTGGATCCGTAGTTGAGAGGGAGCTCCATATGATGTACTGTTTATATCACGGGCGTGAGTTCAGTATGGCAGCAAAGTTCATCCAGCATGCAGAAAGGTTAGCCAAGAGACAAGCCCATCAGCGCGTTGTGATTGGAGGCATGATCACCATGATAGCTGAGGGGCTTGGTGTTGATTTTGGTGAGAGGCGCTACAGAGTTATTGAGGGATTGACTGCTCCTGTACTCGTAAGGATGGATTTCTTAGTACTTGTGGGAGATAGATATTGTTTGAGGTAAGATAGAGGTAGCCCGTTCCCTCTTTCGGCTCCTGTGTTGATGACTATCTTCGGTCAGAGGGCAGCTGAGAATTTGAGTATGGCTAGTGCTCAGCATTCTGAGGTGGTCAGAGCTTTTTATCGAGCAAATCGTGAGGGTGCTAAAGAAGTACTACAAGGAATGAAAAATGTGGCAGATGAGGATTTAGAGGAGCTAAGAGCTGAGGGTGTGCCTATGGATATAGGAGATGAAGAAGAAGAGGAAGAAGAGAATCAGGTGGAGTTTGAGGAGCACGCTCCGGAGCCACCGCACTTTGAGCAGGCACCTATGGGAGGTGATGGAGACCACTTGAGATGGAACATCCTTGAGGGCTATGTTCATGATATTCGGCATACCCAGGAGGAGCATGGAGTACAGATTAGAGAGTTACAGGCCGGACAGCTTCGGATGGATCACAACTTTGAGGAGGCTCGTCGTCACATCTCCAACATTGAGGAGATGACGACCATGATGTTTAACATGCACTTTCCAGGAGCCAACCGTGCTTACAATCCATGGATACCATATTAGCCACCTCCACCTCCGGAGCCATGAAGGGAGTATTTTTGGTGCTAGGAACTTCCATTAGTTCATTTTAGCTATTATGATTAGATATTTGACTTGATGATTGATGGATTGGATTGTACTTATAGTGTTTTGTATTTTGGGAGGTTTACTTTGGGATTTTATTTTAGTTTTATGCGATTTATTTCCTTTTATTTTCGGTATTTTAGTTTGATTTTTTTCATTTGGATGTGATGGGAATTTGAGCTTATTTGTTATGGATGTGAATTAATGTGCTTTAATTTCTTGAGATGGATGATTTTGGTCATGTATGTTTATGTTTGTTATGTTTCTTGTTGGTGAGTTTTGCTTATGTGTTATGTGTGTTATTTTTAATTTTTGTATTGGTTGGTTTGGTGGTTCGTTTTGGGAAAGTGTTATATGTTTTTTAATATGAGCTATAATGCATTATTTGTGATAGGCGATGACAAGCATGTTAAGGATTTCTACTAGTTGAAATTGTGACATGAATTACATAATTTGTTTAATGTTGAGAAGTATGAAGGTTAATTAGGTTTCTTTGGTCCAAGCAAAAGCTTATGAGAGTTGAGCCTCAACCGTGCTTCCACGGTTAATTCTTGATGAGAGGACCGGTTGAACTTAGACAAACTAGAACTTGCTCATGGACTAAAGGAACAAAGCCCGAATGGTTGAAGTTTGTGACATGATCTTAGGCCATCCTTGTTATTCAAAGTCATAGCCATAAATTTCCTTACCCAAACATCATCCTTAGTAAGCCACGTTGAGCCTATAAGCCTATTCTTTGTGATTTGAGCACAATACAAGCCTTGAATACCCACTTAAGCCTTATATATATAACCTTTGTGTGGGTAATTGAGGAGATGATGGTCTACAAGGTTAGATGGTGGAAATGTGCAAGAAAAAGAAGGAAATAGTGAATAAGCAAGAAAATGATGAAAGAGCTCAAGCAAATACACATGCAACCTTAACATGAGAAAAGGAGAAAATTCAATAAAAATATGCTCAAGGAATTCAAAAGTTGAATGAAAGGAAGCATGCAAGTTAAAAGAAGCTCAAGAAATCCAAGGAATGATAATGGTTAGTGCTTGTGATTAGAGAAGAAAGTGAAGGAAGATAGAAATGTGAAGAAGTTGGAGAAGTTGATCATCTCTTCGATTATCTACACTTGATTGAGTCATTACTATACAAATTCTTCCAACCCTACCAAAGAGCCTAAACATTACATCCAAATATAAAGACCTTTTTTATCACTTTTTGAAATTAGGGTGGCTTTTGAACATAGTCCATGAGCAAGCCTATGGTGAGTCGGTTCTAACTGGTTGATAAGTGTTGTTAAACCGTAATTCATAGAGTGTTGAGTAAATTTGATATCCTATGAGAGGCTTGGATTAGAAGGGATTTGATTACTCTTTTGTTTTCTTGAAATTGAACTTGTTAATCTTTTATGTTATGAGTTTGATAATGAAGGAATACTTAATGTGATTTTGTAGTCTTCATTACTTATGATGTGTTGTGGTTTATGTTCGTTAAATATGTTCCTAAGTGAAAATTACTCCTTCTGCTTATCATTTTTCGTTGTTCGAGGACGAACAACACTTTAAGTTTGGGGGGTTAATCGTTGTCATTTTCACCTAGATTTTAGTGTTTTTATTTGTGATTTTTGGATATTTTTATCCGTATTTGTGTAGCCTTTGGTGGAGTTTAGTGTTAATTAGGAGAGATGTGTACAGAGTGATAAAAGTGTGGAAATAAGCTTAAATGTATGTAAAACAGGTAAAAACATAGCAAAATAGAGTTGGGAGCTGAAATGAAGAGGCTGGGCCGGACTCGACCATGCTCGAGTCGAGCTATACAGCTCGAGTCGAGCTCAATTCGAGTTCTGTATACGGGCCTATCCGAGGTGGCCGTGCACGAGCATAAAAAAATGCTACACGCCCATGCCGAGGCCATGCGCCACACACGGGTCGAGCTTCGCAAAATGCAGTGCCACGCCAATAAATGTGTACCAACTCGAGTCGAGCTCTGTAGCTCAAGTTTAGTCGGGTAAAAAATCCTGCACAGGTTTTGCACGTATTCTAGAAGATTCCAAGGGGTATAAATGCCCAAATTCAGCTTGATTTACGGGAGAGAGGCCATTTGGAGCAGTTACAAAGATAAAACACATAATTCACACCATCTTTTCACACACACTCTCTCATCCACCCATTTTTCCACCATTTTAATCCATCAAATCCACTTGATCTTCAAAAATCCATCCATCATTCTACCATTCCATCACTTTAAGAAGAGAAGATCATCAATTGTTGAAGAATTGAGCATGTTGGAAGAAAGGAATGCCATCTTCATAAAAGGGAAGCTGATCTATTTTTTATTTGTGATTTTTCTTCATATTTTGGCTCACATGGAGCAATTCATTGGATGTATTGATTTGAACATCATGTTTAGTGGCTAGTCTCATAGTAGGGCTAATCATATGATTGATTGAGAAGAATGCTTGATATGTAGGATTTTAGATGTTTAATTGAGTTTATTTTGGACTTCCTTTTATGATGAATGATTCATACTTCATTTCTCTACTTGTGTGATTAAATTCTTAGTTCAATATGTTAGGATGACCATTCCAATGTCTTGTCTTAGGATTTAATTGAATCATTTAGTTAAATGAACATGTATGTTAGTGTGAGGGGAGGTAAGCCATACCCTTCTCATGCTTAGAACACTTATAAGGAGACACTTAAGAAATTGAGTGAAAAGAACTAAACTTATGATCATAGTACCTTAAGGTAATTGAGATTAAGCACAATCTTAGGGAATTTAGACTTGTAAAAGAGTTGAAAACCTAATCACCTTGGCCATAGGGGTTAGGGGTAAAAACGTGATTGCTTTTAGTCCATAATTAATGAAGTTCAATGTTAAAGGTCATGCATATCTAGCTAGTTTCTTAATCATGAGTATGATTAGCCTTGATCTCTTTTTAAAGACATTCTATCCACATTCCATTCATCTTGTTACTTGATTGATAATTGATACTCGTAGTTGTTAATTGATTTCTTTAGTCAATTGATTAGAGTAATCATTAGGATAAAACCAAACCTTCAATCTTATCATTCTTACAAAGCATAATCGATGACGAATCTGGATACAACCTCGAGTTTACTTTCCCTTGGGACGACATACTTATAAATTTTGTTACTTGGTCACACGTGTACAACAATGATAGAGTACTCTTACTCTAAAATTATTTCGTTACCAAAAATGAGACTAAGTACATTAGTCAATGTATTTCGTTTCATATAAAAGCTCATCAATGTATTTCTTTTTATTTTAAAAACTAACAATTATAAAATAGTCGTTGTAATACTAGCCGTTGTGGAACTCTACTCTATTTAAAGGATGTAATTAGATTGTTGAAACTCCTACCTGAGAACAATACACTCATAAAAACTCTTTATCATTCCATTTCTTTCATTCTCTCAAACATGTCTTCTTCGTCTTCTGAAAATGATAGTTGTCTTGAGTACATATTTGATAACATGATAGAGGAAGAAATAATGTCGGTACTTAAAAAATAAGAGTTACGTGGCGGTGTTGGGTTTCTGCTAGCAGTGCCAGAAAGCGAAGAACGTATGTGGACTAAAATCGTGAAGCGGGGTACGTAAGACTCTACTGCGACTACTTTTCTGAAGATCTGATATACGGAAGTGAGATATTTCGTCATCGCTTCCGTATGTCGAAAGAGTTGTTCTTGCATATAGTTGATGCACTGGAATCCCACGATGAGTATTTTCAGTGGAGGATAGATGCAGCTGGGAAAAAAAGATTATCTCAACTACAAAAGTGCACGGTAGCCATTCGCTAATTGACATATGGTGGACCTGCAGACCATATGGATGAGTAACTGCGTATTGCCAAAATAACCGTTGTAGAATATCTCTTTAAGTTTTGTTGGTGTGTGATCGAACTTTTTGGCGGATAATACTAGAGAAAGCTTAATGACCTGGATTATCAAAAGTTGTTACAAATGTACGAAGAAAGACACAGATTTTTTGAAATGCTGGGGAGCCTTGATTGCATGAATTGGGAATGGAGAAACTATCCGACAGCTTGGAAAGGCCAATTCACACGCGGTGACCACAATCATGCTCGAAGCGGTTGCCTCTGCATATTTATGGATATGGCATGCCTACTTTGGAGTAGCAGGATCCAACAACAACATAAATGTGCTCAATCAATCTCCGTTATTTACGGATACTCTGCAAGGACGCGCTCCATCTGTGAATTTCACAATCAATGGTAAGCAATATAATCAAGGATATTATCTTACTGATGGAATTTATCCAGAATGGGCTGCTTTTGTGGAAAGCTTTCCATGTCCTCAAGATCTAAAGAGGCAGCATTTCAAACGACTGCAAGAGGCTGCTAGGAAGGATGTCGAACGAGCCTTTATAGTGCTTCAAGCTCGTTGGACAATGGGTAGTGGTCCAACTTATTTCTGATACAAGAATAACTTGAAGGATATAATGTTAACTTGCATTATATTGCTCAACATGATAATCGAAAATGAAGGAAATACGGTGATTGATTGGCCCGACGATCCAAATATATCCATTCCGCCTCCACAAGTAAATCAAGGATCAACTGGATCATTCAATGACTACATCAGGAGAGGTGTTCAGCTACGAGATAAGCAGAAACATCTCTAGCTTCGACAAGATTTAATTGAGCATGTTTGAACTCAATCCAGAGAATAATTATCTACATATTAAATTGGTTGAATTGAAATTTCTTTATTGCATTCGGAAGTTTTACTTCTATATTTTATTGTATGTTATTTTAATTTGTGTTTTTATGTTTTATGTAATTCAAAAAAATGAATAATATTTTTTTTTATTTTATATAATTTAAATAATTGGAATATATAATTATTTATAATTTATTTGGAAATTAGATAGATATAGTTGATAAATTAAATGAGAATAAAATGAAATTGAGGTGGGTCCTACCAAAAAACCTACTAATTTTTTGGTTTTATTGTTGGGGAGTAGTTTTGTTTTGGAGGTAGGGATTTTTTGCTTTTGAGGTGGCGCTGACGTGACGCCCAAAAAACCTGCCTTTTTATTTTATCATTGGAGAAGGCCTTAATGAGTGTGTGAACCCCATATTTTAATTGTATTAATGGGTGTTTGTAGGTCCCATGTGTGTAAAAATAGAAAAATAAGACTCTTTGAGATGGAGGAAGGAGTACTACTATTGATTTCACACGAAGTCAGGGAAATTTATAGAGTTGGTCTCTTGTATCCACAGGTGCACAAGGTAAGTAAGGGTACAATATTTTACCCTAAAATGTACACACTTTAGTTAATAAGTACAATATTTTGTTCTAAATGATATACTCTTTCATTAATTTTTTTTTTCAGGAAATAAAGGGTACACGTCCTTATATTAAAGGGTATTCTATTTAATATTAAAGGATATCTGGGCACACAATATCTCCAAGGACACAAGTTTTAGCCAAATTCATATTGGGGAATAATATTTTAAGTGTACTATTTAATAAATTAAAATTAGATTATGTGTATTTTATTTAATGATAGGATTATATAACGAGTAAATATGAAATGTAGTTATAGACTCTCTATCATGAGACCTTTTGGGTGTGAGCCCCAAGAGCAAAACTGTGTGGGCATGTGGGTGGCTCAAAGTAAACAATATCATGCTATTGGATTGAGTGAGTCCGGCTCTCCGCGGGCCTATAAACCCATCAGTGGTAGGGCCTTCAATCCTCATTTCAATCATCATGAAGATCCCTGAGAACCTAAAGAGACCTATAACGATCTATAAAAGTCAACAGCCTCCAATCAAAGATCAAGGTGTTGAACCCCTCTAATCCGGCGTTATTCAAGTCAATAGCCTCCGATCAGAGATCAAGGTGTTATACCCCTTTGATTCGGCGCTAGTCTTGTCAACAACCTCCGATCAGATATCAAGGTGCTAAGCTCTCTCCAATCTGGTGTTCTTCAAATCAAATTCATCCAGCATTCTCCATGAAGTCAACGACATTCTACCATATTAATTCAATGGCGTACTTCACATAAATCTTTCAAGTCAACATTCAATCCGAACAAAGGCTCAAACCTTCAGAAAAACATTCTTAAGCCCCCAAATCAGAGCAATCTTTCAAGTCAACGTTCGATCCAAACAAAGGCTCGACGCCTTCGGACAAATGTTCTAAAGCCCCCAAATCAGAGCTCGGGCAAGCTTCATCCGAAAATCCAGCTCTGAAAGTTGAAAATTAGAGAATAGCAACCAGCTTTTGATACCTGCGTCAAGCATCAATGGAACTTTGTTGATTCAGTTGCATGTATATGTGTTTTAAGAAAAGATATGAGCTACTACATAGCATGATGACCTCAGAGAATAAATATGTTCAAGACCACTGATAATTATATGTATAATATTCACCGTAAACCATTTATGAAAAATTTATAATGTTCATCGCCACCATTTATAAAAACTTTACGTGCAAAGCTTGAGACAAAATTAATCTTACCTACATAAGAGGGGGCGTGTTAGAGTGTGACCTGATTAAGTATTAAACAATTTTACTCTTTAATAATTTAAGCTTTTAGATAAGATGTCAGATGATCATTTAGCATAGTATTAGAGCTAAAGCCTAACAAAAGTCAAAATTTGAATATCACCGCTACCCATAAAATTAACGCCACATAAATATTAGAGTGTAACCTATCTAAGTATTAAACAATTTTCCTTCATTTAACAATTATTCACAATCATAAAAATTGCAATATTTAAGAAAGGTTTTCCTTTTACTGTGAAGAATAAAATTACAAATTATTTATTTCAATAGGTGAAAGCTGATTCATTAGTACTGCCTAAAAAAATCGTTGAATTTCAGTGGAGAACTTAAAATTATAATATACATATTCTTAAATTACAAGAGTTTCTCCAATAAAATAGAAAAAAAATCATCTTTAATTCCATGGAAACAATAATATGTAGTTTAGTTTTACCTTAGTTTATTATATATACTCTCGATTCAATTTGATTAATATATATATATATATATATATATATATATATATAAAATTAATTATAGGCTAAATATAGTGTGCACCCGGGTGCACACGAAGCTTCGTGTGCACCCACGTACAAATATAAGCAAAAACATATACAATTATGAGTAACAATGTATACAATTTAATTGTTAATTTTTTTAATAAAAAATTGAGTGTAAAAAATGTACAATTATTAAAATACATGTATACACTATTGAATAAAAAATTATACACATATGAATGCTTGTTTTTTTAATGAAAAACTTAGTGTGAAAAAAGTATACAAATATTACAAAACACGTATACAAAAGAGAATAACATGTGTACAAAATAGAATAAAAAGTTATACAAATATGGGTGCAGGGTACACCCGGGTGCACCTAATATACACTCTTAATTATAAAACTTTAAAATAAAGGATAATATATAATTGCAAGAGATCATTTTCTTACATAATTATCACCTTTTATTATTTCACAAAACTCTTTTTGTGAGATGACACTCTCACACAATTGTTTGTTTAAAGCAAATTATTGAAATCGCATTAGATTATATCGCCACACCTTGTTAAATAATCTTTTTTCCTTTTTAATTATTTTTTTAGTTATAAATTGTAAAAAAAAAAATACCTCAACAATTTTTAAAAAGATCCAAATGATCATGATAATACTACGATTTTTATTTTGTGGTTGAGAAATCATGTTAATATGAATGTGGACCCTAATTTTATGAAATTTATTTTGTGGATGAGAAATCATGGTAATAGGAATGTGGACCCTAACTTCATAATCGTACATGCAATTGCAATAATATGTATACATAGGTAACATATAAATTATGATCCATGTGGGTCCCCAAGTCCACATATAGTGTAGATATTTTTTTAATGAGATCGAATATTCACAAAATGAGCTTGTGGCATAGATAAGCAATGACAATTATTTTTTTCTTTTTTTCCTAATAATAAGTAATCTCTCCGTTCCGGATATTTTTACTCATTTGTATGAACACGTAAATTAAGAAGTCTTGTTTTTTTAAATATACAATGTAAGAAAGAGTAGGGATAAATTGATAATATTGAGAGAAAAAATAAATAAAGTTGTTGGGAATGATGAATAAAGTTTAAAAAAGTAAATAAAGTTGTTGGGATTGATGAATAGTATAAAAAAATAGATAAGATATGTAATGTATTTTTATCATTAATGGAATGAGTAAAAATACGAGGGACACCCCAAAATAGAAAGTGGGTAAAAATACGTGGATAGAGGGAGTAATATTCAATGAAAAGTATATTATTTTCTAATTAAACTATTTGATGAATAATTCTAAAATAAATAAAAAGTGATAACATGCATGTTTAGTGAAGGCAAAATATTTCCTTCATCCACAAATAATGTCTATTTTGTCATTTTAGTCGTTCACTATTAAAGTATCTATTTTCCTTTTTTGTAGAAAAAGGGTCTCCCACATAGCCCACCTCTCACCATTAAACTCACTATTAATACAAATATCTACTTTACATAAAATAATATTACTTTTTAATTCATATACAAAAAGTAAATGAATACCCTACAAATAAATGGGGGATCGAGTATACCTCATCAAGAAAAAATGAAACAATTTTATCATAGTTCTCACACAAGACCTACTCATATTTTTCACTCTTGGAATTTTCTTCTTATTTACTCCATCTGATCTGTCTTACAACTATCTTCAAACTCTCCATTTTTTTCATCTGACAATAATTGTATCACTCTAAATAGAAAGACAAAGATTTATATTAGATCATTTTATAGAGTGGATTCAATAAAATAGATAAGAGGTGGTAATATATTAATAAAATAGTGATACAAAATTTGTAAAAAAGTGATACAAAATTTGTGAAAAGGTTATAATATTTCAATTAACAATTAATGAACAAATTGTAGTATAATAAAACGTGACGACATTTGAAAAAAAATGATAACGTTTTTAATAAAAAAATAATAACTAATTAAAAAATTATAAAATAATATTATCGAGATGTGCTCACATAATACTCTAAAAAAAATGCAAACTCATTTTGATAAAATACTTTAATTTTAAAAAGAAATATCACTCTTTTCTAACACACCTAATATATTTTACATTTATTGCCCAACTCATTCCTAATATGCATAATGTATTTACGAAAAGTAGTTAAATTTTTAAAATAATAAATTTCACGATTACTTATTACTAATATTATGTTCCGCACATCGCATGGAAATACATTAATTTTAAAATTAAATTAATATAATTTTTTAATTTTAAAAAGTCAAAGAAAAATATAAATTCATACAGGCGCCTAAAATGATAATAATAAATGATAATACAATAAGTAATAAAATAATTTTATACTAATTAAATAATTTTAATAATACAAATTATTTTCAGAACATATAACATTTTATATTAATTTTCATTTTTTCAAAATGATATATTATAGTATTATACTTCGTACATTACATGTGAAAGATGTCAAATATAAATTAAATTAATAAAAATTTTTAATTTATATAAATAAAAGAAAATTATAACATAAAATAAAATATAAATATACGTATAATGATAAATAAAATATAATAGTAATAATGATTTTAACCAACGTATAATAATATATTAAAATAAATTAATAATCAAATAATATTAAAAAAATAATTACTTTGTGAATTCATTGAACATTACATTTTTGGGTAAATTACCATTACTTTTCAAACTACCAAATAAATCTTGTGGTTTAAAAAACTATCAATTATCCCAATATCATAAATTGATTTGTGTATGGACAAAGATACCCAATACTTAAAATAAAGAGAGAAAAAAATGAAATCAATACCTACGTATTTAATACCATTATCCCTTCAAAATTTTTTCAAACTACCAAATAAACCCCCTGGTACCAATTACCCCTTTATCTTATATTTTATTTGAGTATGAACAAAAATACCCAATATTTAAATTTAAGAGAGAAGAGAATGATAATCATACCTATGTATTTAACCTGTGAATTAAGATTTAACTCTTATTATATTCTAATCAAATAATTTACTCTCAAAAATTTTAAAACTCAAAACTGCACATGAAATTAAAGAATCATTTCTAAAATCAAAATAAATTAATTCTGCAAATAAGATAGATTGTAGTTATTAGGTAATCTCCCAAACACGATGGAAATAATGACAGGCTATGAGTAACGGGAGATGCTAGGTGAAATGCGAGCAAAAAAATAAGGTCTGACCTTAATCAGTTTCTTCCAATCACTTCAATTTAAGAATTTAAAAGGGGAGAATAATTTTATGCAGGTGCAATACTGATAAAGTTTCAAAGCGGGATTTCTTCCAATCATCTCTTGAATTTAAGAATTTAAAGGGGAGAATAAGTTTATGCAGGTGTAATATTGATAAAGGTTCGAAACGAATCAAAATGAATTATTTGATTAGGAATATAATCATGGTTAAATATTTAAATCACATGTTAAATATATGGGTATTAATGTCATTTTCTTCTCTCTTTATTTTAAATATTGGGTATTTTTGTATATACTTAAATCAAATACTCCCTCCATCCTATCCAAAAAGTCCATTTTTTTCGTTTTGGACATCTCACTTAAAGAGTCTCATTTCCTTTTTTTATACACGTGAGACCTACACACACCCACAAATACAATTAAAATATAGGACTCCTACTCCCACTAATACAATTACCTACTACACATTAAATAATAATATTCCTTAATTCACGTGCAAAAAAAACACCTCTTTGAATAGGATGGAGGGAGTATAAGATAAAGGGGTAACTAGTAGTTTCTTAGACTATGAAATTTATTTAGTAGTAGAGTAATAGTAATATATTCTCATTTATTATCATATTTTACCCTTCATATGCGGTTTAAAAATATAAATTCATGCCTGTGTATCATTAAATATGATAATAAATGAGAATATATTAAGTTAATTAGTAATTTTTTATTAATTAAATAAATTTAATAATGCAAATTATTTTGAGAACATATAACATTATATATTAAGTTTTATTCTTTCAAAATGATATACTCCTTCCGTCCACTGTTAATCTATACATTTACTATTTTGGGTTGTCCACTCTTAATCTATCCATTTCCCTTTTTAAACACATGGGACCCACACCCTCACTAATACAATTAAAATAGGGAACCTACGCCCTCCACCAATACAAATATCCACTATATATAAAATAATAATACTCATTAATTCACGTGCAAAAAATAAATTGATACAATAACAATGGCCGAAGGGAGTATTATTGTAGCCATCTTATTAGGTTCAGCTACTATAGTTGTTCGGAACCCACAAACCATTCCAACTGGGGGTCAAAATTTCTTCGAATATGTTCTTGAATTCATTCGAGATGTGAATAAAACTCAAATTGGAAAAGAATATGGCCCTTGGGTTCCTTTTATTGGAACTATGTTTCTATTTATTTTTGTTTCGAATTGGTCAGGAGCTCTTTTACCTTGGAAAATCATATAATTACCTAATGGAGAGTTAGCCGCATACGTAAAATCATAATTATTGATACGGACCTTTTCCATAAAAAAAATCGAGAAAATTGCAAAACTAGTCCCGCCCGTCACGGTCCCATTTGGATTTGGTCCCAATATACTTGAGTTTAGTCCCAAACCTTTTTTTTTCGACAAAAGTGGTCCCGCTGTCGGCAAAAGTGATCCCACCGTCAACTCTCCCGTTAATTCCCGTTAGCAATAATAGTCCCACTGGATTTAACCTTAAATATTGGGACAAAAATTGCAAAATCTTGCAATTTTGGTCCCAAAGCACCTGTAAAATCCATTTTTGGCGATAAAATGGGTTAATTTTTTACGCCCAAATAAAAACTACCCCTACCCTATTCTATCCTTATAATCACAACCCAGTTCTCACATAATTAATGTGTAAATCTTAAACTATTCTCACATAATTAATTTATGTAAATCTTAAATAATTTTTAAGGTTATGATTATCTTTATCATTTTTTAATAAGAAGAGTTCAAGTGAAATAGGAATACACTCCAGAAAAATGAGTGTGTGATATCATGACCTAAAATAATCATATAATATTATATTACTGAGGCACGAGAATATTTCACGAAATGACTCTCGTAAGACAAATAAAAAAATAAAATATTAATAAAAAAATACAATTAATAAAAAATTATAATACTGCAATAAATTATTTCATGAACAATTTATAAATATTTTTTTAAAAAAATGATACGCAATTTATTAAAAATTATAATAATTTCATGAATAATTTATAATATCACTCTAATATAATAATACTAACTCATATCAACCATAAAAATTAACTTGGCATGAATGTTAAGAAAAAAAAATCATGTGAAACATCATTTTTAATCGATCTGAAGGAAAGATGACAATGAGACGGGTATTTTCGGATATCCTGTCTACCCGAACCCTAATGGGTAGGGTTCGAGTAGTTGAAAACGGGTTTGGGACGAGTACATATAATTGTGAAAAATACCAATAGGGTTTGGGATGGGTACGGGTAATGCCTCAAATACCCGCGGGTAACCCGATTATATATATATTTTTATAAAATTTAATATATATGGAGTATATAATTTATGAGTCTTACCACCGGTGCACCTGTAAAATCCAATCCACTAAAATTTAACACAATTAATCTCCACCCTTAGATTTTAATTAGTAACCAACTTTTTAATTTATGTAATTACTATTATACCCTAAATTATACTATTAAACTCTTAAGTGCACCGGTGCACCCAATACACCCCAAAATTACCCATAATTAATATATGATAAAATATTTTGTACTATATTTAATTAATAGTTATAAGTTTTATTTAATTATATTTATTTAAAATAATACAATTTATATTATATTTAATTAATATTAATGTAATTTTTATTATAATACTTATTTAGACAATAAAAATATAAATATATATAAAATAAATAAATATTAAATGGGTATGGGTACCCACGGGTATTGATAAATGGTAATGGTACGGGTACCCTAATAAATTTTTTAAATGGGACGGATATGGATACGGGTAATTGTTATTTTAAACGGATACGGGTATCCTAAAATAAGCGGGTACCCTACCCGTTGCCATCCCTACCCGTCAAAATTATCCCATTTTATCACCAAAAATGAATTTTACAGGTGCTTTGGGACCAAAATTGCAAGATTTTGCAATTTTAGTCCCAATATTTAAGGTTAAATCCAGTGGGACTAGTATTGCTAACGGGAATTAACGGGAGAGTTGACGGCGGGACCACTTTTGCCGACAGTGGGACCACTTTTGTCCAAAAAAAAGGTTTGGGACTAAACTCAAGTATATTGGGACCAAACCCAAATGGGACCGTGACGGGCGGGACTAGTTTTGCAATTTTCTCAAAGAAAAACTTATGTTACAGTAGAAGCAGTTCATGCATTACTTGTGAAAGATGTGAAATTTAAATTAAATTAATATAAGTTTTTTAATTTACATAAATAAAAGAAAAAAAATAATATAATATAAATATACGTATAACAATAAATAAAATATAATAATCATTATTTTAACCAAAATATAATGGTATATTAAAATAAATTAATAATCATATAATTTTAAAAAAGAAATTATTTTGTGAATTTATTGCACATTACATTTTTTATTGTTTAGATGATAAATTAATACTTATCCAATTAATAAATTAATATTTCCTCCGTCTCATGAATACATTCACGTATTTGGTGCTACGAAGTTTAAGAATAATAACTTTTTATTGTAGTGATGTAAGAAAGAGAGGGGATATTTAGAGTAATTGAATATAATAAAGTGTATGATATAGTTGAGTTTGACTAGATTATGTGTAGACAGAAAGTGACATTTTTGTAATATTGTAGTATTGTAAGGTTATTGATATTGTGTATTGTTTTCATTTTTAGGGTGTGGAGTTATTTTTGGGACGGACCAAAATAGAAAGTGTGAATGTATTCTTGGGGTGGAGGGAGTACCATATTTAATTACAAATTATTATTTATCTTCAAATTTGCTACTTCCTGAAATTTTATACTTTATTGAAATAAATTAATACTTCCTCCGTCCCGCCCAAAGAGATACATTTACTGTAGCTTTTGTGAGAGCTTTATGCAGTCAAACGATGCAGTTTGACCAGGACAGAGGGAGTATCTTATATCTGAAGTATACTATAGCAGAAACTTTTCTTGCTGACGTGTCGTCTCCACAGCGCTACAATTTGACGTGTAATTTTCTAAATTTTTTGGATTTTTAATACTTTTTTAATATTTTCCTTATTTACTTTTAGTTAACTTCCTTATTTAATATTTTTTTTTTAAAATGTGTTCCTTATTTTTAATAATGATTAAATTTTTAATATTTTATTTATTTATTTGGATATCAGTAATTAATTACTAAATATTTTAATACAATAAATTAATTAATATCAAATAAAATCATATATATATATATATATATATATATATATATATTTAAAAAAAACTTATTAAATGCAATTGTTATAAAATATATATTTCTTTTATATCATTAAACTTTATCAAAATTATATTTAAAATTTGAAATATTATAATAATAAAATACAAAATCATACTGAACTAATTAAAATATAAATTAATTAATATAAATTAAATAATATACCTTATGAATTTGAGGGTCAAAGAAAAAAATATAAAAATTCAAAATAATTTAATTTAATATGATTATATATGTATGAACCAAAATAATAGTAATAAAATCAATTAAAAAAATCAAATTTAAAAGGGAGGATTACTACTAGGTACACTAAAAAAACCTTAATTACTATGAGATACAAACATACAAAAATATTACTACTAACTACATAAATATATAGTGATATTCCAATATTAACCATACAATGTGTTGCACATAAATATTTGTGTGCAGCAAAAGTGTGTGCAGTAAAAAAAAGTATGGTGGTTCGGCGGTGGTCCGGTAGAGCTCCGGCAGAGGCAGTTCGGCAGTTCTACAGCGATCGGCCGCCGGAGCTCCGCCGACGGCAGCGGCGGTGGTGGTCCGACGGTGGGTGAGTATTTAGGATTTGTGATTTAAAAGTGTATGAGTTTAGGATTATATTTGGTATTTTATTTTAATATTTTGTATGTGAAAGAAATTTTTTAAATCAAAGTATCTCATAGTAATTATGGGTACAAAGTGTGTACCTATGAGTAATTTTTCCAATTTAAAAAATATAAAACCATATGAAACTTATTAGAATTTAAATTTCATAATTAAAATAATTATACGAAAATTAATACACGAATTAGTTAAAAGAAATATGATTAAAAATGTAAATTATAAATAAATAAATAACATACCGTCAATTATTTGGAACTTGGAGAAAATTTCATAGAATAATTTATGTGTGTGGAGGAGAACCTTATTTATACGTGGAGGAAAATAAATATATGTATTTATCTATATAAAATTTTATTAATAAAAAAAATTAAAAAGCTTTATCGAATCAAATATTAAAATTAATTATATTTGGATTCTATAAGAATTTTCTTTAAGATAAATATCAAATATTTTAAAATTTTATCTTTTAGTTATAAATATAAAGATATATTAGTATATTTTAAAATAATTAAATCAAATTAAATAAATAATAATTAATTAAATTAAT
This sequence comes from Pogostemon cablin, assembly GCA_023678885.1. Lineage (NCBI taxonomy): Eukaryota > Viridiplantae > Streptophyta > Magnoliopsida > Lamiales > Lamiaceae > Pogostemon > Pogostemon cablin. The sequence continues at coordinate 19,444,795 of CM042997.1, read as the reverse complement.
TCAAATAAATCACAATTTGACACGTCGCTGTGGAGGCTCCTGAAAGCGACATGTATGCCAAAAAAAACTCTCAATTAGTATATTATATATATATATATATATATATATGGAAAAAAGAATATTTCATATAATATTTTCTCTCACCCCACCTATAAATAAGACTTTTGGTTATTCATTTTAAATACACAAATTCGATTCTCCAAGAGAAATAGGAGCTTTCTTCAAATTCCTCTAGAGAATTTATTTATGAAAGTATAAAAATTTATTTCGATAGAGCGAATCAATCTAACTCTAAAAAATTGATTCAAATATTCTTTAAGAGGAAGGAAATTGATACAAGTATTCTTGAATAATTTTTCAAGAGTAAGATAATCGATTCAAGTATTCTTGAATCGATTTACATTTAAAGAATCGATTCAAGTATTTTTTAAGATATATCTCTAAAGTATTGATTCAAGTATTCTTCAAGTGAAAGATGATCGACAATTCAAGTACTCTTAAATCAATTTACCTCTAGAGAATAAGAAGTTGAAAAACTAATTCATTCATAGAATCGAAAGGTTAAGTTCTTTAAGTTAAATTATTATTTCATATAAAATAACATTAAAATTGATTTTGTAAATATTTATTAATTTTTTAAATTTAGTATATTAGTATTTATTTATTTATATATATCTTAATTATTCAATTATGACGTATGAATTATAAAATTTTTTTTCTTTAGTTGTTTATATAATTTGAAACTAATAAAATTAAATAAAAAATTAAAATATGGAGTGTTTATATTTTATGAGAATTTTCGATGCTTAAGGTCACTAGAAATTACTGTCGCCTGACGTGAGAAAGTACTGATAGCGATTGTCATAGAGTGAGTTTAGGGATCGAGAGAACCAACCAAATGTCAACCTCATCGGCGCCCGATGGAGATCTAAATCGAAGGTGAGAGGAGTTTAGGGTAGAGAATTCTTTCGGAGCCTTCAGTGGCGCATATCCTAGAGGGATGGCGATTTTTCAAGGTGAAGACCTAATCGGCGCTGCAATTTCCACTCGATTCGAAGGCACCAGCAGCCCAAACCCAAGCGGGGTTTCTCCAGCGGTAAGGAATTCGATTAGTTTTGCAAAAATTTTTCAATTTTCTAGATTTTTATTATTTTTTTTAATATTTTCCTTATTTACTTTTAATTAACTCCCTTATTTAATATTTTCTTTTTTAAATAATGTGTTTCTTATTTTTAATAATGATTAAATTTTTAATATTTTATTTATTTATTTGTGTATCATTAACTAATTACTAAATTTTTTAATGCTATAAATTAATTAATATCAAATTTAAATCATATATATAAAAGGAAAAAAAAATATTCCATATAATATGCTCTCTCACCCCACCTATAAATAAGACTTTTTGATTATTCATTCTAAATACACACATTCGATTCTTCAAGAGAAATAAGAGTTTTCATCAAGTTCCTTTAGAGAATTGATTTATGAAAGTATAAAAATTTATTTCGATAGAGCGAATCAGTGTACCTTTAAAAAATCGATTCAAATATTTTTCAAGAGGAAGAGAACTAATTCAAGTATTCTTGAATATATTTACATCTTAAAAATTGAGTTTTCAAGAGTAAGAGGATCAATTCAAGTAGTCTTGAATCGATTTACATCTTAAGAATCGATTCTTCAAGAGAAAAAAAATCGATTCAAGTATTACCTCTTAAGTATCGATTGAATTATTATTTAAGATCTACCTTTAAAGTATCGACTTAAGTATTCTTCATGTGAAAGAGGATCGATTATTAAAGTACTCTTGAATCGATTTACCTCTAGAAAATAAGAGGTTGAAAAACTAATTCATGTATAGATTCGAAAGTTTAAGTTCTTTAAGTTAAATCATTAATTCATATCAAATAACATTAAAATTAAATTTGTAAATATTTGTTAATTTTTTAAATTTAGTATATTAATATTTGTTTATTTACACATATCTTAATTATTCAATTATGACATATGAATTATAAAATTTATTTTCTTTAGTTTTTTATAATAAAATTAAATAAAAAATAAAATTAATAAATTCATTACAAATTTATGAATATTTAAAAAAATTTAATGGAAATAGAATTACTATTATATAGTTAATTAAGAAATACTAAATCATAATCATGAGTAAAAAGTAATACTCTATTAATTATTATTTATAATATTACGTAGATTTTTTTAAAAATATATATTGCAATTATTTAAAATATTTTAATAATTTTTTTTAATTAATTATAAAATATTTGACCTTATTTTCCATAATATATATATATATATATGTATATATATATATATATATATATATATATATATATATATATATATATATATATATATAATCAATATAGTATAGCAAATTTCTTTTTCGCTAATATGTTGTTTATGTATAGCCTTGCTATTTATTTATTTTTTATATATGCTTATTATGACTTATTTACTTTAGTATCATTAATTACAATTAATAAATATATCATTCGATAATTAATAAATAAATTAATATCAAATCAAATCATGTATATAAAAAAAAGAATAAATTGGGATTTTTTTATATATAATTAATGTTTATTTTAGACAAACATAAAATTATGGATTTATTATTAAGAGTTACATACTTTGATCATTATTGCACTTAAATACAATAAAAAAAATACTATCAACTACATAAATATACAGTAAAGAGATAGAATTGCCCTTATGTTGCACATTTTTGTAGAGAGATTGGGGAGTAATAAATCATTTTCAATTGTATTATGTTATAAATTAACCTTTAAAAAAATACAAGTCAAGATTCTTTCAAATAATTAGAATATATATGCATATATATTAACTTTTTACGTGATTTAGTTATATATTACATTATCAAAAGTCAAATGTTATAATTTGTTGTAAATTCTTTACATTGATTAAAGAAATTGTTTAGGTATAAGAAAAAAATTCTCCTTAATTAATGTTATTAGGTTATATAACACTGATAATTATTTAATAATAAAAAATAAGAATAATAATTAAATGATCCCGCTTCGTACGCGGGTTTCATACTAGTATACTAATAATTTTGAATACGCTATTATAAATAGCTTTTAAAAATGTGATATCTTGCAACGTGGTTAATTGTTTGTATTTTTTATATTTTTATTTTAATATTACATATACAATCTTTCTATTTTAATTTTTTTATTCTTATATATTAACAATATATCTCAAAATATTTTTTTATTCTTATGTATTTTTAATCCGTTGATAATTCATTTTAACAATGAAATTAGGCTCTTACCACCGGAATATTCAATTGGAAAAATAAAAAAATTATAGTGTAATATACAATCATATCATCATACCATAATCATTATCATATCATAATATATTAAAAATGGCTAAGCATGTGTTAATATTTTTTTCCAACTTTGCCCTCACCTATTTTTTTTTACTTCATTTTTAACCTTAAATCATAAATAAAAGGGTAAGTCTTGCGTGAAACTGTCTCACGTGAGTCAATTTTAAACTTTTTAAAATAGTTATCACTTTTTCTATAAAACATTATCACTTTCGCTATAAATTATTATCACTTTTCATTTATACTATAAATTGTTAATGAAATAGCATTATCACTTTTCATTAATTGAGAATTACATTTTATTATAGAAGTTATCACTTTTTATCCGTCTCACATAAGCCCTTACGTGGGACGGTCTCACACAAGTCTTTGCCTACGTAAAAAATAAAAATAAAATTATTACTATTAGATACACACATTTATAACTGAATTACATTTAAATACAATGACAAAATATACTGTTAACTACACAATCTTTCGGTAAAGAGACAATAATACCCTTAGCTCTTAATACACGACATTCACACATCTGTATATCAGAAGACAGACCTATCTGCAAGACTTCATCTCTCTCCCGTTTCTCCTTGTGGAAATGGTAAAAAGTGGCCACTTTTGGATAACTGTAATTTTAAGTGGCCACATTTGTTATACATAATTTTTTCTAGCCACTTTGAAATGAATTGGCCAAAATGCCCTTGTGGGGGACCCACTTTTCAGCTGGTTGCAGATGAGATTCCACACTTTTTTGACCCAAAGTACAGTAAAGGAATCGGATTCTTCTTTATTTCTGAATAAAGTGTGGAAGTACAATACCTAATACCTAGTACTACTATGTAGGCATGTGCTCCCGCAGCTCCCCCATATCCATACAAAATAATGAGGATAATATATAGTGGAAATTGGAAAATGGGGGTGGTCGTCCAACACATATTAAAATTTTTTGTACAAGAGGTTGAACATTTGAGAGCAAATTTCCAGTAATTTTGGAGAGAATTAAGATATTGGGTAGCAGGTGTACAAGGTATGTTAAAACAAGTTTTATAGTTGTGATGCCCTAATTTTATAATTGTTGACATGGTTCATGAGTGTATTCTAATTATTCAACGTTTTTATAATAGAATAGAAAAAATTGTATGACTTGTAGAATAATTTTGTAACATTCAAAAGTTTTTCTCTATTAAATCTTCACTACTCATGTTGCATCTTGGTTTTTTTAATTAATCTTTTCAAATTTGTTAAACAATGGTGAGTAGGCCGAATAGATTCAGTTGCTGGGCCGAGTAGAATAACTTTTTGGGCCGAATAGAACACCCGTTGGCCGAAATGTCCAAAAAATAATCTTTTATTTTGTGAAACTTAGTAGGCCGAATAGAAGAAGTTAGTGGGCCGAATAGAATAGCTTGGTGGGCCGAATAGAGAAACCGTTGGCCGAATAGCCCAAAAAAATTCTTTAAATTTCAGAAAGTTAGTAGGCCAAATAGAACAACGTTGGTAGGCCGAATAGAACAACTTTGTGGGCCGAATAAAGCACCCGTTGGCCGAAATGCCCAAAAAATGATCTTTTATTTTCTGAAACTTAGTAGGCCGAATAGAAGAAGTTAGTGGGCCGAATAGAATAACTTGGTAGGCCGAATAGAGAAATCATTGGCCGAATAGAGAAACCGTTGGTAGGCCGAATAGAAAATCAATGTGGGCCTAATAGAGCAAGTTACTAGGCCGAATAGAAGACACTTTTGGGCCGAATAGAGGAATAATTGGCCGAATAGAAGAAAAAAATACTGACACATTTTAAGGTGTGTCAAGGGTTTAGGGTTTTGTTGAAACAGTGTAGGTTTGCATACATTAATTTGTTGACTGGATATAATACAAATTTAGTACAAATTTTCTAATGATTTAATGATGCAACTAATTATCTAATCTTTTAATGTTGATGTCATTAAAGTTATTTTTGAAAAAATATGCAGATGAGTTATAGAAAAGTTGGGATATGTTGGGGTGGAGCATGGGAAGGATTGCAATACATAGGTGGAGTGGTGAACTGGTTGTTCTTGCCAGAGGCCAGTTTGTGTTATAGTAGCTTGCTAAAAGAAATTCATGACATAGTGCAAGCTGATTTGGGGCATTGGGGTTATGTAGTTCATTCTCTAGTTGATTACAATGGCCGTTTGTTCAAATATAAGATAAAGAATGATGCACGTGTGGCAGAAGTGTTCAAGTGTGTTGATGATGTCGGAATGATGTACGTCACACTCCGTCCTATCACGGGTGCAGGGAGTAGTATAGTTTTAGGGATGGGTTATGATGACGGAGGTGCTGGTACGACAATGACCCATGTACGAGGGCAAATTCTTCTGGGAGGCATGATTTTGATTTGAATGTGGAGTGTTGTCCGGCCTCAGAGATGCAGTGTGCTGGTTTTAGAGAATCTGTAGATGCAGAATCTGGTGATGTCTCTGGTGAGGGTGCGGAGGACGTAGACGGTTGTAACGATGATGATGATGATGACCCTGGGAATAGAACGGTGGAAGAAGGGGATCGCATGCAGTAGGATACTAATCAGTCTTCTAGCGAAAGCGATGATGGTGCTGAGGAGAGAAGACACCAATTATATGAAGAAATATGTGATTACATACGTAAGAGGGGAGGGCCTAGCTTTCTTGAACCGATTAATCGTGAGTTGCGCCGTCCTGAAATGCAGTCAGAAGAGTTGCGTAGTGCACGGCCCAACACCCGTCCTTGGTTGATTCCAGGTATGGAAACAATGTTTAGTTATAATAGAAATAGAAGTAAAATATATTTTTAGATGAAACTAATGCACCTGCCACGTTCATAGGCATGCCGATTGAAGCAGAGAGAGTAGATCAGCTGACTGGCCTTGAGATTGATGCGTCTGGTGTTATTGAAAAGAACAGTATATTTGAGACAAAAGAGAAGATCCAGACAGCAGTAGGCATGTATAACTTGCGGCACGGAGTGGAGACCTATGTTGAAAGATCTAGCACGACAAGGTACAACGTTGTATGTAACATGAAGGGTCAAACAGGCTGTCCATTTAAGTTGCATGCAAGAATGAGCTCTGGGTTGTGGAGAGTGGTTAAATTCATCGAACATCTTGGTTGCTTAAATGATCCAGACAGATCTGCTCCTACACAGGTGTCGTCCAAAGTAATCGGTCAATATTTTGTTGCTAGGCAGTTTGATAAGGTTCATGACCTCTGACCCAGTGCGATGAGAGATAAGGTCAGGACTGATTTTGGATTCAACATTAGCTACAATATAGCGTTAAAGGCGAAACACTACGCTGTTGGACACACGTACGGGGATCACAATAGCTCATACGAATTGCTCCCTGCTTACATGTATCAGTTGGAATCCACAAATCCCGGTACGTACACCCAAATATCCGTCGATGAAGATGACCGTTTAAAGTTTACATTTTATGCATTTGGAGCATCGAGGCGGGGGTTTTTAGAGTCTGGTCGTCCGGCCATTGTCATTGACGGCACTCATACGAAGGGTAGTCACAGAGGAACCGTGTTTGTCGCAGTCACGCATGATCCAAACCATCAGATATTTCAACTCGCCGTAGGTACTGGCGATGTTGAGAGCAACATGTCGTGGACGTGGTTTCTAGAAAGGTTACGCGAGGCCTACGGATGTCCACGAGACCTGTTGATAGTTTCTGACGGTCATGCCAGTATTGCACACGCTATTTCTACTGTGTATCCTGATGCCCATCACGGTCTATGTGGCTACCATTTAAAGCGCAGATTGACTGGCTTTAGAAAGAACGTTTTATATACATTCCATCGTGCGATGGATGTATACCTACCGAGAGATTTTGATAAGTGAGTCAGCCAACATATTACACTTTTGTAATTTTTTATACAAGAACGAGCTGGTACAATGTCTTCTTTAACCTAATTTTACCACTCCTACATTGTTATTTGCAGGATGATGGACTTACTGAGATGTGGGACACGATCGCAGGAGTTAATGGAGTTGATTGGGTCGTGGAGATATGAGAGATGTTCAAGGGTGCATTGTCCTGTCAATAGATACGAGTTTATGACCTCAAATGCAGCTGAGTCGTATAACAATGCCATCCTTTGGGCGCGGAAGCTACCTATCTGCACAATGCTAGAGGTTTGTTGGACTACCACTGAGAGGTGGTTTTACGAACGTCGAACAACAGCTGAACAACGGAGTACCATCCTATGCCAGCGTGTCCATGACGAACTAGTGGAACTTTCTCAATCAGCCCAAAAGCTAGAATTTTCCATGCTCATTGAAAATAAGTTTGCGATCAAGGATGCTAGTAATATATTCACTGTTGATCTGAACTACTACAACTGCACATGTCAGAAGTTCCAGAAAGAACTTGTTCCATGCATTCATGCGATGAAGGCAATCGAGTACGCAGTCATTACCTTACTTACTTGCATTGTTATCATTTTTATGTGTCTCTTACACTAAACGTTGTATAGTGCTTGCGGTTTGCCAGCCAGCGGTTTTGTGTCTCCAGCTTATCATAATACGAGTGTCGTGAATATGTGGCATGGTCCAGTATTGCCTGTTCCCCACTACACTCAGTGGGACACACCCGAAGGAGTCCTGTCACAGAGGGTGAACCCCCCGCTGCCACACAGACAGGCCAGGCGACCACGAATGTCTCGTATAAGGTCAGGGATCGAGTCGTCCAGGAGACGTCACAAAGAACATGTGTGCTCAAGATGTCGACAGCCAGGTCACAATCATAAAAATTGTACTGGAGTGGCGTGCTCACAAGATAATCCACCTCCTCCTATCATAGATAATCCTAACCACCGTATACGTAGACAAAAAAAATGTGGGAAATGTGGTGAAATTGGTCATACACGTCTACGTTGTCCTTCTTAAACAAAATTAAAATTAACTAAGTTCATCCTGTTCTACCCGTCTCATACCCATTTATCCATATTTATTTATTTAATTATTTAAATTAATATTTTATTATTAATCAAATATTATACAAATTCTCTTTTAATATTGAATTAATTATATTTTAAACAAAATTTAATATTACTTTTTGACAATAAATTTTAATTAATAATTTAAATATATGAGTTCATATAATACAACATAATCTACCTTTAAAAAGAAAATAAAAATAAAAATTAAAATTTACTAAGTTCATCCTGTTCTAGCACACTGAAAGATCGTGAAGGCAACTTGCTTACGGAAGCGCATGATGTGATCAGGGGTGTCCCAGTTAAAGTTCCTTACTAACAGTCCCTCTATGGTTCTCAGATAGGCTGGTCCGCAACTCGAACCGTCCTCTTGCTTGAAACAATACTCTCTGGGAGCTGGTGACAGCGGGAATGTGTGCGGGACCCTGGAGGAGTCAAGCTCGCGCATCAGAGCTGGGATGACACGTCTGTATGGTAGAGTCTCCAATATCCGGCGCTCCTTCATGTCGGGCTCGTCATCCCATCTATGCCGAAACGAGTCAAAATAAATGAATTGCATTGGCTTTGTAAGGACCGCACATGGGTAGTAGTGCCCTGAGGTGTGGACAATAAACAATAACTGCCAAAGAAAGTTAAAAGGAATGCATGCATTAGATGTAAAAACACTAGAGTCATTCTAGGGGATATTATCATGTAAGTGAACCAATGGTTAGGATATAATACTACATCACAATCAATCCAGGATCTCGACCTCCTCCACACTGGCAATAAACCTCGGGCGTACTGACGGAGATCTGTCAACAATTCATCAGTTATGTTGGCATATGTTGATCTATCATCCCTAAACTGACCCTTGTGCTCATTCCATACTGCTTGTACTCGGACCTTAAACGAGAATCATTTCATAATATTAGTCTCAAAAAATTAAATACCAAAATTGTCACAGTCAATTGTAATGAATTAATTTACTTACAGAGAACTCCATGTCCATAATGCAGTAGGGGCCAACCTCCGGATGCACGTGTACACCTATGTCAGAGGGTCGCTCCGATAATAAGCGGAGGTATGCATCCAGGTGCTGAAAATTCATCGAATAAAATTAACAATTGATGACATAATGAAAATATTTACAACATTTTATATAAACACGAACTAAATATTTCTGACCTCACTTCCAAACCAAACACTGGGGTTCTTCATCTCAGTGAAAAAGGAAGGCCCTACTCTAAAACTAAGACCAACGTCGATCCTGCATTCAATAATTCATTAAAATCAATGCACATTGTTTAAAATAATATATGATAACGTCTACACTACTGGCGTAGTACTTACAGTTCTCTGCTTGAAATAAATATGTGGTACAGTTCCCATTGGCGCTCTCGGTCTGTCGTGGTAAATGGAGACTGTAACGCTGCAGCTGGATTTCGTTGCCTCTTAGACCGCATGATACCCTCTTCATCACCCCTGGGTGTGGGGGCCATCAGGCTGAGCGCCTCCACCGGTCTAGTAGGGGAATGTCTAACCCCTGACCTCGCGCTGGTTGGCCCAGCTTTAGACATCCTGGTCCGCGCAAGATCTGATCGAAGGCGCCTAATCTCAGCCGTAAGTGCCTGTCGAAAATAATGAGCTGTTTGATGCTCAGACACAACCTGACAGCAAGGTTGTGTAAAAACTCATCCTGTTGATCCAGCCTACGAAAGACCCTTTCTTGAAAATCCTGATCATATTCCTGGTTGTGCTGATCACCTCGGTATGCGTCCCTAAACCCACTCCCATGAAAACCTGGGGAATCATTCATCCTATCGTCAAGATGCTGTTGCGCGTCTGCATCGTAACGATGTTGTTCGTCATGCTATTTCATAAATCGAGCATGCCAACGAGCACTCAGATCATAGAAACCGGGCTCAACATACGTCCTCTCCCGATTTGTCATACAAGCCGCAGCATCATCCGCCCGCTGGCCCATCCACGCATCATCAACAGCCACACCCGTATAGTACCGCTGATCCCATGGATTACTGGTAGGATCGTATGCCCGGACAGCCTTTGTGCTGGTTTTAGAGAATGACTTGGTGTACATCCCCATGATCAACCCCTCCAAAGGGTCATCCTCTATGCCAATCCAATACCCTTGTCTAAGCTCATCAGGAAGGATTATCAGAAAATCAACCACATCAAGAGCCTGATTCAAAATAAACAATTACATAAGAAACAATATAAAACATATATGTCTTCACTAAATGGATTAATAAGTCATACCTGATCAAACAGAGTCCTATCAACCCTCTTCCATGTGAGAAAAATCCATCGCAAGCAGAGTGGCCTTAAATTCAACCTACCGTGGGGGACATGGCCATACGGTGCAGCAACGGCAGGTAGACGCTCGTACGCCCAAACCTGTCACACGTAAACCACATATGTTAGATAATTAATACAACTAAAATTGAAAATACACTATAACTTTAATATATCTACTAAAACACGTACCAGTAATGCGAATGTGCACCCGTAAAAGTAGTATCTGTACCGATCGGGATTTGCTTTAGCTGGGACTTTGGTCACAATGTGGTCCATAAAGTGGAAAAGCGTCATATAGCTGAGCTGTCCCCAAGGGAATAAATCCCATCTCTATTCGTCCTCTACTAGGCACCAGACCCAGTTGTCTACACCCACATTGGTGACATCCGACCCAAGGAGAAAGTAGTACAACAACATAACATTGGCAACCTTAACTACGTCCTCAGGGCTAACACCTATAAATCTTCTTCCTTCAAAGTCACTAGCAATCTGACTTACTAATGGTCTCTCACCCTGACCATAAAACCTATCATATAACCCACCAGGCGGGATACCATACGTCTCGTTCGGATCAAAGCCGAGTCTATCCCGAAAATAGAGTCCCATAATCCTCATAAACTCTACCCGGTAAAATCTAAGGCACACGTCTCCAACCTGAAAATACCTAGCCGTTAAATCGTCCCCCCTATGTACGATCTCACAGGTCATGAGACTGTGCAGATGAGCATTCGCGTTCCACTCATCGCTGAGATTCCAGTAATGATCAAAACATGATCTCTTAAATATCTCCTCCGCATTACCCCCAACCCTAGTTAACTACCTATGAATGATATCCATAACGACCCCAGGTTTGCAGTAATTATGTATACTGCATTGTTGACCCTGCATGGAAGGACGCTTCCATTCACCCTGCACATATATATTTTTTTTGCTAAATAAGACATAAATTCATAATTATGGGCAAAATAACAATAAGTTCATGAAAACCATAAAACGAAATATTTGAACACATAAACATTTACTCTATTCGGCCCACAGTTCCTTCTATTCGGCCTACCAAGTTTGCCATGTTCGACCAAACAACATTTCCCAAAACATTCTAACATCTCATATTTTCTCTATTCGGCCTACAATTCCTCTATTCGGCCTACAGAGTTGTTCTATTCGGCCATCCCTAAATCTCTATTCGGCCAACAAAAATTTTATTAAATTAAAAAATACAAGTCTTCCAGTTTGCTCTATTCGGCCAACACTTGTTCTTTTCGGCCTAAAGATTTGTTATATTCGGCCTAAAGAAAACCTCTATTCGGCCTTCCAAAATTAAAAAAGTCATTACTACACTTTGCTCAATTCGGCTTACACACTTGTTCTATTCGGCCTGAAGTATTGTTCTATTCGGCCTACTGAAAACCTCTACTCGGCCAACCAAAACTAAGTCATTGCTCATACACTTTGCTCTATTTGGCCTACACTTGTTCTATTCGTCCTGAAGTATTGTTCTATTCGGCCTGAAGTATTGTTCTATTCGGCCTACTGAAAACCTCTACTCGGCCAACCAAAATTAAGTCATTGCTCATACATTTTGCTCTATTCGGCCTACACTTGTTCTATTCGGCCTGAAGTATTATTCTATTCGGCCTGAAGTATTGTTCTATTCGGCCTACACTTGTTCTATTCGGCCTGAAGTTTTGTTCTATTCGTCCTGAAGTATTGTTCTATTCGGCCTGAAGTATTGTTCTATTCGGCCTACTGAAAACATCTACTCAGCCAAGACAATATTTTAAAAAAACCAAAAATAAATGAACACCACTGCATTCCTACTACAGTAAAGGCCAATTCGACACATTACATTACATTACACACAGTACATTATACGTATTTAAACATGCCAATAACAATGCTTATATACATACCTGAAAATTTGTCATTTCAAGTTGATGCACTCTGGAGACCGCAAATGGAGAATTCTCCACCCAGAAATGCACTGTTCTTCACTGGGACGAACGAAGAGTAGAAGAGACAAGATGTTGGACGAATGGAGAGAAGAAGAGAGAGGGTGTTGGACGAAATATGAGAGAGAAAGAAAGAAACAAAGAATGAAAGGAGAGAAAAAGGTGAAAGTGATGGTATTGATGTACCCCACCAACCCACATCCAAAATCTTAAATTCAAAATTTAAAAACTTTAAAAAATGTGGTCCACCCACCCCCCATTTATTGCAGTCAAAACTGACATGATGATGGCCCAATTATTTTCGTCCTTTGGGTAACAGTTATGGGGATAATTTGGGAAATCCACTTGAAAGTGGCTAGTAAAAATTGGTTTTAAGAGATGTGGCTATTTTAAATTGTACTTTATCAAAAGTGGCCATTAAGAAATCGAACCCTTTCTCATTTCCCTCTCTCTTCAAAATTGAAGTCTCATCGGCAGATCTACTGCATCACCGCCATCTCGCCATTTCTCCTTGGTCGTCCTAGTGGCCATTGTCGAGTTTCGCCATTAGTCTTGCTACCAGAATCGCTAAGAATTTTGGAGATCGCAGATCTACCCGCGGGTCAGATCTACCATGCCACGTCATAGTCGTTGTCAGAGATTGTCGCCATTGTGACCAGCCACCACTCTCGTCAGCAGATCTGCTCTTCGTTCAGATCTACCACATCATGCTACTATTGGAGTTCGACGCCGTCATGACCAACCACTGCTGGAGATCAACCGCAAGCGGGAATCCATGGTGCTTTATGAGGTGGACATTTGATCGAGGCTGAAGTCAGCGCTGTCGCCGTAGTACTGCGGCACATGGTGTTGAGTGCATACGCGGCGACTAGGTGCTGGGAGCTGGAGAAGGAGAGTATATGGAAGACGGTGGATAGGGTAGGGGAGGCAGCGATGCGAGTGACGAATGCGTACTTTTTCATAACTCTAATCTAGTAATGATCTCATATCTAGGGTTTGTATTATATACATTTTAAGTTATGGCGAACGCGTTTGTTCTAAATTGTTGGTGTTTTTTCATGTTATTTTATCATCCTAAATATGTGCGCTTCATAAGATAAAGTTTTACCCATCATTACTGTTTCTTAAGTTATTTTGATTTTTGACAAAATAGTGCCGGTGTTCTTGACTTTATTTGCTAATTATTTAAATTTTTTTATGTTGTTCTTACTGAGGCTTGTGACTGGGGGAGTGCAGATGATAGAGAAACTACCATCTATATAAAAAGAAGTTTTGGATTGGTTGGTAGTAGGGTTATACAGAAGCTTTTTCTGTAATTATTGACTCTTTCTCTAATTGCCAACATAGTAAATGGGTTTAACATGTGAAAAGTTTTTAGTATTAAATTTACATTATATATTATTTCACTACACCAAAAACGCTGATAGACATAACCAAATAGACATCAGTTTACCATAAAACCTATATCTTTTCATGCAAAACCAATGTCTTTTCCTAAACCGATGTCTATCAGTGTGAGAAAACACTGATAGACATCGGTTTTCAAAGAAAATGTACTGATAGACATCGGTTTTTTATTTATCGATGTCTTTAAAGTGATGTCTATTCGGAATTTAAAAAAATGCGCTGATAGACATCGATTTTTAATAACCGATATCTTTTCTAGAGATGTCTATTCGCACCTCTAAATAAAATCCGCTGATAGACATCGCTTTTAAAAACCGATATATTTTGTGTGATGTTTATTCCATAATAGACATCGGCTCCTTTAAAAATAAGATGATTGACATCAATTTTGCAAAACTGATGTCTTTTTTGCGATGTCTTTTTAAATTAAAAATTAAAATTTTTTAACGGGATTTGAATTTGACTCTCCAGACTTGCATTCCCTATACTTGCATATATGTTTTAAAAAAGGGAAGTAGTGTATCAGAAATTGCCATTCACAGGAAGAAACAAAAAAAATCCCAAATCTTTCATGAACCCTACACCCCCAAATCAACAGCGCCCCTTCTGGTTGGCCGAGAAGAAGGATTCCGGCGTGACAGGCTGTGCTTCCAAGCACAGAGCCATCCCTAGAACAAAGCCCCCTTTCCCGGCCCATTCTTGCTCTCGATTAGCCCTTCTTTCGACTTCCTGCCATTGTGAATAGTGGAATTACCATTTGAATTGGTGTTGTTTCAATTTGCGCTCTAAGTATTGACTCTATCTTGAAGCCGACTGCCTAAGCCCTCGAAGTTCAGAGCTTCCCCCTAGAAGCTCTAACCTATTTTGTTGTTGCTTGTGCGAGGGGGTGAAATCCTTAGCTCAAATTTTTCTCGCATTTTAGTCTTGAGCGCTGAGCGATTGAATGTTTGATTGTCCTCTTACCTGGAGAAATTTTCCCTACTCGATTTTCAGAAGTTCTCAAGTCCAATCTTCGATTTCGGGGTTCCTCGAGGTTGTTCCCTTCTTCTGTGGCGCAACCCTAGTGGAGAATAGGCACTGACGGCGGCGCCAAGCCCTTTGGTAAGTCGTTTACAGAGCATCAGATTCCTCCCACCCTTCTCTGATCTTGTTTCTAGAGTTTGCTCCTTGCTGTGTTTGTTGTTCTTCATTTTGCCGTTCTGATTGTTGCTTCTGAGTTTTGACTGGAGACAATACTCTGAATTTGCTGCTTCCACTAAGAAACGTTGATTTTTCCTTTGAATAGTCATGAGATGTGTTTTCGGATTTGCTGTACTAATACCTTTGTTGTTAGTTACTGAAGTTTATGCACAATGTGCAGTAGGCTGAGATTGGCTAGTTGTTGTTATCTTTATGTGAAAGCATTTTAATGTCCTTTGTTGCTGATAGCTGAGGTAATAATAAAGTAATTTGTACCATTCAAATATGATATTGATATGGGTGATTTTGAATTATTTTACTAATATTTTAGCATTATCATTGTTGCTATATGTACGCTGTATAATCATATTAAGAAGCTATTATTCATAAATATGTTATGTTTGTGTGGTGTATGATGTATCACTTTTATTTTTATTTGTGATAGTAAGAGACTGCATAGATTTTGTTATGGATAGTGTTCACGTAGGATACATGAAGTCTTGTTGATGGATATGTACGCTGTTTAATTTGATAATGAAAAGTAATGCATTTCTAATTACTATCTTTTTGTATTTACTTTTTTCAATTTATGAAGTTATACTGAGGAACTTGCTCTTTCTGTCCTGAATTTTTTGAAACGCAATCACAAGTATAATAATGAGTTCTATTAATTTTTCTATTTTAATTTTTGAGGTTCAAAGGATTAGCAAAAGTCAGATTAAAGTCTGTGTTAATTCTAAGTGGTCCACAGGGTCTTTCCATTAATTAATCATATAGTATTGAGTATATATTGCTAATTAATTAAATCATTCTGATTTAAACTAACATATTATATGGGGAAAGAGGTTCAAGCATGGGCGCGGAGGAGTCAAGGCTAATTTCAATAAGGCTTTGGATTTCTTTTTGAAAGCGACAGCATGTGGGTCAACACTCGCGATGATGGACACGATGGTGGAGCTCGGAAATCCTTCTAGATGGTGTAATTTGGCAATCTCCTATTTGTAAGGTTAATTTCAACTATATGCAAGGTTAATTTCAACTGCTATAGCATTCTCTGTTACATAATGATGATGGTCTGATCACTGATGATGATTAACTCTGTTAGCTGATGATTAGAAAATGGAGTAATTAATTTTGATAGTTCATAATGCCTGATAAATGTTACTGGTGTTATTCATCGTTGATGGATTTATCATTTCATTGCTCTTTGTGTGAAGAATTGATTTTTAGAAAGAGATGAGATTGTTACAGATGAGAGGTTTCATTATTGTTCAAGATGAATTTAGTAGGTCTGTTTTAGGGCCAAACTAGTCGTGGCATCTTTTTTCAGTAGGGCCAAACTAGTCGTGGCATCTTTTTTTCAGTAGGTCTGTCTCAAATATGCAAGAAAAACGGTTAGAATTCCACATATGCTATTTTGGTAATGCCAATTTAGTCATGCAGCTTCATGTATAGGATACTAATTATTACTTATTCTTTCTATATCCAGCTCAATTCTTGATATTATATTTGGTTTGTGTTCAGTGTTTCTAAATTTACATAAATTTAAATAATTGTTGTGCCTTCTTTAGACACATCTTCTAATTCTTAAGCTAACATAAGGATGGATTCTCTGGTTTTCTTCTTTCAGACATCGAGAGTGAGATTCGTCTTTGATGAGAAGGCTCTAGTTTGTTTACTCATGATTCCTTCACACTATAACATCTGATTTTCAAATTATGATGTAGACATGAATTTTATATAATCTTACATTACATTATTATTTTGTTGTTCCTGGAATAGAATATCTAGCTTTTGCTCTTTGTGCTCTAAAAGAACTTTGTAAAAATTATTTTTCGCTGCTATACTTGTTGTCACTTGAATGGAACTCTTTTGCTCTTTGTGCTATAAAAGAACTTTGTAAAACACCTTTTATTCTTTTTTGAGTATTTTTTTCTTCTTACAGACATAAATACATCTGGTGCGTCCTATCCTAGTACTGATGGTGGAGTTTATTGTTAATGATAGTGTTGCCTCATAATGTGTTATGATGTTATGAACTCAGCAGTGACACAATATGTAACCAATTTACTAGTTTGATCAGATAATGAGGTGTAATGACAGATGTGTGTAAATGTTTCAAGAACTTAATTAATTCTCTTGAGCAATTGTAGTATTAATCATCTTAGCTGGGAATTCTAACTTTTATCAGCACTCTTTCATGCGGATTGACCATAACATTCCTATTTTCTTCTTTATTTCAATAAGTTATACCAAAAGAGCCTAATTACAGGAGGTAAAAGTTGGAGATGACCTGCAAGACTCGGGTGAAAATGCTTTTGTGGGTGGGAAAAACCAATGGAAGTAAGTGGAGCAATTTCTTATTAATCTGATCATTTTCTCACAAAATCAATGCTTAACATTTGAGCTGGCTTACCAGATATTCAACCTTCGTCAACTGGGAGCTCTGGTGGCCTACATTTCCAATCTTGGTTTATTTTAAGGAGACTCGAACAAATCCCGAAGGACAAATTCACTTTTTTCCTGTTATCTTTGTAAGTATCTCCCTGGAACTCTAAAGTTGGGTTGGATGGACATATTTACTGATGGATTTTAAATTGTAGTATCAAATTCGTTGATTGGTATTTGGATAGATATAGATTTGAAATCCATGCCTCTCATCTTGAACTAATAAAGTCATTTGGATTGGTTTGAAATCTGTCATGAATTCATCTGTAATGAAATGATAGTTGAAGGGAAGTGTTTCATTTCATTGCTCTTTGTGTGAAGAACTAATAAAGTCATTATTGGATTGATTTGATGGATTGGTTTCATTATAGTTGAAGGGGAGTGTTTAATTTAGAATTTCTTGTGTGGGAAACTGATTTGTAGTGATTTGGTCAATTATTGGTGGTGATTTATTGTTGATTTTTAAGAAATTTGGGTTGAAGTAAGTGAGAATGCAAGAATCAAGAAAGGTGATAAAGTATGCATGTAAGGTGTTTGATAAAATGCTTGAATGAAATTTTCACTTAATTAAGCATTTCTCTCCTAAATTTGCATTGATTTGTTGTTGATTTTTAAGAAATTTGGGTTGAAGCAAGTGAGAATGCAAAAATCAAGAAGCGCGAGAAAGTATGCACATAAGGTGTTTGATAAAATGCTTGAATGAAATTTTCACTTAATTAAGCATTTTTCTCTCCTAAATTTGCATGGGCATGATATTTGGAATGGATTCATGTGCTAGTTGATGTATACCATTGTTGAAATCCATTGATTATGCATAAAGATGAGATCGTAAAAGCATACATATGCTAAGACTAACACATCATGTGAACTTGAATGTTTAAACATGGCCATGCTACTTGATTATCCTTTTTCTTGAGATGAATGAGATTAGAGTGTAATAGCACTATCTTGTTTTAATTCTTGGTTAGTTATTAAGAGTTCAATGACTAATTAATTTTGATAGATTTATTAGGCAATTAACTTAATAGTGACATAATTAATGGATTACTGCTTGTAGATGCAGGCTTCATTCCTCAGCAACTTGCATATATATCACAGAAAATGCAAGCATTAATAATTTAATTGGAAGTAAGTTATCAGTCACATCTTCACTGAATTGCCTTAATCCATTTTGTATATTATGATAACAATGTACTGATTTTATCTTTCAAATTTCTTGCAGTTTCTGGATAAGAAAAATGATGATTTTATGCTTTTCTCTGAGAAAGATTTGAAGTCTGGAGACTTTAGTGGTGTTCATGCAATGTCTTATAGTTACGTGGATTGAAAACAATAGGTTGGATATCGATCTCTTGATCATGATGTTTTAGCTTATAAATTTAGGTTTTATTTATGTAAAATTGAAGTTTGGATTCAATTATTTAGGGATATTCTTGTACTTTTTTATTTAAAGGATTATTTTTTGTGTATTGAAAATTAAATATCTGAAATTATTGTAATAAATTCGTAAGTTTTGAGTTATATAGCATGATTGTATTTAGTCTTATTTTAATAATATAATAAAATTATGTAAAAAAATTAAATATAAAAAATAAAAGACATCATGTAATAATCGATGTCTATTAAAGTGAAACTGATATCTATGCTTAGAAAGACATCGGTGAAAAAATAATGTATTTTGAAGCGAAACTAATGTCTTTTCTTCGATAGACATCGGTTAATAAATGATGTCTTTTGGTAGCAACTGATATCTTTTCTTAGAAAGACATCGGTAGATAACCGATGTCTTTTGATATCCAACCGATGTCTTTTCTTGGAAACACATCGGTTGATAACCTTTAGACATCGGTTATCTACCGATGTCTTTCCAAGAAAAGACATCGGTTAAAAACCAATGCCTATCAGTGCCCACTTTCAACATCGACGGAGTTCACACCACCCGCCCTGAACAAATAGGAGGAATACGGATGAGAACTCCTAGCCGATAGCCCAGCTTTAACATCGGCTGCTTGGTGAAATAGACATCGGTTTTTAACCGATGTTTATCAGCATTTTTGGTGTAGTGTTTGTTCTAAAATTTAATAGCACTTAGCAGAATATAGGCTGCAGACTTCAGTTTCGGGGGGGAGGGAGGGCTTAAGAGCAATGTTTGGTCGGGTGACCACTCATTATGTAGCTGCAAATTTCTTGCTGTTGAGATTATTGATTATCCCCTCAATTGATTACGTAATTCATATATTTGTAAACTGCTCATATATTCATAATTTGTAGAAATTGGATTTGCAGAAATTTTAATTAACTTCGTGAAGTAATTTTAATTCACTTGGAAAATCTGCATTTTGTACAGAAAAATTAACTATACCCCCCAAAAAAATCTACATTTCTTAAGCAGAATCTGCATTTCGTGCAGAATAATCTGCATTTTGTGCATTTAATCAAAATAAAGATAAATTTGGAAATTAACAGTAAAATAATGTAGTTAAGAGTAATGTTTTTAGGATTGTATATCTAATATTTAATTTTACATATGTAACGTATCTAAGAATAACTATCTCTATAAAAATACTCACGTATTTTCCTTTATACCTTAATAATTAATTAATAAAATAATTTTAAATAACATTGTAACTATACAGATATATAAATTAATAACATCACTACCAGATACTCCCTTCGTCCCGAAAATATCCTCAGATTTTTTTTGGGCACAAAGATTAAGAAGTTATACTTTGTTGACTTTTCAACCTACTTTTCAAGGGCAAATTTATCCATTTGTGTTGTTAATATGTTGTGATTAACTTTATCATTATAGTTAATCACTAATTTTAACCTAATTCTATAATAAAAAATATCGTTTAATAAAAAAACTGTAAAAAAATCCTAAAATTTTACAAACTTACTAATATACACAAATTATTTATACATCCCTAATAAAAAAAGACTTGTATTGCATTATATAAATTTACAGAACAGTACAATAAATAAGAGTACAACCTCATATTTTTATATTCTATTCATCAATGGTTGTATTTCCCTCTAAAACATTATGTCACATCTGAATTACCCTCCAAAACTTGTATTTTCCCTCTAATTTCCTGCCTTCTAGTCTTTTAATTTTCAAAGATCCCTCCAAATCATCACAATAAATAACACAATCAGCAGCTAAGAGGGAGCCATTAATACCCCCTCATAAGTTTAAATTAGCAGCAATGAATAGCAACTAAAAAATGGAAAATCCAAGCATGAGAAAGCACCCAAAACAAAAAAAATATGATTGCACAATACATCTTAACTAATAGCAAAAATGGCATAATAAATCATGGAAAGGCAGAAGAAGTATCAAAGATATTTGGTGTCACTAGAAGACGTATTCAATATGTTTGGGCTGAAGCAAGGAAACAAAGTGAAGCAAACATTCCAGTCTTTCAAAAATCTAATAAGACAGGAACAGAATGCAACAAGAAAGTGCATTTTGATGCTGAGGCTATAAAAGATATCCCTTTTATGCAGAGATCAACTATTAGAAAGCTTGCGACAGGGCTAAAAATAAGAAAATCTACTATAGGAAGATGGATTACTAAAGGAAAAATTAGAGCACACACAAATACAATCAAACCTAAGCAAACTCCAAAGATCAAGCTTCAAAGGCTCAATTTCTGTTTGAGTGCTCTAACCCTAGACAGGTACGCAAACAAGATTAAATTTGATGAAATGCAGTATGTAGTGTATATTGATGAGTAATGGTACTACTTCACTAAAGAAAGTGAGAGGTACTACATACTCCCAAAAGAAGATGAGCCACACAGAACTTGCAAGTCTAAAAATTTCGTAATTAAAGTGATGTTCATGTGTGCAGTATCTAGACCTATTTTTTTTTATAGAAATTGACAGGTTTTATTTGATGAAAAAATTAGAAATTTTCCCTTTATGGAAATTGTGCTACCTGTAAGGAATTCAAGAAATATGGTGAGAGGTAATATGGTGATGAAAACTATAGATAGTGTCAATAAAATTTTGATATAAGACTACATTAAATTTGAACAAGGTACATTCAACCTTTAATTTAAGTTCATGATCTAGTGTTGATCATCATTAAGTCAACATTTCTTTTGATTTCTCAAAAGGATGACATTAATATGCTCTTTTTTTCCAGGTTATACCAGCCATAAATGAAAAATGGTCACTTAATATGAACAAGAACATATTGATACTACAAGATAATGCCAAGCCCTATATATTTGATGATGATCCGGTATTTAGGGAGGCTGCAAATTCTAATGGTTTCAATATCAGAATTGTATGCCAACCCCCACAGTCCCCAAATGCAAACATTAATAATTTTGGGTGGTTTATGGCTATTCAATCACTTCAAGTAGAAGCTTCTAGTTACTCTATTGATGATTTGATTGAGAATGTGAAGCGTTCTTTCAAAAATCTAACCCCTCGTACGTTAAAGAATGTTTTGTTAAGTCTATAGAGTTTCCTAATTGAGATATTGAAAGTGAATGGAGACATCAACTACAAAGTGCCTCACATGGGAAATGAAAAAATGATTAGGGAAAATGTTCTACCAATCAGCCTAGAAGTAGATGAAGGGCTGGTAAGATAGTCCATTAATATTCTACTTGAAGGTTTTGTGTTATATAAACCTATCTATGACATTTCAGATCTGATGCAAGGGTTAGAGTACAATAATTAACAACATGATGATTTTCTTGTTTTTTTTTTTGCTTTTGTTTACATCATAAACATGGCACTTTAGGTATGCCCTTTTGCTTGTATGTTTTGTTTAAGCTGTAAACAATGAATATTTTGTGAATGCCTTAGAAAAAGCTCATCATGGGCCATAGTTCTCTTAACTAGGGTATTGTACCAAATGGTGACTCTGATATTAACATAAGGATGTTTTCCTTATTTTTGTGCATTTGTATACAACATAAACCAAACAATTATGTAACCGCTATTTATGTTATAATTTGTGTGAGCTATAACCAATAAATATATTATACAATTGATTTTATGTTTTGCATAATGCCTCAAAAAATTTCATCATGGGCCGTAGGTCTCCTAACTGGGACATTATTCCTAATGGTGACTCCATTAGTGACACTAAAATGCATGAGTCTCCTAAATAGGCTATTGACCAATTGGTGACTGATGAGAGTGATAATTCACGTATTTTGGGCTCCGATTTGTGTAGAAATTGAGTAAGATTAGGTCTATTATCGAGATGAATTGGGATGTTTATGGAAAATTCATGAGTCAGATGCTACTGAGGCTATTTGAGTGTATTTGTACAGAAAAATAGGTCAGAAGTGCTAGAAATTGAAAAACACATTTTTCGAGGTGTAGCTCGACCACAGAGACGTAGCTCGACCAAGCTCAGTCTGGTCAAGCTACACAAGGGAAGTCGAGCTGGAAGCATTCCATTTATAGAGTTGGTGTTCGACTAAGGTTGTGTAGCTCGACCAAGGGAGATTTGGTAGAGCTATAGTAGCTAAGTCGAGCTAAGCGGAAGACAAACTTTCAGTTTATGGACATGCAGCTCGACCAAGAGAGTCCAGCTCGACCAAGACCATTCTGGTTGAGCTGGGACACGTCAACATTGAAACTTTAGAATTTCAACTCCAGTGCGTGTATGTATGTGCTTTCCACGAAAAAGCCAAGTAAAGGTCCATAAGGAGAGTTTACAAGTAAAAAAGGGATGCAGATCACATCAAAAAGAGAGTTAAATTACACATCAATCCTATACCACATCCAAACCCTAACTTCAATCTACGAAGCTATAGAGAAAAATTCATGTCGCGAATAAAGTGAGAACCAAGTGAAGATTCAAGAAGGAGCGAGAAGCGACGGCACCCACATCTAAGGTTTATTTCGCAACTTAATCTTTCTTGCAATTTTTAAGACTATGAGTAAGATTTATCCAATTACCATGAACGTTCTTCGAAGAGTCATGGTCTAGAACCACTTTGTTAGTTATAGGGTTTATGAAGGATTTACTAGTTAATTGAACTTCCGTGTGTATATTCCGTACAACACTACTTGTGGATTTATTTTATATAAGACTATGCATTATTAATTCATACTCAGAGTTGTTTTTTGCATCTTTAACTGTTATATAGAGTCTGAATATATATCTTGATTATTGATTGAGCGCTTTTATTGTTGAGCAGGATTCTATGTTATGATTTTAAGTGAGGGAACTCCAAAGTTTTATTAGAACTATCTTATATAAACACTTATTAATTGAATTAAATTTGGGTGAGTAAGTAGGATAAAGGGGATAATTTCATAGTACCTATAAAGGGAGATCATATCGGGTTAGAATACTAAGTGCACGGGAAATAATTGATACTGATAGACCTAGAAAGAGGGGTGAAATTATGTTCTTGCTCCGAGGTAATTCACACGTATTACAGTCTTGTCTACTTACGTCTATAGAGTAGGTATGCATGACTTAGTGATGCGTCCATATTCCATAAGGTAGAGTCGGACATTGTTATATGGAATGGAGATTAATTAGTGATATTGGATGGCCCGAAGAGCTACCTATTTTCTCATTTGCTCAACTCTCGTTATTCTCTAATGTTTCTATTTTATTTGCTATTTAATTATTCTAGTTATTAATTTAATAATATTCCTCCAATTAAATTGCCAAAAAATAGTTTTAATTAATTTAGATAATAATAAATTAATAATCAACTGTCCTTTGGGTTCGATATATAACTTGATCGCTTATCTAAGCTACAATCGCATCCTTCATACTTGGGATTAATGTGTGTTGAGAAAATACCCATCAGTGACACATTAAATTTTCATAGGTACCACATTAACATTTAAATGGACTCTAAGAACCCTCACAGTCCATTGCCCTCACAAATAGGTGTGATCATAGGGTATCAAATTATCCCAACCAACATTATTAATAACCCTCCGAAAATTTTCATCATTGGGTCCATACCAAGCTCAAAAAATTGTCACATAAAAAGGCTTAACAATTACAAATCTGCATAGAAAATGCTTCACATGGCATCAATAATCAACAACCATTATATGAACACGTCAATTACGTTCACAAAAACTAGATAGACTCACAGGGCATCATCACAAAGACACAATTTGGATCATCACCACGAAGCCTCATAGGGCATTATCACAGAGGCACAAAAATCACATAACCTTATAGGGCATCATCACAAAGACATAAAAAGACATAATCTGCATCAACACCACAAAGCCTCACAGGGCATCATCAAAGAGCCACAAAAATCATATAGCCTCACAGGGCATCATTACATAGGCACAATATAATCAGCATATTACATACAAACATCAATAATCCACAATCAGCAAGACATTAGCCTCACACACTACAACAAACTGTCGAAATACCGATGGATTTATCGACGGATTTATTCCATCGGTAATTACCGATAGATCATCGACGAATTGCCGATGTTTTTTCGATTTATTATGATTAATTTTTAAAAAATCATCATAAGAAATTTACAATGAAATTTGCGATGGATTACTGACAGAATTAGTGACGGATTATTTTTTGTCGGTAAATCCATCATTATTTTGGACTCGGAAAATTACCGACGACAATTTTTCGTCGGTAAATATTATAAATTTTTTAAAAAAATTAAATTTGAGTCCTTCATTTACCGATGGATTTAATCCGTCGGTAAATATTCAATTTATTTTTTATTTAAAAAATAAACTAGTTTTTAAGTTACCGACGAATTATATCCATCGGTAAAGTGAAGACTTAATTTTTTTAAACTTACCGACAGAATATATCCATCAGTAAAAAATATATATATTTATAAATTTACCGACGAATTAAATCCGTCAGTAATTATGAAATTTTATTTTAAAAAATAATTATTCTTTAATGTACCGACGGATTATTTTCGTCGGTAATTATAAAATTTTATTTTAAAAAATAATTATTCTTTAATGTACCGACGGATTATTTCCGTCGGTAATGAAAAAACTTTTTTTTTAATATTTTAGGGCTGCCCTTGAAAACGAATCCACCCATCTGCCTCCATATCCATCAGCCCTAAAATGAATCCACCCATCTGCCAATCCGTAGAGCCGCTGCGCTATTTCCAGAAAAGAACACCGCAACTGATCCGCAGCCAGAAATGCTATTGACGCCCGTCGGTCTTCTTGCCCAGTTTGCAAAACAACCATCTTCGTGCGCAGATCTATTCCATCCTTCTTCTTTTCTCCTTTTTTTCATTCCTGATAGTTTGCAGCTCTTTGGTTGAAGATAAGAAGAAAGCTAAATTCTGAGAATCTTTGCTTATATATTATAAATGGTTGTTATGCAATTATGTTTCTGACTGAGTGAGCTTTTCTGTTCTTAGAAATAAATGGAGAATTGCATCTTTTATACTTTGAGCCAATTTGTGGCGATATCTATGAAGAAATATGAATTAGGTATACTGGATATTTCTTGTGCTTATCGCAAGATTATGTGCTTATTCTGTGTAGTTTGAAGTTCTAACTTTGATTATTTGAATCTTGTAATGAAACTGCTTGAAATTAAAATGAATTTAAAAGCTCATGTACTAGACTTTTTGGGGATTACATGAATAGGTAATTGTGTGCCTGAGACTTGAATTATAAGGCTAAATATGTATGTTTATGTTGTATGGAGATTTCTGTACTGATTCAGTATGTATTCTAGCCAAAAAGGGGTATTTCTGACTCTATATATCTAATGTTATATTGAGTATGAGCTGTGAATGTGTGGCATTTTAGAGTTTCCTCTTTAAACCGTTTATGGGCTCAACCCTGAATCTGAATACCTTTTGTCTCAGTCAGTGTATGAAATTGCCGTAGGAAAGAATCGCCCGTCGTCGTGTTCCTTTTTGCCACCACAAATTGCACCACAGCACCGTCGACCACCGTCCAAACACTGCAGCCATCTCACCAAGCGCCAGGTATATGCATTTTCTTTACTTTTTAGAGAAAAACTACTTTATTTATTAACTAGTTTTGCGATTCCAATCTGTTCAATTTAATTCATCGTTGTGTGTATTGCCATTTTTTATTATTTCACACCCATATTTATCGCACATATTGTGATTTGGAAGGTTTTATTTGTCTAATTGATATTTGAGATAGAAAATTAGACATTGTATGTTGTTCACAAGTAATCATGAGACAATTCAATGGCGTTCTCTGTCATTGTTGTGTGTATTGCCATTTTTTATTATTTCACACCCATATTTATCGCACATATTGTGATTTGGAAGGTTTTATTTGTCTAATTGATATTTGAGATAGAAAAATAGACATTGTATGTTGTTCACAAGTAATTGTGAGACAATTCAATGGCGTTCTCTGCGTATTATATGATCTGCATTTGGCCGGAAATTTAATTCTTAGAATTCTGATGTTTAGATTTATACTACAGAAAGTTATACATTAAGAGGAGTGTCTATCATAATTATTACTACAGAAAGGAATCGAAGAATTTAGAGGGAGAAGAGGGATACATTAAAGCAACATTGTACGTCTATATATAGGGTTCAAAAGTGTACTGTATTCCTAATTGGAACTCACATTTTAATTTTAGTAGTTAATATCTCACAATATCTTCTATTTAAGCTTTACCTAAATTAATAATGAAAGATACGAGCCATTAATTTTTGGAGGAGAACGAACACCGATGAGAAATATTGTTCGAAAGTGTATAACTGCAATCCTTAATTATCTTTAGGAATATTAAGAAAATTAATCATAATTAGTATCTTACAGTATCATTACTTAATTTAATAAAGATACGTTATATATGTGTATATATAAATACACATGGGGCAAATCTTTTATGGTATATATAGTTATATTATGATAAGAATAGGAATATTAAGAAAATTTTAAATAATATCAAAGATATAATTAAGGAAATTGTTATGAATGGTCGTGATCCAATATTGATCCAGCTGGCAATTTATAGAAATTGAACGTTGTAGATGAATGTTTATAAATAAGAGTAGTACTACTGTTTATATCATATTATTTTATAATTTGATTTAAAAAACTAGGAAAATACTTTCTTCCTCATAATGTTTGTTTCTGCAAAATGGTTTCTCCCCAGCCGCCGGCAACTCTCCGGTGTCATTCTCACAAAACATCATACCGATCTCCATATTTAGTTAGTTGATTATTTTCTATTACTATTGTAAAGAAACTACCGGTTCTTCATTTTGTCTTCTTAACTAGTTACTTTTTTTTTCTGATTTTCGGTTTCTCAATTAGGTAAGGACTTGTATCCCATGTGCTGAAAATGCTCTTCTATTGTGTGATTATTTTTAAAAATACATGCTATTCTGTAGTGTAAAGCATTTCTTCTACCTCCCTCATATATCAAATGTGAGCACCGATCTCTTATGAATGTACTACGATAATGAAATGATCTCACCAATAAGGCAAAAAGACTGATACTGCATTGGCTATCCGTTCCTTTTATATTTCTTTATGTTTGATGATTTTGATCTATGACCTCAACTATTACTGCTAACATGGATTTTATTCATTAGAAGCTCAAGATGAGGAATTTTATGAGGGGAAAATAGAGCTTAAAGCTTGCCGGTTGTGTTGAGATTTTTCTGTTTTACTTCATAATAATTTTCATGCTGGAAACCTGATAGATATTTAGGCGCATTGAAGCTTAAGAATGATGAAAGACTATTTTTTGCTTCTTTAGTTATGTTTCACTTCCAATAGCATGTTTGTCTTTTCTCTATAATTTATGTACGTTAATTTAGATTTTTTTATCATTAATATGGCTTTACTTAAGGTACTTGTCCTCCGAGTTTTGATTTTTTCACTGAAGTTATTCTGCTTCTTTAAACATTTTTTTTCATGTCTGATTTTGTTGTAGGTGACTAATGTTAATGATCAAGATTGATTAGTTCAAGGTATTGTTTTTCTCTCTTCATGAAGGCAGCCTATGGTTGATAGTTAGCTTCATCACTATCTATTGAGGTACTCAAAATAAATATATAGACATAGATGTTATGTTCATGTTTAATTGCTACTATCGAGCTACTTATAAATGGGTAAATGAATACTCAATTGGTACAATTACCTAGTAATTTTATATTCTCTAACAATATGTGGATTGAATTGTTAAAAATATTGATTTTTCTTACCAATTTTACTTGTTTGTTCTTAACTTATCTTCATCTTATGGTTGCCTTGATTAATTCAAATATGCCTCTGAAAATTTTTTATGAGCATGCAAGTTAAGCCAACAAGTTTTGATTTTCAAAAATAATTGCAGAATTTCTTCCAAAATTACGCATATTAGTGCTGAATAACAATAGGCTGAACAACCTGCTTGAGATTGCAAGAGCATTCCAGCTACAAGTACTCCATCTCTCCCCATCTCTCATGCATCAACATGATTGTTCAGTCCTGCTCTCAAGGAAAAAGGGTAAATTTATTTTTAAACTTTCTAGGATTTATTATTGACTTACCTTTTTATTTCTTAGTGGTGACACCTAGAACTTGATATCAAATAAGGGATAAGGCTCCAAAGGAAGATCCTCTATTGCAGCAATATGGACAGCAAGCATCAAAGGAAGATCCTCTATTCTTTGGGTGAAAGCTTTTGGAATCAAAATAACAGAGAAAAAAGGTGATGACAAAGATATACCAATTTTTGTTTTGGTGGGATCATATTCAATTATTTAGGTGGGGTAATTTCTCTATTTATTCTTAACTGATGTAATAGGAATTGAAAGAGGGTGACCAAATTCTTGTACTTTACTTACCTAAAATTGTTGTAAATTTAGAGGCAACCTTTTGCTCTAGATATTTGAAATTATGTAGAGTTTTTTGAATTTCAATGTTATATTGAGTGAAAAATTTATATTATTTTTAATATTTATTAAATTAATTTTTTTCCCTTTTGCATTTTACCAACGGACTTTTTCGTCTGTAAAATTACCGATGAAAAAATCCATCGGTAAGTTATTATTTATTTTAATTTTGAATTTTGAATTTACCGACGGAATATTTCCATCGGTAAACTTATCGACAATTTTCCGTCAGTAAAAACATCACTATACTGTAACTTTCGACTAATTGACATTGAATGATTACTGACAAAAATCTTTCTTTTACTGATGAAAAAATTCATCGGTAATTACCGACGGATTTAAAAATTCATCGCTAAAAAATTACCGACGCAGGTTTTCGTGACAAATCCATTTCCGTCGATAAATTATTTACCGATGAATTTTTATATGTTACCGACGGATTTTTTTCGTCGGTAATCTTGCTGTTTCTTGGAGTGACAAGGCATCATACATAAAAAATTAACACAACAATAAGCATGAATAATACTCTAAAAACTAAATTCTCAATCTTAGTGCCTCACAATGCATAAAAAATGCACACAAATCACATAACATACTAAACACCTCGTAAAAAATCAAGATGGATAGACAAAAATGTAAGGTTGGAGATTTATACCTATATATTCTGGAAAAATTATGTGGATGAATTCATAGATGATGGCTTGTGTTTCAGGACATTCAATCTAATGGTCATACCAAGAAGAAGGTGTTGAGGGTTGGGAAAAAGCTGCTCATAATTTTTCGGCAACTGAATATCAGGAATGACGACCTCACAGATCTCAATTGACTGAGCATCGGGAATGATCAGCTCACATGTCTTCGATGATTGAGTGTCGGGAATGACCATGTCATAATCTTATAATGGCGATCGATTTGGGCACCATCGTCTCTGATTCCCCCATGGGAGACTCCAAGACCATCAATTAAAGACCGGAATAGCCTCCAAAGCCCTCATTCTTCTCAATCTCTCCGGATATGTCACCCTCAAGCTCTCTCATTGATTGGCGTTAAATTCACTCAAAAATTGAATCAATTTTAAGGCTTTATTTGAGTAATTAAGTATGATTTCACTTGTTAAATCTATTAATTGCTTAATTATTTAGAAAAAGGTATTTTTATTGATTTTTGTAGAAAATAGGGTGATTTTGATAAAAATAGATTCTACAAGTAAAGAGTAAGATGTTGGCGAAAACGACACTCGATTTGAAGTTAAAATGAGTGAGAAGGGGCCAAGATAAAATTTGCTAATGATTCTCATTTTTTTGTCCATGAAGCAAATTGTCCTACATGGAAAGATTATCACAAACTCCTCTCACCCTACTCCTATAAATACCCTCTTTCATTAAAGCTAATATTGAACCATTCAAGTTTTAAAATTTACATTTCATATCATTTTTAGAATAGAATTTGAGGGAGCTTTTAAAAAGAGAACTTCATTAGTAGAGAATCCTCCCCCCTTTTGGAAGGAATCCAAATTTAATTTCTTTTGTATAATTTTTCTTTTATTAGTTTAAAATTTATTGCTTTTCAAGAAGGTGGGGACACCAACGAATGGATGACAGGATGAGCTACATGAGTGTAAAAATTTCATTTGTTGAAATCTAATCCTACTTATTATTTTTTTATTTTCTATGTTTAAGTGATGTTTAGATTATGGATTAATTTGTGATATTATCTAAATTGTGATCCCGAGTATGATTAGTTTCATTTATGGATTCTTAATTGCTTATTTTATGTTTGATTTGTGTGGTTAATTATCTAATGTATATGGTCAGAACGAGAGCTCAATTATGTGTCTAAGGAGTTAATTGAATCATTTCATCATGTGGGTTATGTAGATTAATGTGGGAAGAGTTGGAGACGACCTCTCATGTTTAGAACTACATAATGAACACTAGAGTGGTTAGATCGAGAGGTCAACTTATCTAGTGAGGGGAACCCAACCTTAGTGAATTCATAATACCTAGAAAGAGAATATTACCTATGATTTAGTACCTATTTAGAGAACTCGTACGTATAATTAGTACCTATTGGGAGGTGTTCACTTTAGTCTCGATCTTATGGGCTATTTTGGACCCTTTGTAAGATCCTACATCATCTTCATCTCGAGAGAGAGTTTAGGAGGAAATCGTGATCGCTCTTACTATGATAGCTTAAATTGGGAGGTAATTAGATGTGTTACATGATTGATCCATTTGAAGTGCATCATGAAATTTTTCTTTGCATTGAAAATTTCAAAATATTGTAATTAGTGTCTTTTCATACTTTTAATCTCTCATTTTCGATCGTCCCTAACTAATACAAAACTATAACATGAAGGCCACGATTCCAAAATTCCCATGACTTGATAATTTAACTTGGTTGCCCGTACCTACATGACAAGAGTACACTTGCTCTTTTACATTAAAAAATATTCAATCAAGTTTTTTTGGCGTTGTTTCCAGGAAATTTAGTTGTATTTGTGACTTTGGGTTTTGTTGAGTGTTAGGATTGGGACATTTATTATCTTTATTTTGATTCATTTTTATTTTGTGGTTGTGTTTTTTGGGATGAAAGTGTGGAGTCATGATGTTGGCCTTGAAGAGCATTGGAGTGGTGCAAAATGAGGTAACAAGCATCTTCTTAACTTGAATTTTACTTTACCTAATTTAAGTTTGGGGGAATGCTGCTTTCGTTACTTGACTTTTTCCATGGTTTGAATCATAAAACTTGCATTTTTAAACTCTTACTTGAGCATATTGCACCGGCGCATGTTTAGTCCTTACTCTTTTCTTTGGCACATATTTTCTCCTTTTTGTTGTTTATGCTTTTTCGTGCTTTTATCACTTTCAATAAGGAGAAAATCTCTCTTGGCTATCTTGTGCTTCATTGTGAAATTTTGAGGCTATGATAGTCTGTTGAAACTTGTATTGAGATGGATTTTTATTTGTGTACTTGTTGGGATATAGTTTGTGCTTATTATGTGTTTTCTTTCACTACTATAAGCCGGTGAGCTTTTGAGCCTTTAAATCGTAAAATCAAGTGGTTTTTCCTTTCTTGAGTGTATCATTCATTTGTGTGCATCTAAAAGTACTTACCATTATGTCTTCTTGAGACTATATTTATGTGAAGATTGTTTGAAATGATTTAAAACATCTTTTTTTTAAAGCAACTTATCAAAATCTATCCTACCAAATGACATCATTTCGTAGTTTGCCCCTTTGAGCCTTATTATCCATATTTCTTTGGCAACCTACAAATTTAATCATTTTATCCATTCTTATAGCCTAATCACCTTACTGATTAGTGGATGATTAATAGGGATAAAGTGGTTGAATTGTGCTTAAAAGAGAGTTTGGAGAGAGAGAGATGGTGAAAGTGCAAGAAAAGAGGGAGAAAAGATGAAGAAAAAAAATGGAGGTTGTGAAAGAAAAATTGAGTAATGCTCAAATTTGAAAAGGCATAAAAAAGAGCTCTACTAGAAAAAAAAGAGAGTTCGAAAGAAAAAGACTCAATAGTGCTAAGAAAAGAAGAAAGGGTTTTCTAGTGAGTCGGATGGAAGATTACATTTTTTTTTGAGGTGAAAAGAGAAAAAGAGAGGATAAGAGTTGAAGTGATCAATCAACTTGAATTCTCCACTAGTTTTGAGCTTACTTTTCCTAAATTTTTCCTACCCTAGACCAAAGAATTTATATTACAATCCCATTAAAGACTTTTTTGATCTAATATAATGATTAACACACATAAAAGTGGTGGAGAGTTTAGACTTCTGGCAAGCATATTGTATCATGTTTTTTAGAGTATACACTTCTCCCATAAACTTCTTGAGTGTGAGTGTAAAAAGCAAAATCTAGAGAGGAGTAGTGGATGTCTTACTTGCTTGCTTATTTCTTCAGCTTAATTTGTATTCATTTAATTTGAAGTTGTGTTGCTTGATTTGATTAAATTGAAATGGCCTTGAAATGACTCATTTTGAAATCTTTATCCAATTCTTTCGTAAATTTTTCTCCAATGTTCTTTCTTTCCTTCGTTGTTCGGGGACAAACAATATTTTAATTTGGGAGTTTGATTGGCGTTAAATTCACTCAAAAATTGGAATAATTTTATGACATTATTTCAATAATTAAGCATGGTTTATATAGAAAATACTATTAATTGCATGATTATTTGAAATAGGGTATTTTCGTTATTATTGTAGAATAAGGATGATTTTTTATAAAAATAGATTTTAGAAGTGAAGAGGAAGACGTGGGAGAAAACATCGTTCGATTTAGAGTTGAAATGAGCAAAAATGGGCCCATGTAATTTGTTGGCTCTTTTCAAGTGTTTGTGTTATCAAGTCATGAAGCCCATAGAAGATGACTAATGAAAATGCCCACTTGAATTCATTATTTAAAAATCTCATATTCATTTTTTCCTTAATTTTGTCCCATGAGCCAAATTATCTCATATTGATTACATACAACAAATTCCTCTCACTCTACTACTACATGAACCAAACTATCCCATATTGGAAAACTCATCCAAAAATTTCTCACCCTACTATTATAAATACACTCTTTCATGAAAGTCTCTACATCATTAAAATTTAATAATTTACATTTCATAACCGAAATCCCATTTGAGAGAGAGCTTTTTAAAAACATAACTCTATTAGTAGAGATCTCTTCTTCCTTTGGGGGGGGGGGGATTCCAAATTTTCTTTTATGTAATTTTTCTTTTCGTAGTTTAAATTTTTTTTAGGCTTTCCAAGAAGGTGGGGACACCAAGGAATGGATGAGCTAGATGAGTGTAAAATCTTCATTTGGTGAAATCTAATCCTATTTATCATCTTTTTATTTTCTATGTTTTGGTTGTTTAAGTGATGTTTTGATTATGGATTAATTTGTGATATTATCTAAATTGTGATCTCGGCTTTGATTAATAGTTTCATTTATGTATTCTTAATTGCTTAATTTATATGTTTGATTTGTGTGGTTAATTATCTATTGCATATGGTTATAACGAGAGTTCAATTATGTGTCTTATGAGTTAGTTGAATCATTTCATAGAGAAGTTTGATTTATTTAGTTTAAAACTACATAAATAAATACTAGAACTACATAAATGAACACTAAAGAGTTTAAATGAACACTGATTGCATTAGCTTCATCTCCAACCACATCTAGATGCCTCCTCATATATTTATATGAAGAGAAATTATATGAATATAGCAGTATCAAGATTAGCTATTATGGAATCTTTATCAATGTAGCACGTTTCCATGCAGAATAAGAGGGATGACACTCTCTTTTTCTAGTAAAAGAAAATCACATGAGTGTGAGATGTGCAACTTCTTTCCTTCATTCAAGAAAACTAATACCACACCAGGATATATATATATATATATATATATATATATATATATATATATATATATATATATATATATATATATATATATATAACTAATTAATCAATATGTAAGACTTAGAACATTATAAATTAGAACTAATGATTAATGTATACTCCATCTATCCCGTTTCAATGTTTACGTTTATTTTTTGCCCGTTGATTAAAGAATACTCCCTCCGTCCCGCACCAAGGGTCTCTTTTTCCATTTTGGTCGTCCCACCCAAAGGGTTCTCTTTCCTTTTTTATACACATAGGTCCCACACTCACCCACTAATACAATTAAAACATGGGGTCCACACTCCCACTAATACAACTACCCACTACACATTAAATAATAATACTTCTTAATCTACGTGCAAAAAAGCAAAATGCACCCTTGGTGCGGGACGAAGGGAGTATAATATTTTAATGAATAGTAGGTTGAAAGATATAATATTTAATATAAATGGGGTAGGTACATTAGTATTGGATGTGGATCCCATAGTGATGTATTAAATGTTTTAGGTGGCTCTCATATACCAAAAAGGAAACCTAAAGATTAAAATTGGACGCTCAAAATAGAAATATGTAAAGATTGAAATGGGATGAAGGAAATACATACTTGCATTCTCTTTAGCCTCTTTCTCAATAAGAGCAGCAAAGCCGTTAATGTGCCTCTTTTAGGAGTAGAATATTTCATCATTTGCCTTCTCTTCACTACAATACAAGATCATTATCATTATGATTATAATCTTTTTAAAATGGGGTGTAGAGGGTTTAAAATATTATTCTAATTCTAAGTGATACTGCTACTTCGAAAGAACTTAAGTTTACAACTTCGTCATCAAAGAATAAATTCTTCCTTGATTCTAATTAAATTTATTTAAATGATCTCATAGAACACATCAATAAGGGGAAGGATTATTAAAGACCAGCCGTAAAAATCAAAACAAAGATTATAAAAAGATTCAAAGGCGACATAAACATATCTTAAACATTATCCATTTCAAAATCAAAATTCCTTATGAAAGAGTGAGAAACAATCAACGAAATGTAAGGTAAGTTATAGTGGATTTCCTCCTCAAAGTGAAACTTAAATCCATACCATTCCAAAAATTAAGAAAAGAGAATATAGAGCTGTTTGGAATCTTAGAAAAGAACCAAACCAGTGTGAAAGCACACAAATCATCAAGTAAATTAAATACTCGAGATCAAGTAGTGTATGCATGTTAAAAATTTAGGCACAGTACAAGTCAAGAATAACCTGCAAACTCTTAGGTTGTGTTTGGATTGAGTCATTTCAAATCCAATGAATTTGAAAATGAGTGAATTTTAAATTCCTTGAATTTTAAATCAATTCATTTGAATTCCACTATTTGAATAAATAAAATATGGATCTTTGAAAGGATTTGAAATCCATAATTCAAAAATTATTTTAAATTAATTTTATTTTGGGGGTGGAGGGGGTGCGTGGCCGGGGTTGGGGGTTGGGTGGCGGGTTTTAGGGTTTAGGGTTTAGGGTTGTTTAAAACATAATATATATATATATATATATATATATATATATATATATATATATATATATATATATATATATATATATATATATATATATATTATATATATATATATTATTTTTTAATTAATTTATTATTTTATATATTATTTTTATATATTAATATATCAATTACATAACAACGGAAGGATTTCAAATGACACGATTTCAGTGAGGATTTGAAATCCATTAAAAAACAACTAAAAAATTCAAAATCAAATCCATTGATTTAAAATTTTGGATTCATAAATCCATTGATTTCAAGTGTTATCCAAACATGATGGAGGGATTTAAGGGAAGGATTTATAAATTCCTCCTCAAATCCTTCCATCCAAACACAACCTTAGGTAGTATTTGAATTGAAGAATTAGGTGAGGGATTCATAAATCCTTCCCTTAAATCCTTCTTTTATGTTGGGATGGAAATGAAATCAACAGATTTATTATCCATGATTTTAAATGAATGGTTTTCAAATTATAGATTTTAATTTGAAAATTTTTTTAATTGTTTTAGAGGAATTAAAATTTTTTTATTAAACTGTATCATTTGAAATTATTTCGATTGACAATAAAATAGTTTAATATTTATAATATGTATATATATATATATATATATAAAAGAAATGTTAAACAAAAAATAAACAAATAATTTCTAGAAAACTTAATTTATTTTTTTATTTAACCCCAGGCCCTAACCCCATTTCCATCCCCAAACTCCCGCACTTACCCATCCCACCCCCACCTTTTCCCATAGGTATGCACATAAAAATCGAAACCTAAACCGGTAAAAATAAAACTAGAATTGGATATATATTCAGGTTTGGTTTCGATTCCTCATTCCAAATCGACGGTTCCAGGATTCGAATCAGCGGTTTTTAAATTTTTTTTATTTTTTACATTTTTAGGCTAAAAAAAAACCGAAACCGGCGTGCATGTCTACTTTCTCCCAGACTTTCCTCCTACCCAGTATTGGCCCTGAGGAGAGGCGAAGAAGGCGACCGCCCTGAGCCCCAAAAATATAGGGGCCCCAAAATTTATATATATACTACTTGATATAATTATATTTTAATAAAATACATAATTTATATAACGTCATTAGAGTTGTCATAAAATTTGGTCCATCAATTTATTGGACTTAAAAAGTGGTCTTATATTTAGATATTAAATACTATAATTTGGCTTTTTTGTGGAAGAAAAGAAAGAGTTAATAAAGAAAATAATGAAAACTTTTTAGTTAAAAAATATATACTCTGCTAACATTGACGTTTGCTTTTTACACGGAGATTAAGATATATAATATATCTATGTGTAGTAAAGTGAGAGAAATAATATTTAATGTAAAGTTTGTAGTTGCATTAATGTTATTTGTGGACCCTACATGAAATAATTAATTATTTTGTGTGTCCTTACTTGACAAAAATTGAAATATAGATCTTAACTTGGAACAACCCAAAGTGAAAAGAACAAACCTAACGAGGGAAGGAGGGAGTATAGAGCAACGATGGCCTATTATTTTTGTTCACCCCGAATCTTGTAAATGTCATGACCGGCACTGTAGTCCCACGACCTCCCAACTCCCCCATTCCCACCCTACCATACTGCATCTCCCCCCCACCCTTCATTCCTAACTAATACTCCCTCCGTCCCACTAAAAATGTTTCAATTTTATTATATTGGCGTCCCATTTAAAAATTCTCATTTTTTCATTTTAGTAAAATGAATTCATATGTGGCCCTCCACTCACTACTAATACAATTATCCATGACCGAGACGGAGGAGGGAGTACTCCATAATTCATTTTTTCGTAGGCAATGATTTTGTTGTAAAGAAAAAAAAAAACAAAAAGGGTATTTTTGTGATTCTCCTATTAAAATATTAATTTTCGAACGTATTGATAGAACTAAATTACGTACATTCCCATAAATTAACAATAAATACAATTTAAATCTACTTTCACAAACTACAACATGAACATGCAACTGATACAGTTTAAATCTACTTCACAAACTACAACATTCAACTGGTAGTTGCGAGCTGTAGAGATAAAACTCTAATTAATCAAGAGTATTTTCAACACTAATTACACTCCAATATTGGTATATATATGATGGTCTAACCATGGAGGGCTGCGTAGCTGTTAATGAGAGCCAAGGCGTTGCTGGTCATATGAGCCACATTTACGATATTGTCCCTCACCGCCGTCTTGGTGGCGCCGTTCATTACTTTTCCGGCGAAGCCATCCATGCACGTGTCCTCGTTCGTCAGCGCCGCGCTAACCCACGTCTGGACGTCGCTCATGATCAGATCGAAATTGGACCCCTTTATCTGGTTCATCTCTGCCATCGACTTCCTCAGTTGATCCACCGAGTCCGACAGCTCCTCCATGCAGTCGCGCATGGCGCCAGCCTCCCGCGGTGTGATGCCTGCCGTGTGGGAGAGCTTGACCATGTCGGCGGAGGTGGAGCGGGCGGTGTCGAGGCTGACGGAGAGGGCGGCGTGGGCGAGGAGCTGTGGACTCTGCTGGATGGCACTTGCATGGGTTGAGAGGGAGGAGTAGCAGAGTGTGGGGTACGCGGTGGAGGAGCACGAAGTTCGGATGAATTCCGTGCTCGTTGGTGTTGTGCCGCCAGGTCTGGCGGCGCAACCCGAGTTAATGAGTGAGAGGAGTATCACAAGAGTTGCAATGGAATAGCACAAATGTTTCTCCATTTTTATTGTTTTTTGGAGGATATGTGATGTAGCGAGTGAGAGAGAATGAAGATAGGTTTAGGGTGTGGGAATATGAGAGAGAAAAGGCTTTAATTTATAGACATGTATGATGTTGGGTAGGGTTTAGGGTTTGATTTATATTCCACAATTGTTGAAGATATTTATGTGAATTATTAGTCCAAAATAATGGACAAATCATGTGTAAAATATTTTAAAATTTATTAGATAATAACAAATGAATATAACAACTAATATAATTAATTAAAGAAATTTCGACAAATCATAGATAATTCAATATCTTATTAAAAATAAAAAAAAATTGAAAAAACCAAACGAGCTCCACCCATAAGCTAAACATAAGACATTCAACCAAATGGGACTCAAGAGAGATATTTTTTAGAGCGGTCGATTCATTGCTAAAGTATGCTTATTATACAGGTAAAATATGTTTATTTGTAGTTAAAGTATGTCAATAATGAATATACTATAACATCATAAAATCATACTTTAATTTATCATCCATCATACTTTAGAAAACATATACTTTAACAATTACTATTAAGCATGCTTTATGTTAGAGTCACTCGATTAAGTATTAAACAATTCAACTTACTATAAACTTAAACTTTTAGATGAGGTGGTCATTTAACAAGGTATCAGAGTTCAGGCCTAGCAAAGGTCTAGGGTTCGAACCTTACTGCCACCATTTATGAGAAAATTCTACATGCAAGGCTTGAGGCAAAAATTAATCCCGTCTGCATGTGAGGGGGCGTGTTAGAGTGACTCGATTAAGTATTAAACGATTCAACTCTCTATAAGTTTAAGCTTTTAGATGAGGTGGTCATTTAAGACTTTATCAATGCAATAGACATACTTTTGTTGGATTGTATACTAAAAGTCTAGTTTTTGTATGAGCAATGTTATAACCATTTATTTGAAATGAGAATCAAATGATCAAATGATTGCATCTTATAATTTATTTATATGTGCGATGCAATAGTCCACTTACTTTATACTATAGATAATATATTGTGCGACAACACATGGAAGATCATATTATTGGTTTCCTTATAAAGTATAAACAGATGTTCACAATCGAGACAGATAGGGACTCTCTATCGGGGTGGTTATAGTGTGATTTGGTATTAGTTTGTCTTGACTATAGAATCACATTAGTACAGTTCTTGTGTATTGAGTAGGACCACTTGAAATCGTTTGACTTATACTGACTATATAGGAGAACTTGATCTCTGTTATTATGAATGTTCCCTATACAATAACCTCGACACGTAAGGCAGTATGTATTTCTTTGATTCATCAATGGGTGAGATTTACATGTAACTAAATCAATAAACTCGGTGAGTTGGAAAATAGTGATGTCACTATGGTGTGCTGTTGATTGTAGAAGGAATCCGTGTCCATCATAGGTTGATGATATCCCCTTGAGGAGCTCATAAGGATTATCATGTAAATCCTGCAGGTGGATTTATTCCGGCATGATAATGAGGTTGAGTGGTACTACTCTCGGATGAGATATTAATAAATGGAGTTGTTAGTAACTTAATTAATTAATGGACATTGTATATCTTAAACATGGGGAGACTAATGGGCTCGTAATAAGAAGTAGCCCATAACGTAATTATGGAATTAGAATGGTAGTGCAGTAATAATATTTTAGTGGTATATATTATTATTATTGGACTTAAATATAAGCTTTGGGCTAAACTTGGATACTTAAGCCCAATGGAGGCCCAACTCTAATTTCTCCTACTGGTCCCTGCTATAGCCCGTATATATAAGTCATCTCAATTGTTCGAAAACCCTAACTAATACACGCCTAACATTGTGAGGAGGGTGAGGGAACAGCAGATTGAGAAGATCTCGAAGATCGTCTTCCACACGACATCGAGATTGGACTTGGGAATACAGCAGAAGATCGGAAGGTTGTTTGCTGCTGCTATTCGTCAATTTCCACAATTTTTCTAAAATCGTGTGGGACTCCAAACTGGATGTGTTATACACCATTGGAAAGTACTGAAGAGATGATCGTTTTGGCGTAAAGATCACTCAATTCAGAGATCGAATGAGGAAGTTATGCCCAAAAAACTGAGGCTGCGCATGCTGTCGGCGAGAATTCATGTTCTTCTTCAACATACCCTGGTGTAAGGTAATATGTTTTTATGTTTCTTGCTTCCGCTGATTTAGAAACGCATGGAATCCTAACGGTTCACGTTAATAAATGATTAAATGCCAACAACTTTAATACGTCAAAGTATTAAATTATCTCACCAGAAATGGTCTCATACAAGAGTAACTCCTAAAAAAGTACTCCCTACATTCCATCCAAAGGTGGCCATTTGTTTTTTGTGCATAAATTAAGAAATATTATTATTTTATGTGTAGTGGGTAATTGTATTAGTAGTGAGTGGTGGGCCACATGTTGAGCCTTTTTACTAAAAGTGGAAAATAGGGACATTTGGATGGGACGCCCAATATATATCGTAAAATGGGACCTTTCGGTTGGGCGGAGGGAATATTAAATTATCTCACCATGAAACAGTCTCATACAAGACTAACTCCTTGAAGGAGTATTAAATATGGGACGACGTGAGGCAGTCTTTCTCAATTCTATCATCACTCTCTTTTTTATTCATCTCCTCTTTCTCTTGCTACCTCTCAATCTTTTTCTTTGTTTCGTTTCGAAGTTCGCATTCACTTGAAGAGTGCTTTTCGATACACTACATATTTAGCTGTTTCATTGGTTCTCTCATTGAGAGATCTCAACATGGCTAAGGAAACAAAAAAGGGAGCTTGGGAAATAGCCTTTCAACAACCGTAAGAGCAATTTGACAGACAAACCATCATCCATAACTAATCACAATAATAATTTTTTAACATGATGGAAGAGATCAAATCTGTTATTTGAACCATGCCAAATCAAAAAGCTTCAAGTTCATTTGCAGGGGTTTTAGGACCATTGTTTGTTAACCCACTTAATATGGCCCGACATGGGAAAACGATTGGAGAAGCCCTAAATTTAATACCATAAAATTGGATCTACCCAAATTTGATGAAATTGACCCACATGGTTGGGTATATCGATACAAAAATATTTTGATATTCATGAAACCACTGAAGAACAATGCCTACTCATCGCGCTTTTATGTTTGAAGGAAAAGCCTGTGACTGGTATCAATACATGAAAACTAATAATCTTTTTACAGGTTGGCCACATTTTCTTGAGAAAGTGAAGCTTCACTTTGGCCCATCACAGTTCGCAGATTATCAAGGAAAGTTGTCAAAGTTAACTCAAAGGGCTACAGTAAGCGACTATTAGTCTGAGTTTCAGAGATTAATGAACAAGGTATCAGGTATTTCTGAACCTATTTTAATCTCAATTTTTGTGGCTAGTTTGAAAATGATAATTCAGCGTGAGATGATTATTGCTCAACCTTCAACTTTAGTAGAAATAGTTGCTCTTGCGAGGGTATTCAAAGCCCCGACCAACGACTCTCACTCTGAGATACGATTCTCTTCTCGTTGGCAAGGAGGGTTAAATGCCAATGTTGATAACCACCACACTAAACAGAACTCTGATACTAAGGTTAAAATAACCAAACAAGATGTGAGTATAATCATGATGAGGAACTCACCTGGATCATAACAAATAATGGGAGTCCCCAATCTACCTGCACGCTAATTTTCAGTCGAAGAGATTGAATTGAAGTGTAAAAAATGCCTTTGCTATAATTGTGACCAAAAGTGGTCAATAAATCATCGTTCATTCTTACTCTTTATGGATCCAATGAAATCAAAGAAGGGAATGATGATGGAGACCAAGATGAGATAGAAGAATTGGAAACACCATTAGTTACAGGTGACATTGCGAGAGGTTTTGTTCTACATCAGTTCAAATATGATCCACTTTGAGGACAATGTGATTTCTCAACCCGGATGGAATGATACGGCCAAGATAGAAAAGCCGTGTCGGTTAGGATAAATAGATCCTCATTCATTCCTAAGGGACAAATAAAGAAGAGCATAAAAAGTACAACACAAGAATTTACGTGGAAAACTTCAAAATCGGAGAAAAACTAAGAATCGAAAAAATACCACTATGTGAAAAATTTTTACAATCATACAGAATTTCTCTCTCCCAACCCCAATCCATACACTCTTACAAATCTTTGACTAACTCACACCATTCTCACAACCGAGAATCCAAGAAAGGAATTTAAATAGAATCAAACACAAGATTAAAGTGTACTTGATTGGTGCACTTGATATAAAGTCCAAGGGCCTCCTTATATAGCACCAAGGATCACTTTCCTTTTACTCTTCATCCGATGTGGGACAAAAGAAATAAAAAAAAACCCTTCTTTTATTCTTGACAAAACCAACAGCGTCGTTCACAACGATGATGTAAGATTCCAAATTGGCAGTCAGGACTATGTTTAGAACTTTATTTATTTTGACATTTTACTTTTATGTTTCCATTAGATTGGTCATAAGTCCTTTAAATATCTGTTTATGGGTTATTTTTGGACAATAGGAAATAAGATATCTGCAT
This sequence comes from Pogostemon cablin, assembly GCA_023678885.1. Taxonomy (NCBI): domain Eukaryota; kingdom Viridiplantae; phylum Streptophyta; class Magnoliopsida; order Lamiales; family Lamiaceae; genus Pogostemon; species Pogostemon cablin. The sequence goes on along the minus strand of CM042997.1, from coordinate 19,401,116 downwards.
CTTTCACAATTCTATCTTCACTCTCTTTGCTATCTATTCCTCTCCTTTTTCTCTCTTTTGCTACCTCTCTCAATCTTCTTCGTTGTTTCATTACGAAGTTCGCATTCACTCGACTTTTCGATACACTACAGATTTGGTTGTATCAAACACTATGTTAGATTTGAGTTTTCCTTAACTTATGGATTATTAAAAAAATGATATTTTAAAAGGCCAGATATAATGGATAATTATTGTCTTAGCAGTTGCTTGGTTGGGGTAAAAAGTGAGGAATTAACAGAAATAGAGGTATATTGATTTCAATTGTTGATACTTATTTGATCTAATGAGAATAAAAAAAATTTCAATCTTTAATGATAATTGATAATCAAAATTTCTCAATCATTCTCATTGATTCAATAATTAATTCTCACCCTTTGATCACTTTTATTTTCATTATGATTAACCTCATTAATAATACTCATGATTATTATTACAATTGAGTAATTAGAACTAAACGGTCCCTTATAAATACTCCCTCTGTCCGCCCGAAAGGTAAACATTTTGCTATTTTGGACATCCGCACCAAAGGTATACATTTTTCTTTTTAAACACATAGGATCCACACACATCACTAATATATTTAATATATGGGTCTCACGCACCTCACTAATACAGCTACCTACTACGTATATTAAATAATAATACTCCTTAATACACTTGCAAAAAGAAAATATATACTTAATTGGCGTACGGAGGGAGTATTTTCAAGATATAGAGTATTAGTTTTATCATACAACGATAATTAACATATACTTCCTCTGTCACATGTCAGATGACACACTTTCTATTTTGGTTGTCCTACAAAAGTTTGCACATTTCTAAAAAAGCAAAAAGTCAAATATAAACATCATTTTTCATACACTTTATTTAAAAAAAACTACTCATACCTAACAAACTTAACATACCTTTATCATTTATTTATTACCAAAAATATCATAATACCCTTAAAATTTATTATTTTTTTAATTTTCGTGCCGAAGAAGAAGGTGAAAACATATGTGGGATGGAGAGAGTATAACACTAAAATTTTCAGATTATATATACTCCATCCATCCCGCCCAAAGAATTATTTTTAGTTTTTGCATGTGGATTAAAAAATATTACTATTATTTAATGTGTTGTTGATAGTTGTATTAATGAAAATGTGTGTCTCATATTTTAATTGTATTAATGGTTACGTGTGGATCTCATATATATATATAAAAAAAATAAGTGAACTCTTAGAATATAACGCAGAAAATGAAAAAAAAAAAATGACCCCTTGAATAGGGGGAGTATATATATAAAGAGAAGTTGAGTGTTAATAAATGTACCAAAAAAAATTCGAGTTGCATAAAAAATAGAGATATTTTTTAGAAAGAAACTGTAGAGTGGGCATCCACCATTACTGGCAATAATATGCATTAGTCTGCTTATTTAAAGGCATGATATGATAGCGTGATGTGGAAGGGACACCTCCTTTATTAAATTCGTATCTCTCTCAAATTAAAAATTAAAAAGTATAGTACATACATAATTAAAAAACAAATTCTCCGATCCTTCGTATATCTCTCAAATTAAAAATTAAAAATACATCCTCCATCTCATTTTAATATTTAAATATTTTTATTTTGGGCATCTCATTTCAATATTTACGTTTCATTTTTTGAAATATGGGATCTACCTAAAACAATTAATATATCACCATGGTCCCCACATCCAACACTAATGCACCTACCCACTTTACATTAAATATTATATCTTTCCACCCACTATCTATTAAAATACTATACTTCTTAATCAACGTGCAAAAAACAAACATAAATATTGAAGCGGGATGGAGGGAATATTACATAACAAACTCTCCTATCCGCTCGAGGTTCGAATTAAAATTTGTTTATTCACATTCATAATTTATATACTAGTAAATAAAAATATACTCCCGTCACTTTTATGTAACAATTTGCTTTTTGCACGTAGTTTAAGAAGTATAATAATTTAATGTATAATGGATTAAGAAATATAATATTTAATGTGTGGTGAATAGTTGTATTTATGTTGAATGTGAGTCTCATATGTAATACTCCCTTCATTCTCCAAAATCGTTCACCTTTACTGTACCACATATATGAAGAAAATATTGCTTCTTTACTAACTTTATTAATTTTTTTTGTAATCCAGTATTTTTAGGTAATAAATAAAGTATAAAGTATATTATGTGTAAAAAGAATGGATAATATTTTTGAAATTAATGTGTACTTTTAAGGTGTTACATTAGAATGATATTGCCTTTTTTGAGGGATGAACGATTATGTGGGACGAACAAATAAGAAAAGAGTGAACGATCTTTAGGGACGGAAGGAGTAATTTTTTTTGTTGGTCACATTAATTCAAAATAGAAATGAATATTTTACATTGGGATGAACAAAAATAGCCAAATGAAAACGTATCAAGGGGATTGAGAGAGTATACGCTAATGAATAAGAGCTTACATACTTTGTTAGCGAATTTTCGATTAGTTTTTAACGAAAAACTATTAAAAAATTATATTCACTCCGTCTTGCCACAAAAGTTACGTTTACTGTTTGCACGGAGATTAAAAATATTTTAGGGTAGGTCTTGCGTGAGATCGTCTCACATAAGCCCTTACGTGAGACGGATAAAAAATAATAAAATTATTATTACTTTCGTTATAAAATATTATCACTTTTTATTTATATTATAAATTGTCCATGATATAATTCACTATACCATTATCACTTTTCATTGATTGAGTATCACTTTTCGTTATTGATGTTATCACATTTTATTCGTCTCATGTAAGAGCTTACGTGAAACGATTTCACACAAGTCTTTGTCAATATTTTAATGTATGGTGGATTGATAAATATAATTTTTAATATATAGTGGGTAATTATATTAACATTGTGTACGAGCCCTATAAAAAAATACTAATTATTTTATATAGTCTCATCTACTAAAAAAAATATAATTATTTTGATAGGAATATAATATTTTTAAACAGGGTATAAACTCATCAAATCATCAAATCATCGAATTTTAATATATTCATCGAAAAATATTAATGTAGACACCAATTACTAGTAGGGGAGTCTTTTAAGAATACCAACTACTCTCTTTATTCCATAATTAAACGTGTTTACTTTCTACACATTATTTAAAAAAAGTTGCATATTTTGATAAATTTTGCTGACTTTAGAAGGTATTATAATATTTTTAGATAATAAAAAATACTCCCTCCGTCCCAGAAAACATTTCACGTTTACTGTTCCACGTTGTTTAAGAAAAGTTACTTTTTGACTTTGTCAACTCACTTTTGAAGGGGTAATTTTGTCCATGCAGCTGGGTTTAGAGGTTTGGATTAACTTTATCATTAAAGTTAATCCAATCCCTAATCACCCGAAAAATAAAAAAAAATTGAAATAATAAAAAATTCTGAAAGTCCAGAAATTAAATAAAAAAATACAGTAACTTAAAAAATTACAGCACCTTAAAAAAATTACAGAAACATTACATAAATCTACTAAAATTACATAAAATTGCTACACTTCTTCTAGAAAATACAGGAATTTGTTACACTCCAATTAAAATTACAGTGCATAACTTACAGAAATTAAAAAGAAAAAATAAAACATAAATAAAATTACATATTCTTCTCCATTACATAAGTTAAGAAAACTCATGCTTCCCTGTTCATAGATTTCTGAAAATACAATCATATAGTGAAATCATGTTTATATAACAAAAATTATTGAATATGAGGCATAAAAAAATATGTTAAGAGCATTATTCATTAAGAAAAATGCCCTCAGATTATAAATTCATCATTGGGATTTGTTTCCCTCCAAAAACATGTTAACAAAGATGTCTTCCCACCAAAACTGTCATATTTCTGTGAGTTCCCACCAAAAATTTCAGTAAACCTCATTTTTTCCCTTTAATTCTGAAACTTTCCCACCAATATCTTCACAATAAATATGGTGGGACAAGTTATCAAACATTAATGCACTTAGTTAAAATTTAATGGCAACTTCAAAGTCAAACCTCTCTCCACACACCAAAAATCTGATTGGTCAGTATCTTTTAAGGCATAGCACTGATGGAAATATCAACTTTGGGAAAGCAATGGAGGCAGCACAGATTTTCGGAGTTACTAGAAGAACCATATTCAACATATGGGCAGATGAAAAAAGGCAGATTGAAGCAGGAGACCCAATCACCTTCATTTCCAACAAAAAAGGTTTTTCAAAGACCAAGAGAGTTAAACTAGACACTGAGCAAATGAAGGGGATAGCTTTTGAAAACCGAGGCACAATAAGAGGGCTTGCAGGGCAACTAAAGGTGAGCAAATCCACAGTTGGTAGGTGGATAAAATTGGAAGACATCAAAGCTCATACAAACTCAATCAAGCCTGAGCTAACTCTGGAGAACAAGCTTCAAAGGCTCAATTACTGTTTGCATCAGATTTATCATGATATGAGTGCAGACAAACTCATGTTTGATGAAATGCACAATGTGGTGCATATTGATGAAAAATGGTTTTACATGACAAGGGTCAATAAGAGGTACTACATCATTCCAGGGGAGGAAGAGCCGCATAGAACATGCAAGTCAATAATGTGGATGAACTAATCAATAATGTGAGGATATCCTTTGAAAACCTAACTCCAGGTACACTCAACAATGTGTTTCTTAGTCTACAAGCATGCTTAATTGAAATAATGAAGGTGGAAGGAGGTAACAATTACAAAGTGCCACACATGGGAAAAGCTAAGATGATAGGAGAGGGAACTCTGCCAATCAATCTTGAGATTGATGGGGAATTGGTACTGGGCTGCATAATGAAGCTACTTGAAGAGGAATCAAGGTACAAGCTGGTTTATGATATTGCAGAACTTATGCAATATATAGGTGTTTGATCATCAGGTCTGGATTATCTATTTTTGGGTTGTTTAGGCTCTAAGAAAGGCCCTTTTTGTTGTTTACAGCATAAACAATGGACTGTGTAATGTCCTTTTGATGTTTATGTGTTGTTTAAGCTGTAAACAAACTTCCTATAGTTATTGTATGGCCTTTTTTTGTTGTTTACAACGTAAACAATGGACTGTATAAAGTCCTTTTGATGTTTATGTTTTGTTTAAGTTGTAAACAAGCATTCTATAGTAATGGTATGATTTTTTTTGTTCAACATGCTCTCAAAAAAAATTTCATCACCGAGCACGGTCTCCTAAAAGTTCTCCAGTACCTATTGGTGACAAATTTGATATCAAAAAAATATCTTTAGTCTCCAAAATAGGTAAGAAACCAAATGGTGACTCTGAACACCTAATATGAGGGACAAGAATGGAGTTTGATTAAGCTTTTAATCTCAACAGAGGTTTAACATGGCTTCAATGGGAACTTAACCCTCGGAATAACATCGTCATTGGATTCATAGTCTCCTAAATATGCAAAAAAAACCTATTGGTGACTCAACGTACAGAAATCACAGGTACAGAGTCACCAAACATGATCATCACTGGGCAACAGCCTCTGCCCTCGGAAAATATTCGTCACCGGGCAATTTTAATCCTACATTTAACCCCAAGTTAGACTTTAATATCATCATAATAGTTTTATAACCAAGCATGAAAGCCTCACAGGGCAAAGTAAGGACCAAATCCACCATAATCAGCCATCAAATGCCTCACTGGGCTACATAGATGCCTCACAAGGCCAAGTAAAAAACAAAGTGAGCATCATTACCCAACAACTGCCTCACTTTATAACAGAAACTGTCCAAATTAGGCATGATCAGGAACCAAATATCTCACACACCCACAAACATGCCTCACAGGGCAACGTAAAGTATGTATGATGCATGCACAGACACCAACTATCTCACACATCCACACACATGCCTCACAGGGCAAAGTAAAGTCAAACATATGCATCATCAGGCAACAAAACTCTCACACGGCCACCAACATGCCTCACAGGGCAAAGTAAAGTACCAATTAAGCATCATCCGACACCAAATATCTCACATGGCTACAAACATGCCTCACAGGGCCACATAAACGCCTCACAGGGCCACATAAAAGCCTCACAGGGCAAAGTAAATCGCAAGGGATAGGAATCTACCGATATTCAGGAAGGAAGAGACAAATCATCTCGTAGATGAATTTTTTAAATTCATCTGACCATTCATTCTGGACAAGAGGTGACTGAACAGTTCCAGCAACTCCATCGTTGGACTCCTTCACCCTTTTAACATGGCCGAAATCACAACCAGTGGGGTATCTCCGGAAAAGAGAGGGACGTGGGCTAAACTCTAAATCCTCATCTTCAACCTCGGAGTCCTCAGCCACTTCGTCGGATTCCTCAGACTCGGGAAAGAGTGAGTCCGGAACAGAATCCATCGCCAAAGAGTCGGGAACCACCACGAAGGGAGGGGGGGTTCCGGCGATGTTTCTTGCGAAGTTGTGATTGTTTTCAACCGAGGGTACACACTGAACCCCAATCTCCAACTCGCTCCGCCTCTTCTCAGATCCAGACCGCACTTCTTCGATTTCAGGCGCCGGAACGTTATTTGGTGGAGAAAAGTTTAGATCGAATAGAAAAAGATGTGGATTCGAATTCAACATCGTATGTTCAAGAGATGGTAAGATTTACACAAGAGAAAGGTAGATCGAAGGAAGATGGGAGCAAAGAAGGGGGTTAGGGTTAGGGTTGAGTCGATGAGGTTCAGATCTGCGTGAGAAGCACTAGGGTTTGTTCACGTGAAGAAGAGGCGAGAGAGAGATGGAGGAATGGATACGAACAGATCTGAAATGAAGGTGAGAAATGAGTTTGACAGCCGTGTGGGGGTGATTAGGGTTAGGAGTAGTTGGGTTAAGATTAGTGGATTGAGATTGTAATTAGTTGGCCCAAATCCAAACAATTAAACTAAATTGTGGGCCTAATGCAGTTTGGCCATTTGAAAATATTGGGTAATTGAAGGATAGAATGGTAATCTTTTTTTACTAAAAATGGGGTGTGAAAAGTATTGTGGGACGTCCAAATATAGAAAGTGTGAAAGGTATTATGGGACGGAGGGAGTATAAAAGAATGATGTATGTGTGAAAAATAAGTGATAAATTTTAAAATGGTCGTGGTTATTCGAACCCACCATTTACTACATACACTCAATTATATTTACACACACTAGAATTATATATACACACATGTAAAAGACAAAGTTAGGGAGGATTACTATTAGGTACATTAAAAAATCCTTTAAAACTATGAGATACAAATTTACAAAAATATTACTGCTAACTACATAAATATATAGTGAGATTCCAATATTACTCTTACAATGTGCTGCAGATAAATGTTTGTGTGCATCATAAAAATTCGTGTGCAACAAAAATTATATGGAATAAAAAAAGTGTGTGCAACAAAAAAATTTTATGTGCAGCGTATGAATTTATAAATTTATGTACTTGATATTGAATTCTTTTTATCATTGTATCTAAGTGTAAATATGCTTTAAATAGTGTATTTCTCAGTATTTTTGAAATCAGACTGGACCGGCCGGTTTAACCGACTCAATCGGGAATCAGAGCTGGTATCGGTCCGAAAACCTCCCTATAACCATTTTCATAGTTAGACCGAAAAACACCGGCTTTGATCAGTCAAAATTGGAATAACCGGTGGACCGATCAAATCAGAAACCGCCAGTCCAGCAGCACCAACGAGAACGAAATGTTCAAGACCAAGTCGAAATATTTATTGCCGCCGCTCCAGCCTCCCCCACCGTGAACGGTGTTTCAGACAGAACGTTCTATGCCTCCGCCTCGTGTTTGCATTGAAAAGGAGAGGCTCCAGCTAAATCAAAAGTGAGTGGAGAAAAAATTAGAAATGATTAAGATGATAGGATGTAGGGTTACTGGACATTTGCAGGGGCGTCCACACATTTTTCGGTAATGGAAGAATTGGGGAAGAGGAGAGGAAAGGAGAAGAGATGAAGGGGGAGAGAGAGAAATCGTAGGTAGTAGGTGAATAAAGCAGATCTGTGAGAGTTGTTCTCATCTTTCACTTTCCTAAAATTTAGTTTCTCGAAAGTAATTTTGAAATGTGAAGTCTTATCATTTTATTAATTAAACTATTAATTTATGTTGCTTACAGCTGTCATTTGCTACATAATAATATATCTCATGTAAAATATAATAAAAATGTAAATATCAGTATATTAATATGAAATAATTAAATATAATATTAATAAAATTAGGTAATTTTATTTTTTCAGTTGAATCGCTGGTCCGATCGGGCCGACCAGTCCGACCGTGAACCGTTGGGCTCTCTGGTTTGACCTCCAATTCGGTTATGAAAATATTGGTATTTCCTATTAATAAACCCAAAAAATATAACTGTTAACTAAATAAATATATAGTTATATTCCAATATTTATACTATAACGTGCTGCACAAAAAGCACATAATAATTATGCTGCACACAAACAATTATATTATGTGCATCAAAAAAATTAAGAAGAAAAATCAAAAAAGAAAATAGATGAAGGATTAGGAAGAAAAAAATTAAGGGCATTAACATTTAGTAATGTGCAGAGGAATGTTCAAGATAGCAAGTAAGCTCCTAATTAAGCTACATTACAATTACAGGATATTAAAACATATAATAAGACATGAGCACCCTCACGAATTGATACTCTATTATATAATTATGAGAAGAAGGAAAGTGGATCCCGCAGAAGAGCACACAAATAATAGACTCAGTATTATCACTGATCATTTCTTGAAATTTTCCTAAATAACCTGCATTAAGAAATCCATGAATATAATTTTATGTCTACATAAAACCTAAATATACGCAATACCACACCTAAAACACGAGCACTCATCCAAATGATATTCATGAACATTATTTATTAGAATACATCCACAATTCAATCAGATATGTCGTGCACACACAATTCATTCATCCAAATTTACTACCAAATCTATTAAAGCAATGGAAGGAATGAGGTGGAACCAATTTAAAATTACTATTTTCATTTTTTTTAAAAAATCATTAAAAATAATCCTAATATGTGGTAAACGAAACAACAATTAAGCTTAAACAGCCCCAATTTGTCCATTAGCCTGAGAATTCCACTAAAGAGAACTCTGAAAATAAGATTGAAGCAATACCAAAGGAAGATGAAGGGCGCGGTGGCATTGATAAGAAGAAAATAGTCCATGCGATGATGTTGTAAGGGTAAATGCGGGGACGCGGGGTTGATCCACTAAAATTTTCAGGGCAGAATCACTCGACGCTCAATTTGTTAACGCCATCGGAAATGCGGATCTGGTGAAAGAGGAAGGAGATTTGGGGGTGGGAGAGGTAACGTGAATCTAGTGGAAACCTTCGCCATTAACCACTCACCGCGCTATTGTCGCTGTTGGATTGTATACTAAAAGTCTAACTTTTTGTATGAACAATGTTATAACAATTTATTTGAAATGAGAATCATATGATCAAATGATTGCGTCTTATAATTTATTTATATGTATGATGCAATAGTCCACTTACTTTATACTATACGACAACACGCAGAAGATTATATTATCGGTTTTCTCATAAAATATAAACAGATGCTCACAATCGAGATAGACGGGGATTCACTATTGGGATGGTTGTAGTGTTATTTGGTATTAGTTTGTCTTGGCTATTGAATCACACTAGTGCACTTGTGTGTATTGAGCAGGACCGCTTGAGATCATTCGATTTATACTGACTATATAGGAGAACTTGATCTCTGTTATTATAGATGTTCGTGCTCTTAATCCCTATACAATAACCTCGACACGTAAGGCAGTATATATTTTTTTGATTCATCAATGGGTGAGATTTACATGTAATTAAATTAACAAACTCGGTGAGTTGGGAAATAATGCTGTCTCTATGGTGTGCTGTTGATTGTAGAAGGAATCCGTGTCCGTTATAGGTTGATGATGTCCCCCTTGAGGAGCTCATAAGAATTATCATGTAAACCCTGTAGGTGGATTTATTCCGGCATGATAATGAGGTTGAGTGGTGATTAGCCATAGTTTAGTGGGCATGACCAATTAAAGAAATTATCGAACCACAGGAAGGAAGGCACTAGAGTTTAAGCGATCTCAAGTTTATTGTGATTTTATAAGGACAACGGAAGAGAGGATATGATGCAAATGAATGCAATTATGCTAAAGCAAGAAATAAAGATAAAATGAATGCAAAGATAAAAGGGTTCCAAATGATGCAAGGATGAGATTAACAACAATCATGGCATAGATAATTAAGTAATCATGCAATTAATTCTAATATCTCATGGACAAGGTATAGAAGCGATCGCTAATTCCACCTAAACTCTCTCTCGAGATGGATAGGATGTAGGCCCTCAACAAGGCTCCCAAACGCACATAGGATCGAGACAATAGCAAACACCTCCCACTAGGTACTAATTACTCTATGAGTTCCCTAATTAGGTACTAAATCGTAAGCAATATTCCCTTTTAAGGTACTATGAATTCACTAATTATTTGGGTCTCCTCATTTAATCAACCAACCTCTCGATTAAGCTAATCAAATGTTCTATCAAAGGGTTCTAAATTATGAAGGACTTCTCAATCTCGTCACAACCTATAATGCATATGAAGTGTATGATGAAATGATTCAATGAACTATCCTAAATACATAATTGATTTCTCAATCTAATCACATGCCCATGACAATTAATCACACAAATCATCATATACATCAAGCAATCAACAATCTATGATAAAAATAACACAAAGCCCATTCAAGATTAATATCAATTTGCATAAAAACTAAATTATCCAACACCAATCATGGAGCTAATCTCACAAAGGAGATTAGCCTCTCATATCCATAAGAAAATTAACATAGACATTAAGATCCTTACAAAACATGATCAATCTATAAAGAAATGCACAAAAATTAGAATTAGATTCCCCCTTTGAAGTGCTTCAATGGAGATCTCCTTCTTCTTCTTGTGATCTCACTCTCCCTTACTTCCTTAATCACTTGGATGGTGGATTTGATGGAGGGGATCAAGTGTAGATGGGTCGATGAAGAATGGATGAAGATAAAGGTGAAAAATAGAGGAAATGGTGTGTGATCTATGTGTGGAAGGGTGGAATTTCGGATCCTCTCATCAATTGTTGAATAAAGGGGTATTTATACCCCTTGGGAAGCTTCTAGAAGGATTCTGATTTTTTCTGATCCCAGACACGACACGAGTCGTGCGACGCAACACGGCCATAAGGTGGCCGTGTTGTGTCTTCTGTTGCTCTCACACAGCCATTCTGGACAGGGCCGTGTTACGCAACACGGCTCGTGTGCTGCAACACGGCTCGTGTGCTGTAACACGGGCACAGAGTAGTCGTGTTGGATCTTCTGATGTCGGCACACGGCCACTTCTTACAGGGCCGTGCGCTGTACACGGCCCGTGTTTTTGCTGCCCTGCTTCCTCTTTCACTATTTTGGCTCGTTCTTCCTCGTTTCAACTCCGAATTGAGATCCGATTTTTCAAGCTCATTCACACACATTTCCATAAAAACACAAAATACAACCAAATAACATACAAATACGGATAAAAATATACGAAAACTCACATAAAAAGATACTAAAATCTATGTGAAAATATCACTCATCAAGTGGTACTACTCTCGGATGAGATATTAATTAATGGAGTTGTCAGTAACTTAATTAATAAATGGTCATTGTATATCTTAAATATGGAGAGACTAACGGGCTCATGATAAGAAGGAGCCCATAAAGTAATTATGAGATTAGAACGGTAGTGCAGTAATAATATTTAGTGGTATATATTATTATTATTGGACTTAAGTATAAGTTTTGAGTTAAGCTTGGATACTTAAGCCCAATGGAGGCCCAACTCTAATTTCTCCTTCTGGTCCCTGTTGTAGCCCATATATTATAAGTCATCTCAGCTGTTTGGAAATCCTAATTAACAAGTAATTCACACCTAATACTGTGAGGAGGGTGAGAGAACAGCAGATTGAGAAGATCTCGAAGATCGTCGCCCACACGACGTCGAGATTGGACTTGGGAATACAACAGAAGACTGGAAGGTTGTTTGCTGCTACTATTCGTCAACTTGCATAATTTTTCTAAAATCGTATAGAATTCAGAACTGAACGTGTGATATACCATTGGAAAGCGACTTAAGAGAGGATCGTTTTAGCATATAGATCACTCAAATTAGAGATCAGACGAGAGAGTAATGCCCAAAACGGTGAGGCTACGCAGGCTGCTGGCGAGAAATCATCTTCTTCAACATACCCTGGTGAAAGGTAATACATTTTTTTTATTTTCTTGCTTCCGCTGGATTAGAAACGTATGAAACTATAATGGTTCACGTTAATCAAATGATCGAACGCCAACAGTCGCGACCCTGCCGCTGGATCCGACCAGTCATGCACCTTTCTACTGCCATAAGGGCGGTTTGACGCCGCCCGGTGCCTCACGCTGCCGAAATCACTCGCCGGCCAACTTGTCAACGCTGCCGGAGATGCGAATCTGGTGAAAGAGGAAGGAGATATGGGGGTTGGAAGAGGTATATTCATATCTGGTGGGAGAAGAAAAGAACGGGATGTAAATTAGGGATTCAGTAAATTAAGGTTATTAGGAATTTTATTCATAATTTTTGTATCTGAAAGTAATTTTTTAAATTAATATACCTTATAGTAATAATGGGTATAAAGTGTGTATCTATCAGTAATTATTCCATAACTTATTCTTAATTTAATACACCCACCCACATATCCATTTCATCACCCTCAAACTAAATTAAAATACATACACCCACATTCATCCACTCCATCCACCCACATTCAAGAAGAAAAGGAAAAAATTGATAAGAAGAGAAAGAAAATGACATGAGAAAATCGAAGGAATAAGAGAGGAGTTAATCAAATTCGATTCATTCAAATCAAGTCTCCAAGCTACAGATTCTATTTACTTTATTTTGTATCAATCTTGATTGTAAAGAAATTAAGTTTTAAGATAAGCCTTATAAATATTTTGAGTTAATTTCATAAATAAATTAAGGGTTAATTGCAAAAAAAACCACGAACTTTACTCCTATTGCAAATTAATCATCACTTTTGATAAATTGCAAAAAAAACCACTACCTTTAAGTATTGTTGCAAAAAAATTCCAAAAAATCATACTTTTAATTAGAAATTGAGTTTGTTTTGCAACAATACTTAAAGGTTGTGGTTTTTGTTTTGCTATTTCTCAAAAGTAAGCATTAATTTGTAATAGGAGTAAAGTTCATGGTTTATTTTGTAATTAACCCATAAATTAATGATAAATCGTATGAATGTAGGTGTTGGAACTTTGATTTGCTAGTGTAGAGAAAACATGGGATTGAAACTTTTTCTATCGATTTAGGACGTTCTATGCTTTTAACCCTGGCTTGTGAAAAATAATTACTCTGTTCGGTTGGCACTGGACGACAATTAGTTATTGTATTCGATCGACACTGGTCGAGAGTTAGTTTTTGTGTTCGAACGACACTAGTCGAGAGTTAGTATTTTGTTTGATAGTGTCGGCCGACAGTTTTTTAATTTATTTTTTGATGTGTTGGACCAATATTGACTCAAAATTCTTAGATTGTTCGATTAATATGGTTGAACATAAGTCATTTTTCGCTTCTGGTTGGCCTAATGCTCAAGAACTCAGACAAAATTTAAGAACGTAAAATCCACATTTAGATCGATAAAAAGGCTTAAAATTGAGTATTTTTTAAACTTTTGAATGTTTTCTTCTTCGACATCATACTTTGGTTTTAGGTTAAGGAAGTGTGTGTGGTTTAAGAATTTTACTGTCATTTGATGATAATTGATGATGTTTGATGAAGATGGCAATGAATTTAGAATTTTCACATTATCTTTAAAAGTGTATTTATCAAAGTTGTTTTTTTGTTTTTTTTTTGTTTTAGTTTATTTAATTAATAGTAAAGAGTATGATACTTTAATTTTAATATTTTAGTGTTCTTTTAAATATATGAAAGTTGGTGTATTTAGGAAAAATGTGAGTGTAAATATCCACTACCTTTTAAAGGGAAAATTTCACATTTGCACCCATAAGAATTCCTTCAATTCATATATAGTCCCGTAGGAATATACAGGTCCCATAGCTATTAGTTTTGGTCCCATAAGTATATTATAATTGAAAATTTTTATTCCTAATCAACTTATATCATATCTTTATTGCCAGATTTTCCTCTTTCTTCTATTTTTCAAAATAGACATAGTCCATTACGATCATATCAGGCCCATCATGCTTCCGTACATTAATTAAACAATATTAATCTCATAGCTAACCAACTTAGAATAGTAACAGTATCTTTTTTGACCGTCAATCCACTTGGTATCCAGGAGGTTTTACAACTGCTCCTCACAGCCAACCACGCGTCCCGCAGTGTGATGGATCAATCTCGTTCCTTCAGCAGATCTTAGCACAACCCTAGTTCGTTTCCTATACCGGGTGTACAGGATACTGCTACTGTTTTTGCCAGAAAGTATGGAGATTAAAGTTGCAGAAAAATAGAAGGCTACATGCAGGCAGCAGCCTGAGATTATTTATTTATTGAATGGAGAAATTTATTACACACTCATCCTCACTGAACAAGAAGAGATAACTCCTTTAGCTACCTATTGTAGCTGCACTCAAAACACTCATACAAAGAAAAAAAAGAGATACAATGTTTATTTTAGAAAGAGAAAACAGATGGTGATGGTCGATGCCTTCTGCTTCCTCAACGCACCTATCTATATAGGTTTTTGGATTTGAAATCTGGATTTCAAAGCCTCCAAATCTTTTGTGATGTCACTGCTTACGTCATTGCTCTTGCATCAGCACTTACGTCATCTATATTGGATCCCAACTTTGGCAGTTGGCTGGTCCTTCTCCTTTATTGGATTCTTTTTTGTGACGTCATTGCTTGTGTCACCTTTTATTGGATGCCAATAGCTGGCTAGCTTCTTTATTGGATTCCCTTTTCTGGGTCATCCTCCCTGTCAGGTCACATGTCTCTTACCCTTTCGGAAAGGTCACCTGGCTCTTATTTTTTTGAGGAGTCATTTGTCCTCTTTAGTGCCTAATGATTCTCCCGGCTCTTGGGTATTCCGAAGAGATTTTGCCCTCTTCTTTCGACGTGTCTCCTTTGGGGATGGATCAGCAGTTCTGATCATCCTTATGCCCAGCCTTATTCCTTTTCCAAACTCCAGCTCTGTTTGGGTAGAACAGCTCGAACATACCTTGTTTGTTCACTGCCCGAAATGGCCATGTTACAATATCTCCTATGAGTTTGTTTACTCACTGGAATCTTATTTTTCCAGAGAAGTTCTTGTTTTTCTTGGAACGCCTTCTCCACAAACATTGTCTTCTTCCCTGTTAAAGTATTCAATAGGAAAGACCCATTCAAAGATTTATGCTCGAACTTGAATGGGAACTTCACCTCCACCATTGCTTTGATGCAGGCGTACAAAACCCTCGCTCGACGCGTAGAGATCTGTTCTTCAGAATAAGTAGAAACCAAGACTGGTTCCTTTCCAGAAGACTCCTTGATTTTATTTGATGCTGAGACATCGGGTCTTCTTAACTTGATAAAATAAAAGGCCTTGTGATTGCCTTTCTCTACTAGTTCTGGAGCCGCACTTGTAAAGTAAAGCTCCTATACATCTCCCCTGGATAGGGTTGAGTTGTTTTCCCATTCTTGAAAACCTTTTCTCCCAGCCAATCTGGAAGTTTTGCAAGTTCTGGGAAGCCTGGTGCAATAGTATAGATTGAAGCTAGTGCTCCAAAATCATACCAATGTTTCACATCATTTGGATTTGAGCCTTCTTGCATCCAAAATCGGGGATATTCCCCAGATATATCCACCCGATATTTCTCTGGTCGGATTCCTTATCTGGTGTTTAATTTCTCCCAGCTGGCCTGGTAATCCTGTCAATAAGAGAAATCAGCTAAGTTAATACCAACCTTAGCAGTGCCCGTCATAGGCCTAAGGTTGATCTCTTCCTCTTTGACCCCAGAGGTGCTGGATTGACTCGTCGACTCTAGATGTGACTCCAGGTCTTTGATTTTTCCTTGGATCGGTTCCTCTTTTGGAGGTTCCAGACTAGGACTTGTGCTAAGAGTACTTGAATCCCTTGCTCCGGGTTTAGAGCCCCATTCTCGACTACTCTCCTTTTGTCGATTGCAATTGCTATCAACAGCACGAATGAGTGGCTCTCGTGTTGCTTCGAACAGACTTGCACCATTTCGAATGTAGTCTCGTATGCGATTAGACACTTTGGTCTGATTACTATCTTGTATTTTTCCGGCACGCCTTGTATTGAGTGTCAGATTCTCGAATTCCCTTTGGAGCCACTCAAGGTTGTCCATCAGGTGCCTTGATACAGTCAGGATGGAGACTATTTCAGCTCCTTCCATCTCTCGTCAGGAAATCTGTCAAAACATTATCAACAGATTTAATAATGACAATATTAAAATCATAATATTGGCATTCTGCTTGCCACCTTAATAGTCTAGCCTTTTCAGGTTTAGATTCAATTTTATTTTTTAAAAAGGCTCTGACGCGTGTGTTATCAATTTTAAGGATGAATTTCTTCGCCAGAAGAAATAGCGGCCATTTCTTGAACGTTTTCCGAACCGCAAAGAACTCCTTTTCATTGATGTGCCACCTGTTTGCTTCATTCTCTGTAAAGAGTCCTCTACAGTATCTGCATGGCACTTCTTCTTCTGGTGTGGACTTCGTGAGAACTGCTGCCTACGAGTTGTCACTGGCATCTGTGTAAAGTACTAGTTCATCCTCGTCGTTTGGTATTGCTAGTTTGGGGAGCTTCTTGCAAACCTCCTTTAACTGCTTAACCATTTCTTGGTGTGATTCCTCCATTTGAATTCTGTGTCTTTCTTCAACAGAGGACTGAACACCTTCCTGTATTGTGCTAGGTTGTTGATGAACATTCCATCAAAGTTGACAACTCCTAAGAAGCTTTGGAGTTGTTTCTTGTCCTTGAAATCTTCAGGAAATCCTTGAACCTTTTCTACAATATGAGGCTGTAGAATAATTTTAGACTCATCGATCTCAACTCTAACGAACTCGATCTACCTTGTTGCTATTACTGCTTTTTTTCAGAAAGCACCAATCCTTCCTTGTGGCATACTTCAGAAAATACTTCCAGATGCGCCAGATGCTCTTTCATGTTCTTTGAGGCTATGAGGATGTCATCCACATAAACAAACATGAATGAGAAATAATCTTTGAATAGATTATCCATCTTTCTTTGGTATATCTGTGGTGCATTCGCCAAGCCCATAGGCATGACATTCCAGATATAGTGGCCTTGTGGTGTTGAGAAGGTTGTGAACCTTTTGCTTTCTTCTTCCATCATAATCTGGTAGAACCCAGATTTGCAATCAAACTTTGAGAATACCTTGGCATTCTTGATACAATTGACCAAATGTTCCCTACTTGGTATGTAGTATCCATCGAACTCCAAGATGTTGTTGATCCCTTTGTAGTTGATCACAAGTCTCGGCTTTCCCCGCTTGACTTTTCCATGATTTTGAACTAAAAATCCTGGACTGCTATATGGGGATACTCCTGGTGATGTCAACTTAAGGTCCAGATGTTCCTTGAGTATTAGCTGCATTTTCTTTCGATCCTCTTGGTTAATCGGGATATGTTTGTATCTTACAAACTCATGCTCTTTTCTGTCTTTCACTTTGAGTGAGGCTTTGAGCTCGTTTTTGTCCCACCAGGCTAGAGGATCCTCATTGAAGTTTCTCTGTATCTTCTTTTTGATGTCCTCCAAAGATGTTTGTTCTTCGATTGTGACGTCTTTCTGTAGACAATCTCCCAAGCTTGCTTTGAGAAGGTGGATTGTATTTTCTTTTAGTTTCTCCATCTTCTATCCTCCTCTTGTCTCGGTTCTCATCTGAAGGACTGCTTCACCATATTTCCTTCGATCATTCATCTTTAGATTGCTAGGTTTTCCTTCATCACCAGCTTGCTACGGAATCTGATTGGCATTTTTCTTTGAAATACATTACGCAGTCTTGGTGCTATGATCTTATGTTCACAAAGGGTTGTGAAAATAAGCCTTCTTGTTGCGTTTTCTTGTGTAAAATGCTTGAATGTCTGTAGGAAATTATTTCCTAACAGAATATTCGCTCCGGTGTCATGAAAATATAATGGTGGAGTTTTCACCTTATATCACGGGTTACGATCCGCTCCTCCGATCATGATTTCTGCTTGCTTGATTCCTCTGTTAAGGATTAACACCCTTTGAGAGAATTTTTTTCCTAGTACTGTTGGCAATTCTTCACCTGAGTTTTTTGGAAAGACTCCTTCTTTTGATGTGCAGATGCCGGCTCCAGAATCAATGTACGCAATAAAATATTCTGCACGATGCTCCTTATATATCATCCCAACGGTGATATATATTGAGAATAGACTTGTGGCCATGGGTGGATCAGAGCTTATAAAAGTCCTTTCTATTGGACTTTATATCTCTTTCCTTTGACTGTAAACTCCATTCCATCTTGTAATCGTTCCCAAGTTTTGTTATCCTCGAGAAACTCCAATCCTAGCACTAGTTGTTCTGGGAATCTTCCTGCAACTCCTTCAATTACTAGCTCAAGTTCTCCGAGTTTGAGCTGTCCTTGGTACCTCCCAATTATTAGTTGTTGAAGATAATACAAGACATCACAAGAAATAAAGTTTTCCTTCTTAGTGATATCGAATATTACTTCGACTCCTCTCCATACTTCTGGGCATTTTAGTCCACCTTTGGTTGTGAACTTTTCTGGTTCCTGGATTACCTCCACGATTGGTTTCTTTCCCCATTTTTCGCTAATAATTATGTCTTCTTGGAAAGAAATCCTTCTTTGCTCGAATTTGAGGCCATTTTGTTTGCTCCAGATCGGCTTATCTTTGATACGCAAATCCATATCGTGAATTGGTGGTAGCTCCATTATCTCTGGCCTAGTCGCACATGCAACTTTCTCGAACACTTCAGGTATCTCAATATACTCCTTCATTTGGAATAGATCCGAATGATGAGTATTGGAGAGGGCATATGAGATACTGTATGTGATAGAGTAAGGCCTATTCCCTTCTTTCATCAAGTCTTTATTTTTGAAATCTTGATGAAGGGTAAGTGCCCTGTTGAAATCTCGGTCTGCCAGATTGTACGCGATCCTTGGATAAATGTAGAATGCTACTTTTTCTGTGTACAGATTTCCCGAGAGTCCTCCTAGGCATGCTTCTCTTGTGCTCTTGATTCTCTTATCAAAGACAGCAATATCGATTGGCGTATCGATTCTTTCTTTGAATGTGGCTTTGATGAGAATTCAAATTGCTCCGATATGGACCCAAGACATAGTCTTGGACATCTTCTCCTGGAGTTTACTTAGTTCCTTCCTGATTTCTTCATAGGGAACCAGTTGCATCTCCATCATATTTCCTGTGAGCCCCATTGGGATGACTATCTCCCCTTCGGTCACTTTGTATATGATGTTGTGTATCCTCTTCTTGAAACATGGAAAGAATTTTTCCAATTTTCCCACAGTGAATCCATCGTATAGACTGAGCCTTGGATCCTCCTTCATGATTCTCATAAAGGTTTTATGAGAAATAGATGTATGGGAAAAGAATCCTGACATATCTTCTTGCATCTCTTTCCTGAAGATTTCCTATTCACTCCGACTCATCTTCGAAAAATTCGTCTTGGCTAAAGAATTCTTCTTCATAGATGCTCTAGTCCGAGGGTATATTTTCGAACTGATATACCTGTACTAGGTCTTGGAAGTAAACGGCTTCCTCTATTTTTAGAGTTGTTTCGATCTGTCGTACTCCCCTCCTCTGGTTTTCCGGGCAATCGGGTGAGATATGCCATCTAGCTCTGCAAGTATAGCAGTTACAATCCTTGAATCTTTCATTTGCTCGTGTAGCTGCTCTTCGAAATGTTTTTCTTGTGGGAGTTCTTCCTATACTCCTCTGGTTTGATTCTGAGGATGATGCTTGATTCCTTGAACTCCATCTTGATGGTCCAGATCTCTGCCCTAATTTATAGCTTCGGGCCTTCTGTTTAGGCCAAAAGGATCTTGCTCTTCTGGACCTCCATCCTCCGCTCCTTTGGGTGTGAGGATGATGTTTCTTCATTCTTTTTTGCTTTCTTGGGTTTTTCCCAATGATAGTTGGAAGATCATTGCTTTCACAGCATAAGGGTACCGTTTTATTGATTCCTCTTAATCTCTTGTAGTTTTTGTGTAGCGATGCTTGATGACACCACTCCGCTATCTTGGCTTTGAGAAAAGACATCCTCCTTGCTATTGAATCCAGCTCACATAGATCATACTCTTTGATCAGCATTTCTTTCCATGGGCTTGGAATCTTGGCAATAGGTGGAATACTTCCTCTTCCTTGATCTTTGATTTCCATCTATACTCTTTGAAGAGTTTGATGTACTCATCTACATAACAAATGTCAAGTAGTTCTAGGCTGTATAGGGCATTCCTATACTTCTTTTTCTTCTCTTCTTCCATTCCTTCGAAGTAATCTACTCCGATGAAGTGGATCTTGAAGATTTTGGCCATGCGATCAACAATATTGCCTAGATCTTCACCTTCCATGGCCTCCTTCTTGACTTCGTCTGAGAGTACCTCCCAGGCGCACTTTACTGATCCTTCCAGGCTCATAGTTAGGAATCTTATGAACCCTTCCTTGTCCAGCTCAAGTGCAACTCCTGCAATCTTCATAGCGTTGGTCCACTCATCGATCAAAGTTTCTCAGTTTTTGAAGTTGAGAGTGTCGAGGTTTAAGATCAATCCGTATAGATTTATCGGTTCTAGGTAAGACCGACCACATATGGGGTGTTGTGTATATTAGATCCTTGAACTCGGCTTGCTCCTGTTGCCATTCCAATTGCCTTCATCTTGAAGTTTCCTGGTTATTGAAATGTCTCTTCTTGTTTTCCTTCATGGACTCCTTGTGTTCCAGAAGTTCTCTCATCTTGGCTCGAATCACGTTGGGTATGCTGAGCCTGCTACTATTGTTAGGAGCCAGAAGTCCCTCCAACATTCATTTTTAGATCTACAATAGTTAGTCCTTGGAAGGACTCATATAGATCTTGTAGATCTTCAAGATTTGCTTGTTCCATCTAGAGACGCGGACTCTCCATAAAGGATAGCAATCATCTTCTCACTTTTTGACTTTGGCCTTGTGACCTCAGTTGTTTTCCCCTTTTGGTGTAAAAGGGGTTCCGTTCCGAAGGTTAGTGGCTACCGTCCACCTGGCCTTCTTCCTGTCACCGTAGTTTCCAAGGACTTTACTTGTTCTGTCAACTTTGTGATGAGGTCGAGTTGCTTGTTCTGCAACTTCTCCACCTTATCCATCTTAAGGCTGATTTCGAACATCGTCTTGGACATGCTCTGGCAATATTCTCCAAAGAATCTCATCGTATTCTGCAATTCTCTAAGATCTTGGTTCATCTTAGAGTTATCGGCCTCGATCTCCTTCCACTCCATCATTCGTCCCAGTGTGTGAAGTGATAGGACTTGCAGATCTCTCTTGGATCCTGGTTGGGTCGTTTCCTCCATTGTCTGTGTTTGGGGACACTTCCATGGATTTCGGTGAAACTTCTAATTTCTACGATGTTTCTTGATACTTCTTTCGAGTATCTTATATGCATTTGGCGTAGTTCCTCCAAAGATCCTTCCTCGGTGTGGTTGGCACAAATGTTGGCCAACTCTCTCCTTTGATTTATGCCTTCATACCATCGGTCGATATCTTCATCTCTCTTTTTCGTAATTTATCTATACAACACACAATAATATTATTGCATAGAGCTGCTTATTTCGTCATAATTAACAGACCAGTAGTCCCTGTTACTCCAGCTTTGAACAGGGCTGATAGTCTTGTTACTCTCGGATGTCGAACTTTCGTTCGGATCTATATATCTTGAAACTCTCCTCTCGTTAAGTGATAAATAAGTTTATAATAAATTTATCTATTTTTAAATAAATAAACCTAGGGCTCTGATACCATTTTGAAGCACAGAAAGTTGAGTTAATCTGGCATAAGATATAAATTCTGACTTGGAACTAATTTAGCATCTTTAGGGGTCAATTTTGCAATTTTACCTTTTTAGAAAATTTCTATATGATTAATCCTGCATCTACCCCATTATCAATTTAGATAAAATTCCTATGGGACTAAATCTGACGGTTTTGGGCCCTTTTTGGCATTGAGTAATTCTTACGGGGTTAAATATGAAACTATCCCACCTTTTAAATAAAGTAACTTCTGAGATTGTTGAATAAAGTGATTTTTTGTTTTTTAATGTGTGAATGATTTTGTGGGATGCAGAGAGTAATGAATATAACTATAGTATTTTTAGGATATTGTAATTTATTACCCGTATCCATCTCAAACTCGCTTAGAACTACATATACCCATCCCAATAAAATTCAAGTAGAACTGGTACGGAAAATATTCGTCTCGCTTCATTTCTTTTTGTACCACACAAAAAAATTGAGCTCTAAAATTAAAATAAAATTAAATAGTTTAAATAGATTAGTTGAATATTAAGAAAAAATAAATTATCAATATATAAGTATTATGTAAATTAAATTAAATGTATAAATTGAATATTGATTGAAAATTAGTATACTGATTGAAAATTAATAGCATACGCAAAAAAAATAACTCTTATATTTATCAAATTTATATTGTTAATTAACTAATTAAAAAAATCTATTATTGATATAAATAGGGTATATGATTGAGATCAAAATTGTTAAAAGAACAATCAAGATTAAAATTGAAGAGAAATTCTCTTATGAGACGGGTTATTTGGGAGACGGGTGTGAGACGGGTCGATCCATCACTAAAGTATGCTTATTATAGAATTAAAGTATGCTTATTTGTAGTTAAAGTTTGTCAATAATAAATTATATTATAATATGTTGAACTCATACTTTAATGCATAATGCAGCATATTTTACAAAACATACTTTAACACCCTTAAACATACTTTATCTAAATAATAGATATACTTTAATACGTCTCACAAACTGACTCATGTAAATAGCGTCTCACAAGAGAATTTGTCAAAATTGAATGGTTTCTAAATAGTAAAGTTGAAAAGAGGGGGAAAAATTGAATACACAAATAGAATTTTAAATTTGTTTTTATATATGTATGCATAGAGTAGTGTTGTATGTGAGTCTATAGAAATACATTAATTATTTTATGAGTTTCATATACTAAAAAGATGTAAAGATCAAAATGAGATGCTCAAATTATAAATATGTAAAAATTGAAATGAAAAGATGATAGTATTACTTATCTAATTTCCGCCTAAAAATAATAAAATAGGCCAAGATCATTTGGAGCAGACTTAATTCTATATAGGACAAAACTTAAATTTTAATGTTTAAAAGTTTATTAAGCATATATTAAGTGAAAGTAATCCTTTTAGATAACTTTGAGATTATATATATATATAATAGTACAAAAATGTAAAGTTAAAATTTTTTAAAAGTACAAATTATAGATCTAATATAATTATTTAATTTTATAATTAAATTCATAGGTTTAAAGTCTACTTTTGGGGTTATTCTATGGTGCATCGGTACACCTACAGATTTATTTATAAGGTAAAACTAAGGGGTAGTGGGTAGTTATTAAGTTTTTTTTTAATTATTTTATTTTATTGTGTAGTGACAATTAAATAAAAAAGTGATATAAAGGTTGAGATTCCTCAGGTGCAACAGTGTCCCGCAATCCATGGTATTTAAAAATTGAAAAATTATTGATTAACTATATTAAAATATAGAGTTATTCTAAGGTGTATCGGTGCACCTGAGAGGTTATAGGATAAAAATTAGGGTGTAGTAGGTTGTTATTGTATTTTTTAATTATTTTATTTATTTAATGGTTAGGATTAAATAAAAATCTGATCTTACGATTTAGATTATCCAGATGAATCAATGCACCGATTACACTGCAATGTAACTCTAAAATATAATACTCATTCCAAACCATTCGTAACGTTAAATTCCATTTCAAAGAGTAAAATTCAAATCAATAGGATTAATATATAATAATTAATAACTTTATTATTTGGGTGATTATCGTTCTAATTTATATTAATTTATATACGTAGTAGTATATGTTATTATATATTTAATTTCCAATAACTTATTTTCATATGTAGATAGATCAATCTTTTTAAATTTGTAGAGTATATATAATTCATAATTCATAATAATCCCGATTTAACATATAAAATTAAACTTTTAAATAAATATAAATAATATACATATTAAGACACAATATATGCAAATAAAATATAAATAAATTATTAGAATATATACGGGAAAAATTATATGAGTATTGATAAGATATTTTAGTATTTTGAACTTTAATATCAAATCATTCCCGTAAATTATGATTTAGTGTAATTTCAATCTTAAATTATTTTTGTTTTTAAATTGAATTATATTTCGAAAAATAATATGTTCAATTTATCACATACACATAAATTATATATTTGTTCCTTTTACTCTTTATCTAATAATTTAAAATTTTAATAATTTAAAATTTTAATTATGAGTAAGTTTTATGTGGATGGGGTGCGACTCCTATTTTTACAAAATTACTCTTTGAAGAGTAATATATATATATATATATATATATATATATATATATATATATGAAAGTAACTTTTTAATATACTAATTGTGAATACACTGCTATAAATAACTTTTTAAAAGTATGAGGTATCACGTTAATTATCGTATTTTTTTTAATTTTAATATTAGATATATAATCTTTCTACTTTTTATTTATTTTTTATTATTATATTATTCATGTATATCTACAAATTAAATACCACCTTTAATTATATTTTTTTATTGGTTAGGAATAGAAAATTAAACCAATCAATAAAAACCAACTTATTATTATTATTATTATTAATGTATATCTTCAAATTAAACACCACCTTTAATTATACTTTTTTATTGGCTAGGAATAGATATTTTTATTTTTTATTTTAATATATCACATATAATCCTTCTATTTTTTTATTATTATATTACTAATGTATATATTTATATTTGGAGTTAATTACGTAAAAATTTTCAAAAGATTAAAAATTTACATACTAACAATTGAAAAAAAACTAAAATCAAAATAAATTAAATAATAAAAAAAATCAAAAGAGAATTTAAATTATATAAAAGAAACGGTAAAATAAATAAAAAATCAAAAGTGAAATCATAAATAAGTTAGTTAGAAAAATTATAAAATTAACCATAAAAATAAAGTTAATTAAAGTTTATAAATTACACACTAAAGTAACTAAACGATTAACAAAAAATTAAATAACAAAACAGAACTAAAAAAATTTAAATAACAACAAAAAGAAATTATAAAATTTAAAAGAAACAACTCTGAATATATAAAATTATCTACTCATCTATAAGAGTCACTTTCAAACATGCAACTTCCTTTGAATTTGTTCTACGCAGAATCGACCATTGATCAATAACTCTAACAGAATTAAAACCAAAATAAATAAATAAATAAAATATAATCAAAATGAAACCATAAAAAAATTAATTTAAAAAAATTATAAAATTAAATATGAAAAAAAAAGTTAATTAAAGTTTATAAATTAACAAAAAATTAAATAACAAAACAGAACTAAAAAAAATTAAATAATAACAAAAAAATTATAAAATATAAAAGAAACAACAAAAAATTAATCAATAATAATAATAAAATTTTATTTAATTGTAATTAATTTGATCTGATAATATTATATTCAAATTTTAAAATAAATACATGTATTTATCTATATTAAATTTTAATTAATAATTAAAATAATTGAGATTAATTCTGGTGACGACACGTTATCAAAATTAAACTCTCCGTATATTAAAGATATATAAAATTTTTGAATTGTGAGGTGGCGGCGCCACGTTGCTCATTGAAAACTTTTGTGAATGTGGCGTCGCAACCTTCGTTCTTGAAAAAATTGTGTACGTGGCGCGTTCACGTTAATCAAGGAATTAATGTTTTATTTTAAATAGTTTAATATTTTAAATATTTTTTTATTTAATTCCTCCTATTAATAATCTTAATAATACAATTAATAATTTATTTTGATTAATTTAATATTTAAATTAATTAATATTTTATAAATTATTAATTTACAAGTGCTTGCCAAAAATAAAATTTTAAAATTATGAGGTGGCGGCGCCACGTTGCTCATTGAAAAATTTTGTGTATGTGGCGTCGCCACGTTCATTCTTGAAAAAATTGTGTACGTGGCGCGTTCACGTTAATCGAGCAATTAATGTTTTATTTTAAATAGTTTAATATTTTAAATATTTTTTAATTTAATTCCTCCTATTAATAATCTTAATAATACAATTAATAATTTATTTTGAGTAATTTAATATTTAAATTAATTAATATTTTATAAGCTTGCAATTAATATATTATTTTAAGCAATTTTTTCATGAAGATTTAATTTAATATAATAAAAATATTTTAAGTTTTTTTTATAAAATTTTATTATTTTAATCATAATAATTTTATTTATATATATTTAAAATATGTTTAAAAAATTTTATTTATGTATATGACGTCTTCACATTCGTTCTTGAAAACTTTTGTATATTTAGTTCACTTATTATTAATAATTTTAATCTTTTAGTTAATATTTTATTTAAAAAAATTGTAGGAGGCGTCACCCGCCCCTCCTTGAAAATTTTTGTCTCCTGCATAATAACACATCTTCACAAGAGTCTCTCTTAATATTTTTTTAAATAATTAATATTTTATAATCTTGCAATTAATATTTTATTTTAAGTAAATTTTCTTCAAGAATTAATTTAATATAATAAGAATATTTTAAGTTTCTTAATGAAAATTTATTATTTTAATCCTAATAAAAATATTGTTATATGTGCAAAAAATCTTAATTAATGTCTTTGTGGAGTCATCACATTCATTCTTGAAAAATTTTGTATATTTAGTTTCACATATTAATAATAATCTTAATCTTTCAATTATATTTTATAAAAATTAATAATTTTATAGGTGGCGTCACCATATTACTACTTGAAAATTTCGTGTATATTTTAACTATTGTTTTATTTAGTATCTCCTATTAATAACTTACGATATTATTTAATAATAATAATAATGATTTATAGTATATTATAACATTTAAATGTTTATGTTGGGTTATTCAATATGAAAAAAAGTAATAAAGTAATTTAATTAATTAATAAAGGTAAAAGTTAAAAAAAAGTGATGCTCGATTATTAATTAATTTACTATTAATAATAAGTTTAATATTTTTGTGATTAATTGTAATAGAAAATATATTTCTTGACATCGTGTCCTAATTTATTTTATAGTTTCATATATTTCAAATCTCTAATATATATATATATATATATATATATATATATATATATATATATATATATATATATATATATATATATATATATATATATATATAAAAGCAAACCTAAACTTCTATTTTTGTTTTTAATTTTTTTTCAATTTTACTCTATTTAAAAATAATTCAATTTTAATCTTGACCGTCCAATTAATATTTTTTATTTGAATAATAAAATCTAATCTAATTAAACTAATAATTTGTTATTTAAATTTTACTTTTTTATTCAACAATATAAATTTGGTAAATATAAGAGATAGTTTTGGCATATTTAACTAATTTTTAATCAATATATGCTTAATATAAATTAATATATCAATCAATATTCATAAATTATAATTTAATTTAATATACATAGGACATATGGTTTTTCTTTGATTTCAATCAATCATAAAATTTAATTATACTAATAATGGATTTTTTTATTTAATTTTACTTTTTTATTGATTTAATTTAACAATATAAATTTGATTGATTTTTAATCAATATATGCTTAATTTCAATTAATATAGTATCAATTTTATTTGGGTTTATTATTGATAGATACACACTTTTAAGCTTAATTACACTCAAATACATTAAAAATAAAAATAACTATCAGATACAAAGATTCATGCTGATTTCACCGAATTACCCCTACAAAATATATTCCCTAAAAATCATGTTCCACTTTTTCGCTGTTCACCATCTCTTCCATGAGATTCCTGCCGTCGTTTGTTATTGGGGTGAGGTTTAAGCGGGTGGCGATGGCTTTCGACGAGATGTCTAGGTTTACGTCGTGCGAGAGCAGCGGCAACGAGCACTCCACCGCGCTCTGTTGGATCTCGTCAACTCGTTTTCTGAGAGAGAGATTAGAGAACAGAGGAGTGAGGGAGATGAGCAGGACAACGTTAATGGGAATCTTGAAATCGATGATGAATCTGATCTCAGCAACTCTCAGGATTTTGAATTGCAAGCTTCTTTGAGGAAATTATTCCGACGTGATGATGACGACGATGTTAAAATGAGTATTTATTCAGCGATCGAGAGAGCGGTGGAAGCCATCGGCAGTGATGGAAGTTCTTCGCCGGAGTTTAAACGACGACTTATGACACGGTTGCTCACCAGCGGCTTTGATGCCGGTGAGGCTCTGCACAATTTTAAACAATTTTGTAAATTTGAATCTAATTTCATCGATTAGGTTATTCAATTCGTTCCTTTTGATGTGTACTACAGGCCTCTACAAATCAAAGTGGGAGAAAAAAAGGGCTGCCCGTCGGGCAGTTACGAGTACATCGACGTGAACTTCGGCGGCATCCAGTATGTAATCGAGATATCTCTCGCTGGAGAATTCAGCGTCGCACGTGCGATGGCATGCTACGCCTTGTTACTGGAATTATTTCCCCTAATTATTAGTCCAATTGCCTTGAACTGATGAAGAATCTGTAACAACTGCTTACCCTTCCGCTCCCTCTCCCTCTCGAAATGTGGATCATCCAACGAAGGAGCTTCATTGACTGCTTTAGCCTTCCGCTCCCTCTCGAGTTGGCTACTGGATTGATCTGACGAAGGAGCTTCATCGACTGCCTCCTCCTTTTGCTCCATTTTGAGATGTAAGGAATAATCTGACGAAGGAGCTGCATTAACTCTTCTTGTGAAAGTATAAGAAGGCGGTGGAGTCAGCCATTTAGAAGTTGCATTATTCCAAACTAGCCCACCACACCTCTCTATTCCTCCATTGAACTCAACTCAACACCACTCCTTTCTCTTATCTCCACTAATTCACAATCTCTCTCATTATTTTCGCTCTCTTAAACCTCCAAGGTAACTACATCTCTGCTGTTACTCTACCTTAATTGAATTGTTTGTGTTTTCTGGATTTGTTTAGATTTTAGTTGCCAGAGTATGAATTGGTCTGATCCATTAGATTTTAATGCGTTAGAATCATAATTTGTTGAACTGCAGCTGTAATATGTTGCGTGGATTAGAATTGTTCACTATCTTTAATCTTCTGCTTATTTTTTATGTGATGATTTATTTTGCTTCAAGTGTTGTACATGTTGAGCAGATTTACTATATTAACAACTGTGTTTACTCTGTTGTAGTATGATTGGGTTTTATAGTAGTATGAATTATCTTATGTGATTTGCCTAATTCATTTACAGATTTTTCCAATCTAACCTATATACTCATTGTGAAGTCATTTAAATTATATTACTGCTCTGTTCTTGATTTCTGAGTTTCTTAAATATTGTTGTTCTGTCTTACTTTCTAAGATCTAGAATATGCCGAAGATATTATCACACTCGCTCAATATACATAGAAAATTGAAGCTTGTTTGATAAAATTTTGAGTGGGGCTTTTGTGTCCCGGGAGACACCGTACTACTTTGCAATTTTCGTACCCCTTTTCAATTTAAACTCCCTAGTAATACATATATTTAAATAGATTAGGGAGGGAAATGATTGTGTTCACATGGAGCTTTTGCCTAAAATTTTATGTACTTATTCATATTTCTTATGTTTTTGTGTATGACATTTTCATATTTTTATTAACTGATTTCTGTCCAGTATTGATATTTCTGCCATTTTGTTCAGTATAACAACGCAAAGGATGGGTGCCATATATTACATCATTGTGCTGAAGAAGTTCATCAACATGCCTTCGGAATTTCCAAGGTGAATGGGTGGATGCAGTGTTTCAGTAGGATGGAGTGATGAAGTGAAATTGAGGACACCAGCAGCAGGTGGATCAACATCTTCTTCCTGGACCCCACCAATTGATCTGATAATCTAGTGATTGGATACATTTGAAACCATCATTTTAATGTGATGTTGTAAATCATGTAAATTAATTTTGCACAATTTAAATAATTTTGCACAATTTTCTATACGGAGTTAATTTTGCACAATTTTCTATGTGGAGTCGGGATACGTGTAAAAGAAGACTAAGGTTAAGAAATGTGCAAAACTATTGTACAAAAATTAATTTTGTACAATTTAATTAATTTTGTATAATTTTTTATGTAGAGTCGAGATACTTGTAAAAGACGGCTTATGTTAAGAAATGTGCAAAACAAATTGTGCACAACAAATTGTGCAAGATAATTTGTCCAAAACACACCGTCGGACCATCGCCGGCCGGTCGTCGGACCGCCGCCTGACCTCCGTCGGAACTTAAAATATTCAAAAATAAAATTGTACAAACCAAATTGTGCAAAATAAAATTGTGCAAACCAAATTGTGCAAAACAAATTTGTGCAAATAAATTGTGCAAACACATAGGGGTATTTATGGTATCACAATCATAATTGTGTAGTTATGATTAATAGTGCTTTGAGTCACGTAGTTTATAGTAATTATGCATAATTTTATGTATTCAATAGTAAGTGACCCATTTTATTTTTATTAGAATCGTCTCTATAAATATTTGCTTTCAATCACGGTGGTTCATTCATTAAAATCATTCTATATAAATCTTTTCAGCCTAATCAAATTCTTACTTTCTCCCTTTTTTTTCTCTATCTCTAATACTTTTTCTTTTTCTTTTCTTTTACAGATTCCACTTTCATATTATTTATAATCAACTCTAATTTATTTTGTCTTTTATATTTTTATTTGATCTTATATGCAGGTTCAGTCATTCTCCTAAAGGTATCATTATACTTTTTAATTTTTTGTTATCTTATTTTTTTCTCTTCGATTTTTGTGTTTTTTTTAATAATTCTATAAACCCTATTTTTATAATTTAATTTATTTTATCTTCTTTTATACGTACTTTTATTTGATATTATTTTTAGGTTCAATCATTCTCATATTTGATCTTATTCTTTTTTTTTAATTTTACTTTTTTATTGATTTAATTTAACAATATAAATTTGATTACTTTTTAATCAATATATGCTTAATTTCAATTAATATAGTATCAATTTTATTTTTATTAGAATCATCTCTATAAATATTTGCTTTTAATCACCGTCGTTCATTCATTAAAATTATTCTATATACTCCCTCCGTCCCACATCAAGGGTCTCTTTTTTTCATTTTGGTCGTCCCACCCAAAGTGTCCTTTTTCTTTTTTACGCACATGAGACCCACTCATCCCCTCTAATACAATAAAAACATGGGGCCCATACTCCCACTAATACAACTACCCACTACACATTAAATAATAATACTCTTTAATCCACGTGTCAAAAAGCAAAAACTACCCTTGCCGTGGGACGGAGGGAGTAAATTTTTTCAACATAATCAAATTATTACTTTCTCCTTTTTTTTCTCTATCTCTAATGCTCTTTCTTTTTTTTTTTCTTTTACAGATTCTACTTTCATATTATTTATAATCAACTCTAATTTATTTTGTCTTTTATATTTTTATTTGAACTTATATGCAGGTTCAATCTTTCTCCTAAAGGTATCATTATACTTTTTAATTTTTTGTTATCTTATTTTTTTCTTCGATTTTTGTGTTTTTTTTTTAATTCTATAAACTCTATTTTTATAAATTAATTTATTTTATCTTCTTTTATACGTACTTTTATTTGATATTATTTTTAGGTTCAATCATTCTCATATTTGATCTAATTTTTTATTTTTTTTCTCTAATGCTTCTTCTTTTTCTTCTCTTTTACAAATTCTACTTTCATATTATTTACTCCCTCCGTCCCGCCCAAACATAACCGGTTGCTTTTTGTGCATAGATTAAGGAGTATTATTATTTTATGTATAGTGGGTAGTTTTATTAGTAGTGAGTGGTGGGCCACACATAGTATATTTTTACTAAAAGTGAAAAATGAGGACATTTGGATAGAACGCTTAATATAGTAAAATGGTGACCTTTCGATGGGATGGAGGGAGTATAATCTACTCTAATTTATTTTGTCTTTTATTCTTTTATTTGATCTTATATACAGGTTCAATCATTCTCCTAAAGGTATCATTATATTTTTTAATTTTTTGTTTTCTTATTTTTTTTTCCTTTGATTTTTGTGTTTTTTAGGTTCAATCGTTCTCATATTTGATCTTATTTGTAGGTCCAATTTTTTTTTTATCTCTAATCCTTCTTCTTTTACTTATTTTTTACAGATTCTACTTTCATATTATTTATAATCTATTCTAATTTGTTTTGTCTTTTATACTTTTATTTGATCTTATATGCAGGTTCAATCATTCTTTTAAAGGTATCATTATACTTTTTAATTTTTTGTTATCTTTTTTTTTTTTTCATTTTTTGTGTTATTTTTAATAATTCTATAAACCTTATTTTTATAATTTAATTTATTTTATCTTCTTTTATACTTTTATTTGATATTATTTTTAGGTTCAATCATTTTTATATTTGATCGTATTGGCAAGTCCAATCTGGTATCATACTTTTTTTTGTCTATCTGTTTTTCTTTAATTTTTGTGTTTCCTTTATAATAATTATATGAAACATATTTTTATATTTTAATATTCTATCTTTTGTTCTTCTTTTTTCATTTTTTACTCTATTTTTATAATAATCTGGTATCATACTTTTTTTTGTGTTATACATGCATATAAAAACAAATCTAAACTTCTACTTTTATTTTCAATTTTACTCTATTTATAAATAATTCAATTTTAATCTTGACCGTCCAAATAATGATTTGATTTCAATCATAAAATTTAATTATACTAATAATGGATTTTATTATTTAAATTTTACTTTTTTATTTTTCAATATAAATTTGGTAAATATGAGATATATTTTTAGCATATTTGACTACTTTTTAATAAGCTTAATATATATATATATATATATATATATATATATATTAACAAACTTAATTTATATTTTTATCTTCAATTTTAATCTTGACCATCTATTACTTTTGATCTCAATCATAGATTCTATTTATTCTAATAATAAATTATTTATTTATTTTTTAATCAACAATATATATTTGATAAATATGAAAAATATTATTGACATATATTCTACTAATTGTCAATCAATATACTAATTTTCATATTATCAAATCTTTCAACGCTATCTTTGGTAATTTTTCACCTTTTTTCCTACGTCGTTGATTGCTTTCAATCACGATTATTTATTCTTTCAAATCATTCTATATAAACCTTTTCATTACCTAATCAAATCCTTACTCTTTTTTTTTCCTTCTCTATTTCACTTTCATATACTATTTCTAATCTACTTTAATTTGTTTTATCTTTTATATTTTTCTTTGATTTGATCTAATATGCAGGTTCAATCATTTTGAGGTATCATTCTTTTTTTTTTGTTATCTTTATTTTATCTTTTATATTTTTATTTGATCTTATTTTTATGTTCAATTATTCTCATATTTGATCTTATGTGCAAGTTCAATCATTCTCATTTGAAGTATCATTCGGGGGGTTTGGGGATGTGTAAGGGGTAGGGCTGGGTGGTAATACTTTTATTATTTAAATATTAAAATCTAAAATTTTATTTAAATTTTTTTTGGGGAGTGGGTGGTGGGTAGGGGTAGGTTGGGTGGTAGAGTTTCCTCCACAAAAAATTATTTTTAATAAGATTTTAGATTTTAATATTTAATATAATAAAATTTTATTATTTTTATTTATCATATATAAAATTCTATTTTAAAAATAAATTTTGAATTATGAATTTAAAATTCTTTCAAAAATACATAATTTATTCAAATAGTGGAATTCAAATGAATTGATTTAAAATTAAAGGAATTTAAATTTCACTCATTTTCAAATCCATTGGATTTGAAATGACTCAATTCAAACACAACCTAAAAGTATATAATATTCGAGTACTTTAATTTTTTCAGTGCAATGCACAGATGGGTAATATCTAGTTGATAGAAATAATAATCTCGGCCGAATTGATAATTTATCAATTTTTCAGGCCTTAAATTGAAAATATTTATATTATGGCATATCACATCCTTTATTATTAATAGAACCCATGTAGAACAAAAAACATCACACATAATAGAACCCGTGTAGTAAGCGAGAGACAAAACTAGTATATATATTATTTATTTTTAAAGTTTAAAGAATATTTTAAGATAAAAAATGAGAAAAGTATAAAGGATTAATTTTAGGCTAATTATACTGTGCACCCTGGGTGCACCCATTTTAAAAAACGTATACAAATATAAACAAAAATATATACAATTATGAACAAAAATGTAAATAATTTAATTGTTAATTTTTTTAATGAAAAATTAGGTGTAAAAAAAATAAAATTATTAAAAAACATGTATACACTATTGAATAAAAAGTTATACGCATATAGAGACTAGTTTTTTTAATGAAAAACTTAGTGTGAAAAAAATATACAATTATTAAGAAACACGTATACAAAATAGAATAACATGTATATAAAATAGAATAAAAAGTTATACACATATGAACACCCTTGCACCCGGTGCACCTAATATCAACTCTTAATTTTATGGCATGAAGGAATATATATACCGAAAATACTAGATGAGATTACCTATTCTATTTCCTTGTTTAATTTCCTATTTTACTTATCAGATTTTTGCCATGTTAATTAATGCCCAAATTATGATTACATGAGCAAGGATTAATGGTTATTAATTAGAATCTAATATTTTAATAAAAAGATTAATTATGGGGTACAAAATGAAAAAAATCATTGTGAGATAAGAGATCCAAATCGAAAAATAAATTTATTTTAATTTTATATATTAAGTAATGCTTCAATGGTGAAGAAAAAAGTTCATAGATCTATGAACTTCTTTTGTGGACGAATTTTCTGATTATCCAAGCATAGATCCTGATTTGTTTTAAGCGTAGTTTGATATTTTATAATAATAATAAATAAATAAATTTTAAAAGCAAATTGGACTAAATTATGAATTAGTTTTTGAACAAACGAATTAGGTAAATATGAATTTATTTTTGAGATGGCTAATTATAATTTGCACCCGGTGCACTCTAAGATATATAGGGTGCACCTACTTTAAAAAAAGGTATACAAATATAAATAAAAATATATACAATTATGAACAAAAATCCATACAATTTAATTGTTAGTTTTTTAATGAAAAATTGATTGTAAAAAGATATACAATTATTAAAAAACATGTATACACTATTGAATAAAAAGTTATACACATATGTATGCTAGTTTTTTTAATGAAAAATTTAGTGTGAAAAAATATACAATACAATTATTAAGAAGCACGTATACAAAATAAAATAACATGTATACATAATAGAATAAAAAGTTATACACATA
Organism: Pogostemon cablin; assembly: GCA_023678885.1. Classification (NCBI taxonomy): domain Eukaryota; kingdom Viridiplantae; phylum Streptophyta; class Magnoliopsida; order Lamiales; family Lamiaceae; genus Pogostemon; species Pogostemon cablin. The sequence continues at coordinate 19,365,303 of CM042997.1, read as the reverse complement.
TGAGTGCACTTTACACCTAATATCAACTCTTTTGAGATTCAAAGAGTAGTAAATATGATGTCATTATTATTATTATTCAGTCCCACAGCTATAGCCAACTTTTATTTTCATCTTATAACACTCTTAAAATTCTAAATTACACCTCAAGACTAAATTTTCGTCTCAAATCGTTATAAAATTCTACTACGGATGTGAAAAACAACAGTCCCAAATCTTAGAAGGTTTGAAAATTTTACTAAATTATCGCCTCGTTTTACTATTTCCAAAATTATATACCATTTGTGCCTCTAGCTATATGGAATCATTTCTACCTAAATTAATTTTCCTCATTTTTTTTAATAAGTCATAGTCTATTATGCCCGTATCAAATCCAACATGCTTTCCAATAGTACTAACATAACAATGAATTAGTCATGTGGGTTAACCTACCTGACCACTGGACTTCTTACTAATGTGAGGTTGGATTTCTATTGGAAACGAATTAGGAGGGGAGTTATAAGGAAGTATGGGTGCTTGGTGAACTAACAACTAACATTTATCGATTAAAAAAAATGATTTAAGTATTAATTATCCTTAAATTAGTTGTCTTGGTTTGCCTGCAAGTTCACCACGTGTGACTCTAAAGTTTTTACAACTACTTTTTACAGCTAACGACATGTACACTTTGCATTTGATCAATCTAATCTCCTTCAACTAATCAATGCAAAATCTTAATTTGTTTCCTACACTATATATACATAGTACAACAACAACTTTTTCAATGAAATATTATGAACATTTGTGTTATATGAGGAAATGAGAGATTATAGGGTAATAGCCAAAAATTATGTATATATGAATGGAAAAAGTATGTATTTAAAGACTTGCATGCATGAAATTTAGATTCCAAAACTCCTCTAATATTTTTTCATAGTCACTGCTTACATTATTTTCCTCGAATGCAAACTTTAATAATAGATGGAATTCGCCGTCTTTATCTCATCTCACTCTTAGAATGGAGCGTCTCACATAGTTCATGTATACCGATGAGATATTAATTTTTGAGTTACTCTCTTGTAAATCGAGCATAAGTTGTTCTTGGGTGGTGCCGGAGGTGCCACCGCATAGGACAACACTCCGACGAGGGCCCCCAATTTTTTTTATATATATATTGAAAATATAAATATAAATACTAAATGTCTTAATTTAAATCACTTTATTATATTTTCTGCATTCAGTTCGAGTTTTGTGTGGAAGCACGAACGTCCTGTGATATGTCCTGTGCATCTATGTATAAATGAAAAATCTAATTCGTTCGCCCCTAGAATTTATACGTTAAGTTAGAGTATTTTATCTCATCTCTCATACGTGTCACTTATCAAACATAATGATATTATAAAAAATATCACATCAAAGTATTATATTTTTTTTTATTTTCTTTTTTAAAATTTCATCTATTAGAGTTAGAAATTGTAAATTTTAACATAAATATTTAATTTTATTTTTATAAGTAATTACAAAGAATTTATTTCTTTTACTTTTTCACTAATCCTTCTTCTTCTTCCCTTCTTTATTTAATTTTTTTAATTATTTTTCTATTAAATTTGTTAATTAAAAATTGTGATATTTATTAAAAAATATTTAACTTTATTTTAAGATGAATTAAGATGACATATTTTATTATAATTATACATAGCATTTTATATATTTAACAAGTATAATTATATTAATTAATATTTCAATTTTATTTATTATATTTTTTATATAATAAAAAGCCTCAATAAAATTTCGCAAAGGGCCCATAAAATTAATGGACCGGCCTTTAAACTCAGTTTATATTATAAACCTTTGTAAACCCTATGATCCCCTTAATTTAAACACCTTATACATAGAATTTGGTTCATGGTTTTTAAGGCAATTAATCCTATAAAAACAACATGATATCAGTAAGAGATATTTGGTTTAGTAATGGAATTCAGATCTTGGGCTTCAAATGCACGTAAATAGAACGATTGTTCGAGTCAAAATCTAATTTGAAATTCTACTAGTTAATTTCTCTCTAATTATTGCAATTGCATTTGTTTTGATCTCTTAAAACGCAACATGATATTAGATTAGCACCCAAAAAAATTGTTTTAATTTAAATTAATACGTTGATATTAATTGCCACAATTAATATCCTCCCCTTTTTTACAATAAAATCTTTGTATGTTGTCTATTTGATTAGTCTCAATATGGAATATATTTTTTTTTTAATTTTTAGATGAGACTCACCCAAAATAGTTAATTAATTAATATTATTATATGTGATTCATACACAAGTATATATAATTATATGCATTATGCATTAAAATATTATTCCATTAGTCTTCAAAATTCATGCACAAATTTGGTGGAATGAAGTTATAAATAAATAAATAATAAATAAAACTATTATTATTTTAGTGATGTAAAAAAGAAAAGAAGTATTTTAGGTAATTGAATGGAATAAAGTATACTAATTGATGATTAAATTGTATGTAAAAATAATTTAATAAATATAATTAATATATAGACAAAGTATCTTGTGAGATGAAGTTTACATGAGACAGTTTGTGAGATGTGTTAACGTATGTCTATTATATATAGTTATAATATGCTTATTAATGATTAAACTATATTTATTAAAATATGCTGGATTATGTAATAAAAAGTATGATTTGAGTATGTTATAATATAATTTATTATTGAAATACTTTAACGATAAACAAGCATACTTTATTTATATAACAAGCATATTTTAATGATGAGTTGAATCGTCTCACAATTACCCGCCTCAAAGAGGGTGTCTCATATATATGTATTTCATTTTTAAAGTGTGCAAATTATTTGAGGAAAAAAAGAAAAAAAAAAGTGTGAAGTAGTGAAGTATTTTAGGGACAAATGGAATATATTTCCTAATCCAATAAACATTAAATTATTAAATCTCTCCATTTAAATGTATAAGGAATATCTCTTAGATAAATATAATATAAAAAATTCAGAAATTAGAGAAACTTGGAATAATGAAATTTGAGATATTTTAGTTTTTATACGTATAAGAAAGTTAAATCATGCTTTTATGATGCTGATTTTTGTAGGACACGTAAAATAGGACAGATGAAATAGGATAATGATGGGCACGTGATATAGGGCCATTTGGGGCTAAACATTCCACGGTACTCCGTCATCTTTGTAGCTATCTTCAACAAAAGGTTTTCATATTAATTTTATTAAATTTTAAGGGTATTATTATTTTATAGGTAATAAATAAATTAAAAAAAAATATGTTGTGTATATTAGGTGGGAGTAATTTTTTTAAAATTAAAATGACTTTGAAATTATTGATTGTTGTGGTGTTTTTTTTTTTTTTGTTTTTTTTTTTTTGTGATGAAGATTGATGAGCATAGAAATTGTTAGAAAATGTGGTCTATTTTAGCTAGAAAATGTGTTCTATTTTTAGTTAGGTTTTATATAATTATATTAAGGTTGATTTTAGTGATTAATTTATTTAATTTCTTGATTTTGTGGAGAAGTATTTTCTTGTTGGAATTTATAGGATTTATGGTGAAAATGAGCTTATTCATTCAAATACGAAAGCATGAGAAAAAATGAAGCTCGATTCGGAGTTAAATCGAGTTAAAACATTCTAAAACAAAAACGTTGCACAATATGGAATTTTTAGTCTTCACAGCTGCGACCCCCAATGCGTATAGAACTCATTTTTAAAGCCCAGTTGACAGAATTTGAGGCCCATTAAATTGAAGATGGCTGCAGCATATATATAGAAATGGTTAGAAATTTATGAAATAGGGCCCACTTGGAGACCCATTGGAATTTTGAGGCAATGAAGCCCATGGAATGAGTAGCCGAGAGCAGTAGAATTCCAACAGCATTCTCAATTCCTTTTCCCTTGATTTTCCTTCAATCTTTTTTTTGAAAGGAAAAATTTAAGTTTATTAATACTTCGAGTACAAGGGGTACTCCAACCCAACTACATCAATTTTCCTTCAATCTTTTTCTCATCAATTTTATCCATTTAATTAGTTAATTTCCTCCCTCATCCACTCCGAGTGATTAAGAATGTAAGAGAGATTGAAGATTACAAAGAGAAGATAGAGGGTTCCATTGAAGAAATTCAAGGGGAGAATTTATTTTATTTTATAATTTTCTTTAATTGATTCATGGAATTTTGTAAGACAATTTATTTTGCTTTACTTGAAATTATGATAGACTAATGTTAGACAACTTTGACTGAAATTGGTCGTGGAGCTCTTGAACTGTAGAGTGGTTCCCAAGCCCTCTACAATTCCAGCTTAAAAGATTCATTGGGATGGGCGGGACTGGAATTCATTGCCAGCCGCCGCCATGTGGAGAACATCAGAGAGATTAGTAACTTCAACTTCAATTTGAAGAGGCTTCAGAGTAGATTTTATTTTCTTGAGGGGTGGAAATGTAGATATATCTGTGGTGACTATATCTGGATGCTTTCTTTTGGGTATTGTGGTGTCCATTGCAGTAGGGGAATCAGGGAGTGTGATTCAATCTTTGGTGGGAAGGAATTTTCTAGAAAGTTTTCTGGAAGTAGAATCAAGTGTGATGGGAACATTCCTTAAGAAAGGAGCAGAAGAATGAACATCATCTATGAAAGAGTCGTGAATTGAGGACGAAGAAATGTTGATTTTGATGAGGTAGGCTTGACAATAGGAGTAGGAATGGTAGGAGTTTGAGGAGATGTGTGTGTAGGAGCCAGAGAAAATGGAGTGTTGGGTGGTGAGTGTGTATGAACCAGAGAAAATGGATTGTTTTGTGGTGTGTGTAAGAGCCAGAGAAGATGGAGTGTTGGGTGTGTTGGCAATTGGATCGTGCGGTTCAACGTGATCGTTAGGATAACAGGCAAACAAAATCAGCGGAAGCGATTAAACGTGTTTACCGTACTTCTGGGTCGATGTAGAGGTTGATCGTTGCAGAGAACCACCTCTCGATCTTTTGCTGTATGACCCAAGTCGAATCCTGCTGTTGTGTGGGCAACAATCCGCAGGATTCTCTCAATCTACTCCTGTTCTTTCTAATTGTCAAACAGAGGTACTGACTTAGGGTTAACAGGAGCTGAGATGACTTATATAGTTGGGCTACAGCAGGGACCAGGAGGAGAAATTGGGCTGGGCCTCAATTGAATTTAATTAACCAAGCTTAGCCCAAAGCTTTTAATTAAATCCAATAATAATAATATAGTCCACTAAAATATTATTACTGCACTACCCGTCCAATCCCAAATTATGTTCTGGGCTCCTTCTTATTATAAGCCCGATGGTCTCCCCATGTTTAAGATATACAATGTCCATTAATTAATTAAGTTACTGACAACTCAAATTAATTAATATCTCATCCGAGAGTAGTACCACTCAACCTTATTATCATGCCGAAAATTAATCCACTTGCAAGATTTACATGATAAACCTTATGAGCTCCTCAAGGGGACATCATCAACCTATGACGGACATGGATTCCTTCTACAATCAACAGCACACCATAGATACAGCACTACTTCCCAACTCACCGAGTTTGTTGATTTAATATGAATAAATCTCACCCATTGATGAATCAAAGAAATACATACTGCCCTACGTGTCGAGGTTATTGTATAGGGATTAAGAGCACGAACTTCTATAATAACAGAGATCAAGTTCTTCTATAAGTCATATAAGTCGAACGATCTCAGGCGGTCCTGCTCAATACACACAAGTGCACTAATGTGATTCTATAGCCAAGACAAGCTAATACCAAACCACACTACAACCATACCAATAGAGAGTCCCCGTCTATCTCAGTTGTGAGCATCTGTTTATACTTTATAAGGAAACCGATAATATGATCTTCTGCGTGTTGTCGCACAACATATTATCTACAGTATAAAGTAAATGGACTATTGCATCATGCATATAAAATAAATTATAAGATGCAATCATTTGATCAATGATTCTTATTTCAAATATTGTTATGACATTGTTCATACTAAAGCTAGACTTTTAGTATACAATCCAACAATCTCCCACTTATACTAAAAGACTATGCTGTCATGTCTTCTGCCATACATCTGATTCCTACTCCCACTTACGACCATTAAAAGCTCTCGCCTTAAGGTCCTTGTAAATGGTTTACTAGGTCATCATCCGATGCAATCTAGGCGACAACAACCTTCTCCTCATCATACGATTTCTCGTAACAGGTGGTACTCGCGCTCCATGTGTTTAATTGTCTTATGGACTTGTGATTTCTTCAAGTTTGCAACTGCACCAATATCATCAATGTAAATTATGATTACCTTGGGCAAACTTAGAAACACTTCAAAGTCCATCATGAAGTCTCTAGAGTCATATAGATACTTTGGCTGCCTCATAGGCTCCAATTTATCATCTATCCATGATGGAGTCCGGAGTTTGAAATATATTTCTATATAACACTCCTCCACATTATGACACTACTTCCTAAGATTAAACACATAACCTTTGAGGAGAATTTACTGCCGTCCAATCTGACTAAAAAATCCGAATCTACGTAATCCACAAGAAGCAGTGAATCTGTCCAGTAAGTCCACATATAATTTCCAGTCCTTCTCAGGCACTTTATAAATGTCTTACCACAGTTCATCATTCTTGTTCCGGGTTACGTTGATACCCACTGTTCATGCATTCAGCAAAACAGATATCCAATATCGTTCATAGCATTCCTTAGATTAAGCTTCCTTATTCGCCGAAGCATAAGGAACCGCTTTCATCCTTTTTATCTTCTTCTTGTGTCTCAAAGACACATTCACTTAGATAAATTTACATGCTAAACGAGTATGAACTGTATCATTTTATGAAACTTGAGATAAGCATAATATCCTTTTTTGTGATCCGTATTACCGTGATCAAAAGGATATATTTTGCCTTTCTTAAGTCCTTCATCTCTACCGCTTTATTAACCGTACTCATACGCCTGATAATACTCTTTCATTGTCTCCAATGAGCAAGATACTATCTACATATAGTACAAGAAACACCACCACGTTTCCGTCACTCTTTACGACACACAAGACTCATCTGCTCATTGATTTAAATCCATGCCACTGGATTACCTAATCAAAACAGATGCTTCATGATCTCAAAGCTTGCTTTAGTCCATCGCTGGACACTTTTAAGCTTATTATCAAAATGCTATTAGTACTTTGCAATGAATCACTCTGGTTGCTTCACATAGATGTTTTCTTCAAGACTTCCAATCAGGAAAGCTGTCTTGACATCTATTTGTTGTTCCTCATAATTCAATATGAGCAGCAATAAATAAAAGAATCCGGATCAACATTAGCATAGCTACCAGCGAATATGTTTCCTCATAATCGAACCATTTCTTTCTGAGTACATCTTTTCGCAACAAGCTTTGCTTCTAAGGTTTTCACCTTGCCGTATGATCCTCTTTTATTTCCTATGACCACTTCCAATGGCTTTTACACCATTTAGTGGTCTTATAAGCTCCCAGACTTAATTTAGAATCTGTAGATTCTATTTCAACATTCAATGCAACTTACTAAGATTCCGCATTTTCATCTTGTAGTGCTACGTCGTATCCGTGGGACAATACCATGTTTACTAGGGACCAAGTTTTACGACTCTCCCAAAACATATATCTTTTGGGTTGTCAAACAACCCTCCCACTATGACAAGACACTACACGTAATTGTGTATCAGACGTGACACGTGTTGCAGTTTACCTTGTGGTATATCCTCTTGTACACTTGGTACTTATACTTAGTGTTTTCCTCTCACTTCCTTTAGAACAACTTATACATGGGTTTGTGATTTATTACACAGTCCTTTTCCAAAAATCTAGTTATTGAGTTAACAATTAGCCTTCGATCTTTTGGACTATATAAATCACCCTCCATTTTTTCAGAATATCCCATATACAGACAAACATTTCACGAATTACTGTATCTAGGGCATATCAATAAAATGAATTTAATTATTCCAAATAATTCATCATCTATCTAATTATAACCATAAGAGCCTTATACCTTCTACCCACCACACCATTCAGCTGGGGCATACCCGGTGTAGACTACTTGAGATTTAATCTCAACTTCTGATTAATAGCTCCTAACTATCCCAAGAGGTACTCGCCATCACGATTAGATCGTAATGACTTAATATATTTTTCATGACGCTTCACTGTACCAGCCTTTCAATTCTTGAATTAATCCAAGAACTTAGACATGCAGTGCATCAATTAAATATATTGGTATCCAGAATAATCTTCGAATATTCATAACCACCTCTCGCCCGGATAATGTTAGGTTCGCTTGAATCAGAATGAACTAATTCCAACATATATATCTTTGGCTCTATACCCCACACCCTTGAAAAGGCAGTTAATCATTTTTACTTCCAAGCAAGACTCGCAAGTCCGATAGTTTCCACTTCAGATAAACCTTACGGTCTATCGGCTATCAACTTTTGAATCCTACTCAAGTAAAATGAATTATTCTTAGATGCCAAATGTATGTTTAGTTCATCTTCGAAGGTTCCTTTCTCTTACTAATATTAGAAGATGCATTATTAATTATTATTTATTGCATCTGTGGGATGAATATGATTTAAGAGTATACTTATTATCCACCAACGTACTTTAACGGATTAAAGCCTCATTCCTCATTACTATGACCATGTCATTTAAATGAAATGAAGTGTCCATCCGTTAATGCATAGAAACCGAAATCAAATTCTTTCTATGAAACGTACGTAAAGACAATTTCTCATAATCAATCGTTTATTCTTATTATGAGATAAATAAACAACTCCCACTGCAATAGCCACTACCTTTGTAGTTTTACCCATGTCTTAACAATCTTATCCTTACTAAGTGATAAACATTTAGTGATTCCAGTATCTACTGAGTTCGAGTCAGTAGATGCCATCACTAATCATGTTTAAACCATTAGTAAGTAAGATATTAAAATTGTTCACATTATGATGAAAATGGCTTTCCTTTGCCACATGTTTTGTCAGAAGTTTCCCACCTTTTACATCCTCTCGTAATTCAGGTGGAACTTACTCAAAGCATCTAGGCAATTATGGAAAATAAATTGATTTAGGTTTCCCTTTCAATTTCTATTCCAAGCTTTTCCAATTCATTTATCAATTCAACCATGATCTTCTGCCTTTTAATTTACTCAAGTATCCGAAGAGTTACATGAGATCATCATATTTCTATAAACCTCTCATCTCTTCACTAGAGACTTTAATAGGCATCATGAGACATCCTTTGTGAGAATACACATGTATTTTCTTAAGCAGTAATTTTCAAAACCAAGATTCTTTTCTAATCATCTAATTTGGACAAGTAAATATAATGTCTTTTAGTTAATAATTAGTGAAAAAAACCATTCAAAATTCAGAGAATCACAATTAAATTTACCGATCAAATCTTCGAATTTTATTCTTTTATATTGATTCCCTCAAAACAATATAAAATAAAATTCACCGACATCTCAAGCACCGTGAGTCTGCAAGCCACGATAGTGTGGACGTTTACAAACTCGAACATTTACAAGAGAAGGTTTTACCCATTAATTTCATTTGTCAACCTCACTTTAAGACAAAATAATTAATAGTCGGTTTCTCTTTAGCCATGCAAATAAAAGCAGTGACTCCGATGGGGAGAATACTTATTATTTACATCTAAGTGTACACCATTATTTGACCCCAAGTCCGCGGCCCAAGCTTGTGTGCCTTACAGATAGAGAAGTACACACGCGCTCGGATAACTTCCTACAGTCATCAATTACAAGTTTGTACCAGTGAACCACATATAAACTCATCCGATAGGGAGGAAGGTCTAAGCCAACGCGCAAGTTCATATGCTTCACATTACAAACGTAATTATTTAATGAAGTCTGTTCCAGCAATCCATGAATAAAACTCATCCGATGGGGAGGAAGGCTCTAATGCCGACGCGCAAGTCTATTCACATTGCTTAAAAAACCAATAATGGAGGCCGCGGGAATTTATTACCAATCCCCTCTCCCACTTAGTTATTTAATTACCGAGGGCTTTTAACATGTATATAATATTCAGAAATAAAATATACATCTTAGACATGCTTCTATTAACAGCAATTTAAATAAATAAATCACATAGAACATGCCTTTCATATATACAACAATAATTGACAATAAAATCAATTAATCAGTTGTATAACATTAATTAATTGCATAATATGTTGGATCAATTAAATAGGCCCAGCTGACCCAAGAATCATTAGCATAAAATAAGCAGCCCATTAATAAAATAATTAAGCCCATTTACCCTGCCAATTTCTGCATGAAGGTCTAGCCCAATATTTAACCTTGGCCCAACATCAATCCCACAATTAATTAAAACACAGCCCAGTAGCCCATTACCATTTAATTAAAATGGCCCTACAACCCATTTGCTATTAATTAAATATGGGCCCATAAGCTATTTAACTAAAAATTAGGGCCCAACAGAGAAAATAAGCCCATCAGCCCAACATCAATTAAAATGAGGCCCAACAAGGAGAATCACATCTGCTGCCCTAATTTTTCTCCCAGCCGCAACCCATCCAAACTCCATCAGCTGGCGGATTATGCAGTCACGCCAAACACACATCGGAGGAGGAAAAACACCGGCAGCAACCAGCAGATCCCACCGATGCGCTGCTGCTGGCGGCCATCCCGTCAGCGTTCTCCTCCAGGCGGCCGCGCCAACATGCCAACCGGCCTCTCACCGACAGCCAACCGGCACCGCGCCCGCACAAGCCAGCCACCTGCCGCCGCTCGCCTGGAGGCTGCTGGACATGATCGGAAAATGCCAGGCTCCGTCGAGGCCCGACAGGTCCGCCCGAAGCTGTCAATTGACAGCCCAGAACACCCGCCGCCCACTGGACTCGCCCAGAAAATGAGCGCCGCCTAGCGACAACGAAGCAACCGCGCTCGGCAGTTATCCCAGGGACGCCTTCAAACAGACTCAATCGAGGAGAGAACAGTGTCACGTCAGATCATCAGCGACTGTTTCAGAATCCATCTCTGACTCAATTAGAATCGCCTGGGAATAGCCAGTCTGCCTTCACGTCGTTCATCCGCACCGGTCGTTACAGCTGCCAGACTCATCCACGACTGTGAATATCATCAGCCAGCGTCAACTCAGTCGGGCGCAACCGACGTTGTTTCTTTCTCTGATCCGTGGTTCATCAGCTTCCATATCTCGCCGCCCAGCAATCGTGTTCATCCAGATGTGATCGACGGTCAAGGGCCATTGCATTCATCATTCGATTGCCCCATGGGATGACGAACTCGCAACGTGTATGCCATTCAAGATATGGTTGTGTGTGTGATGTGCAGGCATACGTCCGATAAAGGGCGTCACATAGTGTGTGTTGTGTCCAGATTCTCAATCAGTAACAATCACACATATTTTGGACAGGGTTTCAAGGACAAAATTATACTAAACCCAATATTATCATGCGATTAAATCCATATAATTCATATAATCACATAAGCCTCATCAAACATGCTATTAAATCGACAATAACCACATGTAAGGCTGAAACCCTTATCTAACATCTCACGTTTCACCACAAAACCAACGCTCTGATACCAATTGTTGGCAATTGGATAGTGCGGTTCAACGTGATCGTTAGGATAACAGGCAAACAAAATCAGCGGAAGTGATTAAACGTGTTTACCGTACTTCTGGGTCGATGTAGAGGTTGATCGTTGCAGAGAACCACCTCTCGATCTTCTGCTGTATGACCCAAGTCGAATCCTGCTGTTGTGTGGGCAACAATCCGCAGGATTCTCTCAATCTGCTCCTGTTCTTTCTAACTGTCAAACAGAGGTACTGACTTAGGGTTAACAGGAGCTGAGATGACTTATATAGTTGGGCTACAGCAGGGACCAGGAGGAGAAATTGGGCTGGGCCTCAATTGAATTTAATTAACCAAGCTTAGCCCAAAGCTTTTAATTAAATCCAATAATAATAATATAGTCCACTAAAATATTATTACTGCACTACCCGTCCAATCCCAAATTATGTTCTGGGCTCCTTCTTATTATAAGCCCGATGGTCTCCCCATGTTTAAGATATACAATGTCCATTAATTAATTAAGTTACTGACAACTCAAATTAATTAATATCTCATCCGAGAGTAGTACCACTCAACCTTATTATCATGCCGGAAATTAATCCACTTGCAAGATTTACATGATAAACCTTATGAGTTCCTCAAGGGGACATCATCAACCTATGACGGACATGGATTCCTTCTACAATCAACAGCACACCATAGATACAGCACTACTTCCCAACACACCGAGTTTGTTGATTTAATACTAATAAATCTCACCCATTGATGAATCAAAGAAATACATACTGCCCTACGTGTCGAGGTTATTGTATAGGGATTAAGAGCACGAACTTCTATAATAACAGAGATCAAGTTCTTCTATAAGTCAGTATAAGTCGAACGATCTCAGGCGGTCCTGCTCAATACACACAAGTGCACTAATGTGATTCTATAGCCAAGACAAGCTAATACCAAACCACACTACAACCATACCAATAGAGAGTCCCCGTCTATCTCAGTTGTGAGCATCTGTTTATACTTTATAAGGAAACCGATAATATGATCTTCTGCGTGTTGTCGCACAACATATTATCTACAGTATAAAGTAAATGGACTATTGCATCATGCATATAAAATAAATTATAAGATGCAATCATTTGATCAATGATTCTCATTTCAAATATTGTTATGACATTGTTCATACTAAAGCTAGACTTTTAGTATACAATCCAACAGGGTGGTGAGTGTGTAGAAGCCAAAGAAGATGGAGTATTGGGTGGTGAGTGTGTAGGAGCCAGTGAAATGGGATCAGATTGAGTGTTGGAAGGTAAGAGAGTGAGGGAGATTTTAGAGTTGGAGCAAGGGAAGAGGGTGCTTACGTTTGGAGGTGAGTCCTTAAATAGGGCTGAAAAGGTATCCATATTTGGGATAAGATCAGAGTGTTGAAGAGCATTTGGCTTGGAGTGGGCTCAATGGGAAGGAATTGTGATCATTTTATTGATACTGATGTAACTCTTGGGGAAAGAAAATTCAGAATCACTAGTATTTATAGAGAACCTATGGTTGTCAAACGAAGGGAAGCTTGGAATCTATTCAAATCACTCAATACCAACAATCAGTCCCCTTAGATTTGCTTTGGAGATTTTGATGAAGTTCTCATGCAAAATGAATTCACTGGCTCAGGTCCGTGTGCCGAATGGCAGATGAATTATTTTAAAGAGGCTCTTAATCATTGCTCTCTCACTGACATGGGCTTTCACAGAATTAAGTTTACTTGGAGTATGCTTGTTCCCTCACCCAAAACTCAAGAGCCCGTCTTGATCAGGCAGTCTTAAACTAAGATTGGAGAGATCTTTTCAATTGGCACAAGGTTAACATCATTCTTTCCTACTACTCTGACCACTCTATTCTTCACATCCAATTCAACTTTTGTTGCCAGCTACAAAGGCGACTAGAGAGGAAAATATTCCGATTCAAAGCCATGTGGATCAAATCATTTGAATGTAAAGAAGTGATTAAGAAGTCCTGGGACAACTCTCTCAATTCCCTTCCTAATATGCTTTACAATTGTGCAATTGGCCTTCTCCAATGGGGGTGGAAATGAAACAAAAAAATTGAAAAAGAAAATCTCTGATACTAAAAAAGAAATTGACCATTTGCGTCAAGGCGATATCACTCCTCCTATCCAAAATCAACTCATGGTCCTCCATAGCCACCTTAATCTACTCCTGGAACAAGAAAATATATTTTAGAAACAACGTGCTAAGCAACAATGGTATCGAGAGGGTGATGACAACTCTTCTTTCTTCCACGCTAATGCCAAGCATAGGAGAGAAATCAACCATATCTCTTCTCTTCGTGATGAAAATAGAATCCTACAGTCCGATGAACCAAAACTTGAGAATATCATCCTAGATCACTTTGCTGATATTTTTGCTTCATCCCATCCTTCAAGCTCAGACATCTCTTATGCGTTGGATCGGATTCAGTTACACCTTGATGATTAGTGATCTCACTCCTAAAGCAGCCTTACACCAGTGATGAGATTCTAAAAGTGATCAAACATATGCACCCATTCAAATCCCCCAGACCGGATGGTATGAGCCCTGTCTTTAATCGTAAATTCTGACATATTGTAGGAAATTATGTTACGTATTTTTGGTGTGCTGTCGCGGATACCCAAAATAAGATTTGTAATTTCCAAACAAACCCACTAGAATGTAGTAGGATAAGTAAGGGTCGAACCCACAGGGAGTAATCGAATTTTAATTGAATTTTAAGTGTTTTTAAGAAAGTAACAGGGGGGAATTGGATTGATCTAATAACTAATAAACATGAAAACATAAATAATATAAAGTGCAAAAATAATAAAATAAGATAACAAATTAAATTAAAAATTTAGTCCAAGGATTTGATCCCCTCCCATATCCTAATTCACATGTATCAAATTCCTAAAATCCCAACAAGTTCTTAAACTCAAGTCCCTAGGCTAATGGTACGATCAAATTAACCCGAAATATCCTTAAGATTAATAACCTAGGGTACGACCTCTAGATTAAACTATTGTCGAGTGACCCTATGGATTCGAACTCGACAATGCATTAAGATTTAGATATTAGGACTACTAGGCTATGAAAACGGGGGTAGCGAATCATACAACCTAGATTTCATGATTTCAAGAGTTACTTCCTCACTTTGCTACTCGGTTCACAATATTATAATAATTACGGATTATAATATGTAAAATAGCTTTTGAAAAATCAATCACCTATGAGAGGGGTAGTCTACACAAGCAATTAAAAATTTAAGATTAACATCAAAGCCAATCACAAAATAAATTCATAAATCAAGTTGGTAATTTCAATCCTAATCAAACATGTAAATTCATCAACAAGAAGTTCACAATTCTTGGACTAGAAACAAAATTACATAATTAAACTAAATTAAAAAGATGAAACTGATTATCTCTTGTTCCAATGGTGGCGTTCTCCTTCGCCTCCCAATCTGTCTTCTGCTTCTATCCGTCGTCTCCTATTCTGCTTCCAACGTCCCAGCGTGTCTGATCCATGTGTGAGTGTGATAATATATCCTCTTTATTTATCTTCTTATTCCCCAAAAAACCTAATTGATTTCTTTCCTTCTTGAAGAGTGTCCAGGTTCCTTGTATCTCATCTTTGGTAAGTTTTTATTTATTGTTGATCATCAAATCCTTCTTTTCCTTAATTATCTTTTTCAACTCTTTAATTTTTCTGCAATAAAAATTATTGTATCAGTCACAAAAATAAATTATTATAACTGTACAATTTATCTCAATTTTGGACTGTTTCAATAAGAAATAAAATAATTAAGGTTCAACTATGAAAATATAAATAAGTCGTAATTACACTAAATAATTCACAACACACGCGTAAAGAAGTGAATTTCATCCAAAATAATCATGTAAAATTACAACTTATCAAACTACCCACACCTAAACCTTTGCTTGTCCTCAAGCAAAAATAAGACCAAAACACAGACATAGGAAAAATGACAATCATGTACAAGTGATAGCAAAACAATGTCACTTCCAAGAGAGACTAAATAAGTTGCATCAAATACAAATGAGTGATAGAATGCCTTACAAAAATCTTGCAACTTTTATAGAATAAAAAAATTTAAGAATTCATGGCCTCACAATGCTTTCGCTCAATAACGCTCAAGTATATAAGTGAGTAGCAAAACACTCAAAATTAAACAAGACAAGACATTACCATAAGCCTGCTCCCAAATTAAATCTCCACCAAGTTCAATGAGCGTTGTGCAAATATCAAAAGGACTTTTAAATGGTTGTAATGGGGCTTGGGATTAGGTGGGATGAAAAGATTAGAAATGCTAAATTTACCACTTTGCAAATGGTGTTAATCATATAAGTATATCAAAATGATACATCTTGCCATTCTCAAAATTTTCCACATCCACTCCTTCATTTTTTTGTGATAAATCTCTGATTTTTATCAACACATCCAACTACCCACACCTGTTTTTTTTTTCAAATTTCGAAAAACAGGGGCACATTGAAGGGTTCAGTATTACTTTCAGAAAAAATCTGCAATCATAGCAACTCGTTTCTGCTAATTTTTTTTCACTTCCAGATTTTTTTCTTTCTTTTTTGGAGTTCTCACTGTTCTTTTCTCTTTTTCCACTCCAATTTTTTTTTTTCAACCATTTCCTTTTTTTTCAATTTTTTCTGCCATTCTTTCTCCTTTTTTTTTCTCAACCATCATCAATTCCCCTTCATCATCAATTCAACCTCAAAAATATTTTCAACGATTTCCAAAACTTGCAAAATAGTAAGGGTTCAATTGGAGGAGTTTAAGAAATAAATGGAATATGGCTATTTTGATATGCTCATTCAACAAAGAAAAGGCTAGGCTCAACTTGGCTCTCCTAAAGGTTTAGAACATGATTGGGTAGGTAAAAAGAAGGCCAAAATATGATTTGCCTAGGTGCCTTTATCATTTAATTACACATGCTCAAATATAAGATCTCAAAATGCATTCAAGGAGCAAGTTCTAGAATGTACATATCAAGTTTAATTTGCACTCAATCAAGAAAAATAATAGAGCTTGTATAGATGATAACTCTTCAAGGCTCAAAGCTCACAAGAATAGGGTAATTTTGCCATGAATTCTCAAACAAAAATTCTTCCACATTTGTCACAAAAATAACAAGACAAATCCAACAACTCACAAGTATAGGTACATCTAATCTAACTCTCTTGTCATGCCAAAAATTTCACGTATCAAAAGCACAATCTCACCATAAATCCAGCACCAACTTCACATGTGCACAAGCATAAAAATATAATCCAAATGAATTACTATAAGCACATGGAAAACCAAAAATATTATAACTTCAAACACCACTCAACACACAAAACCTACCCACACCTAATTATTTTGCTTGCCCTCAAGCAAACAAACTACAATAAAATTCAAGGGAAAATCAAATGCAAGAGTGGGAAGAAGTCACCGAATTAAGCTTCATGTGATTGACCACAAGTTGGAATTTTTCTCCTTCTCTAGAAATATTACCAACATCATCATTGCTTCACTTCATAGCACTTCCTGAAAAATAGGACACACCAAAAGAATAAGATTATTTATTAAGAAAAATCAAATAAATAAAAATAAAATAAAAATCTAAGTTGGGTTGCCTCCCAATAAGCGCTTTTTCTTAATGTCGTTGGCTCGATGTTCACTTCCCTTTCACGTAATAGGAGTAAAATATTCAAACCAATATAATGATCTTATTGGTTTGCGAGAAGTGTTCTCTCCCTTCAAAATAATATGATTTTTGGTCAGCCTTTTGGTGCAAAGCTCCATGGACATTTGCTTGATCGCCTCAAGAAAAGGGTCATGAATCTCATCAATTCGAAACACATCAATTGCCTCATTTTCTTGAGGGATATCAACAACCTTTTCCAACCTGAAATGAGAAGAAAAAGTATCAGAATGAACAGAATTGAATCGGGGTTTTTTACCTCAATTTCGTTTCCAGCAGAACTGACACTGAGGGTATCAGTGCCAGTATCTGCTTCCAGAATTTTTTGCACAAAATTTGTAGAATTTTCAGCACACTCTTCCCCTTCAATTTCTATCTCAATCTCGAATTTCTCATCTTGGGTGGTCTCCTTGTGATATTCCCCTTGATTTACATTTTGTTGTGCCACCAAACATTCAATCTCGATTCTTAATTTGCTACATTGTCGCTCCAAATTCCAAAGACTCAATTGGGTTCCTTGTTGAAATATCAAATTACTAATTTCCATCCGTTTCAACAAGGACTCTAATGAAGCCTTCGAACTATGTTCATCACCATAATACCCATCATCCTCATAATAGCATTCACTATTATTGAAGGATTGACATCTTTGCTCATAGTAGCCTCGCCTTTGATATTCATAAGGTTGATTGTAAAAATGGTCCACATATCAGGAATGATGAGGATTACACCACCCTTGATTGTAAGTGTTGACATATGGTTGTTCATTCCAATGCCTTTGTTGATTAGCACTCCAATATTCATCTCTTTGTCTCACCGCTAATCTATCAATTAAGGATGGGCAATCATGAGTGGTATGAAGAGTGGTTGCACAAACTCTACATGGCTAAATATTCTGACCATAAAAACTATGAAAAAGATCCATTAGAAGCAAACCTACAAGGGGAGAAAGTGATTAAACTCAAAAAAATAGAAAAATAAAAACAGGGCAGACCTGACACTGAAGGGTTCAGTGTCAGTGCACTGCTGGAAAATTCAAAAATAAATAAAATAAAAACACAAAAAATTCAATAAAATTTCGGGATTAATCCCAGGCAACGGCGCCAAAATTTGGTGTACTGTCGCGGACCCCCAAAAATAAGATTTGTAATTTCCAAATAAACCCACTAGAATATAGTAGGGTAAGTAAGGGTCGAACCCACAAGGAGTAATCGAACTTTAATTGAATTTTAAGTGTTTCTAAGAAAGTAACAGAGGGGAATTGGATTGATCTAATAACTAATAAACATGAAAACATAAATAATATAAAGTGCAAAAATAATAAAATAAGATAACAAATTAAATTAAAAACCTAATCCAAGGATTTGATCCCCTCTCATATCCTAATTCACATGTATCAAATTCCTAAAATCCCAACAAGTTCCTAAACTCAAGTCCCTAGGCTAATGGTATGACCAAATTAACACAAAATATCCTTAAGATTAATAACCTAGGGTACGGCCTCTAGATTAAACTATTGCCGAGTGACCCTATGGATTCGAACTCGACAATGCATTAAGATTTAGATATTAGGACTACTAGACTATGAAAACGGGGGTAGCGAATCATACAACCTAGATTTCATGATTTCAAGAGGTACTTCCTCACTTTGCTACTCGGTTCACAATATTATAAAAATTACGGATTATAATATGTAAAATAGCTATTAAAAAATTAATCACCTATGAGAGGGGTAGTCTACACAAGCAATTAAAAATTCAAGATTAACATCAAAGCCAATCACAAAATAAATTCATAAATCAAGTTGGTAATTTCAATCCTAATCAAACATGTAAATTCATCAACAAGAAGTTCACAATCCTTGGACTAGAAACAAAATTACATAATTAAACTAAATTAAAAAGATAAAATCGATTATCTCTTGTTCCAATGTTGGCATTCTCCTTCGCCCCAATATGTCTGCTGCTTCTATCAGTCGTCTCCTAATCTGCTTCCAACATCGCAGCGTGTCTGATTCGTGTGTGAGTGTGATAATATATCCTCCTTATTTATCTTTTTGTTCCCCAAGAAACCTAATTGATTTCTTTCCTTCTTGAAGAGTGTCCAGGTTCCTTGTATCTCATCTTTGGTAAGTTTTTATTTATTGTTGATCACCAAATCCTTCTTTTCCTTAATTATCTTGGTCAACTCTTTAATTTTCCTGCAATAAAAATTATTGTATCAGTCACAAAAATAAATTATTATGACTGTACAATTTATCTCAATTTTGGCCTGTTTCAATAAGAAATAAAATAATTAAGGTTCAACTATGAAAAATATAAATAAGTCATAATTACACTAAATAATTCACAATTCACGCGTAAAGAAGTGAATTTCATCCAAAATAATCATGTAAAATTACGACTTATCAGTTTTGCCCTTGAATTTCTTAACCTGAATTATTTCCCTCATATTATCAACAAAACTTTTGTTGTTTTAATTCCCAAAGTCAAGTCTCCTGAATCAATCTCACAATTCTGACCATTAGTCTTTGTAATGTCACTTACAAACTAATCACAAAAGTTATTGCTAATAGAATCAGGATTGTTCTTCCCCATATCATCTGAGACTCATATCTGATAATATGCTTATTGCTTATGATACTCACCATTTCATTAAGTGCAAAAGTACATGTTCTTCAGGTACAATGTCCATCAAACTCGACATGAGTAAAGTTTTTGAATGGAACTTCATCTTTGCAGTGATGAGAGCCATGAACTTCCCAAAAGAATTCATTGATTTACTCAGAATCTGCCTCACAACTTCCTCATTGTCCTTCATGCTTAATGGAAAAAATTTTTGCGAGGTCACACCCTAAAAGGTGTTGCGATAGGGAGACCATATCTCTCATTACCTCTTTATTATCTGCTCAGAGGTTTTCTCATGCATCCTACATGATCTACAAATATGTGGCAAATTTCAAGGAATTAAAATTGCCAGAGATGCACCGTGCATTTCTAATTTTTTCTTTGCTGATGATACTCTTCTATTTAGTCGAGCCACTACGGATGATGCGAATTTTTAATCTTTTCTATTCGACTGTATGAGCACATCTCTGGATAATGGATCAAATTTGAAAAAATCTGGTGTTATCTTCAGCCCAATGTTGAGCCTTGTGTTGCGACCGCCATCAGTGACATTCTTGCTATCCCAAGAGTATCCAATCATCACAAATATCTGGGTCTTCCTATAGTTGTTAGTAGAAATAAGCATGAGGTCTTCTCGACTATTAAGGATCGAATTATACATCGTATTCAATGGTTGGAAAGAAAAACATCTCTCACGTGCTGGAAAAGAAATCTTGATTAAGTCTGTCATCCAATCTATCCCCACTTATGCTATGTCATGCTTCAAACTTACTGAAGGATTTTTGGAAGATTTGGGAGTTCTCATTCGTGATTTTTGATGGGGCAATGAAGAGGGTAGAAGGAAAATAACTGGGCCTCTTGGAATTTATTATGCAAAAAAAAATCTGAAGGTGGGTTGGGTCTTCGAGATCTTCAGGTGTTTAATTTAGCTCTACTTAGCAAACAGGCATGACGTCTCCATACCCAACCTTCTCCCTTCTTGCTCCTGTACTCAAAGCCAAGTACTTTCCCCACTCCACTTTTCTCCAAGCCAACTTAGTTAACCAACCATCTTGAACTTGGCGTAGCATATCCTTGTGAGGAAACACGTTATTCTTTGAGGCTCTCGTTGTTAAATCAACAGTGAAGTTAATACCAAAATCTGGCTTGACCATTGGCTTCCAATTGATCCTCCAGTCAGGGTCCAATCCCCATGCTCAATTCTACATCCAAGCTCCACTGTCTCTGCTCTTATTAACCCGATTACCAAATCATGGAACCATGACCTTGTTATGGAGGTTTTCTACCGGAAGAATCTAAGCTCATCCTCTCACTACCTATATGTCGTACTTCTGTACCTAAAATTTGAACCTGGAATCCCTCAAAGAATGGCAAGCATTCAGTGAAATCTGCATATTATTTCATAATATCTAACCCAAATCTCCACCATTCTGATAGCAGTGGATCTTCTAGCAAAGACCTGATCCAGTTTGGAAACATCTTTGGAAGCATCGAATACCAAGCCGAATTCATCATTTTCTTTGGAGTGTTTGTTCTAATTCACTGCCGTTACCTTCCAATCTTCTCCATCGGGGAATCAGCTGCTCTCAAGATTACCCTTTCTGTGGTACCAATGATCCAGATCTAACATACTTGTTCTTCAAGTGCCCTGTTGTTTCATACATATGGTTTTCAACTGGACTCCAAGATCTTATATTTTGCTATGAGCAGTTCCTTTGCCATATTTGGTTTAGAGAAATTCTTTCTGCAACCAAATGAGAGCCCCGTGAACTAATTATTGTTCTATAAAATCTTATTTGGTGGGCTCGCAACAGAAAAATCATTCATGATGAAACACTTGATCCTAATGTTCTGGTTCTTCATTCAACCTCTCTCCTCCGTGACTGTCAACAAGTAAATGGGTGGCCTAAGAGACCTTCTCACTTGATCTCGACACCATGCCTCCTTCCTCCTTTGCTAGATAGAAAGATATTTTTTGATGGCCCCACATCTCTATAGCAGAAGAAATCCACAGTTGGTATATTTATTGTGGGAGAAAATAGAGATTTTGTTCGTGCTTTCGCCAAAGTCTTTCAAGATATTACTTGTCTAGTTATTGTTGAATTTTTGGGACTTAGAGGGGCTATCACCCTGGCTAGCTATTTCTATTGGTTACACTGATTTTTCTTTCATTGGTAATGCATTATCAGTTATCCTCGCCACAAACAATAAAATTGATCCTCCAGCTACTTGTATCCCTATTCTACAAGACACTCATACCATGTTGCCTTCTCTCTGCTTCAAGGATTTTTTTGGCAGCCTTATTCGAAAAATTTTTTTGCTCACTCTATTGCTTGTTATGCAATGTACAATGTTATCTCTGAGTTTTATTGTGATAATCCTCCTGACTTTATTTGTCAATCAGTGCTGGCTGCCTTCCAGCAATATTAATATAAGTTTATTTCTTGTCAAAAAAAATTATGATAGATTAATCTCCTTTGTGAGATTAGCCACATGATTGATGTTGGATAATTTAGATTTTATGTAATTTAATTTTAATCTTAATTGGACATTGAGTTATTTCTATCATTGATATTAATTGCTTTATTTATATGCCTGATTTGTGTGATTAATTATTTTGGACATGTTATTTTTATCATACACTTCATGTGCATTAATTTAGAATGAGATAGAGATATTCTTCTAGATTTAGAATCCTTTGACAAAATACCTTGTTGACTTAATCGGGAGGTTGGTTAATTAGGTGAGGGGACCAAACTATTACTGAATTCATAGTATCTAAAAAGGGAATATTGCCTATAATTTAGTAACTAATTAGGGAACTCGCAGAGTAATTAATATATATTTGGAGGTGTTCGCTTTGGTCTCGATCCTAGAATCTTTTAGGAGCCTTGTTGAGGGTCTACAACTTAAGTGACTCGAGGGAGAGCTTAAGATATATCAGTAATCGCTCATATGCCATGTCCATGAGAGATTAGAGTTAGTTGCATGATTACTTTATTTCTATGCATGAATGTTGCTAATCTCATACTTGTATCATTTGGAATCCATTCATCATTGCATCCATCATATATTTTATTTTTTTGTATTACTTTAATTATTTTCTTTGCATGCTTATCTATCTACTTCTTCCATCATCCCTATAAAATCGTAATAAACTTTAAATCGCTTAAATTTTTAATTGCTTGATACCCCTTGGGTTCGATACTTTTATTACTTGGGTATATTTCTACAACGATCCAGTACACTTGCAAGTGAGTGAAAAATATTCAATCAAAGATAAATGTGGGACGAATAAAAATTGAAGTATGATGATAAGTGTGGGATGGAGGACGCATATATATATATATATATATATATATATATATATGTATATATATATGTGTGTGTGTGTAATATTCTCTCAATTCATCGATGATTTACTTGTTTATTTTTCACTACAAAAAACTATTTTTTATCAACGGAATATTCCATTGGTAAAAGCCTTAATTCCATTGTTAAATTATTTTTCCAACGGAATCTGTTGGTAAATTTTCGTTGGTAACGTGGTGGTTGGTAAATTTTTACCAACAAAAAATCAATTCTGTAGGTAAATAATTTCTTTGGTAATCCGTTGCTAAAAATTCCGTTGGTAATTTATATAAAGATTCTCTTGGTAATCCGTTGGTAATTACCAACGGATTGAATTCTGTTGATAAAATAGAGAATAATTCCGTTGGCATTCCATTGGTAATAGAAATATATCATTTTGGTTGCTAATCCATTGGTAATTACCAACAGATTAAATTCCTTTGGTAAGTTCGGTTGCTAAAAAATTCTTTTTTTATTGTGTTTTTTCATGGGAATTAAAAAATATTATTATTTAATACTCCCTCCGTCCGATTCTAAGGTATCCATTTGCTTTTTGCACATGGATTAAGGAACATTATTATTATATGTAAAATGAGTAGTTGTATTAGAGGAAAGTGGTGGGCCATATTGTGTACTTTTTTACTAAATATGGGAAATGGATACCTTTGAAACGGACGCCAAAAATAGTAAAATGGATACCTTAGAAGCGGACGGAGGGAGTATAATATAAGTAGTTGTATTAGTGATATGTGAAGTCATGGATAGGGTTCATTTTCCAAAGAGGGAAAATAAAGAACTGAGGAGCAGATGATCAAAATGACAAAGGGTACATTACTAATGAATGGTGGGAGTTGTTTTTTCATCCACCACACCTTTTCTCGTTTTACTGTTGCGATTGAAAAACTTTATTTATCTTTTTGAATATAATTTTTTTTAGGTAATATTAAATTGTGAAGTATGTAATACTCCCTCCGACGACTCTAAAGGTGATCATTTGTTTTTTTCACGTGGATTAAAGAGTATTATTATTTTATGAATAGTGGGTAGTTATATTAGTATTGAATGGTGGACCATATTTAGGGCCTTTTACATAAAAAGTGAAATGAGTAACTTTGGAGTAGACGCCTAAAATAGTAAAATGAGGACCTTTGAGATAGACAGGGGAAATATGTATTAGATGAGAATGATAAACTTAAAATTAATATATATATATATATATATATATATATATATATATATATATTATGGTGCGAAAGATTTTGTGGGACAAAAGAAAATGAAAAGAGTGTGAAAAATATTTTTTGGAATATAGGCTATATGATAAAGAACAAGTCTTGTACGTGATCGTTTCATTTTTTCTTTGTTAGTTATATATATTTTTTTAAAAGGTTAACCTAAAATTGTTCATGAAATGGTTCAAGTGAACAAGAGATTCATAGAACATCATTCCAAATCAACACAAATTTACAAGAGAAAAAAATTTTAAACTAGAGATTCTTAGATATATGAAATAAAATCAATTACTTAGTCCAATTAGGAAACATCAAAGCAAATAAATCTTAAATATGAAGAACTCTAGAATTTTCAATTAAAATCAATTATTAAAAGAAAAGAAAAATAGATTAATCACAAATCTTGAGTGAGAAAATACATCTTTCATTCGAAGTAACTTAAGCAAGTCATTTCTATGTTATGGTGATGAGTCATACAGGTTGCTAATAGTGAAGATTTTAGCTTATGGGACAATGCCGATAGAAGGGGTAATGGCGATGAGTGACCGGCATGGGCAGACTACTCAGTGGCTGGCAACTTCCACCACCAGATGAATTTTGCAGATTCGGAAGGAAGAAGGAACAACTGATTCTTTTGAAAATGAAGATTAGGGATTTAATAGGTGGGGTAGATTAAGGGTTTTTTGGTACCATCATATGCGAAACTTCTTTGAGAACCGAAAAAAATGGAGATTATGTGAGAGGCAACGGGTGATAAAATTGGATTTATTGTTAGAGGAATTCCACAAATGGGAGGAAAGAACTGCCCTAATTCTATTGAGAATTGAAAACTAGAGAGAATCAGATATGCAACTTGCAATGAAGATGAAGGGTCTTTTTGTAATTGTTCTTACTTATCTTGATTCCCTGTTGAAATTCATGTAATCTTAATATCAAGTTGCAGTATAAATTATATGAATGGAACAGTTTATTCTAGAGGGCCTCATATAAGACCCCTCATCAATAGCAAGTGGACTACCAAACTTATTAAAAAGGGATACAATTTATATGGATAGCCTTTAATATGCCTATAAAACGAACGTTTATTGATAATATATCACTTTAATTTTAGTATAAATATTTACTTTTTATCCGTTACACGTAATGAGTTTCATAATACTTACCGTGTCAAATAAGTATAATTAGCAACAAGAGAACCATAAGTTGATTTTCAATAGAGCCAACATTTAAACAGTTTGAATCATATATTCAATTAATTAAAAATGACCATCCTTATAAAGAGGGAGTAAATATCCCTATGATATTAGTTTTGTATAGAATCCTTTGTGATCTCCATCTTCTTTTTATTATTAATTTAAGTTATATTTTAAAATTAATATTAAACTCTATGAACAAAATAAATTATAAAACACAATAAAAATAAAATAAAAAGACAAAAAAAAAGAAGACCTTATATATGGAATAGTCTCATAAAATAATTTATCAAATTAATACACGAAATAATTGTTAACCAAATGTATATATATCAAGTCTCGTGTGATAACATATTTTTAACCTTTCATTCCTTAAAAGATAGAGAGACTCTCTTGTGAGATGGGTTATTTGTGAGATGGGTTATTTGTAAGACGTGTATGAGACGGGTCAACCCATCATTAAAGTATGCTTATTGTTTAGATAAAGTATGCTTATTTGTAGTTAAAGTATGTCAATAATAAATCGTATTATAACACGCTAAAATCATGCTTTAATACTTAATTCATCCTACTTTAGAAAACATACTTTAACAACCATTAAATATACTTTATCCAAATAATAGACATACTTTAACATGGCTCACAAACATTAACGTCTCATAAGAGAATTTGTCTAAAAGGTATTATCGCTTATTTTTATAATAATAATTTTTTAGGTAATAATAAATTGTGAAGCATGTAATATGTGTTTTCAGAATGATACTTGAAATTAAAATATAGAAAGTATAGTTTGGAATGAAATTCGTCCTATAAAAATATAATATTCTTCATTTTTATCGTGAGTTGATCTACTGTGCAATTGGTGTACACTAAAAATAGGATCTATATTTAAAAGTGAGTCAACTATATAATCCTAAAATATACTATCCGGGTCATTCACGCTCTCTCCTCTCTCACGGATTTACACTCTCTCCTCTCTCACGCTAGATCTATTCCATCACCGTCTTCCTCCCTCCACCTGCTACGATTCCCTTCCCGCCGTCTCCTTGATCTTAACGCTCTGGTTCCTCTCCGTCTCTTACTCTGCCTCAGTCCTCACGTTTCTCCATCAGAGGCGGTGCAACACCTTCTGACTGTTCTCTTTCACGCCTCCATTTCCGCACGCCGATGATTCCGTTCGCCGCTCCTCCCTCAATCCACCTTATATCTATATACCACCGCACCTACGCTGCTGTGCCTCCACCCTCACACTCGCTCCGCCACTCTACCTCCGTCGCGTTCTACACTCCACTTCCAACTCTTTTAGGATTCTTTCTTTTTTCTTTAATTTTTTTAAGGTATTTACTCTCTTGTTTAATTTGTCCACCTCTAATTTTCTAATTTAGATCTAATTTACTTACAAGCTTATAGAATTATGGCAGTAGAAGTTGCCAGAAGTTGGTTGATTTTCATACCAATGAAATTGGAACATAGAGGTGGCAGTAAAAGTTGATTTTCATACAATTGAAGATGAAATTGGAACATAAATGTTAGGAGGAATGAGGCTATAGCAGTAGAAAATTAGAGATGCAAATAGAGATGGAGAGAAATCAATTGAGGTAGAATTGGAGGTTACAGTGATGTAGAATTGGAGGTTACAGTGATGGGATGTTGCGATGGGGATGTTGCGATGGACAGATTGAAAGAAATCAATGAAATCAATGGTAGGATTGAAGATTACAGTGATAGGATATTGCTTATTTGATCGTATCCTGAATAATTTTATTTTTAATACACTTATGAATAAAACTATATACACTTTGTTTTAAAATATATATATAAATAAAATTTGTACAGTTTTTAAAAAGTATACATTTATTAATAAAAACTTGTACAATTAATATTAAAATAGTATACAATTAATCAATAAATTTGGAACTTGATCTTATTCAAAATAATAATATAATTGTGAATAAAAATTATTACATTTATATTAAAAAATTGATGTGATAAAAAGAATGATATTTTATATCAATATTAATAATTTTTTATTTTTTTAACAAAAGTGATACAAACATGTAAATTATTGAATTGCACCTATTACAATTAGTTTTCATAATGTTTCATCCATATATATAAATACATTTAAAAATTAAAATAATACATTTATTTTATATAATGTATACACTTGTTAATTAAAACTTATACAGTCACTAATAAAGAACTAAAAAATGCATGTTACATTTATATTCAAAATTAATAAATACACTAAAGAATAAAAAAAGATATATTTATTTGAAATAAAAGATACACTTGTTAAAATAACTAAAAAATGCTTTATACATTTATTTCCAAATTTGAAAAATACATTAAAGAATAAAAAGTGATACATCTATTTAATATTATTTATACACTAGTTAGATAAAACTAATACAAATTAAAATTCTAAAATATTTGATGCATTTATATCTAAAGTTAATAAATACATTATAGAATAAAAAGATATACAATTATTTTAAATAACATATACATCTATATTCATGTGAATTCCAGAACCAAATCACCAACAAGAACCCATAAATTTCATCATTTCAAATTGTGAATCTTCATCAGGTTTGTGAATCTTCATCAGGTTTGGTTGAGAAGAATCGGCTAAAACTCTGTTCTCCTTCCCCAAAGTTCTGTCCTCCTGATGAGTGATATTTTTACCTAAATTTTAGTATCTTTTTATGTGAGTTTTCGTATATTTTTATCCGTATTTTATGTGCTATTTGGTTGTGTTTTGTGTTTTTATTGAAATGTGTGTGAATGAGCTTAAACCTATAATTTTTACTTTTTATTTTATGCTAGATATGATAAGGAAGACGTAGGAAAAAGCGGATCTCAATTCGGAGTTAAAACGAGGGAGAACGAGCCAAAACAGTGAAGAAATACAGGAGCCAGCACCAACACGGGCCATGTAACCAACACGGCCCTGTAAGCGATGGCCGTGCGGCGACACCTATTCGTTCAACACGGGCACCTTAAGGCCGTGTTCAGTCGCACGAGTCGTGTTGGCAGCACGAGCCGTGTCATCAACACGGCCCTGTAAGGAGAGGCCGTGCGGCAGCATCAGAAGACACAACACGGCCACCTTATGGCCGTGTTGCGTCGCACGACTCGTGCTGTGTAAAATCCTAAAAAAAAATCAGAATCCTTCTAGAAGCCTCCCAAGGGGTATAAATACCCAATACTTCAATATGTGAGAGGAGATCCAAAATTCCACCTTCTCCACACACCTCACACACCATTTCCTCCATTCTTCACCTTCATCTTCATCCATTCACCATCCTTTGGATCTACAATCATCCAACCATCAAAACCTTCATCAAATTGAAGAAAAGAAGCAAGGAAGAGAGGAAGATTGCAAGGAAAGGAAGAAGATCACCATTGAAGCTCTTCAAGGGAGTTTTCATCCATACTTTGTAGTTAAACCTCATAGTTTCATCATGTTTTTGAAGGATCTTAATGTCTATGTTAATTTCCTTGTTAATATGGTAGGCTAATCTCCCTTGTGAGATTAGCAACATGAGAGTTGTTGGATAATTTTGGGGATTTGTGTATTTTAATTCATATGTTGATTGGATCTATGATTTTCTACCATTGATTATTAATTGCTTGAATTGTATTGATGATTTGTGTGTTTAGTTGTTCTAGATATGTGATTAGATTGAGAAATCAATTATATGCTTAGGATAATTAAGTGAATCATTTCATCAAACACTTCATGTGCATTATAGATTGTGAAGAGATTGAGAAGTTCTTCATAGTTTAGAACCATTTGGTAGGACATGTGATTGGTTTGATCGAGAGATTGATTAATTGTGTGAAGGGACTCTCATTTAAGCTTAGTACGTACCTAGTTGGAATTGTTTAAGTGAGAACCAATCCATTGAGCTATTTGATATTCATATCCTATCCATCTCGAGAGGGAGTTTAGGTGATTTTAGTGTTGGCCCTTAGTCTTAACCCTGGATACATATGAGTTTAATGCATGAGTCCATAAGTTACCACTTCATTAGTGTTGTTAATCTCACTTCTACTCAATTTGAAAAACCTCTCATTCATCATTTTAATCTTGTAATTTGATAATTGCTTGTCTACTTTCATTGAATTCATTTAATTACTTGTTTAATCAACCATCCATCTATGATTCGTTTCTATAAAATCGTGATAAACGTGATCTCGCTTAAGTACTAGCATCGACCTCCCTGTGGTTCGATAAATTCTTGAATTGGTCAACCCGACTACAAGTTATGGCTAATCACCTCCTTCCCCAAAGTTCAATATTTAGCAAGTTGATTTCTGCCGCCTTAGACGCCGCCACGCAACACTCTCAAACACTCAAATTCAATAAAAAAAATTAATTAATTGAGAAACGCTAAATCTAATTCCAAAAATTCAAACAGAAAAAAAATATGTAAAAATTAACTATGAGAATTAGGGTAGAATCAATGTGAAAAAATTGGAGAATACTACCAAAATTAGAGTGGTGAGCAAGAGAAAGAAGAAAATTACCGGAACCAAAAGAGTGGTGAGCAAGAGAATAGAATCATGGGTAAAGAGGAAGAAAATTACCTAAAAGAAGAAAAAATGGAGATAGGGAGAGGACGACGGTGGAGATAGCGATACAACGACGGAGGTGGTAGCCGATAGGGAGAGAGGACATTGATGGATGTAGGGAGAGAGATGGCGAGGAGGCGGCGGAGGGGAGGCAGAAAGCTGTAAGAGAGAGGAGGCGAGAGATGAGAACCGATAGGCGATAAGAAGAGAGAGAAGCGACAGATGGGATGGAGAGAGAGCGCAATTGAAGAGAGAGAAAATAAAATAGTGAATGACCCATCAAGCTTATTACCGTATTTATATCCGGGTCATTGGATAAAAATGGATCTTGTTGCACCTTAAAAACTATTGTACAATAGTAATTGCCTTTCATCATTTTCATAAATTTTTTTTACTTTTTTAAAAAGATAAAAAGTCAAAACAACTAACTTTTTCCTTACACTTTATATAAAAAATTAAATACCCCTACCCAAAATAGTCTTTATTTAAAAATACACTTAAAATAACTTATCATTTATTTATAAAAATAAAAAAACAAAACAAACAAAACAAAACAAAACAAAAATACCCCTAAAAATTATAATTTTCTTAATAAAAGAACACACACACACACACACACACATATATATATATATATATATATATATATATATATATATATAGCGGAAGTTAGAATTGGACCCCAATAGGCCCATCGCGAGCCTCCCAGATCCGCATCAGCGAGTGGTGTGAAGGAAGGCCTTAACTCTTCTTTACCACTACGAATGAATCTATCAGCATTCGACGCCCTGCCTTCGGCATCCCCCCCCTTGCGGTCTCTTTTGCATCTGTTGAATCTGCTTTCCCAGTTGGTAGTCGGCGGGAGGTGGAGATTAGTTCGTTGCTTCAGGGGTTTACCCAATATTTGGGTTTTCCGTTCGAGTAATGGTTGATTTTTTATGAGTTATATGAAAGGAATCATTATCTATCTATTATAGAGTTGAGCATCCAAAAGATCTCAAATAACTCATACATACTAATTACGAATACGATGCTATAAATAACTTTTAAAAAGTATGAGGTGTCGCGACGTGGTTAATTGTTATATTTTTTATTTTTTTATTTTAATATCATATATATAATCTTTTTAATTTTATTTATTTATTTATTTATTATTATTTTATTATTCATGTATATTTATAAATAAAGAATCCGACTGTGCTGCACCTGGTGCACCGATACAGCTAAACGATCTTAACCGTTAGATTATTTTTTAATTTAATATTTACCATTAAATAAAATAATATAATTAATTTTATTTTTTAAAAATAAATATCCACTACCATTTTAACCCATAAATATTGGGGGTGCACCGGTGCACCAGATACACCCCATAATCACCCATAAATTAAATTTCACTTTTAATTATATATTTTTTTTGATCTGTTAGGTATAGATAATTAAAGGGTTTATTAATTATAGATACGTGTATTTACAACCTAATTATTAATAAATATATTAATTTAATATAATTATTGTGGGATACATAACGATTTTCTCCCAACGTTACCCTTGTTCACAATGTTTAATATTCATTATTTATACAGAACAATAATTTCGTTGAATACTAATGTACACTGCATCAAATAAAAACAACAAACCCGTATTTCTCTAACAGCAATAACCACTACCTATTTCTTAAACCTCCATCGAGTAATTTTTTTTATAAATAATTCAAATAAAAGAACAAATGCAAATAATTCAATGTACACCGATGTATACTATTATTATTTATTCCTCTCTCTAAATGTATGCTGATGTACAGATTTTGAAAGAAATAATTTAGGAAAAAATTATTTTCCTAATTCTCTCTACGGTCACTTTCTTTTATTCCTCCCTCTAAATGCACGCTGATGTACAAATTTTAAAAGAAATAATTTAGGAAAAATTATTTTCCTAATTATGCGGTCAATTTCTTTATTCCTCTCTCTAAATGCACGCTGATATACAGATTTTGAAAGAAATAATTTAGGAAAAAATCATTTTATTAATTATCTCTGCGGGTCACATTTTATTATTTCTCTCTCTAAATGCACTCCGATGTACATATTCGTCTTCGTTCTTCTAATTGTGACTTCATCCTTCATTTTGTGACAAGTTTCCTATTAATTAATAAAAATTCAGATTGATTAAGTATGTTCTTCTAATTGTGACTTCATCCTTCATTTTGTGACAAGTTTCCTATTAATTAATCAAAATTTAGATTGATTAAGTACATTGTGCACACGTGTGTACAAACTAAGATTGTATTCAATGACTCTATCTTCGACAATTATTTATCTCATCTAAATGTACAATGATGTATATTCATATAAATAGTTTATTCATTTTTTTCTCTCCAAAAATTATTTATCTCAAATGAGTGCACAATGATGTATATACATATATAAATACTTAATCGTGTTTTTTTTTAATTTGCTTCACACGATGCTCACTGATGTTCAGTAAGTATGGGTAATATGGGAAAAACAAAATTAAATTTTGTATCTGTACGTAATTTTCTATAACAAATGTATATATTAAAAATATTTAAATACGTTTTGTACCTAATATTTATTGACCCATAATTAAATCAATCAATAAAAATATATCCAACTAATTATTATTATTAATCATGTATATCTTTAAATTAAACACCACCTTCAATCATAATTTTTTATTGGTTAGGAATAGATATTTTTATTTATTATTTTAATATCACATATAATCTTTGGTATATTTTTATATTTAGAATTAAAAATTAAACCTTAAAAATTAGATAAATAAACCAATTAATAAAAATTATTTTTAAAATTTTTGATTATATCCTCATTATTAAATTACAATATGCATTTAATATTGAATTATCTAATTAATTTTCTTATAAAATATAATGTATCCGTATATTATGCGGAAATATGTACTTTTATATATATATATATATATATATATATATATTCTTGGAAAGTGACTGGGGCGTCATGTAAATAAATTTTTAATGTCACTGGATGTGTAGTCTGTTACACTTTTATCTTCTTAAATTAAATGTTCTAAAATAAATAATGTCACTGTATATTTTGAAAAATGCTACTCCAATGTAACACACATAATATTCTTACAATTTAATACATTTATTTATTACTAATAAATTCCTCGTTGCCCTCAAAAGTGATAAAAATGATTTTAAAAAAGTATTTTTTAAACTTCATATCTACAATAAAACTAAAACACCAAGACGAATCGACAATTACGATGGACGAACGGAGTACATAATATTTTAATTATTAATAATTATTCTTTCTAAAATGATTTTAGCTCCCAAAATTTCTTGTAAGTATTCATGCAAATAATTTGATCCTTTATATTACTAAAGGAATGGGTTTTACTTTTACCACAAATTTTATAATTTCTCATTTTGAATCAATAAAATAAATCGTCTACAATTTTTATTTTAAATTTTAGATATTATTAATGTATGAAAATATCTTAAAATTCTTTTTGACAACAAGTTATATTTTTATATTGTTTTATTTAATGTTATAATATGAATTATATATGATCAAATTTTTTTATCTCTAAACTCAAAAAGGAATTGTCTATCTACGCAGCTGAAAGGAGAGAAGCTCCAGGTGGGTTAATTATTGGATAAGTTATTTTGGGCTTGACTAGATTCGTGCACATAGAGGCTTATGGAGAGATGGTATTAATGTGGAGTTGATGAGAAGAAGTAGGGTACTTGAAAGGGAATTAAAGTGGTACCTGATTAGAGTTATTTTCACCTATATTTTAGTGTCTTTTTATATGTATTTTCATATTATTTTATCCGTATTTTATATGTTATTTGGTTGTATTTTGTGTTTTTATTGAAATATGTTGAGCCAATCGATTAATGAGTGTGATTTACCCTATTTCAAAAGAGTGTTGAGAGACATCAATATCCATTGTGAGGCTTGGAATTAAAAGGAACTATATTACACTTTATTCTCTTTTGATTGAACTTGTTAATTTCGCATGTCATGATTTTAATGTTGTAGGATGACTTAGCATAGTTTGTTGTTATTATTGCTAACGATGTGTTATTGCTTATATTCGTTTAGTCTTTTCTAGGTGAAAATTTCTCCTTTTGATTTGTCATTTTCGTTGCTCGGGGACGAGCAACATCTTAAGTTTGGGGGGGATGATTAGAGCTATTTTCACCTACATTTTAGTGTCTTTTTATATGTGTTTTCGTATTATTTTATCCGTATTTTATATGTTATTTGGTTGTGTTTTGTGTTTTTATTGAAATGTGTGTGAATGAGCTTAAACTTAAGATTTTTACTTTTTATTGGATGCTAAACATGATAAGGAAGATGTAGAAAAAAGCGGATCTCAATTCAAAGTTGAAACGAGGGAGAACGAGCCAAAACAGTGAAGAAATACAGGAGCCAGCACCAACACGGGCCGTGTTGCGTAACACGGCCCTGTAAGAGGTGGCCGTGCGGCGACACCTAGTCATTCAACATGGGCAACTTAAGGCCGTGTCCAGTCGCACGAGTCATGTTGGCAGCACGAGCCGTGTTGCGTAACACGGCCCTGTAAGGAGAGGCCGTGAGGCAGCATCAGAAGACACAACACGGCAACCTCGTGGCCGTGTTGTAGAGCATGACTCATGTCGTGTACATTCCTGCTGAAATTTCCAGATCCTTCTAGAAGCCTCCATAGGGGTATAAATACCCCTTTATTCAACAATTGGAAAAAGGATCCGAAATTCCCATCCTCTACACACACATCACACACCATTTCTTCCATTTTCCACCATCATCTTCATCCACCTTCATCCATCTTGATCCATCTCCATCATCTCCATTAATTCTCCATCAAAACTTCATCCCTTCCATTGGGTGTGAGAGATCTCAAGAAATCAAGAGCTAGAGAGGAAGATCCATGAGTATTGAAGATCTCCTACAAGAAATTGTTGCGGAAGATTTACATCTCTCTTGATTTTCTTTTGGATTTAGACTATGGATATTTGTAATGAATCATTTATTTATTTTGTTACTTTTATCATGACAGGCTAATCCCTCTAGTGGGATTAGGAGCATGAAGAGCATATTAGATTTATATTGTCATGTGGATTAAATTGGTTTTTGGTTTAATTGATGTTGATTTCTATTCATGGAGTTTAATTGTCTTGATGTTGTGATGGCATGGTTTGTTATTCATGAATGTTATTTGGTTTAATGGATTGTTGATCAATGGATTATTTGTGGTAATTAAATGCTATCATGATGTTCATGTATGTATTGCTTGGAGTGAGACGGAAACGACCCTCTATAGTATTAGGAAGGCATGAATAGACATTGAGTTTGGGTTTGATCGAAAGGATATTTGAATTCAATGAGGGGAACCAATCCATTCGTTGGCCTTAGTACACAAAAAGGGAGAGTTTAATCTAACTAGTACCTAGATGGAAGGGGTTAATGTTGGGCTTTGATCTTAAGTGCTTCTGGGAGTCTAAAATGGATCAACAACCTTTGTAACCCGGAAGGGAGCTTATGATACAATCGTGATCACCCTTAGTCTACATCAATTGAGTTGAATTCCTTTTGCATGATAATATGAATCGAGTGTGCTAGGATGTTTCTAATCCCATGTTTTTCCATACTTGAACTTTAGCACCCATTTTCTTTACTTGTCATTTCTCTTATTTGCTATTCTTATTTACTTGCTCCTTGCTTTAGTTGTTAATCATCTCAAAACCCCCCGATCATCTTTACAAAAACGACATGAACATGAGCTCACGTATTTTGCTAGTCCGAACATAACTCCTTTGAGGATTGATAATTTTTCTTGGGATATACTACTACAACGATCGAGTATTCTTGCTCGTGAATGCTATAAAATTAGGCAAACAAGAAAATGGCGCAGTTGCCGGGGAGTTTGACGGACTAGTCGAGTACTGTGTTATTGTTTTAGTTGTTTTTGATAAGGATTTTTTTTATTTTTTTTTATTTATTATTTGTGTTTGTGGTCTCACTCTTGGCCTTTTCGTAGGTGTTTTATGATCACAAGATCAAAGGGAAATCATTCGTTCATTCCTTTGAATTTGGAGATAGAAAAGACCGCGCGACAAAGGAAGCGAGAGAGACGAAAAGCGAGAAAAGAAAAGATGGAAAATCAACATGGAGATCATGTCAATCATAATTTACCCCATGATCCATTACAAGATCAAAGGGGGGTACAAGAAGGAATACAAGAGGACCAAATGGAGATGTTTAGAAACTTCATTGCTCAAAACCAAGAGTATATGCAAGTGCTTGCCAATCAAGAAGCTCAAAGGATACTCCAACAACAAGAGTTGCAAAGGCCTAGAGCAATCCGGGATTACTTCCAACCGAGAGCCGTGCACAACATGGTTCCTCCTATTCAAGCCAACAATTTAGAAATCAAGACCGGATTGATCAACATGGTCAAAGAAAATCAGTTTGGGGGAGATCCTCTTGAGGATCAAAACATGCATCTAGCTAGCTTCTTGGAGGTTGCAAATACCATTAAGATGAATGGAGTATCGGAAGATGCTATTCGGATGAGGTTGTTTTCTTTTTCTTTAAGAGACAAGGCTAAGGCATGGTATAATGCAATTTCTTTGGGAAGTTGTAATACATGGGAAGATCTTGAGCAAAGGTTCCTAAACAAATACTTTCCTCCTTCAAAGACACTCCAATTGAAGAGCCTTATCACTCAGTTTAAGCAACTTCTGGATGAAAGCTTTTATGAAGCATGGGAACGCTACAATGAGATGCTAAGAAAGTGGCCTCAACATGACTTTCATGAGAATCAACAAGTGGCTTTCTTCTATCAAGGGTTGAGCCAACAACATCGGATGCATGTAGATGCCTCATCCGGAGGGTCTATATTTGGAGTGGATGCTATGAAAGCAATGGAAATTTTTGAAGATATTGCAATGAATGCTTATCAATGGCCTTCCGAGCGAGTAATGGGATGTTGTGCATTTGGAACGGTAGCTCAAGTTGAAAGTGTGCATAAAGTGAAGAGCGATGTGTTTCAAAGCCAAGGCATGAAAGAATTTAATGAGAGCATCAATGCTTTAACTAAGCAATTGAATTTGATCACTCAAGGAGTGAGTCAAGGGGAAAGTACGAGTACTACCTTGAACGAGAAGATTAATGTGATGCAAAGTGTAGAGGATGTTGCCTATTTGGATAGGAGAAATTACCAAGGGAATTTTCAACATCAAGGGAATTTCCAAGGTAATTTTCCCTCTAATCAAGAAAATTTTCATGGAGAAAATTATCAAGCGCCGAGAAAGCATGAAAATCTTTCTTATTCTAATCCTCAAGCCGCCGTGTCATTTCCTCCGGGATTCGATCCAAGTGCCAAACCATCGAATGGAGAGGGTAAAGCATCGGTGGAAGAGACATTGCTAGCATTCATGAAAAAGATGGAGGCTAAAATGGAGGAAAATGAGAAGAAGTCCGACAATAGGATGAGAGCATTTGAGCATCAAATGGGGCAAATTGCTTCTTCAGTTGGATCTCAACACCAACAAGGAAAATTCCCATCTACCACTATAACAAATCCTAAGGAGCAATGTTTGTATGTTACCGTGTGCAACATGGAAAGTAAGGTGGAGAAAGGGTTGGTGGAAACATCAAATATTGGTTCCAAGGTTGAAGAAGTAGTTTGTGATGAAATTGTGTCAAACGTGGAGGAGGACATTAGCATCGATGAAGATTGGTCTTTGGATGATGAGATGATAATTGGTGAATTTTTGTCTTTGTTGGATGAGGAAAGTAAGTGTGATGAAGAGATGATGTTGAAACAAGATCATGACATTGTTGAAGTTGATGCTTCATTAAAGGTGGAAGACCCCGGTAAATTCGTTCTTACTTGTAAAATTGGAAATGGGGAACACTTTAATGCTATATGTGATCTTGGTTCAAGCATTAACGTGATGCCTTTGGGAATTTTTGAAAAACTTGGCATTGGGAGGCTAAATGAAACGAATGTAGAAATTGGAATAATGGATGGTTCAATGATGAAGCCCCATGGAGTTGTGGAGGATATGATAGTGCAAATAGAGGATTTTATATTTCCGGTGGATTTTATGATAGTTAAGAAGCAAGCGGATCCTTTGATTCCATTAATTTTTGGAAGGCCATTTTTGGCAACTGCAAAAGCAAAATTTGACATGGATAGGAAGGAACTCACACTCCGATCAAATGAAAGAGAATTGGTGTTATCAAGCAAGAATGAAAAAGGGGGAAATCTTCATTTGAAACCACTCATTAAGCCTCCGGATATTCGAGATGAAGTGGTAAGTGCGATTTTAAAAGATGAAGAATTAACTAACTTTATGCTTGAAATTGCAGGAAATGTCTCTTCAAAAAGAAATACGCTTGGGGGAGATCCACATGT
Source organism: Pogostemon cablin (assembly GCA_023678885.1). NCBI lineage: Eukaryota > Viridiplantae > Streptophyta > Magnoliopsida > Lamiales > Lamiaceae > Pogostemon > Pogostemon cablin. Next base: position 19,326,495 of record CM042997.1, on the reverse strand, counting down.
TGATTTGAAGATTGATAAAGGGCCTCCGGGATTTAAGAATGTGAGGAAAAAAGAAAACGAAGTGAGTTCAAGTGTTAAAGGAACACAAAGTGTGGATAAAAAGGTTGTTAAAGAAATGTTTAAAGTGAAGATGAGATCCGATGGGGTCTTGGATTTTTCCGACTGTTAAAAGCTTAAATCCGTCCGGCTTGAAGACGTTAAACTTAGCGCTAAATGGGAGGCAACCCATTCTTTTTATCTTTTGTTGCTTGTTTGTTTTGGCCTTGTAGGTTGATTGTGCTCATGGAGAAAAATGCTCATTGAAGAAAAGAGAAATGCTTCATGGATTCAAGTTGACATGTTCCACAACTTGTTGCAAACTTAATTCGTGACTCTTGTCTCGAGTTAAGTTTGGGGGGATGCTAGTGCGTGGTGGACATAGCTTGAGTCGTGTGGATGCGGTTACTTCTCAACAAGAAGATCATCAATGGAAACTACAAGGATAAGTCTCACCACTTTTTGCAAACTTAAGTCTCAACTCTTGTTTCGATTTAAGTTTGGGGGGAGAGTGTGTGGTGTGACTCACCACTTGAGTATGATTCTTGTAAAATTGGTCAATTTTAAAATTTTTCTCATGAGTTTGGGTTGATTTTGGTATGATTGGTGGTGTTGAAGTGCATGATAGTCCATATTTATAATGAAATTGTTGAACTAATGGTGTTTGTTGAGTGTTTGAGCATGAATGAGAGGTATTGGAAGCATGATGGAGCTTGGAGCTAACGTTTTCCTTACCAAATGCCTATCGAGGGAGTACTCTACACCTTATCATTTTACTACTTGAAATGAATTGAGTTTAATTTGGATTGTTGTGACTAGCATGATACTTCATTTGTTATGCTTGTGGAGGTTTACTTTCGTAAATTAGGATTTCCTTTTCAATAAAGGTTGGGATGAATGTGTGCTTAATTTTCTTATGGATGATGGTATTTTGTGTTTTTGCATGTTTTGTGTTTTTGTTGTGTCATGTTTGTTGAGTCCTTATTTTTATGTTTTGTGTATTTTCATTCTTGTCTTGGGTTGTTTGGTGGTTTGTTTAGGGATGTCGTGAGTCATTTTTGAACGTGAGTGATGATAGGTTGTGGTGATAAGTGATGACAAACTATGATTAAGAATCTCTACACTTTCAAATTGTGACATGTTTTACTTAACTTGTTCAATCTTGAGATGAATGTGGTGTAATAAGTTCCTTAAGGTCCGAGCACAAGCTTGTGAGCATTTGAGCCTCAACCATGCATACATGGTATTTCTTCATGAGTGGATCGATTGTGTTTGATAAGTTAGAACTTGCTCAAGGACTATAAGAAAGAGCCCGATTAGTGGAGATTAGTGAAATGATCTAAGGCCATCCTTGTTATTATAGTCATTGCCATATATGTTCCCTACCTTGAACATCATCCTTAGTTAACCATTTTGAGCCTTTAAGCCTATTTTTTTTGTGAATTTAGCACATTACAAGCCTTAATTACCCATTGAAGCTTATATATACCTTTGTGTGGCTGATTGAGGAGATGGTAGCTAGAAAGGATTGATTGATTAACAAAAGAAGAAAAGGGAATGGTAAACAAGCATGAAAAAGGATGAAAAGAGCAAAAGTAAGAAATGGACATGCAACCTCAAAGTAAGAAAGGAGCAAATCAACATCAAAATGCTCAAGTAAACAAAATTCAAAGATAGGAAGCATGCATCAAAAGAAGCTCAATCCAAGGAAAGTTAATAAATAGTGCTTGAGATTTGTAAAGATAAGTAAGGAAGAAAAGAAAGTGAAGAAGTTGAGGAAATTGGCAATCTCTTTGATTACTTACACATGATTAGTCACTATTATCCATATCTTCCCTACCATACCAAAGAGCCTATCATTACATCCTAATTAAAGACATTTTTTATCATTAATTGAAACTTTGGTGGTTTGTGAATATAGTCCGCGAGCAAGCTTATTGCGAGTCGAGCCAATCGATTAATGAGTGTGATTTACCCTATTTCAAAAGAGTGTTGAGAGATATCAATATCCATTGTGAGGCTTGGAATTAAAAGGAACTATATTACACTTTATTCTCTTTTGATTGAACTTATTAATTTCTCATGTCATGATTTTAATGTTGTATGATGGCTTAGCATAGTTTGTTGTTATTATTGCTAACGATGTGTTATTGCTTATATTCGTTTAGTCTTTTCTAGGTGAAAATTTCTCCTTTTGATTTGTCATTTTTGTTGCTCGGGGACGAGCAACATCTTAAGTTTGGGGGGGTTGATTAGAGCTATTTTCACCTACATTTTAGTGTCTTTTTATATGTGTTTTCGTATTATTTTATCCGTATTTTATATGTTATTTGGTTGTGTTTTGTGTTTTTATTAAAATGTGTGTGAATGAGCCTAAACATGATAAGGAAGATGTAGAAAAAAACGGATCTCAATTCGGAGTTGAAACGAGGGAGAACGAGCCAAAACAGTGAAGAAATACAGGAGCCAGCACCAAGTCGCACGAGTCATGTTGGCAGCACGAGCCGTGTCCAGTCGCACGAGTCGTGTTGGCAGCACGAGCCGTGTTGCGTAACACGGCCCTGTAAGGAGAGGCCGTGCGGCAGCATCAGAAGACACAACACGGCCATCTCGTGGCCGTGTTGCAGAGCACGACTCGTGCCGTGTACATTCCTGCTGAAATTTCCAGATCCTTCTAGAAGCCTCCATAGGGATATAAATACCCCTTTATTCAACAATTGGAAAAAGGATCCGAAATTCCCATCCTCTACACATACATCACACACCATTTCTTTCATTTTCCACCATCATCTTCATCCACCTTCATCCATCTTGATCCATCTCCATCATCTCCATTAATTCTCCATCAAAACTTCATCCCTTCCATTGGGTGTGAGAGATCTCAAGAAATCAAGAGCTAGAGAGGAAGATCCATGAGTATTGAAGATCTCCTACAAGAAATTGTTGCGGAAGATTTACATCTCTCTTGATTTTCTTTTGGATTTAGACTATGGATATTTGTAATGAATCATTTATTTGTTTTGTTACTTTTATCATGATAGGCTAATCCCTCTAGTGGGATTAGGAGCATGAAGAGCATATTAGATTTATATTGTCATGTGGATTAAATTGGTTTTTGGTTTAATTGATGTTGATTTCTATTCATGGAGTTTAATTGTCTTGATGTTGTGATGGCATGGTTTGTTATTCATGAATGTTTATTGGTTTAATGGATTGTTGATCAATGAATTATTTGTGGTAATTAAATGCTATCATGATGTTCATGTATGTATTGCTTGGAGTGAGACGGAAACGACCCTCTATAGTATTAGGAAGGCATGAATAGACATTGAGTTTGGGTTTGACCGAAAGGATATTTGAATTCAATGAGGGGAACCAATACATTCGTTGGCCTTAGTACACAAAAAGGGAGAGTTTAATCTAACTAGTACCTAGATGGAAGGGGTTAATGTTGGGCTTTGATCTTAAGTGCTTCTGGGAGTCTAAAATGGATCAACAACCTTTGTAATCCGAAAGGGAGCTTAGGATACAATCGTGATCACCCTTAGTCTACATCAATTGAGTTGAATTCCTTTTGCATGATAATATGAATCGAGTGTGATTGGATGTTTCTAATCCCATGTTTTTCCATACTTGAACTTTAGCACCCATTTTCTTTACTTGTCATTTCTCTTATTTGCTATTCTTATTTACTTGCTCCTTGCTTTAGTTGTTAATCATCTCAAAACCCCCCGATCATCTTTACAAAAACGACATGAACATGAGCTCACGTATTTTGCTAGTCCGAACATAACTCCTTTGAGGATTGATAATTTTTCTTGGGATATACTACTACAACGATCGAGTATTCTTGCTCGTGAATGCTACAAAATTAGGCAAACAGTACCTAGTGTAAAGATGTGGTTTATCTTAGAATTTACACAAAAGTTTCCTCCATCCCACCCATAAAATTCATTTTTTTTATTTTGAGCGTCCCACTCAAAGAGTCATATTTTATTTTTTACACACATAAAACCCACACACCCACTAATATAATTAAAATATGGGCACACACTTCCACTAATACAATTACTCACTACACATTAAATAATAATACTCCTTAATCCACGTGCATAAAACAAAAGCAACCATTTGCATGAAACGGAGGGAGTAATATAGATACATTAATAACATTGTTAAAAGTAATAATTTGTCCGGTCCCAATTCGAAATAAGTTCAATTTTGGATATTAATAAAATAATAAAATAATACTTTCTTTTAAATTTTCTAATAAATATATATATATATATATATATATATATATATATATATATATATATATATATATATATATATATAAAGTACCTACCTAACTATAAATTAATAATTATTAAATGATCATTTTAAAAATATTTAAGAGTATATGATTGTATAATTAAGTAAATTCACAATTCATTAGTTGTAAATATTCAATTGTATTATTTTATTTTATTTTTTTTCATGTTTTTGTAAATGTATTTATAGATATACTCAACAATGATAGTGAAATAACACAATTATTTATTCACGAAGAATGTGTATACCCAAATCTCCTAAAGTGTGTAATTATGTATTCCTAATCTAACATATTTTTAAACTCCGAGGGGTGAGAACTTGATGTGCATTATGGTGAAATTTTCTAAGGTCTCATGTCTGAAACCCACGATAAATGTATTTTTTTGTCCATTAACTTTTTTTTATTTTAAAATTAGTTCATCGATTTCATACATTTTGAAATTATATTTAATTTCAGCCAGTTACAATTTTAAATCAGCCAATTACATTTGTTGGTTTGAGCTTTGATTTCTCAGTAAAGCAAAATTTTGCGTGGCTTGTGGCTGATTTGTGGGGAGGAAAGAAAGAGAATAATTTTAGTTTTCTCCCAAATCTTTTGCCACGTGGCATGTAAGTGGCTGATTTTAGAATGAAAAAAAATCCACGTCAGCATTACCGAGTGAGTAATCTTCTACTGTAACGACCTTGCATAAGTAAATAATTTTTTTAAATAGAAATAAGAACAGTAGCGGAATCTTATTTAAATATTACATATCCCGAATTTATTATTACAACTAAGAGAAGTTTCTGAAAATATTATAACTTTTATTTGGCCATATCATCCTGGATCAACCGTCCATCCCGAGACCCATCATACAATATTTAATAAGAGTGAGTGTGTGAAATACACCCAGTGGGAATAACCTCATAATTGCACAAATTAAATTGTCATTACTGTAAATAATATAACTGTAAGCATGAGGTGTTGATGGCAAAGACAAACTGACCACCATATAATCTGTCATCATAATATGGGTTGGCGAAGCCTTACTTCATGTAACATAAGTGTATCGGCAGAGCTGACATTATTCTGAGCATGAGTGGGTTGGAAGAACCAAACTCCACAGTAATTCTGAACATGATTGGATTGACAGAGCCAAACTCCACATAATAATTGGGTTGGCATAGCCAAACTCCATTCTGAACGTGATTGGGTTGGCAGAGCCAAACTCCATATAATAATTGGGTTGGCAGGGCCAAACTCCACAAAATAATAATAGTGTTGGCAAGGCCAAACTATCCATTAATCTGAGAGTGCAGGTCGAGGCCTAACACATATTACGTACATAATGAAATTTAATAAGGGCAATCATAACATAGAAGGTTAAACCCGGTGAAGGGTTGAAGTAAATTCCCACCTTTGTAATAACCTACAATAAATATATAAAAGTTAAATAGAATGTAAGAATAAAATCTTACATGAAGTAATAAATGTGTAGGGTACTTTTAAATCCACTAATATTCATTTAAATTTATGAAAAACGAATAAAATGAAAACTTATAATTTGAATATTATAAATTTTAATTACATAAGTGTGACTAGCAAATCAAATAACTGCCCCCAACTATTTCGATTAACAGTACTACAATATTTTGAAAACGTGAAATTTTATTGAATAATATAATTAACAAGCATAAAATTGAAAATATTTGATTAAAAGTTTACTTAATAATAAATTTATTATAGGGTAAATTACCAAAATCCCCCTCGAGGTTTGTTCAAATTACCAAATAAATCACGTGGTTTAAAAATTACTAATTACCCCCTTTAAAAAATATTTTAAAGAAAATAGTGAAATTTATAAATACAATGTTAAATATATGGGTCTTGATGTCATTTCCATCCTTCTTTATTTTAAGAAAAAGTGTATTTTTATTAATGTACAAATAAAAAACATGTTAAAGGAGGTAATTGGTAATTTTTCAAACCATTGGGTTTATTTGGTAGTTTGGACAAACCTCGAGGGGGATTTTGGTAATTTTCCCTTTATTATATTTACACTCTACTCCTTACTATTTATTAAATTTTTATTTTACATTCCTTAAACTTTAACCTTATTGCAAATTGTCTCAGTTATACTTATATAACTCCTATTGAAAATCCGAAAGTACTGTTGGGTTCCTGGCAAGACGAGGGTCTCAACCCTATCAACTTTTGATAAGAAAATTAACATGCAAAAATTATGAAATTTTACGTAAATAGGCTTATTTGTTGTCCTATTTTCCTACGTCCAAACTCAAAACTAATTATATGGTTGTGATCCTCGTGTGGAGTGCTTCAAAATGGTGTATAATTCAAGGTACCATGTTCACCGAGATAAAAGTTAATATTAAAGTATTTAAAACTTCAAATGAAAATATCTCATATTTAAGACATCAAAACAACAAACGACTTTAATATTTGGTATCTACGCTACGAGATGAACATTTTAAGATGTAACACTATAAGGTTTTATCCTCGTTGACAAAATGTCAGAACGTACGAGCTTATACGGGATATGGGATGGGGGATATATCTAACTAACAAAATATCAAAATAATAAATGAATTTAACATTTGGAGTCTACGTGACGAGAGGATCATTTTGACATATAATGTGATAAAAGTCGATAGTTAACGACGAACTTACAGTTGTCCCGTGAGCGTTTCTTCTTCCTTCCTCACGACTCCTCCTCCTTAGTTAGATATATATACGTGTGTGTGGTTGACTTAGAAGGTTAATGAATATATATATAGGTAGGGATGATCATGCATATATTAATATAATAATCCTAAGATCATTGTCATGCAACAGATAACTTTACTTACTCATTTGGTAACTACGTAGCATAAACGTGGCTGCTTCCTCATCCATATATGTGTTATGGTTATTAATGAAGCTTGGGGCTCACACTTACCATCCCCTAGACATTTTTTACATTTATCCATATATTTACTTATGTTATTATTATTATTATTATTATTATTATTATTATTATTATTATTATTATCCAATCTTATTTAATTATTACGAATAAATATGCAATACATAATAACTAAGATATAATACATTCATATAATGTTCTTATAAGAAATTACGAGAATGTAGAAAAAGAAATATTTGGGTATTACATTCTACCCTCCTAAAAATAATTTCGTCCTCGAAATTCAACTTACTTGACTAAAGAAGGTTTAGGTAATTTTGATATTATCTCGCCTTTTTATTCCTACGTGTACTCTTCTATTACATGCCTGTTCCACTGGATTTTTATCACGGCGATATTCCGTTTACGTTGCTTATAAATTTTCCTATCAAAAATGGCTATAGAAACTTTTTCATATGATAGGTCATGGTTTACCTCTATTGCCTCGTTAATAATATGGCTTGGATCGTGCAGATATTTCTACAACATGGATATATGAAATACATTTTGTACACCAGCTAGTTCAGGGGGAAGCGCTAGTCTATACGCCAAGTCTCCAATTTGTTCTAGTATTTCATAGGGTCCAATAAATCGTAGTTTTAATTTCTCTTCGTTTTTCGAGTATAATAATATATTTTGAGCTTCCTGAATTGTTCTCTAACTAAATTAAGATCTTCAATTAAATATGGCGGTGACCTATATTTTCCTTCGTAGAGTGCTTCGTAAGGTGCCATTCTATTCGTTACTTAATTATTTAAAAATAATTTCTCACAATTTTCTCTTGGAGGTCCAGTGTGCAAGTTTTTAATATTCTGCTAGAGTTTGGATAGTCCTTTCTTACTGTCGATCCATTTGAGGGTGGAATACTGCCTTAAAATTTAGCTTAGTGCTTAAGGCATTTTGCCGATTTTGCCAGAACTCTAATATACTAGCAGGTAATAAGCTACCTGTCTATTCCCATTGCTCTATCCGCACTAAACTCCGTTGTAGACGGGTATAATATCCAATATAATTTTACATATTTAGTGTGGAAGGGAAAGAATGGAGAAGAAAAGATAAAGAATATGCAGAACTCTCGTTTTTTTTCTTTAGAAATGTGGGAAATAAACTAAAAAGTGCAATATAAAATAAATCGCAGAACTGCAAAGACTAAACTGGAATATGAAAACTGAGAATGTAAAATGAAAAATAAAATGGGGAATTGAGATCTTCAGTGGAGGTATGTGAAGAGAGAATTGATGGTAGACGATGCAACTGTCTCCGAGATCGTGCAGAAAGAGATTTGAATTTTTACGGATAAAATAAAATGTGCCTGCCTATTCTCCAAAATTTAATAACAACTATCTTTTAAACTTATGTAACCCAATTGTGATCTTGATGGGTAAAAAGTGTGAAAATTTAGTTAAGTGATAAGTTATTAACAATACTGGTTTTTGGTAAATAAACTACGAAATCCCTGACTTTATATTCCCATGTCCATACAAAAATCTTGAGGGGTTAAAGTAACCTATATAGCCTTTGGTACTTGGCTTACTTCGGCAAGTCATGAATCTTTGAATGAATGATCCAATTTTCTTTCATCATGTTTCTCCAAAATATCTTTTTCAAATCCTAGTACATCCTTGTTCCTTTGGAATAGGCGGTGTATGGCGTACAATGGCTTCTTCCAAGATTTTCTTTTTGAGTGCCTCATCCCTTAGCATATAATTCTATCTTTTGAACTAGTGTATTTTTATCTATAAGGAATAAATTATTCATTTTTCCGTTGCAGACCCTTTTTCTTGATTCTTCTATAAACTAGTCTCTGGTTCTTTTCTTCAGGGTATGTTTTGTCACTAAAGTTGCCAAGATTGTTCTCATGGTTTGGGAGGTATTACCACTTTTAGTCCCATATTTGCAAAGTCTTCTATTAAATACTTTTGATTGGTGATCACACAAAATACTCTACTCATCCCCTTGCGGTTTAGCGCATTAGTGACGACGTTCGCCTTTCCTGGGTAATATAATATTGTGTAGTCGTAGTTTTTGATCAACTCTAGTCACCTCCTTTGTCTTATGTTCAACTCTTTCTACTCAAAGAAATAATTGTGGTTAATATAATCTCACACTTTCCCCTGTATAGATAATATTGTTATATTTGTATATGTATGTATATATATATATATATGTATATATATATATATATATATATAATAGGTGAATATTTCTACGAAATACATGCTGGCTCATTTGTGATCTAAAATAAGTAGGTATTGATTTAGTAAGTGATGAGGGACATGATAACTTATTTCAGACCCCTAACTAATATTTTATAAAACATAAGCAAATGTATTGTAACTCATGACGAAGTGTAAAGATGAAGATAAAATAATAATCTCATTTAGTTATTCAATGATAAATTAACCAACTAAGAAACATATTTACTTACATTATTCAGGCGTTCCTCAACTGTTAACAAAATTGGCGAGAAATAAATTTATTATATTTACACTCTACTCCTTACTATTTATCAAATTCTCATTTTACATTCCCTAAACTTTAACCTTATTGCAAATTGTCCATGTTATACTTATATAACTCCTATTGAAAATCCAAAAGTACTGTTGGGTTCCTGGCAAGACGAGGGTCTAAACCCTATCAACTTTTCATAAGAAAATTAACATGCAAAAGTTATAAAATTTTACGTAAATAGGCTTATTTGTTATCCTATTTTCCTACGTCCAAACTTAAAACTAATTACACGGTTGTGATCCTCGTGTGGATTGCTTCAAAATGGTATATAATTCAAGGTACCATGTTCACTGAGACAAAAGTTGATATTAAAGCATTTAAAACTTCAAAGGAAAATATCTCATATTTAAGACATCGAAACAACAAACGACTTTAATGTTTGGTATCTACACTATGAGATGAACATTTTAAGATGTAACACTATAAGGTTTTATTCTCGTTGGCGAAATATTAGAACGTACGAGCTTATACAGGGATATGGGGGATATATCTAACTAACAAATATCAAAACAATAAATGGCTTTAACATTTGGAGTCTACGTGATGAGAGGATTATTTTGACATATAATGTGATAAAAGTCGATAGTTAACGACGAACTTACAGTTGGCCCGTGAGCATTTTCTTCTTCCTTCCTCACGACTCCTCCTCCTTAGTTAGATATATTTACATGTGTGTAGTTGACTTAGAAGGTTAAAGCATACATATATATAGGTAGGGATGACCATGCATATACAAATATAATAATTCTAAGATCATTGCCATGCAACAGATAACTTTGCTTACTCATTTGGTAACTACGTAGCATAAACGTGGCTGCTCCCTCATCCATATATGTGTTATGGTTATTAATGAAGCTTGGGGCTCACACTTACCATCCCCGTAGACATTTTTACATTTATCCATATATTTACTTTTGCTATTACTATTATAATAATAATTATTATTATTATTATCATCCAACCTTATTTAATTATTACGAATAAATATGCAATACTTAATAACTAAGATATAATACATTCATATTATTATTATTATTATTATCCAACCTTATTTAATTATTACGAATAAATATGCAATACTTAATAACTAAGATATAATACATTCATATAATGTTCTTATAGGAAATTAAATCTTACGAGAATGTAGAAAAAGATATTTGTGTGTTACAAGATCGAACCTGGGTCACTCACTCAAGTGAGGAGCCCAGTGGCCAGGTGAACTTGCCCACCTGGTTTGTTGTTATTTTTATCATTGTAGTTTATGGTGTATTATTATTGATGAGAGTGAAAATAAGCGTGTTTTAGTGTTCAATTTGACACATTTTTGATGAGGTTGTTATTATACATTAGCACAAGTGTTTTATATTCAATATATTTGAGAAAAATATGCATTTGAGTTGTTTTTTTGTGTTCTAGGTGGAAAAAGGATCAATAGTACAAAGTATATCTAAGGTAGGAATGACCATGCATATATTAATATAATAATCCTAAGATCATTGCCATGCAACAGATAACTTTGCTTACTCATTTGGTAACTACGTAGCATAAACGTGGCTGCTCCCTCATCCATATATGTGTTATGGTTATTAATGAAGCTTGGGGCTCACACTTACCATCCCCGTAGACGTTTTTTACATTTATCCATATATTTACTTATGTTATTACTATTATTATTATTATTATTATTATTATTATTATTATTATTATTATTATTATTATTATTATTATTAACAAACCTTATTTAATTATTACGAATAAATATGCAATACTTAATAACTAAGATATAATAAATTTATATAATGTTCTTATAGAAAATTATGAGAATGTAAAAAAAGAAATATTTGGGTGTTACATCTATAGCCGGTTAGAGGACTATTTTGACAAATTTTGTAAACTTAATAAACCAATTTTAAAATGTGTGAAATCGATGGATTAATTTCAAAATTGTTAAATTTATTTGATCATCTAAAAAGACACGATTTAATTATTTATGATGAGTGAGTACAAGTACTAAATAAAATTAATTACAGTGAGTGATTAATAAAAAATGTAACACGCAAATGGCAAGGCATAGTTTTATATTGATTGATTCAATATAGACAAAAAAATGGAAACTTTAACACCCACTCTCCTATGAATAGTAACTTTTCTGGACTTTAATACCCCTGTGTGGTAACCTTGTCGGCTACCATTATGGTGGCCTACATGGCTGTCCGCTTAGCATCCTTGTCGATTTTAAACTCCTTTTAACTTAATTTTAATATTTCCTTTTCTTCAAAATAGACATAGTCCATTACGACCATATCAGGCCCAGCATGCTTCCGTACATTAATTAAACAACATTAATCTCGTAATTAACCTACTTGAAATAATAACAGTACTCTTTTTGACCGTGAATTCCATTCCATCTTGTAATTGTTCCCAAGGTTTGTACTCCTCGAGAAACTCCAATCCTAGCACCAGTTGTTTTGGGAATCTTCCTGCAACTCCTTCGATTATTATCTCAAGATCACCTAATTTAAGCTGTCAATGGTATCTCCCAGTTGTTGGTTGTTGGATATAATACAAGACATCACAAGGAATATAGTTTTCCTTTTGGGTGATGTCGAATAATACTTCGACTCCTCTCCATCCTTCTGGGCATTTTAGTTCACCTGTGGTGGTGAACTTCACTGGTTCTTGGATTACCTCCACGATCGACTTCTTTCCCCACTTTTCACTAATCATCTTGTCTTCTTGGAAAGAAATGTTTCTCTGCTCAAATCTGAGGCTGTTTTGCCTATTCCAGACCGGCTTATCCTTGATCCATAAATCCATATCGTGGATTGGCGGTAGCTTCATTATCTCTGGCCTAGTTGCATATGCAACTTTCTCAAACACTTTTGGTATCTCAATATACTCCTTCATTTGGAATAAATTCGAATGATGAGTATTGGACAGGGCATACGAGATACTGTATACGATAGAGTAAGGCCTATTCCCTTCCCTCATCAAGTCTTTGTTTTTGAAATCTTGATGAAGGGTGAGTGCCCTATTGAAATCTCGATCTGCTAGATTGTAGGCGATCCTTGGATAAATATAGGATGCCATCTTTCTTGCGTACAGATTTCTAGAGAGTCCTCCTAGGCATGCTTCTCTCGTATTCTTAATCCTCTTATCAAAGACAACAATATCGATTGGCGTATCGATTCCTTCTTTGAATCTTGCTTTGATGAGGATCCGAATGGCTCCGATATGGACCCAAGACATAGTCTTAGATATCTTTTCCAGAAGTTTACTGAGTTTCCTCTTGATCTCTTCATAGGGAACCAGTTGCATTTACATCATATTTCCCGTAAGCTCCACAGAGTAGGGGTGTGCACGGTGCAGTTTAATGGTTTTTTTGACATATTTTAAATTGCATTGTTATGTGCGGTTCGATTTAGTGAACAAATTTAAACCGCGGTTATTCAAGTAATATTAAATATGTAGTTTTAAATGATTTCGATCGATTTTTTGCGGTTTGACAGTTTTACTTATAAATTACATAAAAAAGTTGTTTATATATACTAAATAAAATAACGTGTAAGAATGTAATTGAAACACAACTTCAATATGTAGTCCAATACCTTGTTCAAACAAATAAATATTAATAACTTCAATGGTTCTAATAAGTAGTTTAATAACCTGTAGGATTTAGACCAACAAACTCATGGTCAACTAAAAATTTTAATTAAATAGGACTATGTGAGTTGATTGATACCACCAATGTTTGAATCAGAGTCTAATTGATGGGTAACAGAAGTTATACTTACGAATACTAACTAATTGAGAGATTTTTTAATATATCTGAACAAGCAGTTCAATACCTATACAAGTTCTACCAAACTGCACCAAATCATCCTTTCAGCTCAAAAAGTTAATTTACTTTATGTGAAAAAAGCAAGGGACTTAAGCCATTAAACCTTCATAAAAATAATAAAACTCGTACAAGACACCAAATCAGAATTTTATAGCAAAGAAATCATAGGTCTAGTACACAAAATCAAACATTTAGTAGCCCAAACTCAACTCCAATTAGCCATTAAAACACAAGAGAGCCCACTGCATCGATTATATGTTGAACAATTATGCATCGATTATATTTATTTAAACTAAAATTATCCAAACATTGAGCAAAAAGAGATCCAATAAAGTAAAACCCCCAAATTCCATATTAAGAAATCAAATCCACAATAGATATCAAACTCATTTGTTCCCTTCTTGTGATTATCAACTTATTCTATAAAATAAGAATAAACGTAAGAAGAACATAAAAGAAGAAGAAAACCAATCGGTGTTGAAGTCTACTCTACAGGATGCTTTACTCGATCATATTTCGTGTCGTAGATAAAAAATTATCAATTTAGATGTATCGGATCATCAACACTTTCAAAAGGAAAATTGAGGAGCAGAGCAGCGGCGTATAGTGGAGTGAGAGTAAGAAAATAAGATTTGTAATGCCTTGTAGTGGTAGGGTTTCTTTATTGTGAGGCTAATTACCAAACTACCCTAACATATTAACATATATAAAATATACCTATAGAAGTAGAATCCCTAAACGGTGCAGTCGGTGCAATTTAATGACTCAAAATGAAACTGCACTGCATTATGCGGTGCGGTTTTAGGGTAATTATGAAACTGTAGTTTTTTGTAATATTTATATATTCTGGTACGGTGCGACTCGGTTCGATCAGTTTGTGCGGTTTGGAACTTTTTTTGCCCAGTCCTACCACATAGATTGCAATTTCCCCTTCGGTTACCTTATATATGATGTTGTGCTTTCTTCTTTTGAAGCTGAGAATTTTCTCCAACCTCCCTACTGTGAATCCATTATATAGGTTGAGTCTTGGATCCTCCTTCATGATTCTCATAAGGGCTTTATGAGAAATCGATATCTGGGGAAAGAATCCAGACATATCTTCTTACATCTCTTGCCTGAAGTTTTCTTTTTCACTCCGACTCATCTTCAAAGGATTCATCTTGGCTGAAGAATTCTTTTTCGTAGATACTCTCGTCTGAGGGTATATCTTCGAACTGATATACATGTACCAGATCTTGGAAGTAAACAACTTCCTTCATTTCTGGAGTAGTTTGAACTGTCGTACTCCTCGCTTCTGGTTCTCCGAGCAATCTGGTGAGATATGCCCTCTGGCTTCACACGTGTAGCAGTTACTATCCTTGAATTGTTCATTTACTCGTGTAGCTGCTCTTCGAAATGTCTTTCTCGTGGGAGTTCTTCCTGTACTCTTCCGGTTTGATCCGGAGGATGAGACTTGACTTCTTGAACTCTATCTTGATGGTCCAGACCTTTGCCCAGATTTATAGCTTCGGGCCTTTTGCTTGGACCAAAAGGATCTTGGTCTTCTGGATTGTGTGTAAGGATGACTCTTTTTCATCCTTTTTTGTTTTATTGGATTTCTTCTAATGATGGTTGGAAGATCGTTACTTTAGCAATATAAGAGGACTATCTTGTTGATTCCCCTTAGTCTCTTGTAGTTTTTATGTAGTGATGTTTGATGACACCACTCCGTAATCTTGGCCTTGAGGAAGGACATTCTCCTTGCTATTGAATCCAGCTTGCATGGTCCATATTCTTTGATCAGTATCTCTCTCCGTGGGCTTGGAATCTTGGCAAAAAATAAGTGGAATACTTCCTCTTCCTTAACCTTTGACTTCCACCTATACTATGCGATGAGTTTGATGTACTCGTCTACGTGACAGATGCCAAGTAGTTCCAAGCTGTATAGCGCATTCCTATACTTTTTCTTCTTTTCTTCCTCCATTCCTTCGAAGTAACATACTCCAATGAAGTG
This sequence comes from Pogostemon cablin, assembly GCA_023678885.1. Classification (NCBI taxonomy): domain Eukaryota; kingdom Viridiplantae; phylum Streptophyta; class Magnoliopsida; order Lamiales; family Lamiaceae; genus Pogostemon; species Pogostemon cablin. The sequence continues at coordinate 19,310,858 of CM042997.1, read as the reverse complement.
GATCTTGAAGATCTTAGCCATTCGACCAAAATATTGCCTAGATCTTCGCCTTCCACGGCTTCCTTATTGACTTCGTCTGAGAACTTCTCCCAGGTGCATTTTACTGATTCTTCCAGGCTCATAGTTAGGAATCTTATGTACCCTTCTTTATCCAGTTCTAGCGCGCCTCTTCCAATCTTCATTGCATTAGTCCACTTGTCGATTAGAGTCTATCTGTTCTTTAAGTCTAGAGTGTCGAGGTTTAAGATCAACCCGTATGGATTTATCGGTTCAAGGTGAGACCGACCATATTGGGTGTTGTGTAGACTAGATCCTTGAACTCGGCTTGCTGCTGTTGATAATCTCATCGCCTTTATTTTGAAATTTCCTTTGTTTTGGGATGTCTCTTCTTGTCGTACTCCATGTGATCAAGAAGTCCCTTCATTTTGGCTCAGCTCATGTTGTATCTGAGGAGCCTGTGACTGCTGCTTTGAGCTTGATGTTTCTCCAACATTCATCTTTAGATCTACAATTAATAGTCCTTAAAATGACACATATAGATCTTGTAGATCTTCAAGATTTGCTCTTTCTATCCGGAGAAGTGGATTCTCTACGAAGGATAGCAATCATCTTCTCGCTTTCGGACTTTGGGCTTGTGACCTCTGTCATCTTCCCCTTTGGTGTAAAAGGAGTTCTATTTCGAAAGTTGCTGGCAACTTTCCTCCTGACTTTTTTTTCCGTCACCTTGGTCTCCAGGGACATTACTTGATCTTTTAATTTCTTGATGAGATCAAGTTGTTTGTTTTGATATGTCTCTATCTTGTCCATTTGGAAGTTGATCTTAGCTACTGTCTTGGACATGTTTTGGCAATATTCTCCAAAGAATTTCACCATCTTCTGTAATTCTCTAAGATCTTGGTTTATCTTAGAGTTATCTGCCTCGATCTCCTTCCACTATGTCATTCTGTCCAATGTAAAAAGTGATAGGGCTCGCAGATCTCTCTTGGACCCTGGTTTGATCGTCTCCTCCATTGTTCGTGTTTGGGAACATGTCCATGGATCTCAGTGAAACTTCTGAGTTCCACTATGTTTCTTGATACTTCCTTGGAGTATCTTATCTCCATCTGGTGGCCTTCCTCCCGATGTTCTTCTTTGGTGAGGTTAGCCCAGGTGTCTGCCAGTTTCCACTTTCGATCGAGATTGTCCCAAAATCGATCGGCGTCTTCGTATTTTTTCTCTGCATATTTTCTATACAACACATTAAAGTATTGTTGTATAGAGCTGTTTGTCTCGTCATATCCAACATGTCAGAAATCCCTGTTGCTCTAGTTTTGAACAGGGCTAATAGTCATGTCACTCTCGGATGTCAAACTTTAGTCAGGATCCATATATCTTTGAAACTCTCCTCTCGTTAAGTGATATAAGTTTATAATAAATTTTCCATTCATAAATAAATAAACCTAGGATTCTGATACCATATTGAAGCGTGAGGAATATGAGGAAAATCAAGTTGAAATGAAGTTGTATACCAACATGATTACCTACATGGTTACCTGTATAGTCACCTATATGGATACCGGCATGGTTGCCGACAAGTGAAAATTTTGACTAGTTAACCCGTTTGATCGGCTGACTTGTCTGACTTTTTTAAAAAAATTTCGAGGGTAAAATCATCCAAAAATTGGCAAATTGGTAGAATTAATAATTTTTTTCAAAGATAGGTAAAATTAATTTTGTCATGTTCATTTTGGGTATTTTTCACAATTACCCTTATTTGTAACTGGAGTAAACATTGATGGTAATTAAAAACCAATAAATAGCCCCCTATGATGGCTGCATTGAAGCATGGATTTAATGGCTTTGTAACTATCCAAAGGAATTCCTACTTGAGAACCTATAGTAATACTTGACATTTTAATGAAAGGTGATATTTAATTAATGAGAAGTAATAATTGTTCAATTAATTATTTTATTAATAATTTATAATATAAATAAAAAGTTATAATATTTTAAATATAAAATGATGATTTCATTAATCAAAAGTGATACTTGCATGATGCTCTAATACTTAGTTGCTCATCGGATCATAACCTTCTCTAAGGTAATTAAGTTACATTACTTTATATCACATCTCGCCTCATAAGTTCTAGACTCAACGACTACACCTCTCCCCTCGAAGCATTCTACTCATCAAAACCTAGGGTCTAAGGACGGAGGTCCCAAACTAGACCATACCCCTTTATGGAAACCAACTCTCTAATTCGGTTGGATAATGTTATGGTTATTATATCTCACTATGAATATATATGCTAATTCCAATGACCAAAAAATTATGAAACAAGCACACATCATATAAACCCAAAGAATCGAGTATCATGGTCGAGAATAAAGCCCACAGAGGCTAACCCAATATATTGCTTCATTTTATGGATGACGTAGTAATATACTCTCTCCTTCCCCTTTTTGTTTTCATCGTTATAATAGATACGGAGTTTTAAAAAAGTTATTTTTTCTTAATCTTATTAACTTTTTAAAGGTAATGTTGTCTTTTTAAGAATTGATGTGATTTTTTTTTTTGATAGTAAAATTTAATGTAATACAAATGAAAACTAAAAGTGTGAAATTTTAATGGGAGAGAGTTTAAAAATTCAAATAGAATCCTAAGTTGCATCTAATTAAAAGAGCACTATAGATAAATTTAAATATTTTAAATTTTAAAATAATTGTATATGCACAAATTTCTAAGTACTTACTATATATATTTAAAAGTAATTGATGGCATTAACTAGCATTATGTATTGTTTGTTTTATTATTTTATTTTTAACATATCAATCCAGATCTTATTGAAGTCTTAAAAATTACAAGTGTACGTATGATACATGTGGAGTAATTTAATGTGGGATCCGTTCACAATATCAATAAATTTATTAAGTCTAGATAACGCAGAATAACTGATTGAACAAAGTACTTAGCACAATTAATTTGATACTAATTCAAAATATAAAGTATATGAGATATATAAAATTTCTGATTTGTTTGTTTAAAAAAAATCTTTTCACACTTCATAAAATAGATTAACGCCTCAATATGTAATCTCTAACATACACTTTTAACTTCAAAATTATCATCCAAAAAATTACATTTCCATCAAAAAGTATTAAAATAATAGGATAAATCTTGTATGAGACCGTCCCATGTAAATCTTTACTTGAGATGATAAAAATTGATAACATTGGAAAGTGAAACTAAATCAATGAAATGAGAGGTGATAATGATTTAGTGAACTATTTTACCAATAATTTATAATATAAATAAAAGTAATAACATTTTATAGCGAAAATGATACTGATGTTATCACTTTTTATCCGTCTAGCATAAGGAGTTATTTGAGACATATCACCCAAGTCTTTACCTCTAAAAAACTAGACAAAAAAAATAATAATAATAATAATTAAACAAATGATTTGATTCTTATATCAGTTGTAAGAGTTTATCAAGTAATAACCTTGAAAAGCTCCAAATTACTTCATCAAGTGACAAAATTATATTCTTGCAAGAGTGTATATTAGGTGCACCCGGGTGCAACCTTGCACCCAACCTTTTATTCTATTTTGTATACATGTTATTCTCTTTTGTATACATATTTTGTAATAATTGTATACTTTTTTCACAATAAGTTTTTCATTAAAAAAACTAACATTCATATGTGTATAACTTTTTATTCAATAGTGTATACATGTATTTTAATAATTGTATATTTTTTACACTCAATTTTTCATTAAAAAAATTAAGTGTTAAATTGTATACATTTTTACTCATAATTGTATATGTTTTTGTTTATATTTGTATGTGGGTGCACACTATATTTAGCCTTCTTGCAATTATTAAATATATGGGATGAAATTCAAACTTTTAAATTATTTTCGAACTGAAATATTGTTCTAAACCCTATTAACTAATGTAAGGGAAAGAAAATCTTCAGATTCATGACTAGTGAAGCATCAAATCCAAATGGTACAATAGGAAATACAACTAACAGTAAATTTTAAATTCAAGACATGAATGTGAACTTAAAAAAAAAAAAAACTCTTGAAAGTCACGCTTTTATTTTTTTAAAAAAGTAAACCATTGCACTGACTGAATGATCGTGATTACATTGTTCATAATAGATCATAATAGACAATGAAAGTGACAGATCAAAATAAGATCAATTAATGGAAAAAGCATAAGAGGCCAGTTTATTTGTCACTGAATTGGCCAGATGACTAACCCAAATTAAACAGACACTTTCAAATTTGGAGCTAAGTGAGATGATTTCTTCGACAATACCACCAAAGTGATTTTGATCACGAACAACAAGAACTCCAATCCAGATCCATGAAACTTTTCTTGAGTGATTTGATCAATTTTACGATCTATCTCAGCTGTTAAATGATTTTTTCAGTCTCCCACTTCGCCCTTACGAAAGAAATAATCATTTCGAATACCATTTTGTAACTTGTGATCATTCTTGTTAACTTGCAAGCTCTTGAGATGATCAAAGCTACAGAATTTCAAGATCTGCTCAACCATCCCGGATCCCTCTTCGTCCACAGTGAAAGAGCAATCGAGGAACTCCGCCATCCGTCTCACATGAAGCTTGGGATTCTCCCTCATCTCCTCATACTTCAAGAACAAAACCCTATTAGGGTTTCCCTTGCTCAGATTCCAGTACTCAAGAACATGGTCCCAATAAGGTCCGTATAGGCTGATAGAGTATTAGAGAATAGATAGTGTCTACATTCATTGTATCTAAAATAGGTTCCTTCTGTTATTATTTTGTTGCCACTTGTAAGGCTAGGTGTCATATTATTATTGGTTAGGTAGATGTATATATTCTGGACTGATGTATTTCTTCATTCACTTTTCAGAAATGGAATTTATTATGTTATCCATTCTGTTATTATCTCTTGACATTGTATCAGGCTGTTAATTGGCGGTTACTCGATCCTTGGCCATGGTGGTTGTTCACGGTGGAGCTTCGTTCTCACCGGTTACTTTTGCTTACCCTGTTTCATCGAAACTTTCATCGGATAAGTTTTTGGTTTGGTGGAAACAAATTTTAGCTATGGTTCATGGTCATTATCTACTCTCGTTCTCATCGGCTATGGTTCACCTCCACCGAAACAGATTATTGATGAAGAAGATTTCAATATTCCTAATCCTGCATTCGTTGATTGGGATCAACAGGATCAGCTTATTCTTTCAGGATGCTTGCATCTATTTCGGATGAGATTCTCACTCGCTTGGTGAATTGCGATAATTCCGCTGCTGTGTGGACTACTCTTGAAACCTACTTTGCATCACAAATTCGTGCAAAGGCTAGTCAATACAAGCTTCAGTTGTAGAGTTTTAAGAAAGGTTCTCTTTCCATTAATGAATACCTGCTTAAAGTTCGTCATTGTGTGGATATGCTTGCTCTTGTTGGTAATCCAGTATTAGAAAAGGATCATATTGATTCCATATTGGATGGTCTACCCTCTGAGTATGAGACTTTTATGTTATCTGTCACCACTCGTGTTGAGCCTTTTACGATACCAGATATCGAGTATTTTCTTTTGGCTCATGAAACTCGTATAGAAAGGAATGCACTTCTCTTGAGAATGCTATGGAAAATCTAGCTACTGCTCATAGTAGCTCTCAATCACCTGGTAGTTACAACTCAAGCTACACCTACAATCGTGGCTGGTGTTCATTTCCGAGAGGATTTCCTCGAGGTCGAAGTCGTGGTCGATTTTCTCGAGGCAGAGGAGAATAGAATTCAGTGTCAGCTTTGTGGTGGAGCTAGTCATCTTGTTCAGGATTTCTACTATAGATTTGATAAATCTTTCAATGGACATTCTCAGCTCGTTAATCCACAAGGTAATATGGCTCAGGTTGCTGGTTTTAATACTGACATGAATGCTTCTTTAGATAAGCAGGTTTTAGCCACTGATTCTCATGGCTTTGATGGAACTGATGAGTGGTATCCTGATTCTGGAGCTACGAATCACATTACTTCGAATCCTCCAACTATGATGCATCACACTTCATACCAGGGAAATGAGCAGGTTAGAGTTGGAAATGGCAAAGGGCTTGGTATCCAACATATTGGTTCATCCTCATTTCTTCTCCTTTTAAATCTTCTAGAATTCTTACCCTTACACAAATGCTTCATGTTCCCCAGATAACCAAGAATTTGCTTAGTGTGTCAAAGTTCTCCAAGGATAACAATGTATACTTTGAGCTTCATCCTGAGCACTATGTGTTTAAAGATCAACTTTCTCGTAATGTTCTTCTTCATGGTCATCTGCAACATGGCTTGTATGTCTTTCCTAAATCCCAGCTTAGTTTTTCTTCTAGCTTTATTAACTCTGTTGGTGTTCCACACCATTTCATTTCATATAATGTTGCTTCTACTTCAGAGTCATTTGATATATGGCATAAACGCTTAGGGCATCCAAATGACAGAGTTACTACTCATGTTCTGTCTCATTGTGTTGACTCAAAAATAAAGAATTCTACTTCACCTTTTACTGTGTGTACTTCTTGTTGCCTTGGGAAATTGCATAAATCTCCTTTTCCTTCATCACACAATGTATACACTGCTCCTCAACAACTTGTTTATTCAGATCTTTGGGGGCCTGCAACTGTTGTTTCCTCAAGTGGTTATAAATATTATATTCACTTCATCGATGCCTATTCACGGTACAGTTGGGTATATATCTTGAAACAAAAATCTGATGCTTTTTTACCTTTTAGTCTTTTCAAAAACAAGTTGAATTACAGTTTGATTCTCATATTAAGAGAGTTCAAACTGATTGGGGAGGGGAATTTAGAACTTTCATAACATTCTTATCCTCTAAAGGTATTCTTCACCAACATCCTTGTCCTCTATCATCTTCTCCTTCTCTACCCTCTCTATCATCTTCAATTCCTACTCTTGGAATTGTTACTTCTCCAGCCCATACACCTACTCCTCATACTGGTATTTCCTCTCCTCATTCATCTATACATTCATTGAACCAATCTGTTAAATCTATTTCCCCTGAGGAGTTGGTGTTACCTGGTGGTAATACTCATACTATGATTACTCGAGCAAAGGCAGATGTGTTTAAACCCAAAATATTTGTTGGAGAAAAAATGACAGAACCTCCGAATGCTGCAGTTGCTTTACAAGATGAACGATGAAAACATGCTATGAATGATGAGTATCTTGCTCTATTGAGAAATAACACATGGGAGTTAGTTTCCTTACCTCCTGAAAGAAAAGCAGTGGGTTGCAAGTGGATCTTTAAAGTAAAAGAAAATGCAGATGGGAAAATAAATAAATACAAAGCAAGGTTTGTGTCTCAAGGTTATAGTCAGGTTGTTGTTTTTGATTTCAAGAGACATTTAGTCCTGTCATTAAGCTTACTACAGTGAGGATTGTTTTGATTATTGCTGTGAGTATGAAGTGGACTGTGAGACAGCTGGATATTGCAAATGCCTTTTTGAATGGGGAGTTACAAGAAGAAGTATATATGAAGCAACCTTTTGGTTTTGAGGATCTCAACTTTCCTCACCATGTGTGTAAGCTAATTAAGTCTTTGTATGGGTTGAAGCAAGTGCCACGAGCTTGGTTCAATAGACTATATCAAGCATTATTTGACTTTGGATTACAGTCTATGAAATCAGATCAGTCTTTATTTGTGAAAATTAGTGCTGAGAGTTCTTTGTATGTGTTGGTTTATGTGGACGACATCTTGATAACTGGGAGTGATTCTAGAGAGGTTCAGAATCTTATCAATAAACTCAGTGCAACCTTTGCTGTAAGATATCTTGGTCATATGGAGTATTTCTTGGGTATTCAGGTTCAGCAAATCAATGCTGGAATTCATCTTTCTCAAACCAAGTACATAACAGATCTTTTAGGTAAAGCTCAAATGCAAAATGCTGAGACTATTAACTCTCCTATGACTTCTGGGTTGAAGCTTTCAGCCTATGGAGATGATGTAATGGATGATGTACAGTTATATAGAAGCATAGTAGGTGCTTTGCAATATGTCACTGTGTCTAGACCTGAACTTTCTTTTGCTGTAAACAAGGTATGTCAATTCATGCATAAACCTCTTCAATCACGTTGGAAAGCAGTCAAACGTATTTTGAGGTATTTAAAGGGCACGTTGGATCATGGGTTGTATTTTCAACCTGATACATCATTGGAGTTCAAAATAACAGGTTTTTCAGATGCTGATTGGGCTTCAAATTGTGATGATAGAAGGTCTACTTCAGGTTATTACTTGTTCGTTGGATCAAATTTAATTGCTTGGAAATCTAAGAAACAACATACAATCTCTCGTTCCTCAATTGAAGCAGAGTACAGGAGTGTGGCCAGTTTGGTTACTGAAATTACATGGGTGCAAGGTTTACTTGGAGAATTGAACATTACATCCAAACACACTCCTGTCATATGGTGTGATAATCTCAGTACTGTTCTGTCACACCCCAATTTTTAAAATAGGATTTATACGTAAAATTCTTTAATAAAAGTCCTTAAAAAGGGGTATGACCAAGCACTTTGGTTAATAAATAATAAATAGCTAAAGAAATATTATAGCTCAAGTTACAAGTCCTGTAAGTTTATGCTAATCTCAAGTTCAAATGTCTTACTTCTCTCACATTTAGTAATTATAAATTTATTTCAAGTAAGTATGTGAAAATATCATTGGTAGTAAATGAATAGATAAATATGCATTTAGAAAATATGCCATGAACCTGTGAAAACTATATTCCTGAAAGTGGGTTTTGGAAGACACTTAAACATTTCTGCCCATGAATTTAAATCATATTACTTTTCACATTTTTTAAAAGGTTTAAAAGTTTCATTTATTTAAGAAAAACTCAAAAGCATGATATTTATTCGGATCACAACTTGCAAACATACAGGATCACCTAACAATTACAATGATTATGTTGTACCACTTAATTATAGACACTAAATAATTAACATTTTATTAAATTCCCGATTAATGCATGCTACATATCAATCCACAAGTCATATGCCATTTAAAGAAACGAAACTCACCATTAAGCACAAAATAAAATCAAATTCATGACTACAACATTAAAATAAATTTCATTGTCTCCCTTGCCATCACACCCTCCGCTCGTACACCGCCACGCTAATCTGAAAGGGGGTAAAAGGGGGGTGAGCAACCATAGCTCAGTGAAAATAACTCATACTCATATAAATTAATATTTCATATACAAAAATTCAAATCACATACAATATAATTTCCTGACGTATTAATAAGGCACCTTTCGGTCCATATCCATATCACATATACATGACAAGACATCGCGATTCATTATCCATAACTTGGTAAGGCACCATTACGGTCCAAACCATTATTGCATATATTTCAAGTACCATTGGTAGGGCACCATTACAGTCCCAACCCATATTGCATTTACGAATTCACATACTTCAATTAGAAATTCATAAACATGATAGTAATTCAGTTATGACATAAATAATCACATACGAAATAAATAATATATACAAGATAAGAAATCCCCACCTTAAACCTCTTGCGATAAAAATCGAACCCTACGCGTCTCGATACGAAATTCCTTCAAAGCCCTTTCTCTATGTGCAGGTGCAACCACGTGAAAATTTTAAGAAATTGAAAGTGTGATCGATAAAAAAAATGATTTGGATTTTATAGTAAAGTGACTGACCAAAACTCTAGCAGAAAGAACGCATATGATTTGCCAGTCTTCAATTATTTAGGAGAGTTAAATTTGTGATTGATGGCAGAAAAAATATATTCTTTGAAGATAGCAGATATGATTTGATTTTTGGAACAGAAAAGATTTTCTTAAATAAAGAAAGTGTATAAAATCTGATTTCTCCTCCTCACTCACGCGCTTTGGCAAGCAAACAATTGGGCTTTCTAGAAAAGGGCCAAAAAATATAAAATTAAATAAATTATTTAAAAATCATGGGTGTTACATGTTCACATGACAGACAACCCAGTTCTACATGCACGAACCAAAAACATCGAGCTCGATCTATACTTTGTTTGGGAAAAAGTTCAGAAGGAGTTGGTTTGTATCCGACACGTACCTGCTGCTGATCAATTGGTAGATATTTTCACCAAGCCAAATTCTAGTTTTGCATTTTCTTTCATCTGTGACAAACTGAAGATTCTTTCTTATGAATCCTTAAGTTTGAGGGAGGCTGATAGAGTATTAGAGAATGGATAGTGTCTACATTCATTGTATCTAAAATAGGTTCATTCTGTTATTAGTTTGTTGCCACTTGTATGGCTAGGTGTCATATTATTATTGGTTAGGTTGATGTATATATTCTGGACTCATGTATTTCTTCATTCACTTTTCAGAAATGGAATTCATTCTGCTATCCGTTCTGTTATTATCTCTTGACACAGGCTCACCCTATTGCAGAACCGCTCAGCAGCATCCTCCATCGAAGCGAAGCACGATTCCAATTTCCATATCTTATTCATAAAGTGCCAGAGGGACACCAAGGTGTCTTTAGGGTTCCTTCACATGTACATGATCTTGCAGGCTCTCATGGATTCTGGGAGGGAGAAGTAGGGCAAGTGAGAGGAGAAGAGTCTGCACGGAGACTAGAAGGTCATGTCTGGAATGTTGTTGTCGGAATACAGGTCGATCTCTAGGTAGGGCACGAGCTGGTGAGGGTTTTGGGTGAAAAGAGGATGGTTGAAGTTGTCAGTGTTAGGATGATGTGTGTGTCGGTTTAATAAGGTGAAGACAATCACTTTCAATCAGTTGGTTCCTGATTTGGGAGTGGTGACAAGATGCACATCGGAGAGTTGACCCTGGACGTGTTTTTGACATGAAAGCGTGCCTGGGAGGAATCTCGGCGAATGCCAGAAGCATTGATACTGGTAGAGATGGGTCCTCACCCACCCTCTTGCTTTGGGTAGGGTGGAGATCAATTCTTTGCATTCTGGGATTAATGATTCTTCCTCCTCTAAGTATTTTGGAGTTGATGGAGACTTCATTTCTCTATACTCCTCCACTGTTTTGCTACATAATTTATTACATATGTAGCATTTTCATGCAAATTGTAGCACAATTAATTTGTAGCATTTGGTTGGAGTATTCAGTTATTTCGTTAAAATACTGTACCTAACAAATGATTATTAAATACTTATACATTTGGTGCTACTTTAAGTAATACTTGTGATGCATGCAATATACTCCCTCCATCCCGCGTTAAGGTTGACGTTTGCTTTTTCCACGAAGATTAGGAAATATAATATTATAATTTATAATAAGGTGAGAGAAATAACATTTTATGTAAAGTGGGTAGTTGTATTAGTGTTGTGTGTGGGCTCTACATGGAATAATTAATTGTTTTATGTGGGCCTAACATGTCAAAAAATAAAATGTAAACCTTAACTTGGGACAACCCTAAATGGAAAATGTAAACCTTAATGCGGGATGGAGGGAGTGTTTAAGATGTGAGATATGAAAGTTAAATAGGTGGAGTCATTTGGTAGTGTAGTTGGAGAGTCGCATTCATGTTTTAAATTTTTTAGCACAATTTGCATAAAATTAATTTATTCAATATGTACGACAGATCTTCTTAGACGTATATTATAACACAAGTTGACCAAATGCCAAACTCGTGTAAATTTGGGAAATGCCCTACTATTATTTTACAAATCAAACAATCTTTTTTAGGTAATTGTGAAAAATGCCCAAATGAACATGACAAAATTAATTTTGTCTATCTTTGAAAAGAGTTATTAATTCTACCAATTTGCCAATTTTTAGAAGATTTTGCCCTCGAAATTTTTTTTTTGAAAAGTCAGACTGGTCAGCCGGTCAAACGGGTCAACTAGTCAAAACTTTTACTTATCGGTAACCATACCGGTATCCATATAGGTGACTATATGGGTAACCATGTAGGTAATCATGTTGGTATACAACTTCATTTCAACTTGATTTTTCTCATATTCCTCATGCTTTAAAATAGTATCTGAGCCGGTATCTGATCAATAGTAGAAGCTCGGGATAATAGGCTCTGATCTATCCATGACCACTAGTCCATATTCAATATATATCATCGTAGGGATGATATATAAGGAGCATCGTGCAGAGTATTTGCGGCATATATTGATTCAAGAGGCAGAATCTGCACAGCAAAAGAAGGAGTCTTTCCTAAAGACTCAGGCGAAGAATTGCCAACAGTACTAGGAAAAGATTTCTCTCAGAGGGTACTAATCCTTAAAAGAGAAATCAAGCAAGCAGAAATCATGATCGGTGGAGCAGATCGTACTCTGTGGTACAAGGTGAAAACTCCACCGATATATTTTCACGACACCGGAATGGATATTCTATTAGGAAATAACTTCCTACAGACACTCAAGCGTTTTACCCAAGAAAACACAACAAGGAGGCTTATTTTCACAACCCTTTGTGAACATAAGATCATAGCACCAAGACTGCATAATGCATTTCAGAGAAAAATGCCCATCGGATTTCGCAGCAAGCATGATGATGAAGGAAAACTTAACCATCCAAAGATGAATGATCGAATGAGATATGGCGAAGCAGTACTTCAAATGAGAACCGAGACCAGAGGAGGATGTAAGATGGAGAAACTAAAAGAAAAGACAATCCACCTTCTAAAGGCAAGCTTGGGATAAAGCTTACAGAAAGATGCCACATTCGAAGAGAAAACATCTTTGGAGGACGTCAAAAGGAAGATACAGAGGAACTTCAATGAGGATCCTCTAGCCTGGTGGGGCAAAAACAAGCTCAAAGCCTCTCTCAAAGTGAAAGAAGGAAAGAAGCATGAGTTCGTGAGACACAAGCCTATCCTAATGAACCAAGAAGATCGGAAGGATATGCAACAAATACTTAAGGAACATCTAGACCTTAAGTTTATATCCCCAGGAGTATCTCCATACAGCAGTCCAGGATTTCTGGTTCGAAATCATGGAGAAGTTAAGCGGGAAAAGCCGAGACTTGTGATCAACTACAAAGGGATCAACAAAATCTTGGAGTTCGATGGATACTACATACTAAGTAGGGAACACTTGGTTAACTGTATCTAGAATGCCAAGGTATTCTCCATGTTTGATTGCAAATCTGGGTTCTACCAGATTTTAATTGAAGAAGGAAGCAAGAAGTTCACAGCCTTTTCCACACCACAAGGCCATTATATCTGGAATGTCATGCATATGGGCTTAGCGAATGCACTCCAGATATACCAAAAGAAGATAGATAATCTTTCCAAAGATTATTTCTCATTCATGTTTGTTTATGTGGATGACATCCTCATAGCCTCAAAGAACATGAAGGAGCATTTGGTGCATTTGGAAGTATTTTCAGAAGTGTGTCACAAGAAAGAATTGGTACTTTCTAAAAAGAAAGTAGTAATAGCAACGAGACAGATCGAGTTTCTTGGTGTCGAGATCGATGAGTCCGAAATTATTCTACAACCTCATATTGTAAAAAAGGTTAAGGGATTTCCTGAAGATCTCAAGGATAAGAAGCAACTCCAGAGCTTCTTAGGAGTGGTCAATTTTGTTGGAATGTTCATCAACAATCTAGCACAATACAAGAAGGTGTTCAGTCCTCTGCTGAAAAAATATGCTGAGTTCAAATGGGAGGACTCACACCGAGCAATAGTTAAACAACTAAAGGAGGTTTGCAAGAAGCTCCCCAAGTTAGCAATACTAAATGACGAGGATGAACTGGTACTCTACACAGATGCCAGTTACCATTGGTGGGCAGCAGTTCTAACTAAGACCACATCTGAGGGAGAAGTGCCATGCAGATACGGTAGCAGACTCTTTGCGGAGAATGAGGCGAAGAGGTGGCACATCAATGAAAAGGAGTTCTTTGAGGTTCGGAAGACATTCAAAAAATGGCCACTATTTCTTCTTGCGAAGAAATTTATCCTTAAATTTGATAACACAAGCATCAATGCCTTTTTTAAAAAATAAAATGGAATCTAAACCAGAAAAGGCTAGACTTTTAAGATGGCAAGCAGAATGCCAATATTATAATTTTAATATTGTCATTATTAAATATGTTGATAATGTTTTGGCAGATTTCCTGACAAGAGATGGAAGGAACTGAAATAGACTCCATCCTGACTATATCAAGGCACCTGATGGACAACCTTGAGTTGCTTCAAAGGGAATTCGAGAATTTGGCACTCAATGCAAAGCGTGTGGAAGGATAAAAGAAAGTGATCAGACCGAGATTGTATTCGCAACAATGCAAGTCTATTCGAGTCATTACGAGAGCCACTCCTCCTGGCTGTTGATAGCAATAGCAATCGAAAAAAGGAGAGTAGTCGAGAATGAGGCTCTAAACCCAGAGCAAGGGATTCAAGTACCCTTAGCACGAGTCCTAGATTGGAACCACCAAAAGAGGAACCGGTCCAAGGAAAAATCGAAGACCTAAAGTCACATCTAGAGTTGACGAGTCAACCCAGCACCCATGGGGTTAATGAGGGAGAGATCAATCTTAGGCCAATGACAGGCACTGCTAAGGTCGGTATTAACGTAGCTGATTTCTCTTATTGGCTGGAATACCAGGCCAGTTGGGAGAAATTAAATACCAGACAAGGAATCTGACTGGAGAAATGCCAGGTGGATATATATGGGGAATATCCCCGAGTATAGATGCGAGAAGGCTCAAATCCAAATGATGTAAAGCAATAGTATGATTTTGGAGCGCTAGCTTCAATATATACTGTTGTACCAGGCTTCCTAGAGCTTTTAAAACTACCAGAGTGGCTAGGAAAAACAGTTTTTTAGGCATGGAAAAAAACACAACTCTATCCAGAGGCAATGTATTGGAGCTTTACTTTACCAGTGCGGCTCCAGAACTAGTCGAAAAAGGCAACCACGAGGCCTTCCATTTCATCAAGCTAAGAAGACCCGATGTCTCAACATCAAATAGGGTCAAGGAGTCTTCTGGGAAGGAACCAGTCTTCGTTTTTACATTTTCTGAAGAACAGATCTCTACGCTTAGAGCGAGGGGTTTGTACGCCTGCATCAAAATAATGGTGGAGGTGAAGTTCCCATTCAAGTTCGAGCACAAGTCTTTGAATGGGTCTTTTCTGTTGAATACTTTAACAGGAAAGAAGATAGGGTCTGCTGAGAAGGCCTTCCAGGAAAACAAGACCTTCTTTGGAGAAACAAGATTCCAGTGAGTAAACAAACCCATCAGAGATATTGTAACATGGCCCATTTTGGGCAATGGACAAACAAAGTATGCATAAGCTGTTCCACCCAAACAGAATCAGAGTTTGGAAAAGGAATAAGGTTGGGCATAGGGATGATCAGGAATGCTGAACCACCCCCAACAAAAAAGACAGGTGGAAAGAAGAAGGTAAAAACTCTTCAAATTACCCAAGAGCCAGGAGAATCTTCAGGCACCAAGGAAGATAAATGACTCTTAAAAAAAGCAAGAGTCGGATGACTTTTCCAAAGGGGTAAGGAGCCATGTGATTCCTGCAAAAGCCAAAAGAGGGATGGACTAGATAAGGGCATCCAATGAAGAGAGATGGACCAGCCAGCTGCAAAAGTTGGAATCCAATGGGAATGATGTAGGCAGTGACGCCAACACAATAATATAAGCAGTGACGTCAGCCAAAGTAAAGAGGTTTTGAAATCCGAATTTCACATCCAAAAGCCTCTATAAATAGCAAAGCTGAGAAAGCAGAAGGGATCAACCATTCCCCTCTATTTTCTCTTATCCAATAAACATCGTCTCTTTCTTTCTTTTCTTGTATGAGTGTTCTGAGTGCATCTACAATAGGTAGCTAAAGGTGCTATCTCCTCTTGTTCTATGAGGATAAGTGTGTAATAAATTCTCCATTCCATAAATAAATAATCTTGGGCTACTGCCTATAGTATGTAACCTTCCATTATATTTTGCAACCTTAATCTCCATATTTTTCGACGAGAAATAGTAGCAGCATCCTGTACATGAACCAGGGTTGTGCTGAGGTCCGCTGAAGGAACGGGACTGAACCATTACACTGTAGGATGCGTAATTGGCTGTGAGGAGCATCTGTAAAACCTCTCCCAAATACCCAGTGGACTGACGATCAAAAAAGGTACTGTTACTATTTCAAGTAGATTAATTACGAGATTAATGTTGTTTAATTAATGTACAAAAGCATGCTGGGCCTGATTTGATCGTAATCGACTATGTCTATTTTGAGAAAAAAAAATGTTAAAATTAAGTTAAAAAAAGTTTAAAACCTATAAGGATGCCAAGCTGGCAGCCATGTAGGCCACCATAATGGTAGCTGACAAGGTTACCGATACATGAGTATTAAAGTCTAAAAAAGTTACTATTCATATGAGAGAGAGAAAAATTGGTGGTATTAAAATAAAACTTTCAGAATTAGGTATTTTAAAATTCTCCCTACAAATAAAAGCATGAGAAAAATCATAGGCCTTGGGGCCTCATTTAGAGTTGGGTTAATTTAATTATAGGCCCACCTTTTGGATTTCTTCACTATTTTTATTTTGGTTGATTAGTTGATCTTTTGCCCAAAATTTTAAATGAGTCACTAGGTCAAGGTAGTCCAACTCCAGCCAAATCCTGAGTACAATAAAAAGTTCAGATTAACTTCCGATTTTCATATCATTAATGCTTATAGCTAGATTAAATAAAGAGGTTGTCTGCTTCGAATTCTTCAATCGGAATGATAATAAGTCTTATTAAGGATGCGGAGGTCAATCACGATGAGATTGAAAGTGATTGAAAGGTGGAGAGTAATTATTGAATCAATGAGAATGATTGAAGAATTTTGAATTCCATTAAATCAGGCAATCATTAACAATGAGAATCAATTTATCTTCACTTCCATTAATCTCAATCATTACCCCAACCAAGCACCTCTTAAATAGTATTCCCATCGGCTCAAGTCAGTTCGTAATGCCTATTCAACTATTCAATTTTAACTCACGGTGAAGTGGCAAATTTGTGTGAGACGAATGGTAAGATCATTTTACACTTTCGTAATTTGTTATCACTTTTTATTAAAGATATTATAGATTACCTTTTTTTTTTAATATTAGTATCACTTTTCATTTATTCTATAAATTATTCAAAAAATAGTTCACATCACGGTTATTATTTTTAATCAATTAAATATTACTTTTCATTATAAAGTTATCAACACTACTTATCATTCTCACGAAAGACATTCCATACATCAAAACGGTTTTATATAAGTCTTTATTCTAGAGAGAAGTATAATTATCCTAACATAACTTTATTTCTCCAAAATTAAAGTCAATAATATATCATTAATTACTGGAGTCTTATAACTCTTCAAAATAAATATCTTCAATAGTGAAATTTTCTACTTACAATAATATAAAAATTCTAAGTCAAAACATACTGCTAGCTAGCCACCACACTATAAACACATCACATCTTGTTCTGGATGGGGAGATTAATTGCAAACAACATCACTAGATTAATGTTCCGGATGGGAAGAGTAATTACAAACAACATCACTAGATTAACGTGTTGACGTTCGATCATTTGGTTAACGTGAACCGTTAGGATTTCATATGTTTCTAATTCAGTAGAAGCAAGAAACCAAAGAAACGTATTACATTTCACCAGGGTATGTTGAAGAAGATGGATTCTCACCGGCAGCCTGCGCAGCCTCACCGTTTTGGGCATAACTCTCTCATCCGATCTTGGAATTGAGTGATCTATGCTCCAAAACGATCCTTTCTTCCCTGGGTTTCCATCAATATATCACACATTGAATTCTGAGATCTGTATAATTTTATAAAAATTGTGCAGGTTGGCGGACAACAGCAGCAAATGACCTCTTGATCTTCTGCTGTATTCCCAAGTCCAATCTCAACATCGTGTGGGCGACGATCTTCGAGATCTTCTCAATCTGCTATTCCGTCTACCCTCTTCAAGTGTTAGGCGTGTCTCTCTTTGGGTTAGAACAGCTGAGATGACTTATATATGGGCTACAATAGGGACCAGGAGGAGAAATTAGAGTTGGGCCTCCGTTGGGCTTAAGTATCCAAGCTTAGCCCAAAGCTTATACTTAAGTCCAATAATAATAATATATACCACTCAAATATTATTACTGCACTACCGTTCTAATCCCATAATTATGTTATGGGCTCCTTCTTATTATGAGCCCGACAGTCTCCCCATGTTTAAGATATACAATGCACATTAATTAATTAAGTTACTGAAAACTCCATTAATTAATATCTCATTCGAGAGTAGTACCACTCAACCTCATTATCATGCTGGAATAAATCCACCTGTAGGGTTTGCATGATAATCCTTATGAGCTGCTCAAGGGGACATCATCAACCTATGTCAGACACGGATTCCTTCTACAATCAACAGCACACCATAGAGACAGTACTATTTCCCAACTCACTGAGTTTGTTGATTTAATACATGTAAATCTCACCCATTGATGAATCAAAGAAATACATACTACCTTACGTGTCGAGATTATTGTATAGGGATTAAAATCAGGGACATCCATAATAACTGAGATCAAGTTCTCCTATATAGTCAGTATAAGTCGAACAATCTCAAGCGGTCCTGCTCAATACACACAAAGTGTACTAGTGTGATTCTATAGCCAAGACAAGCTAATACCAAACCACACTACAACCATCCAAATAGAGAGTCACCGTGTATCTCGGTTGTGAGCATCTGTTTATACTTTATAAGAAAACTGATAATATGATCTTCCGTGTGTTGTCGCACAACATATTATCTACCGTATAAAGTAAGTGGACTATTGCATCATGCATATAAATAAATTATAAGACGCAATCCTTTAATCATATGATTCTCATTTCAAATAAATTGTTATAACATTCTTCATACAAAAAAACTAGACTTTTAGTATACATTCCAACATAACGACCTTAAATCGGATAATTAACTGAAATTAAGTTTAATTAACCATGGATAGCACCATAGCTATTAATGAGAGTCAAGGCATTGCTAGTAATGTGCGCCACATTGACAATATTACCCCCTCACTGCCACATTGACTATGATAGGGTAATCTCCTCTGTGAGATTAGCTCTACGATTGGTATTGGATAATTTAGTTTTTATGCAATTTGATTTTTATCTTAACTGGACATTTATGTTATTTCTATCATTGATGTTAATTGCTTAATTTATATGGTTGATTTGCATGATTAATTACCTTGGGCATGCGATTAGATTATTGTTGGCATTTGGATCTTTTGATTAACGTGAACCGTTAGGGTTCCATACATTTCTAAATCAGCGGAAGTAAGAAATCATAGAAACATATTACCTTTCACCAGGGTATATTAAAGAAGAAAGATTCTCGCCGGCAGCCTGTGCAGCCTCACGACTTTAGACATAACTTCCTCATCTGACCTTCGGTTTGAGTGATCTACGCCACAAACCGATCCTCTTTTCCATAGCTTTGCAACAATGTATAACACGTACAATTTGACTTACACACGATTTCAATTATGTGTTTAAGATAGTTCATTGAATTATTTCATCATACACATTCAAAGTAAGTGCACTTCTTTTTCGAAGAGAAAACAATGCTAAAGATGCAGTCTATGTCCTAAAAAAACTCTCTATTAATGCCATCACAGTAGTTGTAACTTCCAAAAGTGCTTTAAGGCGAATGGTCAGTAAGGTCAGAGAAAGTCTTCTTGCTGCAATCCTTTAGTTTGTTTTTCAATGCCTTGAGATTAGCAGTCAGCCTATACATAGATTGACCGTATCTTGGGTCTTTTCGTTATTCCTTAATAGCCTATCCCACATTGAATTGACAATATATGCTGTGCCTGTATTTAAAAGATTCTGATTATTAGACAAACACTTTTCTCTGAACTAGGTCTTATCTTAGTCTTACCCAGTCACATGTCATTTAAAGGAAGGGGATATGTGTATTAATTTAGAATGAGATAGAGATATCCTTCTAGATCTAGAATCCTTTGATAGAACATTTAATTAGCTTAATCGAGGGATTGGTTAATTAGGTGATGAGACACAAACCATTAGTGAATTCATAGTACCTTAAAAGGGAATATTGCCCATGATTTAATATCTAATTAGAAAATTACTCGTAGAGTAATTAGTACCTATTCGGAGGTGTTCGCTATGGTATTGATTCTATGTGCTTTTGGGAGCCTTGTTGAGGGCCTACAACTTAAGTAAGTTGAGAGAGAGCTTAGAGTACATTAGTGATCGCTTCTATGTCATGTTCATGAGATTTTAGAATTAATTACATGATTACTTTATTATCTATTCCATGATTGTTGCTAATCTCATCCTTGCATCATTTGGAATCCAATTATTCTTGCGTTCGTTTTATCATTTATTTCTTGCATTACTGTAATTGCATTTATTTGCATGCTTATATATCCTTCATTTCGATCGTCCTTATAAAATTACGACAAACTTGAGATCGCTTAAACTCTAGCATGTTTCTCCCTTGAGTTCGATAATTTTATTTCTTGGTCATCTCGTCGTACTCAACGATCGAGCATTCTTGTTTTATTAACACGTAAGCAAAATTACGATTAGTGGGTACATAAAATAATTTTCCAATACTAATAGTATAATTGGATTTATCGGCGAAATAATTATATAAGAATACATAAATTTTAATTAAAATATAAATGTAATTTTATTTAAAATTCAGAATCATGAATTATCGCTCATTTATTTATAATCATATATTGCCCTTACTAAATACTTCCTCCGTCTCACAATAATAGATGCGCATTTTCATTTTGGGCGTCTCACTTCAATAGTTACGTTTTCCTTTTTGGTAAAAGGGACATACACAAAACAATTTATATATCTATATGGGCCCCACACATAACACTAATACAAATATTCACTTTACATTAGAATATTATTATGTTCCTTAGCTCATTATACATTAAATATTATACTTCCTTATCAACATCTAAATTAAATTATAATAATTCTTTTAATTTAAATTCACAATATTACTTTTTAAATTAATAATTTCAAAAGATAAAATCGTGAAATCAAAATAAAATAATTAATCTAAATCACTTCTTCAAAACACACCAATATTCTTAAAGAAAAAAAGAGTATAAAATCTTTAAAGTCAAAATAAAAAATAGTAATTAATATCGAAACCAATTGCTTAACTGATAAATAATGAGTGAAAAATATTAATGCGAGCGAATAGTTACTGAAATATAAATGAATCATTTATTTATTTACTTAAATAATGGTATAAATTGTTAAAGTAAAATAAAAAAAAATTAATTCATTATTTCCCTATCCTTCTTTAAACTAATAATAACAAATCAAATTAGAAGACCAATTAATTAATACTAATGAATGAAAATTAATAATTAATACCCCTCCGTCCGGATTCAAGGGTGCCATTTTCTTTTGGGCACGAAGATTAAGGAATATTGTTATTTAATGTGTAGTAGGTAGTTGTATTAGCGGAGGTGTGGTCCCAATTTTTAGTTGTATTAGTGGATGTGTGTGGATAAAAAAGAAAATGAGATCTTTGGGGGCGGACGCCCAAAATGGAAAAACGATACCCTTGAAAGCGGACGGAGGGAGTAATTTATTTAATTTAAATTTTATTAAAGATGATTGAAAACCAATAAATTGAGTAATTCATTATAATTAATTTAATATTTACTTAACATTGATTAATGATTATTGAATATTTAATGATTAAAAAGGTTAAGTTAAAATGAAGGATGACACTGTTTGAAAAATAATTTTAAAGTTTGTATGAATAACTTTTTTATGGAATAGAGTTAGAACTTAAAAAATTATTATGACCAAAGAAAATCACTCAATTTTATATTAAGATGACTTAAAAATGGAAAAATTACTCATAGATACACACTTTGTACCCATAATTACTGTGAGATATATTAATTTAAAAAAAATATTCTCACATACAAAATATTAAAGTAAATATCAAATATAACCCAAAACCCATACACTTTTAAACCACAAACTCTAAACCCTCACCCACCATCGAACTGTCGTCCGGCCACTAAAAAATTGCCAGAACTCCGGCGGGCAGGCCGCCGGACCACCACACTTTTTTGCTGCATGATGAGAGTAAAAATAAACGTGTTTTAGTATTTATTATTATATATTAGCACAAGTGTCTTATATTCAATATATTTGAGAAAAAGGTGTATTTGAGGTGTTTATTGTATTTTAGGTGGAAAAAGGATCAAAACTGCAAAGTTTGAGAAAAGGTGCAACTTGTGCAAGAATGTTAAAAAACGCACATCCAACTTATGTAATTTTTATGTATTAAATTAGAAGTGTAGAAACACCTCAATTAGAGTACAAACGAGAAAGTTATGATCGAAACAGTGACGTCGCGCAAGCTGTTTATACTCAGCACGACTGTTCCACTTTACATGACTTGTTACATCTTCAAATGTTGAACTTTTAGTGAGTTATTTATATGTATAGAAAGCCAAGGAACTTGGACGAGGAAGTTATGCTCAAAATCGTGAAGTCGCACTGCTGCCAGCGAGAATTTTCGAAAATTTTCAAAAATTACCTATTTCTTGGTGCACAATTAATATACTTATCACATAATCCTACATGATTCACCCATATCTTTTATTTTCTTATTTAATTTCCCTTCTCACACATATGTCACTACAAGAAAAAATGCTTATTACCACACATATTTTAATGTCATTTTAAAGTCGATGTAATAATAGGTATTGTATTGATACATTATGTTTTTAAGGGTGTTAATATATGATCTATAAAGACACTTAATAAATCGATGTATTGATATTTGCCCTATCACCACACTTCAGAAACAACACTTATCTATTACTACACTTTTGTTACACATTTTTTAACTCACAAAAAAGTGTCATTATATGTACTCTCTAGAAACACTTAAATGTATATGTATAAATAGTATTTTGTTATCACAAACGTATTATAAAGATTACTAATCATTAAAATAATTTTTTTAAAATTTTTGTTTCCTCATTAAAATATGAAATATAAAATATAATTATTTATATATATATTTTTATATTACTATTAATTTATTTTAAAAATATTAAATTTGAATTATAATTAATAAATAATTCTAAATTTAATTTATTATACCTATTAAATTGATAATATAAAATTAATATTATAAAATTTAAATATTAAAAATTAATTATGTATTCTATGTATATATACTATTTTTATAAAAAAATCACAAAAATTATTTATGGTTTAATGGTTTCTGACTTAATATAGAGATCCATCATCGTGATACGATGACACAGGTTCGAATCTAAGAGAAATCTCTTTTTAATTTTATTTTATTTAATATTACTATATTGTAACATTTAAAAGTGTCTTAATAAGTCACTTTTCTTCACACTTCAAAGTGTATTAATAGATATAAGTGTGTTATTATGTCATAATTCTTTACACCTTAAAGTGTGGTATTAGGGGTACTACCTATCCCCACAGCAGAATGGACCACACAAAAAATCAACGTAGTTATAGGTAAAATGTGTTAATATATTACCTATAACAACACTTTTAAATGTGTTTAAATGCATTTTTTCTTGTAGTGTGTATATTTTACATCATTATATATGTGAGGCACCACCGCAACACACTCATCCTACACCCCACAAGGGGTTGGGGATCACCCCCCAACTATCATCCACATCCCTTCCTCCATCCATCCATCACTGTGAAGATTTGTCTGTGGAATCAAGAGAAGAACCAAGAGGAGGATTCAAGACGGTGAAGGACGCGACGACTCCCGCATCTAGGATTTTATTCGTTTCCTAATTTACCTTGTGTTTTCCAGACATATGGGTAAGATTTATCCAACCTCCATGATTGTGTTTCGCAACATCATGGGATATAACTATTTTGGTAGATCTAGGGTTTTAAAGGTTTTTATGAATTAATTAAACTTTAGTTTATATATGACTATGCATTTTTAATTCATACTTAGAGTTGTTTTATGCATCATTAACTGTTATGTAGAGTATGAATACATACCTTGGTTATTGATTGAGTGCGTTCACTGTTGAGCAGAATTCCATGTTACGATTCTAAGGGAGGGGACTCCGAAGCTTCATTAGAACTGTCATATATAAATACTTGTTAATTGAATCTGATTCGGGTTAATAAGTAGGATAAAGAGGATAATTTTATAGTACCTATAAAGGGAGATCATATCGGATAGAGTACCAAACGCACGGGAAAATAATTAATACTGATAGTACCTAGAAATGGGGTGGAATTATATCTCTTGCTCCGAGGTTATTCATGCATGTTACACGCATATTTACTTGTGTCTATAGAGTAGATTTGTATGGTTTAGTGATGCGTCCATATTCCCTAAGGCAGAGTCAGACATTGATATACGAAAAAATAGATTAATGAGTAAAACTGGATTATCCTAGAGCTTCCTATTCTCCTACTTGATTTACTTTTGCATTCTTCCAGTGATACTTTATTTTATTTGTTATTTTAATTAATTATTTAGTAGTTAAATAAATCAATACTCAACTTTATTGCATTGTCTTAATTAATTTAGTAAATAATTAAATTGATAATACGCCGTCCTTTGGTTCGATCTTTAACTTGGTCGCTTATCTAAGCTACAATAACATCCTTCATACTAGGGGATTAGAGCTATTACAAAAATCAAGTAGCTCATAGGCTCGGCTCGACTCGTGTTTGTTCGAGCTTGAGTTCGAGCCTGTGTAATCCTCATTAAGTTATCGAGCCGAGTTTAGTTCAGCTCGTGAAGCTCGCGAGTGCTTGATTATTTTACTAAATTATAAATAATATATTATAATTATTATATAAATAATATATATATGTAACCCTAGTATGCAGTAAATTTCCAAACCTACCTTCTTCACTCCATTTACCTTTCTAAAATCTGCTCCCACTGATTATACCAGCGGCGGCCATAGAGCTCAATTTCTTCCAATATCTTAACTTCCCTATCTTTCCCCACTCCAATCCTAATTTGTCTCATAAATTTCAGCAACCTTCCACTTATTAGCTTCTAAAAATTATGACGACATCGTGTTTTGCTTCCATTATTGCCTATCAACGCATATGCCCATCGCGACTCGTGAGCCACCTAGACCTGTAGTCAAATCTCACCGCCGCCTTTTCATCTGAAGACACTTGGACTGGAGATAGAAGAGTGCCATCCCTATCTATACCGAGTTCAACTCTTCAATTTTGTTCTCTATTTTCAGCAGTTCGTGAAGGAATTTCTCCTTAACTATTCTTCATTTTGTTTTTCTATTTCTATTCGTGAGTGAAATAATTTTGGAAATTTGATTTTTACTTTTAATATTTCAAACATTTTGGGGTTTAAAAATTTTTCTAACACTGTTATGTTGGATTATGTTGGAATCCAGTTTATGATTATTCAAAATCAACATTGTTATATTTGTGAATCAACATTGTTATATTTGTGGTTTGTTTGTAGTATTAATTCATATACTATGTATGAATTAATTTTCCTTTTTTAAATAAGAATATGAAGATGAATCTTAGCTTGTTTTGCATAACGAGTCGAGCTCGAATGTAGTTCTTTTCGAGTCAAGTCGACCTCAATTGTAAACTCATAAATGATTCAAGTCGAGCTCGAGCCTGGCTAATTAACAGCTCGAGCCGAGTTCGAACCCCCACTACTCGGGCTCGCTCGGCTCATTTAATAGCTCTATTAGGGATTAATTGTGTGTTGAGAAAATGCTCATCACTGCACACACTTTTTATACTGCACACACTTTTTATACTGCACACACTTTTGCTGCACACGATCTTTTGCTGCACACAAACATTTATGTGCAGCATATTGTAAGGGTAATATTGGAATATTACTATATATTTATGTAGTTAGTAGTAATATTTTTGTATGTTTGTATCTCATAGTAATTAAGGTTTTTTTTAGTATACTTAGTAGTAATCCTCCCTTAAAAATAGTATGGTAAGAAATTTAAATTATGAAATATATTATTAAAAGGTGAGATCTCACTACCTCTAATGCCAACTGGACTTGCTGTAGGTGGAGGTGAGTTCTCACTCCCTCGCAATAGCTCTAGACGGCTCTTGAACCTTCTCATTCTAGATGAAGATGATGTTAGGAAATTTATATTTTCTATATTATTTAATTATGGGCAATATATTGACTATTCAAATAATATGTTGGGCTTAATTAAGTGATTAAAATAAAGTAAAAGTCCATGTGCTATATTATTTGATATGGGTCAATAAGTAGATACCCAATATTATGTAATCAGCTGATTATGGGTGGCCTGATTTGAGTAATATATATAGATATCCTAGGTTATGATCCCCAACACTAAGTTGCACGCAGTTTTGTCTTTCCCTATCTGAAGAGATTACGACGGTCCTGAGGGAAATCAAGAAGCTTAGTTGAGGAAGGCCTTACACATGTTGATCTTTCATTTAATTCAGGATAAGAAGATCAATGATCCACGTATTCCTCTTTTCAATTATTTTATGGATCTTGTTGAATCATGTTAGGGATTAAAATATTTGGATCTAAATGTTTTATTTCCAACAAGTGGTATCAGAGTCACCCTTTTATGATTCTCTGAGATCCGTAATATTAATATTTTGATATTAAGAATGCGGATTAATTTTCGTAATTTTCTTTACGGATTCAGATTTCCACATGTTAAATCAATTGAGTTATGAACACTGCTTTTCATGGTTTATAATCTATTTATTTGATTACAAAATTTGAAATGTTCATGCTTTGGTGGATTAATTGATTAATTATATATTCTGTTTTCGTTCCAACATCAAATTGGATATTATGTTATGAGAATTAATCATCATTTTTAATTCTTGTCTAGTCTCGACTTTCATGAAATGAAATTTTAATTCCACACCATCCTAATAATATTTACTAGTGGAATTGATTGTGCAAATTTTTAAATTGGATTCATACAAGTAAAATTGATTTTGGCATTTAATTTTATTAATCTGACATGTGATTATTTGCTACAGTAGTTCATTTCTTTTATTGACAAGAAGTGTTTAAGTTTCTTAATAATATCATTTGCGTATTACGTGGCAACATTGACATGTGTTTCAAGTTAGCAAATTTTTTTTATTAGAATATCAAGAAACTGTATTTTTTTTTAAAAGGGGTCAGTGTTGTTGGTCGCTGATTATTTTCTTTTGAGAAAATTGTGGTAGTTTAAATAATTTAAATTTATTTTTACCAATTGACTTGTTTTCCAGTAGGGAAAAGTTTTTTGACGTATACATTTTGAATTAGTGTGACTCGCGAATTCATTGTAAATTTTGATACTTTCATCAGAAAGTTATTTATGTAATATATGTCACACAAAATGTATATATAATGAAGAAAAATGAAAATCATTTAGAACCCCTAATGAATTTATTAAAATTAGGGAGATATTTTATATCGTTCAATTGAATTTAATATTTTTTAAAATATTTATTTAATTGGTCTAGTAATTTTTCAATCTAGTCAATCGAAGCACCAAGTTACCATAGCAATCTCTGTGTGTGGAGAAAGACTTTATTGAAATTACATAGATGGGTGTGTAATTATTTATGCGTTCTGTGTTCGGCCCATAGGTAGGCACAGTTTGGCAGAATAGTAACACACATGTGATAATAAGTATGTGATAATTATTTGGATTGTTCATGTGAACATTAGTCGGTCCATAGATAGACTTTTGTTTGACATATTTTATTGTCAATTCTTGATTGTTGCACCAAGATTAACACTGTCCATAGATGAGATTAATGTTACACTTGGTGTCTTGAGATGGGTCCCCAATTTGTCTTACTTATACGTTCATAATTTGCTTTATGACATGAATGATTTGTGAGTATACTTAATTTGTTCTCTATTTAGTTTCTGTTGCTACAGCTCCTAACTTCTCTCAACAAATCAATAACATCCCACTGCTTAATGGGACAAACTTCAAGACCTGGAAAGAGACCTTTGAGATTGCTCTTGGCTGTATGGATTTGGATCTGGCTCTTCGGTCTGATCGACCCACTGCTACTGCTGAAAACTTAAATGAGGCTAAAATTGAGAAGTAGGATTGGTCAAACCGAATGTGCGTAATGATCATGAAGTGCTCCATTCTGGAGGCGTTTAGGGGCTCTATTACTGAGAGCAAAAATGCAAAATCGTTCTTTGAGGCTGTTGAACAGTACTTTGCCAAAAATAAAAAGGCAGAGGCAAGTAGTCTTTTGGCTAAACTTGTCTCCATGAGGTACAAAGGCAAAGGGAACATAAGGGAGTATATCATGGAAATTTCTAATCTCACATCAAAGCTTAAGGCACTCAAGTTAGACATTTCTGATGATTTTCTTGTGCACTTGGTTCTGATCTCACTTCCGGCACACTTTGGGCAATTCAAAGTGAGTTATAACATTCAAAAGGACAAATGGCCCCTTAATGAGCTTATATCTTACTATGTGCAAGAGGAAGAGAGAGTGCAGAGATAGAGTTGAAAGTGCTCACTTGGCTGCAATGCTCAAGGCAAGAAAAGAAATCAACCAAGGGTACTGTGGTTGTTGCTTCAGAGCAGAAGAAGCAAAATATTGATCCTAAGGATGATAAATGCTACTTCTGCAAGAAGCCGGATCATATAAAGAAAAATTGCTCCAAGTATGTTGCATGGTGTGTTAAGAAGGGTATACCTCTTACTTTGGTTTGTTTTGAGATTAATTTATCCTTTGTACCTAAAGATACTTGGTGGGTAGATTCTGGTGCTACTACTTACATAAGTATCTCTTTGCAGGGTTACCTGTGCTGCCAGCTACCAAATGATGTTCAAAGATTCATCTTTGTGGGTGATGGCAATAAAGTTGTAGTAGAGGCTATTGGAACCTTTAAATTACATTTAAAGAGTGGCTGTTATTTAAACTTGTTTGAGACATTTGTTGTACCGTCTTTTAGACGGAATTTGGTTTCTATTTCTGCTTTGGATAAACTGGGATATTCCTAGTCTTTTGGAAATAATAATAAAGTATGTCTCTTTCAAAATTCTAATTTTATTGGTGATGGCCGTTTAGTTGATAATCTTTACATACTTGTTCTTATAAAATCCAGTAATGTCAATCTACAAACTTATTCAAAAGGTACAATGAGAAAATTTTTGGAAGATTCTGCCATTTTGTGGCACAAGCGCTTAGGCCATATTTCTAAATAAAGAATTAAAAGGCTTGTGTCTGATGGAATCCTTAATCCCTTAGATCTTGAAGATTTTCAAGTCTGCGTTGAATGTATCAAAAGGAAACAAACTAATATGAGGAAATTAGGAGCCGAAAGAGCTAAAGAAGTCTTAGAACTTATTCACGCTGATATATGTGGTCCATTCCCTACGGTATCACGGAATGAGAAATGTTACTTCATCACGTTCATAGATGACTACTCGTCTTGGCTACCTATATCTGATTCATGAGAATTCTCAATCATTGGACGTTTTCAAGTCTTTCAAAGCTGAAGTTGAACTTCAACTTTGTAAGAAAATTAAGGTTGTCAGATCTGATCGTGGAGGTGAATACTACGGTCGATTTGATGGATCAGGACAATAACATCCAGGACCCTTCGCGTTTTTCCTCAAAGAATGTGGAATTGTTCCGTAATACACTATGCCAGGTTCTACTCGCATGAATGATGTTGCTGAATGTTAGAATCGGACTCTTAAGGATATGGTAAGGAGTATAATAAGTCATTCCTCCTTGCCAGAGTCTCTTTGGGGAGAAGCCTTAAAAACAGCAGTGTACATTCTCAATAGAGTACCAAGTAAAGCAGTTTTCAAAACCCCTTATGAACTTTGGATGGGCAAGAAACCTAGTGATAGACACTTACACATTTTAGGTTGTCTAGTTGAAGCGCGGCCTTATAAGCCACATGAAGGAAAATTGGAATCAAGAATGGTAAGCTGCTATTTTGTTGGTTAATCTGAGCATTCACGGGGGTTTATATTTTACCATCCCACATCAAGAACCTTTTTTGAGATGGGAAATGTAAAATTTCTTGAGGATATTGAGTTTGGAAGGGAAGAGATTATGAGGAAGGTTGTCTTTGAGGAAGATCCTGGAGTTGACGATGATTTAATTACTTTATCAATCATTGCTCAAGAAACAACTCCAGAGACTCATATGGAAAATATTATTCCAAATAAAGACAACATTGAAATCCTTTCTCCATTAGCTGAAGAACAAAATCAACCACCTCAAGAAGTACCATTAAGAAGATCCACTAGAGAGAGGAGAAATGCTATTTCAGATGATTATATAGTATTTCTACAAGAACATGAGAATGGCGTTGGTTTGACCGAAGAAGACCCTATCACTTTTGGTCAAGCCATGCATAGTTTTAACTCTCAGAGATGGATTGACGCCATGAAAGATGAGATGAAGTCTATGAGTGACAATGACGTTTGGGATCTTGTCGAATTTCCTGAAGGTGTGAAATCCATTGGTTGTAAATTGATATTTAAAAACAAAATGAATTCAAAAGGCAATTTCAAAAGATATAAGGCTCGTCTAGTCGCTAAAGACTTCACTCAAAAGGAAGGCGTTGACTACAAAGAGACTTTCTCTCCAGTTTATTAGAAAGACTCTTTCAGAACTATCATGGCACTTATAGCTCATTTCGACTTGGAGCTACATCAGATGGATGTAAAGACTGCTATTCTCAATGGAGACATTAAGGAAACAATTTATATGGCACAACCTGAGAACTTTGCCTTCGGAGATGTAAAGTCAACAATGTGCAAATAAAAGAAATCCATCTATGGTCCAAGCAAGCATCCTGTCAATGGTATCACAAGTTTCATCAAATTATCACCTCTTTTGGTGTTGAGGTAAATGTTGTTGATGATTGTGTATACTTTAAGTTCAGTGGGAGTAAGTATATTTTCTTGGTTTTGTATGTCGATGATATTCTTCTTGCGAGTTATGATATAGGCTTATTTCACAAAACTAAGAGATTTCTTGCAAAGAAATTCAAAATGAAAGATCTTTGTGATGCCTTTTTTGTATTAGGAATCCAAATACTTAGAGATCGTTCTCGAGGTATCCTTGGATTATCGCAAAAGAGCTATATCGATATGGTTTTAGGAATATTCGGCATGAAAGGAAGCAAACCATTAGACACCCCTGTAGCTAAGGGAGAAAATCCAGTCTTAAGCAGTGCCCCAGCAATGATCATGAGAAAAAAGAGATGCAAAAGATTCCTTATGCGTCGGCAGTAGAAAGTCTTATGTACGCTCAAGTTTGCACTCGTCCTGACATAGGATTTATAATGAGAGTTTTTGGGAGGTATTTAAGCAATCCTTGAGAGCAACACTAGAAAGCAGCCAAATGAGTAATGCGTTATTTAAAGAGAACAATGGATTATATGCTTACTTATCGGAGGTTGGAGAATTTGGAGATCGTTGAATACTCTGACTCTGATTTTGCTTGATGTTAAGATAGCAAGCGTTCCACATCGAGTTATATGTTCACGGTGGCTGAAGAAGCTATTTCTTGAAAGTCTGCCCTCATAATCCTCTCCTCCACTACCATATCACCCTAGCTCCCCAATTCTTGAATTTCTAGCTTCTTCATTATCAACTGGATTACATCTCTTCATTGGTGCCTTCTACATTACACTCGCCTCTCCACCCCATTTCACCACCATCTTTCCCACCTCCCCATGGCGATCTCATCATCCTTGTCTCTTTGGGTATTTTGGGGAGGCATATGTGGCGCTTTTGGGCCATCGTTGCATTTCTGATTATCAAATCACATATGATATAGTCCGTCAGATTTAGGATTCGGACTCTGATTCTTCGTTAGAAGCCTGCATTTGGACATTATTTGGGGTTGAAGCCTTCTTCATAACTGCAGCATTTCCCTCTGAATTGACGCCCGAACTTGGGGTTACGTTATTTGACTATATAAATATTTCATTTAACTTTTGATAATTATATAGATAAGATATATTTCCAAAATAAGCTACTTTATCTAAATATTATAATAATTTAATAATATTTTCTATTTAATATTATTTTATTTTGTATTTTAAATTAATTAATTAATTATTGTTAAATATAATGTCATATCATCACATGTTATTTTTTTTAACCACACATAAATTTTATATGTAGATAAATAATATATTATTAGTCATACAAATGTGGGTATTCTTAATATCTAAATTAATATGTGAAATTAAAATGTTATTATTGATTTTTAGTGACACATTTTAAATGTCACAATAGACTTGTTACATTAACCACACATAAAAAAATTATGTGTCATAATTTTGCCACATATCTCAAGTATTGGCATTTTATGTGTGGATATTGATTAAATTTCTTGTAGGTAATACTCCCTCTGGCGTAGGTAGTACCTTTGGAGTAGACGCCCAAAATTGTAAAAAAGGGACCTTTGGGATGGAAAGGAAAAATATGTGTTAGATGAGAATGATAAATTTAAAATTAAAATCTATATTAAGGGTATTATATATATATATATATATATATATATAATGCGAAGGATTTTGTAGGACAAACGAAAAGGAGAAAAGTGTGAAAAATATTTTGGAATATAGGCTATATATGATAAAGAACAAGTCTGGCATGTGATCGTTCCATTTTTCTTTGTTAGTTATATGTTCTTTTAAGAATTTATTACTATTAAATACATAGTTTTTATATAATTATTTTAAAATACATTATTAAAAATAGATTAGTTGTAGGTATAATATTTAAGGTTAAAATACCCATTTTAGTCTTAATCAAAATAAACCCCATTTTTAATATTCACGCATCTGCAGTTTTAAATTTCTGTACTTTCCTTAATCCATGAAGATATTTCCACATGATTTGAGATGAAAAGTTTCCTCAAATAATGCACTTCAAAAATATAAATTCTCACATTCCTTTTCTACTCTCAATCACAACTTCTATACGAAGTAAAAAAATTCAAATTATGCATGACATGCACAAAAAATTCAACCTAAAATTTCTAAGGAATGCACAAAATCTCGATACGGACCCCCCAATAGCTAAGACATAATTTATCACGGACGCGTTTCAATTACAATTTTGGCAAAAAATGCATAAAAAATCATCCAAAATTTGGACGAAATGCACAAAAGATCCGTCCACAAGCATGAAATGCACGAAAAATGATTCTAAATAAATTGCACTAAATGAACAAAAATGTTCTACATAAATTTGGGTTAATGTTCTGCACCTTGTGAATTTACAACCGAAAGCCGCGATATTTTGGGAAAGTAAGGAAATAATTGGGATAATTGATTTTCATAAGCTTTTGGGGAAAATTTAGAATTGGGAGAAAATTTGGCGATCTATAGTGAAATAGTGTAGTTGGGAGTAATAGTTTTAGAATTGTGTATCTCATAGTAAATTTGATATAAGTAGTGTACCTAAGAATAACTAACTCTTTTAGGCTAACCTAAAATTGTTCATGAAATGGTTCAAGTGAATAAGAGATTCATAGAACATCATCCCAAATTAACAACACAAATTTATAGGAAAAAAAAATTAAACTAGAGATTTTAGATATATGAAACAAAATCAATTACTTTACCCAATTAGAAACATTAAAGCAAATAAAATCTTAATTTTGAAGAACTCTAGAATTTTCAATTAAAATCAATTATTAAAAGAAAAGAAAAATAAATTAATCACAAATCTTGTGTGAGCAAATATGTCTTTCCTTCGAAGAAGCTTAAGCAAATCATTTCTATGTTATGAGGATAAGTCTTACATGTTGCTAATAGTGAAGGCTTTAGATTGTGGGACGATGCCAACAGAAGGGGTAATGGCAATGTCTGACCGGCATGGTCAAACTACTCAGTGGCTGGCAACTTCCACTACTAGATGAATTTTGAAGATATGGAATGAGGAAGGAAAAACTTTGATTCTTTTGGAAATGAATATTAGGGATTTGATAGGTGGGGAAGATGAAGGGTTTTTTTGTACCATCATATGCGAAAGTTCTTTGAGAACAGAAAAAATGGAGATTATATGAGAAACAAAGGTTGATAAAATTGGATTCATTGTTAGAGGAATTCCACAAATGGGAGGAAAGAACTACTCTAATTCTATTGAGAATTGAAAACTAGAGAGAGAATCAGATATGCAACTTGCAATGAAGATGAAAGGTCTTCTTGTAATTGTCCTCACTTATCTTGATTCCCTGTTGAAATTCATATAATCTATGTGAAGGGAACAATTTATTCTAGATCGCCTCAGTTTTTGTACAAGACTCATCATCAATAGCAAGTGGACTACCAAACTTATTCAAAAGGGATACAATCTATATGGATATCCCTTAATATGCCTATCAAACGAACCCTTATTGATAATATATCACATTTTAGTAGAAATATTCACTTTTATCCATTACATGTAATGAGTTTCATAATACCGTGTCAAATAAGTTTTAGCAACAAGAAAAAACCATAAGTTGATTTTCAATAGAGCCAACGTTTAAACATTTTGAAATGACCATCCTAATGAAAGAGGTGAGTAAGTATCCCTATGACATTAGTTTTGTATAGAACCTTTTACAGTGGCGGATCCAGAATTTTTTTTTAGGGGGTACGACATGTAATAACAAAAATATTACTCCCTTCGTCCACAAAAGTAAAGCACATGTTTTTTGTATGTAGAAATTGAGAAGTTAATTTTTATGTTTAAAGATATATAAAGTTGCTTAGATGTGTGTAAAAAATAAGTATTTTAAATAATTTAATGAAAATTATGAATGAAGTTATTGAGATGTGGGTAAAATATGTGTATTATTGAGATAAATTTCTATCATTTTAAAAAACGTATATAAGTGCTGAGACTGATAAAAAGAAAAGTGTTAAATAATTAGAAGGACGGAGAGAGTATTTGATATTCAAAGTCGTACAATAAATAAATCAACACTATAAAATTAAAATTACTATAATACTGTCTAATTTTCATTTGTAAAAAGTAATGTAAAACATTATTATCATGAATTTATAGTATAAATTTATAAAAATAGTAATGAATTGAGTATAAGTTTGTATTAATTTAATAATTTAGGGGTACAAATTAATTAATATATAAATATTTATATATATAAAAAAAATTTTAAAAGGAATTAAGGTGTGGGGGGTTGGGGGGATTTTGGGGTACAGTCGTACCCCTTTACCCCCTGCCTCCGCCACTGTCAGTTTTCTTTTTATTATTAATTTAAGTTATATTTTAAAATTAATATTCAACTCTAAGAACAAAATAAATTATAAATCACAATAAAAATTAAAAAAAAGGAAAAAAAGGTTTATATATGGATTGGTCTCATAAAATAATTTATCAAATTAATACACAAAACAATTGTTAACCACCAGTATATATATCAAGTCTCGTGTTATGACATATTTTTACATGTATATATATTTCATTTCAAGTCTCGTTGGATGACATATTTTTAACCTTTCATTCCTTAAAGATATTATATTATCACTTATAATAATAATTTTTTAGGTAATAATAAATTGTGAAGCATGTAATGTGTTGTCAGAATGATACTTTGAAATTAAAATCTATTTTAAGGTTATTGGATTGAAATATTATTTCTATTTTTTAAGGTGTAAAGAATTTTGTAGAAAAAAATATATGGAAAGTATATTTTCGACGGAATTCGTCATATTTTTCATTTTCATCATTTTCATAAAATATTTTACTTTTTTAAAAAGATTAAAAGTTAAAACAACTAATCTCCTCCTTACACTTTATTTAAAAAATATCCTGTAGAATACACTTTATTTAAAGACAAAGACCAAAGATTTGGGTGAGACCGTTTCACGGATCTCCTTATATAAGACGAAACATTCATTAACCCATTTAACATATTTTAGAGGATCATGTTTGGTGGCCATTAAATTAGAAAATTTTAAATTTAACTGCCGAAATGGAAGCGTGGCTTAGGACCGCTTGGTTGATATGTTTCTAAGAAGAATGCAAACCATTCACTGTATTTATTATTATTATTACAAGCATTTTAACCCGTGTGCTGCACGGGATAAATTTTAAAAAACTAAATTTTATAAATATAAATTATATAAATATAGATTTTTTTGTAATAATATATATATATATATATATATATATATATCATTAATAATATTAATTTACAAGTGCTTATCAAAAATAAAAATTTTTAAATTGTGAGGTGGCGACGCCACGCTGCTCATTGAAAAATTTTGTATATGTGGCGTCGCCACGTTTAATATTATTTTAATTAATTTTCTATAAAAGTTTATGTAAGTAATTTAATTTAATACTTCAAATATTTTTTATTTAATCTATAAATTTGGTGTGGATTTTAAATTATTTATTTTCATTGGATTTAAATTATTTATTTCCATATTTAGCTTATAAATTAAATTAAGGCATAATACAATCGAGTAGTTATAAATTTTTGATAAATTTATGAAGAAACAAAAAACTTTTGTTGTTGTTTGATTATTTTAATTATGTTTTAATAATTAGGAAAGATGGAGTATATTTTTAAAATTTAATATTTTAAAAGTAATTTTGGTGTTAACTTTAAATTATTTATTACCATATTTATCATATAAATTTATTGTATATAAGTATATGACATAATATAATCTATCAATATTTATCTATAGTTAATCTCCATTGCAATCTTTATACCGTTTCTTACAAGTGCTTGCCAAAAATAAAATTTTTTAAATTGTGAGGTGGCGACGCCACGTTGCTCATTGAAAAATTTTGTGTATGTGGTGTCGCTACGTTTAATATTAGTTTAAGTAATTTTCTATAAAAGTTTATGTAAGTAATTTAATTTAATACTACAAATATTTTTTATTTAATCTATAAATTTGGTGTGGATTTTAAATTATTTATTTTCATTGGATTTTAAATTATTTATTTCCATATTTAGCATATAAATTAAATTAAGGCATAATACAATCGATTAGTTATAAAGTTTTGATAAATTTATGAATAAACAAAAGCTTTTGTTGTTGTTTGATTATTTTAATTATGTTTTAATAATTAGGAAAGATGGAGTATATTTTTAAAATTTAATATTTTTAAAGTAATTTTGGTGTTAGTTTTATATTATTTGTTATCATATTTATCATATAAATTCATTGTATAAAAGTATATGACATAATATAATCGATTAATATTCATCTATAGTTAATCTCCATTGCAATCTTTATACCATTTCTTACAAGTACTTGTCAAAAATAAAATTTTTTAAATTGTGACGTGCTCATTGAAAAATTTTGTGTATGTGGCGTCGCCACGTTTAATATTATTTTAAGTAATTTTCTATAAAAGTTTATGTAAGTAATTTAATACTTCAAATATTTTTTATTTAATCTGTAAATTTGGTGTGGATTTTAAATTATTTATTTCCATTGGATTTTAAATTATTTATTTCCATATTTAGCATATAAATTAAATTAAGGCATAATACAATCGATTAGTTATAATATTTTGATAAATTTATGAAGAAACAAAAAACTTTTGTTGTTGTTTGATTATTTTAATTAAGTTTTAATAATTTTAGGAAAGATGGAGTATATTTTTAAAATTTAATATTTTAAAAGTAATTTTGGTGTTAATTTTAAATTATTTATTACCATATTTATCATATAAATTCATTGTATATAAGTATATGATATAATATAATCGATCAATATTCATCTATAGTTAATCTC
Organism: Pogostemon cablin; assembly: GCA_023678885.1. Classification (NCBI taxonomy): domain Eukaryota; kingdom Viridiplantae; phylum Streptophyta; class Magnoliopsida; order Lamiales; family Lamiaceae; genus Pogostemon; species Pogostemon cablin. The sequence continues at coordinate 19,273,039 of CM042997.1, read as the reverse complement.
CATTGCAATCTTTATACCATTTCTCTTTTTCTTTATTAAATCATGTCATCAATTTATGATCATGTGTCAGAAATAATTATGCAAAAGAGATTTGGCGAATTAAAGTTAAATGCTTGAGGCTTTGGATTTCATACCTTGATAATACAGACAAAAAATATACCTGGATATGATTATGATGGATGAAAAGGTAAATTTTAGTTGGTTTTAATGATTAAATATTCTTTATGTATATGGTATATTTTATATTTCTACAACTTTTACATTATTAACATGATAAGCTTTTCTATTTAATTATTGTTATATTATATGTGTAGGGTTCGAAGATTCAATTAACAATCTGTCATATTCAGATCTCAAAATTTGAGAAAATGTTAAGTGAAGGGGTATTATATCAAATTTCCATGTTGCTGAAAAGATTGAGTCGGTCCTTATTACAAATCATGAATTCAAGTTAAACATCCACAATTACACGTTGGTGCGATTGATTTCGCCATTATAAACCTACAAAACTGGCTTGAATTTTATTGATTTGATACAATCAATTCTTAAGACAACACTAGAGATATAGTACTCATAGGTATGTTTTAAAATTTTATTATTATGTTTTAATAGAAACTAATTATACTTTTAAAAAAATTGGGTTTATTTCTTCTTACAATGACAATTTCAAAGACATAATTGCTTTAGTGGTAAAAATAGGAGATATAATTTGTGTTAGTGCAAGGGGCAAGCCTACAGATAAAATTGATATTGAGGTTGAAGATGAACGGTAACTTTCTTTTAAAATATTTATCCATATTTTTATTTTGTAACTCAATTTTTATGTTTAATTTTTTTTTTTGGATTAAAATTTTAACATTAATTTAAGACACACGATCATGAATTGTACATTATGGGGAGAATATGCAAGACGATTGCTGCAGTACAAGAGGAACAATCCAAACCAAACACTTATTATTGTTCTTGAGTATGCCAAAATCAACAATAAATATAGAGGTATATATATTTTTTTAACTCATTTTATTTATGTATAATTCTGTATATATTTAGATGGCATTAGGTGTTTATTCTAATATTTATCCATAAATAATATATTATTTGTCCTCTAATTTCTTAGATATGTTTTAACAATAATAATAATTATTATTATTATTATATAAAATTTAAATCAAACTTTCTTTGAAATATGCTATAGAAAAAACATATCAAATTCTTGGAATGCAACAAGGATAACAATTAATGAAGATATAAAAGAAGTTCATGATTTTCAAAAGAAGTATACACTCAATCTATACATAACATTTAGTGTTTTTTTCTTTTAAAATATATATATATATATATCTATAAATTTTAATATTTATGCTTTTGGAAATGTAGCATGAGTTTAATAGGCCATGATAGATTGCCTGGACAATCTCATATAAATCATATTGGTAGAAGTTTCGTCTTTGAAGAATTTACACCAGATGTAGAAGTGATCTATCTTGCAGAAATTCAAGACATCAAGGATGTAAATATTCCATTATAATATTTTTGTTTTAAAATATTTTTGCTACATAGATTAAAATGCATTTCAATTATTATATAACCTATGTTAATTTATATTTTCTTCATGGATTTTTAGGAAAGCTATTACATTGTTGTTGCAAATGCTCAAAGGATTCAAACTCAATATGGATGGTATTATAATGGATGTAACAAATGCACAAAGAAAGTTATTGTTAAATCTGGAGTCCCTTACTGTGAGAAGTGTAAGCAGGACATACCAGTACCTGTGCCACAGTAAGTTTTATTTTTTTCTTTGAAAGTTTAACATATATATATTTTTAAAATTTACTATTTTCTTTTGAAAATGACAAATAAAATTTAATTAAGTTATTTTGCATTGCAATATATATAAAATTCATCTCAAGGTTGCCGATGAAATTGGGAGTACTTCCTTTATAGTATTTGATAGAGAAATTAGGCCAATCATTGAAAAACAGCAGCAGAACTCATTGAAAATCTTGAGAAGGTGTTTTATAATTTTCATATACTGACATCTATAAAGAATAGAATTGCATTAATCAAATTTCACATACTACAAATTTTCACATGAAATATATGACATAAATTAGAATTTAGTTTGCAAAATACAACATATCTGTTATACCTATCCTATGTTTTATTGTAATTCTTTTTTGTTTTTTTTATTAGCTAGACATAGTTGGATCATTTCCTAAAGAGCTTGACACTCTTATTGGTTCGAAGTTCATCTGAAGATAATCAATCTTAAGAAACAATACCTATTGCTTCATGAAGAACTTAGGATTTATCCATAAATTTTATTATAACTGTAGATTTATATTATTGTAATTTTTATGAAACTATGAATGATTATTTTAATTCTATTATCAATTATATCCTTCAAACTTTTCTAGAATCAAGGATTAATGTTTATTTCGATACCATTACCAACACTATTTTCCATATCAAGTAGACATGCGCGACCAATAAGAATTTAGATTCTAAATTGTCTCATACAAAATTAATTTATTCAAAATAGTCTCAAAAAATTTAATTTTACCTACAAATAATCCCATAACTTTTAATTTTTCTCTAAAATGGTCATTTTAACCTAAAAATGATCAATTTTATATATGAGTTTTATAAAGATAAAAAATACTATTTTTAGACAAAATTACAATAAGTAAAAATTAATAATTAAAATTTTACTTTATTCAAAATTGTCCAAATATTTTTTTCGTCTTTATAACTTAAAAATGATCAATTCTTTTTTTTTTATTTGGACTGAATCAGCACTATTGCAAAAGTTATGGGACAACATTGATAAAAAATATTGTATTGAAACAAATATATAGCAAAACTAAAAGGTTTGGAATGAAAATTAATCTAATAATTAATATTTTATTTAATATTGTGAATAATGTTTTGTTTTAAATAATTTAATATAATATTTAAATATTATTTTATTTAATATGTCCTACTATTTTAAGTAATTTATTATGAATACCATATTAAAAAAATCATATTATATTATTTAATATTTATTTAACCATAATTAAAATTTATTATTGAAGCAAAGATACTAGGTGATAAAAATAAAGAGAGCTTAGTGTTAATTCCTAGAATGATTTTGAGTCCAACAAACAACACACTACCAGCTATGTTTCAAAGGAGACGGTTTTCTGTATTGGTTTGTTTTGCGATAACTATAAACAAGAGACGTGGACAATCATTATCGAGTGTTGGGGTTTTTCTAACGAAATATATTTTTACACATGGCCATTAATATGTTGCGCTCTCCAGGGCTAAGAGTAGGGCAGGTCTAAAAATACTTTGTCTAGATGAAGAAGGAAAAGCAAGCAACAGCACAATTAATGTTCTGTTTTGTGAGGTTTTTAGAAATTTACAGTAATTAATGTTACAGATAATATAAATATGATTATATTTATCTTTTTATTTATTTCTATTCAAGTACATAATATACCATTTAAAGGTAAACATCAGAATTACACTAAGTAAAGATAAATATATACAAACATGAAAAACAAAAGAAAATAACATTATATCAAAACACATCGAAATTAACATAACAAAGTAAAGATAATTTAAAAAATCATATTATAAAAAATATAACCCGTGTAATACACGGGGAAACATACTAGTATATATATATATATATATATATATATATACTCCTTCCGTCCCTAGGTAAGAGTCTCATTTTACCATTTTGGTTGTCCCACCCAAAGGATCCCATTTCCTTTTTTGGACATATGGGACCCACTGACACCCACTAATACAATTAAAACATGGGGGCCCACACACCCACTAATACAACTACCCACTACACATTAAATAATAATACTCCTTAATCCACGTGCCCAAAAGCAAATGAAACTCTTATCAAGGGACGGAGGGAGTATATATATATATATCGTGGGCACATAAACATATATAATTACGTATTCCCTCCCTCTCATCCTAATAATTAAATACTTTTAAATTGGGTGTTTCATTCTAACGATTACTTTTTTTTATGAGACCCACACAATTAAGTAATTAAAATATCTCAATGGGACTCATCTGCCACATTAATACAAATATTCACTATACATTAAAATATTATTTATTTCACCTCAATATATATTAAAATACTAAATTTCATTAATCTCCGTGCAAAAAGCAAATATAACTATTAGAATGGGTCGAAGGGAATACATATGTATGAGGTTTTATATTGTGATGGTATATATATTTAGTTTAGTTCTTTATGTGTAATAATGAATTAAATAGTTTTTAGTTGAATCGACGTTATACGACCCTTATTCATTTTTCATATATAATAAATTAATATAATTATAAAAAACCAACTATTTTAAAATTTTTATTAATATTTATATTTCATTACGTAATCAGCTGGTGTTGGTCAGCAATGTCCGCTGAGCTCAATAGGAAGCCCAAGATGTACAACCGCTATACATCAAAGAATTATATTGCGTACTCACCGTTTTGCATGTTTCTCATTTTTTATCAAGAAAATATTAATAAAAAAGAATGGAATATGAGAGGGGTGTTAGCAACCGAGTATGTGATGGTATTTATAAACTCTGGTCTGTTGGGGTTTAAACATGAGAAGAAAGGTTGTGTCGATAGGCTGCAATGATTTGATACGTGAACTCTTAATTCAGCGTACGCAACCACTCACCCTTGATAAGTCATATTCTAGCATAATTATTTGGTGGAAATTCATGTTTAATTGATTGACTTATGTGCTAATTTGGATGCTAAATTGACTTATCTTGTCTTTGGTTAATTGAGGATTTAATGTTATAATTTGATGTAGAAACGGGCTATTTTGTGCAGGAAATTCGTGCTGCCAAATTGACTGACACTGACCCCCTCAGTGTCAGAAGGGACCTGCGAAAATTCAGCTTAAATAAGGAAAGTGCAGCTGGAATATTTTCATATATTTTCTCACACGAGTCCAGCGATTTCAATCACCCTCAAGTCAGGCCCATGTTGTGGAGAAGGCTCGATAGATTAGTCAACAAGAAAAGAAAAGATCCTTGAGATATTTTAGGAAGAGATAAGTAAGGAAAGTGATCAAACAAGATTACTTGGGGATCAAGATAGAGATATTTTTAGGAGGAAATACACGTTAATTGGAGAGGGCAGAACACACAAACGGAGGTTAATTAACGTGAAGCATCGACGCTCTCCGGAGGCAGATTGTTGGCGTGAAGTTCAAGAAGCAATCGGACATCATTCGGTTTTATTTTTATTTTAATCTCATTTTTGTTATGAACATGCGGGGCTAATCCCCTTTTCTAGTTTAGGATTCGTGAACCTCCCGTAGAATTATTAATTTAATTATTTAGGATTTTTATGTTGAATCTTGTGTGCAAGTTTATTTTATTACATGCAGTTGATGTTCTTAATTGTGGTTTGATAGTTATTTTAGCCTGATCACCTATTTAATTATTAAACTGCTGAATGTTATTCTATGAACTACAATCCGTAATTGTTGTAGGAATTGGATTAAGTAACAAATAGAGATAATTCCCTCTAGGTGTAATAAAATCTAGGTTGTATGATACCTAGCCGGATTTCGTAGCCTAGTAATCCTATGTTTAGAGTTTTAATGCATCTACGAGTTCGAATCCATAGGGTCACTCGTAGATAGTTCAATTTAGTGGTCGTACCCTAGTTGATGAACGTAAGAACATTCGGGTTGATTGGTCGTACCGTCAATCTAGGAATTTGAGTTTGTGCACTAGGCTAGATGTTTAATTCATATGATTAATTAATTTAGTAAACGGGAGGGGATCGACATCCTAAACTAGGCTTTTACCACTTGGTTAATTTTATATTAATTTTGGTTTACTTTGTTATTTAAATATTGAGTTGATTTATTATTTGAGTATTTATCAATTTTTCACAAACAAAACCCCCCTTTTTATTTATTTTATATGTTGGTAACACTTCAATTTAATTAGGATTCATTATACTCTCTTGGGTTCGACCCTACTTGCTACTATAATACGTAATAGTGTGAGTTGGATTTATATTTATTTTGGTACGCCTGCGACAGCATACCAACCCTCTAGTCATTTAATCAAATAAGAAATGTCGTGTTTATTAACATAGTTAAGAAACTTATTTATTAGTTTTAAATACTATAAACATTTACACAATTGCAATTAACTTGCTAAACATTTATATATACATCATTCGTATTCTAAGTGATTCTTGATTTATTAATATTAAGAATATAATTGACCAATAGATTAAGATATATACTACAATGACATTTTATAATTTTTTTTTTTTAACATCTATGTCCTAAATGTAAAAAAAACCCTAAACTCAACTAAATTTTCCTATTAAATCTCCTTTTTTTCTAATACCTTCTAATATTGAAATCTTAAATTTAATTTATAGATTATATATTATTCTAAATGTAATTATATATATAATTATATTGTTTAAATTTTTTAATATAAAATTTTATATATATTACTCTTTTAATAATTGATTCATTATTCTTAAATGTATACAAAATAATTCATTATTGTTTTATTTTATTAGAACATGTTTAAAATAATTTATTTTATTAGACGTAAAATAAAGGTTGTTAAGTACTGCAAACTCATGTTTGGTTTTCTCCGAAACAACCTTTACGTGGTATGGAGGTTGTTAAGAACTACAAACTTGATGCACTGCAAAGTATGCAGTTTCTAATGCATAGGTTCGGGTGCTTGGGGAGGCTGCGTACCCCGAATAAGTGTTATGCGCTGCAAAGTTTGTTCTTTCCAGTGCATAGGTGGTGGTTCGTTGGAGGCGTTGCGTACCTCGCTCGAGTAATGTCTGCATGATGGTATAGGGTTGAAAGAAAATCACTGCAGTGTTTAGCAATCACCAAAATCAAAAGCTATATTTCAACCAGCTTTAATGTGAGATCGCACACTTCTATCTCCTTTAGCGAATGCGCAGACCGTCTAGGGATTGCAAAATCCTTAATCCTTTGCAGTGGGGCAACCTCCTGAATAGGTAGCCTTTTAATAAATAAATAATTTTTTTCCTGATTCAATGTCTTGAATCCAATCAAGATTGATCCAACAATCAGAATTCACATGGATCATGTGTGAGCCTGGTCAGCTAAGTAAGTTCTCAATCCGGGTCAATGAAGCTGCAAGAGTTAAAAATCCAGCTGCAAGGGCTTTTAAACTTGGAATTCATTCGCCCAAGTGTGTCACCATGGGGAATGTCTGTACTTTTCGTTAAGAAGAAGGATGAATCAATGAGAATGTGCAATGATTATCATGAACTTAATCGGTTAAGAGTGCAGAACAAGTTTCCTTTGCCTTGAATTGAAGATCTGTTTGATCAACTTGAGGGAGAAATTACTTTTTCTAAGATTGATTGAGGTCGGGATACTACCAAATTAGAGTGAATGAGACCATTATTTCTAAAACAACTTTTAGAACACGTTATGGACAATACGAATTTGTCCTGATGCCTTTTTGTCTAAGTAATGCACCTATTGTGTTCATGGATTCAATGAACTGAGTTTTCCACCCATACCTTGATCAGTTTTTCATAGTCTTCATTGATGATATTTTGGTATACTCCAAGAATGAAGCACAACACAAGGAGCACTTAAGAATGGTCTTCGAGACACTTCGTATAGAGAAGTTGTATGCAAAGTTCAAGAAATATGAATTTTAGTTGAATCAAGTCACCTTCCTCGGACATGTGGTGACAGCTAAAGGAATTGAAGTTGACCCATCCAGGAAGTAAACTAGTGGAAGACACCTTCAAATATAGAAGAAGTTCAGAGTTTCTTAGGTCTAGCTGGCTATTACAAGTGATTTATTGAAGAATTTTCAAGGATAGCTGTTCCAATGACGAGTTTAACTCACAAGGGTGAAAAGTTTTTTTGTCCGAGAAGTGTGAAGCAAGTTTCCAAAGGTTGAAGGATGGCCTAATTTCAGTACTATTCTTGACGATACCCAATCCTACTGAAGAATTTACCATCTATAGTGATGCATCGAAACAAGGACTAGGGTGCGTGCTAATGCAACATGAAAAGGTTATCACGTATGTCTCTAGATAGTTGAGACCACAGGAGATGAACTACGCTACACATGATTTGGAGTTAGCAGCCGTGGTACATGTCTTGAAGATTTGGCAACACTACCTATATGGAGGAAAATGTGTGATCATCACGAATCACAAGAATTTGAAGTACCTCTTCACTCAAAAATAGCTCAACATGAAACAATGGAAATGGTTAGAATTGGTAAAAGACTATGATTGCACGTTCGAGTACCATCCAAGCAAAGCTAACGTAGTGGCCGATGCATTGAGTAGGAAGACAAATGTGGTGTTGAATAGTTTGCTTACCGAACAAGAACAATTTATTAAAGAATTGCTAAGAATAAATTGAGTTGGTTACACCCCCTTCATTACAACATTGGAGATCCAACCAACCTGAAAATGGAGATAAAAGGAGCCTAGGAACAAGATTTCTTTATGCAAAGAATGGGGAAAAGGTGGGTGAAAGCGATTCCAATGGATCCAAAGTGGATGATGATGGAGTGTTGACATACAATGGAATGTTGTGTGTCCCAATGGTTGAGGAGTTAAGCGAGAAAATCTTAAGAAGAACATAGGGCACCATACGCTTCTCATCCGGGAGGAATGAAGATGTATATATCATGATTTGAAGGAAAAATTTTAGTGGAGAAGCATAAAACAAGATATTAATTTTGGTGGATAAGCATGAAACGAGATATTGGATACAATGTGTAGAGGTGTCTTGCTTGCCCAAAAATCCATGTCAAACACCAACGACCAGCTAGGAAACTAAAGCCACTCGAAATCCCTAAGTGGAAGTGGGAGCAGATTTTTATGGATTTCACTGTAACTTTGCCAAGGTCGGCGAAAGAAAACCATGCCATTTGGGTCATTGTCGATCAATTGAGCAAATTAGCCCATTTATTACCAATATAGATGACTTTCAAGATAGAACAGTTTGTCCTGTTATATATCCATGAAATAGTGAAGCTTCATGGCGCACCAATTTCTATAGTATCAAATAGGGACATGCGTTTCACGTCAAGATTTTGAGAGAGCCTACAAAAGGGCATGGAGACTAAATTGAACTTCAGCACAGCCTATCACCCACAAATCAACGGTCAATCAGAAAGAACCATAAAAATATTGGAGGATATGCTTATAGCCTGCACACTCGACTTAGATGATGCATGGGAAAAGCTTTTACCTCTAGTCGAGTTCGCCTAAACAGTAGCTATCAAGCCACTATCAAGATGACTCCTTATTAGGCACTATATGGGAGGAATTTTAGATCACCACTATATTGAGACGAAATTGGTGAGAGGGTTGTCTTGACCCCAAACTAGTAGAAGAAGGTGTTGACAAAATCAAGATCATGAGAAAGAGAATCAAGTCTGCCAAAGATAGGAAGAAGTCTTAAGGAGAGATTTATAGTTCGAATTCGAAAAGCATGTTTTTCTTAAGGTTGCACCCACGAAGGGTGTTATACTATCCGGGATAAAAGGAAAGAATTGGCCACATTTTATTAGACCATTCGAAATTCTTGAACGAGTTGGAGATCTGACCTATCGTTTATCTCTGCCATCTGAGTTATCCTCAATCCACAATGTCTTTCACATATCAATACTGAGGAAATATCTTCATGATCCGAGCCACGTGGTGAACTTCTCAACATTATAGAATGTCAAGGATTCGCAATCAAGATGTGTCATTCATAAAAGTTCAATGGAGACGATACACGAAAGAAGAAGCCACTTTGGAACGACAGGCAGAAATGCAAGAAAGATACCCCTCTTTCTTTAAGGGTAAGATTATTATATTGTTAGAATTTCGAGTAGGAAATTTTATCATTTGGATGGATTATAACACTCCAAAAGTTTTGAAAAGTCATTTAAATTTCATTTGCCAAAGTTTTATTTTAAATACAAACTCTTTTAATTTCACAAATCTGTTGGCATTCGGATCTTTTTGGTTAACGTGAACCGTTAGGGTTCCATATGTTTCTACAGTGGAAGCAAGAAAATAAGAAACGTATTACCTTTCACCAGGGTATATTGAAGAAGATGGATTCACGCCGGCAGCTTGCGCAGTGTCACGGTTTTGGCCATAACTCCCTCATCTGATCTCCGATTGGAGTGATCTACACGCCAAAACGATCCACTCTTCCATAACTTTCGAATGGTGTATCACACGTACAGTTAAAAATTTCACATAGTTTTATAAAATTCGTGGAAGTTGACGGCTAGAAATAATAAATAACCTTCCGATCTTCTGTTGTATTCCTAAACCACGTCTCGACGTTGTGTGGGCAACGATCTATGAGACGAACTCAATATGCAGTCAATCTCTCTCTCACAGTTTTTGTCATGTGTGTTAAGATATCCAGACTGCTGAGATTGGCTATTATATAAGCTACAACAGGGAACAGGAGGAGAAATTAGGGTTTGGACCTCCCACTAGGCTTAAGCATCCAAGTTTAACCCAAAACTTCTACTTAAGTCCAATAATAATAAATCATTCCACTAAAGAAATATTATTGCACTGCCATCCTAATCCCAAATTACGTTTATGGGATCCTTCTTAATATGAGCCCGTTAATCTCTCCGTGTTTAAGATTCAATGTCCATTAATTAATTAAGTTACTGACAATTTTATTAATTAATATATTTACTGAGACTAGTACCACTCAATCTTATTATCATGCCGGAATAAATTCACATGCAGGGTTTACATGATAATCATTATGAGCTCCTCAAGGGGACATCATCAACCAATTCCGTTAGGACACAGATTCCTTCTACAATCAACAACACACCATAGAGACAGCACCATTTCCTAACTCACCGAGCATATTGATTTAATAATTAAATCTCACCCATTGATGAATTAAAGAAATAAATACTGAGTTACATGTCGAGGTTATTGTATAGGGATTAAGAGTACGAACTTCCATAATAACAGAGATCAAGTTTTATTATATAGTCAGCATAAACCGAACGATCTCAACATCGGTCCTATTCAATACACACAAAGCGCACTAGTGTAATTTTATAGTCAAGACAGACTAATACCAAATCACACTACAACCATACCAATAGATAGTCCCCTTCTATCTCAGTTGTGAATATTTGTTTATACTTTATAAGGAGCCGATAATATGATCTTCCTTGTGACGCCGCACACCACATTATCTACAGTATAAAGTAAATAGACTTTTGCAACAACATTATTGCAAACGTTTGATCATATGATTCTCATTTCAAATATTATCTAAATATTGTCCATACGAAAAGCTAGACTTTTAGTATATAATCCAACAATCTCCCACTTATACTAAAAGACTATGCTGACATATCTGCTGCCATACATCTTATTACCACTCCCACTACTGGACCATTAAAAGTTTTCACCTTAAGGTCCTTTTGAAAGGATTACTTGGTTATAATTTGATGTAATCTAGGCGTCAACAACCTTCCTCTCATTATACGATTTCTCATATCAGGTAGTACTAGCTATCAATGTGTTTAATTTCTTTATGGACTCGTGATTCCTTCAAGTTTGTTACTGCACCATTATTATCACAATAAATTGTGATATCCTTGGTTAACTCAGAATCACATCTAAGTCCATTAAGAAGTTTCTAGACCTGTACAGATACTTTAGCTGCCACAAGGCTCCAATATTATCTTCTTTCCATGGTGGAGTCCAAAATATATTTCTATATGACACTCCTCCATACTATGAATCTACTTCCATTAAACACATAACTTTGAGGTGGATTTACTGTCGTCCCTATGATTCGAAAAAATTTAAATCTAAGTAACCATCAAGATGTAATGAATTATTCCGGTAAGCTTACATATAATTTCCAGTCCTCTTCAGGCACTTCAAATATGTCTTACCATAATTCAATATTCTTGTTCCAGGTTACCTTGATACTTACTGACTATGCCATTGGCAATACAGGTATCCAATCTCATGCATAGCATTCCATAGATTAAGCTTCCTTATTGTCGAAGCATAGGGAACCGCGTTTATCTATTTTATCTTCTTTTGTGTCTTAAGACATGATGGGTGTTTTCTCAACACACAATTTTAATCCCAAAGTATGAATGATATCAATTGTAGTTTCGAAGGTGACCAAGTTAAATATCGAATCCACGGGATGGGTAAATATCAATTTAATTAGGTTCTAGTAGATTATGACTATTTTGGAAATATAATAATTTTGGTGTTAAGTAACAACTAATAATTGAAAGAACAAGAAATAATAACAAGAATAAAAGATAAGTGAGTTGTGATCAAGTAAGATAGTAGGTAGTTCGTCAGGCCATCCAGTTTCATTCGTTAATTCATACTTTTGTGTGTCGATGTCCGACTCTGCCTTGTGGTTTATGGACGCATCGCTAGACCATGCAAATCTATTCTATAGACACAAATAGATAAGCTTTTGACACGTGTGAGTATCCTCAGAGCAAGACGCATACTTTACCTCGCTTTCTAGGTACTATCATAATCAATTATTTCCCGTGAACTTAGTACTCTAACCCGATTTGATCTCCCTTTTTAGGTACTATAAAGTTATACTCTTAATCCTACTTGCTAACCCGAATTCAATTCAATTAGCAAATATTCATATAAGACGGTTCTAATAAGACTTCAGAATCCCTTCACTTAGAATTATAACAATAAACCCTACTCATTAGTGAACGCACTCAATCAATAACCATGTTATGTATTCAGACTCTACACAACGATTATCGATGCACAAAACAACTATGAGTATGGATTAAAAACGTGCAATCTTATATAAACTAAACCACAAGTAGTGTTGTACGGAGTATACACATGAAATACAAATCAACTCATGAAACTTTCCTAACCCTAGAACTACCGAAGTGGCTCTAGCCCATGATTGATCTAAGAACAATCATGCTTAGATGGACCAATCTTACTTGAACCTCCAGGGAAGCTCTGTCACAGCCCTCCAGATGGATCACCAATCTCTTCTCTTGTCTCGTATTGATGATGATGATGGACGAGTGTCTTTTTATCTGCATGAGCCTTTTTTTATACTTGTAATCATGTCTCTAGGGCTTGGAATGGGCTTTTCAAGTGATCCCACGTGTTTTAGCCTCGAAAATCCAGATAAGGTAAGTTTCCGCAAGTAGGTTCGACCTCGTCAAACAGGTCGAACCACTAGCCACAGGTCGAACCACAGGTCGAACCTTGCTACTGGAAGTATTCTGCACTGGTTCGACCTCTTGTACAGGTCGAACCTCTCAGGTCTTGGTCGAACCCCAGGTCGAACCTCATCACTGGACAATTTCTGATCTTGGTTCGGCCAACCGTCAGGTCGAACTCCCAACGTCGTGGTCGAACCCAGCTTCTCACGAACTGGTTCGACCATGGTTCGACCTAATGAACAGGTCAAACCCCTCGAGTCATGGTCGAACCTACTTCCTGCACTTCTCCAACACTGGTTCGACCTGCTGGAGAGGTCGAACCCTCCTCTAACAAGTTGAACCCACCTCTTTTCTTGGCGGTTCGCATGGTCTCGACTTCGTCTCTTCGATTCTTGGCACTTCCACTCCGTTTTTGCTATGAAAACCACATAAATAGCTCCACCAACACCTGATTCATGCTAATTCACAATATATATAGGTTTTCCACCTATTTCCACATCAAAACTCTCCAAAACTAGCACAAAACATGGTGCCAAACTTGTGAATTTACACACTCATCAAACCCCCAAACTTACATGTTGCTCGTCCCGAGGCAACCAAATCAAACCACAGGAGTCGTGTATAATTCACCAAGATCAAGTACAACACATACCACACGTGCAACTTCATTAAATCAAACAAGTATTAATTGCTTCATATATATCACTCATGCCAAACCAATCCAATCACACACCATTCGGAGTACTAAGTAATCTAGCTCTCAAGATAAGTATTTATTTTCTTTCACTCAAGTGCGTGAGGCTCTATATAGGCTAGTATAAACACTCATATCAATCCATATTCACGCGTAACCATAAGCTTGGCAAAAGGTCTCAAAAATCAACTTATAATCACTCTTCACTAGGATCACAAAGGACTTGTTTTTGGGTTATAATGTTTGCTCTTTGGAAAAAGGTAGGAAAATTTAGGTAAAGTGACTTAAGACACTAGTAGAGAGTTACCTTGGAGGTTCTTGATTTCTTCTTCTTACAGCAATATCTCCTCCAATTTCTCTTCTTCTTCTCATGGATTTTCCTTCTTTTCCGTGCATCAACATCATCTCTTTAGACAATTCGGGTACCGATTTTAGGCACTACCCTTCTTTTATCAATCAGCTGCTCTTAAGCTTAAAACTTCATGTATGAAAATAATCGGGGTACCAGTTTCGGTCACTACCCCTAAACAAGATTTAACCATATTCTTTTTATCCAACCATATTCTATCTTCCTCTTCTTCTTGCAACACTTGCTCACCTCCACTCTCTCTACCAATGAATAGGTTAATCAAGGCTCAAGTAAAGGTTTATAAGATTATTTACTTCGGCTACCCAAGAAAAGGTTTTTAATGGCTCAACGGGGCACCCAAAGGTTAATAAAATCATTAGGAAGGACAAAATTTGGCTAAGTAGCTTAATCACAAAATAATGGCCTAAGATCATGTCCTAGCAATTTATCAATCATAAGTCTCACACAAGACTCCAAGCCAAGTTCTAGAATACGTTCATATGAATGATCCTCTCAAGAATAAAATAATCATGATCAAACATGATTAGAAAGCTCAAATTCTCACATAGGTAAATAGAATCCTAAGCACTCCTCATAGCACATAATTAAGATCAATTCCACAAGAACTCAATATACTTATCAACTAAACATGCTTTTCATCAATAGAAATTAACACATGAACATATGAATGCACAAAAATTCACCAGCCCATATACCAAATCAACTCATACAAGCTTCTCAACAATCCCAACTCATGCATCATAGAAGGACGGGGTTAAGAACACACTTTCCTGGCTTGGTTCTACCTTGGGTTCGTGCTGTTGAACAGGTCAAACCATGACTGACGAGGTCGAACCACCCTTCTGGATGAATTTTTCTTCAAGTTCGACCTGGGTTCGACCTACTGGAACAGGTCGAACCACATATGTCGTGGTCGAACTGCACTTCTAGAATTCTGCTATCACTGGTTCGACCTTGGTTCGACCTGTTGATCTGGTCAAACCATCTTGCATGAGGTCGAACCACCTCTCTGGACAACTTTTTGCGTGGGTACGACTTCTGGCACTGGTCGAACCTACCCTGGCTCTGGTCGAACCACCCTTCTAAGCTTCAAAACTGAGTGTTCTTCAATCCCTACACATTTCAAACTTCAATACGCATCATTAGGTACCAACTAGAGCACAACTTCATCAAAAATTGTTCCACAAAATATTATTCATGAGTAACTCCATAAAAGAAACACAACCAAAACCCACTAAACATTAGGCAAGTTGTAAAAAATCATCACATCAAAATCGATTAAAATTTTAAATATGGCGCAAAAACCAACTCCCCTAACAAACATCACAAAGAAAAGATTATACTATCGATACTTATCAAGGTAAGTACATCACACCCCCCCAAACTTAGTAGAAACTATAGTCGAAACTAAGTTTGAAAAGAGATGTAATTGCCGATAAGCAAGCACTTCACATATAAAAATTTCTTACACACACGAATGAAATAAAGCATTAAAACGGAAGGGAAAACACCCAACATGCGCTCGTGTTTAACGTCGGAGAGTCACGACGGTACCAAATCAGAGGACTACTTGATCAGAGGATGATCATGTCGCATCCTCACCTTCCAATACTTTCTCCCCCTCCTATCATCCACACTTACCACCTTACCCTTCTTAGGCACCATACGATTGGTAGAATCTCCTTTCTCAAACTTTCTCTTCTCATTCCTGTCAATCTTCCACTCAATTTTGGAATAACACCTATCTCCATCAAGATCAAAGTCAGGATAAGAACAAGAGTAAGGACTCTCAAATTTGTTAGTATCCGGTGGTAAGTTAGGAGGCTTCAAGTAGGCATCATGTTCTCTTCCTTTGTCTACAGTCAGCACGGTACCTTTCTCGCTCACAAAAATTTGATCATTAGAATTACCTTCATCCCATGGCCGTGTAGACTCCTCCGGGTCAATCTTCCTCTTGAATTCGGAATCACCTGATGGATCTTTTTCATTGTCACCAAGATAAGTATACGTCAAGTGTTCCGGTAATGGTTTCAGCACCTCTTTCTTTTCTTCCATCGGAGTGCTCTCTCTCTCCAACGTCAAGTACTTCCTAGACCCTTCCGCTTCTTCAGCCTTAGCATTCTCCAATGCATACCTAGCATCACCCAAAGCAAGTAAGTTCTCAAGATAATCAATACATACCTCGTTAGAAAGACCGTCAAGCTCCATAGTGGAATAAGTTGGACACTCCATCAAGCATGTCTCAAGAGGATCCTTAGACAAGATTAGAGACATATCCTCTTTCACAATCTCCTCCACTACGTCAATACTATAACACTGCGACTCCATGGGCATCTTCATCGCTTTGTCCAAGTTGAAAAGAACTTCTTCTTTGTCCATTCGAAGTCTAAGCTCTCATTTTTGAACATCAATCATTGCTCCGGCAGTAGCAAGGAAAGGTCTCCCCAAGATTAAAGGGATATTATCCTTGTCATCTTCCATTTCTAGCACAAGGAAATCCACAAGAAAGACTAGCTTCTCCACTTTGACGAGAACGTCTTCAATTATACCTTTTGGAAACGTCATCGACCTGTCCGCCAACTGGAGAACCACTGTTGTAGGGGTCAACTCCCCCAAACCAAGCCTCTGAAAGATGGACAAAGGCATCAAATTGATGCTTGCCCCTAGATCGCACAAAGCTCGCCGTGCCGGCCCCTTTCCGATCTCACATAGAATAGTGAAGCTCCCCGGATCCTTCATCTTTTGTGGCAGCTTCCTTTGAATGATTGAACTGCAATTTTCAGATAAATTCACCGTTTCAATTCCGGTTAAGCTACACTTCTTCAACAATATATCTTTAAGAAATCGGGCATAGTACGGCATCTCGACGATTGCCTCTGAGAAAGGAATGCTCAAGCTTATCTTGTTTATTATCTCTGAAAACTTCTTGAACTTCTCTTCCAATCCCTTCTTCACAAACTTGTAAGGAAATGACGGAGGTATCTTTGTTTTGGGAATCCCCCATTCATCACGATCAACCTTCTCCGCTTTCTCCTTTTCGGCTCTCAATCGCTTGGCTCTCTCCTATTTTTTCTCAGCTATGATCTTTGTAATTTGCTCATTTCAAACCACTGGAGTAGCATCAACATCATTGAGAGTGTTCGGAGTAGCAACAGGCAAATTCTGGTGGGGTTCGACCAGGGTTCGACCTGTGGAACAGGTCAAACCAAGTACGTACTGGTCGAACTTTGCTTCTGGACAACGGCTCTCTTTTTGAATTTGAGGTTCGACCTGGGTTCGACCTGTGGAATAGGTCGAACCACGGGCACCTAGGTCGAACTTACCTACTGTACTCCTTCCGCCATCCTGTTCGACCAGGGTTCGACCTGTTTGATAGGTTGAACCATGAATGTCGTGGTGGAATCGTTGCTGCGACAAAACAGAGTGCTCCTGGCTGTGCGGTTCGACCTGGGTTCGACCTGTAGGATAGGTCAAACCATGATTGATTTGGTTGAACCGGTGTTCTGGAAAAACAGAGTGCTCCGAGTTGTCGGGTTCGACCTGTATGCCAGGTCGAACCATCTGCAGTTTGGTCGAACCGATGCTGCAATCTTTCCTGATCGTGTCCAGTGTGTTGGTTCGACCTCCCCTGTATGGTTCGACCTTCAATGATGGTCGAACCATGGTCGAACCTGGCCCTAGACATGTCCAAATTTGATTCCAGCCTCATGGGTCCCTCGTACTGCGTTCCCGACCTTAATGTGATGGCGTTGCAGGACCTTGGATTCTTAATACTTTGAGACGGGAACTTCCCCTTCTCAAGAGTTTGAGTAAGCTTGTTAACACTTTCTGCCATCTCCCCCATCAATAACGTAAGGTCCTTCACCTGCTTAGATATAACCTCATGGTTTGCATCAATTTTCTTCTCAAGTTTTACCTCCAGGCGGTTAACTATTTCATCAATCTTGGCAATATACCTGTTCACAGTATCCTCAAGACCCGGTTTACCTTCTTCTACCTTAGCACCCAGATCAACACCCATCGGAGGTTGAATCGCATTATTCGGATTGCTCCATGAGAAATCCGGCCTCCTCGGCTGTTGATAACCACCCGGGGGACCACGATTATTAAAGTTTCCTCGATAGTTCCCTTGGTAGTTCCGATTTCCTTGATCTTGATACCTAGGCCCTTGAATACTTTAACCCATGGCATAGTGTGCCTTCTCCAACTCCTCTTGGATTGGTCCCTCTTTCATTAGTTCCTGCTGCATGATTGGTACGCGCTGAGATAAATCGCTGATTTGCTTCTGTTGGGATTCAAGTAGCTTGTTGATATTGGACAAGTTAGAGACGATCTCATCCTCTCTAATTGCTTTCACCATTGCTTGTTCAACCTGAGCTACCTTCCCAAGGACATACGTACCTCTAACTCTATCAGTTGGCCAATCCCTTGAATTCATCGAAATATCTTCAAACAACTTCTCGGCCTCTACGGATGACTTTGTAAGCAATGCTCCATTAGAAGAAGCATCCAATAACACTCGTGAATCACAGTCCAATCCGTTATAGCATATACTGATATATTGAGCTTTAGATAGCCCATGTTGAGGACACTTCCTAAGCATGTCCTTGAATCTATCACATGCTTCATGAAATTTGTCACCTCCACCGATAGCAAATTGGTTAATGTCTTGCTTCATCTTAAACACCTTTGAAGGTGGCATGTACCTCTCCAAGAACCTTAACTTCAGTTGCTCCCAAGTGGTGCACTCAGTTGCGTTGATAGTGTCGTACCAATCTCTCGCCTTTTCAGTAAGCGAGAATTTGAACAAGAGGATCTTCCTAGCATCTTCATGTTCTCCTGCATCTTTTTGGGTACTTGCATAGCCCAGGAACTTGTTCAGATGCTGCTGCGGATCCTCGAAAGACCCTCCTGAAAAGGAGTTCCTTTCTATCATGCTAATAAGAGCGAGATGAAGATCGAAAGCTGCATTAGTTCCCCTCGCTCCTAGAAGCCCAAAATTTCCAGCCCCATTGTTTCTGAAAACCTCTCGGATGGCTAGATTATCCAGATTCGCTGCCATGTTAACTGTCTCTACCCCCAAATTAACTTAAGTTGTAGCTTCAATCGTCTGCGAAATCTGCTCGTCAACTTCAACTCCAAAATTCAGAGCTTCAGCTGGATCAATAGTCTTTGCCTTGCTCTTCTTCTTCTTCTCCTTTCTTGATGATGCTCCGATTTCAGGATTGTAGGGTTCAAGTTCACCTTTCTTTGATCTCGTGATCATACACCTAAAAAGAACTAGAATTCAAACAGCAAAACAAGTTAAATATCCCTAATAAACTAGAAATAACAAAAAGATATTTTAAGCCATCCCCGGCAGCGGTGCCAAAAACTTGATGGGTGTTTTCTTAACACACAATTTTAATCCCCAAGTATGAAGGATATCAATTGTAGTTTCGAAGGTGACCAAGTTAAATATCGAATCCACGGGACGGGTAAATATCAATTTAATTAGGTTCTAGTAGATTATGACTATTTTGGAAATATAATAATTTTGGTGTTAAGTAACAACTAATAATTGAAAGAACAAGAAATAATAACAAGAATAAAAGATAAGTGAGTTGTGATCAAGTAAGATAGTAGGTAGTTCGTCAGGCCATCTAGTTTCATTCGTTAATTCATACTTTCGTGTGTCGATGTCCGACTCTGCCTTGTGGTTTATGGACGCATCGCTAGACCATGCAAATCTATTCTATAAACACAAATAGATAAGCTTTTGACACGTGTGAGTATCCTCAGAGCAAGACGCATACTTTACCTCCCTTTCTAGGTACTATCATAATCAATTATTTCCCGTGCACTTAGTACTCTAACCCGATTTGATCTCCCTTTTTAAGTACTATAAAGTTATACTCTTAATCCTACTTGCTAATCCGAATTTAATTCAATTAGCAAATATCATATAAGACGGTTCTAATAAGACTTCGGAATCCTTTCACTTTGAATTATAATAATAAACCCTGCTCATTAGTGAACGCACTCAATCAATAACCATGTTATGTATTCAGACTCTACACAACGATTATCGATGCACAAAACAACTATGAGTATGGATTAAAAACGTGCAATCTTATATAAACTAAACCACAAGTACTGTTGTACGGAGTATACACATGAAATACAAATCAACTCATGAAACTTTCATAACCCTAGAACTACCGAAGTGGCTCTAGCCCATGATTGATCTAAGAACAATCATGGTTAGAGGGACCAATCTTACTTGAACCTCCAGGGAAGCTCTGTCACAGCCCTCCAGATGGATCATCAATCTCTTCTCTTGTCTTGCATTGATGATGATGATGGACGAGTGTCTTTTTGTCTGCATGAGCCTTCTTTTATACTTGTAATCACGTCTCTAGGGCTTGGAATGGGCTTTTCAAGTGATCCCACACGTTTTGGCCTCGAAAATCCGGATAAGGTAAGTTTCCGCACGTAGGTTCAATCTCGTCAAACAGATCGAACCACTAGCCACAGGTCGAACCACAGGTCGAACCTTGCTACTGGAAGTATTCTGCACTGGTTCAACCTCTTGTACAGGTCGAACCTCTCAGGTCTTGGTCGAACCCCAGGTCGAACCTCATCACTGGACAATTTCTGCTCTTGGTTCGGCCAACCGTCAGGTCGAACTCCCAATGTCGTGGTCGAACCTAGCTTCTCACGAACTGGTTCGACCATGGTTCTACCTGATGAACAGGTCGAACCCCTCGAGTTGTGGTCGAACCTACTTCCTGCACTTCTCCAACACTGGGTCGACCTGCTGGAGAGGTCGAACCCTCCTCTAACAGGTTGAACCCACCTCTTTTCTTGGCGGTTCGCATGGTCTCGACTTCGTCTCTTCGATTCTTGGCACTTCCAGTCCGTTTTTGCTATGAAAACCACTTAAATAGCTCCACCAACACCTGATTCATGCTAATTCACAATATATATAGGTTTTCCACATATTTCCACATCAAAACTCTCCAAAACTAGCTCAAAACATGGTGCCAAACTTGAGAATTTACACACTCATCAAGACACAAATCCTTAGATAAAGTCACATGCTAAAACGAGTAAGGATTGTATCAATTTATGAAGCTTGAGACAAGAACAACATCCTATCTTGGGATCTTTATTACCATGATCGCAAGGATATATTTTGCTTCTCTTAAGACCTTCATTACATACTGCTTTATTAATCATACCCATACGCCCGACAATACTCTTTCATTATCTCCAATGATCAAGATACCATCTACGTACATACAAGAAGTACCAGAATATTTCTGTCACTCTTTTCAATACACAAGATCCATCTGAGCATTGATTAAATCCATATGATTGGATTTCCTTACCAAAATGGATGTTCCATGTCAATCAATGGACACTTTTAAGCTTACATTTAAAATGCTCTTAGTTCTATGCAATGAATCGCTCTGGTTGCTTCATTGTAGACCCACTTACATTCAATGACTTTTACACCATTTGTGATTCTACAAGCTCCCATAGTTGATTTTGAACTCAAAGATTCTATTTCAGAAATCATTGCAACTTGTTAATATTCCGCATTTCGATCTTGTAGTGCTTCATCGTGTCCATGGGTCGATTTCATATTTATTAGGGACCAAATCTTATGACTCTCCCAAAACATAAATCTTTCGTGTTGTAAAATAACCCTCCCACTACGACAAGGAACTGCATGTAATTGTGTATCAGATGTGACACGCGATGCAGTTTACTTGTGGTATATCCTCTTGTAATCTTGGTACTTAAAATTTGTGTTTCCTTCTCATAACTTTTAGAATATTTTAATATGGATTTGTAATTTATTATATAGTCCTTTTCAAAGATCTAGTGTTTGTGTTAGCAGTCACTTTTTATCTTTTGGACTATTTAATAAGCCACCCTTTATCTTTCTAGGATATCCCACAAACAGAAAAGCATTATATATTTTGTTGTTTCCAGGGCATACCCATAAAATGAATTTAATAATTTCAAATAACTCATCATCCATCTAACCTTTTCCATAAGAGTCCTATTCCTTCTTTCCACCACACCATACAACTGGGGTATGCCCGGTGTAATTAACTTGGGATTTAATCCTAACCTCTGATTATCAGCTCCAAAACTATCCTAAGAGGTACTCGCCACCATGATTGAATCGTAGTGACTTGATACATTTTCCATGATGCATCACCGCATCAGCCATGTACTTTTTGATTTAATAATAGTACTCAGACTCACAGTGCATCAAATAAATATATCTTGTTTCTAGAATAATCATCAAATAAGATGATGAATATTCATAACCAACTCTCGCCGGGATAATCTTAGGATCGCTTAAATCAGAGTGAACTAATTCCAACATATCATTTCATGGCTCTATATCCCTTTGCCTTGAAAAAGCAATTAATCATATTCACTTTCAAGTAAAACTCGAAAGTCAGATAGTTTTCACTTCCAATAAACCTTACGGTTCATCGGCTATCAACTTTCGAAACGTACTTAAGTAAAATGATCTAGTCTTAGATGCCAAAAGTATGTTTAGTTCATCTCCGAAGTTTCCTTTCTCTTACTAAAATTAGAAGATGTGTTATTAATTACTATTTATTGCGTCCATGGGATAAACATGATTTATGAGTGTTCAAATTGTCTAACAACGTACCACAACAGATTATAGCTTTATCCTTCATTATAATGACTACGTCATTTAAATAAAATAGAGTATCCATCCATAAACGCATAGAAACTGAAATCTAATTCTTTATATGAGAAATGTATGTAAAGACAATTTCTCAAAATCAAACGTTTATTCATATCATAAGATAAATAAACAACTCCCACTGCAACAGCCACTACTCTCGTAGCTTACCCATGTACTCAATTATCTCATCATCACTATGTTGAAAATATTTAATGATTCCAGTATCTACACACAACGTGTCAGTAGATGTCATCACTAATCATGTTTCAAAACTAGTGAATAAGATACTATCCTTGTTCATCTCTTGATGAAATTGGTTTTTCTTCGCCATACGTTTTGTCAGAAGTTTCCCACCATATACAACCTTTTGTAATTCAGGTGAAATTGCTCAAAATGTTAAGGCAAATCATGAAAATTAAATTGAGCTAGGTTTCCCCTTCAATTTCTATTCCAAGTATTTTTAATTCATTCATCAAGTTAACCATGACCTCTTGTCTTTCTAACTTAGTCAAGTATTCGAGACCATCATATTTCTATGAACCTCTCACCTCTTCACTAAAGACTTAAATAGGCATCAGAAGGCAACCGTAGTGAGAACACATTTTAATTTTCCTAAGCAGTAAGAATTAAAATCAAGATTCTTTTCTAATCATTTATTTTGGACCAATAAATTTGAATTCTTTCAGTTAACAATAAGTGGAATAAACTATTTGAAAATTCAGAGAATCAAGTAAATAATTACGACGATCAAACTTTTCGAATTTAAATTTTATATTGATTCCCTCAATAAACAATATAAAATAAATTCACCGACATCTCAAGCACTGTGAATTTGCATGCCACGTTAGTGTGGACGTATACAAACCCTAACATTAGCAAGAAAAAGTTTTACCTATTAATTTCATACGTCATAATTAACCGTATGACTCAATGATTAATAGTCGGTTTTCCTTTAGCCATGCAATTTAATAGCAATGACTCCGTTGGGGAGGGTATATATTAATTGCACCTAAGTGTATACTATTATTTGATATTAAGTACGTTACCCAAGTTTGTGTGTCTTACAGTTGGAGAAGTCCACAATCCCTCAAATAATTTCCTACAATCATCAATTATTAATTTGTACCAGTGATCCGCAAATAAAACTCATCCGTTGGGGAGGAAGACACTATAACCGACTCATAAGCTCACTTGCATCACATTACAAATAATAATTATTTAATAAAATTTATTCCAGTGATCCGCAAATAAAACTCATTTGTTGCGGAGGAAGACACTAAAACCGACTCATAAGCTTACTTGCATCACTTAATAAATCAACAATGGAGGCCGTGGAATCATGATCAATCCCTATCTCACTTAGTTATTTAACAAATGAGTTTTTGCATGCATACAATATAACAGATATAATTATGTGAATAAACATGCTATTATTCGGAAAATAATGCAGTAAATCAAATAGCACATGCAATCCAAATATATAATAATAATTCGCAAATAAAAACCATTATTAGCAATTATATATGAGGATAAAAAATTGCCAAAAATAGTTGACTTAGTCAACACTCCAAGCTATAAAATAGGTAACTTGGACATCAAGTAGGATAATCTTGGGCCCAAAACCATCTCACACGTAGTCCTGTAGCAACCGGTAACCACCACATGAACATGCCCAATCCAGTCTTGCCACGTAATCACCAATCTCACGATGATAACAAACAGCCTGGAAACTGCTCCAGGTTCCGGCGCAGCTGCAGCCACGTCATCGCCTCCCGAAACTCATCGCTGGAAGCACGTCGGACAGCCACTGGTGTTCTCAGCCGCTGTCTTTCCGACAGAATAGCAGCACAATCACGACATCGATCATCGCCGGCTGTACCGGCACTGCTCCAGCCGGCGAACTGTCTATCGGAAAACTGTCTTCCCTCGAAAGGTGCGTTGGCATGCCTCCAACATTACCCTGTCGGAAAGATGCACGCCATATCTCGCGACAAGTCTGCAATCTGCTGTGGTTTCACCGCGACACCGCCAGGAAAAAAATGCCATCGGGAGGATCCGCTCGGGACCACACAACAAACCCGTCCAACGACGTCAGACCCAGGGACCAGCTGACTTGCCCGGAGAACGTGCAGACCAGGACGGAAGTCTCGCTGGTCTTGCTCGAAAAAAATGAGACCCGATCGGAAATTACGTTGGGCGGGAAACTGTGCAGACTCGATCGAAAACCACGTTGGGCTCGCTCGGAACTCCAATAGGACTCGCCCTGAACCATGCCTGACTCGCCTGACACCCACCCCTGCCGACTGTCGGATTCGCCGCGAACTGACGTGTCCGCTGCCCAGCGGTAGAGCGATGATCACCAGCGCCACAGAGAGCGACACACCAGTCCTCGGAGTTTCCCTTCATCGTCCGTTGTCCAGCCCAACGTGATCTTCCCAATCCTGTGTTGCACGCCAAGTCCACCTTTCACCATCGCACAGCCATGTATCGCCAGCCAACATTCCATGTTTTACCACAGGTTAACTATCATCCGCCATCAATCACGGCAAGCACCGCCGCCAGCTCTGTCACGACACCTTCCAGAAAATGCCTTTCAGCCATTCACGACAGCCGTGACAACCATCAGCGAAAAACCCCGACAAGCACCCCTGTAAGCCTTGGCTTGCACCACAAGTCTGCCGCCAATCATCATGTCATGGTGCGGGTTTCACTAACCCTAGACACATCCGATCAGCACCCATCAAGGCATGTACCATTGCTGCTAACAAGCGCCGTTCCGCTGCTGTACAAGTCCAGTCGTGCCAGGGCCGTCGATCCGCCATATAACAAACCCTCGATCGACAGCCTTTGCCATGGAGAGATGATTGTGCAGCGCTTCTGGCGTTATCATACGCCGTAGCCGCCATGCCAATCCATCGAGCGATGCATGTGTCAACGTGTATGGCCATGAACAGGATATAGGATTTTTGACGATGGGATTATTCATAGGGTTAAGCATGGATTCAATTCATAAAACCAAAACCCTAACCATCACATGCAATTCTACTTCAAATAAATCACATAATTTACATAAACCCTGGCCCAACGTGTCACGTTTAGCCATAGAACCTTCACTCTGATACCAAATGTTGGCGTTTGGATCTTTTTGGTTAACGTGAACCATTAGGGTTCCATACGTTTCTACAGCGGAAGCAAGAAAACAAGAAACGTATTACCTTTCACTAAGGTATGTTGAAAAAATGGATTCTCACCGGCAGCCTGCATAGCGTCAGGGTTTTGGCCATAACTCCCTCATCTGATCTCCGATTGGAGTGATCTACGTGCCAAAACGATGCTCTCTTCCATGGCTTTCCAAGGTGCATCACACGTACAGTTCTACATTTTACACGATTTTATAAAATTCATGGAAGTTGATGGCCAGAAACAGCAAACGACCTTCCGGTTTTCTGTTGTATTCCTAAGCCACGTCTCGACGTTGTGCGGGCAACTATCTATGAGACGAACTCAATCTACAGTCAATCTCTCTCTCACAGTTTTTGTCGTGTGTGTTAAGATAGCCGGACTTCTGAGATTGGCTATTATATAGGCTACAACAGGGACTAGGAGGAGAAACTAAGGTTTGGGCCTCCCATTGGGCTTAAGCATCTAAGTTTAGCCCAAAACTTATACTTAAGCCCAATAATAATAAATCATTCCAGTAAAGAAATATTATTGTACTGTCACCCTAATTCCAAATTATGTTTATGGGCTCCTTCTTATTATGAGCCCGTTAATCTCCCTGTGTTTAAGATTCAATGCCCATTAATTAATTAAGTTACTGACAACTCCATTAATTAATATATTTACCGAGAGTAGTACCACTCAACTATTGGCGTTCAATCGTTTGGTTAACGTGAACCATTTGGGTTCCATATGTTTCTAACAGTCAGCGGAAGCAAGAAAACAAGAAACATATTACCTTTCACCAGGGTATGTTGGAGAAGATGGATCCTCGCCGGCAGCCTGAGCAGCCTCATCGTTTTAAGCATAACTTTCTCATCTGATCTCAGAATTAAGTGATCTACAAGCCAAAACGATCCTCTATTCCATGGCTTTCTGTTAGTATATCACATGTCAAATTCAGAGGTCTGTACATTTTATAAAAATCATGCAAGTTGGCGGACAACAGCAGCAAACAACTTTTCGGTCTTCTGCTGTATTCCCAAGTTCAATCTCGACGTCGTGTGGGCGACTATCCTCGAGATCTTCTTAATTTGTTATTCTGTCTATCCTCTTCACGTGTTAGGCGTATATTATCTTAGGGTTAGAACAGCTAAGATGACTTATATATATGGGCTACAGCAGGGACCAGGAGGAGAAATTAGAGTTGGGCCTCCATTGGGCTTAAGTATCCAAGCTTAGCCCAAAGCTTATACTTAAGTCCAATAATAATAATATATTCCACTAAAATATTATTACATCACTACCGTTCCAATCCCATAATTACGTTATGGGCTCTTTCTTATTATGAGCCCGTTAGTCTCCCCATGTTTAAGATATACAATGTCCATTAATTAATTAAGTTACTGACAATTCCATTAATTAATATCTCATCGAGAGTAGTACCACTCAACCTCATTATCATGCCGGAATAAATCCACCTGTAGGATTTACATGATAATCCTTATGAGCTCCTCAAGGGGACATCATCAACCTATATCGCACATGGATTCCTTCCACAATCAACAGCACACCATAGAGACAGCACTATTTCCCAACTCACCGAATTTGTTGATTTAATTACATGTAAATCTCACCCATTGATGAATCAAAAAAATACATACTGCCTTACGTGTCGAGGTTATTGTATAGGGATTAAGATCAAGAACATCCATAATAACTGAGATCAAGTTCTTCTATATAGACAGTACAAGTCGAACGATTTCAAGTGGTCCTGCTCAATACACACAAGTGCACTAATATGATTCTATAGTCAAGACAAACTAATACCAAATCACACTACAACCATCCCGATAGAGAGTCCCCATCTATCTCGGTTGTGAGCATCTATTTATACTTTATAAGGAAACTGATAATATGATCTTCCGCGTATTGTCGCACAACATATTATCTACAGTATAAAGTAAGTGGACTATTGTATCGAACATATAAATAAATTACAAGACGCAATCATTTGATCATATGATTCTCATTTTAAATAAATTGTTATAATATTGTTCATACTAAAGCTAGACTTTTAGTATACAATCCAACATCAACCTTATTATCATGCCAGAATAAATCCACCTGCAGGGTTTACATGATAATCATTATGAGCTCCTCAAGGAAACATCATCAACCAATTCTGTTAGGACATGGATTCCTTCTACAATCAACTGCACACCATAGAGACAATACCATTTTCTAACTTACCGAGCATATTGATTTAATAATTAAATCTCACCCATTGATTAAAGAAATAAATATTGGCTTACATGTCGAGGTTATTTTATAGGGATTAAGAGTACGAACTTCCATAATAACAGAGATTAAGTTCTATTATATAGTCAGTATAAATCGAATGTTCTCAACAGCGGTCCTATTCAATACACATAAAGCGCACTAGTGTAATTTTATAGTCAAGACAGACTAATGCCAAATCACACTACAACCATACCGATAGATAGTCCCCTTCTATCTCGGTTGAATATCTGTTTATACTTTATAAGGAGCCGATAATATGATCTTCCGTGTGACGCCGCACACCACATTATCTACAGTATAAAGTAAATGGACTTTTCAACAACATTATTGCAAACGTTTGATCACATGATTCTCATTTCAAATATTATCTAAACATTGTACATACGAAAA
Source organism: Pogostemon cablin (assembly GCA_023678885.1). Classification (NCBI taxonomy): domain Eukaryota; kingdom Viridiplantae; phylum Streptophyta; class Magnoliopsida; order Lamiales; family Lamiaceae; genus Pogostemon; species Pogostemon cablin. Next base: position 19,244,129 of record CM042997.1, on the reverse strand, counting down.
GCTAGACTTTTAGTATACAATCCAACAAAATCTTGTTAGCAAAATAAACACTCCTACAATCCTTCCATAATTATCCCATAGTAGATTTTATTTGTAAAGGGAAAAATATCTTCTATGACAAATCAAATCCCTCACTGATTTTCCTTAAATATCCTTTAATGAATGTTGTTAGTGAGAAAAGGTTGATTGATTAGTGCATGCATTTTCCATTGCTAGGAGAAGTTAAGAATAAGTTATATACTGCCTCTCATACTCCTCTCACTTGAAAGTTGAACGACGGCAACATATCGTCCAGCGGAAGAGAGAGAGGTTTCCAACTTTTTATGTCATTTACTTCTTAACTCAATTATTTTCTTCCAAACCTTATTTCTTCATTTCAAACAAACTGATACACTTTTACTTTACTAAAACAGCTGACATAAAACCACTAGATAGCCTCATTAAACTGTTTTCGATGGACACTTGTAAAAATATTGAATCTGAATCTTAGGTTGCGAGGAAGATTCAAATTAAGGCTTTTAGTGTATAGATCAATCCCTTTTCATTAAGGATTTTGAGGTGGGAATTCTCAATCTGTTGTTTATTATGTTTTTATACATGATAAATTATAGTATAGTATGAATGTTATCATGTTATGATCTATGAAATGTTGGGCATTGGGCTATAAAGTACCGTACCAAATTCATGTTTATGATTAACAAATCGCAATGTCTTATCATTTATTTATCACGCGTAACGGATCAAAAGGTGTCTTACTATTATGTCAAGATTCATCTTGTAAGTGCTTAAGCTTTCATTCATGAGAATACTTAATTTATACCAGTATGGTTGTTTTCACTGAACTGTGTTGCTCATTCCCATTATTATTCATGTTTTCAGATTAAGCATAGCAGTAGCATACAAGGGGAGATGCAATTGCAAGGGAATTCGTAATAAGAATCATGATAAGGAATAATGGGTTACTCATGTTATTTCCATTGGAATTTCATGACTTTAGATTGGCTAAAATATTATTTTATCTCGTCTTTGTGATATAGATACACTTTATGTGATTTAACATTATGAAGAATTCTTAAGAATATTTACAGTCTGCATCATATAATGGGTCGTATTTTAATATCAAACTTTCCATTATTTCGTCAGGTAAGTGGTAAAATTATTTATGAGATTTGTTTACTGTTAGAGTTTTCTAGTTGGTTTCCATGCTTTATTTGCAGCTTGTTAGTAATATTATAGTTGTGTGCCTTTTTTGCCAACTGGATATTAGGTCAACATGTAATCAAAAGCCAAGACGATTTTGAGGAAAATATGACTTAATAAGTTGTTTCTAAATTTAGTAGGTCATGCATGCATTTCCTTGCAACTGTGAGATTTAAATTTCTTGAATACAAATTCGAATTTCCTTCATACTCAACTACATTTTGGAATTGTAAATTGGAAGATTTGGTAGTGGGTTTAGGTGGTGGTATTATCAGTAAACAAAGTTTTTAATTAAAAATCTTCCTAATCTGTTGAAGCTTATTACTTGAGAAAGTGACATATTACTCACGAAATTATAATAACAAAAAAAAACGTTAACATCCCCTTTTAATTAATTATTCGGCGATGGGACTTCAGTCTAATTACCCGAAATGTTTCCTCCATGACTCATATATATATATATATATATATATATATATATATATATATATATATATATATATATATATATATATATATATATATATATCAAAAACCTTTTTTTCTTTTTAATTTTAGTCTTCATCAACATTAATCACATTAGATTGGTCTGAACGTCTTCATCATCACTATCATCACTTTGATTAGTTTCAAGGTCCTCAACATCAGCGTTAAAATCCTCATCAAACTCTTCCAGTAAAGAGTTTGCCTTATCTGAAGGATTCTTTGGGGTAGGTTTCTTAGGTGGAGGCTTTTTAGGAGGAGATTTCTTAGTTGATGGTCCCTTAGGATCAACTTTAAAGGAAGTACTATCAGTTGAAGAATTTTTAGGAGGAGATTTCTCTGTTGAAGGAAATTTTCGAGCAGGTTTCAAGGAAGTACTCTTAGTTTAAAGCTTTTTAGGAGTAGATTTCTTAGTTGAAGGCTCTTAGGAAGCAGGTTTCAAGGAAGTGCTCATAGTTGAAGGCTTTTTTGGAGTAGGCTCAAAAGTCTACCTTTTCTTCTTTAACACAGTTGCATTCAAATCATCTGGCATATCAAAACTTTTTCTCTTCAAAAAAAGTTTTTCTAGTTCATCCTCAACATATGAAATTAATCGACTTTGATGTTCTTCAACAGCAACCTGTGTCCCCACGAACTGCTCAAACACATCATCAACATATTCTTCTCTAAGAATAAGTAACTCTCCAAGAAAACTCCTTGTCAATTATATTTAATGTGCTTTCCATTGCCTTTTCAACCACTAGATGTAGAGGCAGTACTCTTTGTCCTCATTATAGAAATCTAAACATCAAAACACACAACATTCATAAAGAATTATCAGCTTTCGTCGGTTAAGAAAAATACATATAGAAGAACCAATTAAATCATTTTCATTGGTTGAGCAAGTAGGTATACAAAATTTAGACACCAAAATGTAATTTAGTACATCACAGAAATCGAACAGAAAATCAAGTAGAATTAACATCATGTATCAATTAGACCAAACGACTAACAATACTATACAATTGAATCGAACATCCACGGACAGCACACTCAGGGTGGCAACCCGCATATTTAGGGCCCACAACTCTGGGTGGCAACCCCCTGGGCCTACATCCGGGGTGGCAACCCCTGGGCCCACACATCAGGTAGTCCCTTCTCGTGGCTCGTCCAGATCCGACAGGTCAAACCAAATTATTAGGCACATAAGCTAGGGAGCCCTGACTTCACCCAAAAACCATGGCTGAAGGTGAAGGGTTTACCCCTACTTATATGTCTTTCCACACTTGCGTGTGGAACCGATGTGGGACATCATAACAATCCATCCTCCTTCGAACCGGACGTCCACGAACAGCACACTCCGAGTGGCAACCCACATACTTAGGGCCCACAACTCCGGGTGGCAATCCCCTTGGGCCCACATCTGGGGTGCCAACCCCTGGGCCCATACATCGGGTAGCCCCTTCCCATTGCCCGTCTAGATTTGGCAGGTTGGACCAAATTGTTAGGCATATAAGCTAAGGAGCCCTAACTTCACCCAAAATCATGGATGAATGTGAAGGGTTGACCCCCACTTATATGTCCTTCCACACTTTCGTATGGAATTGATGTGGGACATCATAACAATATCTCATACATGACAAATAAAATAATATATATAGTATAAACGCTTGGATGCGAAGCATTACAAATATGAAGTATGCCACTTGACTTTTTGAATGTGCTTGTAGTAATATTATAAAATTAAGACAAGTGTTTAATATGAGGTCCAAACGCACAACTTAATTGTCATGTACGAAAATATGTGTTTTTATGCCCATAACGGAATTATTCTGTTATACCCACTTGTATGTCGTTATTAAAAAATCGAGTTATCTAGGGATCGTCTCAGGAATAATTTCTCACTTTTACCATCATTGTATATTATTTGATTTATTTCTCTAGTGAATAGCAAATTTAGCATTGTCTGACCTCATAACACAATCATTCCTTTATAACGACTTGCACGTCGTTATTCGAAATTCAATCAATTTTAGGGACCTTTCATTTGCTTGGATATCCACATAAAATATCAAAACATAATATTTGGAGAAACTAACAAAGGGATATTGATATTCAGTCACGTATGAAGTATTTCATACGTGTCAAATAAGATAAGTATATAAAGTATAAACGTTTGGATGAGAAACATTACAAATATGAAGTATTCTACTTGAATTTTTGAATATGCTTGTAGCAATATTATGAAATCAAGGCAAGTGTGTAATATGAGGTCCAAACGCACAACTTAAATATCATGTACAAAAATATGCGTGATTATGCCCGTAATAGAATCATTCGGTTATACCCACTTGTACGTCATTAAAAATTCGAGTTATCCCGGTGTCGTCTCAGTAAAAACTTTTCACTTTTACCATCATTGTACATTATTTGTTTGATTTCTCAAGTGAATAGCAAATTTAGCATTGTCTAACGCCATAAAGAAATTATTCCGTTATAATGACTTGCACGTCGTTATTCGAAATTCAAGCGATATTAGGGTCCTTTCATTCACTTGGATCTCCACATACAATATCAAAACATAATATTGGATAAATTAATAAACAGATATTGATATTGAGTCACATATGAAGTATCTCATACATGTCATATGAAACAAGTGTATAAAGTATAAATGTTTGGATGCGAAGCATTACAAATATGAAGTATCCCACCTGAATTTTCCAATGAGCTAGTAGTAATATGATGAAATCAAGGTTGTTGTTTTATATGAGGTCCAAAATCACTACTTGATTGATATGTAGAAAAATATCATTTATGCCCATAATGGAATATTGTTATACCCACTATATGTCGTTATTCAAAATTCATGTTATCCCGTGGTCTTCTCAGTCAAAATTTTTCACTTTACCTTCATTGTACACCATTTGATTGATTTATCTAGTTAATAGATTGTCTTGCTACATAATAGAAATGTTCTGTTATATCGACTTGAATGTCGTTATTCAAAATTCGAGCGATTTTAGGAGCCTTAAATTTGATCAGATCTCCAAATACAGCTGTAAAGACTAATATTATCATTAGGTAACAAAAGAATGTTGATATTGACTCACTTATAAAATAATATCTCATGAATGTTCTAAGTAGCACGTGACAAGTTCTGATGTGAACCATTACAAATCATAAGTATCTATTTGTATTTTCTAATGACCTTGTAGCAATATGATGAAATCAAAGCAGGTGTTTAATATGAGATCAACAATCACTACTTGATTGGTATGTACGAAAATATGTGTGTTTATACCCATAATAGAATCATTTCATTATACACACTTGCATGTCGTTATTCAAAATTCGTTTTATCCCAAGATCGTCTCAGTCAAAATTTCTCACTTTGATCTTCATTGTACACCATTTGATTGATTTTTCTAGTTAATAAATTGTCTGGCCACATAACGGAACCATTCCGTTATAATGACTTAAATGTCGTTATTCTAAATTCGAGTGAATTTTTGGGCCTTAAATTTACTCGGATCTCCACATACAGCTGAAGAGCATAATATTAACATAACATAACAAAAGAATGTTGATATTGACTCACTTATGTAATATCTCATGAATGTTCTAAGTTGCATGTGATAAGTTTGGATGTGAACCATTACAAATCATAAGTATTCCTTTGTATTTTCAAATGACTTGTACAAATGTGATGAAATCAAAGCAGGTGTTTAATTTGAGGTCCAAAATTGCTACTTGATTGGTATGTACGTGATGAGTGTGTAAATTCACAAGTTTGGCGCTATGATTTGTGCTAGTTTTGGAGAGTTTTGATGTGGAAATAGGTGGAAAACCTATATATATTGTGAAATAGCATGAATCATATGTTAGTGGAGCTATTTGAGTGTTTTCTTAGCAAAAACGGAGTGAAAGAGCCAAGAATCGAAGAGACGGAGTCGAAGCCACGCGAACCGCCCAAGAAGTAGGTGGGTTCGACCTGGCTGGAGGAGGGTTCGACCTCTCCAGCAGGTCGAACCAACGTTGCTGGACAATACAGAGAAGGGTTCGACCATGACTCAGTTGGTTCGACCTGGCCATCAGGTCGAACCATGGTCGAACCAGTTTGCAAGAAGGAGGATTCGACCACGATGTTGGGGTTCGACTTGCCCGTTGGTCGAATCGGGAGCAAGAGTTGTCCAGTGCTGAGGTTCGACCTGGGGTTTGACCAAAACCTAAGTGGTTCGACCTGTCCAGAAGGTCGAACCTGTGCAGAATTCTTCCAGTAGCGGGGTTCGACCTGGGGTTCGACCTGTGGCTCGGGGTTCGACCTGCTTGACGTGGTCGAACCTGTGTGCGAGAACTTACCTTATCCGGATTTTCGAGGCCGAAACGCGTGAGATCACTTAGAAAGCCCATTCCAAGCCCTAGAGACGTGATTACAAGTATAAAAGGAGGCTCATACAGAGAATAAGGAGAGCTTTTGATCGTCAATCGTAGGAGAGACAAGAGTAGAGGTGGTGATCCATTCGGAGGGCTGTGACAGAGGTTCACTGAAGGTTCAAGTAAGAATGATTAATCTAACCATGATTGTTCCTAGATCAATCATGGACTAGAACCACCTTGGTAGTTCTAGGGTTATGAAAGTTTCATGATGTAATTCGTGTTTCGTGTGTAATACTCCGTACAACACTACCTGTGGTTTGTTTTATATAAGATTGCATATTTAATCCATACTCATAGTCGTTTTGTGCATCAATGATCGTTGTGTAGAGTCTGAATACATAACATGGTTATTGATTGAGTGCGTTCACTACTGAGCAGGGTTTATTGTTATAATTCTAAGTGAAGGGATTCCGAAGTATTATTAGAACTGTCTTATATGAATATTCATGAATTGAATTGAATTCGGGTTGATGAATAGGATGAAGAGTATAACTTTATAGTACCTAAAAAGGGAGATCAAATCGGGTTAGATTCTAGACGTAGAAGATAATTGATTATGATAGTACCTAGAAAGGGGGGTGAAGCATATCTCTTGCTCCGATGTTATTCACACGTGTCAAGCGCATATTTACTTGTGTCTATAGAGTAAACTTGCATGGTCTAGTGATGCGTCCACAAACCACAGGGCAGAGTCGGACACCATCATACGAAAATACGAATTGCTAGTGAAACTGGATGACCCAATGAACTACCTATCATTCTTATCGATCACAACTCACTTCTCTCTACTTTTGCTATTTCTTTTGTTAATTCGATTAGAAGTTACTATCCATTAAACCTTTACAATTACCAACATAGTCTAAAATATACTAGAAGATCACAAAATTGATATTTACTCGTCCCGTGGGTTCGATATTGTAACTTGGTCATCTTCGCGACTACAATTGATATCCTTATACTTGAGGATTAATTTGTGTGTTGAGAAAACCCCTATCAAGTTCTTGGCGCCGTTGCCGGGGACGGCGTAAACTATCTTTTTTTTGTATTATTTCTAGTTTATTAGGACTATTTACCTTGTTTTGTTGTTTTCTTTCTTATTCGTTTTAGGTGTATGCTCACAAGATCAAAGAAAGGTAATCTTGAACCGTATAATCCTGAGATTGGAGCATCATCAAGAAAGAAGAAAAAGAAGAAGAGCAAGGCAAAGGCAATAGACTCAACTGAAGCTCTGAATTTTGGAGTTGAGGTTGACGAGCAGATTTCGCAAGCGATTGAGGCTACAACTGAAGTTAATTTGGAAGTAGTAACAGTCAACATGGCAGCGAATCCAGATAATCTAGCCATCCGTGAGGTTTTCAGAAATAATGGGGCTGGAAATTATGAGCTTTTAGGAGCAAGGGGAACTAACACAGCGTTCGATCTTCATCCCGCTCTTATTAGCATGATAGAAAGGAACTCCTTTTCAGGAGGGTCTTTCGAGGATCCGCAGCAGCATCTGAACAAGTTCTTGGGCTATGCAAGTACTCAAAAAAACGTAGGAGAACATGAAGATGCTAGGAAGATCCTTTTGTTCAAATTCTCGCTTACTGAAAAGGCGAGGGATTGGTACGATACTATTAATGCAGCTAAGTGCACCACGTGGGAGCAATTGAAGTTAAGATTCTTGGAGAGGTATATGCCACCTTCGAAGGTGTTTAAGATGAAGCAAGATATTAACCAATTTGCTATCAGTGGGGGAGAGAAATTTCATGAAGCGTGGGATAGATTCAAGGACATGCTCAGGAAGTGTCCTCAACATGGGTTATCTAAAGCCCAATATATCAGTATATTTTATAACGGATTGGACTGTGAATCAAGAGTGCTACTTGATGCTTCTTCTAATGGAGCATTACTTACAAAGTCATCCGTTGAGGCCGAGAGATTGTTTGAAGACATATCAATGAATTCGAGGGATTGGCCCACTGATAGAGTTAGAGGTACGTATGTTCTTGGAAAGGTAGCTCAGGTTGAACAAGCAATGGTGAAGACTAAGAGAGAAGATGAGATCGTTTCGAGCTTGTCTAATATCAACAAGCTACTTGAGTCTCAACAGAAGCAGATCAGCGAGATATCCCAACGAGTGCCAATCTTGCAGCAAGAGATGATGAATAATGGAACCATCCAAGACGAATTGGAGGAAGCAAATTATGCCACGGGTCAAAGTATCCAAGGAACGAGGTACCCAAATCAAGGAAACTGGAACTACCAAGGGAACTACCAAGGGAACTATCGAGGGAACTTGAATAATCGTGGTCCATCTGGTAGTTATCAACAGCAACCAAGGAGGCCTGAATTTTCATGGAGCAATACGAACAATGCAGTGCAACTTCCGATGGGTGTTGATCCGGGAGAAAAGGTGGAAGAAGGAAAGCCTGGGTTCGAGGATACTGTAAACCGGTACATGGTAAAGAATGATGAAAGAGTGAATCGCCTTGAGGCAAAGCTTGAGAAAAAGATTGATGATCACCACAGAGATTTGTCCACTCAAGTGAAAGATCTCACATTGTTGATGGGTACAATTGCAGAGAATGTGAACACATTGACTCAAACTGTAGGAAAAGGTAAGTTTCCGTCTCAGAGTATAGAGAATCCAAAGTCGTGTAATGCCATCACACTGAGGTCAGGAACGCAGTACGAGAGACCGATGAGGCCGGAATCGAAGTTGGAATTTTCTAAGCCGCGGTTCGACCAATACGCAGAGGGTTCGACCAACTCTTCAGGTCGAACCCAGGTCGAACCTCATCGGCCAGAACACTCTGTTTTGACGCAGGAACGGTTCGACCAACACACGGAGGGTTCGACCAACTTTACAGGTCGAACCCTGGTCGAACCTCATCGGCCAGAGCACTCTGTTTTAACGCAGGAACGGTTCGACCACGATCACGAAGGTTCGACCAACTCTTCAGGTCGAACCCAGGTCGAACCGAAGGATGGAAATTATACAGTGAAGCGGTTCGACCAAAGGGTCAGTGGTTCGACCTCTAATGTTGGTCGAACCCAAGTCGAACCTCCGGAGCAGAATGAGATCAGTCTTCCAGGAGAGAGGTTCGACCAATACAGTCCTGGTTCGACCTTTCAGCCTGGTCGAACCCCAGTCGAACCTCGCCGAGATGTGTTGTTTGATGCACCTGTTGTTCCTTTTGATGTTGATGCAATTCCAGTGGTACGGAATGAGCAAAGTACAGACATAATAGCTGAGAAAAAATGGGAAAGAGCTAAGCGATTAAGAGCCGAAAAGGAGAAAGCGGAAAAGGTTGATCGTGATGAATGGGGGATTCCCAAAACAAAGATACCTCCACCGTTTCCCTACAAGCTAGTGAAGAAAAGGATGGAAGAGAAGTTCAAGAAGTTTTCAGAGATAATGAACAAGATAAGCTTGAACATCCCTTTTTCAGAGGCAATCATGGAGATGCCATATTATGCTCGGTTCCTTAAAGACATATTGATGAAGAAGCGAAGCTTAACCGGAGTTGAAACGGTAAACTTATCTGAGAATTGTAGCTCAATTATTCAAAAGAAGTTGCCACCAAAGATGAAAGATCCGGGGAGCTTTACTATTCTTTGTGAGATCGGGAAGGGGCCAGCACGGCAAGCTTTATGTGATCTTGGGGCAAGCATCAATTTGATGCCGTTGTCCATCTTTCAGAAGCTTGGTTTGGGAGAGATGACCCCGACAACTGTTGCTCTCCAATTGGCAGATAGATCAATGACGTTTCCGAAAGGAATAGTTGAAGATGTTCTAGTAAAGGTGGAGAAGCTAGTTTTTCCTGTGGATTTTCTTGTATTAGAAATGGATGATGACAAGGATAATGTTCCTTTAATCTTGGGGAGGCCATTCCTTGCTACGGCTGGAGCTATGATAGATGTTCGGAAAGGAGAACTGAAGTTGAGAATGGACAAAGAAGAAGTACTTTTCAACTTGGACAAAGCGATGAAAATGCCAATGGAGTCCCAATGTTATAGTATTGACGTGGTGGAGGAGATTGTGAAGGAGGATATGTCTTTGATCTTGTCAAAGGATCCTCTTGAGACATGTTTGATGGAATCTCTTACTTATCCCACTACGGAGCTTGACGGACTTTCTAACGAGGTATGTATTGAATTTCTTGAAAACTTACTTGCTTTGGGTGATGACAGGTTTGCATTGGAGAGAAATAAAGTGGAAGAAGTCAAATGGACCAGGAAGTACTTGCCTTTGGATAATGAAAACACTCCAGTGGAGAAAAGAAAAGAGGAGTTGAAACCATTGCCGGATCACTTGAAGTATGCTTTTCTCGGTAATGATGCACAATATCCGGTAATTGTATCTTCTTCTCTTAATGATGATCAACTTGAGGAGTTATTAGATATTTTGAGGAAGTATCAGTCTGCAATAGGGTGGTCACTTGATGATTTGAAAGGTATTAGTCCTTCGTATTGTATGCATCGGATTAGGTTGTTGGATGAAGCCAAAGCTAGTGTTCAGAATCAGCGTAGGGTGAATCCCGCAATTCAAGAGGTGATAAGGAAGCAAATTCTTACGTGGTTGGATGCTGGAATTATATTTCCTATTAGTGATAGTCCCCATGTGAGTCCATTGCATGTAGTTGCTAAGAAGGGGGGTATGACTGTAGTGAAAACTGAGGATGGAGAAGCGATAGCCACGAGAATTCCTACGGGATGGCGTACATGTGTGGATTACAGGAAATTGAATGAGAACACGTGTAAGGACCACTTCCCTCTTCCATTTATGGATCAAATGTTGGATCGTCTTGCAGGGTATGAGTTCTATTGTTTCTTGGATGGATACTCGGGGTATAATCAAATCATGATTGCTCCCGAGGATCAAGAAAAGACTACTTTTACTTGCCCCTACGGGACTTTTGCTTTTAGGAAAATGCCGTTTGGATTGTGTAATGCGCCTGCTACTTTTCAGAGATGCATGATGGCGATTTTTGATGGTTTGATAGAGAAGATCATGGAAGTATTCATGGACGATTTTTCAGTTTTTGGTTCTTCTTTTGATAAGTGTTTGTCTAACCTTGCTGTTGTTTTGAAAAGGTGTCAAGAAACTAATCTTGTCTTGAATTGGGAGAAGTGCCATTTCATGGTGAAAGATGGGATTGTTCTTGGGCATTATGTTTCCGCCAAGGGATTACAGGTAGACCGTGCTAAGGTGGTGGCAATTGAGAAGCTTCCACCACCGACCAATGAAAGAGGAGTGCGATCCTTCCTTGGACACGCCGGTTTTTACAGGAGATTCATTAAAGACTTCTCAAAATACTCTAAGCCCTTATCTCATTTACTTGAAAAGGATATTCCTTTTGTGTTTAATGATGAGTGTTTAACAGCTTTTCAAGTTTTGAAGGAGGCGCTTATTACTGCCCCTATCTTGATCACACCGGACTGGACGCAACCGTTTGTACTTATGTGTGATGCAAGTGATGTAGCATTGGGTGTGGTGCTTGGGCAGCTAAGGGAGAAGAAGTTCTGCGCCATTTACTACGCGAGTAAGACTTTCGATGCGGCACAGAAGAATTACACGGTAACTGAAAAGGAGTTTTTGGCTGTTGTGTATGCATTCGATAAGTTTCGTCAGTATTTGGTTGGCATGAAGACGATTGTGTATACGGATCACTCAGCGATTCGTTATTTGATGGAGAAGAAGGAGACAAAGCCTAGGATTATACGATGGATTCTACTACTGCAGGAGTTTGACTTGGAGATTCGGGATAAGAAAGGAACAGAAAATGTGTTGGCAGATCACTTGTCAAGGTTGGAGACTAGGGAGCATTGTGATAATTCTTTCGAGTATATTGAAGAGATGTTCCCTGATGAGAAGATCATGGCTGTGGCTGTTGAAGGGGCCGAGCGAGCATGTGTGGTTGCAGCGCAAGGTATGGATCCATGGTACGCGGATTATGTTAATTACATTGTCATTGGTGAAATTCCAAGGGATCTCAACCGATACCAACTTGCAAAATTTCGTAGGGATGTTGAGACATTTATATGGTATGATCCGTTTGTTTATAAGATTTGTACAGATTCTATTGTCCGAAGATGTGTACCCGAGATGGAAATGGAAAGTGTGCTGGAGTTCTGCCATGCACAACCGAATGGGGGGCATTTCGGAGCGCAAAAGACTGCAGCTAAGGTACTTCAATCCGCTCTTTATTGGCCTACTTTGTTTAGAGATAGTGAGAGCTATGTGGCGTCTTGCGATAGATGCCAGCGCATGGGTAATATAGGTAGGAGAGATGAGATGCCATTGCAGCCTAGCATAGTCGTGGAGATATTTGATGTATGGGGGATCGATTTTATGGGACCTTTTCCCCCGTCGAATGGGTTTCTCTACATTCTTCTTGCGGTGGATTATGTTTCGAAGTGGGTGGAAGCAATTCCTACTCGTGTTAATGATTCGAAAGTTGTTTTATCTTTCCTAAAGAAACATATTTTTGCCCGTTATGGAGTTCCGAGAGCATTAGTTAGTGATGGAGGTTCCCACTTCGTCAATAAATTTCTGGAGAAGGTGCTTAGGGATTATGGTGTTAGGCATAGGGTTACTACACCCTATCATCCGCAAGCCAATGGGCAGGCGGAGGTCTCCAACCGTCAAGTAAAGCAAATTTTGGAGAAAGTGGTAGGAACTAATCGAAAAGATTGGGCTATGAAGCTTGATGATGTGTTATGGGGGTTCCGGACCGCTTACAAGACGGTATTAGATATGTCACCGTATCAAATTGTCTATGGGAAGCCGTGCCACTTACCCGTAGAAATCCAACACAAAGCGTTTTGGGCTTTGCGTCGCTTGAACTTGACCCTTAGGGATGTGAAGGAGTTGAGGCTAACTCACATGAATCAATTGGATGAGTTTAGGAGTCGTGCTTTCAAGAATTCAGAGATTTATAAGGAAAGAATGAAGAGGTGGCATGATTCTAAAATTTCGTACAAGGAGTTCAAGCAAGGAGATGAGGTACTACTTTTTAACTCTCGTTTAAAGCTCTTTGCAGGCAAGTTGAAGTCTAAGTGGACGGGACCGTTCATGATTCATCGAGCCTTAGGAGGGGGGAGTTATGAGCTTATTGACAAAGATGGTGACGTTATCGCGGCGAATGGGCATCGATTGAAGCATTATAGGTCGCCGGATGATGCGTGTGTCATTTTTGATGATACCTTGTTCTGATTTGGTACCGTCGTGACTCTACGACGTTAAACATGAGCGCCTGTTGGGGGCTTGCCCTTCCATTTTATTGCTTTATTTTTTTTCGTGTGCGTAAGAAATTTTTGTATTTAAGATGCTTACCAATAGGCAATTACATCTCTTTTCAAACTTAGTTTCGACTTACGTTTTTACTAAGTTTGGGGGGGGTGTGATGTTATTACCTCATTGAAGCATTAAGAGTATAATATTTTCTTTGTATTGTTTGTTAGGGGAATTGGTTTTTGCGGCCATGTTGAAATTTTAATCGATTTTGATGTGACGATTTTTTACAATTTGCCTAATGTTCAGTGGTTTTTGGTTGTGTTTTTCTTATACGGAGATACTCATGAATGATATTATGTGGAACAATTTCTGAAGTTGTGCTCTAGATTATACCTAATGAGGTTGAGTTGAAGTTTGAAGTATGTAGTGAATGAAGAACACTCAGTTTTGGAAATCAGGAGGTAGGTTCGACCATGTCTAGCAGTGGTTCGACCAGAGCCAGAGGTCGAACAAAAGCAGAGGAAGTCGAACCGGCGTTGAAAGTTGTCCAGAGAGGAGGTTCGACCAAAGCTATAGTGGTTCGACCTGATCATGGGGTCGAACCTAAGGTCGAACCCGCCAGTCGTAAGCACTCTGTTTTCCAGAAGAGAGGTTCGACCAATTCATGAAAGGTTCGACCTGTTTAGCAAGTCGAACCCCTGGTCGAACCAAGAAGATTGTTTGTCCAGAAGAGAGGTTCGACCTCGCCATCCATGGTTCGACCAGTACAGGTGGTCGAACCCGAGGTCGAACCAAGCCAGGTACGCGTTTTAAGTTCGAATTTTCAGAGGGGTTCGATCACTTTTTCGAAACATCAAACCTCGAACCCTCTTCGAACCTCTACACCCTTGCACAAATTCTTCAATTACACTTGATTTCGCACCGATTACACAACATTACACCTTGAATTATTGATTTGGTCGCGGATTTGGGCGGATTTCGTCGCAAGTTAGGGCTGAATTCGCATTTCTGGGTGTTTTGTGTTTTCGATCGGTTTTTCACCATGGGCAAGTCACAAGGTACGTTTTTTCCAACTTAATTACTCTAGGATTGAAGGTTTAGGTAAGCAATTTGATGTGTAATAGAGAATTGATGTTGAGTATGGTTGAATTTCATGGTGAATGTTGATATTTTGATTGGTTTCATATGAATTCTTGTTTCGTGGATTGTTGTTGATTGATTATTGATAGAACTTGGATTTTTATGTGAATTAATCAAGGATATAGAATATATCATAGAATGAGCATGTTGATTTGGTTGAAATTGATAGAATTAAAGTAGTTTATGGAGGAAAGCATGTTGAATTTTTGATTGAATTACTTGAATTGCTTAATGCATGCTTGTTGGTTCTGTTTTGATGATTAAAGAAGGTATAATTGAAGATGTTTTGAAAATGTTGAATAAGCAAGTGGTGTTGAGATGATAGTTTGTATGAATATGCATTGATGCTTGAAGTCTTGAGTAGAGTATGTGATGTGCTAGTGCAATACTTGCTTTCTTGTCTTGTTGGTTGGATTGAAGTATTTGTTTTCAGGAAAGGGACAAGTATCAAGCAAAGGGAAAGGAAAAGCAGAGGATGAGAGATCAAAGAAGAGGCATGACAGGCCTTCAAACTTGGACAAAGTGACAAGAAAACTGAGGTTACAAGACCGTTTGCCTGATAACTTCAAGATTAGGATGCAAGGTTGGGATGAGATTAAAGAGAAGTGGGAAGAAGTTTCAGACAAGATAGCTCGCACTCGTTACCAAGATGATGAAGCGATGAGGATAATGAGAATAGGGGATGATATATTTTGGATGTTTGATCAAGTAGGGATCCGAAGATTCATGGAGCTGAAGAGGCCGACGTACTTCCATGTTACAGCGGAAGTGGTTTGTTCGTTTGAGATGGAGAAGGACCCGCTTGGATACCCCTATCGGTGTACGTTTCAGCTTGGTGGAGTGAGTAGGAGATGGACGTCTGAGGATTTCAATGAGATGTTTGAGACACCTTTGGAGATCCCTCGTTTAGAAAATGCTGCATTTGGTGTAAAGCGATTTTGGAGGGAGATCACGGGGGAGATTCGTGATTACAAGACTAGACAGGCTCGTGCTTCCGCAATAAAGAACCCTGTCTTGAGATACATGGACCGCATCCTAAGCAACACGTTGTTCGCCCGCTCGGAGGGCAGTGTTGTGTCTAGAGGAGAGTTATATGCCTTGTGGTGTATGTTGCACGGAGTGAAGTTCAACGTTGGAGCCTATTTTATTGCGCAGCTGAATCGATTCAAGACCATTGGTTTTCAAAAGGTGAATATTGGAGGGTTATTGACGATTTTGGCTGAGCATTACAATTTGGACCTCACCGGCGTTACACCAGTAGAAGGAGAACCCGATTTGATTATGAGCACGTGCACGAAGGGAGGGTTTGCCCATTTTAGAAATGGAGATTGGTTTTTCACGAGAGGTGTCAAGCCTTTCGAATTTATGTTCCCCTTCGACGTGAGCAACTTGACAACTATTCGGGAAGCAAGGAATAGACTAATGAATTCTCTAGGACACACCGCTTTATCTGTGGCAGCGAAGTCGGGGGGTGATTGGAGAGCGGTAGCACAGATGTGTGCTGAGGGAAGGATGGCTGAGTTACAGCAGATTGTTGATCGAGGAGAGTTCCGTCCACCTCAGCCACAGCAGTCTGAAGAGGAGGATCAGGTAGAGGAGCAGCCGGAGATGGAGATTCCGGAAGGAGAGCAGCATGATGCGCCTCAGCATGCTCCAGAACCGCAGCAGCGGCGAGCAGTTCCAGGTACTCGGGAGCAGCTTCGCTTAATTCATGAGCAGCTGATCGCGGTGGTAGCTACACAACAAGAGACGAACAGGCAACTCGCGCTCGCTAACGCCAACTACGCCACGCTGAACGAAAGGTATTCTGCCTTGGATGAGCGTGTTGGTAGAGTGAGTAGTCGAGTCGATATGATGGACAAACACATTACCAGTTTGTGCCGAGCTGTGGAAAATAGAATGGATGAGGATGACGATGATGATGAGGATGATGATGCTCCTAAGGAGTAGTTTCAGGTTTTCTTTTGGTTTCTCCGATTCATCTTATCTCCCATTTTTCTTTTTATTTTTACAGATTGGGGTGTGATTCATGTGTGAGTGGAATGTACTTGATATAGTTGATCTTGTATCATTGCTCTGTATGGGTGTTGATTATGTGCATTCATATGTTTACGTGTTTATTTTCATTTGGAAAGAGCATGAATAATTTGTTAAGTATATGGAATTCATGAGGAATTGATTTTGATTATGTGCTATGAGGAGTATTAGGAATTGATTACCTATGTGAGGATTTGAGCCTTCATCATGATTAATCATGATAGTTTATTCTTGAGAGAATCATTCGTATGAACGTATTCTAGAACTTGGCTTGGAGTCTTGTTTGAAACTTACAATTGATGAAATATTAGGATATGATCTTAGGCCATTTTTGATTAATTGAGTCACTTAGCCAAATTTCACCTTTCCTAATGATCTTATAAATCTTTGGTAGCCCTGTTTGAGCCTTTTAAAAGCTTTTTCTTTGGCAAGCCAGATATACGAGCTTTAATTACCTTATTTGAGCTTTGAAAATACCCTATCCATTGGTAGAGAGAATAAGGTGAATGAGTGTGGAACAAAGGGAAGATGGAATGAGGTTCGGTAAGAAATATGCATGGTTAAATCTTGTTAGGGATAGTGCCTAAAATTGGTACCCCGAATTGCTTATACATGGGGCTTGAAGTTTCTACGAAACAGCCGAATGATGTTCGAGAAGGGTAGTGCCTATAACTGGTACCCGAGCAATTAAAAGAAGAATGATGTTGATGCAAGGAAGAGAAGAAAAATTGATAATTGCAAGTGCAAGAGAAGAATTGGAGGAGAATATGAAGCCGAATGGGAAATCAAGAACCTCCAAGGTAACTCTCTACTAGTGTATTAAGTTACTATGATCAAATTTTCCTACCCTTTCCAAAGAGCCAACATTACAACCTAGAAACAAGTCCTTTGTGATCCTAGTGTTAATCTAATGTAAGTTGATTTCTGAGACCTTTGCCAAGCTTATGGTTACGCGTGAATATGAATTGATATGAGTGTTTATACTAGCCTATAGTGCCTCACGCACGAGTGAATGAGAGTAAAGACTTATCTTGTCAGTGAGATTACTTAGTGCTCCGAATGGTGTGTGATTAGATTGATTTTACATGAGTGACATATTTGATGCAAGTAATTCTTGTTTGATTCAATGAAGTGGCATGTGTAATATGTGTTGTACTTGATCTTGTTGAATTATACACGACTCCTGTGGTTTAGATTGGTTGCCTCGGGACGAGCAACATGTAAGTTTGGGGGTTTGATGAGTGTGTAAATTCACAAGTTTGGCGCTATGATTTGTGCTAGTTTTGGAGAGTTTTGATGTGGAAATAGGTGAAAAACCTATATATATTGTGAAATAGCATGAATCATATGTTAGTGGAGCTATTTGAGTGTTTTCTTAGCAAAAACGGAGTGAAAGAGCCAAGAATCGAAGAGACGGAGTCGAAGCCACGCGAACCGCCCAAGAAGTAGGTGGGTTCGACCTGGCTGGAGGAGGGTTCGACCTCTCCAGCAGGTCGAACCAACGTTGCTGGACAATACAGAGAAGGGTTCAACCATGACTCAGTTGGTTCGACCTGGCCATCAGGTCGAACCATGGTCGAACCAGTTTGCAAGAAGGAGGATTCGACCACGATGTTGGGGTTCGACTTGCCCGTTGGTCGAATCGGGAGCAAGAGTTGTCCAGTGCTGAGGTTCGACCTGGGGTTCGACCAAAACCTAAGTGGTTCGACCTGTCCAGAAGGTCGAACCTGTGCAGAATTCTTCCAGTAGCGGGGTTCGACCTGGGGTTCGACCTGTGGCTCGGGGTTCGACCTGCTTGACGTGGTCGAACCTGTGTGCGAGAACTTACCTTATCCGGATTTTCGAGGCCGAAACACGTGAGATCACTTAGAAAGCCCATTCCAAGCCCTAGAGACGTGATTACAAGTATAAAAGGAGGCTCATACAGAGAATAAGGAGAGCTTTTGATCGTCAATCGTAGGAGAGACAAGAGTAGAGGTGGTGATCCATTCGGAGGGCTGTGACAGAGGTTCACTGAAGGTTCAAGTAAGAATGATTAATCTAACCATGATTGTTCCTAGATCAATCATGGACTAGAACCACCTTGGTAGTTCTAGGGTTATGAAAGTTTCATGATGTAATTCGTGTTTCGTGTGTAATACTCCGTACAACACTACCTGTGGTTTGTTTTATATAAGATTGCATATTTAATCCATACTCATAGTCGTTTTGTGCATCAATGATCGTTGTGTAGAGTCTGAATACATAACATGGTTATTGATTGAGTGCGTTCACTACTGAGCAGGGTTTATTGTTATAATTCTAAGTGAAGGGATTCCGAAGTATTATTAGAACTGTCTTATATGAATATTCATGAATTGAATTGAATTCGGGTTGATGAATAGGATGAAGAGTATAACTTTATAGTACCTAAAAAGGGAGATCAAATCGGGTTAGATTCTAGACGTAGAAGATAATTGATTATGATAGTACCTAGAAAGGGGGGTGAAGCATATCTCTTGCTCCGATGTTATTCACACGTGTCAAGCGCATATTAACTTGTGTCTATAGAGTAAACTTGCATGGTCTAGTGATGCGTCCACAAACCACAGGGCAGAGTCGGACACCATCATACGAAAATACGAATTGCTAGTGAAACTGGATGACCCAATGAACTACCTATCATTCTTATCGATCACAACTCACTTCTCTCTACTTTTGCTATTTCTTTTGTTAATTCGATTAGAAGTTACTATCCATTAAACCTTTACAATTACCAACATAGTCTAAAATATACTAGAAGATCACAAAATTGATATTTACTCGTCCCGTGGGTTCGATATTGTAACTTGGTCATCTTCGCGACTACAATTGATATCCTTATACTTGAGGATTAATTTGTGTGTTGAGAAAACCCCTATCAGTACGAAAATATGTCCATTTATGTCCATAACATAATCATTCTATTATACTCATTTGTATGTCGTTATTCAAAATTCAAGTTATCCCGAAGTCGTCTCAGTCAAAATTTCTCACTTTTACCTTCATTGTACAGTATTTGATTGATTTCTCTATTAAATAGCCGATTTAGCATTGTTTGACTACATAATGAAATTATTCCGTTATAGTGACTTGCACGACGTTTTTTAATGAGCTTGTAGAAATATGATAAAATCAAAGTAGGTGTTTAATATGAGGCCCAAAATCACTACTCGATTGGTATGTGATGAGAGTGGAAATTCATGAATTTTTTGGTCCGATTTGATACCTTTTTGAGTGTTTAATTGTTATTATTTGCACAAATCTTAATACTTTGAATGATTATTGACTAAAAGGTGCTTGAGAGGTATTTTGTTGTGTTTTGATAGGAAAAAGGATGAAAAATGCTAAGTTGGAATGAATGGTGAATTTGTTCAAGATTTCAAGGAAACAGAGGACTACATTCCGTGATTTTTCTGTATTTTTGTAGAAGTCCAAACTGGTCGTATGATACATAATTAGAAAGCTACGGAAGAGAGGGTCCCGTGAGCGCAAGAATCGCTTCAATCAGAGTTCGGATGAAGAAGTTATGTTTAAAACCGTGAGGTCGCACAACTTCCGGTAAGAATTCCAAAAATATACAAAAATTACCCTCTTTTCCTTATATTCTTGGTGGCCTAGTTATTTCCTAATTTAATATCCCTCCATATCTTCCATAATTATATTTTTCCTGATTTTTTAAGATCCCACATCGTTTTACTCCTTATTTTATTCCATTCTCACACCTATATATACTCTATACTCATCACCACATAAAGGTGTGGAGAACCCGCCTAATCTACCACCACAACATCACCTAGGGTTTTAAACCCTAATCCACCATATCTGCCTTTCATCTTCTACCCATCGTCCACCATCTGGAGAGGATTCAAGAAAGTATTCGTCTACTTGATCGGAGACGGGAATTTTGGCGAGGACGAAGTTGAAGAAGGAGAACCAAACAAATAAGTTTTATTTTCTTTACTTTATTCTTTCTAGTTTTTAGACTCATGGGTAACTCTTCTAACATACATATGGTTGTTGCTTGTAACTCCATGGGCTAAGTATCTTTTTGGTTATGTTAGGGGTTAAGACAATTTTGACTATGTGATTTGATTACCCTAGACATGGATTTCTTATACTGCAGAATGTTTATTTCCTTATTGAAGAAGATATTTTGAGACTTCATATTATTATGTTTTGAGTTTTGATTCCTTTGATTATTCATGACTGTATCACTGATTGATAGTTGATAAGATTCTTTATTTCTGCATAATAATTATTGTTTCCTGTGGCAGTCTTAGGGGATTGGCATATAATTCCTAAGAGTGTTAGAGAATCAATTTAGGATATTAATTACTTGGTAAAACATCATTATTAGATTATTGGTAAGGAGACAAAAGGAGTTAATAATTGCGTACCTAGAAAGGGAAGTCTAGTGCTCTAGCCTTTAATGAAATTTAGCATGAAGCACCTATAGAGGGAGAGAGAGTTAATTCCTTATCGATCCTAGGATTTGCAGCTCATTATAAGTGTTAGATTCTACCTGATCAAAGTGGTCTAACTAGGTTTAGTGATCCTCTTATAAATATTTGCAGGTAATTAATTTGAGTTTAGAATAATCTGTCACATGTTAAATTGGATTGTCCTTAGCATTATCAGTCTCTTATCTTGGAATACTTGATTGTTTTCTCACCAGCGTATCTTATTTTATTGTATTTTATTATTTAGTAATTAATTTTTATAAATTGGATTTGTCTTAAATAGAAATAGTCATATTAGATTTATTTGTCACTCTGACACTATCCCGTGGGTTCGATAATTTAACTTGGTCACACGCGTACGACAATTGATCCCTTACACTTGGGGGTGAGATTCATATTTTCCAAAAGAAAATAGCGATCAGTATGTACGAAAATATGTGCGTTTATGCTCACAACAGAATCATTTCCATTATAACGACTTGCTTATTTAAAATTCGAGTTATCTTGTGGTCATCTCAGTTAAAATTTTTCACTTTTAACTTCATTGTACACAATTTCAATTTTTTATCTAGTGGATAGCTGATTTAGCATTGTCTAGCACAAAATTGAACCATTCCGTTATAACGACTTGCACAACGTTATTCGATATTTGAGTGATTTTAGGGGCCTTAGATTTGATCGGATCTCCATATACATCTATAAAGCCTAATATTATCATAAGGTAACAAATAATGCTTATATTGACTCATTTGTGAAATTTCTCATAAATGTTCTACGTAGCATGTGATTAGTTTGGATGTGAATCATTTTATATCATAAGTATTCACATGTATTTTCAAATGAGCTTGTAGCGGATATGATGAATAAAATTAGGTGTATAATATGATTATCATTACTTGATAGGTATGTACGAAACTATGTGTGTTTATGCCCATAACGGAATCATTTCCGTTATAATGACTTTCACGGCGTTGTTCAAAATTTGAGTTATCTCACTGTCGTCTCAGTCAAAATTTCTCACTTTTAACTTTATTGTACACCATTTGAGTTGTTTCTCTAGTGGATAACCGATTTAGCATTGTTTGGCCACATAACGAAACCATTTTAATATAATAATTTGCATGATGTTATTCAAAATTTAAGTGATTTTAGGGTCCTCATAGCCAAAAGTTCTCAACTTTACCATTATCCCACACCATTTAACTGATTTCTCTAGTGAATAACTAATTTTCATTATATGTCTTCATAGCGGAACCATTCCGCTATAATGACGTGCACGCCATTTTTTAAATTTTGAGTGATGTTAGAGGCCTTCCAAAATTTAGCAGTTTTCATTATTTGATTATAAAATTTTATTTTACTATTTTTAGTGTTGTTATTTAAAAATTAGCAAAAGAGCAGATAAAGAAATAAATATTAAATGACATTTATTATAATAAGAAATTATGAAATTAGTGGTGAAAATATATATAATACCACTGTTTTACAAATGTTCAAAGAACAAAATAAGTTTTTTCTTTTTTTTTCCTGCAACAAAACAGCTACATTGTAGTATTTTTCTCCATCATCTTTTCCCCTAAATATTAAAAACAAACAGATTCAATTATAATATTTCAACAAAATACACAAAGTTTCTAACACAATATAGTTTTTAAGTCAAGAGATCAATCATGATAGCAATCAAGATAAAAATGCATTTTTATTCACATAGCATCATTGGGAATGGATTTAGTAGCATGTCTGTGGTGTTACTTTAATTTTTTTCCAAATGCCACGTGTTAAGCAGATGCTTGATTATATATAAATGTATGCATTTATGAGAGTTATATGTATACCAACTAAATTTCTCCCATCTGACTAAGTCAAAGAACTAATGGACAGTGACTTCAGTCTACTAAAATTACTCTAACAACACCCTTCCAGCAAAACAAACTCAGGGAATGTTACAATGGATTCTGTCAAATTTTATCTTATATATATATTCTCCTAAATTTTTACTTTGGTGCATCATTCAAACAAATTGTGTGAAATATACAGGAATTTTCAACACCACCTACCAAAATGGTCTCTTTAGTTTTATCTCTCAAACTACAATCAAATAGGTTTATATCTCTATATTGCATATCCCCAACACTTTCCAATACATTTATTCTTAATTTCTCTAAAAGCAGCTAAAAGACATCAAATATATTCACAAAGTTTATTTTCAAGCTATTTAGCCATGAACTCTCCTAAATATAGTTTTCTTTAGCTAATTCTCTATTTTATTTTATTTTTATTTTCTGCCAAGCAATTATGTACATATTTGCTTCTAGTTATGAATTGTGTAAACATTAATCCAGTAAATATGCAACCTAACGTTTGGTATTTAAAATTGAAGATTGATGAATGGCATGAGGTAATTTGTTTTTAAGAAGGAATGTATTGTGAAATGGTTTGAGTAAGCATGTGGTTTTGAGAGGACGGATTGGTTAGTAGGTGTGTGGTTTTAGTGAGAGAGTGAATAATAGTAAAGGTTAAAAAAATTGGTTCTAAATTCTAATAACCATATTATTACATGCGCTTAATAATTTATAGAAATGAAATAGGCGGTGGGAATACTCATCACCATCTAGATTGATCCACCGTCTTTCACAACTCTTCTACCAACTTTCTTTCTTAGTTTATGTTACAATTCAAGATAATTTTGCATAGTTCAATTTAGTAACCTGAGTTTGTATTTAAAAGCTTATCTATCTTTTTTACTACTATAATTTGTTACTCAAAGTCACATATTTACAGTTACAAGGTAGGCGGTGAATGTAATATCATGAGTGTTCTAGAAATATATTCAAATACTAATTTCTTTTATACCATTTCTTTTATTATACTAATTTCTCTATTTTACTATTTTAAACACTAACACTAACAAAATATAAGATCAAACATGTACAATATCAAATATTAATATCAACATTAGTATACCAGCACATACTGACATCAAATATACAATATATAAAAATTGGAGCACATTCTCAGCTTATAACAAAACATCTCTATTAATATAAAATGCAACACATAATTAAATGATACAAAATCTATACAAATGTGAGCATAAAAAAACCAGTAAGTTGTACAGAATATTAGCATAAAGCCACAAAGATGATCAAGTAATATGCCAAAAAAATTACAAGTCTTGGCTTAGAAGGGAACTCTAATCCCACAATCTTTGGAGAAGAAGGGTAATATAAGGTACTCCCTCCATCCTGGAATTTTTTGCACACTTCCTTTGTAAATTACAAAGGAAGTGTGCAAAAAATTCTGGGACGGAGGAAGTATTATTTAAAGAAACATTCAAAGATTCAACTACATGAAATAAAACCTAGAACAATGTCAACCATTTTACAATACACCAACTAAACTCGTTAACACGAAGTAGAATCAAAAGAAAATGATCAGAGAAACTTGGAAGTTTCTGCCCTTTCTATTGTTCCAGTAATAAAAGACCAGCACTAATGGGTGAAAGGGTTCTCCTCTCCTTTTTCTCAGCCTCCTTCACCTTAGCAAATTGATCACTCAACTTGCAACGAAAACCATTTCTCCTTTCTATTCATCGGCCTCAACTCCTTTAGATTCTTCCTCAAATCACACTGATCGAACACCCTGCCAAATCCAATCCCTAGAGATGACAAGAAACCTTCCTAGTTCGAATTCTTTAATACACAAAATAAAAACAGAGAGAAGAAGAGCAGAAGAAGATGGTGTGGAGAAATCTTAGGTTTTGAATTTATCAACAACTGATGTCGTTCTAAATTTTGAGATTTAGGACAAAAGTTTAATTAAAGAAAAGTTTGACCTTTAATTGTAATTAATAATTTTTCTTTTTTCTTTTTTTTAATTAATGTTATAGCAGCCTTTTGGTCAAAGGCCATTTAGAAAAAATTTTAAGTGAATTGACCCATTACACCAAATTTTCCATTATAAAATGTAGGATGACCTTCTGTTACATTGTTGGATGTTGGTTTCTTTTAGGATTTTGGGGCGTTCTTGAAAATGAAGTGCATGTGGTGATCTACGATGGTAATGCAACAGTGGTGATGAGTTAGAATGACCTCCAATGGCGCACGCTTGCTTGAGTGAGTCCTATAGCAATGGTATATCCATATCCTAACTATAATGGGGGAATGCCCCAATTTGGGTCCTGTTTCTTCCTCATTATCGGTTGCTCCCCTTGCACGTGTTTAACTCCCACATTTTTTGTTCTACGTGGCTGAGAATTAGAATAAAAATTAGACCCCACCTTCTGTAGGAGCATTATTCATTCTTCAGCATCACCCACATCTCACTCTATAATATCTCTTGTTATCTTTTCTTCCAACAAAGTTTAGCTTCTACACCGTCAATCCTTTATCTCTATCTATCTGTAACACTTCCGCGTGTTTTCTCTTCTCACTCCACCTTTATCTTGATCCTTCTAACTTCTGATTGGTAAGTAAGTTTATGGTATCTCCTTTTAATTAGTCTTAATTTTCATAGATTTTACACAAGTTGTGCTTATGTTCTACTTCAGGTATCTATTCTACATTCAAGTTTTTCCCCTTCCTGGTATGCGTTGGGTTTTTTTTTACACAAGGTTCAGGTTCTTGATTTCAAGATAAGAATTCAAATTACACTCCGTCTCATTTGATTTCCACACACCCATTAGCCCAAACCCTAATTTCAGGTGAAATTACTGCTTAATTTCTTAGCTTTCATATATGATGCTCATAAAATACGTCGTTTGATGTTGGAATCTGTAAATATTTTAGTTGTAATTTTTTTCTTCTTATCATGATGATGGGTCGAGGTTGAATACGATAGGAGGCGGGAGTGCTATCAAAATGGCTAAGGGAAAATTAGAGAAGGGTTTTAGAATATATAGAGAGTGTACAGTAGATTTTATTGGATGTTCAACAGATAATGCACGATGATAGAAAATGTAAAGTCAACCATATTAGGGAAAGAAAGAACTAGATGAATGGTAGTTCCTTTAAAAGATTCGAACCCCAGTAGATATTTGATGGTGATCGAATCTTATGGTCTACGTTATCCATTCGGGTTCTATGCAATTCTGACGCAGTGGAAGAAATAGTAATTATTACCTTCACTGTGGACTGTGTATGCAAATCTGAACAGTTGCAGAAATGACCTATCGATCTTCTGATGTATTCCTATGCCTCATATCATCGTGTGGGCGATGATCCTCCAAGCGATCTCAATCCTCAATCTTACTCTCTTTATCTCACGATTTTAGGTGTGAATAATAATCTTAAGATTGCTGAGATGGCTTATTTATAGGCTACAACAAGGACTAGGAGGAGAAATTAGGGTTGGGCCTCCCATTGGGCTTAAGCATCCAAGTTTAGCCCAAAACTTATACTTAAGCCCAACAATAATAATTAAGTCCACTAAAGAATTATTATTGCACTGCCACCCCAATCCTAAATTAATTTATGGGTTCCTTCTTATTATGAGCCCCACTAAAAAAAATGCTTTTTAGCAGAATTTTTTAATGCTAAAAACCATATTATTGATACTAATATGCATCCCCGCTGCTGTTCCGATACTTATACGGGCGTTGCTAAAGACATAGTATCAGAAAAAAGTTATTTGTTATTAAAGATATGGCTATAGTATCAAATATGACTGGATACCAAAATTATCGTCTTTAATATCAGAACTTCATTAGTATCAAATTTTAGCATCAAAGTGATTGATACTAATTAATTATATATCAATTGGAAATTGATACCAAACATATAGTGTCTTGCCTACTGATACCAAAAGATATATTCTATGATAATTAAAAAGCTGATTCGTGTTACTAAAACCCAATTAACCTAATTCGTGTAATAAAACAACCAATCAATAAACATTAAAAATACTTCAACTACTAATTTCAATTAATAATGAACATCTTCATACACAAGAAAGTACTTCAACTACTAATTTCAATTAATAATAAATATCTTCATACATAAGACCAGTTGATCAGTCATACACTTACAAATGCAAGGTGAAATTTCAAGTGTGTAATGAACAACCATATAAAGAGTATCAAGCTATTTGTTATTGTGAATTAACCCTACAGGGAATCGTTTCTAACTACTTGTAACTATCTTCAATGAAATATCTTTAGTTGCTCTATATCATGGTCCTTTGATTCACTACAACTAGCATCATCTTTCTCCTCCCCTGTACAAGACAAGAAACCATACTAAAAAATGTGGTACTCTAGGAAATCTCTTTATTTTTATATTGTGCACACTATAACAGCTAGCAAGGTTTGCAAGCAGCTCTGAACAAAACTCAGAACGCATGCCAAATAAAACAAAGGTGAGCAGAGATGAAATATGGTTGTTCATGTCTTGCAGATTGATGTTCATGGCAAGTGTATTATTCCTTAGGTAAAGTAGATTAAAATCAGCACTTACTTGTACTCCTCTAACACATTTAAAGGAATAAGGATAGAAATGCTATAGACATCTCACCATTTAGCCTTACATTGTTTTAACCTGAATGCACAAAATAATGAAACCAACTTGAATTCTCATTTTAATAATTTCCTTCTTTGTATGAGAAACGGCCATGACAAAATATATTTCTTCTTAATCAACACAAGATGCCTTCATCAATGCTCAAATAACCAAATTAGGGTATGCACCCCATGGCATGCTACATAGAATTTAATTTAACATCTCAGGCAGTAGCAAAGATATCAAATGGTCATACCTGCGACTTAATGAACAGAGATAGTCTTGAATTATTTTCAAGTTGCCAATTCACTTATTCTTGTCCTAGAAAAAAGTAGACACAACATGTTAAAAAATTTTTTGAGGAAGAGGCCATAGGAGTAGGAACGTTATCTAAAGGAGTCCTATAATGCATATACATCCCAAAAATCTATTTAAAGAAAAGACCACAATAGTAGGATCCTTATCTAAATGAATCAAATAATTATGATATATATCACAAAATCATGCATTCAATACAACATATTAGTGCTATCACAAGCTAATACTAAAAAGAAAGATAAAAATTCTACATTGTAACTCAAATAGTCATGTGCAACTAAATGATGCAGGTTGTGTGTGAATATTTCTAGACCTACTTATCAACCCATTAGATATAACACTTAGATAGAGAAAATCTAAAAACAATAATTGCATGATACAGTTATTTTATTGACAGTTCATAACAGTGACCAAGGATTAGAATGCATGAGAGGTTTTCAGTACATAATATGATAGAGGTAGAATCTGAGTCAGGAGCTACAATAAGAGAATACTAATTTCTGCATGAGGTTTTCTGGAATCTTGAGATCACAATAAAAAAAATAGCTTCGCAGGTAAATAGCAGCTAGCCTTGAATCAGGGTTATATGGATAACCATCAATAGCAAAGCAACATTTGGCATACCTTATAATCAAATTCAGCCATTTTTAGGATTATGGGAATAATAATGGGTTCTGGACAAACTTGTCTTTCTTTACAGTAGGGGTCTGAATAACATCAGCATTTTTCACCGTTTCACCTGCAAGTATAGTTAGAAGTTCGGATACAGAATAAAACGATAGTCAATTCAAAAACAACAAAAACAAAAAGGACTAAAGAGAGATAATTGTTTAAAAGAGAGCACAAGAGATGGTTCAATCAGAATCTTGTAAGGGGAGAAAAAAGTAAGGTAGTTCTCACCTTTACAGTCAAGCGAGCTACTACCTATATCTACACTTTTTAAATCACCTGCAACCACATCCACATCAGATATTATTTCCCCAGACTTAGCGATATGATTGCTGGAATTGCCATCATGTTGATCAGCACATGGAAACATAGAATGAGTATTAGCTGAGCTTTCGTTTTTACTTTTTCCAGAGGACTTTTCATCATCTTTTGTTAGGAAGTGGCTGACGATTTTTTTCCATCATCTATCAAGTATATACTAGGATCCAAGTGTATGCCCTGTGATTGTTAGAGATTAGGAAACATATAAAATAATATATCCATTTGTTATAAAATAGCAATAATCAAATCTTAGTGAAAAAAAGACTGTAGGAGCTTGTAAAGTAGAAAATGTATGTCAAATCATGCTACACTTCAGTGTAAAATTTTGTTTTAAGAACAACATGCATGAAATAGTTAAAACCAGCAGCAAATAATTAACTATTTCGAAAGAGGAGAGGCGTAAATTTAATATAGATTACCTTCCATCATTATACAAATCTTTAAGTTCTTGATTAAATATCTTGAACTGCTCTACAAAAGCTTCATTATATTCCCCAGGTTTCTTTGTAATTCTCGCAAGCATTGCTTCAGTGGAAACTTAATCTTCAGGGCTAGCATTTCTGTGAAGCTTATTCTGTATTGTGTCCCATTGCGGTGGTTTTTTAGATCACTGAGTACCGATTTTTGAGAAGAGATAAGGTGCATTCCAATATGTGTACAGTCACATGAAATAAAGGACAGAGAAAACAAGAAATGCCTTAGATACTGAGTTCGAGAAGGAAAAGAAAAATAATTAAAGAAATTAAGATGCATTATTAATACCTTCGGAAACAAAAGTCCAGGCCCACTATGTGAGTGTTGGCATTCGATCGTTTGCTTAACGTGAACTGTTAAGGTTTCATACGTTTCTAACATGCAGCGGAAGCAAGAAAACAAGAAACGTATTACCTTTCACCAGGGTATATTGAAGACGATGAATTCTCGCCACCAGCCAGCGCAGCCTCACCGTTTTGGACATAACTCTCTCATCCGATGTCGGATTTAAGTGATCTAAGTGCCAAAATGATCTTCTCTTCCGTGGCTTGCCGTCAGTATATCACACATTGAATTCTAAGTACCGTACGATTTTATAAAAATCATACAATTTGGCGGACAGCAGCAGCAAACAACCTTCCGGTCTTCTGTTGTATTCCCAAGTCCAATCTCGATGTCGTGTGGGCGACGATCCTCGAGATCTTCTCAATCTGCTGTTCTCTCACCCTCCTCACAGTGTTAGGCGTGATTAATCTTATAGATTAGAGTTTCCGGACAGCTAAAATGACTTATATGGGCTACAGCAGGGACCAGGAGGAAAAATTAGATTTGGGCCTCCATTTGGCTTAAGTATCCAAGCTTAGCCCAAAGCTTATATTTAAGTCCAATAATAATAATATATACCACTAAAATATTATTAATGCACTACCGTTCTAATCCCATAATTACGTTATGGGTTCCTTCTTACTATGAGCCCAACAGTCTCCCCATGTTTAAGATATACAATGCCCATTAATTAGTTAAGTTACTGACAACTCCATTAATTAATATCTCATCCGAGAGTAGTACCACTCAACCTCATTATTATGTCAGAATAAATCCACCTGTCGGGTTTACATGATAATCCTTATGAGCTTCTCAAGGGGACATCATCAACCTATGACGGACACGGATCCCTTCTACAATCAACAACACACCATAGAGACAACACTACTTCTCAACTTACCTAGTTTGTTGATTTAATTACATGTAAATCTCACCCATTGATGAATCAAAGAAATACATATTGCCCTACGTGTCGAGATTATTGTATAGGAATTAAGAACACGAACATCCATAATAACTGAGATCAAGTTCTCCTATAAGTCAGTATAAGTCGAACGATCTCAAGTGGTCCTGCTCAATACACACAAGTGCACTAATGTGATTCTATAGTCAAGACAAACTAATACCAAATCACACTACAACTATCCCGATAGAGAGTCCCAGTATATCTCAGTTGTGAGCATCTGTTTATACTTTATAAGGAAACCCATAATATGATCTTCCGCGTGTTTTCGCACAACATATTATCTACAGTATAAAGTAAGTGGATTATTGCATCGTACATATAAATAAATTATAAGATGCAATCATTTGATCATATGATTCTCATTTCAAATAAATTGTTATAACATTGTTCATACAAAAAGCTAGACTTTTAGTATACAACCCAACAGTGAGTTGATCATGAGCACCTCTACAACCTTGTTCGAGTTATTACAACTATTTCATTCGAAGAATGGTACCTATATGGAATGCACCTGACAAACAACAACCTCTTTAACGTATGAAATAATACCTTAATATCCATAAATAGCTATTCTTTAACATGCACGTACCACAGATAGTATATCTCAATGCACATTTGAAGTGAGACTGCAGATTCTCTTGTCATTCTTAATGATAGAAGTCCCTATTATGTTGGAAAAGGTAATGAACTGAGTAAAGAAATAAGTCAGCAGCTCTTCTCATCATTTTTAACAGAAAAAAATTAAGTAGAATTGTTCAGTACAATTCACTTTAGTACCACATAAATACCAAAGCCAACTAACTTATACAATTCAACCTGCTTCATGCACCAAAATACTAAAACACTGAAAAAAATCTTAACTTGCATAACACGTTGTGCCTGTTCTATTGTTATGTCTGTGGTCTTGTAGCGGCTAATGTGTCCCTGATAACTGGTCTCAACTCTAACACCTTTTATAGCTTTTTTTACCTGAGAAAACAGAGTAAAACTTAATGATGTTACTCTTAATGTTACTGTTGCCCACTATTAAATACTCTTGTAACTTATCATAAGCAATACCATAAACCACGATCTCAATAGAACTACCTAATCAAACATCAAACAGTACAGATGGCAGCTTGACTGAAGAATCCAGTATACTTACAGCTAAGGATGCAGCTCATTGGTTAAAATCCATGCAAGCAGGCCCGACACACGGCATTGCTCTGATTGATTTGCGTTGCCTTCCTCTGAAATTAATTGAATGCATCATGTAGGACTTCACTTTGTATTTTAGAACCAAATAAATACTAATAGATTAAATGTAAAATAAAAGGTGGAATAAAAAATAGAGAAACAGGGAAGAGGTAAACCGATATGAGAACCGCAAAAGAGGTAATCACGACTTCAATTTGGATTCATAGCGCAATTCAAGCCTACCAAATACATCTCCTAAGCATTTAGCTCTGAGAAAACTGACAAGCAGAAGAGTATTAGTATATTAGTATTTCAATCAATGTGTTCACTGTTTTTTCTCCCCAAATCCTAATGAAAGAGGGTAAGAGAAGAGAGACAAGAGAAAGATCGCACTGCCGAGATAATCAAATCGCATCTTCAATTCGCTAGTAAGCAATCGAGAGAGAAATTTGAAGATTCAATTCACCGGATGAGCAACCCCATGAGAGAATCGCTCCACCAGAAATGATGTGCTTACGGTGGAAATGATGTTTTAGGGATTTTTCTTCTTTCCTTTCTTTGTTTTCCTTTATAATTTCCATTTACATTAACATCAGTAGACGTGGACATAGATAAAAAAAATCTGCATTATTCATTGGTGTTTAGCATCCGTAGTTATTGATACCAAAAGTGGCATAAATAGTGTTTGATATAAAAGGACTTAACTTATTGCATCATATACAAATAACGGTTAGTAAAATAAAATTGCATCAAATATATAGTGATACTATAAATGTAATAGTATTATTTAAATATCAACCGATGGTGAATAAATTATTTAGTATCGAGCGAATTAATCATTGGTTGAGCAAGTAGGTATACAAAATTTAGACACCAAAAACGCAATTTAGTACATCACAGAAATTGAACAGAAAATCAAGTAGAATTAACATCATGGATCAATTAGACCAAATGACTAACTAATACTATACAGTTTATTTGAATGTTTAGTGGTTGAATGATCACACATTGCGAGTGTTTCTAATCACAAATAGTCAAATATATCATTTTAATTCCCCATACAAACGTATACCGCAAGGAATGCATGGAACAAAAACAAAAACAAGAAAACAAAGTCACATAATGAAAACATAAAAATTAGAAAGTGAAAATTAAAAATAAAAGAGAAATAGACAAACATATACCGCGAGGAATGCACAGAAACAAAACAAAAATAAGAAATCAAAGTCATAGAATGAAACATAAAAATCAAAAATTAAAAATCAAAAATAAAATAGAAAAAGACAAACATATACCGCAAGGAATTGAAGGACGCTGTGCAAATTGAACGGACAAGAATAGTTGGTGGAGATTAGCAGAGTGAATGTGAAGAGATGAAGGGAGAAATAGAGAGAAAGAGAACAACAAAGAATGGGTAGGGTTTCACAGAGAGAGAGAAGAAGAAGAAGAAGAAGAAGAAGAAGAAGAAGAAGGCTAGGGTTTGAGAAAAAAAATACAGATCTGCCAAATGAAGTTCGAGTTAAGAACTAACAAACGAATATTGATATTCAGTCACGTATGAAGCATCTCATACGTGTCAAATAAGATAAGTATATAAAGTATAAACGTTTGGATGAGAAACATTACAAATATGAAGTATTCTACTTGAATTTTCGAATATGCTTATAGCAATATTATGAAATCAAGGCAAGTGTGTAATATGAGGTCCAAACGCACAACTTAAATACCATATACAAAAATATGCGTGATTATGCCCATAATAGAATCATTCAGTTATACCCACTTATGTCATTAAAAATTCGAGTTATCCCGGTGTTCTCAGTAAAAACTTTTCACTTTTACCATCATTGTACATTATTTGTTTGATTTCTCAAGTGAATAGCAAATTTAGCATTGTCTAACGCCATAAAGAAATCATTCCGTTATAACGACTTGCACGTCGTTATTCGAAATTCAAGCGATATTAGGGTCCTTTCATTCACTTGGATCTCCACATACAATATTAAAACATAATATTAGATAAATTAATAAACAGATATTGATATTGAGTCACATATGAAATATCTCATACATGTCATATTAAACAAGCGTATAAAGTATAAATGTTTAGATGCGAAGCATTACAAATATGAAGTATCCCACCTGAATTTTCCAATGAGCTAGTAGTAATATGATAAAATCAAGGTTGTTGTTTTATATGAGGTCCAAAATCACTACTTTATTGATATGTACGAAAATATCGTTTATGCCCATAACGGAATATTGTTATACCCACTATATGTCGTTATTCAAAATTCATGTTATCCCGTGGTCTTCTTAGTCAAAATTTTTTACTTTTACCTTCATTGTACACCATTTGATTGATTTATCAAGTTAATAGATTATCTTGCTACATAATAGAAACGTCCGTTATATCGACTTGAACGTCGTTATTCAAAATTCGAGCGATTTTAGGAGCCTTAAATTTGATCAGATCTCCAAATGCAGCTGTAAAGACTAATATTATCATTAGGTAACAAAAGAATGTTGATATTGACTCACTTATAAAATAATATCTCATTAATGTTCTAAGTAGCATGTGACAAGTTCTGATGTGAACCATTACAAATCATAAGTATCTATTTGTATTTTCTAATGACCTTGTGGCAATATGATGAAATCAAAGCAAGTGTTTAATATGAGATCAACAATCACTACTTGATTGGTATGTACGAAAATATGTGTGTTTATACCCATAATAGAATCATTTCATTATACACACTTGCATGTCGATATTCAAAATTCGTTTTATCCCAAGATTGTCTCAGTCAAAATTTCTCACTTTGATCTTCATTGTACACCATTTGATTGATTTCTCTAGTTAATAAATTGTCTGGCCACATAACGGAACCATTCCGTTATAATGACTTAAATGTCGTTATTCTAAATTCGAGTGATTTTTTGGGCCTTAAATTTGCTCGGATCTCCACATACAGCTGAAAAGCATAATATTAACATAACATAACAAAAGAATGTTGATATTGACTCACTTATGAAATATCTCATGAATGTTCTAAGTTGCATGTGATAAGTTTGGATGTGAACCATTACAAATCATAACTATTCCTTTGTATTTTCAAATGACTTGTACAAATATGATGAAATCAAAGCAGGTGTTTAATTTGAGGTCCAAAATTGCTACTTGATTGGTATGTACGAAAATATGTCCATTTATGTCCATAACATAATCATTCTATTATACTCATTTGTATGTCGTTATTCAAAATTCACGTTATCCCGAAGTCATCTTAGCTAAAATTTCTCACTTTTACCTTCATTGTACAGTATTTGATTGATTTCTCTATTAAATAGCCGATTTAGCATTATTTGACTACATAATGAAATTATTCCATTATAATGACTTGCACGACGTTTTTTAATGAGCTTGTAGAAATATGATGAAATCAAAGTAGGTGATGAGTGTGTAAATTCACAAGTTTGGCACCATGTTTTGTGCAAGTTTTGGAGAGTTTTGAGGTGAAAACAGGTGGAAAACCTATATATATTGTGAATTAGCATGAATCAGGTGTTAGTGGAGCTATTTAAGTGGTTTTCATAGCAAAATCGGAGTGGAAGTGCCAAGAATCAAAGAGACGAAGTCGAGACCACACGAAACCGCCAAGGAGAGAGGTGGTTCGACCTGATGGAGGAGGGTTCGACCTCTCCTACAGGTCGAACCAGCGTTGCAAAGTGTGCAGAAGGAAGGTTCGACCACGACTCAAGAGATTCGACCTGTCTATCAGGTCGAACCATGGTCGAACTAATTCGCGAGAAGATGGGTTCGACCACGACGTTGGGGGTTCGACCTGACGGTTGGCCGAACCAGGAGCGGAAATTATCCAGTGGTGAGGTTCGACCTGTGGTTCGACCAAAGAGGGAGAGGTTCGACCTGTACAAGAGTTCGAACCAAGTGCAGAGTACTTCCAGTAGGTGGGTTCGACCTGTGGTTCGACCTGCGGCCAGTGGTTCGACTTATATGACGAGGTCGAACCGACGTGCGGGAACTTACCTTATCTAGATTTTCAAGGCCAAAATGCGTGGGATCACTTGAAAAGCCAATTCCAAGCCCTAGAGACGTGATTACAAGTATAAAGGAGGCTCATGCAGTCAAGGGAGAAGTCACTAAGAATCACGAAAAGAAAGAAGAAAGGGATCATCATCAACAACACATTACAAGAGGAGAGTAGGAGAGCTGTGACAGAGGTTCAGCTGGAGATTCAAGTAAGATTGGTCCAACTAACCATGATTGTTCCTAGATCAATCATGGGCTAGAGCCACTTCGGTAGTTCTGGGGTTATGAAGGTTTTATGAGTTGATTTGTATTTCGTGTGTATACTCCGTACAACACTACTTGTGGTTTATTTTATATAAGATTGTATGTTTTTAATCCATACTCATAGTCGTTTTGTGCATCAATAATCGTTGTGTAGAGTCTGAATACATAACATGGTTATTGGTTGAGTGCGTTCACTAATGAGCAGGGTTTATTGTTATAATTCTAAGTGAAGGGATTCCGAGGTTTTATTAGAACCGTCTTATATGAATGCTTGCTAATTGAATTGAATTCGGGTTAACAAGTAGGATTAAGAGTATAACTTTATAGTACCTAAAAGGGAGATCAAATCGGGTTAGAGTACTAAGTGCACGGGAAATAATTGATTATGATAGTACCTATAAAGGGAGGTAAATGATACGTCTTGCTCTGAGGATATTCACACGTGTCAAAAGCTTATCTATTTGTGTCTATAGAATAGATTTGCATGGTATAGCGATGCGTCCATAAACCACAAGGCAGAGTCGGACATCGACATACGAAAGTATGAATTAACAAATAAAACTGGATGGCCTGACGAACTACCTATCATCTTATTTTATCACAACTACTATTTTCTTGTTCTTGTTATTTATTTGCTATTTTAATTGTTACTTAGTTCACAAACCTACAATTACAATTCTCAACATAGTCATAATTGCTAGAAAATAACAAAAGTAATATTTATCCGCCCCGTGGATTCGATATTTAACTTGATCACCTTCGAAACTACAATTGATATTCTTCATACTTGGGGATTAAAGTTATGTGTTAAGAAAACGCCCATCAGTAGGTATTTAATATGAGGCCCAAAATCACTACTCGATTGGTATGTGATGAGAGTAGAAATTCATTAATTTTTTGGTCCGATTTGATACCTTTTTGAGTGTTTAATTGTTATTATTTGCACAAATCTTAATACTTTTAATGATTATTGACTAAAAGGTGCTTGAGAGGTATTTTGTTGTGTTTTGATAGGAAAAAGGATGAAAAATGCTAAGTTGGAATGAATGGTGAATTTGTGCAAGATTTCAAGGAAACAGAGGACTACATTCCGTGATTTTTCTGTATTTCTGTAAAAGTCCAAACTGGTCGTATGATATAGAGTTAGAAAGCTACGGAAGAGAGGGTCGCGTGAGCGTAAGAATCGCTTCAATCGGTGTTCGGATGAAGAAGTTATGTTCAAAACCGTGAGGTCGCACAGCTGCCGGCGAGAATTCCGAAAATATACGAAAATTACCCTCTTTTCCTTATATTCTTGGTGGCCTAGTTATTTCCTAATTTAATATCCCTCCATATCTTTCATAATTATATTTTTCCTGATTTTTCAAGATCCCACATCGTTTTACTCCTTATTTTATTCTATTCTCACACCTATATATACTCTATACTCATCACCATATAAAGGTGTGGAGAACCCGCCTAATCTACCACCACCACATCACCTAGGGTTTTAAACCCTAATCCACCATATCTGCCTTTCATCTTCTACCCATCATCCACCATCTGGAGAGGATTCAAGAGAGTATTCGTCTACTTGATCGGAGACGGGAATTCTAGCGAGGACGAAGTTGAAGAATGAGAACCAAATAAATAAGTTTTATTTTCTTTACTTTATTCTTTCTAGTTTTTAGACTCATGGGTAACTCTTCTAACATACACATGGTTGTTGCTTGTAACTCCATGGGCTAAGTATCTTTTTGGTTATGTTAGGGGTTAAGAAAATTTTGACTATGTGAATTGATTGCCCTAGATATGGATTTCTTATACTGCAGAATGTTTATTTCCTTATTGAAGAAGATATTTTGAGACTTCATATTATTGTGTTTTGAGTTTTGATTCCTTTGATTATTCATGACTGTATCACTGATTGATAGTTGATAGGATTCTTTATTTCTGCATAATAATTATTGTTTCCTGTGGCAGTCTTAGGGGATTGACCTATAATTCCTAAGAGTGTTAGAAAATCAATTTAGGATATTAATTACTTGGTAAAACATCATTATTAGATTATTGGTAAGGAGACAAAAGGAGTTAATAATTGCGTACCTAGAAAGGGAAGTCTAGTGCTCTAGCCTTTAATGAAATTTAGCATGAAGCACCTATAGAGGGAGAGAGAGTTAATTCCTTATCGATCCTAGGATTTGCAGCTCATTATAAGTGTTAGATTCTACCTGATCAAGGTGGTCTAACTAGGTTTAGTAATCCTCTTATAAATATTTGCAGGTAATTAATTTGAGTTTAGAATAATCTGTCACAAGTTAAATTGGATTGTCCTTAGCATTATCAGTCTCTTATTTTGGAATACTTGATTGTTTTCTCACCAGCGTATCTTATTTTATTGTATTTTATTATTTATTAATTAATTTTTATAAATTGGATTTGTCTTAAATAGAAATAGTCATATTTATTTGTCACTCTGACACTATCCCGTGGGTTCGATAATTTAACTTGGTCACACGCGTACTACAATTGATCTCTTACACTTGAGGGTGAGATTCATATTTTCCAAAAAAAATAGCGATCAGTATGTATGAAAATATGTGCGTTTATGCTCACAACAGAATCATTTCCGTTATAACGACTTGCTTATTTAAAATTCGAATTATCTTATGGTCGTCTCAGTTAAAATTTCTCACTTTTAACTTCATTATACACAATTTCAATTGTTTCTCTAGTGGATTGCCGATTTAGCATTGTCTAGCACAAATCTAATTTATCTTGTATTTTCCGGACATCCGGGTAAGATCTATCCAACACCCATGATTGTTCTTCGTAACACCATGGGCTAGAGCCTTTTTGGTAGAACTAGGGTTGTGAAGGTTTTATCTAGTTAATTGAACTTCCATGTATATACTCCGTACAACACTACTTGTGGTTTATTTTATATAAGATTGTGCCTTTTTAATCCATACTCATAGTCGTTTTGTGCATCAATAATCGTTGTGTAGAGTCTGAATACATAACATGGTTATTGGTTGAGTGCGTTCACTGTTGAGCAGGGTTTTAAGTTATAATTCTAAGTAAAGGGATTCCGAAGTCTTATTAGAACTATCTTATATGAATACTTATTAATTGAATTGAATTAGGGTTAATAAGTAGGATAAAGAGGATAATTTTATAGTACCTATAAAGGAAGATCATATCGGGTTAGAGTACCAATCCTAGGGAGAAATAATTGATACTGATAGTACCTAGAAAGGGGGTGAAATTATATCTCTTACTCCGAGGTTATTCACATGTATTACACGCATGTTTACTTGTGTCTATAGAGTAGATATGCATGGTTTAGTGATGCGTCCATATTCCACAAGGTAGAGTCGGACATTGACACATGGAAGGGAAGTTAATGAGTAAAACTGGATTATCCTAGAGCTACCTATTCTCCTACTTGATCCACTCTCGTATTCTTCGAGTGGTACTTTATTTTATTTCTTATTTTAATTATTTGTTTAGTAGTTGTTAATTAAATCCATCAAATCTTATTGCCTTGTCTTAATTAATTTAGATAATAATTAAATTAATAATATGCCGTCCCTTGGGTTCAATATTCACTTGGTCACCTTTCAAGAATACAATTGATATCCTTCATACTTGGGGATTAATTGTGTGTTGAGAAAACGCTCATCAAGTTCTTGGCGCCGTTGTCGGGGACGGCTGTTATTATCGATTTTATTATTTCTAGTTGATTAAGATTTTTTTTTCTTTTTCTTTTATTTGTGATTATTTATTTCTATCTAACCTTGAATTTTTCCGAGTTACTTGTGCGCTTGTAAAAGGAGAGGAAGGAAAAGAAGGAATAACACATTGATCTAAACATGGCCGGAGCAAGGCAGAATCCGGATAATGTTGCCATACGTGAAATTTTCACGAACTTTGGGAATGTCAACATGGGGTTGATAGGAGCAAGGGGGGAAGATGATGATTTTGAGATAAATCCTGCTATCAGCATATCCAAAAATTTCTTGGTTATGCAAACACTCAGAAGGGAGCTGGAGCTAATGATAATGCTAGGCGGATTGCCTTATTCAAGTTCTCTTTGATTGATAAGGCAGAAGCTTGGTATGAGACTCTTGATGCCACAGATTGCACTACATGGGACCAACTGCAGCAGAAGTTCTTGGAGAGATACATGTCACCCTCAAGGATCTTAAGGATGAGGCAAGAGATCACTCGATTTGTTATAAATCAGGGTGAGAAATTTTATGAGGCGTGGGATAGGTTTAAAGACATGCTCAGGAGCTGTCCACAGCATGGAATGTCTAAGGCTGAATACATAAGCATCTTCTACTATGGATTGGATTGTGAGTCGCGTGTTTTTATTGATGCATCATCAGGAGGAGCGCTGTTATCAAAGACAGCACTTGAAGCAGAAAAGTTATTTGAAGACACCTCTATGAATTTACGTGATTGGCCAGTAGATAGAGATAGAGGATCATATGTACTTGGCAAGGTGGCGCAGGTTGAATATCAAGTGAAGCCGAATAGGGATGATGAGATCGTCTCTAGTCTAGCTAACATCAACAAGCTACTAGAGTCCCAGCAGAGGCAGATTACATAGTTGACACTAAGGGGGCCTAGTATGAATCAGCACGAAGTGAAGAGTGATGAAGATACCTTCAATCGATACATGGCTGAGAATGATGCAAGGGTTGACCACATCAAAGCTAGAATGAATGTTGATCATGCAGATTTATCTAAGCAAATAAAGGAGCTTACTTTGATTATGGGGCAGATGACCACGAACGTGAATCAATTAACACAAAAATTGGAGAATAAAGCCATAACGTTAAGGTTTGGAACGCAGTACGAGGGACCAATGAAGCCGGAGTCAAAGTTTGAGGCGAAAGGAAGCAGATTTGACCAAAAACACTATGATTCGACCTGTCCCACAGGTCGAAGCATGCGCCTCGATTCGACCAACAGCCAGTCGATTCGACATGGCCCTCAGGTCGAATCCAGGTCGAATCACCCCATCTGGAGCACTCTATTTTCACAAATTCTCGATTCGACCACGATGCTGCCGGTTCGACCAGTCCATCAGGTCGAACCCAGGTCGAACCGACGACCATAAATCTTACAGAAGGTCAGTTCGACCAGGGGCATTCTGGTTCGACCAGCACAACAGGTCGAACCAAGGTCGAACCGGAGGGCAGAAATCTTCCAGAGAGCCGATTCGACCTGGTGAGAGTTGGTTCGACCAGTACCCCTGGTCAACCCAGGTCGAACCCAACATGCAAGGTGAGAATGGACTTCCAGGTGCTCGATTCGACCACGACATAGCCGATTCGACCAGTACCCCTGGTCGAATCCAGGTCGAATCCAACATGCAAGGTGAGAATAGACTTCCAGGTGCTCGATTCAACCGCGACGTACCTGGTTCGACCAGTACCCCTGGTCGAACCAAGGTCGAACCCTGCCAAATTACACCATTTTCCTCGCCGAATGCTTTACATGATGTTAATGCTACTCCCTTACCATTACATGAGCAGAATACTGAGCTTACAATGGAGAAGAAGTGGGAAAGAGCAAAGAAGTTGAGAGCGGAGAAGCTTAGACTGCAGATGGATAATGAAGATGTGGTTTTCTCTCTTGATCATGCAATGAAGATGCCCATGGAGACTCAATCGTGCAAGAGCATTGATATGGTTTCTAACTTGTTTAATCTTGATTTTTCTAAGACAGGTGATTCTGAATTTAAGTGGAAGGTTGACAAGGAGGAGTCTAGACAGCCATGGGAGGAAGAAAATTTCAATGATCATATTTTTGTGACCAAGAAAGGTAAGGTGTTGAGTGTAGACAAGAAGAGGGAAAGAAAGTATTTGAAGGTGAGGATGCGAGAAGACCGTCCTCTACTGTCGTGACTCTACGACGTTAAACATGGGCGCCTGTTGGGGGCTTGCCCTTCCATTTTATTGCTTTATTTCTTTCGTGTGAGTAAGAAATTTTTATATTTAAGGTGCTTATTATTCCGCAATTACATCTTTGCAAACTTAGTTTCAACTTACGTTTTTACTAAGTTTGGGGGGGTGTCATGTACTTACCTCATTGAAGCACCAAGAATATAATATTTTCTTTGTAATGTTTGCTAGGGGAGTTAATTTTTTGCGGTATATTGAAACTTTAATCGGTTTTGATGTGTCAATTTTTTGCAATTTGCCTAGTGTTCAGTGGTGTTTCTAGTGTGTGGAGTCGATTACATAGTCAATTAATTTTTTCTTATAGTTCTCCTATTTTATTATTGATGAATCCTGTGATGATGAGTATGCTTGAGCTTTGATGATAGAAAAGGATAACTAGGTGGCAAGACGAGTTCTACATTGAGGTTTCGACTCGAGGAGCTCGTGCATTCATTGAAGGAGAAATCAGGTGCCCTCGTTTCCTTTTTCTAATTTTTATATTTGCTTTTAATTCATAGGAGTGGAAGGATTGTGTTTATGGTGGTGATCCATGTGAACTTATTTTTAAATTATCTTTGAAATTCATATGCTCTTGAAATTGATGAAGGAAGTGTACTTGAGTTATATTGTGATATGAAGTTCTATGTGTACTTGTGGGATATTGCTTACCATGAAAAGTGCTCTGTTACTTGTTAAAAACCCATGTGAGATTTTGAGCCTCGTTGATCATGTACATAATCACATGATATTTCTTTTCTGGTGAGTATCGTTCTTGTGTATGTATTCTAGAACTTGCCTCTTGTCTTACTTGAAACTACATGTGTGTTAGATGATGGGAGATGATCTAAGGTCATCCTTGAATTTATGAGTCACTTAGCCAAATAATTTCCTACCAAATAATTATATATCCGTAGTTAACCCCGTTGAGCCTAAAAATCTTATTTCTTTGGTAACCTACGAAGATAGCCACTTTGATATCCTATTTGAGCCTTAAATTCCTATATTTAGTGGAGAATTAAATGCTGTCAAAGTGTGTGAATTGATTTTCATGGAGTTTGGAAGGAATAAAATATTTGGAGTTGTACAAGTGATTATGAGCAAAAACAAAAATATGAGCTTAAAAATAAGTTGCTTAGGGGTAGTGCCCAAAACTGGTACCCCAAGATGTTAGAGGTAGTGCCCGAAACTGGTACCTCGAGAGAAAAAGGATGTGCTTGAGACAAGAAAAAGTATGTTGAGCTTGAAGGAAAGGAGAGAAAAGAAAATTAGAAGAGCATGAAGCTGGATAACCTTGAAGTGTAAAAATCTACAGTACATAAGATCTCCGGTTTTAATTCTCTACTAATTGAGTCACTTTATCCATATGTTTCCTACACTTACCAAAGAGCCAACATTACATCCAAAAGAAAAGTCCTTTTTGATCACATTGTTGAATCATACTTTTAGTGGTGAAGAGCTTGAGACGTTTGGCAAGCTTATGGTTACGCATGCACTTGAATTGAATCTGAGCGTAAACACCTTAACCCATAAGTGTACATATTTTACACTTGGGTGAGAGATCATATATATACTTCCCGTGAGAACATGTTGATGGAGCATTTGAATTGGTGGTGATTGTCTTAACTTGT
Organism: Pogostemon cablin; assembly: GCA_023678885.1. Classification (NCBI taxonomy): domain Eukaryota; kingdom Viridiplantae; phylum Streptophyta; class Magnoliopsida; order Lamiales; family Lamiaceae; genus Pogostemon; species Pogostemon cablin. The sequence continues at coordinate 19,200,525 of CM042997.1, read as the reverse complement.
ATGCTATGAATTGATTATTACATATAATGAGATTTGCATGACCTAAGTTGAGGACAATTGTATTTTGAATGGGTATTGGTCATAGTCCTTGTTTCCCCGCTAATTTTCATACTCTCTTTCTCTTTATCTTTATTTTGTTGCCTCGGGACGAGCAACGGGTAAGTTTGGGGGATTGATGAGAGTGAAAATAAGCGTGTTTTAATATCCAATTTAACACCTTTTTGATTGATATTGTAGTCTTATATGAGCACAAGTGTCTTATATTCGATATATGTGAGAATCATGCGCACTTGAGGTGTTTTATTGTGTTTTAGGTGGAAAAAGGATGAAAAGTGCAAAGTTGGAGAAAATGTGCAATTTGTGCAAGAATGCTGAAAACGCACATCCAATTTTTATAATTATTCTGTATTGTTGTGGAGCTAGAAACTGTTGGTGTGATATATGGTTGGAAATCCACTGAAGAGAGGGTTGTTTGGCGTAAAGAACACCATCATTGAAGTCCGAACGAGGAAGTTATGAGCAAAGTTGTTACACTGCACGAGCTGTGCCGAACAGAATTGCAGTGCTACTTTCCATGGCCTGTTACATATTCAATTCTTGGAGTTTTTATGATTTCTTTATAAGGATAAAAATCTCAGGAAGAGAGGATCGCGTGAGCACAAAAATCACTCAATTCGGAGGTCGGATGTGAAAGTTATACGTGAAACGGAGAGACTACGCAAATCGGTTCGACCTTCTTGAGATCGAACCGAGGTCGAACCCAACGGAAAAAATGCTGGTTCGACCACGACATGCTGGTTTGACCTGTTGGCTGGTCGAACCATGCACCTGGGACGTCCAGAAGGGTGGTTCGACCATGATTCGACCTGTAGGGGTTGGTTCGACCTGTTTGGGAGGTCGAACCGCGCTTCGGGAACTTACCAAATCCGTATTTTCGAGCCCTAAACGCGTGTGATCACTTGAAAAGCCCATTCCAAGCCTAGGAGACGTGATTACAAATATAAAAGAAGGTCTATACAGCCCCAAAAAAAAGAGGAATACAACAACAAGAGAGGAGAAGAGAGGCCACAACATACAATACCCCACAAGGGGGGAATACCCCCCAACCATCATCCTTTTCTCCATCCATCCATCACTTTGAAGATTCGTTTGTGGAATCAAGGGGAGAACTAAGAGGAGAATTCAAGAGCGAGAAGGACGCGATGACGCCACATCTAGGGTTTATTCGTTTTCTAATTTATCTTGTATTTTCCGAACATCCGGGTAAGATCTATCCAACACCCATGATTGTTCTTCGTAACACCATGGGCTAGAGCCTTTTTGGTAGAACTAGGGTTGTGAAGGTTTTATCTAGTTAATTGAACTTCCATGTATATACTCCGTACAACACTACTTGTGGTTTATTTTATATAAGATTGTGCCTTTTTAATCCATACTCATAGTCGTTTTGTGCATCAATAATCGTTGTGTAGAGTCTGAATACATAACATGGTTATTGGTTGAGTGCGTTCACTGTTGAGCAGGGTTTTAAGTTATAATTCTAAGTGAAGGGATTCCGAAGTCTTATTAGAACTATCTTATATGAATACTTATTAATTGAATTGAATTCGGGTTAATAAGTAGGATAAAGAGGATAATTTTATAGTACCTATAAAGGGAGATCATATCGGGTTAGAGTACAAATCCTAGGGGGAAATAATTGATACTGATAGTACCTAGAAAGGGGGTGAATTATATCTCTTGCTCCGAGGTTATTCACACGTGTTACACGCATGTTTACTTGTGTCTATAAAGTAGATATGCATGGTTTAGTGATGCGTCTATATTCCACAAGGTAGAGTCGGACATTGACACATGAAAGGGAAGTTAATGAGTAAAACTGGATTATCCTAGAGCTACCTATTCTCCTACTTGATCCACTTTCGTATTCTTCAAGTGGTACTTTATTTTATTTATTATTTTAATTATTTGTTTAGTAGTTGTTAATTAAATCCATCAAATCTTATTGCCTTGTCTTAATTAATTTAGATAATAATTAAATTAATAATACGTCGTCCCTTGGGTTCGATATTCACTTGGTCACCTTTCAAGAATACAATTGATATCCTTCATACTTGGGGATTAATTGTATGTTGAGAAAACACTCATCAAGTTCTTGGCGCCGTTGCCGGGGACGGCTGTTATTATCGATTTTATTATTTCTAGTTGATTAAGATTTTTTTTTCTTTTTTCTTTTATTTGTGATTATTTATTTCTATCTAACCTTGAATTTTTCCGAGTTACTTGTGCGCTTGTAAAATGAGAGGAAGGAAAAGAAGGAATAATACATTGATCTAAACATGGCCGGAGCAAGGCAGAATCCGGATAATGTTGCCATACGTGAAATTTTCACGAACTTTGGGAATGTCAACATGGGGTTGATAGGAGCAAGGGGGGAAGATGATGATTTTGAGATAAATCACGCTCTTATTAACATGGTAGAGAAGAATCCCTTTTCTAGAAGTTGTTTTGAAGATCCATATCAGCATCTCCAAAAATTTCTTGGTTATGCAAACACTCAGAAGGGAGCTGGAGCTAATGATAATGCTAGGCGGATCGCCTTATTCAAGTTCTCTTTGATTGATAAGGCGGAAGCTTGGTATGAGACTCTTGATGCCACAGATTGCACTACATGGGACCAACTGCAGCAGAAGTTCTTGGAGAGATACATGTCACCCTCAAGGATCTTAAGGATGAGGCAAGAGATCACTCGATTTGTTATGAATCAGGGTGAGAAATTTTATGAGGCGTGGGATAGGTTTAAAGACATGCTCAGGAGGTGTCCACAGCACGGAATGTCTAAGGCTGAATATATAAGCATCTTCTACTATGGATTGGATTGTGAGTCGCATGTTTTTATTGATGAATCATCAGGAGGAGCACTGTTATCAAAGACAGCACTTGAAGCAGAAAAGTTATTTGAAGACACCTCTATGAATTTACGTGATTGGCCAGTAGAGAGAGATAGAGGATCATATGTACTTGGCAAGGTGGCGCAGGTTGAATATCAAGTGAAGCCGAATAGGGATGATGAGATCGTCTCTAGTCTAGCTAACATCAACAAGCTACTAGAGTCCCAGCAGAGGCAGATTACAAAGTTGACACTAAGGGGGCCTAGTATGAATCAGCATGAAGTGAAGAGTGATGAAGATACCTTCAATCGATACATGGCTGAGAACGATGCAAGGGTTGACCACATCAAAGCTAGAATGAATGTTGATCATGCAGATTTATCTAAGCAGATGAAGGAGCTTACTTTGATTATGGGGCAGATGACCACGAACGTGAATCAATTAACATAAAAATTGGAGAATAAAGCCATAACGTAAAGGTTTGGAACGCAGTACGAGGGACCAATGAAGCCGGAGTCGAAGTTTGAGGCAAAAGGAAGCGGATTCGACCAAAAACACTATGATTCGACATGTCCCACAGGTCGAAGCGTGCAGGGGAGGTCGAATCTAGCTACGGGAAGACATTCGACAGAAGCTGTGCCTCGATTCGACCAACAGCCAGTCGATTCGACATGGCCCTCAGGTCGAATCACCCCATCTGGAGCACTATATTTTCACAAATTCTCAATTCGACCACGATGCTGCCGGTTCGACCAGTCCATCAGGTCGAACCCAGGTCGAACCGACGACCATAAATCTTACAGAAGGTCAGTTCGACCTGGGGCATTTCGGTTCGACCAGCACAACAGGTCGAACCAAGGTCGAACCGGAGGGCAGAAATCTTCCAGAGAGCCGATTCGACCTGGGGAGAGTTGGTTCGACCAGTACCCCTGGTCAACCCAGGTCGAACCCAACATGCAAGGTGAGAATGGACTTCCAGGTGCTCGATTCGACCACGACGTAGCCGATTCGACCAGTACCCCTAGTCGAATCCAGGTCGAATCCAACATGCAAGGTGAGAATGTACTTCCAAGTGTTCGATTCAACCACGACGTACCTGGTTTGACCAGTACCCCTGGTCGAACCAAGGTCGAACCCTGCCAAATTTCACCATTTTTCTCGCCGAATGCTTTACATGATGTTAATGCTACTCCCTTAACATTACATGAGCAGAATACTGAGCTTACAATGGAGAAGAAGTGGGAAAGAGCAAAGAAGTTGAGAGCGGAGAAGCTTAGACTGCAGATGGATAATGAAGATGTGGTTTTCTCTCTTGATCATGCAATGAAGATGCCCATGGAGACTCAATCGTGCAAGAGCATTGATATGGTTTCTAACTTGTTTAATCTTGATTTTTCTAAGACAGGTGATTCTGAATTTAAGTGGAAGGTTGACAAGGAGGAGTCTAGACAGCCATGGGAGGAAGGAAATTTCAATGATCATATTTTTGTGACCAAGAAAGGTGAGGTGTTGAGTGTAGACAAGAAGAGGGAAAGAAAGTATTTGAAGGTGAGGATGCGAGAAGACCGTCCTCTACCATCGTGACTCTACGACGTTAAACATGAGTGCCTGTTGGGGGCTTGCCCTTCCGTTTTATTGCTTTATTTCTTTCGTGTGAGTAAGAAATTTTTATATTTAAGGTGCTTATTATTCGGCAATTACATCTTTGCAAACTTAGTTTCAACTTACGTTTTTACTAAGTTTGGGGGGGTGTGATGTACTTACCTCATTGAAGCACCAAGAATATAATATTTTCTTTGTAATGTTTGCTAGGGGAGTTAATTTTTTGCGGTATATTGAAACTTTAATCGGTTTTGATGTGTCAATTTTTTGCAATTTGCCTAGTGTTCAGTGGTGTTTCTAGTGTGTGGAGTCGATTACATAGTCAATTAATTTTTTCTTATAGTTCTCCTATTTTATTATTGATGAATCCTGTGATGATGAGTATGCTTGAGCTTTAATGATAGAAAAGGGTAACTAGGTGGCAAGACGAGTTCTACATTCGACTCGAGGAGCTCGTGCATTCATTGAAGGAGAAATCAGGTGCCCTCGTTTCATTTTTCTAATTTTTATATGTGTTTTTAATTCATAGGAGTGGAAGGATTGTGTTTATGGTGGTGATCCATGTGAGCTTATTTTTAAATTATCTTTGAAATTCATATGCTCTTGAAATTGATGAAGGAAGTGTACTTGAGTTATATTGTGATATGAAGTTCTATGTGTACTTGTGGGATATTTCTTACCATGAAAAGTTCTCTGTTACTTGTTAAAAATCCATGTGAGATTTTGAGCCTCGTTGATCATGTACATAATCACATGATATTTCTTTTCTAGTGAGTATTGTTCTTGTGTATGTATTCTAGAACTTGCCTCTTGTCTTACTTGAAACTACATGTGTGTTAGATGATGGGAGATGATCTAAGGCCATCCTTGAATTTATGAGTCACTTAGCTAAATAATTTCCTACCAAATAATTATATATCCGTAGTTAATCCCGTTGAGCCTAAAAATCTTATTTCTTTGGTAACCTAAGAAGATAGCCACTTTGATATCCTATTTGAGCCTTAAATTCCTATATTTAGTGGAGAATTAAATGCTGTCAAAGTGTGTGAATTGATTTTCATGGAGTTTGGAAGGAATAAAATATTTGGAGTTGTACAAGTGATTATGAGCAAAAATAAAAATATGAGCTTAAAAATAAGTTGCTTAGGGGTAGTGCCCGAAACTGGTACCCCAAGATGTTAGGGGTAGTGCCCGAAACTGGTACCTCGAGAGAAAAAGGATGTGCTTGAGACAAGAAAAAGTATGTTGAGCTTGAAGGAAAGGAGAGAAAAGAAAATTAGAAGAGCATGAAGTTGGATAGCCTTGAAGTGTAAAAATCTGCAGTACATAAGATCTCCGGTTTTAATTCTCTACTAATTGAGTCACTTTATCCATATGTTTCCTACACTTACCAAAGAGCCAACATTACATCCAAAAGAAAAGTCCTTTTTGATCCCATTGTCGAATCATACTTTTAGTGGTGAAGAGCTTGAGACATTTGGCCAGCTTATGGTTACGCATGCACTTGAATTGAATCTGAGCGTAAACACCTTAACCCATAAGTGTACATATTTTACACTTGGGTGAGAGATCATATATATACTTCCCGTGAGAACATGTTGATGGAGCATTTGAATTGGTGGTGATTGTCTTAACTTGTATGCTATGAATTGATTATTACATATAATGAGAGTTGCATGACCTAAGTTGAGGACAATTGTATTTTGAATGGGTATTGGTCATAGTCCTTGTTTCCTCACTAATTTTCATACTCTCTTTCTCTTTATCTTCATTTTGTTGCCTCGGGACGAGCAATGGGTAAGTTTGGGGGATTGATGAGAGTGAAAATAAGCGTGTTTTAATATCCAATTTAACACCTTTTTGATTGATATTGTAGTCTTATATGAGCACAAGTGTCTTATATTCGATATATGTGAGAATCATGTGCACTTGAGGTGTTTTATTATGTTTTAGGTGGAAAAGGATGAAAATTGTAAAGTTGGAGAAAATGTGCAATTTGTGCAAGAATGCTGAAAACGCACATCCAACTTTCAAAATTATTCTATATTGTTGTGAAGCTCGAAACTGTTGGTGTGATCTATGGTTGGAAATCCACTGAAGATAAGGTCGTTTTGGCGTAAAGAACACCATCATTCAAGTCCGAACGAGGAAGTTATGAGCAAAGTGGTGACGTCGCGCGAGCTGTGCCGAACAGAATTGCAGTGCTACTTTCCATGGCCTGTTACATATTCAATTCTTGGAGTTTTTGTGATTTCTTTATAAGGATAGAAAGCTCAGGAAGAGAGGATCGCGTGACTGTAAAAATCACTCAATTCGGAGGTTGGATGTGAAAGTTATACGTGAAACGGAGAGACTGCGCAAATTGGTTCGACCTTCTTGAGGTCGAACCGAGGTCGAACCCAACGGAAAAAATGCTGGTTCGACCACGACATGCTGGTTCGACCTGTTGGATGGTCGAACCATGCACCTGGGACATCCAGAAGGGTGGTTCAACCATGGTTCGACCTGTAGGGTTGGTTCGACCTGTTTGGGAGGTCGAACCGCGCTTCGTGAACTTACCAAATCCGTATTTTCGAGGCCTAAACGCGTGTGATCACCTGAAAAACCCATTCCAAGCCTAGGAGACGTGATTATAAGTATAAAAGGAGGTCTATATAGCCCCAAAAAAAAGAGGAACACAACAACAAGAGAGGAGAAGAGAGGCCACAACATACAACACCCCACAAGAGGGGATCACCCCCCAACCATCATCCTTTTCTCCATCCATCCGTCACTTTGAAGATTCGTTTGTGGAATCAAGAGGAGAACTAAGAGGAGAATTCAAGAGCGAGAAGGACGCGATGACGCCACATCTAGTGTTTATTCGTTTCCTAATTTATCTTGTATTTTTCGGACATCCGGGTAAGATCTATCCAACACCCATGATTGTTCTTCGCAACACCATGGGCTAGAGCCTTTTTGGTAGAACTAGGGTTGTGAAGGTTTTATCTAGTTAATTGAACTTCCATGTATATACTCCGTACAACACTACTTGTGGTTTATTTTATATAAGATTGTGCCTTTTTAATCCATACTCATAGTCGTTTTGTGCATCAATAATCGTTGTGTAGAGTCTGAATACATAACATGGTTATTGGTTGAGTGCGTTCACTATTGAACAGGGTTTTAAGTTATAATTCTAAGCGAAGGGATTCCGAAGTCTTATTAGAACTATCTTATATGAATACTTATTAATTGAATTGAATTTGGGTTAATAAGTAGGATAAAGAGGATAATTTTATAGTACCTATAAAGGGAGATCATATCGGGTTAGAGTACCAATCCTAGGGGGAAATAATTGATACTGATAGTACCTAGAAAGGGGGGTGAAGTTATATCTCTTACTCCGAGGTTATTCACACGTGTTACACGCATATTTACTTGTGTCTATAGAGTAGATATGCATGGTTTAGTGATGCGTCCATATTCCACAAGGCAGAGTCGGACATTGACACATGGAAGGGAAGTTAATGAGTAAAACTGAATTATCCTAGAGCTACCTATTCTCCTACTTGATCCACTTTCGTATTCTTCGAGTGGTACTTTATTTTATTTGTTATTTTAATTATTTGTTTAGTAGTTGTTAATTAAATCCATCAAATCTTGTTGCCTTGTCTTAATTAATTTAGATAATAATTAAATTAATAATACGCCATCCCTTGGGTTCGATATTCACTTGGTCACCTTTCGAGACTACAATTGATATTCTTCATACTTGGAGATTAATTGTGTGTTGAGAAAACGCTCATCACATGTCTGTGGTGTTACTTTAATTTTTTTTTCAAATGCCACGTGTTAAGCAGATGCTTGATTATATATAAATATATGCATTTATGAGAGTTATATGTGTACCAACTAAATTTTTCCCATCTGACTAAGTCAAAGAACTAATGGATAGTGACTTTAGTCTACTAAAATTACTCTAACAACACCCTTCCAGCAAAACAAACTCAGGGAATGTTACAATGGATTCTGTCAAATTTTATCTTATATATATATTCCCCTAAATTTTCACTTTGGTGCATCATTCAAACAAATTGTGTGAAATATACAGGAATTTTCAGCACCACCTACCAAAATGGTCTCTTTAGTTTTATCTCTCAAACTACAATCAAACGAGTTTATATCTCTATATTTCATATCCCCAACACTTTCCAATACATTTATTCTTAATTTCTCTATAAGCAGCTAAAAGACATCAAATATATTCACAAAGTTTATTCTCAAGCTATATAGCCATGAGCTCTCCTAAATATAGTTTTCTTTAGAAATTTCCATTGTTAGCTAATTCTCTATTTTATTTTATTTTTATTTTCTGCCAAGCAATTATGTACATATTTGCTTCTAGTTATGAATTGCGTAAATATTAATCCAATAAATATGCAACCTAACATTTGGTATTTAAAATTGAAGATTGATGAATGACGTGAGGTAATTTGTTTTAAGAAGGAATGTATTGTGAAATGGTTTGAGTAAGCATGTGGTTTTGAGAGGACGGATTGGTTAGTAGGTGTGTGGTTTTAGTGAGAGAGTGAATAGCAGTAAAGGTTTAAAAAATGGGTTCTAAATTCTAATAACCATATTATTACATGCGCTTAATAATTTATAGAAATGAAATGGGCGGTGGGAATACTCATCACCATTCTAGATTGATCCGCCGTCTTTCACAACTCTTCTACCAACTTTCTTTCTTAGTTTATGTTACAATTCTAGATAATTCTGCATAATTCAATTTAGTAACCTGACTTTGTATTTAAAAGCTTATCTATATTTTTTACTACTACAATTTGTTACTCAAAGTCACATATTTATAGTTACAAGGTAGGCGGTGAATGTAATATTATGAGTGTTCTAGAAATATATTCAAATACTAATTTCTTTTATACCATTTCTTTTATTATACTAATTTCTCTAATTTACTATTTTAAACACTAACACTAACAAAATATAAGATCAAACATGTACAATATCAAATATTAATATCAACTTTAGTATACCAGCACATACTGACATCAAATATACAATATATAGAAATTGGAGCACATTCCCAGCTTATAACAAAACATCTCTATTAATATAAAATGCAACACATAATTAAATGATACAAAATCTATACAAATGTGAGCATAAAAAAACCAGTAAATTGCACAGAATATTAGCATAAAGCCACAAAGATGATCAAGTAATATGCCAAAAAAATTGCAAGTCTTGGCTTAGAAGGGAACTCTAATCCCACAATCTTTGGAGAAGAAGGGTAATATAAGGTACTCCCTCCGTCCTGGAATTTTTTGCACACTTCCTTTGTAAATTACAAAGGAAGTGTGCAAAAATTCTGGGACGGAGGAAGTATTATTTAAAGAAACATTCAAAGATTCAACTACATGAAATAAAACCTGGAACAATATCAACCATTTTACAATACACCAACTAAACTCGTTAACACGAAGCAGAATCAAAAGAAAATGATCAGAGAAACTTACTTGGAAGTTTCTGCCCTTTCTATTGTTCCAGCAATAAAAGACCAGCACTAATGGGTGAAAGGGTTCTCCTCTCATTTTTCTCAGCCTCCTTCTCCTTAGCAAATTGATCACTCAACTTGCAACGAAAACCATTTCTCCTTTCTATTCATTGGCCTCAACTCCTTTAGATTCTTCCCCAATCCCTAGAGATGACAAGAAACCTTCCTAGTTCGAATTCTTTAATACACAAAAATAAAAGCAGAGAGAAGAAGAGCAGAAGAAGATGGTGTGGAGAAATCTTAGGTTTTGAATTTATCAACAACTGATGTCTTCTACGTTCTAAATTTTGAGATTTAGGACAAAAGTTTAATTAAAGAAAAGTTTGACCTTTAATTGTAATTAATAATTTTTCTTTTTTCTTTTTTTTAATTAATGTTATAGCAGCCTTTTGGTCAAAGGCCATTTAAAAAAATTTTAAGTGAATTGACCCATTACACCTAATTTTCCACTATAAAATATAGGATGACCTTCTGTTACATTGTTGGATGTTGGGTTCTTTTAGGATTTTGGGGCGTTCTTGAAAATGAAGTGCATGTGGTGATCTACGATGGTGATGCAACAGTGGTGATGAGTTAGAATGACCTCCAATGGCGCACGCTTGCTTGAGTGAGTCCTATAGCAATGGTATATCCATATCCTAACTATAATGGGGGAATGCCCCAATTTAGGTCCTGTTTCTTCCTCATTATCGGTTGCTCCCCTTGCACGTGTTTAACTCCCACATTTTTTTGTTCTACGTGGCTGAGAAGTAGAATACAAATTAGACCCCACCTTCTGTAGGAGCATTCTTCATTCTTCAGCATCACCCATATCTCACTCTATAATATCTCTTGTGATCTTTTCTTCCAACAAAGTTTAGCTTCTACACCGTCAATCCTTTATCTCTATCTATCTGTAACACTTCCGCATGTTTACTCTTCTCACTCCGCCTTTATCTTGATCCTTCTAACTTCTGATTGGTAAGTAAGTTTATGGTATCTCCTCTTAATTAGTCTTAATTTTCATAGATTTTACAAAAGTTGTGCTTATGTTCTGCTTCAGGTATCTATTCTATATTCAAGTTTTTCCCCTTCTTGGTATGCGTTGGGTTTTTTTACACAAGGTTCATGTTCTTAATTTCAAGATAAGAATTCAAATTACACTCCGTCTCTTTTGATTTCCACACACCCATTAGCCCAAACCCTAATTTCAGGTGAAATTACTGCTTAATTTCTTAGCTTTCATATATGATGCTCATAAAATACATCGTTTGATGTTGGCATCTGTAAATATTTTAGTTGTAATTTTTTTCTTCTTATCATGATGATGGGTCGAGGTTGAATATGATAGGAGGCGGGAGTGCTATCAAAATGGCTAAGGGAGAAATTAGATAAGGGTTTTAGAATATATAGAGAGTGTACAGTAGATTGGATTGGATGTTCAACAGATAATGGACGATGATAGAAAATGTAAAGTCAACCATATTAGGGAAAGGAAGAACTAGATGAATGGTAGTTTCTTTAAAAGATTTGAACCCCAGTAGATATTTGATGGTGATCGAATCTTATGGTCTACGTTATCCATTCGGGTTCTATGCAATTCTGACGCAGCGGAACAAATAGTAATTATTACCTTTCACCGTGGGCTGTGTATGCAAATCTGAACAGTTGCAGAAATGACGTATCGATCTTCTGATGTATTCCTATGCCTCATATCATCGTGTGGGCGACGATCCTCCAAGCGATCTCAATCCGCAATCTCACTCTTTTTATCTCACGATTTTAGGTGTGAATAATAATCTTAAGATTGCTGAGATGGCTTATTTATAGGCTACAGCAAGGACTAGGAGGAGAAATTAGGGTTGGGCCTCCCATTGGGCTTAAGCATCCAAGTGTAGCCCAAAACTTATACTTAAGCCCAACAATAATAATTAAGTCCACTAAAGAATTATTATTGCACTGCCACCCCAATCCTAAATTAATTTATGGGTTCCTTCTTATTATAAGCCCCACTAAAAAATGCTTTTTAGCAGCAAAATTTTTTAATGCTAAAAACCATATTATTGATACTAATATTCATCCCCGCTGCTGTTCTGATACTTATACGGGCGTTGCTAAAGACATAGTATCAGAAAAAAGTTATTTGTTATGAAAGGTATGGCTATAGTATCAAATATGACTAGACACCAAAATTATCGTCTTTAATATCAGAACTTCATTAGTATCAAAATTTAGCATCAAAAGTGATTGATACTAATTAATTATATATCAATTGGAAATTGATACCAAACATATAGTGTCTTGCCTTCTGATACCAAAAGATATATTCTATGATAATTAAAAAGTTGATCCGTGTTACTAAAACCCAGTTAACCTAATTCGTGTAATTAAACAACCAATCAATAAACATTAAAAATACTTCAACTACTAATTTCAATTAATAATGAACATCTTCATACACAAGAAAGTACTTCAACTACTAATTTCAATTAATAATAAACATCTTCATACATAAGACCAGTTGATCAGTCATACACTTACAAATGCAAGGTGAAATTTCAAGTGTGTAATGATCAACCATATAAAGAGTATCAAGCCATTTGTTATTGTGAATTAACTCTACAGGGAATCGTTTCTAACTACTTGTAACTATCTTCAATGGAATATCTTTAGTTGCTCTATATCATGGTCCTTTGATTCACTACAACTAGCATCATCTTTCTCCTCCCCTGTACAAGTCAAGAAACCATACTAAAAAATGTGGTACTCTAGGAAATCTCTTCATTTTTGTATTGTGCACACTATAACAGCTGGCAAGGTTTGCAAGCAGCTCTGAACAAAACTCAAAATGCATGCCAAATAAAGCAAAGGTGAGCAGAGATGAAATATGGTTTTTCATGTCTTGCAGATTGATGTTCATGGCAAGTGTATTATTCCTTAGGTAAAGTAGATTAAAATCAGCACTTACTTGTACTCCTCTAACACATTTAAAGGAATAAGGATAGAAATGCTATAGACATCTCACCATTTAGCCTTACATTGTTTTAACCTGAATGCACAAAATAATGAAACCAACTTGAATTCTCATTTTAATAATTTCCTTCTTTGTATGAGAAACGGCCATGACAAAATATATTTCCTCTTAATCAACACAAGATGCCTTCATCAATGCTCAAATAACCAAATTAGGGCATGCACCCGATGGCATGCTACATAGAATTTAATTTTAACATCTCAGGCAGTAGCAAAGATATCAAATGGTCATACCTGCAACTTAAATGAACAGAGATAGTCTTGAATTATTTTCAAGTTGCCAATTAACTTATTCTTGTCCTGGAAAAAAGTAGACACAACATGTTAAAAAAAAATTTGAGGAAGAGACCATAGGAGTAGGAACGTTATCTAAAGGAGTCCTATAATGCATATACATCCCAAAAATCTGTTTAAAGAAGAGACCACAACAGTAGGATCCTTATCTAAATGAATCAAATAATTATGATATATATCACAAAATCATGCATTCAACACAACATATTAGTGCTATCACAAGCTAATACTAAAAAGAAAGATAAAAATTCTACATTGTAACTCAAATAGTCATGTGCAACTAAATGATGCAGGTTGTGTGTGAATATTTCTAGACCTTCTTATCAACCCATTAGATATAACACTTAGATAGAGAAAATCTAAAAACAACAATTGCATGATACAGTTATTTTATTGACAGTTCATAACAGTGACCAAGGATTAGAATGCATGAGAGGATTTCAGTACATAATATGATAGAGGTAGAATCTGAGTCAGGAGCTACAATAAGAGAATACTAATTTTTGCATGAGGTTTTCTGGAATCTTGAGATCACAATAAAAAAATAGCTTCACAGGTAAATAGCAGCTAGCCTTGAATCAGGGTTATATGTATAACCATCAATAGCAAAGCAACATTTGGCATACCTTATAATCAAATTCAACCATTTTTAGGATTATGGGAATAATAATGGGTTCTGGACAAACTTGTCTTTCTTTATAGCAGTGGTCTGAATAACATCAACATTTTTCACCGTTTCACCTGCAAGTATAGTTAGAAGTTTGGATACAGAATAAAATGATAGTCAATTCAAAAACAACAAAAACAAAAAGGACTAAAGAGAGATAATTGTTTAAAAGAGAGCACAAGAGATGGTTCAATCAGAATCTTGTAAGGGGAGAAAAAAGTAAGGTAGTTCTCACCTTTACAGTCAAGCTAGCTACTACATATATCTACACTTTTTAAAGCACCTGCAACCACATCCACACTTGATATTGTTTCCCCAGACTTAGCGATATGATTGTTGGAATTGCCATCATGTTGATCAGCACATGGAAACATAGAATGAGTATTAGCTGAGCTTTCGTTTTTACTTTTTCCAGATGATTTTTCATCATCTTTTGTTAGGACAGTGGCTGACGATTTTTTTCCATCATCTATCAAGTATATACTAGGATCCAAGTGTATACCCTATGATTGTTAGAGAATAGGAAACATATAAAATAATATATCCATTTGTTATAAAACAGCAACAATCAAATCTTAGTGAAAAAAAGGTTGTAAGAGCTTGTAAGGTAGAAAATGTATGTCAAATCATGCTACACTTCAGTGTAAAATTTTGTTTTAAGAACAACATGCATGAAATAGTTAAAAGCCAGCAGCAAATAATTAACTATTTCAAAAGAGGAGATGCATAAATTTAATATAGATTACCTTCCATCATTATACAAATCTTTAAGTTCTTGATTAAATATCTTGAACTACTCTACAAAAGCTTCATTATATTCCCCAGGTTTCTTTGTAATTCTCACAAGCATTGCTTCAGTGGAAACTTAATCTTCAGGGCTAGCATTTCTATGAAGCTTTTTCTGTATTGTGTCCCATTGCAGTGGTTTTTTAGATCACTGAGTACCGATTTTTGAGAAGAGATAAGGTGCGTTCCAATATGTGTACAGTCACATGAAATAAAGGACAGAGAAAACAAGAAATGCCTTAGATACTGAGTTTGAGAAGGAAAAGAAAAATAATTAAAGAAATTAAGATGCATTATTAATACCTTCAGAAACAAAGTCCAGGCCCACTAGGTGAGTGTTGTCATTCGATCGTTTGGTTAACGTGAACTGTTATGGTTTCATACGTTTCTAACATGCAGCGGAAGTAAGAAAACAAGAAACGTATTACCTTTCACCAGGGTATGTTGAAGACATGAATTCTCGCCACCAGCCAGTGCAGCCTCACCATTTTGGACATAACTCTCTCATCCGATGTCGTATTTAAGTGATCTAAGCGCCAAAATGATCCTCTCTTTCGTGGCTTGCCGTCAGTATATTCACATGTTGAATTCTGAGCACCATACGATTTTATAAAAATCATACAATTTGATGGACAACAGCAGCAAACAACCTTCCGGTCTTCTGCTGTATTCCCAAGTCCAATCTCGACATCGTGCGGCGACGATCCTCGAGATCTTCTCAATCTGCTGTTCCCTCACCCTCCTCACAGTGTTAGGCGTGATTAATCTCATAGATTAGAGTTTCGGACAGCGGAGATGACTTATATGGGCTACAGCAGGGACCAGGAGAAGAAATTAGATTTGGGCCTCCATTGGGCTTAAGTATCCAAGCTTAGCCCAAAGTTTATACTTAAGTCTAATAATAATAATATATACCACTAAAATATTATTAATGCACTACCGTTCTAATCCCATAATTACATTATGGGCTCCTTCTTATTATGAGCCCAACAGTCTCCCCATGTTTAAGATATACAATGCCCATTAATTAGTTAAGTTACTGACAACTACATTAATTAATATCTCATCCGAGAGTAGTACCACTCAACCTCATTATCATGTCAGAATAAATCCACCTGCCGGGTTTACATGATAATCCTTATGAGCTCCTCAAGGGGACATCATCAACCTATAACGGACACGAATTTCTTCTACAATCAACAGCACACCATAGAGACAACACTACTTCCGAACTCACCTAGTTTGTTGATTTAATTACATGTAAATCTCACCCATTGATGAATCAAAGAAATACACATTGCCCTACGTGTCGAGATTATTGTATAGGGATTAAGAGCACGAACATCCATAATAACTGAGATCAAGTTCTCCTATAAGTCAGTATAAGTCGAACGATCTCAAGTGGTCCTACTCAATACACACAAGTGCACTAATGTGATTCTATAGTCAAGACAAACTAATACCAAATCACACTACAACCATCCCGATAGAGAGTCCCCGTATATCTCGGTTGTGCATCTGTTTATACTTTATAAGGAAACCCATAATATGATCTTCCATGTGTTGTTGCATAACATATTATTTACAGTATAAAGTAAATGGATTATTGCACCGTACATATAAATAAATTATAAGATGCAATCATTTGATCATATGATTCTCATTTCAAATAAATTTCTATAACATTGTTCATACAAAAAGCTAGACTTTTAGTATACAACCCAACAGTGAGTTGATCATGAGCACCTCTACAACCTTGTTCGAGTTATTACAACTATTCCATTCGAAGAATGGTACCTATATGGAATGCACCTGACAAACAACAACCTCTTTAACGTATGAAATAATACCTTAATATCCATAAATAGCAATTCTTTAACATGCACGTACCACAGATAGTATATCTCAATGCACATTAGAAGTGCAACTGCAGATTCTCTTATCATTCTTGATGATAGGAGTCCCTATTATGTTGGAAAAGGTAATGAATTGAGTAAAGAAATAAGTCAGCAGCTCTTCTCATCATTTTTAACAGAAAAAAATTAAGTAGAATTGTTCAGTACAATTCACTTTAGTATCACATAAATACCAAAGCCAACTAACTTATACAATTCAACCTGCTTCATGCACCAAAATACTAAAACACTGAAAAAAAATCTTAACTTACATCACACGTTGTGCCTGTTCTGTTGTTATGTCTATGGTCTTGTAGCGGCTAATGTGTCCCTGATAACTGGTCTCAACTCTAACACCTTTTATAGCTTTTTTCACCTGAGAAAACAGAGTAAAACTTAATGATGTTACTGTTAATGTTACTGTTGCCCACTATTTAATGCTCTTGTAACTTATCATCAGCAATACCATAAACCATAATCTCAATAGAACTACCTAATCAAACACCAAACAATCCAGATGGCAGTCAGCGGAGAGATTCAACACTACATGTTCTCAAACCAAATAAAAAGAGAACAGCTTGACTGAAGACTCTAGTACACTTACAGCTAAGGATGCAGCTCATTGGTTAAAATCCATGCAAGTAGGCCCGGCCAACGGCATTGCTCTGATCGATTTGCATTGCCTTCCTCTGAAATTAATTGAATGCATCATGTAGGACTTCACTTCGTATTTTAGAACCAAATAAACACTAATAGATTAAATGTAAAATAAAAGGTGGAATAAAAAATAGAGAAACAGGGAAGAGGTAAACCGATATGAGAACCGCAAAAGAGGTAATCACGACTTCAATTTGGATTCATAGCACAATTCAAGCCTACCAAATACATCTCCTAAGCATTTAGCTCTGAGAAAACTGACAAGCAGAAGACAATTAGTATATTAGTATTTCAATCAATGTGTTCACTATTTTTTCTCCCCAAATCCTAATGAAAGAGGGTAAGAGAAGAGAGACAAGAGAAAGATCGCACTGCCGAGATAATCAAATCGTATCTTCAATTTGCTAGTAAGCAATCGAGAGAGAAATTTGAAGATTCAATTCGCCGGATGAGCAACCCCATGAGAGAATCGCTCTGCCGGAAATGACGTGCTTACGGTGGAAATGATGTTTTAGGAATTTTCCTTCTTTCCTTTCTTTGTTTTTCATTATAATTTTCATTTACATTAACATCAGTAGACGTGGACATAGATAAAAAAAAATTTGCATTATTCATTGGTATTTAGCATCCGTAGTTATTGATACCAAAAGTGGCATAAATAGTGTTTGATATAAAAGGTCTTAACTTATTGCATCATATACAAATAACGGTTAGTAAAATAAAATTGCATCAAATATATAGTGATACTATAAATGTAATAGTATTATTAAAATATCAATCGATGGTGAATAAATTATTTAGTATCGAGTGAATTAATTGGATATAATTAATTCTATGTAGTATCACTTGTTTTTGCCGATACTAAATTTTCGATAGTAAAATCCCATTTTTTAGTAGTGTCCGTTAACTCCTCGCATTTAAGATATACAATGCCCACTAATTAAATGAGTTACTAACAACTCAATTAATTGATCTATTATCCAAGAGTAGTACCACTCAACCTTATTATCATGCCGGATCAAATCCACATGCAGGGTTTACATGATAATCCTTATGAGCTCTTCAAGGGGACATCATCAACCTAATTTATTCGGACACGGATTCCTTTTACAATCAACAACACACCATACAGACAGTACCACCTTCCAACTCACTGAGCATATTGATTTAATAATAAAATCTCACCCATTGATGAATCAAAGAAATAAGTATTGAATTATGTGTCAAGGTTAATATATAGGGATTAAGAGTGTGAACATCATAATAACTGAGGTCTAGTTCTTTTATATAGTCAGTATAAATCGAACAACCTCACGCGGTCCTACTCAATACACACAAAGTGCACTAGTATAATTATATAGTCAAGACAAACTAATAACAAATAACACTATAACCATCCCGATAGATTGTCCTCGTCTATCTCTGTTGTGAGCATTTGTTTATACTTTATAACTAATAATATGATCTTCTGTGCGACGCCACACACCATACTATCTACAATATAAAGTAAATAGATTTTTGCAATAACATATAAATAAATTATAATATGCAAAACATTTGATCAAATTATTCTCATTTCAAAATTATTGTTAAAACATTGTTTATACAAAAGTTATGCTTTTTAGTATACAATCTAACAATCTCCCACTTATACTAAAAGACTATGCTGCCATGTCTGCTAACATGCATCTGATTCCCATTCCCTCAACATGGCCATCAAAATCTTTCACTGGTAAGCCCTTAGTGAAAGGATCTGCTAGGTTATCCTCCAATGCAATCTTGGCGATAACATCCCCTCTTTTTACGATATCTTTTATCAGGTGGTACTTGCGGTTAATATGTTTACTCGTCTTATGGGCTTGTGGTTCCTTCGAGTTTGAAACTGCACCACTGTTATCACAATAAATTGTGATTGACTTGGGCAAACTAGGAATCACATTTAAGTCACTAAGAAATTTCTGAGCCATACTTTTTCCTTAACTGCCTCAAAAGCTACTACATATTCAGCTTCCATGGTGGAGTCTGAAATGCATTTCTGCTTAACTCTCCTCCGTATTATGGCTCTACCTCCAAGAGTAAATACATAACCCGAGGTGGATTTACTACTGTCCTTATTCGATTGGAAATCCGAATCTGTGTAACCCACAGGTAGCAAAGTATATGCCCGGTAAACCAACATATAATTCCTAGTCCTTCACATGTACTTCAAAATATGTTTTACCACAGTCCAATGCCCCTCTCTCGGGTTACTTTGATACCTACTGACCATACCCATGGCAAAATAGATATCCGATCTCGTGCATAGCATTACCTACATGAGACTTCCTACAGCCAAAGCATAAGGAACCGCCTTCATTTCTTCTATCTCCTTTTCTATCTTATGACACATTTCCTTAGATAGAGGTACTCCATGTCTGAAAGGTAAAAAACCTTTCTTAGAGTTTTGCATGCTAAAACTAGCAAGGATTGAAGATTGAGATAAGCACATTATTCTTTTCTTGTGATCCCTTATTAGTTTGATCCCTGGAATGTGTCCGGCTTCTCCTAAATCTTTCATTTCAAAATTCTTTGACAACCATACCCTTACGCCTGACAACACCTTTATATTATTTCTAATGAGTAAGATATCATCTACGTAAAGTACAAGAAATATCACCACATTTCCATCACTCTTCTTGTATACACAAGACTCAATCGGACATTTAATAAATCCATATGACTGGATTACCTCATCAAAATGGATGTTTTATGATCTTGAAGCTTGTTTCTGTCCATAAATAGACCTATTAAGCTTACACACAAGATGCTCTTTGCCCTTTGCAATAAATCCCTCTGGTTGCTTCATATAGATGTTTTTCTCGAGACTTCCATTTAGGAAAGCTGTCTTGACATCCATTTGCCATACCTCATAATTCATATGAGCAGCAACAGATAAAAGAATTTGTATCGACTTAAGCATGGCCACAGGCGAAAATATTTCCTCATAATCGATTCCTTCTATCTGAGTATACCCTTTTGCAACAAGCCTTGCCTTAAAGGTTTCCACCTTACCGTCTAATCCTCTTTTTCTTTTGTAGACCCACTTGCATCCAATGGCTTTTACACCATTTGATGGCTCTACAAGCTCCCAGACTTGATTAGAATACATGGATTATATTTCAGATTTTATTCCCTTTTGCCAAGATTGTGTATCCTTATCTTATAGTGCTTCGTAGTAATTCCATGGGTCGATTTCATGTTTACCAGGGACCAAATCTGATGACTCTCCCAAAAACATGAATCTTTTCGGTTGATGGACAACCCTCCCACTACGACGAGGCGCTACAGGTAATTGTGAATCAGATGTGACACGCAGTGCCATTACTTATGGTATATCCTCTTGTACAGTGGGTATTAAATTGGGTGTTTCCACTCTCACTTCCTCTAGAATAATTTTACTCATAGGTTTGTGGTTCATTACATAGTCATCTTCCAAAAATCTAGCATTCGTACTCACAATCATCCTCTAATCTTTTGGACAATAAAATAAACCACCCTTCGTTCCTTTAGAATATCCCACAAATAGGCAAACATTAGTACGCGATTCTAACTTATCAGTATCTACCTTTAACACATGTGCTGGAGCACCCCAAATTCGAATGTGTTTAAGACTAGCCTTGAGCCCGGTCCACAACTTTGTAGGTGTAGAGGGTACTGATTTAGAAGGTATTAAATTTAAAATGTAAGTCGTTGTTTCTAGGGCGTATCCACAAAATAAATTTGGCAATTCCGAATAACTCATCATAGATCTAACCATTTCCATAAGAGTCCTATTCCTTCTTTCCGCCACACTGTTCTGCTGGGGTGTACCCAGTATAGATAATTGGGATTCAATCCCAGCATCTGATAAATAATTCCTAAACTCTCCTAAGAGGTATTCGCCACCATGATAAGATCGTAGTGTTTTAATACACTTACCTTGATGCTTATCCACATCAGCCTTGTACTCTTTGAATTTATCAAAGCACAAACCTGCGGCGTATCAAATAAATGTATCCGTATCTAGAATAATCATCAATAAAGGTAACAAAATATTCATAACCACTTATTTCCTGGAGAGTCATAGGACAACATAAATCGGAATGAACCAATTCCAACACATCTTTGACTCTATACCCCTTTGCCTTAAAAGCCCTTTTAGTCATTTTCTCTTCCAAGCAGGATTCACAAGTTGGATAATTTTCCACTTCTAATGAACCCAATGGTCAATCAACTATCAACCTTTGTATCCTACTCAAGTTAATATGACCTAGTCTTAGATGCCAAAGATATATTTGGTTCATTTTCCAAGGTTTCTTTCTCTTATTATGATTAGGAGACGCGTTATTAATTTCCATTTGTTGCACCATGGGAGAAACAGGATTAAGAGTATACAGATTGTCTATCAACTTAACACAACAGATAATAATTTTATTCTTTTTAATAATAACCTTGTCATTAAAAGAAACAGAATATCCATCATTAAACAACTTAGAAACTGAAATTAAATTCTTTCTAGAAGAATGTACGTAAAGACAATCCCTCAAAATCAAAGTTTTATACCTATAAAAAGATAAATAAAAATCTTCCACTACAACAGCTGCCACTCTCGTAGCATCACCCATGAATATGGCAATCTCTCTATCACTTAGCTGTCGGGTTAGCTTGAACCCCTGCAAAGAATTGCAGACATGATCAGTGGCTCTCGTATCTACACACCATGTGTCAGTAGATACAGTCGTTAACACGATTCAACAACTAGTAAATGAGACTTACCGTCCTTATTTCCCTTTAGAAGAGGGCAGTCAGCCTTGTAGTGTCCTGGCCGCTTGCATTTGAAGTACTTGCCTTTAGGCTTCTTGACCACACCTCCTTGTGCTCCACCATCCTTGTTTGCTGCTGAATTTCCATGATTCTGCTTCTTCCGCTAGCGAATACAACCTTCTGTTCATGATTTAGTTCAAGCGGAACTGCTCAAAACTCTTATGTAAGCTTTAGAGGATTAAATCGTCTTGGGTTTCCCTATCAATTTGAGCTCCAAGAACTTCCAACTCATTTAGTTGGCCCATCATTCTAAGGACGTGATCCCTCACGGAAGCATCCTCAGCCATTCTGGTATTCGTCAAGGTATTCATGGCCTTTTTCCTAGCAGCCCTACTCTGGTATCCGAAGAGTTCTCTGAGATTTAGCATCATAGCTGATGCAGTCACCATAGCATGATGTTGATGTTGATGTTGCAACACATTTGACATAGAAGCCAAAATGTAGAAGCGCGCCATCTCATCTGCCCTGGCCCACCTCCTATGAGCAGCTCTCTGTTCTTTCGTAGAGTGTTCAGCGGGCGCTGGAGGACACGTCTTGGTGAGCACAAATTTGTCTTCCTCAGCAGTAAGAACAATATCCAAGTTTTGTTTCCAATGGATATAATTTGGACCAGTAATTTTATTTTCTTTAAGTATTCCAGCAAGCGGATTAAAAACCATTTAAAATCCTTAGAATCACGTAAATAAATATACATATCAAACACTTCAAATTTAAAATGTATATTGATTCCCTCAAAACAATATAAAACAAATTCACCGACATCTCAAGCACCGTGAATTTGCATGCCATGATAGTGTGGACGCATACAAACCCTAGCATTCGCAAGAGAAGGTTTTACACATTAATTCCATTTATCAAGTTGACCTTATGAAAAAAAATAATAGTCAGTTCCTCTTTAGCAATGCAAAATAATAGCAGTGACTCTGATAGGGAGGATACATATTATTTGCACCTAAGTGTACATCATTCTTTGATACTAAGTCCATTACCCAAGTGATGAGCGTTTTCTCAACACACAATTAATCCCCAAGTATGAAGGATATCAGTTGTAGTTTCGAAAGGTGACCAAGTGATTATCGAACCCAAGGGACGGCGTATTATCAATTTAATTATTATCTAAATTAATTAAGACAAGGCAATTACATTTGAATGGTTATCTAACAACTAATATGCTGGAAATTAAATAACAAATAAAATAAAGTATCACTTGAAGAATACGAAAGTGGATCAAGTAGGAGAATAGGTAGCTCTAGGATAATCCAGTTTCACTAATTAACTTCCCTTCCATGTGCCAATGTCCGACTCTGCCTTGTGGAATATGGACGCATCACTAAACCATGCATATCTACTCTATAGACACAAGTAAACATGCGTGTAACACGTGTGAATAACCTCGGAGCAAGAGATATAATTTCACCCCCCTTTCTAGGTACTATCAGTATCAATTATTTCCCCCTAGGATTGGTACTCTAACCCGATATGATCTCCCTTTATAGGTACTATGAAATTATCCTCTTTATCCTACTTATTAACCCGAATTCAATTCAATTAATAAGTATTCATACATGATAGTTCTAATGAAGCTTCGGAGTCCCCTCACTTAGAATCATAACATGGAATCCTGTTCAGCGGTGAACGCACTCAATCTACAACCAAGATATATATTCAGACTCTATATACCAATTGAAGATGCACAAAACGACCGTGAATATGGATTAAGAAAGCACAATCATATATAAAATAAATCCACAAGTAGTGTTGTACGGAGTTTACACATAGAAGATCAATTAATTCATAAAACCATCAAAACTCCTAGATCTACCAAAAAGGCTCTAGCCCATGGTGTTGTAGGAAACACACATGGGTGTTGGATAGATCTTACCCTGATGTCTAGAAAATACAAGATAAATTAGAAAACGAATAAACCCTTGATATGGCGTCTTTATGTCCTTCTCCGTCTTGAATCCTCCTCTTGGTTCTCCTCTTGATTCCACAAACGAATCTTCAAAGTGATGGATAGATGAAGGAAAGAAGTGGATGATGGTTGGGGGGTGATCCCCCCTTGTGGGGTGTAGTATGGTTGTGGCCTCTCCTCTATTCAATTGTATTGTGTTCTCTATTATTGGACCCCTTCCTTGACTGCATGAGCCTCCTTTTATACTTGTAATCACGTCTCTAGGGCATGGAATGGGCTTTTCAAGTGATCCCACGCGTTTTGGCCTCGAAAATACGGATTTGGTAAGTTCCCGAAGTGTGGTTCGACCTCCCAAACAGGTCGAACAAACCCCTACAGGTCGAACCATGGTCGAACCACCCTTCTGGATGCCCAGGTAGTCGATTCGACCAGATGCCAGGTCGAATCGAAATGTCGTGGTCGAATCGGTAATTTTTCCGTCGGGTTCGACCTCGGTTCGACCTCAAGCAGGTCGAACCGATTTGCGCAGTCTCTCCGTTTCGCGTATAACTTTCACATCCGACCTCCGAATTGAGTGATTTTTACGCTCACGCGATTCTATCTTCTTTGGCTTTCTATCAATATAAAGAAATCACAAAAACTCTAAGAATTGAATATGTAACAGGCCATGGAATATAGCACTGCAATTCTGTTCGGCACATCTCGCGCGGTGTCACCACTTTGCTCATAACTTCCTCGTTCGGACTCCGAATGGGATGTTCTTTACGCCAAAACGACCCTATCTTCAGTGGCTTTCCAACCATATATCACACCAACAGTTCAGAGCTCCACATAAATACAGAATAATTACACAAGTTCGACTTGCGTTTATCAGCATTCTTGCACAAATTGCACCGTTTCTCAAACTTGGCTCTTTTGATCCTTTTTCCACCTAAAACACAATAAAACACCTCACGTGTACTTTTTTCTCACATATAATGAATATAAGACCATTGTGCTAATATATGACAAGAATATCAATCAAAAAGGTGTTAAATTGGATATTAAAACACGCTTATTTTCACTCTCATCACCAAGCTTGTGCCCCTTCAGATAAAGAAGATTACACGCCCCCAAATAACTTCCTATAATCATCAATTATAAGTTTGTACCAGTGATACGCAAATAAACTCATCTGATGGGGAGGAAGGCACTATAGCCAACGCGCAAGTTTATGTGCATCACATTACAAATAAATAATTATTTAAAGAAGTCTGTACTAGTGATCCGCAAGTAAACTCATCCGATGGGGAGGAAGGCACTATGGCCAACACGCAAGTTCACTTGAATTACATTACAAACTAATAATGGAGGACACGAGAATAACAAATGAATTCCTCTCCCACTTAGTTATTTGATATTAGGGGTTTTTACATGCATATAATATTCACGAATAAAATCCGCAACTTAGCATGCTCCTATCACAGCACATAAGGCAGTAAATCATATAAAACATGCAAACATATATAACAATAATACATATGGAAAATAATTAAAATTTCCAACTAATATGGCTTTGTCATATAACATCGAACTTGATAGTTGCCATTAAGCACAATAAGGGGCGACTGCGACTATGTGGGGTTCGAGGCAGCGTTCCGAAACAAAATTTGGAATTCTAGAAGAATCTGATGCCGAATTTTCCTTCAGGTTTGCCCATCATTGTGCACAGACTCGCCGGTCAACAAGCTCACACGCCCGGTAAACTGCATGCCAACCTACGCCTCGCCCGTCGAGAGCTCGCCCCCATGCACGCTTGCTCGCACGCCCGGCCACCTCTGAGCCATACACTCGATGCCATGTGGCCACTGAGCACGCCCGCCAATCCTGCTCGCCCACTGCACGCCACTTGGCGCAACATGGATGCTGCCGAGTGATTGGACGAGCGCACCTGCTCGCTTCGTGCACTGATTGCACGCTTTCATGCGCAACTAGCACACTACCTGCTTACCTCCGTGTGCCATCACCCGGCCATACCCGAGCACACATCTTTATCTCTAGGTTTTTATCGAGAACAGCTATCGTGAATTCTTTCTCATGACGATAATACAGGGAATATTCAGGTACAATCAAATTACACCAAAATCCTAATATTCCTCACAGGAGATGTACATGTGATCTAGATACGTAAAATTAAACCTACACGATAGCCCGTCGTGTTTTAACTATTACAATCACGCACCAACATAATAAAAACAACCTCGACTCAAGACATAATAATTGGAATCATGAAATCAATCCTGTAAAACAGGGGTTAATAAATTTCACATCCTACTATCTTCTAGGCATATCAGAACAATTTATCACAGAGCACATAAACCTTAACCAAACGTTTCACGCAGAACCAAGAAACCATCAGCTCTTATAACAATTGATGGTGATCGGATCTTATGGTCTACGATATCCGTTCGGGTTCTATACAATTTAAACGCAGTGGAATGAATAGTAATTATTACCTTTCACCATGGACTGCGTATGAAAATCTGAACAGCTGTAGAAACAGCCTCTCGATCTTCTATTGTATTCTTATGCCTCGTCTAGACGTCCTGAGGCGGCTATCCTCCAGGCGATCTCAATCAGCAATCTCACTCTCTATATCTCACTATTTTAGGCATGAATAATAATCTTAAGATTGCTGAGATGGCTTATTTATAGGCTACAACAAAGACCAGGAGGAGAAATAGGGTTAGGCCTCCCAATGGGGTTTAAGCATCCAAGTTTAGCCCAAAATTTATATTTAAGCCCAATAATAATATTCAATCCACTAAAGAATTATTATTGTACTGTCACCCCAATCCCAAATTATATTATGGGCTCCTTCATATTATGAGCTCATTTAACTCCCCGTGTTTAAGATATACAATGCCCACTAATTAAATGAGCTACTGACAACTCAATTAATTAATCTCTTATCCAAGAGTAATACCACTCAACCTTATTATCATGTCGGATCAAATCCACATGCAGAGTTTACATGTTAATCCTTATAAGCTCCTCAACGGGACATCATCAACCTAATTTATTAGGACACAGATTCCTTTTACAATCAATAGCACACCATACAGACAGTACCACCTCCCAACTCATCGAGCATATTGATTTAATAATTAAATCTCACCTATTGATGAATCAAAGAAATAAATATTGAATTATGTGTCGAGGTTATTGTATAAGGATTAAGAGTGCGAACATCCATAATAACTAAGGTCTAGTTCTTTTATATAGTCAGTATAAATCAAACAAGCTCATGCAGTCCTGCTCAATAAACACAAAGTGCACTAGTGTAATTTTAAAGTCAAGACAAACTAATACCAAATCACACTATAACCATCCCAATAGATTGTCCCCGTCTATCTCGGTTGTGAGTATCTATTTATACTTTATAAGAAACTGATGATTTGATCTTATGTGCGACGCCACACATCATATTATTTACAATATAAAGTAAATGGACTTTTGCAATAACATATAAATAAATTATAATATGCAAAATGTTTGATCAAATGATTCTCATTTCAAAATTATTGTTAAAATATTGTTCATACAAAAGTTAGGCTTTCAGTATACAATCTAACAATATTTTGATTAGCTATTTGTATTTAGGGGAGGTTAGGATGATTGTTTTGAAATTCTTGCTAAATATATTGTTTGATTGTCATTAATTCTTAATTTTCATTAAGTTTTAGTTAGATTATGTATAAGAGTTGATGCGATATCATTAATCTTCTAATAATTAGCAAGTCATCCATAAAATTTGTCTAGTGAAGATCATCTACAGTTGTTGGTTTTACATATTGAGGAACTGTAGTGTGTAGCTATTTTATGCTACTCAAATCATTGAAAATATTTTTTCAACAAACTTTTCATTAATTATATCTTTAGTTGTATTATTTGTCGTGCATCAAAGGTAAAACACTTACATCTTATTCCAAAAATCTAATCATATTTAGTGTAAATGGTAATTTGGCACGGTCTTTATTTTAGTTGGTGTTCTATTAATATTATCTATATGTGAAAGCTTTAAGAATCAGAATAAAACTGATCATTAGTTGTCTTTCTTTGTTATTTTTCAGCCTTCGAAGATGCTTGATTTTTATGCAGAGGTTTATAATTGGTTTCTTTATGGGTGCTACTCCATGATAAATTAAATCATTTATATTGTCGTGTGTTTGCATGAATTACATAGAGACACATGGACCCATTGATGGTGATCGAATCTTATGGTCCACGTGATTCGTTCGGGTTTTATTTAATTATATTGCAGCGGAAACAAAAGGAATAAATTACCTTCACCATGGATTACACATGAAGAAATCGATCAGCAACAATAAAAGACCTTCCGAACTTCTGTTGTATTCCTGCGTCTGGTCTTGACGTTGTGTGGGCAACGATCTTCAAGACAATCTCAATCTACAATCTCACTTTTCTTATCTCACGATATTAGGTGTGAATAATTAGGTTTAAAATTGTTGAGGTGGCTTATATACATGCTACAACAGGGACTAGGAGAAGAAATTAGAGTTGGGCCTCCCATTGGGCTTAAGTAACCAAGTTTAGCCCAAAACTTATACTTGAGTCCAATAATAATAATATAGTCCACTAAAGAACTATTATTGCACTGACATCCTAATCCCAAATTATGTTATGGGCTCCTTCTTATTATGAGCCCGTTTAGCTCCCCGTGTTTAAGATATACAATGCCCACTAATTAAATGAGTTGCTGACAACTCAATT
Organism: Pogostemon cablin; assembly: GCA_023678885.1. Taxonomy (NCBI): domain Eukaryota; kingdom Viridiplantae; phylum Streptophyta; class Magnoliopsida; order Lamiales; family Lamiaceae; genus Pogostemon; species Pogostemon cablin. The sequence goes on along the minus strand of CM042997.1, from coordinate 19,171,634 downwards.
AATATGTACAATGTCCACTAATTAAATGAGTTACTACAACTCAATTGATTAATCTCTTATCCAAGAGTAGTACCACTCAATCTTAATATCATTACGGAATAAATCCACCTGCAGGGTTTACATGATAATCCTTATGAGCTCCTCAATGGGATATCATCAGCCTAATTTATTAGGACACGGATTCCTTCTACAATCAACAGTACACCATAGAGGCAGCAATATCTCCCAACTCACCGAGTATATTGATTTAATAAATAAATCTCACCCATTGATGAATCAAAGAAATAAATACTGAATTACGTATCGAAGTTATTGTATAGGGATTAAGAGCACGAACTTCCATAATAACAGAGGTCTTGTTCTTTTATATAGTTAGTATAAATCGAACAACCTCAAGCGGTCCTGCTCAATACACACAAGGTGCACTAGTGTCATTTTATAGTCAAGACAAACTAATACCAAATCACACTACAACCATCCCGATAGATTTTTCCCGTCTATCTTGGTTGTGAGCAACTGTTTATACTTTATAAGGAGTCATAATATGATCTTCCGTGCGATGCCACACACCATATTATCTGCAGTATAAAGTAAATGGACTTTTTCAACAACATATAAATAAATTATAATATGCAAAACGTTTGATCATATGATTCTCATTTCAAAATAATTGTTAAAACATTGATCATACAAAAAGCTAGACTTTTAGTATACAATCCAACACCCATTACATAAGCTATTGGTATACAACGTCATTTCTTTCAGAGTGATCTTTCTTCTAAAAGGTGAATTTATGTTGTTAAATATTATTTTGAACTTACCAAACTTTGGCAGTGTGTTGTATTCAAATTTTAACCTATGTCTTTGTGTATATATTGGTTGAACATTTTTAGGCTTTGTTAGTTGCTCTTATTGTGTTATTGTTGGCATGAGGGCAACTTATTCGTAGTGAAAATGATTTTTGTATATTCTGCAACTAAAATTATTCAATATATTTTAGTTATTTCCCGCTTCATAAAAGTGGACCCAAACGATGCACAAAAATTTTGATGTCTTTATTTTTCTTTCATGAACCAACATTGAAGGAAATGTTTGCTTAAGCCTCATTTTTCCAAATTTTAAAATAAAAGATAGCTAGCTTACAAAAAAAAATAAGGTTCTGGATCTTCCGTAACACTTTGATTTGATTTTTTTGTACCACTCCGTTGGATGAATTACACGTAGAAGAGAAAAGGAAAACTATATCCTAAGTCAAATAGTAAACCCTAAGGGCAAGGGATTGGATATCTCCACTCCACCATGTGTCATTCAATAAGAAGATGTAATAGGAGATTTCACCCTAAAATTTCACAAGACATCCCATGCCCAAAGGGTACAAGTATTATGGAAATATTCATTTTGTTGTACATATAAATGTTTTGTATTATAATTACCAACATCGGCAATTAAATAGGGTGAACACCTCACGAAGTAAGGTGTTTGCTTTCCTAGTATTGAATGAGAAATACTCCATCCGTCTCATTGATAGGTATCTAGTTGCTTTTTGCACGTGGAATGAGTATTATAATTTAATGTGTAGTAGATTGAAGAATAAAATATTTTAATATATAGTGGTTAGTTGTATTAGTGTTGAGTGTGGGTCCAATATATAGTAGATTAAGTATAATAATATTATTTTGTGTATAACATAATCCCAAGATAAAAAAATGGATACTCCCTCTGTCCCGTAGAAACGTTTAAGTTTGCTTTTTGCACGGGGATTAAATAATATAGTGTTTTAATGTGTATTGAGGTGAGATAAATAATATTCGTGGGTAGTTGTATTAGTGTAGTGTTGTGGGCCCCATGCGTAGTTGTATTAATGTAGTGTTGTGAGCCCCATGGAGATATTTAAATATTTTGTGGGGGTTCAATTTACTACAAAGAAAAATAGCCCAAAATGAAAATGCGTAAACATTTCTACAAGACAGGGGAAGTACTTTTTATTATGAAAGACGAAAATGACAAAATGAATATGCATCAAGGAGACGAAGGGACTAATAATAATAATAATAATAATAAAATAATAATAATAATAACAATAATATATTGCAACAAAGTCAATACATTTTAACAAACTTATAAAAAATATACAAATAAAATAAAAACTTATACTACCCATTATAATAGTAGAAAGTTATAAAAAAAAATTTTAAAAAATTAAAAATTTATGTTATATTTGATAATTTCATAACATCTTATTAAAATAATTTTTTAAGTCATTTAAATTATAAATGAATTTCTTCCTCATTATTTAATAAAAAATCTATTAAGTTTATGGGATATTTTGAATAATTTAAGCAAAGAATCTAATATTTTAGTGTGTATTAAGTTGAGGAATATAATACTTTAATATAAGATAATTTTATTAGTATTTTGTGTATTAATAATGATATGTTAATTGTTTTTATATGAATTTCGTCTATAAAAAAGGAAAAGTTAACAAATTAGCATAACGTCAAAAATAGATAAATGTAACAATATTAGCAGGACGAGAGGGACTACACAAAATACAACATATTAGAATTTGAAAAGTAATATTTTTTATTTAAAAAAGTAATAGTTCATCCTTAGAAAGAGTAAATTTTTATGTATAAAAGAGTATCGATAAATCAAGATTAAAGAATTTAAAAAGTACTCTCTTTGTCCCATGATTATTGTTATATTTTATAAAGAAGGGCGTTCCACAAATTATTTTACATTTCATTTTTTGTTAGAAGGGACCCGTACAAAAATAGTTAAATATCTACATGGTGCCCACAACACTATATTAATACAACTAGTCACTGTACATTAAAATATTATTTCTCCCACTCCCTCTTCCTAATTGATTGACTTGTCTCCTCCTTCGTTTAACCTTTAAAATTAACCTTAAACTCTAAGTTTTAAGGTATACATATACCTAAACAACAATTATAAAATTACAATTATAACTTTATAATTAATCTTAAAATATCAGTGGAAAAAATTTATTCTAAACTGCAAGAATAGTATTAGAATTATTATACATTTAGAATTAACCTCAAATCCTTGTTTTTGGTTCTAAAATCCGGATTTTCAGAAAAAAAAAAATCTTCTATGTTTCATTCCTCAAATCCTTGTTTTTGGTTCTAAAATCCGGATTTCTAGAAAAAAAATCTTCAATGTTTCATTCCTTTATTGTTATTAACTACGCAATATTATTAAAAAATATAAAAGAAAATAAGAAGGGGACAAAGTAAAAGGGAGAGGGGACGACAAAAAAAAAAAAGTTGAACAAGCAGCTAGCAATAGGAGCCCAAAACAGGTGGCTTCATAAAACAAAACGACATAAGAGACATGATTAAGTTGGGAGCCAATAAATTAGCTTATACAAAGGGACCCAACAATAATCATGATATTAGCAAATAGCGTTCACTGGATCCGTAACTAAAAATGGGTTGAGACAAGGGGCTGGTCTCGGGCTAAAGTGATTAGCAACGGGCTTAGGTTCGAGCGTGAGGTGCCGCACCAGAGTGAGTAGCCCTACTACCCCTTTGATAGCAAACCAAGTTCAATTATGGAGGTGGCAAAGCCATTTAAAAGATCCGCTAAGTAGAAGCAAACGCAGCTCAAGCACTTGCTGTAGGCGACAAGTTTCAAACAAAGGCCCCATAATATCCAAAGCAACAATGAAGCACCAATGGAGCCTTTAGTATCAAAAGATGAGCAACAAGCATCATCAAGTCATAAAATGGAGCGTAGGAAAAATAAGAGCTCACAAGAATGCATCATCACAAAGCCTCAAGCATAAAACCATTAGATGCATCCACAAATTAATATCACAAGTTAATGCAATATCCTGAAACTACTATCATATTATATCAAAAGTTAGGAACAAGAGTGGATTAAAACTGTACAGAAGATGTCCCCAGCGCACGCCTAACAGGGCCAATGGCCGGAAATGATACAACAGATTGTAAACAGCCGGGAACAGGGGATGAGCAGGAGCTCCTCAGATTCCTATATGATTATGAATGCGTAGAAGACCAATGATTGTTGCGTTCTTGATAGTTCATTTAAGATTGATTCATTACGTTATGGAAGTAACAAAATACAAGGGTAAAAAGAGTAGCAAACAAAAAGGACAAAAGGGGAAAAAAAGGTTAAAATCCCAAGGCACTTAAAATAAGATTTAGATTAAAGATAAGATTAATATAAAGATGTTTTAGGGGATACTCTAGGGATCGTTTGCTTGTGGGCATGAGATGTAAAGGTATTGTGTATAATGTGATTTGTTTGATTTGTGATCAATTGTATTGTTGTTTGGTATTATGGAAATATGAGATTGTTGATAACTAGATATTAGTTATTTTATTTTTTGTCATTGATTATTAACAAATGAGAAATAAGTAAAATGACAAATTTACCCTTATTATTATTATTATTATTATTATTATTATTATTATTATTATTAGTATAATGTATTATTTTTATTATTAATTATTAATTTTAATTATCATTATATATTATTAATTATTATTATTAATACTCCCTCCGTCCCCCAAAGTATTTCACATTTTTCTTTTTCATCCATCCCATAAAGTATTTCACACTTTACTTTTACTAAAAATGGTAAAAAATACTCTATTACAATACCTACTATTTACACACATCTCAACATAATACTCACTTTTTCACACATTCCAATAACTTTACACACCCTTTTCATTAAATTAATTAAAATACTTCATCTTTTTCTTACTTTATACATAAAATAATAATTTTTTCTTAAACTCCACGCACAACAATACGTGAAGTACTTCGGGGGGACGGAGGGAATATAATTTATTATAATTATTAATTATTATTATTTTTTTTATTAATAATAATAATAATATTTATTATTATTATTATTTATAATTATTATTATTACTATTATTATTATCATTATTATTATTATTTATTACTTATAACAATATTATTTATTATTATTTTTAATATTTTATTTTTTATTTTTATTATTATTAATTATTATTTTTAATACTTTTAATTATTAATTACTCCCTCCGTCCCCCAAAGTATTTCACACTTTTTTTTATCCGTCACTCAAAGTAATTCACACTTCACTTTTACTAAAATTGGTAAAAAATAAATTATTATAATATTCAATTTTTACACATCCCAATATAATACTCACTTTTTCACATCTTCCAACAACTTTACACACCTTTTTCATTAAATTAACTAAAATATATATTCTCTCTCTTACTTTATATATTAAAAAATAAAATTTTCTTAATCTCCGCGCACACCAATACGTGGAATACTTCACGGGACGGAGGGAGTATTATTATTACATTAATATTATTTATTATCAATTATTATTAATTAATTATTATATTAATTATTATTATTAATATTAAATATTATTATAATTATTGGATAAGGGTATCATGGTAAAATTACATTTAATACCTAAATATTAAATTGTTGTATTGTGCATTCTAACTATTGAGGTGTGATACACAATACCAAAGAGGAGAAAATATCAATTTTAGTCCTGTATCTTTTACAAAATCCAATTTTAGTCCTTCTAATTTCAATTTTGGTCCTACAATTTTTAAATTTTCAATTTTAGTCCTGTAAATTTCAAATTTAGTCTTGTATCTTTTTAAATTATCAAAATTAGTCCTGTATCTTTTGAAATATGATATAATTTATAACAGGACTAATTTTGAAAATTCAAAAAGATATAGGACTAAATTTGAAAATTATAGGACTAAAATTGAAATTTTAAAAATTATAGGACCAAAATTGAAACTAAAAGAACTAAAATTGAAAATACTAAAAGTTATAGGACTAAAATTGAATTTGGCAAAAGATGCGGGACCAAAATTGATATTTGGGAATGGTATTATTAATATGGGGTAAAATTAATACCTTTAACCAAATATTATAAATACATCAAGACAAACGTGGTATTACAAAGTACTGTGCATCAATCCCCCTATTGAGGTGAGATACGCAATAGCAATGGGAATTGTATTATTAATATGGGGTAAAATTATTGACCAAGTATTATAAATATATCGAGACAAACGTAGTATTACGAGGTACTGTGCATCAACCCCCTAATCCCTACAAGCAAATGAGCACTAGTAGTATAAACGTCTCTCTTTTCGTATAGTCTGAAAATTTCTAAAAGGATCATATTAAAGAGTAAATCAAGGATTAAACTGTCACTCGAACGCAAGTCTTTGGCTGCCAACTAGAGAAGCATAAGGGCCCTTTTTCTCCAACAACTCAGAATGTGTTCCGAGTTCCGTAATCTTTCCATCCGAGCACAGAGCAATTTGATCAGCATTCTGAACCGTGCTCAGCCTGTGAGCAATCACTAAAGTTGTTCTTCCCTTCATTAGACGATTCAATGCGTCCTGTACTAGACCTTCACTCACCGTATCTAACGCACTTGTAGCCTGTCGAGGAAAATTATAACGTGGACATGGGTCTATAGAATATTTATCCAATGTAAATAGTCAATACACAAAGCATTACTTACCTCATCAAGAATCAAAATTGGAGCATTCTTGAGCAGAGCCCTTGCAATGGCAATTCTCTGATAAAAGCATAGTGTGATGGATTAGTATCTTTCTCTCAACGAGAGAAGGAAAGAGATATAGAGAGGGAGAAGCATACCTGCCTCTGTCCACCACTTAACAATCCTCCACGCTCACCAACTAGAGTGCCATACTGTTATGGAGCAAAGTGCGGAGAGGGAGGAATTCTCGCCTGGGCCGCCGGGGCCACTGCTGGTTTATCGGCGCCGGCGTCGGCAAGGCGGGGATTAGTTCTTTAGTGCTTAATTATTTTAATTAACTAGTTGGGCCCGTGTCTTTGGGCTTAGGGTTTTGCTATTTAAACCTTGTGATGAACTATCTTACATATCATCAATCATATATTGAATCTGGGAGCCGCTTTTGGCTATTTGGCAAACGAATCTTTCGTTTGAATTTTGAGTGTTAACAATTGGTCCGACCTGCCGGATCATCTCACCCGCGATGACGATTACGCGAAGTGAACAAAAGATTGACGACTTGGAGAAGGGGCAAGAGGAGATCGTCGAGAAGTTGGGAAGGATGTTGGAGGAACAGGAGAGGATGAAGACTGAGCAAGCAGAGATGGCGAGGCAGTTGAAGGAGATCGCTACCACCATGTCGGGGCTCGCCACGTCGATGTCGGTGCTGTCGGATTCGGCCCTGCGTGCGGCGTCGGGTGCAGGCACCGGGGGGTCTACCTTGAGGACAGTTCCGCCTGTGACGGAGACGGCACGGTCAGCCACCGAGGAGTCGGGGATCACTTCCGGGGCGGTGGAGGCAAAGTCACCAGCCCCGCCGACCCTTCCGCCATTCGAGGGCACGGATCCGATCGGTTAGCTTGCGAGAGCCAACCAGCAGTTTAAATCGCATCAGACACCGGAAGAAGTGAAATTATCTGCCGCCATGGTGGCCATGGAGGACACGGCTCTGTATTGATTTTCGTGGATCCAAACCAGGCAACCTAATATGACCTGGAGCGAATTCGCGGAGGCCCTTATTAGCCGTTTCGACTCTCGGTTTAGGGGGAGTCCGTTTGAACGTCTGTCTTCAGTCTGACAAATGGAGTCGGTGGAAGAGTATGTGTCAGTGTTTGTGCAACTAGCGAGCCAAGTGCCGGGGCTCAGTGATGAGCACTACCTCGGTTACTTTATGACCGGACTCAATGAGGAAATTCACAACTGGTTGCGACTTCTGCATCCCTCTGATCTAGAAAAGGCGATGGTTTTGGCGCGCGACGTGGAGTTCAGCCTTGGTGCATCCGGGGGCAGCCGGGCCCCGAAGCTTGGTGGAGTTTTTGCTGGCCGATCGCCATCTTACAGCCGTTTCTCCAACGTGCCGGTGTCATCGGGATTCGGCTCGACGCCTCGACCCTTTAACTCACCAGCAGGGTCATCGGCATCGTCGGCTTTGAGACCACCATTTCGGGGCCAGCCGAGCAGGTCAGCCTTGGTAGGGCAATCGGCGGGGGGCCCTCGGTTTGGCCGGATGACTCCTCAGGAGATGTTCGAGCTACGCGCCAAGGGAATGTGTTTTCGTTGCAGGAAGACTTGGTCGCCAGGGCATCAATGTCCAATGCGACAGCTTAATGTGTTACTGGCTGAGGAAGAGGAAGCGCTTGATCTAAGCCGTTTCGAGTTCTCCGAGGAACCCGATGTGGGAAGAGAAGGAGAAACGGCTGCAGTTTTGGAGGAAAAAGAGGAGGAAGAGGGTGCTCTGCCGATCTATTCCTTGACGGGGTTGACTGGGCCGCGCACCATGCGTTTTGGAGGAAGGCTACGAGGGGAAACTATAACTATCCTTGTGGATAGCGGAGCTAGTCACAATTTCATTTCCAGCTCTTTGATTTCTAAACTGAAGTTATTGCCTGACAGGTCAAAAAGTTTTGGAGTTCAATTGGGTGATGGACGACGGCAGGAGTCTGAGGGATATTGTCGTGATCTAGCGATTGATGTGGGCAAAATGTCTATAGAAATGAATTTCCACGTGTTTGCACTTGGGGGAGTGGATGTTATTCTAGGGATGGCGTGGCTTTCTACTCTAGGAGACGTCAACACAAATTGGGCCCGCATGACTATGTCCTTTCATCATAAGGGGAAGCGGGTGGTCTTGAAGGGCGATTCGGCGTTGTGTCGAAGTCCAATTGGGATCAGGGAGCTGATACACATCCAGGACGCCGAACTCTTGGTTATGGTAATGGAAGGAGGGTCGCCGACGCTGGGGGAGCCGGCACCTGACGAAGGTGAGAAAAGCAAATTGGCTGCCATATTGAGGCAGTTCAGCGGGGTTTTTGGCGAGCCTGAGGGGCTGCCACCACCGACGGGGACGGAGCATCGGATTGAGTTACTTCCGGGAGCCGGGCCGGTGTCTGTACGGCCCTACCGTTACAGCCATATACATAAAGATGAGATTGAGCGGCTGGTGGCCGACATGCTATTGGCACAAGTAATTAAACCGAGCTCCAGTCCTTTCTCCAGCCCAGTGCTACTGGTTAAGAAGAAAGATGGTAGTTGGAGATTCTGCATTGACTACCGCGAGCTGAATAAGGCAACAGTGTTGAATAAATACCCAATTCCGGTAATCCAGGAATTGTTGGATGAGCTGGCAGGGGCAGTGCTGTTCTCAAAGATCGACTTGCGCTCCGGCTACCATCAGATTCGGGTGGCTGAGAGGGATGTTCACAAGACAGCTTTCAGAACTCATAGCGGGCACTATGAGTTTTTGGTTATGCCATTTGGCCTAACTAATGCGCCGACGACATTTCAATCTGCTATGAATGATTTGTTCCGGCCTTATTTGAGAAAATTTGTATTGGTTTTCTTTGATGATATACTAATCTACAGTCGTTCTTGGCAGCAGCATGCATCGCACTTGAGGGAGGTTCTTCAAATCTTGCAGGATAACCAATATAAAGCCAATCAGAAGAAGTGTTCGTTTGGGAGTCGGAGGGTGGAGTATCTGGGTCACATCATCTCGGAGAGTGGCGTGGAGATGGATCCTGTGAAAATTAAGGCGGTAGTGGATTGGCCCCAACCCCACAGCGTTCGGGAAGTTAGGGGGTTCCTTGGGTTGATCGGATATTACCACCGGTTTGTGAGGAACTATGGGGTGTTGGCAAGGCCGCTAACGGCCCTGCTCAAGAAGGAGGCGCCCAAGGAGTTCGAGTGGCCAGCCGCCGCGAAGGAGGCTTTTCGGGCGCTAAAGGGGGCACTGACGATGGCCCCGGTCCTTGCAATGCCTGATTTTGAGAAACGGTTTGTCATTGAGTGTGATGCGTCCGGGTCAGATTTGGGAGCGGTGCTGATGCAGGAGGGGAGGCCGATTACCTATTTTAGTAAATCATTGGCGGATAGAACGATTACAAAATCGGCATATGAAAGGGAGATGATGGGGTTGGTTTTGGCGGTCCAGCACTGGCGCCCGTACCTGGTGGGATGCCAGTTTACCGTTCGAACGGATCACCGCAGTTTGAAATACTTGTTATCTCAGAAAATTGCGACACCTTCACAACAGATCTGGGTGGCGAAATTGTTGGGATATGATTTTGAAATTGAGTACAAACCGGGCGCGACCAATTCAGCGGCCGATGCGCTATCGCGCTGCAAGGGGGGAGGAAGTTTGTTAGCACTCAGCGGTCCTGATTGGGGTGAGATGGTGGATATATTATCCGAGCAGTCAACAGATGAATTTATCCAAGGTGTGGTAAAGGATTTACAGAGGGACCCGTCAAGTCGAGTGGGGTTCACGGTGGCTGGAGGGAAGCTGTTTTTTAAGGGGAGGATAGTGTTAGCGGCCGGATCTGAGTGGATACCGAGGCTGCTGCGAGAATTCCACGACACGCCTACTGGAGGTCATGCCGGGGCCCTACGAACGTATCGTCGCCTCGCCGCCAGTGTGTATTGGCGCGGCATGTTCCGCGCTGTGAGGGAGTATGTCGCAAGCTGCCTAATCTGCCAGAAAGCTAAATATGAGGCAATGTCTCCGGCGGGGCTGTTAAAACGACTGCCAATTCCGGAGTTGATATGGGAAGATCAGTCTATGGATTTTATTACCGCGTTACCAAAATCTCAGGGATACTCGACGATTATGGTAGTGGTTGATCGGCTGTCGAAATATGGGTATTTCATAGCTATGAAAGGAAAGATGACGGCTCGAAGTGTGGCCGAGACCTTCATGAAGGAGATTGTGCGGCTGCATGGAATTCCAGGGACCATCGTGAGCGATCGTGACCCCCTATTTGTTAGCTCCTTCTGGAAAGAGTTGTTTCACTTGTCTGGAACTCAGCTCAAATTCAGCTCTGCATATCATCCGGAAACGGACGGGCAAATAGAGGTTTTAAATCGGGTATTGGAAACATATTTACGTTTCTTCGCATGTGAGTAGCCACACAAGTGGGTTAATTGGTTACCTTGGGCGGAATATTGGTATAACACGGCCTTTCAGACGGCAGCGCAGGTGAGCCCATTTGAGGTTGTGTATGGTCGGCCGCCCCCATCCTTGCGACGTTATTTACCTGGCGAGTGTAAGGTAGCGGCGGTGGCGGAGGTGCTCGAGAGTAGAACGGTGATGTTGGCGAGGCTGCGGGCGAATTTGGAGGTTGCAAGGGGGCGAATGGTTCGGTTTGCCAATCGGCATCGTAGGGATGTCAATTTTGAGGTTGGAGATCAAGTGTTCTTAAAGGTGAGGGCACATCGGCAACTATCCTTGGCAGGTACCAAACATCACAAACTAACTTCCAAGTTCTATGGGTCGTTCGTGATTGAGGCGAGGGTGGGGCCAGCTGCCTACCGACTGGAGCTCCCACCTGGTAGTCGCATACATCCAGTTTTTCATGTGTCCCAGCTTAAACGAGTGGTGGGTGACCACCCAGTGGACGCGGAATTGCCAGTGACTCTGGAATTGCCGAAGGTGCCAATATTTGAGCCGGAGAAAGTGATGGCACGGCGTCGGGTGACAGAACGAGGCAAGGAGGTTGATCAGTTGTTGGTGAAATGGGAGACGCTACCGGTGGATGAGGCCAAATGGGTGGATTTGGAGGATTTCCAGCGTCAGTTTCCCTGGTTCAACCTTGAGGACAAGGTTGATTTTAAGGGGGAGGGAGTTGTTATGGAGCAAAGTGCGGAGAGGGAGGAATTCTCGCCTGGGCCGCCGGGGCCGCTGCTGGTTTATCGGCGCCGGCGTCGGCAAGGCGGGGATTAGTTCTTTAGTGCTTAATTATTTTAATTAACTAGTTGGGCCCGTGTCTTTGGGCTTAGGGTTTTGCTATTTAAACCTTGTGATGAACTATCTTACATATCATCAATCATATATTGAATCTGGGAGCCGCTTTTGGCTATTTGGCAAACGAATCTTTCGTTTGAATTCTGAGTGTTAACACATACCCCTATAGAATAGCAATGACAACCCACGTAACGCTATAAGTACATAAAGCAGTCTGTCGACGCTACTTACCAACAAAACTTGCCTCACCTGTGGTAATGAGATTATAAATTCATGAGCATTAGCAGCTTTAGCAGCTTTTATCACTTCATCCTTTGAAACATGATCATCTGGGAGCCCATAAGCAATATTTTCTCCAACAGATGCAGAGAATAGAACAGGTTCCTATGCCAGTTCACAAAATAAAAATATTTATTAAAGCAAGAGCTTCATGAAATTTAAAGGCATCAAAACAAGTAAATTTACAATATAATTTTGGTATTAAATTAAAATGAAGAAGGGTTCTGATTATGGATACTTGATTCACAAGGGAAACCACCCGAGCCCATTCACTTTTATCGAATGATCGAAGATCCTCTCCAGCCACAGTAATGCGACCTCTAGTTGGCTGCGACATCAAAACTCGTACCAACTTAGTCCATCACTAATAATATAAATTAGATTCAACAAGTAATGACACCTGATAGCGAACCTCATAAAATCGAGCTAAAAGCTGCACCATATTTGGATCGTCGGACCAATCAATCGCTGCATTTTCTTCGTTTTTGATTATCATGTTGTACAATATAATGCAAGTTAACATTATATCCTCAAGTTATTATTGTACCAGAAAAGAGTTGGACCGCTAACCATTACCCAACGAGCTTGAAGTACTCCAAAGGCTCGTTCGACATCCTTCCTAGCAGCGTCTTGCAGTCGTTTGAAATGCTGCCTCTTTGGATCTTGAGGACATGGAAAGCTTTTCACAAAAGCAGCCCATTCTGGATAAATTCCATCAGTAAGATAATATCCTTGATTATATTGCTTACCATTGATTGTGAAATTAACAGATGGAGCGCATCATTGCAGAGTATCCGTAAATAACGGAGATTGGTTGAGCACATTTATGTCGTTGTTGGATCCTGCTACTCCAAAGTAGGCATGCCATATCCATAAATCTGCAGAGGCAACCGCTTCGAGCATGATTGTTGGAACGCCATGGTCACCGCGTGTGAATTAGCCTTTCCAAGCTGTCGGACAGTTCCTCCATTCCCAATGCATGCAATCAAGGCTCCCCAGCATTCCGAAAAATCCATGTCTTTCTTCGTGCATTTGTAATAACTTTTGACAATCCAGGGCATTAGGCTTTATCAAGTAGTATCCGCCAAAGAGTTCGATCACACACCGACAAAAATTAAATAGACATTCTACAACGGTTATTTCGACAACACGTAGATACTCATCCCAATGGTTTGCAGGTCCACCATATGCCAATTGGCGAATGACTACCGTGCACTTTTGTAGTGGAGAGAACCCTTTTTCCCCAGTTGCATCTACCCTCCACAGAAAATACTCATCGTGGGACTCCAGTGCATCAACTATGCGCAAGAACAACTCTCTTGACATACGGAAGCGACGATGAAATGTCTCGCTTCCGTATATTGGATCTTCAGAGAAGTAGTCGCAGTAGAGTCTTGCGTGCCCCGCTTCGCGATTTCGGTCCACGTACGTTCTTCGATTTCTAGCACCACCAACAGAAGACCCAACACCTCCACGTAACTCATATTTTTTAAGTACCAAATTTATTTCTTCCTCTATCGTGTTATCAAACATGTACTCAAGACAACTATCATTTTCAGAAGAAGAAGAAGACATGTTTGAGAGAATGAAAGAAATGGAAGGATAAAGAGTTTCTATGAGTGTATTGGTCTCAAGTAGGAGTTTCGACAATCCAATTACATCCTTTAAATAGAGTTGATTTTTGCAATGGCGAGTTTATAACGGCTAGTTTTATAACGGCTATTTTATAACGACTAGTTTCACAATGGATAATTTCACAACGGCTAGTTTTCAAAATGAAAAGAAATACATTGATGAGTTTTCATACGAAACAAAATACATTAACTAACATTACAATGCTGAAAAATACAATGACTAATTCTTCAAATTTACAACCCCCATCTTTCTTGATTAGATCCACAGCGTGGTGATGGATACGTAGTTGATCCTCTGACATGTTCGAGGTATCTTTAATGAGTATCTTATAATCTTTATGTCTGGCAATCTTAGTAATTCCTTCGTTCTTTGTCTTGAGCTGCTCTTCCAAGTTCTTAAGCCTTTTTTCAAGAGCTCTATCGCTTTCTCCTGCAGACGCAGTTGCTTTTCCTTTACTCTTCCCAGCTCGCCTTGCTGCATTTCTCCCCATTGGACGAGGGGGCTCCTCACTGTCTTCATTTGCATCCTCTGATTCAGTGTTTGAAGATACCATATACTTTCCTATTGACGAGACTTTAGTCTTTTTTGAACCACGACCAGTACAATCTGGATCGACAAACTTTGGGCTGTCTTTCAATACTTTCCGTGCTTTGATTTGTAAAAACTTAACCCCATATTTCTCTTTAAATTGAACCTTAGCCTTGTCTTCAATATTAACATCACTGCACCCACTCCCCCATGTCTTTTTCTCCTGATTATAGCAAAAGTTGAACCACTTCACTTATTTCTGTAGTGCGTAATAATGTGACTTCAATTTATCAGGAGACCTACTTATCATATCTCCTGAACGGTTAGCATTGTATACCTCGGCGATTCGAATCCACATTTGCTCCAACTTTTGATCATTTCCGATAATAGGGTCTGTGCTGATATCGAGCCAACATCTCGCGAGAAGAGCATTTTCATCAAAAGAATAAAGATTCCTTTTAGTAGCCGGAGCATTTGGTGGATCTTCGGCTTCCCCAAAGTCTGCAGCGAGATTTACCCGCTCCACTCCTGTTGGAGAGAATTGAGACGAGAAAGACGAATGCTGAGAGTTCAGAGATGCAGAGTCTATGTCTCTGTCTGTATTCGTTATATTTGTGCCAATTGGTGGACGAAATTCGTATCGAGAATGAGGAGACATATAAGGATTTGGATACATGTAAAATGGTGCTCCATAGGAATTAAAAGAATTGTGTTGTGGGAGACTACCTTCTGGAAAATTTGAAAAATTAGCTGGAAAATTTTGGGGTGGATGATTATTCGGAAAATTTGCTGGAAGATTTGTTGGAAAATTTGAATTTTGGGGATAGAAGTTGGCACGTGGACGAAAATTCACATTTGGAGGCAGTGGATTTTCTCCGAAATTTGAAGAGTTGAACCCAAAATGCATCCACAGATCTCTATCCATTTTTTTTGGTGTTTGAATAAGAAGATATATGTTTGAGTTATAAAATATAAGATTGAGATGGAGATGGAGATGGAGAATAGAAGATAATGTAAGAAAAAATGGAGTGGAAGATATATTTATAGTGAGAATTTAATATAAAAAATTAAAAAAATTTAAAAAATATTAACAGTTACATTGTAACGGGTATAAAATAACGTTAATATTTGTGATTGACCAATTGTATTGAATTGTGTCTTTAAAATTGTTAAAAAAAAAGGAAAGCTGAATTTAAAACAGGGCTGCCAACTTTTAAAACAAGGCTGCCAACTTTTATTATAGTGAGGATTTAATAAAAAAAAATTATAACGGTTGGGAACTACACAGCGGGCCCCCCTCTTTTTTGCTTTTACATGCGCGTGTCATACACGCGCTACGATGTTGGGGTGTGTCAACCACTCTCTTCTTTCCCACTCTCCCTCATTTCCTAAAAACCTAGGTAGTGATTTCAATACCTCTGAAAAAACCTTCAACACCTCCCATCAATAAAAACCTTTGCCCAAGGTTTTTAACTTCTGCCATATCACTAAAAATCTCCCCATTGGGGGAGGCCTTAGTAGATTAAAGAATAGTATAGATCCGTGTATTACACGAGTTTTAAAGTTACAATTTTAAAAAATATAATTCAAGTTTAATAAAATTATTTATTCAACAATTTTAAAAATATAATTCAAGTTTAATATAACTAACTATTCAATTATAATCTAATATAATTTAAATTAAAAAGTAAAATTCAATTTATATACTCTCAAATGTGAATTTGCTCTCGTTGGTAAAAGCTTAATTTCTTGTTAAATTGATTTACTAAAAAAATTAATAAAATATTAATTTGATTTTTCAAATTTTGTTATATAATTTAATTAATTAGAAAATTTTAAAATATGTTAATTTAATCATTAAAGAAAAAAATTTATAATAAAGTTATATTTAATATAAATCAAATTGATAAAATAATTTTTTTTTTTAAAACAAAATTAGTTTAAAAAATTATAATGTTAACTGTTAGGCTAATTTTGCGCACTCCAATTAAATCCCCAAGTGTAGGGATGTCAATTGCAGAGGCAAGTACCCTAGTTAAAATTATATCATTCCCACTGAGACAGCTAACTATTTATTTATTTTATATTACTCTTTAACCAGAACTATTGTAACCAATTTCCAAGTGTTTTAATTGAATTAATATCTAAAGTTTTGAAATAATAAATAACAAAATAAATAAAAGTAAGGAATATTCAAGATTGAATCAAGAGAGAAGTAACTGCTCTAAGGTTTCAGGTGTAGTGCAATTGATTTGGTCTCCTAGACGTCCTATTGTTCATTCATGCTATTTTAATGGAAATACATCATAAGATGACGCGTGAACAGTTTTGAACCTCCTTCCTAGATACTAATAAGGCAAACTTAATAAAGCTCTGCATGGCCAGTTCGACTAACATATATTATCTGAAAGTACTACTCAAACTTATTCACTTCCTACTTGATTTCCTAATTACATTGTTCCACTAAGAATATCAAGTATCTTATTTACCAGCCCTTAGGATTATCGTGTTCACGAGCAAACTACTATAATCCAAGGCAAATAGACAATATTAAGTACGTATGCACACAAGCTAACACAACATACCAAGTATTACGGGCAACGTCAATAGCATGCTATGAAGATGTTACAAATGTTTGACATAATCTGAATAAATCGAATAAACAAGAATCAGGAATAGCATAAATTCACAATATTTGTCGAGGGTTCCAAATCAACTACCCTAACCTTCAATCCTTAGAACTGTAAAAGGTTTCTAGCTCTGAGGTCACAAACAACTCTCCTGGTTAACAAATTCATAATAAAATCAACAAAAGAAGAAATTAAGAAAAGAATATGAAACCCTAGTACGTGGTTAACATTCTCCCTCCATCTCTCCAATTGGATTGCTCTCTCAACCGCACTGGAATCCTCCTCTGGACCGATGGAATGGATGGGTAGATAAAATCTGATGTGTGTGGGTGGATGGATGGGTGATGCGTGATTTCACGATGTGTTTCTGTTGTGAATGATCAGTCCTCACCTCTCCAGGTGTTCTGATCCTTTATATACCTTGGGCCACGAAAACTGACTTGACTGGGCTCTTTTCCACGTTCTCACGCATAGGAGATTAAAAATCCTGATTTTTAGCCCAAACTTACGCAACACGAGTTGGAATGCCCAACTCGAGTTGCCAACACGACTCGTGTTGCATTGAGCTGCAACTCGTCTACCTTAACATGAGTCGTGTTGTCAATCTGTGCACTTGCATGTCAAGTCGTGTCGCAATGCTCTGAAACTGGATCTCCTCCGAACCCCAACAAGAGTCGTGTTGCAAGTCGTGTAACGACTAGCCAACTCATGTTGGCTCTCTGGATAATTTCCGACGCTGCTCTGCCTCACACGACTTATCAAACGACTTGCTTCAGACGCAACACGACTCGTGTTGCAAGTCGTGTTGCACATCATAAGTCGTGTTGGCTATCTGATCACTTCTGACTTCCTACGGCATTCAACACGACTTGAGTTGCCAAGTCGTGCTGACCCATGCAACTCGAGTAAGCCCTTTTTCCACTCGTTTCTTGCTCGTCTTCAGTTCTGCTTCATTTCTACCCTATTTTAACCTTCAAAACTCAACAAAACCCATTAGTAGCACCATAATTATGTAAAATATGTAAACCATGCAATCCCACATGAATATATGGTCTTATTCTAACAAAAATAGTGTATTATGAGACCGAAAAGACATAGATTTTCACTCTCATCAATCCCCCAAACTACCATGTTGTTCGTCCTCGAACAACGTATTCACAACATAAGAGAGATGAGAGTTTAAATCCTACAGCAAATATGGGATCACACACATCCAAACCAACATAATATACTCAAATGCTAAAATTCTATCAATCGAAACATGCACGTCAAATCAGTCACTTCCAATTTCAGAATGTTTATCATCCACTCTCACGGATAGTATTTACACTCATCGCTCAAGTGTGAGCTTTACACCCTCATGGCTAAAATATATACACTCAAATCAATTCACATGCACACATAACCATAAGCTTGATAATTATCTAGACTCTCCACTAACTTGAAAGACTTAACGATGGGATCACAAAGGACTTGCTTAGGGTTGTAACGTTGTCTCTTTGGTCAAGGGTAGGTACATATAGGATAAGTGACTTGATCACTAGTAGAGAAAAAAATGTAGAGATATTTCAACACATATACTTGACAAATCAATCTCCTTTTCTTTTTTTTTCTCTTTCCATTTCTTTTCATAACTTCAGTCCTCCCTTAACTACAAGATCAACGTCTTCTTTTCATTTCTTTCTCTTCTTTGTAAATAGGGTACCAGTTTCAGGCATTACCCCCCCCCCTCTTTTGCAAATTTAACCATCCTTCATCTTCAATCACTGTTCACCAATGTTTATCTTTCCAAATTTATTTTCAAAACACCAATCTTACTCCTTTAATGCTCTACTAGGATAGGTATTTAAAGGCTTTTAAAGGAATAAGTGGCTATCTATATAGGCTTATAAGGAATAAGGCTTAAAGGCTCAAACGGATAACTATGGATAATATTACCAGGTAGGATAAAACTTTCGCTGGTGACTCAATAAAGAACAATATGGCCTAAGTTCATTTTTCATCATCTAATCAATCATCTAGCCTCGAGTAGATTAAAAGTCAAGTTCTAGAATACATGCATGTAAACGATGCCCTCAAGAATCAAACCAATCATGTATAATTTTTATGATTAGAAGAAGCTCAAATCTCACATGGGTATAATAAAATAATGAGCATTCCTACATAGGCTTATGAACCAATTTTAATACATGCAACAACCTTAAGTATTTCAACATCCAAATACATCTCTAGCTGGATAACAATCATAACAAAATATCACTACACCACATTATCAATTAATCACAAATTCAATTCAATCAAGTGCTTAGGAAAATCAATCAATCATCCTCAAGAACCAAAAATATAACCACTGATACTAGGATTAACACTCAACAAACTTAAACAAACGACAAACACCTGGACTATCACAAAAAATTGGCATCTCAATATCATCAAATGAATCAAAAATACTAAAAAATCGCAAAAAATTAATCATCCAAGCTCACAACACAATGAAGCAAATTTACTTTGGTATAGCAAGACACAAGCATATATGTAACCCCCCCAAACTTAGCTCAAACAAAGTGAGAGCATACGTTTGCAAAGAAGTATATACTATAGTCGAGCAACACCTAATAAAATCCATGCATCGACACAGACTCAATAAAGCAAATAAAACGGGAGGGTCGGCCCCCAATAAGCGCTCATGTTTAATGTCGGAGAGTCACGATGGATACCTCTTTCTGACTACTGACTCGGAGCACAGTTCTCTCGCATTCATACCTTCAAGTACATATTTTCTCTATCATTGTCAACTCCAGCCACCTCACCTTTCCTTGTCACAGAAACAGGAACCTGCGTATCAAAACAAGAATCAAACAAGTTAGAATGTTCAACACCCATATAAGAAGAAAAATCCGGAGGTAAGTCCGGAGGCTTCAAATATGAATCTTCCATGTTTCCTGCCACCAAAACATTATCAAACATAACATCAGAGTTTGTAATAGGAAAAGTAAGAGATCCACTTATTTTGTCGATCTCCTCTACTACTTCAACTCTCTTCTCCTCATACTTAACCTCCTTGGCCGCAGGCTTCATTTCCTCTTCAACTATACCCTTCCTATTATGATTCACCATGTCAACAATGGTTCTCCTTCTCCGTTCATCCCTGACATCACCTAATGCAAGTAACTTCTCAAGGTAGTCAATACATGCATCATTAGATAATCTCTCAAACTCTGTATCAGACAGGGTGAAGTCTTCCACTACTTCCACAACATTGCATTGTTGCTGATCTGTGGTCCACTTCATCTCCTTATACAACGAGAAAATAATTTCTTTATCATTGGCCCTAAGCCTCAACTCTCTTTTAAATAAATCTATCTGAGCTCTTCCAGTAGCAAGAAATAGACGCCCTAAGATAAAAGGCGCGCCACCCTTTTCATCCACCATATCAAGTGCTAGAAAGTCCACAGGAAAAGTCAAATCCGACACCTTCACCAGCACATCTTCAATAACTCCCTCGAGGTATGTCAATGATCTATCTGCTAACTGTAAGGCCACAGTTGAAGGTTTCAACTGCCCAAACCAAGCTTCTTGAACACTAATAAAGACATCAAATTTATGCTAGCTCATAGATCACATAATGCTCTTCTAGATGGTCCTTTTCCTATCTCGCAAGGAATTATGAAACTGTCTGAATCCTTCAATTTTTCTTGTAGCTTTCTCTGGATAATAGAGCTACAGTTTTCAGTCAGATTCACTGTCTCCACACTGTTCATCTTTCTCTTCCTCGAGATGAGTTCTTTGATGAACCTAGCATAATATGGCATCTGATCCAAGGCCTCTGAAAAGGGAATAGTGATTTGGACATTCTTCATAACCTTAGCAAACTTTCTAAACTTCTCATCAAGGCTCTTCGACAATTGTCTTTGAGGAAACAGAAGTGGTACCTTTGTTTTTGAAAGTCCCAAACTGTCTTTCTCGAATACCTCTTCCATTTCTCTCAACCTTCTTGCTCACTGCCATTTTTTATCTGTAATAGATTGATCAGATTGGTTCACTACAAAATTTAGACATGTAGGGAACCCCGGAGATGAGCTTGTATCTAGCTGGGGTTGAACTACACCCTGAGGCTCTGCTTGTTCCACAGGAACGATGCTTGGCTCGATTTGGTCACCCCCCAATCCTGGCTCAGCTTGATCAGGTGCCGAGCTAGTGGCCGAGTGACCTTGCTCTTCTTCTGTTCTTTCCTGAATCAGTTTTGTGACGTCCTGCATCAGTTCTGCACCTTTACACTGCTTCCCGGACCTCAAAGTGATCACATTTACACTCTCCTTTGGGTTGATTTCTATATATGAAGGAAACTTCCCTTTCTAAAATCTTGGCTGTTGTTGATTCACTGTAGCGGATATCTGGCCCATGGTATATGACAAATTCTGTAACTGCTTGTTCACTTCCTCATTCTATTTTGTCATGTTTGAGTCCATGAGTAATATGCAGTTATTGATCTTGTTGATGTCAGCATCATTCTTCTGCATGTATTTTGCCAACACATCATCAATACTGACCTTTCCTTCTTCGGTCTTAGCTCCATGATCAAAATTAGGAGGATACGGAACTGCATTATTCGGATTTGAATAAGTAAAGTTCTCATGCTTCTTCTGATTCTGCCATCCTCCTTGATTGCTAGGACTTCCCACTTGGTTATTCCTTTGGTTGGAATTCCCTTGGGGGTATCTGTTTCCTTACCAATTTTGAAGTGCTCTTGAACCCTAGAGACTCTGCTCTATAGCCCAATTTGCGTCCTTAACCCTATGAATATTCATCACCACATCATCACTTGCAGGCCCCTGGTTGCCTCCCCTATTTTTACCCGATATCAGAGTAACTAGGTGTTTGTTCATCTATTCTAATTGAGAGACAACCTTATCATTCTTATCAGCTTCAGAAAACTTTCCTTCAATCTGAGCAACTCTTCCAAGTACATAACCTCCACGGACTCTTTCAGATGGCCAATCTCTAGAGTTGATAGAGATATCATCAAATAACTTCTCTACTATATTTGACGTTTTGCTAAAAATTGTTCCTCCAGCAGATGCATCAACCAATACTCTTGATTCATTGTCAAGGCCATTGTAAAAGACACTGATTAGCTGAGACTTTTTGAATCCATGCTGAGGGCATCTCCTCAACGCATCAGTAAATCTTTCCCAAGCCTCTCCAAATGATTCATCTCTTCTTTGCTTTAACTGATTGATTTCTTGCTTCAGTGCAAGAATCTTTCCTGGTGCCATAAAATGACAGACAAACAGATGTTGCAACTTAGTCCAATTATAGCAACTGTCTGCTGTCAATTTGTCATACCATTCCCTTGCCTTATCAACAAGAGAAAACTGAAAAAGCCTTATCTTTCATCTGTCATTAGTATTATCTGCGGCTTTTATTGTATCCATGTAGCTGTTGAAGCACTTCAAGTGTCCATAGGGTTCATCGAAAATGCCTCCGGCAAAAGGATTTTTCTCCACCATATTTATCAGGGCTGGCCTTATGTCGTTCTCCTCATCAGCTTGAATGGCTCCAACTATGCCTGATCCTCCTAGGTTGGTGGACTTGAACGTCTCCCGAATGACAATGTCATCCTCATGTGTGACTCTTTCTCCCATTTCTGCTACTTCAGATTCAACCTCTGATTCAGCCTCTTTTGGGATAGCCTGATTTTCAATCTTCTCTTCTTCCTCCTCTACAACTACTTTAGGTTTCCGTGTGTCTGCTTTCTTCTATAAAATTGGTACCTTAACCGCCTTAGGAGGTGCTTTGATATTTTTCGCTGCTCCTCTCCTTTTTCTTGCAGAAGCTTCAATTTTCGGATCAAATTCGAGATCTTGACTTCCCTTCTTTGACCTGGTGTACATGCAGCTTTAAGAAAATTCAAGGTGTAGACATTTAAATCTCAAATCAATATTCTAATTAAATAAGTAATAAAAGCAAATAAATAATTAAAACTATTCCCGGCAGCACGGCGCCATAAATTTGTTTGGCTAATTTTGCAGACTCCAATTAAATCTCCAAGTGTAGGGATGTCAATTGTAGAGGCAAGTACCCCAGCTAAAATTATTTCGTTCCCATTGAGACATCTAACTATTTATTTATTTTATATTACTCTTTAACCAGAACTATTGTAACCAATTTCAAAGTGTTTGAATTGAATTAATATCTAAAGTTTTGAAATAATAAATAACAAAATAAATAAAAGCAAAGAATATTCAAGATTGAATCAAGAGAGAAGTAACAGCTCTAAGGTTTCAGGTGTAGTGCAATTGATTTGGCCTCCTAGATGTCCTATTGTTCATTCATGCTATTTTAATAGAAATACATCACAAGATGATGCGTGAATAGTTTTGAACCTCCTTCTTAGATACTGATAAGGCAAACTTAATAAACCTCCGGATGGCAAGTTCGATTAACATATATTCTCTGAAAGTACTACTCAAACTTATTCACTTCCTACTTGATTTCCTAATTGCATTGTTCCACTAAAAATATCAATTATCTTATTTACCAGCCCTTAGGATTATCGTGTTCACGGGCAAATTACTATAATCCATAGCAAACAGACAATATTAAGTACGTATGCACACAAGCTAACACAACATACCAAGCATCACGGGCAACATCAATAGCATACTATGAAGACGTTACAAATGTTTAACATAATTTGAATAAATCAAATAAACAAGAATCAACAATAGCATAAATTCACAATATTTGTCGAGGATTCCAAATCAACTACCCTAACCTTCAATCCTTAGAACTATAAAAGGTTTCTAGCCCATGAGGTCACAAACAACCCTCATGGCTAACAAATTCATAATAAAATCAACGAAAGAAGAAATTAAGAAAAGAATACGAAACCCTAGTATGTGGTTTACGTTCTCCATCTGTCTCTCTAATTGGATTGCTCTCTCAACCACACTGGAATCCTCCTCTGGACCAATGGAATGGATGGGTAGATAAAATCTGATGTGTGTGGGTGGATGGATGGGTGATGCGTGATTTCACGATGTGTTTCTGTTGTGAATAATCAGTCCTCACCTCTCCAGGTGTTCTGATCCTTTATATACCTTGGGCCATGAAAACTAACTTGACTAGGCTCTTTTTCACGTTCTCACGTAGATGAGATTAAAAATCCCAATTTTTGCCCCAACTTACGCAACACGAGTTGGAATGCCCAACTCGAGTTGCCAACACGACTCATGTTGCATTTAGCTGCAACTCGTGTACCCTAACACGAGTCGTGTTGTCAATCCGTACACTCGCCTATCAAGTCATGCCGCAATGCTCTGAAACTGGATCTCCTCCGAACCCTAACACGAGTCGTGTTACAAGTCGTGTAATGACTTGCCAACTTGTGTTGGCTCTCTGGACAAATTCCGACACTACTTTGCCTCACACGACTTGTTTCAGATGCAACACGACTCGTGTTGCTAGTCGTGTTGCACATCATAAGTCGTGTTGGCTCTCTGATCACTTCTGACTTCCTACGGCACTCAACACGACTCGAGTTGCCAAGTCATGCTGACCCACGCAACTCGAGTAAGTCCCTTTTCCACTCGTTTCTTGCTCGTCTTCGATTCTGCTTCATTTCTATCCTGTTTTAACCTTCAAAACTCAATAAAACCCATTAGTAGCACCATAATTATGTAAACTATGTAAACCACGCAATCCCACACGAATATATGGCCTCATTCTAACAAAAACAGTGTATTATGAGACCAAAAAGATGTATATTCCACTCTCATCATTAACCATGAAAAAAAATTAATAACGTAAAGAAATAAAAAGATTAAAATACAATAAAAAAATTAAAAGAAAATAAAATTAAAATAATTTTTAAAAAATAAATAATTAAAATAAAGTTTGAAAAATATAAATGAATAACCATAAAATTTATCAATAGAAAATTAAAAAATAATAATAATAATAATAATGGATACCTTTCTTCAGAACTTTAATAGAACTTGAAGAAAACTTTTGTTCTTTACGTTAATGAATGAATAAAGAGTTTTATTTATACGTGCAGAGTATATTATTTGTATAATAAATTACATGAAAAAATTCAATAAAAAAGTTTAAATAAAAAACAAAAAATAATTAAAAGAGAATTTAAAAAATATAAAAGGAACAACAAAATAATCGATAAAAAAAGGAAAATAACAAAAGAAGTTGAAAACTTTTTTTAGAAAGTGAAGATAGTTTTTCTTCGTCTTAATAAATAATTTATGCGAACTAAATAATAAAGAGTCTTATTATATAAGTGGAGAGGGATTATTTTTTATTTTTTTATGTTTATTAATAAGATTTAATTTGATTTTTATTTGATCTAATCATATAAATATTTGAATCTTAAAAAATTTACAAATTTATCACTAAATATTAATTAGTAATTATTAAAATTAAAATTAATTCAGGTGACGACACATTATTAGAATTTAAAAATTTTTGTAAATTTAATCATGAAAAATTTAATAACGTTAAAAAATCTAAGATTAAAAATTACTAATAATAATAATAATCGAATTAAAACCAAAAAAATTAAGTAAATAGAAAAAATAATTTAAAGATAAATCATAAAAAATATTTAATTAAAAAATAATAAAACTAACCAAGAAAAAAAATTATTAACATAACAAAATAAATGATTAAAAAATTACATACTAATAAAAATTTAAAACAATATAACAGAATTCAAAAAAATAATACTCCCTCCTCCCAACTTCAACTTCACACTTTCCGTTTTGGTCCGTCCCAAATTCAACTTCACACTTCCATAAAAGGAAAAAGCAACAAACTAATATCCCTCTGACATACTTTAATTTCAAATTTGCCATCACCTTTTTAACACACATAATATACTTTATCATTTATTTATTACCCAAAAATATCATACTACCCTCAAAAGTAAGTCAAAAAGTGACTTTTCTTAAACTACTTATCTACAGTAAACGTAAACTTGAATTTGGGATGGAGGGAGTAATAAAAATAAAAGTTAATCAAAAGAGAATTTAAAAAATATAAAAAAAATGCAAAAATAAATAAAAAATATCACATCCATATTCAATCTTAAGTTAAACTTATTTATATATCATTAAATTTTAGACAAATTCTTGCGTGAGACCTCCATTTAGGTGAGACGGGTCTAAGACTGGTATACAGGTGCAATTTAATCCATTTTCATTAATAAATTAAGTTGTCTAATCCCTTAAAATTAGCTTGATTAGTTTAGATGTAGGAGAGAGAAAACAGTCTTTTTAAATTCAATACATCCCTGTATTCATCAAGGAGAGAGAACAAATCTTCATAAATTCATTACATCCCTCCATCTATCGTCTGGAAGAAGAGAAAGAGTAATGCACAGTCTTCTCAAATTCCTAACATCCTTCCATTGAAGATAGAATGAAGAAATATAGAAATCGGAAGTCCACGTTGATGCTTAGTAGTCCAAAGTCCGATTTTCAATCGGCGAATGGATCGTGGACGTTGATGTTTCGCTATGGTCGTCGATATTGGTATGAATCTGGTGAACAAACATAGAATCTAGTTGGTCGTCCTTGTCCAGTGTTTCTCCGGTGAATTATCTTCAATTTTATTATAACATAAAAGGGAAATCCATGAATATTGTTCTGTATTACGAGGTCGATGAAAATGTCATTGAAAGTGTGTTAATACTTTCATTCTTATAATATATCGCGAATTGGTGTAAGATTGTTATTTGCTTGTTATTACATGTGAAATGTCATTATATGAGTTGAATGTTGTAGTATGTTAGGTTTATGTTATAATATGTCATTTGATCGCTGTAGTATGTCATAGTTTGTTAGAGAGATATGAATGTGAATTTACCATGTGAATTCTATAGTATGTTATTTTTGTGTTAAAGTATGTTATTTGTTCGCTATAGTATGTTTGAGTTTATTAGACATAAATGAACGTGATTTTTACATGTGAATGTTAAAGTATGTTATTTTTATGTTATAGTATGTCTTTTCACATGAAAAGAACATACTATGAGACATATGTAATACACTTTTATATTAGAACATATTATAACACGAAAACGACGTACTACATATAAAATACACTTTTAGATAAGATATTACAACACAGATATAAAATATTATAACACGGGAACGACATACTACGACATTAATGAAATATTATTTCACGTAACATATAATAATACAAAAATTATATAGTATAACGTGAATTTAGGTGGAGAGGGGATAAATTTTTTAAATCTTATAGTACATATATGTATTTATTTATATTATTTTTTAATTAATAGTGATTTGATAATATCATATAAAATCTTAAAATAATATATGTATTTATCTACATTAAATTTTAATTAATAATTAAAATAATTGAAAATTTTAAGTTTAATTAAAATTTAAAATAATTGAGATTAATTCTGGTGACGACACCTCATCAAAATTAAACTCTCCTTTAGTTTATTAAAGATATGTAACCCATGTACGGGATATCAATAGTATATATACTCCCTCCATCCTCCTCAAGATCCTTTTTTTTCCATTTTAAGTGTTCCATCCAAAAAGTTCTCTTTAATTTTTTATACATATGGACCCACACACACCCACTGATACTATTAAAATATGGGACCCACAAACAGATGGACATTTTCTTTGCACGTAAAATTAATCCCCAAATATTAAGAATATCAATTGCAGCTTAAGCAAGCGACCAAGTTAAATATCAATTCACATAAACCATCAAGTTCAATCTATAATCAAACATTCTCCACCAACAAACATGAATTTATATGAATCAAATCAAATTATCAACATTTACCATGAAAACCAACCAAATTCAACCTCAATCATCCTAACCACAACGAATTGCATACCTAAACCTTCAATCCTAGAGTAATTGAGTTGGAAGAACGTACCTTTTGACTTGCCCATGGTAAACAAACGATCGAATCACACACACACTTAAGAATCGCGACTGGAGCCCTAATTTTGCGACGAAAATCGCCCAAATCCGCGCCCAATTCATAAATTCAAGGTGTAATGTTGTGTAATCGGTGTGCAATCAAGTGTAACTAAAGAATTTATGCGAGAGTGTAGAGGTTCGAAGAGGGTTCGGGATTTGGTGTTTTGAAAAAGTGATCGAACCCTTCTGAAAAATCGACTTAAAATGCGTACCTGGCTTGGTTCGACCTCTTGAACAGGTCGAACCATGGATGACGAGGTCGAACCTACCTTCTGGACAAATGCTCTTCTTGGTTCGACCTGGGTTCTACTTGCTGGACAGGTCGAACCACCCTTGTGTTGGTCGAACCAATCTTCCGGAAAACAGAGTGCTCTGAACGAACTGGTTCGACCTCGGGTTCGACCTTCCAAGCAGATCGAACCATATCGACTCAGGTCGAACCACCCTACTACATGATTTAAGACCTTGGGTTCGACCTTGGTTCGACCTGTTAGGCAGGTCGAACCTAGAATGATCTGGTCGAACCACCTCACTGGATGATTTTCTGCATCGGTTCGACTTCCTCTGCTCGGTTCGACCTCCAGGCTTTGGTCGAACCTACCCTGGCTTTGGTCGAACCACCCTTCTAAGCTTCCAAACTGAGTGTTCTTCAATCCCTACACACTTTAAACTTCACTACGAATCATTAGGTACTAACTAAAGCACAACCTCATCAAAAATTGTTCCACAAAATATTATTCATGAGTAACTCCGCAATCACTCAAAATACGAAACAACAAAAACACCACAGGACATTAGGCAAGTTGTAAAAAAATCGTCACATCAAAATCGATTAAAATTTTAAATATGGCGCAAAAACCAACTCCCCTAACAAACATCACGAAGAAAAGATTATACTATCGGTACTTATCAAGGTAAGTACATCACACCCCCCCAAACTTAGTAGAAACTATAGTTGAAACTAAGTTTGAAAAGAGATGTAATTGCCGATAAGTAAGCACTTCAAATATAAAAATTTCTTACTCACACGAAAGAAATAAAGCATAAAACGGGAGGGAAAGCCCCCAACAGGCGCTCCTGTTTAACGTCGGAGAGTCACGACGATACCAACTCAAATTAAGGTATCCATAAAGATGACACAAACATCATTCGGCGACCTATAATGCTTCAAGCGATGTCCATTCGCCGCAAAAATGTCTCCATCCTTGTCAATGAGCTCAAAACTCCCCCCACCTAAGGATCGATGAATCATGAACGGTCCCATCCACTTTGACTTCAACTTGCCTGCAAAAAGCTTTAAACGAGAGTTAAAGAGTAATACCTCGTCTTCTTGCTTGAACTCCTTATACGAGATCTTCGAATCATGCCACCTTTTAATCCTTTCCTTGTAAATCACTGAATTCTTGTATGCACGACTCCAAAACTCATCCAAAAGATTGATGTGAGTAATCCTCAACTCCTTCACATCCTTGAGAGTCAAGTTCAAGCTTCGCAAAGCCCAAAATGCTTTGTGTTGAATCTCTACAGGTAAGTGGCACGGCTTCCCATAAACAATCTGATACGGTGACATATCTAACACCGTCTTGTACGCGGTCTGGAACCCCCACACGACATCATCGAGCTTCCAAGCCCAATCCTTTCTATTGGTTCCGACCACTTTCTCCAGAATCTGTTTGACTTGACGGTTAGAGACCTCCGCTTGCCCATTCGCTTGAAGATGATAGGGTGTAGTAACCCTATGCTTAATACCATACCCTTTAAGCACCTTCTCAAGAAATTTATTTACAAAGTGAGTACCTCCATCACTAACAAGTGCTATAGGGACTCCAAAACAGGCAAAGATATGCTTCTTCAAGAAAGATATAACAGTTTTCGAATCATTCAAGCGAGTAGGAATCGCTTCCACCCACTAAGAAACATAATCCACCGCAAGTAGAATGTAGATAAATCCATTAGATGAGGGAAAAGGCCCCATAAAATCAATCCCCCACACATCAAAAATCTCGACCACTATGCTCGGCTGAAGTGGCATCTCGTCTCTCCTACCGATGTTCCCCATGCATTGACATCTATCGCAAGACGCCACATAGGTCTCACAATCCTTGAACAACGTAGGCCAATAAAGAGTGGACTGAAGTACCTTGGCTGCTGTCTTGTAAGAGCCGAAGTGTCCCCCGTTAGGTTGTGCATGGCAAAACTCGAGAACACTCTCCATCTCGGGCACACACCTACGGATGATAGAATCCGTGCAAATCTTGTACACAAACGGATCATACCATATGAAAGTCTCAACATCCCTTTTGAATTTAGAAAGTTGATATCGGTTGAGATCCCTTGGAATTTCTCCCACAGCAATATAATTCACATAATCCGCATACCATGGATCAACTCCCTGCGCAGCAACCACACATGCTCGCTCAGCCCCTTCAACAAACACGGCCATGATCTTTTCATCCAGGAACATTTCCTCAATATACTCGAAAGAATTATCGCAATGTTCCCTAGTCTCCAACCTCGAAAGATGATCCGCAAGCACATTATCAGAACCTTTCTTATCCTGGATCTCCATGTCAAACTCTTGAAGTAGAAGAATCCACCTTATGATCCTAGGCTTCATCTCCTTCTTTTCCATCAAGTACCGAATCGCAGAATGATCCGTGTACACTATAGTATTCATGCCAACCAAATACTGACGGAACTTATCGAATGCGTACACAACAGCCAAAAACTCCTTTTCAGTCACCGTGTAATTCTTTTGTGCCGCATCGAAAGTCTTACTCGCGTAGTAAATGGCGCAGAACTTCTTCTCCTTCTTCTGCCCAAGCACCACTCCAAGTGTTACATCACTTGCATCACACATTAGTACAAAAGGTTGAGTCCAATCCGGTGTGATCAAGATAGGTGCAGTGATAAGCGCCTCCTTCAAAACTTGAAAAGATGTTAAACATTCATCATCAAACACAAAAGGAACATCCTTTTCAAGTAAGTGAGATAAGGGCTTAGAGTATTTTGAGAAGTCTTTTATGAATCTCCTGTAAAAACCGGCGTGTCCAAGGAAGGACCGCACTCCTCTTTCATTGGTCGGTGGTGGAAGCTTCTCAATTGCCACCACTTTAGCACGATCTACTTGCAATCCTTTGGCAGAAACATGATGCCCAAGAACAATCCCATCCTTCACCATAAAGTGACACTTCTCCCAATTCAAGACAAGATTATTCACTTGGCATCTCTTCAAAACAATAGCTAGGTTAGACAAACAAATATCAAAGGAGGAACCAAA
Source organism: Pogostemon cablin (assembly GCA_023678885.1). Taxonomy (NCBI): domain Eukaryota; kingdom Viridiplantae; phylum Streptophyta; class Magnoliopsida; order Lamiales; family Lamiaceae; genus Pogostemon; species Pogostemon cablin. Next base: position 19,140,477 of record CM042997.1, on the reverse strand, counting down.
AATAAAAAAAATCATCCATGAACACCTCCATGATCTTCTCTATCAACCCATCGAATATCGCCATCATGCATCTCTGAAAAGTAGCAGGCGCATTACATAACCCAAATGACATTTTCCGAAAAGCAAAGGTTCCGTAGGGGCAAGTAAAAGTGTTGTTTTCTTGATCCTCGGGGGCAATCATAATTTGGTTGTACCCCGAGTATCCATCCAAGAAACAATAAAACTCATACCCTGCAAGACGATCTAACATTTGATCCATGAAAGGAAGAGGAAAATGATCCTTACATGTGTTCTCATTCAACTTCCTATAATCAACACATGTACGCCATCCCGTAGGGATCCTTGTGGCTATCGCTTCTCCATCCTCAGCTTTTACTACAGTCATACCCCCCTTTTTAGCAACTACATGCAATGGACTCACATGGGGACTATCACTAATAGGATATATGATTCCAACATCCAACCACGTAAGGATTTGCTTTCTAATCACCTCTTGAATTGTGGGATTAACCCTCCGCTGATTCTGAACACTTGCCTTCGCCTCGTCTAACAATCTTATCCTATGCATGCAATACGAAGGACTTATTCCTTTCAAATCCTCAAGAGACCAACCAATCGCAGATTTATACTTCCTAAGAACATTCAATAACTCCTCAAGTTGATCATCATTAAGAGAAGAAGATACAATTACCGGGTATTTATCGTTGTCGCCAAGAAAGGCATACTTCAAGTGTTCCGGCAAAGGTTTCAACTCCTCTTTCCTCACTTCCATCGGAGAGCTCTCGTTATCCAAAGGCAAGTACTTCCTAGTCCACTTAACTTCTTCCACCTTAGTTCTTTCCGATTCAAACCTGTCATCACCCAAAGCAAGTAAGTTTTCAAGAAAGTCAATACATACCTCGTTGGAAAATCCGTCAAGCTCCGTAGTGGGATAAGTAAGAGACTCCATCAAACATGTCTCAAGAGGATCCTTTGACAGGATTAGAGACATATCCTCTTTCACAATCTCCTCCACTACGTCAATACTATAACACTGCGACTCCACGCGCATCTTCATCGCTTTGTCTAAGTTGAAAAGAACTTCTTCTTTGTCCATTCAAAGTCTAAGCTCTCCTTTCTGAACATCAATCATTGCTCCGGCAGTAGCAAGGAAAGGTCTCCCCAAGATTAAAGGGAAATTATCCTTGTCTTCTTCCATTTCTAGCACAAGGAAATCCACAGGAAAGACTAGCTTCTCCACTTTGACGAGAACGTCTTCAATTATACCTTTTGGAAACGTCATCGACCTGTCCGCCAATTGGAGAACCACTGTTGTAGGGGTAAGCTCCCCTAAACCAAGCCTCTGAAAGATGGACAAAGGCATCAAATTGATGCTTGCCCCTAGATCGCACAAAGCTCGCCGTGCCAGCCCTTTTCCAATCTCACATAGAATAGTGAAGCTCCCCGGATCCTTCATCTTTTGCAGCAGCTTCCTTTGAATGATTGAGCTGCAATTTTCAGATAAATTCACCGTTTCAATTCTGGTTAAGCTCCACTTCTTCAACAATATATCTTTAAGAAATCGGGCATAATACGACATCTCGATGATTGCCTCTGAGAAAGGAATGCTCAAGCTTATCTTGTTTCTTATCTCTGAAAACTTCTTGAACTTCTCTTCCAATCCCTTCTTCACAAACTTGTAAGGAAACGGCAGAGGTATCTTTGTTTTGGAAATCCCCCATTCATCACGATCAACCTTCTCCGCTTTCTCCATTTCGGCTCTCAATCGCTTGGCTCTCTCCCATTTTTTCTCAGCTATGATCTCTGTACTTTGCTCATTTCGAACCACTGGAGTAGCTTCAACATCATCGAGAGTGTTCGGAGTAGCAACAGGCAAATTCTGGTGGGGTTCGACCAGGGTTCGACCTGTGGAACAGGTCGAACCTACCTACTGTACTCCTTCCGCCATCCGGTTCGACCAGGGTTCGACCTGTTTGATAGGTCGAACCATGAACGTCATGGTCGAACCATTACTGCGATAAAATAGAGTGCTTCTGGCTGTGTGGTTCGACCTGGGTTCGACCTGTAGGATAGGTCGAACCATGATTGATTTGGTCAAACCGGTGTTCTGGAAAAACAGAGTGCTTCGAGTTGTCGGGTTCGACCAAGGTTCGACCTGTATGCCAGGTCGAACCATCTGTAGTTTGGTCAAACCGATGCTGCAATCTCTCCTGATCGTGTCCAGTGTGTTGGTTCGACCTTTCCTGTATGGTTCAACCTTCAATGATGGTCGAACCATGGTCGAACCTGGCCCTAGACATGTCCAAATTTGATTCCGACCTCATGGGTCCCTCGTACTGCGTTCCCGACCTTAATGTGATGGCGTTGCAGGACCTTGGATTCTCAATACTTTGAGACGGGAACTTCCCCTTCTCAAGAGTTTGAGTAAGCTTGTTAACACTTCCTGCCATCTCCCCCATCAATTACGTAAGGTCCTTCACCTGCTTAGATATAACCTCATGGTTTGCATTGATTTTCTTCTCAAGTTTTGCCTCCAGGCGGTTAACTCTTTCATCATTCTTGGCAATATACCTGTTCACAGTATCCTCAAGACCCGGTTTACCTTCTTCCACCTTAGCACCCGGATCAACACCCATCGGAGGTTGAATCGCATTATTCGGATTGCTCCATGAGAACTCCGGCCTCCTCGGCTGTTGATAACCACCCGGGGGACCACGATTATTAAAGTTTCCTCGATAGTTCCCTTGGTAGTTCCGGTTTCCTTGATCTTGATACCTAGTCCCTTAAATACTTTGCCCATGGCATAGTGTGCCTCTTCCAACTCCTCTTGGATTGGTCCCTCTTTCATTAGTTCCTGCTGCATGATTGGTACGCGCTGAGATAATTCGCTGATTTGCTTCTGTTGGGATTCAAGTAGCTTGTTGATATTGGACAAGCTAGAGATGATCTCAACCTCTCTACTTGCTTTCACCATTGCTTGCTCAACCTGAGCTACCTTCCCAAGAACATACGTACCTCTAACTCTATCAGTTGGCCAATCCCTCGAATTCATCGAAATATCTTCAAATAACTTCTCGGCCTCTACGGATGACTTTGTAAGCAATGCTCCATTAGAAGAAGCATCAAATAACACTTGTGAATCACAGTCCAATCCGTTATAGAATATACTGATATATTGAGCTTTAGATAGCCCATGTTGAGGACACTTCCTAAGCATGTCCTTGAATCTATCCCATGCTTCATGAAATTTTTCACCTCCACCGATAGCAAATTGGTTAATGTCTTGCTTCATCTTAAACACCTTTGAAGGTGGCATGTACCTCTCCAAGAACCTTAACTTCAGTTGCTCCCAAGTGGTGCACTCAGTAGCGTTGATAGTGTCGTACCAATCTCTCGTCTTTTCAGTAAGCGAGAATTTGAACAAGAGGATCTTCCTAGCATCTTCATGTTCTCCTGCATCTTTTTGAGTACTTGCATAGCCCAGGAACTTGTTCAGATGCTGCTGCGGATCCTCGAAAGACCTTCCTGAAAAGGAGTTCCTTTCTATCATGCTAATAAGAGAGGGATTAAGATCGAAAGCTGCATTAGTTCCCCTCGCTCCTAGAAGCCCAAAATTTCCAGCCCCATTATTTCTGAAAACCTCTCGGATGGCTAGATTATCCGGATTCGCTGCCATGTTGACTTTCTCTACCCCCAAATTAACTTCAGTTGTAGCTTCAATCGTCTGCGAAATCTGCTCGTCAACTTCAACTCCAAAATTCAGAGCTTCAGCTGGATCAATAGTCTTTGCCTTGCTCTACTTCTTCTTCTTCTTCTTTCTTGACGATGCTCCGATTTCAGGATTGTAGGGTTCAAGTTCACCTTTCTTTGATCTCGTGAGCATACAACTAAAAAGAACTAGAATTAAAACAGCAAGACAAGTTAAATATCCCTAACAAACTAGAAATTATCAAAAAGATATTCTAAGTCGTCCCCGGCAACGGCGCCAAAAACTTGATGGTAGTTTTCTCAACACACAACTTTAATTCCCAAGTATGAAGGATATCAATTGTAGTTTCGAAGGTGACCAATTTAAATATCGAATCCATGGGACGGTTAAATATCACTTTAATTACGTTTTAGTAGATTAGGACTATGTTTAGAATTGTAATTTGTTGGTTTGTAAACTAAGTAACAAGTAAAATAGCAAATAAGTAACAAGAACAAGAAAATAGTAGTTGTGATCAAATAAGATGATAGGTAGTTCGTCAGGCCATCCAGTTTCATTCGTTAATTTATGCTTTCGTGTGTCGATGTCCGACTCTGCCTTGTGGTTTATGGACGCATCGCTAGACCATGCAAATCTATTCTATAGACACAAATAGATAAGCTTTTGACACGTGTGAGTATCCTCAGAGCAAGACGCATACTTTACCTCCCTTTCTAGGTACTATCATAATCAATTATTTCTCGTGCACTTAGTACTCTAACCCGATTTGATCTCCCTTTGTAGGTACTATAAAGTTATACTCTTTATCCTACTTGTTAACCCGAATTCAATTCAATTAACAAACATTAATATAAGACGGTTCTAATAAGACTTTGGAATCCCTTCACTTAGAATTATAACAATAAACCCTGCTCATTAGTGAACGCACTCAACCAATAACCATGTTATGCATTCAGACTTTACACAACGATTATTGATGCACAAAACAACTATGAGTATGGATTAAAAATGTGCAAGCTTATATAAACTAAACCACAAGTAGTGTTGTACGGAGTATACACACGAAATACAAATTTAACTCATGAAACCTTCAAAACCCTAGAACTACCGAAGTGGCTCTATCCCATGATTGATCTAGGAACAATCATGGTTAGATAGACCGATCTTACTTGTATCTCCAACCGAACCTCTGTCTCAGCCCTCCTACTCTCCTCTAACGATTCACAATCTTAAACTCTTCGTACTTGGATGCGATTGCTCTCCCTTTTTCTTGCCTGCATGAGCCTTCTTTTATACTTGTAATCACGTCTCTAGGGCTTGAAATGGGCTTTTCAAGTGATCCCACGCGTTTTGGCCTCGAAAAATCCAGATAAGGTAAGTTTCTGCATGTAGGTTCGACCTCGTCAAACAGGTCGAACCACTGGCCACAGGTCGAACCCCAAGTCGAACCCCGCTACTGGAAGAATTCTGCACTGGTTCGACCTCTTGAACAAGTCGAACCTCTCAGGACTTGGTCGAACCCCAGGTCGAACCTCATCACTGGATAATTTTTGCTCTTGGTTCGGCCAACCGTCAAGTCGAACTCCCAACGTCGTGGTCGAACCCAGCTTCTCACGAACTGGTTCGACCATGGTTCGACCTGATGAACAGGTCGAACCCCTCGAGTCATGGTCAAACCTACTTCCTGCACTTCTCCAACACTGGTTCGACCTGCTGGAGAGGTCGAACCCTCCTCCAACAGGTTGAACCCACCTCTTTTCTTGGCGGTTTGCATGGTCTCGACTTCGTCTCTTCGATTCATAGCTCCACCAACACCTGATTCATGCTAATTCACAATATATATAGGTTTTCCACCTATTTCCACATCAAAACTCTCCAAAACTAGCACAAAACATGGTGCCAAACTTGTGAATTTACACACTCATCAGTACTCAAACCCGATATGATCTCTCTTTATAGATATACTATAAAATAACCCTATTTATCCTGCTTACTAACCCGAATTCAATTCAATTAGTAAACATTTATATATGCCAGTTCTAATGATGCTTTAGAATCCCCTCACTTGGAATCATAATATGGAATACTGTTCAGCAGTGAACGCGCTCAATCAGCAACCAAGATATATATTCAGACTCTATATAAAAGTTGAAGATGCACAAAATGACCGTGAATATGAATTAAAAATGCATAATTATATATAAAATAAATCCACAAGTCGTGTTGTACGGAGTATACACACAAACGTTCAATTAATCTATAAAAATCTTCAAAACCCTAGATCTACCAAAAAGGCTCTAGCCCATGTTGTTGTAGGAAACATACAAGGGGTTGGATAGATCTTACCCATAGTCTGGAAAATTAGAAAATAGAAGAAAAGAATTAGGAAAACCCTTGGTGTAGAAGTCTCATTCATTATCTCTTCCGTCTCTTCAAATTCTCTTGGTTCTTCTTCTTGATTCCTCAGGCTAATCTTCACAGCCGTCTCTTCAAATCCTCTTGGTTCTCCTTCTTGATTCCTCGGACTAATCTTCACAGTGATGGATGAAGGAAAGGATGGATGTGATGGTGTGGGGGTAATCCCCCTTATGGGGTGTGAGAAGGAAATGAAATAAGAAAAAAAAATATATGAGTGAATCATGGAGGATTATGTGATAAGGAGAATAATTGTGCTCCAAGAAATAGGAAATATGTGCTAATTTTCGGAAATTCTCACCGGCAGCTGCGCGACTTCACGATTTTGAGCATAACTTCCTCGTTCGAACTCTGACTTGAATAATACTTGTGCCAAAACGATCATCTCTTTCGTGGCTTTCCAACCATGTATCACACAATCAATTATGAGCTCCACACGAACACAGAAAAATTATGGAAGTTGAACGTGTGTTTTTTAGCATTCCTCTAACTTTGCACTTTTAATCCTTTTTCCACCTAAAATACAATTAAAACACCTCAAATGCACCTTTTCTCACATATACTGAATATAAGACACATATGCTAATATATGACAACAATTTCCATAAAAAAGGTGTTAAATTGGACACTAAAATACGCTTATTTTCGCTCTCATCACACATCCACTAATATAACTATTCAATATATATTAAATAATAATACTTCATAATCCACGTGCAAAAAGAAAAATTACCCCTTTACTTGGAACGGAGGGAGTATTTGATTTTGAAAATAAAACAAAGATTTTATGTGGGACTGTCTCACGGAATAAACAATAATAATAATAAGTGATTATAAATTTTTAATTAAAAAATAATACTCAATTTATAAAAAGTAATAATGGTATAGTAAATTATTTCATGAAAATTTTATATTTAAATGAAAAGTGACAACATTTTAGAAGAAGAGTGATAATATTTTAAAGTAATAATTATTTACGATGTAAAATATTCTCACCGTTAGTCGATCTCACACAAGGCTACCAACAAATAAATCTAATAAAGAAATTAAATATTTTAGCCATAAGTATATTTATTAAATTTTTTTATACTCTTTTCATGTCTTAAAAAACTGAATATTCATACTCCCTCCGTCCCATAAAAACGTTTACGCATTTCCATTTTGGGCGTCTTATAAAAAGGTTTACATTTTACTTTTTAGTGAATGAGACCCACACAAAATATTAAAATATCTCCAAGGAGCCCACAACATAATATTAATACAACTACTCACTATAAATTAAAATATTATTTCTCTCATCTCAATACACATTAAAATACTATATTCCTTAATTCCCGTACAAAAAGTAAACATAAACTTTTTTACATAATGGAAGGAGTATATTCTAATATACTAACAATTTTGAAACTTATCTTATCACTTAGATTATTACTACTACCTCCATCCGCTCCAAAGGGATCTATTTACTTTTTGCACGTGAATTAAGGAGTATTATTATTTAATATATAGTAGGTAGTTGTATTAGGCCTCCCCAATGGAGAGGTTTTTTGATGACTTGGCAGTTAAAAAACCTCAAGTGAGAGGTTTTTTCCAATGGGGGAAGGGTGGGGTTTTTTATTGGGTTTCCTGCAGAAAACCTAGGTTTTTTGTTAAATGAGAGAATGAAGGAAGAAGAGAGTGGTTGTCAATATCCAATGGTTGGGCAAGTGTGGTTCACGCACACAATGGAAATAATCTTGTGGCCATATCCAGCTGGGTTGTTTCCAAGGCATTGAATTTTTTTATTCACAACATCACATACAATTCAAATTGAGGGTGGGGCCAAGGGAGAAAGTTGGCCATTGGAACAGCAGGTTTACGTTAGTTTATTTATTTATTTAATTATTTTATTTATGAACGCAACACTACTCCATATCTCAAAAAATAAAATTATGACCGTTTATATGACCGTTATATTACTGTTGTCAAATATTTTTTTTAAAATTATCCCTATAAATATATCCTTCGCTTTATTTTTATCCTATATTATATTTTATCATCACATCTCAAATTCAAATCTTATACATCAAATATTTCTTTTTCTCATCCTCCAAAAAAAATAGATAATGATTCGTGGATGAATTTCGGATTCAATTCTTCAAACTCCGGTGAAAATTCAATGCCTCAAAATGTGAATTTTAGTCCATGTGCCAACTTAACAAATCTTTTGAATAATTTTCCACCCCAATATTTTTCAACTAATCCTCCAATAAATTTTTCGAGTAATTTTCCACCCAAAAATTTTTCAACTACTTTTTTAAATTTTTCAAAAGGTAGTTTTCCTCAATTCAATTCTTTTAATTCATCTGGCGCTCCATTTTTTATGTATCCAAATCCAGATATGTCTCCTCATCCTCAATACGGATATCGTCTAGCAATTTCTACAAATTTATCAGATACAGACAGAGTCATTGCATCTCCAAACTCTCGGCGTTTGTCTTTCTCGTCTCAATTCTCTCCACCAGGATTGGAGCGGGTAAATCTCACTGTTGACAATGAGGACACCAAAGATTCACCAATGGTTCCTAAAAATAATTTTTATTCTTTTGATGGAAATGCTCTTCTCGCGAGATATTGGCTCGATATCAGCACGGATCCCATTGTCGGAAATGATCAAAAGTCAAAACAAATGTGGATTCGAATCGCCGAGGCATACAACACTAACCGTTCAGGTGACATGATATTTAGGACTCTCATAAAATTGAAATCACATTATTAAGCTCTACAGAAATAGCTGAAATGGTTCAATTGTTGCTACAATCAAGAGAAAAAACCTGGGGGAGTGGGTGTTGTGATGCTGATATTGAAGACAAAGCGAAGATTCAATATAAAGTGAAGCTTGGTTCAACTTTTTACAAATCAAAGCTTAGAAAGTATTAAAAGAAAGTCCAAAGTTCTCCAATCCAGATGGTGTTGTTCGCTGATCAAAAAAGGCAAAAGTCTCGACGAGTGGAGAGTATATGGTATCTTCAAACACTGAATCAGAAGTTGGAGATGAAGGGGGTGAGGAGACCCTTCACCCAATGAAAAGAAATCCAGCAAGGCGAATCAGGAAGGATAAAAGAAAAGAAACTGCATCGGTAGGAGAAAGTGATAGAGCTCTTGAGAAAAGACTTAAGAACTTGGAAGAGCAGCTCAAGACAAAGAACGAAGGAATTACTAAGATTGCCCGAGCTAAAGATTATAAGATACATATGAAAGATACCTCAAACATGACAGAGGATCAACTACGTATCCATCTCCACACTGTGGATCAAATCAAGAAAGAATGGGGTTGTAAATGTGAAAAATTAATCGTTGTATTTTTCAACATTGTAATGTTAGTTGATCGTTGTCATTTTCATCTAGATTTTAGAGTCTTTATTTGTGATTTTCGAATGTTTTTATCCCTATTTGTGTAGCTTTTGGTGGAGTTTTGTGTTAATTAGGAGAGATGTATACAGAGTGATAAAAGTATGGAAATAAGCCTAAATGTATGTAAAACAGGTAAAAAAGAGAGCAAAATGGAATCGGGAGCCGAAATGAAGAGGCTGGGCCAGACTCGACCATGCTCGAGTCGAGTTATGCAACTCGAGTCAAGCTGGGTGGTCAAGCTCAGGTCGAGTTCTGCGCATGGGCCTATCTGAGGTGGCCGTGCGCGAGCATCCAAAAATGCTACACGCCCATGCCGAGGCCGTGCGCCGCACACGGGTCGAGCTCCACAACACGCAGTGTCACGCTGAGAAACGTGTGCCAACTCGAGTTGAGCTCTGCAGCTCGAGTCGAGTTGGGGGAAAAATCCTGCACAGGTTTTGCACATGTTCTAGAAGATTCCAAGGGGTATAAATTCCCAAATTCAGCGTGATTTACGGGAGAGAGGCCATTTGGAGCAGTTACAAAGATAAAACACACAATTCACACCATCTTTTCACACACAATCTCTCCTCTACCCATTTTCCACCATTTTAATCCATCAAATCCACTTGATCTTCAAAAATCCATCCATCATTCTACCATTCCATTACTTTAAGAAGAGAAGATCATCAATTGTTGAAGAATTGAGCATGTTGGAAGAAAGGAAGGCCATCTTCTAAAAAGAGAGGCCGATCTATTTTTCACTTGTGATTTTTCTTCATATTTTAGCTCACATGGAGCAATTTATTGAATGTATTGATTTGAACATCATGTTTTGTGGCTAGTCCTATAGTAGGGCTAATCATATGATTGGTTGAGAAGAATGCTTGATATGTAGGATTTTAGATGTTGAATTGAGTTGATTTTTTACTTCCTTTTATGATGAATGATTCATGCTTCATTTCTCTACTTGTGTGATTAAATTCCTAGTTCAATATGTTAGGATGGCTATTCCAATGTCTTGTATTAGAATTTAATTGAATCATTTAGTTAAATGAACATGTATGTTAGTGTGAGGGGAGGTAAGCCATACCCTTCTCATGCTTATAACACTTATAAGGGGACACTTAAGAAATTGAGTAAAAAGAACCAAACTTATGATCATAGTACCTTAAGAGAATTGAGATTAAGCACAATCTTAGGGGATTTAGACTTATCAAAGAGTCAAAAACCTAATCACCTTGGCCATAGGGGTTAGGGGAAAAAACGTGATTGCTTTTAGTCCATAATTAATGAAGTTCAATGTTAAAGGTCATGCATATCTAGCTAGTTTCTTAATCATGAGTATGATTAGCCTTGCTCTCTTCTTAAAGACATTCTATCCACATTCCATTCATCTTGTTACTTGATCGATAATTGATACTCGTAGTTGTTCATTGATTTCTTTAGTCAATTGATTAGAGTAATCATTAGGAGAAAACCAAACCTTCAATCTTATCATTCTTACAAAGCATAATCGATGACGAATCCGGATACAACCTTGAGTTTACTTTTTCTTGGGATGACATACTTATAAATTTTATTACTTGGTCACACGTGTACAACAACGATAGAGTACTCTTACTCTAAAATAATTTTGATACCAAAAATGAGACTAAGAACATGGCGCCGCTTATTGGGGAAATGTTAAAATCTTGGTTGTAACGAGTTTGAATTTGATTAGTTTTGATAAGAGTATTTCTTTTATTTGTTTATTTGTTTACTTGTTTTGGTTATTTGGAGAACTAATTTGGAGATTCTTGTAGGTACATACAAACGCGTTCAAGGTCTCAATCTATTGAACTTTTGAACTTGGAATTAGAAGCTACCTTAAGATGACAAAGAAGAGGAGTGTTAGAGCCTACGGAAGAAGTTATGGAAAACGTAGTGGATAATGCCAATATGGTTGATGAAGAAGGACATATGAGGAATTTTCAACAAGGGGGTGATAATGTTCGAGGAGGTTATGTTAATCCGAAATTTATGCCACTAGCTTATGCTCAACAAATGCACTTGCAAAACCAACAATTGCAAGCTATTATTCAAAACTTGATGGCACAACAAGAAGCTAGAGATAACTAACAAGCTCCTCCGGTGGTGCATAATCAACCTAGAGGCCATGGATATAATGGAGTGGGGATGAATATCCGAGACCATTTCCAACCTCAATATGGGAATTACGCTATGGGACCACTATTGAATGTCAACAACTTTGAGATAAAGACGGGATTGATTAATATGGTGAAAGCGAATCAATTTGGAGGTGGTACAATGGAGGATCCAAATGCTCATTTATCTCAATTCACAGAGTTAGCTAATACGATTAAGATTGACGGAGTGAGTAACGATATTGTCAAGATGAAGCTCTTTTCCTTTTCATTAAGGGATAAAGCTAAGGCTTGGTTTCATACTATACCTCCGGGATCTTATACCACATGGAGAGAGTTGACACAATGATTCTTGAGAAAATATTTTTCCCTTCAAAGATGTTGCATATCAAAGGTCAAATCTTCCAGTTTAAGCAAATGCCTCTAGGGACTTTTAGTGAGGCTTGGGATTGTTTTAAAGAAATTCTAAGGAGGTGTCCACAACACGGATTCCCCGAAGATCAACAAGTAGGATTTTTCTATGCCAGTTTGAATGGAAGTGAGAGGATGCTTGTTGATGCTTCGGCGGGGATTCGATTTTGGGGCAAATTCTGGAAAGAGCAATTGCCATATGCGAGGAGATAGCTTTGAATACGGGCCAATGGCCTATGGATAGAGTTGCGGGTATGTATGAAAGAGAGAGAATAGCTAAGATGGAAGAAGTGTGCTTGCAACAAGTGAAAAAGGTAGAGGTGCCTAAGGAAGATTTAACCGACAAGGCAATCACAGAGATACTTAAGAGGATGAATGCTAATTTGCAAGTGTCTCCAAACTCTACACCTATGGTGAATCAACAAATGCTTCCGAATCCTCAACAAGGTGTGTCTTTATCTTTGATGAATCAACAAGTGTTTCCTAATACTCAACAAGGCATATCTATGCCTAATATGGTCGGCCAATCTTCTCAAAGTGTTCAAATACCTATACCTATGCCTCAACAAGGTATGTCTCCTAATTTTGGATGTCAAGATACATGGTACCCACCGAAAATGTCACTTAAAGAAGTTGCCTACATGCAAGGGAGGAACTTTCAAGGGAACAATGGTGGGGGTTTTGGTAATCATGGAGGAGGATATCAACAAAGGCAAGGAGGATGGGGACAAGATAATTTTCAAGGAAATTTCAATCAACCCGTAGGTATAAGAATTTGTCCTATGAGAATCAAGGGAATGCCCTTACTCTTCCATCGAGCACTAATCCGGGAGAGAAAGCCCCAAATGGTGAAGGAAAGCCTATAATGGAGGATCAAATGGCCAAGATGTTTGACTTTATGAAGCAAAGAGATGATGTGATTGATAACAGATTTAAAGCACTTGAAATTCAAATAAGTCAAATGGCAACCGAGCAAGGTGAAATGCATCGTAAGGGTAAGTTTTCCTCCACTACTGTTACTAATCCGAAGGAATAATGTCTGTATGTTACCATTTGTAATATGGAAAGTAAGGTGGAGAAAGGGTTAGTGGAAACAACAAACATTGTTTCAAAGGTTGAAGAAGTAGTTGTTGATGAAGTCGTGTCAAAAGTGGAGGAGAAAATTACCGTTGATGATGATTTGTCTTTTGATGATGAAAGTAAGTGTGATGAAGAGGTGGTGTTGAAACTAGATCACGAAATTGTTAAAGTTGATGCTTCATCAAAGGTTGAGGACCCCCGTAAATTTGTTCTTACATATAAAATTAGAAATGGGGGATATTTTAATGCTATATGTGATCTTGGTTCAAGCATTAATGTGATGCCTTTGGAAATTTTTGAAAAACTTGGCATTGAGAGGTTAAAGAAAACGAATATGGAAATCGAAATAATGGATGGTTCAATGATAATGCCCCGTGGAGTTGTGGAGGATATGCTTGTGAAAATAGAGGATTTTGTCTTTCCGGTGGATTTTATGGTAGTTGACAAGCAAGCGGATCCTTTGATTCCATTGATTTTTGGAAGATCGTTTTTGGCAACCGGAAGAGCAAAATTTGATATGGATAAGAAGGAACTCATACTCCGGTCAAATAAAAGAGAACTGGTGTTATCTAGCAAGAATTTAAAAGGGGGAGATCTTTATTTGAAGCCACACATTAAACCTCCGGATGATAGAGATTGAGTGATAAGTGAAATTTTAAAAGATGAAGAATTAACTAACTTCTTACTTGAATTTGCAGGAAATTTTTCTTCAAAGAGGAACAAGTTTGGGGGGAATCCACATGTTGATTGGAAGATTGATAAAGGGCTCCAGGATTTAAAAACGTGAGAAAAAGAGAAAACAAAGTGAGTTCAAGTGTTAGAGGAGCACGAAGTGTTGATAAGAAGGTTGTTAAGGAGATGTTTAAAGTGAAGATGAGGCCCGATGGGGTCTTAGATTTCTCCGATTGTTAAAAGCCTAGAAGCGTCTAGCTCGACGACATTAAATCGAGCGCTTGATGGGAGGCAACCCATTTTGGTAAGTTTTCTTATTTAGTTTTATTTTTCTTATATTTTTGGTATGTAGGTGGATTATGATCAATGAGAAAAATATATATGGATAAGACGAGGTGTGTTTGATTTGGAATGAAGATGTATGTCACACCACTCTTTACAAACTTAAATTTAACACTTGTGTTAATTTAAGTTTGGGGGGAGAGTGCGTGGTGGCCATACTTGAATGTTGGAGTGCACATATGTCATCACAAGGTAATTTTATGATGATCAATGGTGGAAACTACAAGGGTAAGTCTTACCACTTTTTGCAAACTTAATTCTCAACACTTGTTTTGATTTAAGTTTGGGGGAATAGTGCATGGTGTGCCTTACCACTTGTCCATGCTTGATGTATTGTGTTGATAGAGTGATTGTCTTGATTGTCTTGTTTAAAATTGGGTAAATTTTAAATTTTTCTCAAGAGTTAGGTTTGTTTTGGTACGATTTGGTGGTGTGAAGTGCATGATAATCCATTATTTGATCATAAATTGTGGATCTGATGTTGTGATGAATTTTGAGCATAAATAGAGTGTATTGGAAGTGTAAAAACAGGGCTCGGAGTTAAAAAAAATGCAAAAATAGGGTACAGAGCTCGACCCATATGCAGGACTCGAGCCTGTACACGAGGGCAAGCTCCGACATCAGAAGCAGCAACACGCCCAAGTACTGGTCGAGTTTAGAATGCGACTCAAGTTCTATAAGAAGCTCAATTCGAGCTACACAGCTCGAGTTGAGCTTGGTTAAATGTCCAGAATAAAAACGCGATTCAGGGTTCATTTTTGCAGAACCCTCGTCGACTTTTGGAGCTCGCGTCGTGCTTCCACCATTCGTACAGCCTCCGAAATCCCTCTCAATCCTTCAAAATTCATTCAAATTGGTTAGTACTGTGTCTATTCTCCATTTTAATCCATCCATTTCCTCCACAAATTCGAATTCTCCACAGTTTTGCAAAGGTATGAACTTTTTCCCTAACTCTTTGAATTGGTGTATAATTCTTTGAATTAAAGCACGGGCTTTGGGTATGATGATGATTAGAGTATGGGAATAATGTTTAAACTTGTAATTGAGGAATGAATTTGTGAATTAATGGAGTATGTGAACTAGGGTTCATAAGTTTGAAATTGGGGATATTGTGTGAAATGTTGAAATTGGATTGACATGTTGGTTCTATGTGATGATTTGTTATGAGAATGAAATGGAAGTTGTGAATCTTGACTTGGAATGGTGAGGTGAATTGGTGAATTTTGATATTTCAATTGTTAAGATTGGTGTTCATGGAAGCTAATTTGGGGATTTTGTATATTTTATGAAATTGGGCATTGCTTGAGTGATTTAAGGTCTGAATTATGCATGATAATGATTTGAATGAGTTGAAAGATTAAGATTAAGCATGATTCATGTGGTTGAAGCTTTTGAAGTTGCAAGTTGAAAGTGTGCATACTATGTTTTGCAAATTAAATGGTAATTTGGTATGAATTAAGTCAAGAATTGGATTAGATGGGTGCATAATGATCACTTGTTGATTGGATAGGAACTTTTGAAGTCATGAGGTTGCATTCTTGATGGTAAATGCATGATGCTAACTAGATAAGTGAAGTATGAGCTTAAATGATAAAGTTGTTCAGACCTTGTGATGGAAAACACTTGTGGGTATTATTTGGCACTATGATGAGCGTTTTCTCAACACACAATTAATTCCCAAGTATGAAGGATATCAATTGTAGTTTCGAAAGGTGACCAAGTGATTATCGAACCCAAGAGACGGCGTATTATCAATTTAATTATTATCTAAATTAATTAAGACAAGGCAATTACGTTTGAATGGTTATCTAACAACTAATATGCTGGAAATTAAATAACAAATAAAATAAAGTATCACTTGAAGAATACGAAAGTGGATCAAGTAGGAGAATAGGTAGCTCTAGAATAATCCAGTTTCACTAATTAACTTCCCTTCCATGTGTCAATGTCCGAATCTGCCTTGTAGAATATGGACGCATCACTAAACCATGCATATCTACTCTATAGACACAAGTAAACATGCGTGTAACACATGTGAATAACCTCGGAGCAAGAGATATAATTTCACCCCCTTTCTAGGTACTATCAGTATCAATTATTTCCCCCTAGGATTGGTACTCTAACCCGATATGATCTCCCTTTATAGGTACTATGAAATTATCCTCTTTATCCTACTTATTAACCCGAATTCAATTCAATTAATAAGTATTCATACATGATAGTTCTAATGAAGCTTCGGAGTCCCCTCACTTAGAATCATAACATGGAACCCTGCTCAACAGTGAACGCACTCAACCAATAACCATGTCATGCATTCAGACTCTACACAACGATTATTGATGCACAAAACGACTATGAGTATGGATTAAAAAGGCACAATCTTATATAAAATAAACCACAAGTAGTGTTGTACGGAGTATACACATGAAAGTTCAATTAACTAGATAAAACCTTCACAATCCTAGTTCTACCAAAAAGGCTCTAGCCCATGATGTTGCGAAGAACAATCATGGGTGTTGGATAGATCTTACCCGGATGTCCAGAAAATACAAGATAAATTAGGAAACGAATAAACCCTTGATATGGCGTCTTTATGTCCTTCTCTGTCTTGAATCCTCCTCTTGGTTCTCCTCTTGATTCCACAAACGAATCTTCAAAGTGATGGATGGATGGAGGAAAGGAAGTTGGTTGGGGGGTGATCCCCCCTTGTGGGGTGTTGTATGTTGTGGCCTCTCTTCTTCTCTCTTGTTGTTGTGTTCCTCTATTATTGGACGTCTTTCTTGACTGCATGAGCCTCCTTTTATACTTTTAATCACGTCTCCTAGGCTTGGAATGGGCTTTTCAAGTGATCACACGCGTTTAGGCCTCGAAAATACGAATTTGGAAAGTTCCCGAAGCATGGTTCGACCTCCCAAACAGGTCGAACAAACCCCTACAGGTCGAACCATGGTCGAACCACCCTTCTGGATGTCCCAGGTAGTCGATTCGACCAGATTCCAGGTCGAATCGAAATGTCGTGGTCGAATCGTCGTTTTTCTGTCGGGTTCGACCTCGGTTCGACCTCAATCAGGTCGAACCGATTTGCGCAGTCTCTCCGTTTCGCATATAACTTTCACATCCGACCTCCGAATTGAGTGATTTTTCCGCTCACGCGATCCTCTCTTCCTTGGCTTTCTATCCATATAAAGAAATCACAAAAACTCCAAGAATTGAATATGTAACAGGCCATGGAAAGTAGCACTGTAATTCTGTTCTGCACAGCTCGCGCGGCGTCACGACTTTGCTCATAACTTCCTCGTTCGGACTCCGAATGGGATGTTCTTTACGCCAAAACGACCCTATCTTCAGTGGCTTTCTAACCATGTATCGCACTTCCTGTTCAGAGCTCCACATCAACACAGAATAATTATGAAAGTTGGACGGGCGTTTTCAGCATTCTTGCACAAATTGCACCTTTTCTCCAACTTTGCACTTTTGATCCTTTTTCCACCTAAAATACAACAAAACACCTCAAGTGCATACTTTTGGGTTAAAGTGTTTACGCTTAGATTCAATTCAAGTGCATGCGTAACCATAAGCTTGCCAAACGTCTCAAACTCTCCACCACTAAAAATTATGATTCGACAATGGGATCAAAAAGGACTTTTCTTTTGGATGTAATGTTGGCTCTTTGGTTAAGGTAGGAAATATATGGACGATGTGACTCAAATAGTGGAGAACTAAAGCTGATTGATCACTTCAACTTTCATCCTCTCTTTCTTTTCAATGCAGACGATTTTCATTCCTTCTTCACCTTCAAGCACAATTATTTTTCTTTTCTCAAGCTCATCCGTTTTTTCCTTCTCTTTTTCTGCTTTTTCTCTTGAGGTACCAGTTTCGGGCACTACCTCACGCATCCTCCATAGGGTACTAGATTTAAGCACTACCCTAGGGTATTTGATTAAATGGAGTACTAGATTTAAGCACTACTTCATGCTTCTCCTTAGATGCATTATCAAAATCCATCACTAATTCAATACCAATTTCATTCCTTCCCAAGCTGTTCGTTATCAAGCTCTATCAACACACTTTGAAAAGCCATTAATTCTCCACTAATAAGACAATCAAGGCTAAAAAAATTCAGATGCTCAAAGTGGTTATTTTACGTAGGCTGCCAAAGAATGAGGTTTTTAGGCTCAACGGGGCTAACTACGGATAAACAATCATATGGTATAGGGAATTATTTGGCTAAGTGACTTATAAATTCAAAGATGGCCTAAAATCATCTCCCATTATCTATCACACATGTAGTTTCAAGTAAGACAAGAGGCAAGTTCTAGAATACACACACAAGAACGATACTCACCAGAAAGAAATATCATGTGATTATATACATGATCAACGAGGCTCAAAATCTCACATGGGTTGTTAACAAGTAACAGAGCACTTTTCATGGTAAGCAATATCCCACAAGTACACATAGAACTTCATATCACAATATAACTCAAGTACACTTCCTTCATCAATTTCAAGAGCATACGAATTTCAAAGATAATTCTAACAATATAAGCTCACATGGATCACCACCATAAACTCAATCCTTCCACTCCATGAATTAAAAGCACATATAAAAATTAGAAAAAGGGAACGAGGGCACCTGATTTTTCTTTAATGAATGCTCGAGCTCCTCAGCGTAGAACTCATCTTGCCACCTAGTTACCTTTTTCTATCATCAAAGCTCAAACAAACTCATCATCACAAGATTCATCAATAATAAAATAGGAGAACTATACGAAAGAATTAATTGACTATGTAATCGACTCCACACACTAGAAACACCACTGAACACTAGACAAATTGCAAAAAATCGATACATCAAAACCGATTAAAGTTTTAACATACCGCAAAAAATCAACTCCCCTAGCAAACATTACAAAGAAAAGATTATATTCTTAGTGCTTTAATGAGGTAAGAACATCACACCCCCCCCAAACTTAGTAAAAACGTAAGTTGAAACTAAGTTTGAAAAGAGATGTAATTTCCGAATAATAAGCGCGCCAAATATAAAAATTTCTTACTCACACAAAATAAATAAAGCAATAAAACGGAAGGGCAAGCCCCAACAGGCGCTCATGTTTAACGTCGAAGAGCCACGATGGATTATCGCTTTGTAGACTACTTGATCGGAGGACCGTCTTGTCGCATCCTCACCTTCAAATACTTTCTTTCCCTCTTCTTGTCTACACTCAATACCTCACCTTTCTTGGTCACAAAAATATGATCATTGAAATTTCATTCCTCCCATAGCTGTCTAGACTCCTCCTTGTCAACCTTCCACTTAAATTCAGAATCACCTGTCTTAGAAAAATCAAGATTAAACAAGTTAGAAACCATATCAATGCTCTTGCACGATTGAGTCTCTATGGGCATCTTCATTGCATGATCAAGAGAGAAAACCACATCTTCATTATCCATTCGCAGTCTAAGCTTTCCTTCCTTAACATCTATCATAGCTCCAGCTGTGGCAAGGAACGGTCGTCCCAAAATAAGGGGAATGTCACCCTTATCATCTTCCATCTCAAGTACAAGAAAATCCACGGGAAAAACTAACTTATCCACTCTCACTAAAACATCTTCAATTAAACCCTTCGGACAAGTCATGGATCTATCCGCCAATTGAAGAGCAATATTCATGGGATTAAGATCCCCCAAACCAAGCCTTTTAAATATGGACAAAGGCATCAAATTAACGTTTGCCCCCAAATCACACAAGGCTTTATGCGCCGACCCTTTTCCAATGTCACAAAGAATGGTGAAGCTTCCCGGATCCTTTAACTTTGTAGGCAACTTCCTTTGAAGGATCGAGCTGCAATTCTCTGATAGGTTCACCGTCTCCACTCCGTTCAAGCTTCTCTTCTTTGATATAATATTCTTGAGGAATCGGGCATAGTATGGCATCTCCATGATTGCTTCAAAGAAAGGAATGTTCAAGCTTACTTTGCTCATGACATTGTGAAACCTCTTGAACTTTTCTTCCAATCCCTTCTCGGCCAATCTCGAAGGAAACGGAGGAGGTATCTTGGTATTCGGTCTTCCCCATTCATCACGTTCAACCTCCTTCGCTTTATCCTTCTTGGCTCTAAATCTCTTTGCTTCTTCCCACTTCTTCTCCATTGTAAACTCAGTATTCTGCTCATGTAATGGTACTGGAGTAGCATCAACATCATGCGGAGCATTCGGCACAGAAACGGGCAACTTCTGGATGGGGGAAGCCCTCGTCGGGTGCCGGGGGACGCCCACGACGGAAAATTCCAACCGGCAGCCATGGGCAACCCAACGGGGCTCGGCACGGGCAATCCTAGGCAACCACCGTGGGCAACCATGGGCAACCCGACGAGGTTCTTCCTAGGCAACCCCGTCGGGTTGCCCGTGACCAGGGTTTGACCTGTGGAACAGGTCGAACCAGGCACATACTGGTCGAACCTACCTTCTGGACAATGGCTCATTTTTTGAATTTGAGGTTCGACCTGGGTTCGACCTATTTGAGAGGTTGAACCTACCTTCTGTATAGTTTATATCCTCTGGTTCGACCTACTGGGTAGGTCGAACAACGGGCACCTAGGTCGAACCGTTGCTGAGACAAAACAGAGTACTCCGGATGAAGAGGTTCGACCATGGTTCGACCTGTATGCCAGGTTGAACCCTGTGGGTGTTGGTCGAACCTAGGATTTTGAAAAACAGAGAGCTCTGAATGGTGAGGTTCGACCATGGTTCGATCTGTATGCCAGGTCGAACCCTCTGGATGTTGGTCGAACCGATGCTTAGTCATGTCCAAATTTGATTTCGGCCTCATCGTTCCTTCATACTGTGTTCCAGACCTTAACGTGATGGCTTTATCTTCCAATTTTTGTGTCAATTGATTCACGTTCGCGGTCATCTGCCCCATAATCAAAGTAAGCTCCTTCATCTGCTTAGATAAATCTGCATGATCAACATTCATTCTAGCTTCGATGTGGTCAACCCTTGCATCGTTCTCAGCCATGTATCGATGGAAGGTATCTTCAACACTCTTCACTTCTTGCTGCTTCATACTAGGCCCCCTTTGTGTCAACTCTGTGATCTGCCTCTGCTGGGACTCTAGTAGCTTGTTGATGTTAGCTAGACTAGAGACGATCTCATCATCCCTATTCGGCTTTACCACTTGATGTTCAACCTGCGCTACCTCGCCAAGTACATATGATCCTCCATCTCTCACTACAGGCCAGTCACGTGTATTCATAGAGTTGTCTTCAAACAACTTTTCCGCTTCAAGTGCTGTCTTAGATAACAACGCTCCTCCTGATGATGCATCAATAAAAATACGCGACTCACAATCCAATCCATAGTAGAAGATACTTATGTATTCAGCCTTAGACATTCCATGTTGTGGGCACTTCCTGAGCATATCTTTAAATCTGTCCCATGCCTCATAAAATTTCTCACCCTGATTCATAACAAATTGGGTGATCTCTTGTCTCATTCTTAAGATCCTTGAGGGTGGCATGTATCTCTCCAAGAACTTCTGCTGCAGTTGGTCCCATGTAGTGCAATCGGCTGCATCAAGAGTGTCATACCAAGCTTCTGCTCCATCAATCAAAGAGAACTTGAATAAGGCAATCCGCCTAGCATTATCATGAGCTCCAGCTCTTTTTTGAGTGTTTGCATAACCAAGAAATCTTCGGAGATGTTGATATGGATCTTCAAAACAACCTCCAGAAAAGGGATTCTTTTCTACCATGTTAATAAGAGCGGGATGTATCTCAAAATCATCATCTTCCCCCCTTGCTCCTATCAACCCCATGTTACCAATTCCATAGTTCGTGAAAATTTCACGAATAGAAACATTATTCGGATTCTGCCTTGCTCCGGCCATTTTAGATCAATGTGTTATTCCTTCTTTCCTTCCTCTCCTTTTTTCAAGCGCACAAGTAACTCGGAAAAATTCAAGGTTAGATAGAAATAAATAATCACAAATAAAAGAAAAAAAATCTTAATCAACTAGAAATAATAAAATCAATAATAACAGCCGTCCCCGGCAACGGCGTCAAGAACTTGATGAGCGTTTTCTCAACACACAATTAATCCCCAAGTATGAAGGATATCAATTGTAGTTTCGAAAGGTGACCAAGTGATTATCGAACCCAAGAGACGGCGTATTATCAATTTAATTATTATCTAAATTAATTAAGACAAGGCAATTACGTTTGAATGGTTATCTAACAACTAATATGCTGGAAATTAAATAACAAATAAAATAAAGTATCACTTGAAGAATACGAAAGTGGATCAAGTAGGAGAATAGGTAGCTCTAGGATAATCCAGTTTCACTAATTAACTTCCCTTCCATATGTCAATGTCCGACTCTGCCTTGTAGAATATGGACGCATCACTAAACCATGCATATCTACTCTATAGACACAAGTAAACATGCGTGTAACACATGTGAATAACCTCGGAGCAAGAGATATAATTTCACCCCCCTTTCTAGATACTATCAGTATCAATTATTTCCCCCTAGGATTGGTACTCTAACCCGATATGATCTCTCTTTATAGGTACTATGAAATTATCCTCTTTATCCTACTTATTAACCCGAATTCAATTCAATTAATAAGTATTCATACATGATAGTTCTAATGAAGCTTCGGAGTCCCCTCACTTAGAATCATAACATGGAACCCTGCTCAACAGTGAACGCACTCAACCAATAACCATGTCATGCATTCAGACTCTACACAACGATTATTGATGCACAAAATGACTATGAGTATGGATTAAAAAGGCACAATCATATATAAAATAAACCACAAGTAGTGTTGTACGGAGTATACACATGGAAGTTCAATTAACTAGATAAAACCTTCACAATCCTAGTTCTACCAAAAAGGCTCTAGCCCATGATGTTGCGAAGAACAATCATGGGTGTTGGATAGATCTTACCCGGATGTACAGAAAATACAAGATAAATTAGGAAACGAATAAACCCTTGATATGGCGTCTTTATGTCCTTCTCTGTCTTGAATCCTCCTCTTGGTTCTCCTCTTGATTCCACAAACGAATCTTCAAAGTGATGGATGGATGGAGGAAAGGAAGTTGGTTGAGGGGTGATCCCCCCTTGTGGGGTGTTGTATGTTGTGGCCTCTCTTCTTCTCTCTTGTTGTTGTGTTCCTCTATTATTGGACGTCTTTCTTGACTGCATGAGCCTCCTTTTATACTTGTAATCACGTCTCCTAGGCTTGGAATGGGCTTTTCAAGTGATCACACGCGTTTAGGCCTCGAAAATACGAATTTGGAAAGTTCCCGAAGCATGGTTCGACCTCCCAAACAGGTCGAACAAACCCCTACAGGTCGAACCATGGTCGAACCACCCTTCTGGATGTCCCAGGTAGTCGATTCGACCAGATTCCAGGTCGAATCGAAATGTCGTGGTCGAATCGGTCATTTTTCCGTCGGGTTCGACCTCGGTTCGACCTCAATCAGGTCGAACCGATTTGCGCAGTCTCTCCGTTTCGCATATAACTTTCACATCCGACCTCCGAATTGAGTGATTTTTGCGCTCACGCGATCCTCTCTTCCTTGGCTTTCTATCCATTTAAAGAAATCACAAAAACTCCAAAAATTGAATATGTAACAGGCCATGGAATGTAGCACTGCAATTCTGTTCGGCACAGCTCGCGCGGCGTCACTACTTTGCTCATAACTTCCTCGTTCGGACTCTGAATGGGATGTTCTTTACGCCAAAACGACCCTATCTTCAGTGGCTTTCCAACCATGTATCGCACTTCCTGTTCAGAGCTCCACATCAACACAGAATAATTATGAAAGTTGGACGTGCGTTTTCAGCATTCTTGCACAAATTGCACCTTTTCTCCAACTTTGCACTTTTGATCCTTTTTCCACCTAAAATACAACAAAATACCTCAAGTGCACCTTTTTCTCACATATAATGAATATAAGACCATTGTTCTAATATAAGACTACAATATCAATCAAAAAGGTGTTAAATTGGATATTAAAACACGCTTATTTTCACTCTCATCACACTACCATGAGCTTAAGGGATTAAAATTACAAAGTTATGCATTTAAGTTTTGAATTAATTCTTGAATTTTTGTGACGTAGATGGCTAGAAGAGAAAGAGGTCAAAATTTCATTGTGCTTAATGAAGAGGAGCTGGCACTTTGTGATGCAAATTTGATCATACAAGGATTTCATCCAACAAATATGGATGTGGACTTAGTAGATGATTGGCCAAAATATGCTGCACGATGTGAGGCAATTTGCCCAAAGATTCATGCCACAAGGTTCCAAGATCATCAAACTATGGTTTATTTAGGAGTTGAGGGCCATGTTTATGAGCGTCAATATGGAGCAGTTCTTTAACAAGAGGCCACCTACATACCGTTGCTTAGCAGCAGAATTCTTGAGCACATTAGAGGTTGTGAAGAATCAGAATGGGTATCCTACTTCGATCAAATTCCAGATGGGAAATGAGTTGTACGAAGTTGAGACTCCTGATTTAAATGAATACTTTGGATGCCCCAGAGATGAAAATAGAGTAATATACTCTTATGTGGAGAATTACAACAAGAAACGGTAGTGGCGCAGATTAGTTAATGATGGAGCAGAGCAACAGCAGAAATATCGAGCTAGTTTGTCTGAAGGAACGGCCATACGAAACCCTGTTATGAGATACCTAGAGAAGATTCTATCGAACACTGTGTTCGGTAGATCAAAGAGTGGATCCGTAGTTGAGAGGGAGCTCCATATGATGTACTGTTTGTATCATGGGCGTGAGTTCAATATGGCAGCAGAGTTCATCCAGCATGCAGAAAGGCTAGCCAAGAGACAAGCCCATCAGCGCGTTGTGATTGGAGGCATGATCACTATGATAGCTGAGGGGCTTGGTGTTGATTTTGGTGAGAGGAGCTACAGAGTTAGTGAGGGATTGACTGCTCCTATACTCGTGAGGATGGATTTCTTAGTACTTGTGGGAGATAGATATTGTTTGAGTCAAGATAGAGATAGCCCGTTCCCTCTTTCGGCTCCTGTGTTGACGACTATCTTCGGTCAGAGGGCAGCTGAGAATTTGAGTATGGCTAGTGATCATCATTCTGAGGTGGTCAGAGCTTTTTATCGAGCAAATCGTGAGGGTGCTGAAGAAGTACTACAAGGAATGAAAAATGTGGCAGATGAGGATTTAGAGGAGCTAAGAGCTGAGGGTGTGCCTATGGATATAGGAGATGAAGAAGAAGAGGAAGAAGAGCATCAGGTGGAGTTTGAGGAGCGCGCTTCGGAGCCACCGCACTTTGAGCAGGCACCTATGGGAGATGATGGAGACCACTTGAGATGGAACATCCTTGAGGGCGATGTTCGTGATATTCGGCATACCCAGGAGGAGCATGGAGTGCAGATTAGAGAGTTACAGGCCGGACAGCTTCGGATGGATCACAAGTTTGAGGAGGCTCGTCGTCACATCTCCAACATTGAGGAGATGATGACCATGATGTTTAACATGCACTTTCCGGGAGCCAACCGTGCTTACAATCCATGGATGCCATATTAACCACCTCCACTTCCGGAGCCATGAAGGGAGTACTTTTAGTGCTAGGCACTTCCATTAGTTCATTTTAGCTATGATTAGATATTTGACTTGATGATTGATGGATTGGATTGTACTTATAGTGTTTTGTATTTTGGGAGGTTTACTTTGAGATTTTATTTTAGTTTTATGCGATTTATTTCCTTTTATTTTCGGTATTTTAGTTTGATTTTTTATCATTTGGATGTGATGGGAATTTGAGCTTATTTGTTATGGATGTGAATTAATGTGCTTTAATTTCTTGAGATGGATGATTTTGGTCATGTATGTTTATGTTTTGTTATGTTTCTTGTTGGTGAGTTTTTCTTATGTGTTATGTGTGTTATTTTTAATTCTTGTATAGGTTGGTTTGGTGGTTCGTTTTGGGAAAGTGTTATATATTTTTTAATATGAGCTATGATGCATTATTTGTGATAGGC
This sequence comes from Pogostemon cablin, assembly GCA_023678885.1. NCBI lineage: Eukaryota > Viridiplantae > Streptophyta > Magnoliopsida > Lamiales > Lamiaceae > Pogostemon > Pogostemon cablin. Next base: position 19,114,290 of record CM042997.1, on the reverse strand, counting down.
GATGACAAGCATGTTAAGGATTTCTACTAGTTGAAATTGTGACATGAATTACATATTTTGTTTAATGTTGAGAAGTATGAAGGTTAATTAGGTTTCTTTGGTCCAAGCAAAAGCTTGTGAGAGTTGAGCCTCAAGCGTGCCTCCACGGTTAATTCTTGATGAGAGGACCGGTTGAACTTAGACAAACTAGAACTTGCTCATGGACTAAAGGAACAAAGCCCGAATGGTTGAAGTTTGTGACATGATCTTAGGCCATCCTTGTTATTCAAAGTCATAGCCATAAATTTCCTTACCCAAACATCATCCTTAGTAAGCCACGTTGAGCCTATAAGCCTATTCTTTGTGATTTGAGCACAATACAAGTCTTGAATACCCACTTAAGCCTTATATATATAACCTTTGTGTGGGTAATTGAGGAGATGATGGTCTACAAGGTTAGATGGTGGAAATGTTCAAGAAAAAGAAGGAAATGGTGAATAAGCAAGAAAATGATGAAAGAGCTCAAGCAAATACACATGCAACCTTAACATGAGAAAAGGAGCAAATTCAATAAAAATATGCTCAAGGAATTCAAAAGTCGAATGAAAGGAAGCATGCAAGTTAAAAGAAGCTCAAGAAATCCAAGGAATGATAATGGTTAGTGCTTGTGATTAGAGAAGAAAGTGAAGGAAGATAGAAATGTGAAGAAGTTGGAGAAGTTGATCATCTCTTTGATTATCTACACTTGATTGAGTCATTACTATCCAAATTCTTCCAACCCTACCAAAGAGCCTAAACATTACATCCAAATATAAAGACCTTTTTGATCACTTTTTGAAATTAGGGTGGCTTGTGAACGTAGTCCATGAGCAAGCCTATGGTGAGTCGGTTCTAACCGGTTGATGAGTGTTGTTAAACCGTAATTCATAGAGTGTTGAGTAAATTTGACATCCTATGAGAGGCTTGGATTAGAAGGGATTTGATTACTCTTTTGTTTTCTTGAAATTGAACTTGTTAATCTTTTATGTTATGAGTTTGATAATGAAGGAATACTTAATGTGATTTTGTAGTCTTCATTATTGTGATGTGTTGTGGTTTATGTTCGTTAGATATGTTCCTAGGTGAAAATTACTCCTTCTGATTATCATTTTTCTTTGTTCGAAGACGAACAACACTTTAAGTTTGGGGGGTTAATCGTTGTCATTTTTACCTAGATTTTAGTGTCTTTGTTTGTGATATTCGGATGTTTTTATCCGTATTTGTGTAGCCTTTGGTGGAGTTTTGTGTTAATTGGGAGAGATGTGTACAGAGTGATAAAAGTGTGGAAATAAGCTTAAATGTATGTAAAATAGGTAAAAAACATAGCAAAATAGAGTTGGGAGCTGAAATGAAGAGGTTGGGCCGGACTCGACCACGCTCGAGTCGAGCTCGGGTCGAGTTCTGCGTACGGGCCTATCCGAGGTGGCCGTGCACGAGCATAAAAAAATGCTATACGCCCATGCCGAGGCCATGCGCCGCACACAGATCGAGCTTCGCAACATGCAGTATCATGCTAAGAAATGTGTGCCAACTCAAGTCGAGCTCTGTAGCTCGAGTTGAGTCGGGTAAAAAATCCTACACAGGTTTTGCACGTGTTCTAGAAGATTTCAAGGGTATAAATGCCCAAATTCAGCTTGATTTACGGAAGAGAGGCCATTTGGAGCAGTTACAAAGATAAAACACACAATTCACACCATCTTTTCACACACACTCTCTCCTCCACCCATTTTTCCACCATTTTAATCCATCAAATCCACTTGATCTTCAAAAATCCATCCATCATTCTACCATTCCATCACTTTAAGAAGAGAAGATCATCAACTGTTGAAGAATTGAGCATGTTGGAAGAAAGGAATGCCATCTTCATAAAAGGGAAGCCGATCTATTTTTCATTTGTGATTTTTCTTCATATTTTGGCTCACATGGAGCAATTCATTAGATGTATTGATTTGAACATCATGTTTAGTAGCTAGTCCTATAGTAGGGCTAATCATATGATTGATTGAGAAGAATGCTTGATATGTAGGATTTTAGATGTTGAATTGAGTTGATTTTGGACTTCCTTTTATGATGAATGATTCATGCTTCATTTCTCTACTTGTGTGATTAAATTCCTAGTTCAGTATGTTAGGATGGCCATTCCAATGTCTTGTCTTAGGATTTAATTGAATCATTTAGTTAAATGAACATGTATGTTAGTGTGAGGGGAGGTAAGACATACCCTTCTCATGCTTAGAACACTTATAAGGGGACACTTAAGAAATTGAGTGAAAAGAACCAAACTTATGATCATATTACCTTAAGGTAATTGAGATTACGCACAATCTTAGAGAATTTAGACTTGTCAAAGAGTTGAAAACCTAATTACCTTGGCCATAGGGGTTAGGGGTAAAAACGTGATTGCTTTTAGTCCATAATTAATGAAGTTCAATGTTAAAGGTCATGCATATCTAGCTAGTTTCTTAATCATGAGTATGATTAGCCTTGCTCTCTTTTTAAAGACATTCTATCCACATTCCATTCATCTTGTTACTTGATCGATAATTGATACTCGTAGTTGTTCATTGATTTCTTTAGTCAATTGATTAGAGTAATCATTAGGAGAAAACCAAACCTTCAATCTTATCATTCTTACAAAGCATAATCGATGACGAATCTGGATACAACCTAGAGTTTACTTTCCCTTGGGACGACATACTTATAAATTTTGTTACTTGGTCACACGTGTACAACAACAATAGAGTACTCTTGCTCTAAAATTATTTCGATACCAAAAATGAGACTAAGTACATTAGTCAATGTATTTCGTTTCGTATAAAAACTCATCAATGTATTTCTTTTTGTTTTGAAAACTAACCATTATAAAATAGTCGTTGTAATACTAGCCATTATAAACTAGCCGTTGTGGAATTCTACTCTATTTAAAGGATGTAATTAGATTGTTGAAACTCCTACCTGAGAACAATACACTCATAGAAACTCTTTATCCTTCCATTTCTTTCATTCTCTCAAACATGTCTTCTTCGTCTTCTGAAAATGATAGTTGTCTTGAGTACATATTTGATAACATGATAGAGGAAGAAATAATGTCGGTACTTAAAAAAACAAGAGTTACGTGGCAGTGTTGGGTCTTCTGCTGGCAGTGCCAGAAAGCGAAGAACGTAGTGGACTGAAATCGTGAAGCGGGGCACGCAAGACTCTACTGCGGCTACTTTTCTGAAGATCCGATATACGGAAGTGAGATATTTTGTCATCGCTTCCATATGTCGAAAGAGTTGTTCTTGCATATAGTTGATGCACTGGAATCCCACGATGAGTATTTTCATTGGAGGGTAGATGCAGCTGGGAAAAAAGGGTTATCTCAACTACAAAAGTGCACGGTAGCCATTCGCTAATTGGCATATGGTGGACCTGCAGACCATATGGATGAGTAACTACGTGTTGCCAAAATAACCACTGTAGAATGTCTCTTTAAGTTTTGTCGGTGTGTGATCAAACTTTTTGGTGGATAATACTAGAGAAAGCTTAATGCCCTGGATTGTCAAAAGTTGTTACAAATGTACGAAGAAAGACACAGATTTCCTGGAATGCTGGGGAACCTTGATTGCATGAATTGGGAGTGGAGAAACTGTCTGACAGCTTGGAAAGATCAATTCACACGCGGTGACTACAATCATGCTTGAAGCGGTTGCCTCTGCAGATTTATGGATATGGCATGCCTACTTTGGAGTAGCAGGATCCAACAACAACATAAATGTGCTCAATCAATCTCCGTTATTTATGGATACTCTGCAAGGACGCGCTCCATCTGTGAATTTCACAATCAATGGTAAGCAATATAATCAAAGATATTATCTTACTGATGGAATTTATCCAGAATGGGCTGCTTTTGTGAAAAGCTTTCCATGTCCTCAAGATCTAAAGAGGCAGCATTTCAAACGACTGCAAAAGGCTGCTAGGAAGGATGTCGAACGAGCCTTTATAGTGCTTCAAGCTCGTTGGGCAATGGTTAGTGGTCCAACTCATTTCTGATACAAGAATAACTTGAAGGATATAATGTTAACTTGCATTATATTGCACAACATGATAATCGAAAATGAAGGAAATACAGCGATCGATTGGTCTGACGATCCAAATATGGCCATTCCGCCTCCACAAGTAAATCAAGGATCAACTGGATCATTCAATGACTACGTCAGGAGAGGTGTTCAGCTACGAGATAAGCAGAAACATCTCTAGCTTTGACAAGATTTAATTGAGCATGTTTGGACTCAATTCGGAGAATAATTATCTACATATTAAATTGGTCGGATCGAAATTTACTTTATTGCTTTCGGAAGTTTTACTTTTATATTTTATTGTATGTCTTTTTAATTTGTGTTTTTATGTTTTATGTAATTCAAAAAAATGAATAATATTTTTTTTATTTTATAAAATTTAAATAATTGGAATATATAATTATTTATAATTTATTTGGAAATTAGATAGATATAATTGATAAATTAAATGAGAATAAAATGAAATTGAGGTGGGTCCTACCAAAAACATACTAATTTTTTGGTTTTATTGTTGGGGAGTAGTTTTGTTTTGGAGGTAGGGATTTTTTTGCTTTTGAGGTGGCACTGACGTGGTGCCCAAAAAATCTGTCTTTTTATTTTATCATTGGAGAAGGCCTTAGTAAGTGTGTGAACCCCATATTTTAATTATATTAATGTGTATTTGTAGGTCCCATGAGTGTAAAAATAAAAAAATAAGACTCTTTGAGATGGACGGAAGGAGTACTACTATTGTTTTCACACGAAGTCAGGAAAATTTATAGAGTTGGTCTCTTGTGTCCCCAGGTGCACAAGATATGTAAGGGTACAACATTTTACCCTAAAAGGTACACACTTTAGTTAATAAGTACAACATTTTGTTCTAAAGGGTATACACTTTCATTAATCTTTTTTTTTCAGGAAATAAAGGGTACACGTCCTTATATTAAATGGTATTTTATTTAATACTAAAGGATATCTGGGCAAACAATATCTCCAAGGACACAAGTTTTAGCCAAATTCATATTGGGGAATAATATTTTTAAGTGTACTATTTAATAAATTAAAATTAGATTATGTGTATTTTATTTAATGATAGGAATATATAACGAGTAAATATGAAATGTAGTTATAGACTCTCTATCATGAGACCTTTTGGGTGTGAGCCCCAAGAGCAAAACTGTGTGGGCATGTGGGTGGCTCAAAGTAGACAATATCATGCTATTGGATTGAGTGAGTCCAGCTCTCCGTGGGTCTATAAACCCATCAGTGGTAGGGCATTCAATCCTCATTTCAATCATCATGAAGATCCCTGAGAACCTGAAGAGACCTATAACGATCTATAAAAGTCAACAGCCTCCAATCAAAGATCAAGGTGCTGAACCCCTCTAATCCGGCGTTATTCAAGTCAATAGCCTCCGATCAGAGATCAAGGTGTTATACCCCTTTGATCCGGCGCTAGTCTTGTCAACAACCTCCAATCAGATATCAAGGTGCTAAGCTCTCTCCAATCTGGTGTTCTTCAAATCAAATTCATCCAGCATTTTCCATGAAGTCAACAACATTCTACCATATTAATTCAATGGCGTACTTCACATAAATCTTTCAAGTCAACATTCAATTTGAACAAAGGCTCAAACCTTCAGAAAAACGTTCTTAAGCCCCCAAATCAGAGCAATCTTTCAACTCAACGTTCGATCCAAACAAAGACTCGACGCCTCCGGACAAACGTTCTAAAGCCCCCAAATCAGAGCTCGGGCAAGCTTCATCCGAAAATCCAGCTCCGAAAGTTGAAAATCAGAGAATAGCAACCAGCTTTTGATACCTACGTCAAGCATCAATGGAACTTTGTTGATTCAGTTGCACGTATATGTGTTTTAAGAAAAGATATGAGCTACTACATAGCATGATGACCTCAGAGAATAAATATGTTCAAGACCACTGATAATTATTTGTATAATATTCACCGTAAATCATTTATGAAAAATTTATAATGTTCATCGCCACTATTTATAAAAAATTTTACATGCAAGGCTTGAGACAAAATTAATCTTACCTACATAAGAGGGGGCGTGTTAGAGTGTGACCTGATTAAGTATTAAACGATTTTCCTCTTTAATAATTTAAGCTTTTAGATGAGATGTCAAATGATCATTTAACATAGTATTAGAGCTAAAGCCTAACAAAAGTCAAAATTTAAACATCACCCCTACCCATAAAATTAATGCCACATAAATATTAGAGTGTGACTTATCTAAGTATTAAATAATTTTCCTTCATTTAACAATTATTCACAATCATAAAAATTGCAATATTTAAGAAAGGTTTTCCTTTTACTGTGAAGAATAAAATTACAAATTATTTATTTCAATAGGTGAAAGCTGATTCATTAGTACTGCCTAAAAAAATCGTTGAATTTCAGTGGAGAATTTAAAATTATAATATACATATTCTTAAATTACAAGAGTTTCTCCAATAAAATAGAAAAAAAATCATCTTTAATTCCATGGAAACAATAATATGTAGTTTAGTTTTACCTTAGTTTATTATATATACTCTCGATTCAATTTGATTAATATATATATATATATATATATATATATATATATATATATATATATATATATATATTTAAAAAGTTAATTATAAAACTTTAAAATAAAGGATAATATATAATTGCAAGAGATCATTTTCTTACATAATTATCACCTTTTATTATTTCACAAAACTCTTTTTGTGAGATGACACTCTCACACAATTGTTTGTTTAAAGCAAATTATTGAAATCGCATTAGATTATATCGCCACACCTTGTTAAATAATCTTTTTTCCTTTTTAATTATTTTTTTAGTTATAAATTGTAAAAAAAAAAAATACCTCAACAATTTTTAAAAAGATCCAAATGATCATGATAATACTACGATTTTTATTTTGTGGTTGAGAAATCATGTTAATACGAATGTAGACCCTAATTTTATGAAATTTATTTTGTGGATGAGAAATCATGGTAATAGGAATGTGGACCCTAACTTCATAATCGTACATGCAATTGCAATAATATGTATACATAGGTCACATATAAATTATGATCCATGTGGGTCCCCAAGTCCACATATAGTGTAGATATTTTTTTAATGAGATCGAATATTCACAAAATGAGCTTGTGGCATAGATAAGCAATGACAATTATTTTTTTCTTTTTTTCCTAATAAAAAGTAATCCCTCCGTTCCGGGTATTTTTACTCATTTGTATGAACACATAAATTAAGAAGTGTTGTTTTTTTAAATATAAAATGTAAGAAAGAGTTGGGATAAATTGGTAATATTGAGAGAAAAAATAAATAAAGTTGTTGGGAATGATGAATAAAATTTAAAAAAGTAAATAAAGTTGTTGGGATTGATGAATAGTGTAAAAAAATAGATAAGATATGTAGTGTATTTTTACTATTAATGGAATGAGTAAAAATACGAGGGACACCCCAAAATGAAAAGTGTGTAAAAATACGTGGATAGAGGGAGTAATATTCAATGAAAAGTATATTATTTTCTAATTAAACTATTTGATGAATAATTCTAAAATAAATAAAAAGTGATAACATGCATGTTTAGTGAAGGCAAAATATTTACTTCGTCCACAAATAATGTGTTTATTTTGTCATTTTAGTCGTTCACTATTAAAGTATTTATTTTCCTTTTTTGTAGAAAAAGGGTCTCCCACATAGCCCACCTCTCACCATTAAACTCACTATTAATACAAATATCCACTTTATATAAAATAATATCACTTCTTAATCCATATACAAAAAGTAAATGAATACACTACTAATAGATGGGGGATGGAGTATACCTCATCAAGAAAAAATGAAACGATTTTATCATAGGAGTTCTCATACAAGACCTTCTCATATTTTTAACTCTTGGAATTTTCTTCTTATTTACTCCATCTGATCTGTCTTACAACTATCTTCAAACTCTCCATTTTTTTCATCTGACAATAATTGTATTACTCTAAATAGAAAGACAAAGATTTATATAAGATCATTATAGAGTGGATTCAATAAAATAGATAAGAAGTGGTAATATATTAATAAAATAGTGATACAAAATTTGTAAAAAAGTGATACAAAATTTGTGAAAAGGTTATAATAGTTTAATTAACAATTAATGAACAAATTGTAGTATAATAAAACGTGACAACATTTGAAAAAAAAAATAATAACGTTTTTAATAAAAAATAATAACTAATTAAAAAATTATAAAATAATATTATCGAGATGTGCTCACATAATACTCTAAAAAAAATGCAACCTCATTTTAATAAAATACTTTAATTTTAAAGAGAAATATCACTCTTCTCTAACACACCTAATATATTTTACATTTATTGCCCAACTCATTCCTAATATGCATAATGTATTTATGAAAAGTAGTGAAATTTTTAAAATAATAAATTTCACGATTACTTATTACTAATATTATGTTCCGTACATAGCATGGAAATACATTAATTTTAAAATTAAATTAATATAATTTTTTTAATTTTAAAAAGTCAAAGAAAATATAAATTCATACAGGCGCCTATCATTAAAATGATAATAATAAATGATAATACAATAAGTAATAAAATAATTTTATACTAATTAAATAATTTTAATAATACAAATTATTTTGAGAACATATAACATTTTATATTAATTTTCATTTTTTCAAAATGATATATTATAGTATTATACTTCGTGCATGTAATATAAATTAAATTAATAAAAAAATTTAATTTATATAAATAAAAGAAAATTATAACATAAAATAAAATATAAATATACGTATAATGATAAATAAAATATAATTGTAATAATGATTTTAACCAACGTATAATAATATATTAAAATAAATTAATAATCAAATAATATTAAAAAAAAATTACTTTGTGAATTCATTGAACATTACATTTTTGGGTAAATTACCATTACTCTTCGAGATTTGTTCAAACTACCAAATAAATCCCGTAGTTTGAAAAACTATCAATTATCCCATTATCATAAATTCGATTTGTGTATGGACAAAAATACCCAATACTTAAAATAAAGAGATAAGAAAATGAAATCAATACCTACGTATTTAATACCATTACCCCATCAAAATTTTTTCAAACTACCAAATAAACCCCTGGTACCAATTACCCCTTTATCTTATATTTTATTTGAGTATGAACAAAAATACCCCATATTTAAATTTAAGAGAGAAGAGAATGATAATCATACCTATGTATTTAACCTGTGAATTAAGATTTAACTCTTATTATATTCTAATCAAATAATTTACTCTCAAAAATTTTAAAACTCAAAACTGCACATGAAATTAAAGAATCATTTCTAAAATCAAAATAAATTAATTCTGCAAATAAGATAGATTGTAGTTATTAGGTAATCTCCCAAATACGATGGAAATAATGACAGGCTATGAGTAACGGGAGATGCTAGGTGAAATGCGAGCAAAAAAATAAGGTCTGACCTTAATCAGTTTCTTCCAATCACTTCAATTTAAGAATTTAAAAGGGGAGAATAATTTTATGAAGGTGCAATATTGATAAAGTTTCAAAGCGGGATTTCTTCCAATCATCTCTTGAATTTAAGAATTTAAAGGGGAGAATAAGTTTATGCAGGTGTAATATTGATAAAGGTTCGAAACGAATCAAAATGAATTATTTGATTAGGAATATAATTATGGTTAAATATTTAAATCACATGTTAAATATATGGGTATTAATGTCATTTTCTTCTCTCTTTATTTTAAATATTGGGTATTTTTGTATACACTTAAATCAAATACTCCCTCCATCCTATCCAAAGAGTCTATTTTTTTCGTTTTGGACGTCTCACCTAAAGAGTCTCATTTCCTTTTTTTACACACATGAGACCTACACACACCTACAAATACAATTAAAATATAGGACTAATACTCCCACTAATACAATTACCTACTACACATTAAATAATAATACTCCTTAATTCACGTGCAAAAAAAATATCTCTTTGAATGAGATGGAGGGAGTATAAGATAAAGGGATAACTAGTAGTTTCTTAGACCATGAAATTTATTTAGTAGTTTTGATAAATCTCGAGGAGTAATGGTAATATATTCTCATTTATTATCATATTTTACCCTTCATATGCGGTTTAAAAATATAAATTCATGCCTGTGTATCATTAAATATGATAATAAATGAGAATATATTAAGTTAATTAGTAATTTTTTATTAATTAAATAAATTTAATAATGCAAATTATTTTGAGAACATATAACATTTTATATTAAGTTTTATTCTTTCAAAATGATATACTCTCTCCGTCCACTGTTCATCTATACATTTACTATTATGGGTCGTCCACTCTTAATCTATCCATTTTCCTTTTTAAACACATGAGACCCACACCCTCACTAATATAATTAAAATAGGGGACTCACGCCCTCCACTAATACAACTATCCACTATACATAAAATAATAATACTTCTTAATCCACGTGTAAAAAATAAATTGATACAATAACAATGTCCGAAGGGAGTATTATTGTAGCTATCTTATTAGGTTCAACTACTATAGTTGTTCGGAACCCACAAATCATTCCAACAGGGGGTCAAAATTTCTTCGAATATGTTCTTGAATTCATTCGAGATGTGAGTAAAACTCAAATTGGAAAAGAATATGGCCCTTGGGTTCCTTTTATTGGAATTATGTTTCTATTTATTTTTGTTTCGAATTGGTCAGGAGCTCTTTTACCTTGGAAAATCATATAATTACCTCATGGAGAGTTAGCCGCATATGTAAAATCATAATTATTGATACGGGCCTTTTCCACATAAAAGGAAAATCTTATGTTACAGTAGAAGCAGTTCATGCATTACTTGTGAAAGATGTTAAATTTAAATTAAATTAATATAAGTTTTTTAATTTACATAAATAAAAGAAAAAAATAATATAATATAAATATACGTATAACAATAAATAAAATATAATAATCATTATTTTAACCAAAATATAATGGTATATTAAAATAAATAATTTTAAAAAAGAAATTATTTTGTGAATTTATTGCACATTACATTTTTTATTGTTTAGATGATAAATTAATACTTATCCAATTAATAAATTAATACTTCCTTCATTCCAGGAATACATTCGCGTATTTGGTGCCACGAAATTTAAGAAAAATAACTTTTTATTGTAGTGATGTAAGAAAGAGAGGGGGTATTTTGAGTAATTGAATATAATAAAGTGTATGATATAGTTGACTTTGACTAGATTATGTGTAGACAGAAAGTGACATTTTTGTAATATTGTAGTATTATAAGGTTATTGAAATTGTGTATTGTTTCCATTTTTAGGGTGTGGAGTTATTTTTGGGACGGACCAAAATAAAAAGTGTGAATGTATTCTTGGGGCGGAGGGAGTACTATTTTTAATTACAAATTATTATTTATCTTCAAATTTGCTACTTCCTGAAATTTTATACTTTTATTGAAATAAATTAATATTTCCTCCGTCCCGCCCAAAGAGATACATTTACTGTAGCTTTTGTGAGAGCTTTATGCAGTCAAACGATGCAGTTTGACCAGGACAGAGGGAGTATCTTATATCTTAAGTATACTATAGCAGAAACTTTTCTTACTGACGTGTCGTCTCCACAGCGCTACAATTTGACGTGTAATTTTCTCAATTTTTTGGATTTTTAATACTTTTTTAATAACTTCCTTATTTAATATTTTTTTTAAATAATGTGTTTCTTATTTTTAATAATGATTAAATTTTCAATATTTTATTTATTTATTTGTATATCAGTAATTAATTACTAAATATTTTAATACAATAAATTAATTAATATCAAATAAAATGATATATATATATATATATGTATATTTAAAAAAAACTTATTAAATGCAATTGTTATAAAATATATATTTCTTTTATATCATTAAACTTTATCAAAATTATATTTAAAATTTAAAATATTATAATAATAAAATACAAAATCATACTGAACTAATTAAAATATAAATTAATTAATATAAATTAAATAATATACCTTATGAATTTGAGGGTCGAAGAAAAAAATATAAAAATTCAAAATAATTTAATTTAATATGATTATATATGTATGAACCAAAATAATAGTAATAAAATCAATTAAAAAATCAAATTTAAAAGGGAGGTTTACTACTAGGTACACTAAAAAATCCTTAATTAATATGAGATACAAACATACAAAAATATTACTACTAACTACATAAATATATAGTGATATTCCAATATTAATCCTACAATGTGCTGCACATAAATATTTGTGTGCAGTAAAAAAAATGTGGTGGTTCCGCGGTGGTCCCGTAGAGCTCCGGCAGAGGCGGTCCGGCAGTTCTACAGCGATCGGCCGGCAGAGCTCCGGCGGCGGCAGCGGCGGTCCGGCGGCGGCGGTGGTGGTCTGACGGTGGGTGAGTGTTTAGAATTTGTGATTTAAAAGTGTATGAGTTTAGGGTTATATTTGGTATTTTACTTTAATATTTTGTATGTGGAAGTAATTTTTTTAAATCAATTTATCTCATAGTAATTATGGGTACAAAGTGTGTACCTATGAGTAATTTTTCCAATTTAAAAAATATAAAACCATATTAAACTTATTAGAATTTAAATTTTATAATTAAAATAATTATACCAAAATTAATACACGAATTAATTAAAAGAAATATGATTAAAAATGTAAATTATAAATAAATAAATAAATAACATACCGTCAATTATTTGGAACTTGGAGAAAATTTCATAGAATAATTTATGTGTGTGGAGGAGAACCTAATTTATATGTGGAGGAAAATAAATATATGTATTTATCTATATAAAATTTTATTAATAAAAAAATTAAAAAGCTTTATCGAATCAAATATTAAAATTAATTATATTTGGATTCTATAAGAATTTTCTTTAAGATAAACATCAAATATTTTAAAATTTTATCTTTTAGTTATAAATATAAAGATATATTAGTATATTTTAAAATAATTAAATCAAATTAAATAAATAATAATTAATTAAATTAATTCAAATAAATCACAATTTGACACGTCACCGCGGATGCTCCTGAAAGCGACATGTATGCCAAAAAAACTCTCAATTAGTATATTATATATATATATATATATATATATATATATATATATATATATATATATATATATATATATATTTATATGAAAAAAAGAATATTTCATATAATATTCTCTCTCACCCCACCTATAAATAAGACTTTTTGGTTATTCATTTTAAATACACAAATTCGATTCTTCAAGAGAAATAGGAGCTTTCTTCAAATTCCTCTAGAGAGTTGATTTATGAAAGTATAAAAATTTATTTCGATAGAGCGAATCAATCTAACTCTAAAAAATTGATTCAAATATTCTTTAAGAGGAAGAGAATTGATACAAGTATTCTTGAATCGATTTACCTCTTAAGAATCGATTCTTCAAGTGGAAGAGAATCGATTCAAGTATTCTTGAATAGATTTACATCTTAAAAATCAATTTTTCAAGAGTAAGATAATCGATTCAAGTATTCTTGAATCGATTTACATTTAAAGAATCGATTCAAGTATTCTTTAAGATCTACCTCTAAAGTATTGATTCAAGTATTCTTCAAGTGAAAGATGATCGACAATTCAAGTACTCTTAAATCGATATACCTCTAGAGAATAAGAGGTTGAAAAATTAATCCATTCATAGAATCGAAAGGTTAAGTTCTTTAAGTTAAATTATTATTTCATATAAAATAACATTAAAATTGATTTTGTAAATATTTATTAATTTTTTAAATTTAGTATATTAGTATTTATTTATTTACATATATCTTAATTATTCAATTATGACGCATGAATTTTAAAATTTATTTTCTTTAGTTGTTTATATAATTTGAAACTAATAAAATTAAATAAAAAATCAAAATGTGGAGTGTTTCTATTTTATGAGAATTTTCGATGCTTAAGGTCACTAGAAATTACTGTCGCCCGACGTGAGAAAGTACTGATAGCGATTGTCATAGAGAGAGTTTAGGGATCGAGAGAACCAAACAAATGTCAACCTCATCGGCGTCCGATGGAGATCCAAATCGAAGGTGAGAGGAGTTTAGGGTAGAGAATTCTTTCGGAGCCTTCAGTGGTGCATACCCTAGAGGGATGGCAATTTTTCAAGGTGAAGACCTAATCGGCGCTGCAATTTTCACTCGATTCGAAGGCACCAGCAGTCCAAACCCAAGCGGGGTTTCTCTAGCGGTAAGAAATCCGATTAGTTTTGCAAAATTTTCTCAATTTTTTAGATTTTTAGTACTTTTTTTAATATTTTTCTTATTTATTTTTAATTAACTCCCTTATTTAATATTTTCTTTTTTAAATAATGTGTTTCTTATTTTTAATAATGATTAAATTTTTAATATTTTATTTATTTATTTGTGTATCATTAACTAATTACTAAATCTTTTAATGCTATAAATTAATTAATATCAAATTTAAATCATATATATAAAAGGAAAAAAAATATTCCATATAATATGCTCTCTCACCCCACCTATAAATAAGACTTTTTGGTTATTTATTCTAAATACACACATTCGATTCTTCAAGAGAAATAAGAGTTTTCATCAAGTTCCTTTAGATAATTGATTTATGAAAGTATAAAAATTTATTTCGATAGAGCGAATCAATCTACCTTTAAAAAATCGATTCAAATATTTTTCAAGAGGAAGATAACTGATTCAAGTGTTCTTGAATCGATTTACTTCTTATGAATCGATTTTTTAAGAGAAAGAGAACCGATTCAATTATTCTTGAATAGATTTACATCTTAAAAATTGATTTTTCAAGAGTATGAGGATCAATTCAAGTAGTCTTGAATCGATTTATATCTTAAGAATTGATTCTTCAAGAAAAAAAAATCGATTCAAGTATTACCTCTTAAGTATCGATTGAAGTATTATTTAAGATCTACCTTTAAAGTATTGATTCAAGTATTCTTCAAGTGAAAGAGGATCGATTATTCAAGTACTCTTGAATCGATTTATCTCTAGAGAATAAGAGGTTGAAAAACTAATTCATGTATAGATTCGAAAGTTTAAGTTCTTTAAGTTAAATCATTAATTCATATCAAATAACATTAAAATTGAATTTGTAAATATTTGTTAATTTTTTAAATTTAGTATATTAATATTTGTTTATTTACACATATCTTAATTATTCAATTATGACATATGAATTATAAAATTTATTTTCTTTAGTTGTTTATAATAAAATTAAATAAAAAATAAAATTAATAAATTCATTACAAATTTATGAATATTTAAAAAAATTTAATGGAAATAGAATTATTATTATATAGTTAATTAAGAAATACTAAATCATAATCATGAGTAAAAAGTAATACTCTATTAATTATTATTTATAATATTACGTAGATTTTTAAAAAAAAATATATTGCAATTATTTAAAATATTTTAATAATTTTGTTTCAATTAATTATAAAATGTTTGACCTTATTTTCCATAAATAATATATATATATATATATATATATATATATATATATATATATATATATATATATATATAATCAGTATAGTATAACAAATTCCTTTTTCGCTAATATGTTGTTTATGTATAGCCTTGCTATTTATTTATTTTTTATATACACTTATTATGACTTATTTACTTTAGTATCATTAATTACAATTAATAAATATATCATTCGATATTAATAAATAAATAAATTAATATCAAATCAAATCATGTATAGAAAAAAAAGAATAAATTGGGATTTTTTATATATAATTAATATTTATTTTAGACAAACATAAAATTAAGGATTTATTATTAAGAGTTACATACTTTGGTCATTATTGCGCTTAAATACAATAAAAAAAATAAAATACTATCAACTACATAAATATACAGTAAAGAGATAAAATTGCCCTTATGTTGCACATTTTTGTAGAGAGATTGGGGGAGTAATAAATCATTTCAATTGTATTATGTTATAAAGTAACCTTTAAAAAAATACAAGTCAAGATTTTTTCAAATAATTAGAATATATGTACATATATATTAACTTTTTACGTGATTTAGTTATACGTTACATTATCAAAAGTCAAATGTTATAATTTGTTGCAAATTCTTTACATTGATGAAAGAAATTGTTTAGGTATAAGAAAAAATTCTCCTTAATTAATGTTGTTATGTTATATAACACTGATGATTATTTAATAATAAAAAATAAGAATAATAATTAAATGATCCCGCGTCGTACGCGGGTGTCATACTAGTATACTAATATTTTCGAATACGCTATTATAAATAGCTTTTAAAAATGTGATATCTTGCAACGTAGTTAATTGTTTGTATTTTTTATATTTTTATTTTAATATTACATATACAATCTTTCTATTTTAATTTTTATTCTTATTCTTATATATTAACAATATATCTCAAAAATATTTTTTTTTATTTACAAAAAAATCTGATAAGTTTTTAGTTAATTAATAGGGGGTGGGGGTGGGGTGGGGTGGGGTGGGTGGAGTGGGGTTGGGAGGGGGGTCGAGGGATTAAATATGGAAAGAGGGTGGGCAGTTTGGGGATTAAAAAAAGTTATTTAAAATATTTTATTTTTCTATTCATTTATTTAAATTTTAATTTTTATATATTAAAATATTTTTTACACAATATAAGGATTTCAAATAATATGTTTTGAGTAAAAATTTGAAAATCATTTCAAAATAAATAAAATAATAGTATTAAATTTAAAATCATAATTTGAAAATTATTAATTTAAAATCATAAATTTATAAATTTATAGATTTAATGATGAATGCAAACGTAATAAAAAGATTTATAAATCTCTCCTTAAATCATTGATCAAAACGGAAAATTAACGAAAATCGATCTGATGAAAGATATTTTAATTTAGTTGAGCAATCAAGTAGGCACGTTAAATCATGAATTATACAATGTTGATAATTAGGAGACACCTGATATTTTGGGTACATTTTATATGGTCATATTTGGGTAAGCACAACTTGCTTTCACAATTTCAATATGTGGTTATCCACAATCAAGTACCACTAATTTTGTGTGTGATCGATATTGTTAAGCTTGATGGTCCTTAATTCTTTACTCTAATTAAGAGTCATTAGGCTACAATTCCAACTAGCTTGTGTAATGTAAGGGCATCATGTGTTACACTAGTTCAACTATGAGTTATAGAATATTTCTTAATCACTAAAAAAAATTAAAATATTTTTTTTGCAACGGAATTTACCAACGAAATTCAATTCGATAGTAATTACTAATAAATTACAAACAAAAATTACATTTATCTTTTAGCAACGAAACACCAATGGATTTATAATGTCGTTTTTTAAAACGGAATAATTTTCGGTTTTAATTTACCAACGGATTACCAACGAAATCATTATATAAATTGTCAATGGAATTATTAGCACTAACAACATAATTGGATTTTCGTTGGTAAAAAATTATCAACCATCACTTAATTATTAACAGAAATTTATCAACGGATTTTGTTGTTAATCCGTTGATAATTCATTTTAACAATGAAATTAGGCTCTTACCACCGGAATATTCAATTGGAAAAATAAAAAAATTATAATGTAATATACAATCATATCATCGTACCATAATCATAATCATATCATAATATATTAAAAATGGCTAAGCATGTGTTAATATTTTTTTCCAACTTTGCCCTCACCTATTTTTCTTTACTTCATTTTTAACCTTAAATCATAAATAAAAGGGTAGGTCTTGCGTGAAACTGTCTCATGTGAGACCATTTTAAACTTTTTAAAATAGTTATCACTTTTTCTATAAAACATTATCACTTTCGCTATAAATTATTATCACTTTTCATTTATACTATAAATTGTTCATGAAATAGCATTATCACTTTTCATTAATTGAGAATTACATTTTAGTATAGAAGTTATCACTTTTTATCCATCTCACGTAAGCCCTTACGTGGGACGGTCTCACACAAGTCTTTACCTACGTAAAAAATAAAAAAAAAATTATTACTATTAGATACACACCTTTATAACTGAATTACATTTAAATACAATGACAAAACATACTGTTAACTACACAATCTTTCGATAAAGAGACAATAATACCCTTAGCTCTTAATACACGACATTCACACATCTGTATATCAGAAGGCAGACCCATCTGCAAGACTTCATCTCTCTCCCGTTTCTCCTCTCCCTCTCTCTTCAAAATTGAAGTCTCGTCGGCAGATCTGCTGCATTACCGCTGTCTCGCCATTTCTCCTTGGTCGTCCTCGTGGCCATTGTCGAGTTTCGCCATTAGTCTTGCTGCCAGAATCGCTAAGACTTTTGGAGATCGCAGATCTACCCGCGGGTCAGATCTACCATGCCACGTCATAGTCGTTGTCGGATATCATCACCATCGTGACCAGCCGCCACTCTCGTCAGTAGATCTGCTCTTTATTCAGATCTACCACGCCACGCTATTGTTGGAGTTCGACGCCGTCATGACCAACCGCTACTGGAGATCAACCGCGAATGGGAATCCATGGTGCTTTACGAGGTGGATATTTGATCGAGGCTGAAGTCAGCACTGTCGCCGTAGTACTACGGCAACGCGGTGTTGAGCGCATATGCAGCGGCTTGGTGCTGGGAGCTGGAGAAGGAGGGTATATGGAAGATGGTGGATAGGGTAGGGAGGCAGAGATGCGAGTGACGAATGCGTACTCTTTCATAACTCTAATCTAGTAATGATCTCACATCTAGGGTTTGTATTATATACATTTTAAGTTATGGCGAATGAGTTTGTTCTAAATTGTTGGTGTTTTTTCATGTTATTTTATCATCCAAAATATGTGCGCTTCATAAGATAAAGTTTTACCCACTATTACTTTTTCTTAAGTTATTTTGATTTTTGACAAAATAGTGCCGGTGTTCTTGACTTTATTTGCTAATTATTTAAATTTGTTTATGTTGTTCTTACTGAGGCTTGTGGCTAGAGGAGTGCAGATGATAGAGAAACTACCATCTATATAAAAAGAAGTTTTGGATTGGTTGGTAGTAGGGTTATACAGAAGCTTTTTCTGTAATTATTGACTCTTTCTCTAATTGCCAACATAGTAAACGGGTTTAACATGTGAAAAGTTTTTAGTATTAAATTTACATTATATATTGTTTCACTACACCAAAAACGCTGATAGACATCACCAAATAGACATCGGTTTACCATAAAACCTATGTCTTTTCATGCAAAATCGATGTCTTTTCCTAAACCGATGTCTATCAGTGTGAAAAAACACTGATAGACATCGATTTTCAAAGAAAATATGCTGATAGACATCGGTTTTTTATTAACCGATGTCTTTAAAGTGATGTCTATTCGAAATTTAAAAAATACGCTGATAGACATCGGTTTTTAATAACCGATGTCATTTCTGGTGATGTCTATTCGTACCTCTAAATAAAATCTGCTGATAGACATCGCTTTTAAAAACTGATGTCTTTTGTGTGATGTTTATTCCATAATAGACATCGGCTCCTTCAAAAATAAGATGATTGACATCGGTTTTGCGAAACCGATGTCTTTTTTGCGATGTCTTTTTAAATTAAAAATAAAAAAATTTTAACGGGATTCAAATTTGACTCTCCAGACTTGCATTCCCTATACTTGCATATATGTTTTAAAAAAGGAAAGTAGTGTATCAGAAATTGCCATTCCCAGAAAGAAACAAAAAATCCCAAAATCTCTCATGAACCCTACACCACCAAATCAACGGCGCCCCTTTTGATCGGCCGAGAAGAAGGATTCCGGCATGACAGGCTGTGCTTCCAAGCACAGAGCCCTCCCTAGAACAAAGCCCCCTTCTCCGGCCCATTCTTGCTCTCGATTAGCCCTTCTTTCAGCTTCCTGCCACCGTAAATAGTGGAATTACTATTTGAACTGGCGTTGTTCCAATTTGCGCTCTTAGTATCGACTATACCTTGAAGCCGACTGCCTAAGCCCTCGAAGTTCAGAGCTTCCCCTTGGAAGCTCTAACCTATTTTGTTGTTGCTTGTGCGAGGGGGTGAAACCCTTAGCTCAGATTTTTCTCGCATTTTAGTCTTGAGTGCTGAGCGATTGAATGTGTGATTGTCCTCTTCCCTGGAGAAATTTTCCCTACTCGATTTTCAGAAGTTCTCAAGTCCAATCTTCGATTTCGGGGTTCCTCGAGGCTGTTCCCTTCTTCTGTGGTGCAACCCTAATGGAGAATAGGCACTGACAGCGGCGTCAAGCCCTCTGGTAAGTCGTTTACAGAGCATCAAATTCCTCCTACCCATCTCTGATCTTGTTTCTAGAGTTTGCTCCTTGCTGTGTTTGTTGTTCTTTATTTTGTTGTTTTGATTGTTGCTTCTGAGTTTTGACTAGAGACAATACTCTGAATTTGCTGCGTCCACTAAGAAACGTTGATTTTTCCTTTGAATAGTCATGAGATGTGTTTTTGGATTTGCTCTGCTAATACCTTTGTTGTTAGTTACTGAAGTTTATGCATAATGTGTAGTATGCTGAGATTGGCTAGTTGTTGTGCTCTTTATGTGAAAGCATTTTAATGTCCTATTGTTGCTGATAGCTGAGGTAATAATAAAGTAATTTGTACCATTCAAATATGATCTTGATATGGGTGATTTTGAATGATTTTACTAATATTTTAGCATTATCATTGTTGCTATATGTACGCTGTATAATCATATTAAGAAGCTATTATTCATAAATATGTTATATTTGTGTGGTGTATGATGTATCACTTTCATTTTTATTTATGATAGTAAGAGACTGCATAGATTTTGTGATGGATAGTGTTCACGTAGGATACATGAAGTCTTGTTGATGGATATGTGCGCTGTTTAATTTGATAATGAAAAGTAATGCCTTTCTAATTACTAACTTTTTGTATTTACTTTTTTCAATTTATGAAGTTATACTGAGGAACTTGCTCTTTCTGTCCTGAAATTTTTGAAACGCAATCACAAGTATAATAATGAGTTCTATTAATTTTTCTATTTCAATTTTTGAGGTTCAAAGGATTAGCAAAAGACAGATTAAAGTCTGTGTTAATTCTAAGTGGTCCACAGGGTCTTTCCATTAATTAATCATATAGTATTGAGTATATATTGCTAATTAATTAAATCATTCTGATTTAAACTAACATATTATATAGGGGAAGAGGTTCAAGCATGGGCCCGGAGGAGTCAAGGCTAATTTCAATAAGGCTTTGAATTCTTTTTGAAAGCGGCAGCACTTGGGTCAACACTCGCGATGATGGAGCTCGAAAATCCTTCTAGATGGTGTAATTTGGCAATCTCCTATTTGCAAGATTAATTTCAACTATATACAAGGTTAATTTCAACTGCTATAACATTCTCTGTTACATAATGATGATGGTCTGATCACTGATGATGATTAACTCTGTCAACTGATGATTAGAAAATGGAGTAATTAATTTTGATAGTTCCTAATGCCTGATAAATGTTACTGGTGTTATTCATCATTGATGAATTTATCATTTCATTGCTCTTTGTGTGAAGAATTGATTTTTAGAAAGAGATGAGATTATTACAGATGAGAGGTTTCATTATTGTTCAAGATGAATTTAGTAGGTCTTTTTTAGGGTCAAACTAGTCGTGGCATCTTTTTTTCAGTAGGGCCAACTAGTCGTGGCATCTTTTTTTAGTAGGTCTATCTCAAATATGCAAGAAAAATGGTTAGAATTCCACATATGCTGTTTTGGTAATGCCAATTTAGTCATGCAGCTTCATGTATAGGATACTAATTATTACTTACTCCCTCCGTCCCCCAAAGTATTTCACACTTTCCTTTTTCATCCGTCCCTCAAAGTATTTCACACTTTACTTTTACTAAATTTGGTAAAAAATACATTATACTAATACTCACTTTTTACACATATCCCAATATAATACTTACTTTTTCACATCTCCCAAAAACTTTACACACTTTTTCCACATCTCTCAATAACTTTACACACCTTTTTCATTAAATCAACTAAAATATATATTCTCTTTCTTACTTTATACATAAAAATACAAAATTTTCTTAAACTCCGCGCACACCAATACGCGAAATACTTCCCGGGACGGAGGGAGTATTCTTTCTATATCCAGCTCAATTCTTGATATTATATTTGGTTTGTGTTCAGAGTTTCTAAATTTACATAAATTTAAATAATTGTTGTGCCTTCTTTAGTCACATCTTCTAATTCTTGAGCTAACATAAGGATGGATTCTCTGGTTTTCTTCTTTCAGACATCGAGAGTGAGATTCGTCTTTGATGAGAAGGCTCTGGTTTGTTTACTCATGATTCCTTCACACTATAACATCTGATTTTCAAATTATGATGTAGGCATGAATTTTATATAATCTTACATTACATTATTATTTTGTTGTTCCTGGAATAGAATATCTAGATTTTGCTCTTTGTACTCTAAAAGAACTTGTCAAAATCATTTTCCACTGCTATACTTGTTATCACTTGAATGGAAGTCTTTTGCTCTTTGTGCTATAAAAGAACTTTGTAAAACACCTTTTATTCTTTTTTGAGTATTTTTTTTCTTCTTATAGACATCAATACATCTGGTGCGTCCTATCCTAGTACTGATGGTGGAGTTTATTGTTAATGATAGTGTTGCCTCATAATGTGTTATGATGTTATGAACTCAGCAGTGACACAATGTAGAACCAATTTACTAGTTTGTTCAGATAATGAGGTGTAATGACAGATGTGTATAAATGTTTCAGGAACTTAATTAATTCTCTTGAGCAATTATAGTATTAATAATCTTAGTTGGGAATTCTAACTTTTATCAGCACTCTTTCATGCGGATTGGCCATAACATTCCCATTTTCTTCTTTATTTCAATAAGTTATACAAAAAGAGCCTAATTACAGGAGGTAAAAGTTGGAGATGTCCTGCAAGACTCGGGTGAAAATGCTTTTGTGGGTGGGAAAAATCGATGGAAGTAAGTGGAGCAATTTCTTATTAATCTGATCATTTTCTCACAAAATCAATGCTTAACATTTGAGCTGGCTTGCCAGATATTCAACTTTCGTCAACTGGGAGCTCTGGTGGTCTATATTTCCAATCTTTGTTTATTTTAAGGAGACTCCAACAAAATCCGAAGGACAAATTCACTTTTTCCCTGTTATCTTTGTAAGTATCTCCCTGGAACTCTAAAGTTGGGTTGGATGGACATATTTGCTGATGGATTTTAAATTTGTAGTATCAAATTCGTTGATTGGTATTTGGATAGATATAGATTTGAAATACATGCCTCTCATCTTGAACTAATAAAGTCATTTGGATTGGTTTGAAATCTATCATAAATTCATCTGTAATGAAATGATAGTTGAAGGGGAGTGTTTCATTTCATTGCTCTTTGTGTGAAGAACTAATAAAGTCATAATTGGATTGATTTGATGGATTGGTTTCATTATAGTTGAAGGGGAGTGTTTAATTTAGAATTTCTTGTGTGGGAAACTGATTGGTAGTGATTTGGTCAATTATTGGTGGTGATTTGTTGTTGATTTTTAAGAAATTTGGGTTGAAGTGAGAATGCAAGAATCAAGAAAGGTGAGAAAGTATGCACGTAAGGTGTTTGATAAAATGCTTGAATGAAATTTTCACTTAATTAAGCACTTTTCTCTCCTAAATTTGCATTGATTTGTTGTTGATTTTTAAGAAATTTGGGTTGAAGCAAGTGAGAATGCAAAAATCAAGAAGGGTGAGAAAGTATGCACATAAGATGTTTAATAAAATGCTTAAATGAAATTTTCACTTAATTAAGCATTTTTCTCACCTAAATTTGCATGGGCATGATATTTGGAATGGCTTCATGTGCTAGTTGATGCATACCATTGTTGAAATTCATTAATTATGCATAAAGATGAGATCGTAAAAGTATACATATGCTAAGACTAACACATCATGTGAACTTGAATGTTTAAACATGGTCATGCTACTTGATTATCCTTTTCCTTGAGATGAATGAAGTTAGAGTGTAATAACACTATCTTGTTTTAATTCTTGGTTAGTTATTAAGAGTTCAATGACTAATTAATTTTGATAGATTTATTAGGCAATTAACTTAATGGTGACATAATTAATGGATTACTGCTTGTAGATGCAGGCTTCATTCCTCAGCAACTTGCATATATATCACAAAAAATGCAAGCATTAACAATTTAATTGGAAGTAAGTTATAGTCACATCTTCAATGAATTGCCTTAATCTATTTTGTATATTATGATAACAATGTACTGATTTTATCTTTCAAATTTCTTGCAGTTTTTGGATAAGAAAAATGATGATTTTATGGTTTTTTCTGAGAAAGATTTGAAGTTTGGAGACTTTAGTGGTGTTCATGCAATGTCTTATAGTTACGTGGATTGAAAACAATAGGTTGGACATCGATCTCTTCATCATGATGTTTTAGCTTATAAATTTAGGTTTTATTTATGTAAAATTGAAGTTTGAATTCAATTAGTTAGGGATATTCTTGTACTTTTAGATTTAAAGGATTATTTTTTGTGTATTGGAAATTAAATATCTGAAATTATTGTAATAAATTCGTAAGTTTTGAGTTATATAGCATGATTGTATTTAGTCTTATTTTAATAATATAATAAAATTATGTAAAAAAAATTAAATATAAAAAAAATAAAAGCCATCATGTAATAATCAATATCTATTAAAGTGAAACTGATGTCTATGCTTGGAAAGACATCTATGGAAAAATGATGTGTTTTTAAGTGAAACTGATGTCTTTTCTTCGATATACATCGGTTAATAAATGATATCTTTTGGTAGCAACTGATGTCTTTTCTTAGAAAGACATCGGTAGATAACCGATGTCTTTTGATATCCAACCGATGTCTTTTCTTGGAAACACATCGGTTGATAACCTTTAGACATCAGTTATCTACCGATGTCTTTCCAAGAAAAGACATCGGTTAAAAACTGATGTCTATCAGCGCTCACTTTCAACATTAGCGGAGTTCACGCCACCCGCCCTGAACAAATAGGACGAATACGGATGAGAACTCCTAGACGATAACCAGCTTCAACATCGGCTGCTTAGTAAAATAGACATCGGTTTTTAACCGATGTCTATCAGCGTTTTTGGTGTAGTATTTGTTCTAAAATTTAATAGCACTTAGCAGAATATAGGCTGCAGACTTCAGTTTCGGGGGGGAGGGGGGGCTTAAGAGCAATGTTTGGTCGGGTGACCACTCATTGTGCAGCTGCAAATTTCCTGCTATTGAGATTATTGATTATCCCCTCAATTGATTACGTAATTCATATATTTGTAAACTGCTCATATATTTGTAATTTGTAGAAATTGGATTTGCAGAAATTTTAATTGACTTCGTGAAGTAATTTTAATTCACTTGGAAAATCTGCATTTCGTACAGAAAAATTAACTAAACCCCCCAAAAAAATCTACATTTCTTAAGCAGAATCTGCATTTAGTGCAGATCAATCTACATTTCGTGCATTTAATCAAAATAAAGATAAATTTAAAAATTAATAATGAAATAATGTAGTTAACAGTAATGTTTTTAGGATTGTGTGTCTAATATTTAATATTACATATGTAACGTATCTAAGAATAACTATCTCTATAAAAATACTCACGTATTTTCCTTTATACCTTAATAATTAATTAATAAAATAATTTTAAATAACATTGTAACTATACAGATATATAAATTAATAACATCACTACCAGATACTCCCTCCGTCCCGAAAAAATCGTCAGATTTTTTTTTGGCACAAAGATTAAGAAGTTGTACTTTGTTGACTTTTCAACCTATTTTTCAAGGGCAAATTTGTCCATTTGTGTTGTTAATATGTTGTGATTAACTTTATCATTATAGTTAATCACTAATTTTAACCTAATTCTATAATAAAAAAATCGTTTAATAAAAAAACTGTAAAAAAATCCTAAAATTTTACAAACTTACAAATATACACAAATTATTTACACAACCCTAATAAAAAAAAGACCTGTATTGCATTATATTAAATTTACAGAACAGTACAATAAATAAGAGTACAACCTCAGATTTTTTTATTCTATTAATCAATGGTTGTATTTCCCTCTAAAACATTATGTCACATCTGAATTACCCTCCAAAACTTGTATTTTCCCTCTAATTTCCTGCCTTCTAGTCTTTTAATTTTCAAAGATCCTCCAAATCATCACAATAAATAACACAATCAGCAGCTAAGAGGGAGCCATTAATACCCCCTCATAAGTTTGAATTAGCAGCAATGAATAGCAACCAAGAAATGGAAAATCCAAGCATGAGCAAGCACCCAAAACAAAAAAATATGATTGCACAATACATCTTAACTAATAGCAAAAATGGCAGAATAAATCATGGAAAGGCAGAAGAAGCATCAAAGATATTTGGTGTCACTAGAAGACGTATTCAATATGTTTGGGCTGAAGCAAGGAAACAAAGTGAAGCAAACATTCCAGTCTTTCAAAAATCTAATAAGGCAGGAACAGAACGCAACAAGAAAGTGCATTTTGATGCTGAGGCTATAAAAGATATCCCATTTATGCAGAGATCAACTGTTAGAAAGCTTGCGGCAGGGCTTAAAGTAAGAAAATCTACTATGAGAAGATGGATTACTAAAGGAAAAATTAGAGCATACACAAATACAATCAAACCTAAGCTAACTCCAAAGATCAAGATTCAAAGGCTCAATTTCTGTTTAAGTGCTCTAACCCTAGTCAGGTACACAAACAAGATTAAATTTGATGAAATACAGTATGTAGTGTATATTGATGAGTAATGGTACTACTTCACTAAAGAAAGTGAGAGGTACTACTTACTCCCAGAAGAAGATGAACCACACAGAACTTGAAAGTCTAAAAATTCGTAATTAAAGTGATGTTCATGTGTGCAGTATCTCAACCTATTTTTTTTATAGAAATTGACAGGTTTTATTCGATGGAAAAATTAGAAATTTTCCCTTTATGGAAACTGTGCTAGCTATAAGGAATTCAAGAAATATGATGAGAGGTAATATGGTGATGAAAACTATAGATAGTGTCAATAAAATTTTGATAAAAGACTACATTAAATTTGAACAAGGTACATTCAACCTTTAATTTAAGTTCATGATCTAGTGTTGATCATCATTAAGTCAACATTTCTTTTGATTTCTCAAAAGGATGACATTAATATGCTATTTTTTTTCCAGGTTATACCAGCCATAAATGAAAAATGGTCACTTAATATGAACAAGAACATATTGATACTACAAGATAATGCCAAGCCCTACATATTTGATGATGATCCGTTATTTAGGGAGGCTGCAAATTCTAATGGTTTCAATATCAGAATTGTATGCCAACCCCCACAGTCCCCTGATGCAAACATCAATAATTTTGGGTGGTTTATGGCTATTCAATCCCTTCAAGTAGAAGCTTCTAGTTACTCTATTGATGATTTGATTGGGAATGTGAAGCGTTCTTTCGAAAATCTAACCCCTCGTACATTAAAGAATATTTTGTTAAGTCTATAGAGTTTCCTAATTGAGATATTGAAAGTGAATGGAGACATCAACTACAAAGTGCCTCACATGGGAAATAAAAAAATAATTAGGGAAAATGTTCTACCAATCAGCCTAGAAGTAGATGAAGGGCTGGTGAGATAGTCCATTAATATTCTACTTGAAGGTTTTGTGGTATATAAACCTATCTATGACATTTCAGATCTGATGCAAGGGTTAGGGTAAAATAATTAACAACATGATGCTTTCCTTGTTTTTTTTTTTTGCTTTTGTTTACATCATAAACATGGCACTTTAGGTATGCCTTTTTGCTTGTATGTTTTGTTTAAGCTGTAAACAATGAATATTTTGTGAATGCCTTAGAAAAAGCTCACCATGGGCCATAGTTCTCTTAACTAGGGTATTGTACCAAATGGTGACTCTGATATTAACATAAGGATGTTTTCCTTATTTTTGTGCATTTGTATACAACATAAACCAAACAGTTATGTAACCGCTATTTCTGTTATAACTTGTGTGAGCTATAACCAATAAATATATTGTGCAATTGATTTTATGTTTTGCATAATGCCTCAGAAAAATTTCATCATGGGCCGTAGGTCTCCTAACTGGGACATTATTCCTAACAGTGACTCCATTAGTGACACTAAAACGCATGAGTCTCCTAAATAGGCTATTGACCTATTGGTGACTGATGAGAGTGATAATTCACATATTTTGGGCTCTGATTTATGTAGAAATTGAGTACGATTTGGTATATTATCGAGATGAATAGGGATGTTTATGGAAAATTCATGAGTCAGATGCTACTGAGGCTATTTGAGCGTATTTATACAGGAAAATAGGTCAGAAGTGATCGAAATTAAAAAACATGTTTTTCAAGGCGTAGCTCGACCACAGAGACGTAGCTCGACCAAGCTCAGTCTGGTCGAGCTACACGAGGGAAATCAAGCTGGAAGCGTTCCATTTATAGAGTTGTTGTTCGACTAAGGTTGTGCAGCTCGACCAAGGGAGATTTGGTAGAGCTATAGTAGCTAAGTCGAGCTGAGCGGAAGATGAACTTTCAGTTTACAGACATGCAGCTCGACCAAGAAAGTCTAGCTCGACCAAAACCATTCTGGTTGAGCTGGGACACGTCACCGTCGAAACTTTGGAATTTCACCTCTAGTACGTGTATGTATGTGCTTTCCATGAAAAAGCCAAGTAAAGGTCCATAAGGAGAGTTTACAAGTAAAAAAGAGATGCAGATCACATCAAAAAGAGAGTTAAATTACACATCCATCCTACACCACATCCAAACCCTAACTTAAATCTACGAAGCTATAGAGAGAGATTCATGTCGCGAATAAAGTGAGAACCAAGTGAAGATTCAAGACGGAGCGAGAAGCGACGGCACCCACATCTAAGTTTTATTACGCAACTTAATCTTTCTTGTAATTTTTAAGACTATGGGTAAGATTTATCCAATTACTGATGAGTGATATTTTCACCTAGATTATAGTATCTTTTTATGTGTGTTTTCGTATATTTTTATCCATATTTTATGTGCTATTTGGTTGTGTTTTGTGTTTTTATTGAAATGTGTGTGAATGAGCTTAAACCTAGATATGATAAGGAAGACGTAGGAAAAAACAGATCTCAATTCGGAGTTGAAACGAGGGAGAACGAGCCAAAACAGTGAAGAAATACAGGAGCCAGCACCAACACGGGCCGTGTAGCCAACACGGCCCTGTAAGCGATGGCCGTGCGGCGACACTTATTCGTTCAACACGGGCACCTTAAGGCCGTGTCCAGTCGCACGAATCGTGTTGGCAGCACGAGCCGTGTCATCAACACGGCCCTATAAGGAGAGGCCGTGCGGCAGCATCAGAAGACACAACACGGCCACCTTGTGGCCGTGTTGCAAAGCACGACTCGTGCTGTGTAAAATCCTGGAAAAAAATCAGAATCTTTCTAGAAGCCTCCCAAGGGGTATAAATACCCAATACTTCAATATGTGAAAAGAAGATCCGAATTCCAGCCCTTCCACACACACATCATACACAATTCTCTCCATTTTACACCATCATCTTCATCCATTCACCATCCATTAGATCTACTATCATCCCACCATTAAAATCTTCATCAAATTGAAGAAAAGAAGCAAGGAAGAGAGGAAGATTGCAAGGAAAGGAATAAGATCACCATTGAAGCTCTTCAAGGGAGTTTTCATCCATACTTGTAGTTAAACCTCATAGTTTCATCATGTTTTTGAAGGATCTTAATGTCTATGTTAATTTCCTTTTAATATGGTAGGCTAATCACCCTTGTGAGATTAGCAACATGAGAGTTGTTGGATAATTCTGGGGATTTGTGTATTTTAATTCATATGTTGATTGGATCTATGATTTTCTACCATTGATTATTAATTGCTTGAATTGTATTGATGATTTGTGTGTTTAGTTGTTCTAGATATGTGATTAGATTAAGAAATCAATTATATGCTTAGGATAATTAAGTGAATCATTTCATCAAACACTTCATGTGCATTATAGATTGTGAAGAGATTGAGAAGTCCTTCATAGTTTAGAACCCTTTGGTAGGACATGTGATTGGTTTGATCGAGAGATTGATTAATTGTGTGAAGGGACTCTCATTTAATCTTAGTACCTAGTTGGAATTGTTTAAGTGAGAACCAATCCGTTGAGCTATTTGATATTCATATCCTATTCATCTTGAGAGGGAGTTTAGGTGATCTTAGTGTTGGCCCTTAGTCTACAATCCATGATACATATGAATTTGATGCATAATTCCTAGAATTTCCACTTCTTAATTGTTGTTAATCTCACTTTTATTTGTCTAATTGATATTTGAGATAGAAAATTAGACATTGTATGTTGTTCACAAGTAATCGTGAGACAATTCAATGGCGTTCTCTGTGTATTATATGACCTGCATTTGACCGGAAATTTAATTCTTAGAATTCTGATGTTTAGATTTATACTACAGAAAGGTACACATTAAGAGGAGTGTTTATCATAATTATTACTACAGAAAGGAATCGAAGAATTTAGAGGGAGAAGAGGGATACATTAAAGCAACATTGTACGTCTATATATAGGGTTCGAAAGTGTATTGTATTCCAAATTGGAACTCACATTTTAATTTTAGTAGTTAATATCTCACAATATCTTTTATTTAAGCTTTACCTAAATTAATAATGAAAGATACGAGCCATTAATTTTTGGAGGAGAACGAACACAGATGAGAAATATTATTCGAAAGTGTATAATTGCAATCCTTAATTATCTTTAGGAATATTAAGAAAATTAATCATAATTAGTATCTTACAATATCATTACTTAATTTAATAAAGACACGTTATATATGTGTATATATAAATACACATGGGGCAAATCTTTTATGGTATATACAGTTATATTATGATAAGAATAGGAATATTAAGAAAATTTTAAATAACATTAAAGATATAATTAAGGAAATTGTTATGAATGATCGTGATCCAATATTGATCCAGCTGGCAATTTATAAAAATTGAATGTTGCAGATGAATGTTTATAAATAAGAGTAGTACTACTGTTTATATCATATTATTTTATAATTTGATTTTAAAAACTAGGAAAACACTTTCTTCCTCGTAACGTTTCTTTCTGCAAAATGGTTTCTCCCCAGCCGCCGGCAACTCCCCGGTGTCATTCTCACAAAACATCATACCGATCTTCATATTTAGTTAGTTGATGATTTTCTATTACTGTTGTAAAGAAACTTCCGGTTCTTCATTTTGTCTTCTTAACTAGTTGCATTTTTTTTTGGTTTTCGGTTTCTCAATTAGGTAAGGACTTGTATCCCATGTGCTGAAAATGCTCTTCTATTGTGTGATTATTTTTAAAAATACATGCTATTCTGTAGTGTAAAGCATTTCCTCTGCCTCCCTCATATATCAAATGTGAGCACTGATCTCTTGTGAATGTACTACGACAATGAAATGATTTCACCAGTAAGGCAAAAAGACTGATACTGCATTGGCTATCCGTTTCTTTTATATTTCGTTATGTTTGATGATTTTGATCTATGACCTCAACTATTATTGCTAACATGGATTTTATTCATTATAAGCTCAAGATGAGGAATTTTATGAGGGGAAAATAGAGCTTAAAGCTTGTCGGTTGTGTTGAGATTTTTCTGTTTTACTTCTTAATAATTTTCATGCTGGAAACCTGATAGATATTTAGGTGCATTGAAGCTTAAGAATGATGAAAGACTGTTTTTTGCTTCTTTAGTTATGTTTCACTTCCAATAGCATGTTTGCCTTTTCTCTATAATTTATGTACTTTAATTTAGATTTCTTTATCATTAATATGGCTTTACTTAAGGTACTTTTCCTCCGAGTTTTGATCTTTTCACTGAAGTTGTTCTGCTTCTTTAAACATTTTTTTTTCGTGTCTGATTTTGTTATAGGTGACTAATGTTAATGATCAAGATTGATTAGTTCAAGGTATTATTTTTCTCTCTTCATGAAGGCAGCCTATGGTTGATAGCTAGCTTCATCACTGTCTATTGAGGTACTCAAAATAAATATATTGACATAGATGTTATGTTCATGTTTAATTGCTACTATCGAGCTGCCTATAAATGGGTAAATGAATACTCAGTTGGTACAATTACCTAGTGATTTTATATTCTCTAACAATGTGTGGATTGAATTGTTAAAAATATTGATTTTCTTACCAATTTTACTTGTTTGTTCTTAACTTATCTTCATCTTATGGTTGCCTTGATTAATTCAAATATGCCTCTGAAAATTTTTTATGAGCATGCAAGTTAAGCCAACAAGTTTTTATTTTAAAAAATAATTGCAGAATTTCTTCCAAAATTACGCACATTAGTGCTGAACAATAATAGACTGAACAACCTGCTTGAGATTACGAGAGCATTCCAGCTACAAGTACTTCCTCTCTCCCCCTCTCTCATGCATCAACATGATTGTTCAGTCCTGCTCTCAAGGAAAAAGGGTAAATTTATTTTTAAACTTTCTAGGATTTATTATTGTCTTACCTTTTTATTTCTTAATGGTGACACCTAGAACTTGATATCAAATAAGGAATAAGGCTCCAAAGGAAGATCCTCTATTGCAGCAATATGGACAGCAAGGATCAAAGGAAGATCCTCTATTGCTTTGGGTGAAAGCTTTTGGAATCAAAATAACAGAGAAAAAAGGTGATGACAAAGATATACCAATTTTTGTTTTTGTGGGATCATATTCAATTATTTAGGTGGGGTAATTTTTCTATTTATTCTTAACTGATGTAATAGGAATTGAAATAGGGTGACCAAATTCTTGTACTTTACTTACCTAAAATTGCTGTAAATTTAGAGGCAACCTTTTGCTCTAGATATTTGAAATTATGTAGAGTTTTTTGAATTTCAATGTTATATTGAGTGAAGAATTTATATTAAGTGGTTTTTTTAATATTTATTAAATTGAAAGTTTTTTTATTTTTTCTTTTGCATTTTACCAACGGATTTTTTCATCTGTAAAATTACCGACGGAAAAATCCATCGGTAAGTTATTATTTATTTTAATTTTGAATTTTGAATTTACCGACGAAATATTTCCATCGATAAACTTACCGACAGATTTTCTATCGGTAAAAACATCACTATACTGTAACTTCTGACGAATTGACATTGAATGATTACTGACGAAAATCTTTCTTTTACTGACGAAAAAATTCATCGGTAATTACCGACGGATTTAAAAATTCATCGCTAAAAAATTACCGATGCAGGTTTTCTTGACAAATCTATTTCCATCGGTAATCCGCGATAAATTATTTACCGATGAATTTTTATATGTTACCGATAGATTTTTTCCGTCGGTAATCTTGCTGTTTCTTGTAGTGACAGGGCATCATACATAAAAAAACTAACACAACAATAAGCATGAATAATACTCTAAAAACCAAATTCTCAATCTTAGTGCCTCACAATGCATAAAAAATGCACACAAATCACATAACACACTAAACACCTTGTAAAAAATCAAGATGGAAAGACAAAAATGTAAGGTTGGAGATTTATACCTATATATTCTGGAAAAATTATGTGGATGAGTTCATAGATGATGGCTCGTGTTTCAGGACATTCAATCTAATGGCCATACCAAGGAGAAGGTGTTGAGGGTTGGGAAAAAACAGCTCATAATTTTTCGGCAACTGAATATCAGGAATGACGACCTCACATATCTCAAGTGACTGAGCATCGGGAATGATCAGCTCACATGTCTTTGATGATTGAGTGTCGGGAATGACCATGTCATAATCCCGTAATGGCGATCGATTTGGGCACCATCGTGTCTGATTCCCCCATGGAAGACTCCAAGAACATCGATTAAAGGCCGGAATAGCCTCCAAAGCCCTCATTCTTCTCGATCCCTCTGGATATGTCACCCTCAAGCTCTCTCATTGATTGGTTAAATTCACTCAAAAATTGAATCAATTTTAAGGCTTTATTTGAGTAATTAAGTATGATTTTACTTGTTAAATCTATTAATTGCTTAATTATTTGGAAAAAGGTATTTTTATTGATTTTTGCAGAAAATAGGGTGATTTTGATAAAAATGATTTCTAAAAGTAAAGAATAAGATGTTGACAAAAACGACACTCGATTTGGAGTTAAAATGAGTGAGAAGGGGCCAAGATAAAATTTACTAATGATTCTCATTTTTTTGCCCATGAAGCAAATTGTCCCACATGGAAAGATTATCACAAACTCCTCTCACCCTACTCTTATAAATATCCTCTTTCATGAAAGCCAATATTGAACCATTCAAGTTTCAAAATTTACATTTCATATCATTTTTAGAATAGAATTTGAGGGAGCTTTTAAAAAGAGAACTTCATTAGTAGAGAATCCTCCCCCCTTTTGGAAGGAATCCAAATTTAATTTCTTTTATATAATTTTTCTTTTATTAGTTTAAAATTTATTGCTTTTCAAGAAGGTGGAGACACCAAGGAATGGATGACAAGATGAGCTACATGAGTGTAAAAATTTCATTTGTTGAAATTTAATCCTACTTATTATCTTTTTTATTTTCTATGTTTAAGTGATGTTTAGAAAATGGATTAATTTGTGATATTATCTAAATTGTGATCCCGGGTTTGATTAGTTTCATTTATGGATTTTTAATTGCTTGTTTTATGTTTGATTTGTGTGGTTAATTATCTAATGTATATGGTCAGAACGAGAGCTCAATTATGTGTCTAAGGAGTTAATTGAATCATTTCATCATGTGGGTTATGTAGATTAATGTGGGAAGAGTTGGTGACGACCTCTCATGTTTAGAACTACATAATAAACACTAGAGTGGTTAGATCGAGAGGCCAATTTATCTAGTGAGGGGAACCCAACCTTAGTGAATTCATAATACCTAGAAAGAGAATATTACCTATGATTTAGTACCTATTTAGAGAACTCGTACGTGTAATTAGTACCTATTGGGAGGTGTTCACTTTGGTCTCGATCTTATGGGCTATTTTGGGCCCTTTGTAAGGGCCTACATCATCTTCATCTCGAGAGAGAGTTTAGGTAGAAATAGTGATCGCTCTTACTATGATAGCTTAAATTGGGAGATAATTAGATGTGTTACATGATTGATCCATTTGAAGTGCATCATGAAATTTTTCTTTGCATTGAAAATTTTAAAATATTGTAATTAGTGTCTTTTCATGCTTTTAATCTCTCATTTTCGATCGTCCCTAACTAATACAAAACTATAACATAAAGGCCACGATTCCAAAATTCCCATGGCATGATAATTTAACTTGTTGCCCGTGCCTACACGACAAGAGTACACTTGCTCTTTTACATTAAAAAATATTCAATCAAGTTTTTTTGGCGTTGTTTCCAGGAAATTTAGTTGTATTTGAGACTTTGGGTTTTGTTGAGTGTTAGGATTGGGACATTTTATTATCTTTATTTTGATTCATTTTTTGTTTCGTGGTTGTGTTTTTAGGGATGAAAGTGTGGAGTCATGATGTTGGCCTTGAAGAGCATAGGAGTGGTGCAAAATGAGGTAACAAGCATCTTCTTAACTTGAATTTTACTTTACCTAATTTAAGTTTGGGGGAATGCTGCTTTCGTTACTTAACTTTTTCTACGGTTTGAATCATAAAACTTGCATTTTTAAACTCTTACTTGAGCATATTGCACCGGCGCATGTTTAGTCCTTAATCTTTTCTTTGGCACATATTTTCTCCTTTTTGTTGTTTTTGTTTTTTCGTGCTTTTATCACTTTTAATAAGGAGAAAATCTCTCTTGGCTCTCTTGTGCTTCATTGTGAAATTTTGAGGCTATGATAGTCTGTTGAAACTTGTGATGAGATGGATTTTTATTTGTGTACTTGTTGGGATATGGTTTGTGCTTATTATGTGTTTTCTTTCACTACGACAAGCTGGTGAGCTTTTGAGCCTTTAAATCGTAAAATCAAGTGGTTTTTCCTTTCTTGAGTGTATCATTCGTTTGTGTGCATCTAAAACTTACCATTGTGTCTTCTTGAGACTATATTTATGTGAAGATTGTTGGAAATAATTTAAGACATCTTTTTTTTAAAGCAACTTAGCCAAATCTATCCTACCAAATGACATTATTTCGTAGTTTGCCCCTTTGAGCCTTATTATCCATATTTCTTTGGCAACCTATAAATTTAGTCATTTTATCCATTCTTATAACCTAATCACCTTATTGATTAGTGGATGATTAATAGGGATAAAGTGGTTGAATTGTGCTTAAAAGAGAGTTTGGAGAGAGAGAGAGATGGTGAAAGTGCAAGAAAAGAGGGAGAAAAGATGAAGAAAAAAAATAGAGGTTGTGAAAGAAAAATTGAGTAATGCTCAAATTTGAAAAGGCATAAAAAAGAGCTCTACTAGGAAAAAAGAAAAGAGAGTTCGAAAGAAAAAGACTCAATAGTGCTAAGAAAAGAAGAAAGGGTTTTCTAGTGAGTCGGATGGAAGATTATATTTTTTTTGAGGTGAAAAGAGAAAAAGAGATTGAGAGTTGAAGTGATCAATCAACTTGAATTCTTCACTAGTTTTGAGCTTACTTTTCCTAAATTTTTCCTACCTTAGACCAAAGAATCTACATTACAACCCCATTAAAGACCTTTTTGATCTAATATAATTATTAACAAATATAAAAGTGGTGGAGAGTTTAGACTTCTGGCAAGCATGTTGTATCATGCATTTGAATTATTTTTTAGAGTATAAACTTCTCCCATATACTTCTTGAGTGTGAGAGTAAAAAGCAAAATTTAGAGAGGAGTAGTGGATGTCTTACTTGCTTGCATATTTCTTCAGCTTAATTTGTATTCATTTAATTTGAAGTTGTGTTGCTTGATTTGATTAAATTGAAATGGCCTTGAAATGACTCTATTCATTTTGAAATCTTGATCCAATTCTTTCATAAATGTTTCTCCATTGTTTTTTTTTCCTTCGTTGTTCGGGGACAAACAATATTTTTAATTTGGAAGTTTGATTGGCATTAAATTCACTCAAAAATTGGAATAATTTTATGACATTATTTCAATAATTAAGCATGGTTTATATAGAAAATATTGTTAATTGCTTGATTATTTGAAATAGGATATTTTCGTTGATTATTGCAGAATAAGGGTAATTTTTTATAAAAATAGATTTTAGAAGTGAAGAGGAAGACGTGGGAGAAAACATCGCTCGATTTAGAGTTGAAATGAGCAAAAATGGGCCCATGTAATTTGATGGCTCTTTTCAAGTGTTTGTGCTATCAAGTCATGAAGCCCATAGAAGATGATTAATGAAAATGCCCACTTGAATTCATTATTTAAAAATCTCATATTCATTTTTTCCTTAATTTTGTCCCATGAGTCAAATTATCCCATATTGATTACATACCACAAATTCCTTTCACTCTACTACTACATGAACCAAACTATCCCATATTGGAAAACTCATCCAAAAATTCCTCACCCTACTATTATAAATACTCTCTTTCATGAAAGCCTCTACATCATTAAAGTTTAATAATTTACATTTCATAACCGAAATCCCATTTGAGAGAGAGCTTTTTAAAAACATAACTCCATTAGTAGAGATCTCTTCTTCCTTTGGGGGAGGATTCCAAATTTTCTTTTATGTAATTTTTCTTTTCATAGTTTAAATTTTTTTTAGGCTTTCCAAGAAGGTGGGGACACCAAGGAATGGATGAGCTACATGAGTGTAAAATCTTCATTTGGTGAAATCTAATCCTATTTATCATCTTTTTATTTTCTATGTTTTGGTTGTTTAAGTGATGTTTTGATTATGGATTAATTTGTGATATTATCTAAATTGTGATCCCAGCTTTGATTAATAGTTTCATTTATGGATTCTTAATTGCTTAATTTATATGTTTGATTTGTGTGGTTAATTATCTATTGCATATGGTTAGAACGAGAGTTCAGTTATTTATCTTATGAGTTAATTGAATCATTTCATCATGTGGGTTATGTGGATTAATTTGGGAAGATCCAACAACCTCTCATATTTAGAACTACATAAATGAACACTAGAGAAGTTTGATTTATTTAGTTTAAAACTACATAAATAAATACTAGAACTACATAAATGAATACTAAAGAGTTTAAATGAACACTGATTGCATTATCTTCATCTCCAACCACATCTAGATACCTCCTCATATATTTATATGAAGAGAAATTATATGAATATAGCAGTATCAAGATTAGCTATTATGGAATCTTTACCAATGTAGCATGTTTCCATGCAGAATAAGAGGGATGACACTCTCTTTTTCTAGTAAAAGAAAACCACATGGGTGTGAGGTGTGCAACTTCTTTCCTTCATTCAAGAAAACTAATACCACACCAGGATATATATATATACATATATATATATATATATATATATATATATATATATATATATATATATATATATATATATATATATATATATATATATAACTAATTAATCAATATGTAAGACTTAGAACATTATAAATTAGAACTAATGATTAATGTATACTCCATCTATCCCGTTTTAATGTTTACGTTTGTTTTTTGCACGTTGATTAAAGAATATTCCCTCCGTCCCGCACCAAGAGTCTCTTTTTCCATTTTGGTCGTCCCACCCAAAGGGTTACCTTTTCTTTTTTATACACATAGGTCCCACACTCACCCACTAATACAATTAAAATATGGGGTCCACACTCCCACTAATACAACTACCCACTATACATTAAATAATAATACTCCTTAATCTACGTGCAAAAAAGTAAAATGCACCCTTGGTGTGGGACGGAGGGAGTATAATATTTTAATGAATAGTAGGTTGAAAGATATAATATTTAATGTAAAGTGAGTAGGTATATTAGTATTGGATGTGGGTCCCATAGTGATGTATTAAATATTTTAGGTGGCTCCCATATACCAAAAAGGAAACATAAGATTAAAATTGGACACCCAAAATAGAAATATGTAAAGATTGAAATGAGATGAAGGAAATACATACTTGCATTCTCTTTAGCCTCTTTCTCAAGAAGAGCAGCAAAGTCGTTAATGTGCCTCTTTTAGGAGTAGAATATTTCATCATTTGCCTTCTCTTCACTACAATACAAGATCATTATCATTATGATTAGAATCTTTTTAAAATGGGGTGTAGAGGGTTTAAAATATTATTCTAATTCTAAGTGATACTGCTACTTCGAAAGAACTTAAGTTTACAACTTCGTCATCAAAGAATAAATTCTTCCTTGATTCTAATTAAATTTATTTAAATGATCTCATAGAACACATCAATAAGGGGAAGGATTATTAAAGACCAGCCGTAAAAATCAAAACAAAGATTATAAAAAGATTCAAAGGCGACATAAACATATCTTAAACATTATCCATTTCAAAATCAAAATTCCTTATGAAAGAGTGAGAAACAATCAACGAAATGTAAGGTAAGTTGTAGTGGATTTCCTCCTCAAAGTGAAACTTAAATCCATACCATCCAAAAAATTAAGGAAAGAGAATATAGAGATGTTTGAAATCTTAGAAAAGAACCAAACCAGTGTAAAAGCACACAAATCATCAAGTAAATTAAATACTCGAGATCAAGTAATGTTTGCATGTTAAAAATCTAGGCACAGTACAAGTCAAGAATAACCTGCAAACTCTTAGGTTGTATTTGGATTGAGTCATTTCAAATTCAATGAATTTGAAAATGAGTGGATTTTAAATTTCTTGAATTTTAAATCAATTCATTTGAATTCCACTGTTTGAATAAATAAAATATGGATCTTTGAAAGGATTTCAAATCCATAATTCAAAAATTATTTTAAAGTAATTTTTTTTGGGGTGGAGGGGGGTGCGTGGCCGGGGGTGGGGGGTTGGGTGGGGGTGAGTAGGGGGTAGGCTGGGTGGTAGAGTTTAAAACATATTATATATATATATATATATATATATATATATATATATATATATATATATATATATATATATATATATATATATATATATATATATATATATATATATATATATATATATATATATATATATATATTATATTTTTTAATTAATTTATTAATTTTATATATTATTTTTATATATTAATATATCAATTACACAACAACGGAAGGATTTCAAATGACACGATTTCAGTGAGGATTTGAAATCCATTCAAAAACAACTAAAAAAATTCAAAATCAAATCCATTGATTTGAAATCCATTGATTTAAAATTTTGGATTTATAAATCCAATGATTTCAAGTGTTATTCAAGCATGATGGATGGATCTGAGGGAAGGATTTATAAATCCCTCCTCAAATCCTTCCATCCAAACACAACCTTAGGTAGTGTTTGAATTGAAGGATTCGGTGAGGGATTCATAAATCCTTCCCTTAAATTCTTCTTTTATGTTGGGATGGAAATGAAATCAACAGATTTATTATCCATGATTTTAAATGAATAGATTTCAAGTTATAGATTTTAATTTGAAATTTTTTTAATTGTTTTAGAGGAATTTAAATTTTTTTATTAAACTGTATCATTTGAAATTCTTTCGATTGACAATAAAATAGTTTAATATATATATATATATATATATATATATATATATATATATATATATATATATATATATATATATATATTAATAAGAAATGTTAAACAAAAAATAAACAAATAATTTCTAGAAAACTTAATTTATTTTTTTATTTAACCCCAGGCCTAACCCCATTTCCATCCCCAAACTCCCGCACTTACCCATCCCACCCCCACCTTTCCCCATAGGTATACACAAAAAAATCGGAACCTAAACCGGTAAAAATAAAACTAGAATTGGATATATATTCAAGTTTGGTTTCGATTCCTCATTACAAATCGACGGTTCCACGATTCGAATCGGCGGTTTTTCAATTTTTTTTATTTTTTATATTTTTTGGCTAAAAAAAAAATCGAAACTGGCGTGCATGTCTACTTTCCCTCAGACTTTCCTCCTACCCAGTATTGGCCCTGAGGAGAGGCGAAGAAGGCGACCGCCCTGAGCCCCAAAAATATAGAGGCCTAAAATTTATATATATACTACTTGATATAATTATATTTTAATAAAATACATAATTTATATAACGTCATTAGAGTTGTCATAAAATTTGGTCCATCAATTTATTGAACTTGAAAAGTGGTCTTATATTTAGATATTAAATACTATAATTTGGCTTTTTCGTGGAAGAAAAGAAAGAGTTAATAAAGAAAATAATGAAAACTTTTTAGTTAAAAAATATATACTCTGCTAACATTGACGTTTGCTTTTTGCACGGAGATTAAGATATATAATATATTTATGTGTAGTAAAGTGAGAGAAATAATATTTAATGTAAAGTTAGTAGTTGCATTAATATTGTTTGTGGACCCTACATGAAATAATTAATTATTTTGTGTGTCCTAACTTGACAAAAATTGAAATATAAATCTTAATTTGGAACAACCCAAAGTGAAAAGGACAAACCTAACGAGAGAAGGAGGGAGTATAGAGCAACGAGGGCCTATTATTTTTGTTCACCCCGAGTCTTGTAAATGTCATGACCGGTACTGTTGTCCCACGACCCCCAACTCCCCCATTCCCACCCCACCATACTGCCTCTCACCCCCACCCTTCATTCCTAACTAATACTCCCTCCGTCCCACTAAAAATGTTCCAATTTTACTATATTGGGCGTCCCATTTAAAAACGTCCCATTTAAAAATTCTCATTTTTCCATTTTAGTAAAATGACTTTATATGTGGCCCTCCACTCACTACTAATACAATTACCCATGACCGAGACGGAGGAGGGAGTACTCCATAATTCATTTTTTCGTAGGCAATGATTTTGTTGTAAAGAAAAAAAAAACAAAAAGGGTATTTTTCTGATTCTCCTATTAAAATATTAATTTTCGAACGTATTGATAGAACTAAATTACGTACATTCCCATAAATTAACAATAAATACAATTTAAATCTACTTTCACAAACTACAACATGAACATGCAATTGATACAATTTAAATCTACTTCACAAACTACAACATTCAACTGGTAG
Source organism: Pogostemon cablin (assembly GCA_023678885.1). Lineage (NCBI taxonomy): Eukaryota > Viridiplantae > Streptophyta > Magnoliopsida > Lamiales > Lamiaceae > Pogostemon > Pogostemon cablin. Next base: position 19,071,977 of record CM042997.1, on the reverse strand, counting down.
TTGCGAGCTGTAGAGATAAAACTCTAATTAATCAAGAGTATTTCAACACTAATTACACTCCAATATTGGTATATATATGATGGTCTAACCATGGAGGGCTGCGTAGCTGTTAATGAGAGCCAAGGCGTTGCTGGTCATATGAGCCACATTTACGATATTGTCCCTCACCGCCGTCTTGGTGGCGCCGTTCATTACTTTTCCGGCGAAGCCATCCATGCACGTGTCCTCGTTCGTCAGTGCCGCGCTAACCCACGTCTGGACGTCGCTCATGATCAGATCGAAATTGGACCCCTTTATCTGGTTCATCTCTGCCATCGACTTCCTCAGTTGATCCACCGAGTCCGACAGCTCCTCCATGCAGTCGCGCATGGCGCCAGCCTCCCGCGGTGTGATGCCTGCCGTGTGGGAGAGCTTGACCATGTCGGCGGAGGTGGAGCGGGCGGTGTCGAGGCTGACGGAGAGGGCGGCGTGGGCGAGGAGCTGTGGGCTCTGCTGGATGGCACTTGCATGGGTTGAGAGGGAGGAGTAGCAGAGTGTGGGGTACGCGGTGGAGGAGCACGAAGTTCGGATGAATTCCGTGCTCGTTGGTGTTGTGCCGCCAGGTCTGGCAGCGCAACCCGAGTTAATGAGTGAGAGGAGTATCACAAGAGTTGCAATGGAATAGCACAAATGTTTCTCCATTTTTATTGTTTTTTGGAGGATATGTGATGTAGTGAGTGAGAGAGAATGAAGATAGGTTTAGGGTGTGGGAATATGAGAGAGAAAAGGCTTTAATTTATAGACATGTATGATGTTGGGTAGGGTTTAGGGTTTGATTTATATTCCACAATTGTTGAAGATATTTATGTGAGTTATTAGTCCAAAATAATGGACAAATCATGTGTAAAATATTTTAAATTTTATTAGATAATAACAAATGAATATAACAACTAATATAATTAATTAAAGAAATTTCGACAAATCATAGAAAATTCAATATCTTATTAAAAATAAAAAAAATTGAAAAAACGAAACGAGCTCCACCCATAAGCTAAACATAAGACATTCAACCAAATGGGACACAAGAGAGATATTTTTTAGAGCGGTCGATTCATTGCTAAAGTATGCTTATTATACAGGTAAAATATGTGTATTTGTAGTTAAAGTATGTCAATAATGAATATACTATAACATCATAAAATCATACTTTAATTTATCATCCATCATATTTTAGAAAACATATACTTTAACAATTACTATTAAGCATGCTTTATGTTAGAGTCACTCGATGAAGTATTAAACGATTCAACTCACTATAAACTTAAACTTTTAGATGAGGTGGTCATTTAACAAGGTATCAGAGCTCAGGCCTAGCAAAGGTCTAGGGTTCGAACCTCACCGCCACCATTTATGAGAAAATTCCACATGCAAGGCTTGAGGCAAAAATTAATCCCGTCTGCATGTGAGGGGGCGTGTTAGAGTGACTCGATTAAGTATTAAACGATTCAACTCTCTATAAGTTTAAGCTTTTAGATGAGGTGGTCATTTAAGACTTTATCAATGCAATAGACATACTTTTGTTGGATTGTATACTAAAAGTCTAGTTTTTGTATGAGCAATGTTATAACAATTTATTTGAAATGAGAATCAAATGATCAAATGATTGCGTCTTATAATTTATTTATATGTGCGATGCAATAGTCCACTTACTTTATACTATAGATAATATATTGTGCGACAACACGTGGAAGATCATATTATTGGTTTCCTTATAAAGTTTAAACAGATGCTCACAATCGAGATAGACAGGGACTCTCTATCGGGATGGTTATAGTATAATTTGGTATTAGTTTGTCTTGACTATAGAATCACATTAGTGCACTTCTTGTGTATTGAGTAGGACCGCTTGAAATCGTTTGACTTATACTGACTATATAGGAGAACTTGATCTCTGTTATTATGAATGTTCCCTATACAATAACCTCGACACGTAAGGCAGTATGTATTTCTTTGATTCATCAATGGGTGAGATTTACATGTAACTAAATCAATAAACTCGGTGAGTTGGAAAATAGTGCTGTCACTATGGTGTGCTATTGATTGTATAAGGAATCTGTGTCCGTCATAGGTTGATGATATTAATTAATGGAGTTGTCAGTAACTTAATTAATTAATGGGCATTCATGGGGAGACTAACGGGCTCATAATAAGAAGGAGCCCATAACATGATTATGAAATTAGAACGGTAGTGCAGTAATAATATTTTAGTGGTATATATTATTATTATTGGACTTAAGTATAAGCTTTGGGCTAAGCTTGGATACTTATGCCCAATGGAGGCCCAACTCTAATTTCTCCTACTGGTCCCTGCTGTAGCCCGTATATATAAGTCATCTCAATTGTTCGAAAACTCTAACTAATACATGCCTAACATTGTGAGGAGGGTGAGCGAACAGCAGATTGAGAAGATCTTGAAGATCGTCTTTCACATGACGTCGAGATTAGACTTGGGAATACAGCAGAAGATCGGAAGATTGTTTGCTGCTACTATTCGTCAATTTCCAGAATTTTTCTAAAATCGTGTGGGACTCCAAACTGGATGTGTGATACACCATTAGAAAGTACTGAAGAGATGATCATTTTGGTGTAAAGATCACTCAATTCGGAGATCGAATGAGGAAGTTATGCCCAAAAAACTGAGGCTGCACATGTTGTCGGTGAGAATTCATGTTCTTCTTCAACATACCCTGGTGTAAGGTAATATGTTTCTATGTTTCTTGCTTCCGCTGATTTAGAAACGTATGGAATCCTAACGGTTCACGTTAACAAATGATTGAACGCCAACAACTTTAATACGTCAAAGTACTAAATTATCTCACCAGAAATGGTCTCATACAAAAGTAACTCCTAAAAAAGTACTCCCTCCATTCCATCCAAAGGTGGCCATTTATTTTTTGTGCGTAAATTAAGAAATATTATTATTTTATGTGTAGTGGGTAGTTGTATTAGTAGTGAGTGGTGGGCCACATGTGGAGCCTTTTTACTAAAAGTGGAAAATGGGAACATTTGGATGGAACGCCCAATATATATCGTAAAATGGGACCTTTCGGTGGGGTGGAGGAAATATTAAATTATCTCACCATGAAACAGTCTCATACAAGACTAACTCCTTGAAGGAGTATTAAATATGGGACGACGTGAGGCAGTCTTTCTCAATTCTATCATCACTCTCTTTTCTATTCCTCTCCTCTTTCTCTTGCTACCTCTCTCAATCTTTTTCTTTGTTTCGTTTCGAAGTTCGCGTTCACTTGAAGAGTGCTTTTCGATACACTACAGATTTAGCTATATCATTGGTTCTCTCATTGAGAGATCTCAACATGGCTAAGGAAACAAAAAAAGGAGCTTGGGAAATAGCCTTTCAGCAACCGTAAGAGCAATTTGATAGACAAACCATCATCCATAACCAATCACAATAATAATTTTTTAACATGATGGAAGAGATCAAATCTGTTATTTGAACCATGCCAAATCAAAAAGCCTCAAGTTTATTTGCAGGGGTTTTAGGACCATTGTTTGTTAACCCACTTAATATTGCCGACATGGGGAAACGGTTGGAGAAGCCCCAAATTTAATACCATAAAATTGGATCTACCCAAATTTGATGAAATTGACCCACATGGTTGGGTATATCGATACAAAAATATTTTGATATTCATGAAACCACTGAAGAACAACGCCTGTTCATCGCGCTTTTACATTTGAAAAGCCTGTGACTGGTATCAATACATGAAAACTAATAATCTTTTTACAAGTTGGCCACATTTTCTTGAATAAGTGAAGCTTCACTTTGGCCCATCACAGTTCGCAGATTATCAAGGAAAGTTGTCAAAGTTAACTCAAAGGGCTACAGTAAGCGACTATCAATCTGAGTTTCAGAGATTAATGAACAAGGTATCAGGTATTTCTGAACCTATTTTAATCTCAATTTTTGTGGCTAGTTTGAAAATGATAATTCAGCGTGAGATGATTATTGCTCAACCTTCAACTTTAGTAGAAATAGTTGCTCTTGCGAGGGTATTTAAAGCCCCGACCAACGACTATCTGAGATACAATTCTCTTCTCGTTGGCAAGGAGGGTTAAATGCCAATGTTGATAACCACCACACTAAACAGAACTCTGATACTAAGGTTAAAATAACCAAACAAGATGTGAGTATAATCATGATGAGGAGCTCACCAGGATCATAACAAATAATAGGAGTCCCCAATCTACCTGTACGCTAATTTTCAGTCGAAGAGATTGAGTTGAAGTGTGAAAAATTCCTTTGCTATAATTGTGACCAAAAGTGGTCAGTGAATCATCGTTCATTCTTACTCCTTATGGATCCAATGAAATCAAATAAGGGAATGATGATGGAGACCAAGATGAGATAGAAGAATTGGAAACACCATTAGTTACAGGTGACATTGCGAGAGATTCTGTTCTACATCAGTTCAAATATGATCCACTTTGAGGACAATGTGATTTCTCAACCCGGATGGAATGATACGGCCAAGATAGAAAAGCCATGTCTGTTAGGATAAACAGATCCTCATTCATTCCTAAAGGACAAATAAAGAAGAGCATAAAAAGCACAATACAAGAATCTACGTGAAAAACTCCAAAATCGGAGAAAAACTAAGAATCGAGAAAATAGCACTATGTGAAATTTTTTTACAATCACACAGAATTTCTCTCTCCCGACCCCAATTCCTACACTCTTACAAATCTTTGACTAACTCACACCATTCTCACAACCGAGAATCCAAGAAATGAATTTAAATAGAATCAAACACAAGATTAAAGTGTACTTGATTGGTGCACTTGACATAAAGTCCAAGGGCCTCCTTATATAGCACCAAGGATCCATTCTCTTTTACTCTTCATCCGATGTAGGACAAAAGAAATAAAAGAAAACCCTTCTTTTATTCTTGACAAAACCAACAGCGTCGTTCACAACGACGATATAAGATTCCAAATTGGCAGTCAGGACTATGTTTAGAACTTTATTTATTTTGACATTTTACTTTCATGTTTCCATTAGATTGGTCATAAGTCCTTTAAATATTTATTTATGGGTTATTTTTGGACAATAGGAAATAAGATATCTGCATCTTTCACAATTTTATCTTCACTCTCTTTGCTATCTATTCCTCTCCTCTTTCTCTCTTTTGCTACCTCTCTCAATCTTCTTCGTTGTTTCATTACGAAGTTCACATTCACTCGACTTTTTGATACATTACAGATTTGGTTGTATCAAACACTATGTTAGATTTGAGTTTTCCTTAATTTATGGATTATTAAAAAAATGATATTTTGAAAGGCCAGATATAATGGATAATTATTGTCTTAGCAGTTGCTTGGTTGGGGTAAAAAGTGAGGAATTAACAGAAATAGAGGTATATTGATTTCAATTGTTAATACTTATTTATCTAATGAGAATAAAAAAATTTCAATCATTTAATGATAATTGATAATTAAAATTTCTCAATCATTCTCATTGATTCAATAATTAATTCTCACCCTTTGATCACTTTTATTTTCATTATGATTAACCTCATTAATAATACTCATGATTATTATTACAATTGAGTAATTAGAACTAAACGGTCCCTTATAAATACTCCCTCCGTCGGCCCGAAAGGTAAACATTTTGCTATTTTGGACATCCTCACTAAAGGTATACATTTTCCTTTTTAAACACATAGGACCCACACACATCACTAATACATTTAATATATGGGTCTCACACACCTCACTAATACAGCTACCTACTACGTATATTAAATAATAATACTCCTTAATCCACGTACAAAAAGAAAATGTATACTTAATTGGCGTACGGAGGGAGTATTTGTCAAGATATAGAGTATTAGTTTTATCATACAACGATAATTAACATATACTTCCTCTGTCCCATGTCAGATGACACACTTTCCATTTTGGTTGTCCTACAAAATTTTGTACATTTCTAAAAAAGCAAAAAGTCAAATACAAACATCCTTTTTCATACACTTTATTTAAAAAAAACCACTCATACCTAACAAACTTTACATACTTTATCATTTATTTATTACTAAAAATATCATAATACTCTTAAAAGTTATTACTTTTTTTAATTTTCGTGCCGAAGAAGAAGATGAAAACATCTGTGGGATGGAGAGAGTATAACATTAAAATTTTCAGATTATATATACTCCTTTCATCCCGCCCAAAGAATTATTTTTAGTTTTTGCATGTGGATTAAAAAGTATTACTATTATTTAATGTGTAGTTGATAGTTGTATTAATGAAAGTGTATCTCTCATATTTTAATTGTATTAATAAATACGTATGAGTTTCATGTATATAAAAAAAAAAGTAAACTCTTACAATAGAACGCAGAAAATGAGAAAAAAATGACCCCTTGAATAGGGGGAGTATATATATGAAGAGAAGTTGAGTGTTAATAAATGTACCAAAAAAATTCGAGTTGCATCAAAAATAGAGATATTTTTTAGAAAGAAACTGTAGAGTGGGCATCCACCATTACTGGCAATAATATGCATTAGTCTGCTTATTTAAAGGCATGATATGATAGCGTGATGTGGAAAGGACACCTCCTTTATTAAATTCGTATCTCTCTCAAATTAAAAATTAAAAAGTATAGTACATACATAATTAAAAAACAAATTCTTCGATCCTTCGTATATCTCTCAAATTAAATATACACCTAACCACTTTACATTAAATATTATATATTTCCACCAACTATCTATTAAAATATTATACTCTTTAATCAACGTGCAAAAAGCAAACTTAAATATTGAAACGGGACGGAGGAAATATTACATAACAAACTCTCCTATCCGCTCGAGGTTCGAATTAAAATTTGTTTATTCACATTCATAATTTATATACTAGTAAATAAAAATATACTCCCGTCACTTTTACGTAATAATTTACTTTTTGCATGTCGTTTAAGGAGTATAATAATTTAATGTATAATGGATTAAGAAATATAATATTTAATGTGTAGTGAATAGTTGTATTTATGTTGAATGTGAGTCTCATATGTAATACTCCGTTCATTCTCCAAAATCGTTCACCTTACCACATATAATAAGAAAATGTTTGCTTCTTTACTAACTTTATTAATTTTTTTTGGTAATCTAAATATTTTTAGGTAATAAATAAAGTATAAAGCATGTTATGTGTAAAAAGAATGGATAACATTTTTTAAATTAATGTGTACTTTTGAGGTGTTACATTAGAATGATATTGCCTTTTTTGAGGGATGAACGATTATGTGGGATGAACAAATAAGGAAAGAGTGAACGATCTTTAGGGAAGGAAGGAGTAATTTTTTTTGTTGGTCACATTAATCCAAAATAGAAATGAATATTTTACATTGGGATGAACAAAAATAGCCAAATGAAAACATATCAAGAGGATTGAGAGAGTATGAATAATAACTTACATACTTTGTTAGCTAATTTTCAATTAGTTTTTAACGAAAAACTATTAAAAATTTATATTCACTCCATCTTGCCACAAAAGTTACGTTTATTATTTGCACAGAGATTAAAAATATTTTAGGGTAGGTCTTCTGTGAGACCGTCTCACATAAGCCCTTACGTGAGACGGATAAAAAATGATAAAATTATTATTACTTTCGTTATAAAATATTATCATTTTTTATTTATATTATAAATTGTTCATAATATAGTTCACTACACCATTATCACTTTTCATTGATTGAGTATCACTTTTCGTTAATGATGTTATCACTTTTTATTCGTCTCATGTAAGAGCTTACGTGAAACGATTTCACACAAGTCTTTGTCAATATTTAATGTATAGTGGATTGATAAATATAATTTTTTAATATATAGTGGGTAATTATATTAACATCGTGTATGGGCCCTATAAAAAAATACTAATTATTTTATATAGTCTCATCTACTACAAAGAAAAATATAACTCTTTTGATAGGAATATAATATTTTTAAACAGGGTATAAACTCATCAAATCATCGAATTTTAATATTTTCATTGAAAAATATTAATGTAGACACCAATTAGTAGAGGAGTCTTTTAAGAATACCAACTACTCTCTTTATTCCATAATAAAACGTGTTTACTTTTTACACATCATCTAAAAAAAGTTGCACATTTTGATAAATTTTGACTTTAGAAGGTATTATAATATTTTTAGATAATAAAAAATATAAAAGAATGATGTATGTTTGAAAAATAAATGACAAATTTTAAAATGGTCGTGGTTATTCGAACCCACTATTTACTACATACACTCAATTATATTTACACACACTAGAATTATATATACACACATGTAAAAGACAAAGTTAGGGAGGATTACTATTAGGTACATTAAAAAATTCTTTATTACTATAAGATACAAATATATAAAAATATTACTGCTAACTACATAAATATATAGTGATATTCCAACATTACCCTTACAATGTGCTGCAGATAAATGTTTGTGTGCAGCATAAAAATTCGTGTGCAGCAAAAATTATGTGGAGTAAAAAAGTGTGTGCAGCAAAAAAATTTTATGTGCAGCGTATGAATTTATGTACTTGATATTGATTTCTTTTTATCATTGTATCTAAGTGTAAATATGCTTTAAATGGTGTATTTCCCAGTATTTTTAAAACTGGACTGGACCGGCCGGTTCAACCAGTTCAATCGGGAACCAGAACTGGTATCAGTCCGAAAACCTCCCTATAACCATTTTCATAGTTAGACCGGAAAAAACCGGCTTGGATCGGTCAAAATTGGAATAACCGGTGGACCGGTCAAATCGAAAACTGCCCGTCCAGCAGCACCAACAAGAACAAAATGTTCAAGACCAAGTCAAAATATTTATTGCCGCCGCTCCAGCCTCCCCCAACGTGAACGGTGTTTCAGACATAACATTCTATGCCTCCGCCTCATGTTTGCATTGAAAAGGAGAAGCTCCAGCCAAATCAAAAGTGAGTGGAGAAAAAATTAGAAATGATTAAGATGATAGGATGCAGGGTTACTAGACATTTGCAGGGGCATCCATACATTTTCCGGTAATGGAAGAATTGGGGGAGAGGAGAGGAAAGGAAAAGAGAAGAGATGAAGGGGGAGAGGGAGAAATCGTAGGTAGTAGGTGAATAAAGCAGATCTGTGAGAGTTGTTCTCATCTTTCACTTTTCTAAAATTTGGTTTCTCGAAAGTAATTTTGAAATGTGAAGTCTTATCATTTTATTAATTAAACTATTAATTTATGTTACAGCTGTCATTTGCTACATAATAACATATCTCATGTAAAATATAATAAAAATGTAAATATCAGTATATTAATATGAAATAATTAAATATAATATTAATAAAATTAGGTAATTTTGTTTTTTCGGTTGAATCGCCGGTCCGATCGGTCCGACCAGTCCGACCGTGAACCGTTGGGCTCTCCGGTTTGACCTCCGGTTCGGTTATGAAAACATTGGTATTTCCTACTAATAAACCCAAAAAAATATAACTGTTAACTAAATAAATATATAGTTATATTTCAATATTTATACTATAACATGCTGCACAAAAAGCACATAATAATTATGCTGCACACAATCATTTATATTATGTGGAGCAAAAAAATTAAGAAGAAAAAGCAAAAAAGAAAATAGATGAAGGATTAGGAAGAAAAAATTAAGGGCATTAACATTTAGTAATGTACAGAGGAATGTCCAAGATAGCAAGTAAACTCCTAATTAAGCTACATTACAATTACAGGAGATTAAAAAATATAATAAGACATGAGCACCCTCACAAATTGATACTCTATTATATAATTATGAGAAGAAGGAAACTGGATCCCACAGAAGAGCACACAATAGACTCAGTATTATCACTGATCATTTCTTGAAATTTTCCTAAATAACCTACATTAAGAAATCCATGAATATAATTTTATGTCTACATAAAACCTAAATATATGCAATACCACACCTAAAACACGAGCACTCATCTAAATGATATTCATGAACATTATTTATTAGAATACATCCACAATTTAATCAGATATGTCGTGCACACACAATTCATTTATCCAAATTTACTACCAAATCTATTAAAGCAATGGAAGGAATGAGGTGGTACCAATTTAAAATTACTATTTCCATTTTTTTTTTAAAAAATCATTAAAAATAATCCTAATATGTGGTAAACTAAACAGCAATTAAGCTTAAACAACCCCAATTTAACCATTAGCCTGAGAATTCCACTAAAGAGAAGTCTAAAAATAAGATTGAAGCGATTCCAAAGGAAGATGAAGGGCGCGGTGGCGTTGTTAAGAAGAAAACAGTCCATGCGATGATGTTGTAAGGGTGAATGCGGGGACGCGGGGTTGACCCACTAAAAATTTCTGGGCAGAATCACTCGGCGCTCAATTTGTTAACACCATCGAAAATGCGGATCTGGTGAAAGAGGAAGGAGATTTGGGGGTGGGAGAGGTAACGTGAATCTAGTGGAAACCTTCGCCATTAACCACTCACCGCGCTATTATCGCTGTTGGATTGTATACTAAAAGTCTAGCTTTTTGTATGAACAATATTATAACAATTTATTTGAAATGAGAATCATATGATCAAATTATTGCGTCTTATAATTTATTTATATGTACGATGCAATAGTCTACTTACTTTATACTGTAGATAATGTGTTGTGCGACAACTTGCGGAAGATTATATTATCAGTTTTCTCATAAAATATGCAGATGCTCACAATCGAGATAGACAGGGACTCTCTATTGGGATGATTGTAGTGTGATTTAGTATTAGTTTGTCTTGACTATAGAATCAAATTAGTGCACTTATGTGTATTGAGTAAGACCGCTTGAGATCATTCGATTTATACTGACTATATAGGAGAACTTGATCTCTGTTATTATAGATGTTCGTACTCTTAATCTCTATACAATAACCATGATACGTAAGGCAGTATGTATTTTTTTGATTCATCAATGGGCGAGATTTACATGTAATTAAATCAACAGACTCGGTGAGTTGAAAAATAGTGTTGTCTCTATGGTGTGCTGTTGATTGTAGAAGGAATCCGTGTCCGTTATAGGTTGATGATGTCCCCTTGAGGAGCTCATAAGGATTATAATGTAAACCCTGCAGATAGATTTATTCCGGTATGATAATGAGGTTGAGTGGTACTACTCTCGGATGAGATATTAATTAATGGAGTTGTCAGTAACTTAATTAATAAATGATCATTGTATATCTTAAACATGGGGAGACTAACGGGCTCATGATAAGAAGAAGCCCATAACGTAATTATGAGATTAGAACGGTAGTGCAGTAATAATATTTTAGTGGTATATATTATTATTATTGGACTTAAGTATAAGCTTTGGGCTAAGCTTGGATACTTAAGCCCAATGGAGGCCCAACTCTAATTTCTCCTCCTGGTCCCTGATGTAGCTCATATATTATAAGTCATCTCAACTGTTTGGAAATCCTAACTAAAAATTAATTCATACCTAACACTGTGAGGAGGGTGAGAGAATAGCAGATTGAGAAGATCTCGAAGATCGTCGCCCACACGACGTCGAGATTGGACTTGGGAATACAGCAGAAGACAGGAAGGTTGTTTGCTGCTGTTATTTGTCAACTTGTACAATTTTTCTAAAATCATACAGAACTTAGAATTGAATGTGTGATATACCATTGGAAAGCCACTTAAGAGCGAATCGTTTTGGTGTATAGATCACTCAAATCAGAGATCAGATGAGAGAGTTATGCCCAAAACGGTAAGGCTGCGCAGGCTGCTGGCTAGAATTCATCTTCTTCAACATACCCTGGTGAAAGGTAATACGTTTTTTTATTTTCTTGCTTCTGCTGGATTAGAAACGTATGGAACCATAACGGTTCACATTAACCAAATGATCGAACGCCAATAGTCGCGACTCTGCCGCTGGATCCGACCAGTCATACACCTTTCTACTGCCATAACGGCGGTTTGACGCCGCCCGGTGCCTCATGCTGCCAGAATCACTCGCCGGCCAACTTGTCAATGCTGCCGGAGCTGCAAATCTGGTGGAAGAGGAAGGAGATATGGGGGTTGGAAGAGGTATATTCATATCTGGTGGGAGAAGAAAAGAACGGGATATAAATTAGGAATTCACTGAATTAAGGTCATTAGGAATTTTATTTATAATTTTTGTATCTGAAAGTAATTTTTTAAATTAATATACCTTAAAGTAATAATGGGTATAAAGTGTGTATCTATCAGTAATTATTCCACAACTTATTCTTAATTTAATACACCCACCCACATATCCATTTCTATCACCCTCAAACTAAATTAAAACACATACACCCACATTCATCCACTCCATCCACCCACATTCAAGAAGAAAAGGAAAAAAAATGAGAAGAAGAAGAGAAAGAAAATGACATGAGAAAATCGAAGGAATAAGAGAGGAGTTAATCAAATTCGATTCATTCAAATCAAGTCTCCAAGCTACAGATTCTATTTACTTTATTTTGTATCAATCTTGATTGTAAATAAATTAAGTTTTAAGATAAGCCTTATAAATATTTTGAGTTAATTTCATAAATAAATTAAGGGTTAATTGCAAAAAAAACCACGAACTTTACTCCTATTGCAAATTAATCCTCACTTTTGAGAAATTATAAAAAAAACCACCACCTTTAAGTATTGTTGCAAAAAAATCCCAAAAAACATACTTTTAATTAGAAATTGGGTGTGTTTTGCAACAATACTTAAAGATTGTGGTTTTTTTTGCTATTTCTCAAAAATAAGCATTAATTTGTAATAGGAGTAAAGTTCGTGGTTTATTTTGCAATTAACCCATAAATTAATGATAAATCGTATGAATGTAGGTGTTGGAACTTTGATTTGCTAGTGTAGAGAAAACATGGGATTGAAACTTTTTCTATTGATTTAGGACATTCTATGCCTTTAAACCCTGGCTTGTGGAAAATAATTACTCTGTTTGGTTAGCACTAGACGATAATTAGTTATTGTATTCGATCGACACTGGTCGAGAGTTAGTTTTTGTGTTCGAACGACACCGGCCGAGAGTTAGTATTTTGTTTGATAGTGCCGGCCGATAGTTTTTTAATTTATTTTTTGATGTGTTGGACCAACATCGACTCAAAATTCTTAGATTGTTCGATTAATATGATTGAACATAAGTCATTTTTCGCTTCTGGTTGGCCTAACGCTCACGAACTCAGATAAAATTTAAGAACGTAAAATCCACATTTAGATCGATAAAAAGGCTTAAAATTGAGTATTTTTAAAACTTTCGAATGTTTTCTTCTTCGACATCATACTTTAGTTTTAGGTTAAGGAAGTGAGTGTGGTTTAAGAATTTTACTGTCATTTGATGATAATTGATGATGTTTGATGAAGATGGCAATGAATTTAGAATTTTCACGTTACCTTTAAAAGTGTATTTATCAAAGTTGTTTTTTATTTTTTTAGTTTTAGTTTATTTAATTAATAGTAAAGAGTATGATATTTTAATTTTAATATTTTAGTGTTCTTTTAAATATATGAAAGTGGGTGTATTTAGAAAAAATGTGAGTGTGAATATCCACTACCTTTTAAAGGGAAAATTTCATATTTGGACCCATAAGAATTCTTTCAATTCAATTATAGTCTCGTAGGAATATACTAGTCCCATAGCTATCAGTTTTGGTCCCATAAGTATATTATAATTAAAAATTTGTATTCCTAATCAACTTATAACATATCTTTATTGCCAGATTTTCCTCTTCCTTCTATTTTTCAAAATAGACATAGTCCATTACGATCATATCAGGCCCATCATGCTTCCGTACATTAATTAAACAACATTAATCTCATAGCTAACCAACTTAGAACAGTAACAGTACCTTTTTTGACCATCAATCCACCGGGTATCCGGGAGGTTTTACAACTGCTCACAACCAACCACGCGTCCCGCAGTGTGATGGATCAATCTCGTTCCTTCAGTGAATCTCAGCACAATCCTGATTCATTTCCTACACCGGGTGTACATGATGATGCTACTGTTTTTGTCAGAAAGTATGGAGATTAAAGTTGCAGAAAAATGGAAGGCTACATGCGGGCAGCAGCCCGAGATTATTTATTTATTGAATGGAGAAATTTATTACACACTCATCCTCACTGAACAAGAAGAGATAACTCCTTTAACTACCTATTTTAGCTGCACTCAGAACACTCATACAAAGAAAAGAAAGAGATACAATGTTTATTATAGAAAGAGAAAACATAGGGTGATGGTCGATGCCTTCTGCTTCCTCAACACACCTATTTATAGAGGCTTTCGGATTTGAAATCCGGATTTCAAAGCCTCTATATCTTTTTTGATGTCACTGCTTACATCATTGCTCTTGCGTCAGCACTTACGTCATCTATATTGGATCCCAACTTTGGCAGTTGGCTGGTCCTTCTCCTTTATTGGATTCTTTTTTGTGATGTCATTGCTTGCGTCACCTTTTATTGGATGCCAACAGCTGGCTGACTTCTTTATTGGATTCCCTTTTCTGGGTCATCCTCCCTGTCAGGTCACATGTCTCTTACCCTTTCGGAAAGGTCACCTGGCTCTTGTTTTTTTGAGGAGTTATTTGTCCTCTTTAGTGCCTGATGATTCTCCCTACTCCTGGGTATTCTGAAGAGATTTTACCCTCTTCTTTCCACGTTTCTCCTTTGGGGATGGATCAGCAGTTCTGATCATCCCTATGCCCAGCCTTATTCCTTTTCCAAACTCCGGCTCTGTTTGGGTAGAACAGCTCGAACATACCTTATTTGTCCACTGCCTGAAATGGGCCATGTTACAATATCTCCGATGAGTTTGTTTACTCACTGGAATCTTATTTTTCCAGAGAAGTTCTTATTTTTCTTGGAATGCCTTCTTCGCAAACACTGTCTTCTTCCCTGTTAAAGTATTCAACAGGAAAGACCCATTCAAAGATTTATGCTCGAACTTGAATGAGAACTTCACCTCCACTATTATTTTGATGCAGGCGTACAAACCCCTCTCTCGATGCGTAGAGATCTGTTCTTCAGAATAAGTAAAAACCAAGACTGGTTCATTTCCAGAAGACTCCTTGATTTTATTTGATGCTGAGACATCGGGTCTTCTTAACTTGATAAAATGAAAGGCCTCGTGATTGCCTTTCCCTACTGGTTCTGGAGCCGCACTTATGAAGTAAAGCTCCAATACATCTCCCCTGGATAGGGTTGAGTTGTTTTCATATGCCTTGAAAACCTTTTCTCCCAGCCAATCTGAAAATTTTGCAAGTTCTGGGAAGCCTGGTGCAACAGTATAGATTGAAGCTAGTGCTCCAAAATCATACCATTGTTTCATATCATTTGGATTTGATCCTTCTTGTATCCAAACTCAGGGATATTCCTCTGGTCGGATTCCTTGTCTGGTGTTTAATTTCTCCCAACTGGCCTGGTAATCCTGCCAATAAGAGAAATCAGCTAAGTTAATACCAACCTTAGCAGTGCCCATCATAGGCCTAAGGTTGATCTCTTCCTCTTTGACCCCAGAGGTACTGGGTTGACTCGTCGACTCTAGATGTGACTCCAGGTCTTAAATTTTTCCTTGAACCGATTTCTTTTTTGGAGGTTCCAGACTAGGACTTGTGCTAAGGATACTTGAATCCCTTGCTCTAGGTTTAGAGACCCGTTCTCGACTACTCTCCTTTTGTCGATTGCAATTGCTATCAACAGCCCAGAGGAGTGGCTCTCGTGTTGCTTCGAACAGACTTGCATCGTTTCGAATGCAGTCTCGTATGCGATTAGGCACTTTGGTCTGATCAATATCTTGTATTCTTCTGGCACGCCTTGCATTGAGTGCCAGATTCTCGAATTCCCTTTGGAGCAACTCAAGGTTGTCCATCAGGTGCCTTGATACAGTCAGGATGGAGTCTATTTCAGCTCCTTCCATATCTCGTCAGGAAATCTGCCAAAATATTATCAACAGATTTAATAATGACAATATTAAAATCATAATATTGGCATTCTTCTTGCCATCTTAATAGTCTAGCCTTTTCAGGTTTAGATTTAATTTTATTTTTTAAAAAGGCATTGACGCTTGTGTTATCAATTTTAAGAATGAATTTTGAGAAGAAATATGGCCATTTCTTGAATACTTTCCGAACCGCAAAAGAACTCCTTTTCATTGATGTGCCACCTGTTTGCTTCATTCTCTGTAAAAAGTCCTCTACAGTATCTACATGGCACTTCTCCTTCTGGTGTGGACTTCATGAGGACTGTTGCCTACCAGTGGTCACTGGCATCTGTGTAAAGTACCAGTTCATCCTCGTCGTTTGGTATTGCTAGCTTGGGGAGCTTCTTGCAAACCTCCTTTAACTGCTTAACCATTTCTCGGTGTGATTCCTCCATTTGAATTCTACGTCTTTCTTCAACAGAGGACTGAACACTTTCTTGTATTGTGCTAGGTTGTTGATGAACATTCCAGCAAAGTTAACAACTCCTAAGAAGCTTTGGAGTTGTTTCTTGTCCTTGAAATATTCAAGAAATCCTTGAACCTTTTCTACAATATGAGGCTGTAGAATAATTTCAGACTCATCAATCTCAACTCCAAGGAACTCGATCTGCCTTGTTGCTATTACAACCTTCTTTACAGAAAGCACCAATCCTTCATTGTGGCATACTTCAGAAAATACTTCCAGATGAGCCAGATGCTCTTTCATGTTCTTTGAGGCTATGAGGATGTCATCCACATAAACAAACATGAATGAGAAATAATCTTTGGATAGATTATCCATCTTTCTTTGGTATATCTGGGGTGCATTCGCCAAGCCCATAGGCATGACATTCCAGATATAGTGGCCTTGTGGTGTTGAGAAGGCTGTGAACCTTTTGCTTCCTTCTTCCATCATAATCTGGTAGAACCCAGATTTGCAATCAAACTTTGAGAATACCTTGGCATTCTTGATATAATTGACTAAGTGTTCCCTACTTGGTATGTAGTATCCATTGAACTTCAAGATGTTGTTGATCCCTTTGTAGTTGATCACAAGTCTCGGCTTTCCCGCTTGACTTCTCCATGATTTCGAACTAGAAATCCTGGACTGCTATATGGGAATACTCCTGGTGATATCAACTTACGAGCTCAAGCTCTTTTTCGTCTTTCACTTTGAGTGAGGCTTTGAGCTCGTTTTTATCCCACCAGGCTAGAGGATCATCATTGAAGTTCCTCTGTATCTTCTTTTTGACGTCCTCCAAAGATGTTTGTTCTTCGATTGTGACGTCTTTCTGTAGACAATCTCCCAAGCTTGATTTGAGAAGGTGGATTGTATTTTCTTTTAGTTTCTCCATCTTCCATCCTCCTCTTATCTCGGTTCTCATCTGAAGGACTGCTTCGCCATATTTCCTTCGATCATTCATCTTTAGATGGCTAAGTTTTCCTTCATCACCACGCTTGCTGTGGAATCTGATTGGCATTTTTCTTTGAAATGCATTACGCAGTCTTGGTGCTATGATCTTATGTTCACAAAGGGTCGTGAAAATAAGCCTTCTTGTTGCATTTTCTTGTGTAAAATGCTTGAATGTCTGTAGAAAATTGTTTCCTAACAGAATATTTGCTCCGGTGTCGTGAAAATATAATGGTGGAGTTTTTACCTTGTACCATGGGGTACGATCCGCTCCTCCGATCATGATTTCTGCTTGCTTGATTCCTCTGTTAAGGATTAACACCCTTTGAGAGAAATCTTTTCCTAGTATTGTTGACAATTCTTCACCTGAGCCTTTCGGAAAGACTCCTTCTTTTGTTATACAGATGCTGACTCCACAATCAATGTACGCCGCAAAATATTCTGCACGATGCTCCTTATATATCATCCCAATGGTGATATATATTGAGAATGGACTTGTGGCCATGGGTGGATCTGAGCTTATAAAAGTCCTTTCTATTGGACTTTATATATCTTTTCTTTGACTGTAAGCTCCATTCCATCTTGTAATCGTTCCCAAGGTTTGTGATCCTCGAGAAACTCCAATCCCAGCACTAGTTGTTCTCGGAATCTTCTTGCAACTCCTTCAATTACCAGCTCAAGTTCTCCGAGTTTGAGCTGTCCTTGGTACCTCCCAGTTGTTGGTTGTTGAAGATAATATAAGACATCACAAGGAATAGAGTTTTCCTTCTTAGTGATATCGAATATTACTTCGACTCCTCTCCATCCTTCTGGGCATTTTAGTTCACCTTTGGTTGTGAACTTTTTTAGTTCCTGGATTACCTCCACGATTGGTTTCTTTTCTCATTTTTCGCTAATCATTTTGTCTTCTTGGAAATAAATTCTTCTTTGCTCGAATCTGAGGCTGTTTTGTCTGCTCCAGATTGGCTTGTCTTTGATATGCAAATCCATATCGTGAATTGGCGGTAGCTCCATTATCTCTGGCCTAGTTGCACATGCAACTTTCTCGAACACTTCAGGTATCTCAATATACTCCTTCATTTGGAATAGATCCGAATAATGAGTGTTGGAGAGGGCATATGAGATACTGTATGTGATAGAGTAAGGCCTATTCCCTTCTTTCATCAAGTCTTTATTTTTGAAATCTTGATGAAGGGTAAGTGCCCTATTGAAATCTCTGTCTGCCAGATTGTACGCGATCCTTGTATAAATTTAAGATGCTACTTTTCCTGCGTACAGATTTCCCGAGAGTCCTCCTAGGCATGTTTCTCTTGTGCTCTTAATTCTCTTATCAAAGACAGCAATATCGATTGGTGTATCGATTCTTTCTTTAAATGTGGCTTTGATGAGAATTCGAATTGCTCCGATATGGACTCAAGACATAGTCTTGGACATCTTCTCCTAGAGTTTACTTAGTTCCTTCCTGATTTCTTTATAGGGAACCAGTTGCATCTCCATCATATTTCATGTGAGCTCCATTGGGATGGTTATCTCCCCTTCGGTCACTTTGTATATGATGTTGTGTTTCCTCTTCTTGAAACTTGAAAAGAATTTTTCCTATTTTCCCACAGTGAATCCATCGTATAGACTAGGCCTTGGATCCTTCTTCATGATTCTCATAAGAATTTTATGAGAAATAGATGTCTGGGAAAAGAATCCAGACATATCTTCTTGCATCTCTTTCTTGAAGATTTCCTCTTCACTCCGACTCATCTTCGGAAGATTCGTCTTGGCTAAAGAATTCTTCTTCATAGATGCTCTCGTCTGAGGGTATATCTTCGAACTGATATACCAGTACTAGGTCTTGGAAGTAAACGGCTTCCTCTATTTCCAGAGTTGTTTCAAACTGTCGTACTCCCCTCTTCTGGTTTAATGGGTAATCGGGTAAGATATGCCCTCTAGCTCCGCAAGTATAGTAGTTACAATCCTTGAATCTTTCGTTTGCTTATGTAGCTGCTCTTCGAAATATTTTTCTTGTGGGAGTTCTCCTTGTACTCCTCCAGTTTGATCCTGAGGATGATGCTTGATTCCTTGAACTCCATCTTGATGGTCCAGATCTCTGCCCTGGTTTATAGCTTCGGGCCTTCTGTTTAGACCAAAAGGATCTTGGTCTTCTAGACCTCCATCCTCCGCTCATTTGGGTGTGAGGATGATGTTTCTTTATCCTTTTCTGCTTTCTTGGGTTTCTCCCAATGATAGTTGGAAGATCATTGCTTTCACAGCATAAAGGTACCATTTTATTGATTCCCCTTAATCTCTTGTAGTTTTTGTGTAGCGATGCTTGATGACACCACTCCACTATCTTGGCTTTTAGAAAAGACATCCTCCTTGCTATTGAATCCAGCTCACATAGTTCATACTCTTTGATCAGTATTTCTCTCCATGGGCTTGGAATCTTGGCAAAGAATAGGTGGAATACTTCCTACTCCTTGATCTTTGATTTCCATCTATACTCTGTGAAGAGTTTGATGTACTCATCTACATGATAAATGTCAAGTAGTTCTAGGCTGTATAGGGCATTCCTATACTTCTTTTTCTTTTCTTCTTCCATTCCTTCGAAGTAACCTACTCCGATGAAGTGGATCTTGAAGATTTTGGCCATGCGATCAACAATATTGCCTAGATCTTCACCTTCCATGGCCTCCTTCTTGATCTCGTCTGAGAGTACCTCCCAGGCGTACTTTACTAATCCTTCCAGACTCATAGTTTGGAATCTTATGAACCCTTCCTTGTCCAGCTCAAGTGCAACTCCTGCAATCTTCATAGTGTTGGTCCACTCATCGATCAAAGTTTTTTGGTTTTTGAAGTCGAGAGTGTCGAGGTTTAAGATCAATCCGTATGGATTTATCAGTTCTAGGTGAGACCGACCATATGGGGTGTTGTGTGTATTAGATCCTCGAACTTAGCTTACTCCTGTTGCAATTCAATTGCCTTCATCTTGAAGTTTCCTGGTTGTTGAAATGTCTCTTTTTGTTTTCCTTCGTGGACTCCTTATGTTCCAGAAGTTCTCTCATCTTGGCTCGAATCACGTTGGGTATGCTGAACCTGCGACTGTTGTTGGGAGCCAGAAGTCTCTCCAACATTTATTTTTAGATCTACAATAGTTAGTCCTTGGAAGGACTCATATAGATCTTGTAGATCTTTAAGATTTGCTCGTTCCATCTAGAGACGCGGACTCTCCACAAAGGATAGTAATCATCTTCTCATTTTCCGACTTTGGCCTTGTGACCTCAGTCGTCTTCCCCTTTTGGTATAAAAGGGGTTCCGTTCCGAAGGTTAGTGGCAATCGTCCACCTAGCCTTCTTCCTGTCACTGTAGTTTCCAAGGACTTTACTTGTTCTGTCAACTTTGTGATGAGGTCGAGTTGCTTGTTCTGCAACTTCTCCACCTTATCCATCTTAAGGCTGATTTCGAACATCGTCTTGGACATGCTCTGGCAATATTCTCCAAAGAATCTCATCGTATTCTGCAATTCTCTAAGATCTTGATTCATCTTAGAGTTATCGGCCTCGATCTCTTTTCACTCCGTCATTCGTCCCAGTGTGTGAAGTGATAGGACTTACAGATCTCTCTTGGACCCTAGTTGGGTCGTTTCCTCCATTGTCTGTGTTTGGTGACACTTCCATGGATTTCGGTGAAATTTCGGATTTCTACGATGTTTCTTGATACTTCTTTTGAGTATCTTATCTGCATTTGGCGTAGTTCTTCCAAAGATTCTTCCTCGGTGTGGTTGGCACGAATGTTGGCCAACTCTCTCCTTTGATTTATGCCTTCATACCATCGGTCGGCATCTTTGTCTCTCTTTTCCATAATTTGTCTATACAACACACAATAATATTGTTGCATAGAGCTGCTTGTTTCATCATAATTAACAGGCCAGTAGTTCCTGTTACTCCAGCTTTGAACAGGGCTGATAGTCTTGTTACTCTCGGATGTCGAACTTTCGTTCGCATCCATATATCTTGAAACTCTCCTCTCGTTAAGTGATAAATAAGTTTATAATAAATTTATCCATTCTTAAATAAATAAACCTAGGGCTCTGATACCATTTTGAAGTACGAAAAGTTGAGTTAATCTGGCATAAGATATAAATTCTGACTTGGAACTAATTTAGCATCTTTTGGGGTCAATTTTGCAAATTTACTTTTTTAGAAAATTCCTATAGGATTAATCCTGCATCTACCCCATTATCAATTTAGATAAAATTTCTATGGGACTAAATCTGACGATTTTGGGACCTTTTTGACATTGAGCAATTCTTACGGGGCTAAATATGAAATTATCACACCTTTTAAATAAAGTAACTTTTGAGATTGTTGGATAAAGTGATTTTTTATTTTTTAAAGTGTGAATGATTTTGTGGAATGCAGAGAGTAATGAATATAACTATAGTATTTTTAGGATATTGTAATTTATTACCCGTATCCATCTCAAACTCGCTTAGAACTACATATACCCATCCCAATAAAATTCAAGTAGAACTGGTATGGAAAATATTCGTCTCGCTTCATTACTTTTTGTACCACACAAAACAATTGAGCTCTAAATTTAAAATAAAATTAAATAGTTTAAATAGATTATTTGAATATTAAGAAAAAATAAATTATCAATATATAAGTATTATGTAAATTAAATTAAAATGTTTAAATTAAATATTGATTGAAAATTAGTGTACTGATTGAAAATTAATAGCATATGCAAAAAAATAACTTTTATATTTATCAAATTTATATTGTTAATTAACTAATTAAAAAAATCTATTATTGATATAAATAAGGTATATGATTGAGATCAAAATTGTTAAAAGAACGGTTAAGATCAAAATTGAAGAGAAATTCTCTTATGAGACGGGTCGATCCATCACTAAAGAATGCTTATTATAGAATTAAAGTATGCTTATTTGTAGTTAAAGTATGTCATTAATAAATTATATTATAATATGCTGAAATCATACTTTAATGCATAATGCAACATATTTTACAAAACATACTTTAACACCCATGAAACATACTTTATCTAAATAATAGATATACTTTAACACGTCTCACAAACTGACTCATGTAAATAACATCTCACAAGAAAATTTGTCAAAATTGAATGGTTTCTAAATAGTAAAATTGAAAAGAGGGGGAAAAATTGAATACAAAAATAGAATTTTAAATTTGTTTTTATATATGTATGTATAGAGTAGTGTTGTATGTGAGTCTATGGAAATACATTAATTATTTTATGAGTTTTGTATACTAAAAAGATGTAAAGATTAAAATGAGATGCTCAAATTATAAATATGTAAAAATTGAAATGAAAAGATGGATTGTATTACTTATCTAATTTCCGCTTAAAAATAATAAAATAGGCCAAGATCATTTTGACCAGACTTAATTCTATATAGGACAAAACTTAAATTTTAATGTTTAAAAGTTTATTAAGCATATATTAAGTGAAAGTAATTATTTTAAAATTAAGATAATTTTTGAGATTATATATAATAGTATAAAATCCGCGTATGCGGGATGTTAAGTTAAAAATTTTTAAAAGTAAAAATTATAGATCTAATATAATTATTTAATTTTTATAATTAAATTCATAGGTTTAAAGTCTACTTTTTGGGTTATTCTATGGTGCACCGGTACACCTACAGATTTATTTATAAGGTAAAACTAAGGGGTAGTGGGTAGTTATTAAGTTTCTTTTTAATTATTTTATTTATTGTGTGGTGACAATTAAATAAAAAAGTGATATAAAGGTTGAGATCCTCAGGTGCAACCGTGTCCCGCAATCCATGGTATTTAAAAATTGAAAAATTATTGATTAACTATATTAAAATATAGGGTTATTCTAGGGTGTATCGGTGCACCTGAGAGGTTATAGGATGAAAATTAGGGTGTAGTGGGTAGTTATTGTATTTTTTAATTATTTTATTTATTTAATGGTTAGGATTAAATAAAAATCTGATTTTACGGTTTAGATTATCCAGATGAATCGATGCACCGGTTGAACTGCATTTAACTCTAAAATATAATACTCATCCCAAATCATTCGTAAAGTTAAATTCCATTTCAAAGAGTAAAATTCAAATCAATAGGATTAATATATAATAATTAATAACTTTATTATTTGGGTGATTATCGTTCTAATTTATATTAATTTATATACATAGTAGTATATGTTATTATATATTTAATTTCCAATAACTTATTTTTATATATAGACAGATCAATCTTTTTAAATTTGTAGAGTATATATAATTCATAATTCATAATAATCCCGATTTAACATATAAAATTAAACTTTTAAATAAATATATATAATATACATATTAAGACACAATATAAGCAAATAAAATATAAATAAATTATTAGAATATATACGGGAAAAATTATATGAGTATTGATAAGATATTTTAGTATTTTGAACTATAATATCAAATCATTCCCGTAAATTATGATTTAGTGTAATTTCAATCTTAAATTATTTTTGTTTTTAAATTGAATTATATTTCGAAAAATAATATGTACAATTTATCACATACACATAAATTATATATTTGTTCCTTTTACTCTTTATCTAATAATTAATTAATAATTTAAAATTTTAATTATGAGTAAGTTTTATGTGGATGTGGTACGACTCCTATTTTTACAAAATTACTCTTTGAAGAGTAATATATATATGTGTGTGTGAAAATAACTTTTTAATATACTAATTGTGAATACACTGCTATAAATAACTCTTTAAAAGTATGAGGTATCACAACGTGGTTAATTGTCGTATTTTTTTTAATTTTAATATTAGATATATAATCTTTCTACTTTTTATTTATTTTTTATTATTATATTATTCATGTATATCTATAAATTAAATACCACCTTTAATTATATTTTTTTATTGGTTAGGAATAGATAATTAAACCAATCAATAAAAACTTATCCAACTTATTATTATTATTATTATTATTATTATTATTATTATTATTATTATTATTATTATTATTATTATTATTATTATTATTATTATTATTATTATTCATGTATATCTTCAAATTAAACAACATCTTTAATTATACTTTTTTATTGGCTAGGAATAGATATTTTTATTTTTTATTTTAATATATCACATATAATCCTTCTATTTTTTTATTATTATATTACTAATGTATATATTTATATTTTTGGAGTTAATTACGTAAAAAATTTCAAAAGATTAAAAATTTACATACTAACAATTGAAAAAAAAAACTAAAATCAAAATAAATTAAATAATAAAAAATCAAAAGAGAATTTAAATTATATAAAAGAAACGGTAAAATAAATAAAAAATCAAAAGTGAAATCATAAATAAGTTAGTTAGAAAAATTATAAAATTAACCATAAAAATAAAGTTAATTAAAGTTTATAAATTACACACTAAAGTAACTAAACGATTAACAAAAAATTAAATAACAAAACAGAACTAACAAATTTAAATAACAACAAAAAGAAATTATAAAATATAAAAGAAACAACTCCAAATATATAAAACTCATCTATAAGAGTCACTTTCAAACATTCAACTTCCTTTGAATTTGTTCTACGTGGAATCGATCATTGATCAATAACCCTAACAGAATTAAAACCAAAATAAATAAATAAATAAAATATAATCAAAATGAAACCATAAAAAAATTAATTTAAAAAAATTATAAAATTAAATATGAAAAAAAAAGTTAATTACGTAAAAAATTTCAAAAGATTAGAAATTTTTATACTAACAATTGAAAAAAAAACTAAAACCAAAATAAATTAAATAAAAAAAATCAAAAGAGAATTTAAATAGAAATAATTACTGATAGGTACACACTTTGTACCCCTAATTAATACTAGATACATTGATTTAAAATAATTATTATTTAATACAAAATATTAAAGTAAAATACCAAATATACCCCTAAACCCATATACCTTTAAAACACTAACCCCAACCTCCACCCACCACCGGACCACCGCTGCCGCTGCCAGACCGCCGCCGCCGCCGGCGGAGCTCCGGCGGCCGGTCGCCGGAAAAACTGTTCGTCAGAAAAAAAAAAAAAAAAAAAAAAAAAAAAAAAAAAAAAAAAAAAAAAAAAAAAAAAAAAAAAAAAACTGGTCGCCGGAAAGCTGCCGCGCCGCCGCCGCCGGAGCTCCGGCAGCCGGTGGCCGAAAAAATTGTTCGTCCAAAAAAAAAAAAGAAAAAAAATAAAACTGGTCGCCGGAAAAACTGCCGCCGCCGGAAAAGCTGCCGGACCGCCACCGCCAGACCACCACATTTTTTTGCTGCACACACTTTTTTTTTCCTGCACACACTTTTTTTGCTGCACACACTTTGCTGCACATGAACTTTTGCTGCACACAATATTTATGTGCAACACATTAATAGGGATAATATTGGAATATCATTATATATTTTTGTACCTAGTAGTAATACTTTTGTATGTTTGTATCTCATAGTAATTTAGGGTTTTTTTGTGTACCTAGTAGTAATCCTCCCATTTAAATAATATAAAAGAAACGGTAAAAATAAATAAAAATAAAAAGTGTATAAATAAGCTAGTTAGAAAAATTATAAAATTAACCATGAAAATAAAGTTAATTAAAGTTTATAAATTAACAAAAATTTAAATAACAAAACAGAACTAAAAAAAATTAAATAACAACAAAAAGAAATTATAAAATATAAAAGAAACAACAAAAATTAATCAATAATAATAAAAAAAAGATACCTTTCTTTAGAAGTTGAAGAAAACTTTTGTACGTCATGATAAATAAATTATGTGTGTAGAACGAATGAATAAATAGTTTTATTTATAGTTGGGGAGGAGATAAAATTTTCAAATATTAAAATAAATATATGTATTTATCTATATTAAATTTTATTTAATTGTAATTAATTTGATCCGATAATATTATATTCAAATGAAATAATTACTGATAGGTACACACTTTGTACCCCTAATTACTACTAGATACATTGATTTAAAATAATTATTATTTAATACAAAATATTAAAGTAAAATACCAAATATACCCCTAAACCCATATACCTTTAAAACACTAACCCCAACCTCCACCCACCACCGGACCACCGCCGCCGCCGCCGGCAGAGCTCCGGCGGCCGGTCGCCGGAAAATCTATTCGAAAAAAAAAAAAAAAAAAAAAAAAAAAAAAACTGGTCGCCGGAAAGCTGCCGCGCCGCCGCCGCCGGAGCTCCGGCAGCCGATCGCCGGAAAAACTGTTCGTCCAAAAAAAAAAAAGAAAAAAAAAAAAAACTGGTCGCCGGAAAAACTGCCGCCGCCGGAAAAGCTGCCGGACCGCCGCCGCCGGACCACCACATTTTTTTGCTGCACACATTTTTTTTTTCCTGCACACACTTTTTTTGCTGCACACACTTTGCTGCACATGAACTTTTGCTGCACACAATATTTATGTGCAGCACATTAATAGGGGTAATATTGGAATATCACTATATATTTTTGTACCTAGTAGTAATACTTTTGTATGTTTGTATCTAATAGTAATTTAGGGTTTTTTTGTGTACCTAGTAGTAATCCTCCCTATTCAAATTTTAAAATAAATACATGTATTTATCTATATTAAATTTTAATTAATAATTAAAATAATTGAGATTAATTTTGGTGACGACACGTCATCAAAATTAAACTCTCCTTTGATATATTGAAGATATATATATATATATATATATATATATATATATATATATATATATATATATAATTAATATCATTAATTTATAAGTGATTGCCAAAAATAAAATTTTAGAATTGTGAGGTGGCGGCGCCACGTTGCTCATTGAAAAATTTTGTGAATGTAGCGTCGCAACCTTCGTTCTTAAAAAAATTGTGTACGTGGCGCGTTCACGTTAATCAAGGAATTAATATTTTATTTTAAATAGTTTAATATTTTAAATTTTTTATTTAATTTCTCCTATTAATAATCTTAATAATACAATTAATAATTTAATTTGAGTAATTTAATATTTAAATTAATTAATATTTTATAAATTATTAATTTACAAGTGCTTGCCAAAAATAAAATTTTAAAATTGTGAGGTGGCGGCGCCACGTTGCTCATTAAAAAATTTTATGTATATGGGTCGCCACGTTCGTTCTTGAAAAAATTGTGTACGTGACGCGTTCACGTTAATCGAGCCATTAATGTTTTATTTTAAATAGTTTAATATTTTAAATATTTTTTAATTTAATTTCTCCTATTAATAATCTTAATAATACAATTAATAATTTATTTTGAGTAATTTAATATTTAATTAATTAATATTTTATAAGCTTGCAATATATTATTTTAATTAATTTTTTCGTGAAGATTTAATTTAATATAATAAAAATATTTTAAATTTTCTTTATAAAATTTTATTATTTTAATCATAATAATTTTATTTATATATATTTAAAATATGTTTAAAAAATTTTATTTATGTATATGACGTCATCACATTCGTTCTTGAAAACTTTTGTATATTTATTCCACTTATTATTAATAATTTTAATCTTTCAGTTAATATTTTATTTAAAAAAAATTGTAGGAGGCGTCACCAGCTCCTCCTTGAAAATTTTTGTCTCCTGCATAATAACACATCTCACAAGAGAGTCTCTCTTAATATTTTTTTAAATAATTAATATTTTATAATCTTGCAATTAATATTTTATTTTAAGTAAATTTTCTTCAAGAATTAATTTAATATAATAAGAATATTTTAAGTTTTTTAATGAAAATTTATTATTTTAATCCTAATAAAAATATTATTATATGTTCAAAAAATCTTAATTAATGTGTTTGTGGAGTCATCACATTCATTCTTGAAAAATTTTGTATATTTAGTCTCACATATTAATAATAATCTTAATCTTTCAATTATATTTTATAAAAATTAATAATTTTATAGGTGGCGTCACCATATTGCTACTTGAAAATTTCGTGTATATTTTAACTATTATTTTATTTAGTCTCTCCTATTAATAACTTACGATATTATTTAAAAATAATAATAATAATAATAATGATTTATAGTATATTATAACATTTAAATGTTTATGTTGGGTTATTCAATATGAAAAAAAGTAATAAAGTAATTTAATTAATTAATAAAGGTAAAAATTAAAAAAAAAGTGATGCTCGATTATTAATTAATTTACTATTAATAATAAGTTTAATATTTTTGTGATTAATTGTAATAGAAAATATATTTCTTGACATCGTGTCCTAATTTATTTTATAGTTTTATATATTTCAAATCTCTAATATATATAAAAGCAAACCTAAACTTCTATTTTTGTTTTCAAATTTTTTTATTTTACTCTATTTAAAAATAATTCAATTTTAATCTTGACAGCCCAATTAATATTTTTTAGTCGAATAATAAAATCTAATCTAATTATACTAATAATTTGTTATTTAAATTTTACTTTTTTATTCAACAATATAAATTTGGTAAATATAAGAGATAGTTTTGGCATATTTAACTAATTTTTAATCAATATATGCTTAATATAAATTAATATATCAATCAATATTCATAAATTATAATTTAATTTAATATACATAGGACATATGGTTTTCCTTTGATTTCAATCAATCATAAAATTTAATTATATTAATAATGGATCTTTTTTATTTAATTTTACTTTTTTATTGATTTAATTTAACAATATAAATTTGATTAATTTTTAATCAATATATGCTTAATTTCAATTAATATAGTATCAATTTTATTTGGATTTATTATTGATAAATACACACTTTTAAGCTTAATTACACTCAAATACATTAAAAAATAAAAATAACTATCAGATACAAAGATTCACGCTGATTTCACCGAATTACCCCTACCAAATATATTCTCTAAAAATCATGTTCCTCTTTTTCGCCGTTCACCATCTCTTCCATGAGATTCCTGTCGTCGTTTATTATTGGGGTGAGGTTTAAGCGGGTGGCGGCGGCTTTCGACGAGATTTCTAGGTTTACGTCGTGCAAGAGCAGCGGCAACGAGCACTCCGCCGCACTCTGTCAGATCTCGTCAACTTATTTTCTGAGAGAGAGATTAGAGAACAGAGGAGTGAGGGGATGAGAAGGACAACATTAATGGGAATCTTGAAATTGATGATAAATCTGATCTCAGCAACTCTCAGGATTTTGAATTGCAAGCTTCTTTGAGGAAATTATTCCAACGCGATGATGACAACGATGTTAAAACGAGTATTTATTCAGCAGTCGAGAGAGCGGTGGAAGCCATCGGCAGTGATGAAAGTTCTTCGCCGGAGTTTAAACGATGACTTATGACACGGTTGCTCACCAGCGGCTTTGATGCCGGTGAGGCTCTGCACAATTTTAAATAATTTTGTAAATTTGAATCTAATTTCATCGATTAGGTTATTCAATTCGTTCCTTTTGATGTGTACTACAGGCCTCTGCAAATCAAAGTGGGAGAAAAAAAGGGCTGCCCGTCGGGCAGTTATGAGTACATCGACGTGAACTTATGCAGCGTCCGGTACGTAATCGAGCACGTCCGACGGCATGCTACGCCTCGTTACTGGAATTATTTCCCCTAATTATTAGTCCAATTGTCTTGAACTGATGAAGAATCTATAACAACTGCTTACCCTTCTGCTCCCTCTTCCTCTCGAAATGCGGATCATCCGACGAAGGAGCTTCATCGACTGCTTTAGCCTTCCGCTCCCTCTCGAGTTGGCTACTGGATTGATCTGACGAAGAAGCTTCATCGACTGCTTCCTTCTTTTGCTCCATTTTGAGATGTACGGAATAATCTGATGAATGAGCTGCATTAACTCTTCTTGTGAAAGTATAAGAAGGCGGTGGAGTCAGCCATTTAGAAGTTGCATTATTCCGAACTAGCCCACCACACCTCTCTATTCCTCCATTGAACTCAACTCAACACCACTCCTTTCTCTCATCTCCACTAATTCGCAATCTCTCTCATTATTTTTGCTCTCTTAAACCTCCAAGGTTACTACATCTCTGCTATTACTCTGCCTAATTGAATTGTTTGTTTTTCTGGATTTGTTTTGATTTCAGTTGCCAGAGTATGAATTGGTCTGATCCATTAGATTTTACTGCGTTAGAATCATAATTTGTTGAACTGCAGCTGTAATCTGTTGCGTGGATTAGAATTGTTCACTATCTTTAATCTTCTGCTTGTTTTTTATGTGATGATTTATTTTGCTTCAAGTGTTGTATATGTTGAGCAGATTTATTGTATTAATAACTGTGTTTACTTTGTTGTAGTATGACTGGGTTTTATAGTAGTATGAATTATCTTATGTGATTTGCCTAATTCATTTACAGATTTTTCCAATCTAACCTATATACTCCTTGTGAAGTCATTTAAATTATATTACTGCTCTGTTCTTGATTTCTGAGTTTCTTAAATATTGTTGTTCTGTCTTACTTTCTAAGATCTAGAATATGCCGAAGATATTATCACACTCGCTCAATATACATAGAAAATTGAAGCTTGTTTGATAAAATTTTGAGTGGGGCTTTTGTGTCCCGGGAGACACCGTACCCCTTTGCAATTTCCGTACTCCTTTGCAATTTAAACTCCCTAGCAATACATATATTTAAATAGATTAGGGAGGGAAAGGATTGTATTCACATGGAGCTTTTGCCTAAAATTTTATGTATTTATTCATATTTCTTATGTTTTTGTGTATGACATTTCATATTTTTATTCACTGATTTCTGTCCAGTATTGATATTTCAGCCATTTTGTGCAGTATAATAACGCAAAGGATGGGTGCCATATTGATGAGTGTGTAAATTCACAAGTTTGGCACCATGTTTTGTGCTAGTTTTGGAGAGTTTTGAGGTGGAAATAGGTGAAAAACCTATATATATTGTGAATTAGCATGAATCGAGTGTTAGTGGAGCTATTTAAGTGGTTTTCATAGCAAAATCGGAGTGGAAGTGCCAAGAATCGAAGAGACAAAGTCGAGACCACGCGAACTGCCAAGGAGAGAGGTGGTTCGACCTGTTGGAGGAGGGTTCGACCTCTCCTACAGGTCGAACCAGCATTACAAAGTGTGCAGGAGGAAGGTTCGACCACGACTCAAGGGGTTTGACCTATTCATCAGGTCGAACCAGTTTGCGAGAAGATGGGTTCGACCATGACGTTGGGGTTCGACCTGACGGTTGGTCGAACCAGGAGCGGAAATTGTCCAGTGTGGGGGTTCGACCTGTGGTTCGACCAAGACCCGAGGGGTTCGACCTGTACAAGAGGTCGAACCAAGTGCAGAATACTTCCAGTAGGTAGGTTCGACCTGTGGTTCGACCTGCGGCCAGTGGTTCGACTTGTTTGACGAGGTCGAACTGACGTACGGGAACTTACCTTATTCGGATTTTTGAGGCCAAAACGCGTGGGATCACTTGAAAAGCCCATTCCAAGCCCTAGAGACGTGATTACAAGTATAAAAGGAGGCTCATCCAGTCAAGATATACACGGTCACTAAGAGAACGAGAAAGAAAGAAGAAAGGGATCGTCGTCAACAACACATTACAAGAGCTGAGACAGAGGTTCAGCTGGAGATTCAAGTAAGATTGGTCCAACAAACCATGATTGTTCTTAGATCAATCATGGGCTAGAGCCACTTCGGTAGTTCTAGGGTTATGAAGGTTTCATGAGTTAATTTGTATTTCGTGTGTATACTCCGTACAACACTACTTGTGGTTTATTTTATATAAGATTGCACGTTTTTAATTCATACTCATAGTTGTTTTGTGCATCGATAATCGTTGTGTAGAGTCTGAATGCATGACATGGTTATTAGTTGAGTGCGTTCACTAATGAGCAGGGTTTATTGTTATAATTCTAAGTGAAGGGATTCCGAGGTTTTATTAGAACCGTCTTATATGAATGTTTGTTAATTGAATTGAATTCGGGTTAACAAGTAGGATTAACAATATAACTTTATAGTACCTAAAAAGGAAGATCAAATCGGGTTAGAGTACTAAGTGCACGGGAAATAATTGATTATGATAGTACCTAGAAAGGGAGGTAAAGTATACATCTTGCTATGAGGATACTCACACGTGTCAAAAGCTTATCTATTTGTGTCTATAGAATAGATTTTTATGGTCTAGCGATGAGTCCATAAACCACAAAGCAGAGTCGGACATCGACACACGAAAGTATGAATTAACGAACGAAACTGGATGGCTTGACGAACTACCTATTATCTTATTTGATCACAACTACTATTTTCTTGTTCTTGTTATTTATTTGCTATTTTTATTATTACTTAGCTTATAAACCTACATATAATTCTCAACTTAGTCATAATTGCTAGAAAATAACAAAAGTAATATTTATCCGTCCCGTGGATTCGATATTTAACTTGGTCACCTTCGAAACTACAATTGATATCCTTCATACTTGGGGATTAAAGTTGTGTGTTGAGAAAACACAAACTGGTTCGACCATGGTTCGACCTGATGAACAGGTCAAACCCCTTGAGTCGTGGTTGAACCTTCCTCCTGCACACTTTGCAATGCTGGTTCGACCTGTAGGAGAGGTCCCTTTTATTAGAACCGTCTTATATGAATGTTTGTTAATTGAATTGAATTCGGGTTAACAAGTAGGATTAAGAGTATAACTTTATAGTACGTAAAAAGGAAGATCAAATCGGGTTAGAGTACTAATTGCACGGGAAATAATTGATTATGATAGTACCTAGAAAGGGAGGTAGAGTATACGTCTTGCTCTGAGGATACTCACACATGTCAAAAGCTTATATATTTGTGTCTATAGAATAGATTTGTATGGTCTAGCGATGCGTCCATAAACCACAAAGCAGAGTCGGACATCGACACACGAAAGTATGAATTAACGAACGAAACTGGATGGCTTGACGAACTACCTATTATCTTATTTGATCACAACTACTATTTTCTTGTTCTTGTTATTTATTTTCTATTTTTATTATTACTTAGCTTACAAACCTACAAATATAATTCTCAACTTAGTCATAATTGCTAGAAAATAACAAAAGTAATATTTATCCGTCCCATGGATTCGATATTAAACTTGGTCACCTTCGAAACTACAATTGATATCCTTTATACTTGGGGATTAAAGTTGTGTGTTGAGAAAACGCCCATCAAGTTTTTGGCGCCGTTGCCGAGGACGGCTTAAAATATCTTTTTGTTATTTATAGTTTATTAGGGCTAGTCTATCTTGTTTTGCTGTTTTAATTCGAGTTCATTTTAGGTGCATGCTCACGAGATCAAAGAAAGGTGAACTTGAACCTTATAATCCTGAAATCGGAGCATCGTCAAGAAAGAAGAAGAAAAAGAAGAGCAAGGCAAAGACTATTGATCCAACTGAAGCTCTGAATTTTGGAGTTGAAGTTGACGAGCAGAATTCGTAGATGATTGAAGCTACAACTGAAGTTAATTCGGGAGTAAGGACAGTCAACATGGCAGCAAATCCGGATAATCTAGCCATCCGAGAGGTTTTCAGAAACAATGGGGCTGGAAATTTTGGGCTTCTAGGAGCGAGGGGAACTAATTCAGCTTTCGATCTTCATCCCGCTCTTATTTGCATGATAGAAATGAATTCCTTTTCAGGAGGGTCTTTCGAGGATCCGCAGCAGCATCTGAACAAGTTCTTGGGCTATGCAAGTACTCAAAAAGACGAAGGAGAACATGAAGATGCTAGAAAGATCCTTCTGTTCAAATTCTCGCTTACTAAAAAGGCGAGAGATTGGTACGACACTATCAACGCAGCTGAGTGAACCACTTGGGAGCAACTGAAGTTAAGGTTCTTGGAGAGGTACATGCCACCTTCAAAGGTGTTTAAGATGAAGCAAGACATTAACCAATTTGCTATGGGTGGAGGTGAAAAATTTCATAAAGCATGGGATAGATTCAAGGACATGCTTAGGAAGTGTCCTCAACATGGGCTATCTAAAGCTTAATATATCAGTATATTCTACAATGGATTGGACTGCGATTCACGAGTGTTATTGGATGCTTCTTCTAATGGAGCATTGCTTACAAAGTCATCCGTAGAGGCCGAAAAGTTGTTTGAAGATATTTCGATGAATTCGAGGGATTGGCCAACTGATAGAGTTAGAGGTACTTATGTCCTTGGTAAGGTAGCTAAGGTTGAACAAGCAATGGTGAGAACAAGTAGAGATGATGAGATCGTCTCTAGCTTGTCCAATATCAACAAGCTACTTGAATCCCAACAGAAGGAAATCAGCGAATTATCTCAGCGCGTACCAATCATGCAGCAGGAGTTAAAGAAATAGGGACCAATCTAAGAGGAGTTGAAAGAGGCACACTATGCCATGGGTCAAAGTATTCAAGGGACTAGGTATCCAGATCAAGGAAATCGAAATTACCAAGGGAATTATCGAGGAAACTTTAATAATCGTGGTCCCACTGGTGGTTATCAACAGCCTAGGAGGCCGGAGTTATCATGGAGCAATCCGAATAATGCGATTCAACCTCCGATGGGTGTTGATCCGGGTGCTAAGGTAGAAGAAGGGAAACCGGGTCTTGAGGATACTGTGAACAGGTATATGGCCAAGAATGATGAAAGAGTTAACCGCCTTGAGGCCAAACTTGAAAAGAAAATCGATGCAAACCATGAGGTTATATCTAAGCAGGTGAAGGACCTTACGTTGCTGATGGGGAAGATGGCAGGAAGTGTTAACAAGCTTACTCAAACTCTTGAGAAGGAGAAGTTCCCATCTCAAAGTATTGAGAATCCAAGGTCCTGCAACGCCATCACATTGAGGTCGGGAACGCAGTACGAGGGACCTATGAGGCTGGAATTAAATTTGGACATGTCTAGGGCGAGGTTCGACCATGGTTCGACCAACATTGAAGGTCGAACCATATAGGGGAGGTCGAACCAACACACTGGACACGATCAGGAGAGATTGCAGCATCGGTTCGACCAAACTGTAGATGGTTCGACCTGTTCTATAGGTCGAACCATGGTCGAACCCGATAACTCGGAGAACTCTATTTTCCAGAACACCGGTTCGACCAAATCAATCCTGGTTCGACCTATCCAACAGGTCGAACCCAGGTTGAATCGCACCACTTGGAGCACTCTGTTTTGTCGCAGCAACGGTTCGACCACGACGGTCATGGTTCGACCTATCAAACAGGTCGAACCTTGGTCGAACCGGATGGCGGAAGGAGTACAGTAGGCCGGTTCGACCTAGGCATCCGTGGTTCGACCTACTCAATAGGTCAAACCCAGGTCGAACCTCAAATTCAAAAAGAGAGCCGTTGTCCAGAAGCAAGGTTCGACTAGTACGTACCTGGTTCGACCTGTTCCATAGGTCGAACCCTGGTCGAACCCCATCAAAAATTGCCTGTTGCTGCTCCGAACACTCTCGATGATGTTGATGCTACTCCAGTGGTTCGGAATGAGCAAAGTACATACATAATAGCTGAGAAAAAGTGGGATAGAGCCAAGCGATTGAGAGCCGAAAAGGAGAAAGCAGAGAAGGTTGATTATGATGAATGGGGGATTTCTAAAACAAAGATACCTCCGTCGTTTCCTTACAAGCTTGTGAAGAAGGGATTGGAAGAGAAATTCAAGAAGTTTTCAGAGATAATGAACAAAATAAGCTTGAGCATTCCTTTCTCAGAGGCAATCATGGAGATGCCGTACTACGGAGCTTGACGGACTCTCCAACGAGGTATGTATTGAATTTCTTGAAAACTTACTTGCTTTGGGTGATGACAGGTTTGAATCGGAAAGAACTAAGGTGGAAGAAGTCAAGTGGACTTGGAAGTACTTGCCTTTGGATAACGAGAGCTCTCCGATGGAAGTGAGGAAAGAGGAGTTGAAAATTTTGCCGGAACACTTGAAGTACGCCTTTCTTGGCGATAATGAAAAATATCCGGTAATTGTATCCTCTTCTCTTGATGATGATCAACTTGAGGAGTTATTGAACGTTCTTATGAAGTATAAATCTGCGATTGGTTGGTCTCTTGAGGATTTGAAAGGAATTAGTCCTTCGTATTGTATGCATAGGATAAGATTGTTAGACGAGGCAAAGGCAAGTGTTCAGAATCAGCGGGGGGTTAATCCCGCAATTCAAGAGGTAATTAGAAAGCAAATCCTTACGTGGTTGGATGCTGGAATCATATATCCTATTAGTGATAGCCCCCATGTGAGTCCATTGCATGTAGATGCTAAAAAGGGGGGTATGACTGTAGTAAAAGCTGAGGATGGAGAAGCGATAGCCACAAGGATTCCTACGGGATGGCGTACATGTGTAGATTATAGGAAGTTGAATGAGAACACATGTAAGGATCATTTTCCTCTTCCTTTCATGGATCAAATGTTAGATCGTCTTGCAGGGTATGAGTTTTATTGTTTCTTGGATGGATACTCGGGGTACAACCAAATTATGATTGCTCCCGAAGATCAAGAAAAGACCACTTTTACTTGCCCCTACGGGACCTTTGCTTTTTGAAAAATGTCATTTGGGTTATGTAATGCGCCTGCTACTTTTCAGAGATGCATGATGGCAATATTCGATGGGTTGATAGAGAAGATCATGGAGGTGTTCATGGATGATTTTTCTGTTTTTGGTTCCTCCTTTGATATTTGTTTGTCTAACCTAGCTATTGTTTTGAAGAGATGCCAAGTGACTAATCTTGTCTTGAATTGGGAGAAGTGTCACTTCATGGTGAAGGATATGATTGTTCTTAGGCATCATGTTTCAGCCAAAGGGTTGCAGGTAGATCATGCTAAAGTGGTGGCAATTGAGAAGCTTCCACAACCGACCAATGAAAGAGGAGTGCGGTCCTTCCTTGGACACGCCGGTTTTTACAGGAGATTCATAAAAGACTTCTCAAAATACTCTAAGCCCTTATCTCGCTTACTTAAAAAGGATGTTCCTTTTGTGTTTGATAAAGATTGTCTAACAGCTTTTCAAGTTTTGAAGGAGGCGCTTATTTCTGCACCTATCTTGATCACACCGGATTGGACTCAACCGTTTGTACTAATGTGTGATGCAAGTGATGCAGCACTTGGAGTGGTGCTTGGACAGCTGAAGGAGAAGAAGTTTTGCGCCATTTACTACGCAAGTAAGACTTTCGATACGGCACAAAAGAATTACACGGTGATTGAAAAGGAGTTTTTGGCGGTTGTGTACGCATTCGACAAGTTTTGTCAGTATTTGGTTGGTATGAAGACTATTGTGTACACGGATCATTCAGCGATTCGGTACTTGATGGAAAAGAAGGAGACGAAGCCTAGGATAATAAGGTGGATTCTTTTACTTCAAGAGTTTGACATGGAGATCCGGGATAAGAAAGGTTCTGATAATGTGTTGGCGGATCATCTTTTGAGGTTGGAGACTAGGGAGCATTGTGATAATTCTTTCGAGTATATTGAGGAAATGTTTCCAGATGAAAAGATCATGGCCGTGTTTGTTGAAGGGGCTGAGCGAGCGTGTGTGGTTGCTGCGCAGGGAGTTGATCCATGGTATGCGGATTATGTTAATTATATTGTTGTGGGAGAAATTCCAAGGGATCTCAACCGATATCAACTTGCTAAATTCAAAAGGGATGTTGAGACCTTCATATGGTATGATCCGTTTGTGTACAAAATTTGCACAGATTCTATCATCTGTAGGTGTATGCCCGAGATGAAGATGGAGAGTGTTGTCGAGTTTTGTCATGCACAACCTAACGGGGGGCACTTCGGCGCTCAAAAGACAGCAGCTAAAGTACTTCAGTCCGCTCTTTATTGGCCTACGTTGTTCAAGGACTGTGAGACCTATGTGGCATCTTGCGATAGGTGTCAACGCATGGGGAACATCGGTAAGAGAGACGAGATGCCGCTTCAGCCAAGCATAGTGGTCGAGATTTTTGATGTGTGGGGTATCGATTTTATGGGGCAATGGATTTCTCTACATTCTACTTGCGGTGGATTATATTTCTAAGTGGGTGAAAGCGATTCCTACTCACTTGAATGATTCGAAAACTGTTATATCTTTCTTGAAGAAGCATATCTTTGCCCGTTTTGGAGTCCCTAGAGCACTTGTTAGTGATGGAGGTACGCATTTCGTAAATAAATTTCTTGAGAAGGTGCTTCAAGGGTATGGTGTTAAGCATAGGGTTACTACACCCTATCATCCTCAAGCGAATGGGCAAGCGGAGGTCTCTAACCGTCAAGTCAAACAGATTTTAGAGAAGGTGGTCGGTACCAATAGAAAGGATTGGGCTTTGAAGCTCGATGATGTCGTGTGGGGGGGTTTCGTTGGGGGGATATGGCGTGGTGTGACATACTTTGTCTTGAAAGCATATACTTTTCGTATTTTTGAGCTAATTTTAAAATTTTTCTCATGAGTTTGGTTTGATTTTGGTATGCTTGGTGGTGTTGAAGTGCATGATAGTCCGTATTTGTTAAATACAATTGTTGAGCTAACGGTGTTTGTTGAGTGTTTGAGCATGAATGAAAGGTATTGGAAGCACGAATGGAGCTTGGAGCGAACGCTTTCCTTACCAAATGCCTATTGGGGGAGTACTCTACACCTTATCACTTCTAGTTGCTTGATATATTTTGATGTGTATTGATGTGATTAGCATGCTACTTTATGTGTTATGTTTTTTGGAGGTTTACTTTTTAATCAAAGGTTGGGATGATTGTGAGCTTACATTGTTATGGATGATTTGAATGTGTGCTTCGTTTTTCAATGATGGTGATTTTTATTTTTGCATGTTATGTGTTTTTATTTTGTTCTTTGTTTGTTGAGTCTTTATTTTATGTTTTGTGTGTTTTCTTATTTTTGTATTGGTATGTTTGGTGGTTTGTTTAGGGAGGTTGTGAGTCATTTTTGAATATGAGTGATGATATGTTGTAGTGATAAGTGATGACAAGTTATGATTAAGAATCTCTACACTTTCGAATTGTTACATGTTTTACTTAACTTGTTCAATTTTGAGATGGATGTGGTGTAATAAGTTCCTTAAGGTTCGAGCACAAGCTTGTGAGCATTTGAGCCTCAACCGTGCATACATGGTTTTTCCTTCATGAGTGGATCGATTGAGTTTTGATAAGCTAGAACTTGCTCAAGGACTATAGGAATGAGCTCGATTTGTGGAAATTAGTGAAATGATCTAAGGCCATCCTTGTCATTTATAGTCATTGCCATATATTTTCCTACCATGAACATCATCCCTAGTTAAC
Organism: Pogostemon cablin; assembly: GCA_023678885.1. Taxonomy (NCBI): domain Eukaryota; kingdom Viridiplantae; phylum Streptophyta; class Magnoliopsida; order Lamiales; family Lamiaceae; genus Pogostemon; species Pogostemon cablin. The sequence goes on along the minus strand of CM042997.1, from coordinate 19,032,264 downwards.
CACTTTGAGCCTAAAAGCCTATTTATTGTGATAAAAGCACATTACAAGCCATGATTACCCACTTAAGCCTTACATATATACCATTTGTGTGGGTGATTGAGGAGATGATAACTAGAAAGGTTTGATAAGGAAGAAAAAGAAAAAAGGAAATGGTAAGCAAGCAAGAAAAAGGATGAAAAAGAGCACAAGAAAGAATGGACATGCAACCTCAAAACAAGAAAATGAGCAAAGCAATAACAATATGCTCAAGTACTTAAAAGTTCAAAGAAGGAAGCATGCATTAAAAGAAGCTCAAAATCTAAGGAAAGTTGATGATTAGTGCTTGTGATTACCAAAGTTGAGAAAGGAAGAAAGAAAAGTGGAGAAGTTGAGGAAGTTGATCATCTCTTCGATTACTTACACTTGTTAGTCACTATTATCCATACTCTTCCTACCCTACCAAAGAGCCTATCATTACATCCTTAATAAAAGACCTTTTTGATCACTAATGAAAACTTTGGTGGTTTGTGAATGTAGTCCACGAGCAAGCTTATAGCGAGTCGAGCCAATCGATTGATGAGTGTTGATTTACCTACTTTAAAGAGTGTTGAGTGAAATTTATAACCTATGTGAGGCTTGGACTAAAAGGGACTATATTACACTTTTATTCTCTTTAGATTGAACTTGTTAATTTTTCATGTTATGAGTTTAATGTTGTAGGATGCCTTAGCATAATTTGTAATTCTTGTTGCTAATGATGTGTTGTTACTTATGTTCGTTTAGTCTTTTCCTAGGTGAAAATCACTCTCCTTGGTTTATTATTTTCGTTGTGCGGGGACGCACAATACTTTAAGTTTGGGGGTGTGATGAGTGATATTTTCACCTAGATTTTAGTGTCTTTTTATATGTGTTTTCGTATTATTTTATCCGTATTTTATGTTCTATTTGGTTGTGTTTTGTGTTTTTATGGAAATATGTGAGAATAAGCTTAAATGTATGATTTCCAGGTAAAAATGGATTCTAGACGCTAGAAGGAAAATTTGGGAAAAAACGAAGCTTAATTCGGAGTTGAAACGAGGGAAAATGAGTCAAATTAAGCAAAATGCTGAAAAATGCACGTCCAACTTGTGTAATTTTTCTGTACTCTTTTGGAGCTCAAAACAAGAAGTGTGATATATGGTTGGAAAGCCACATAAAAGAAGATCGTTTTGGTATAAGAAACACTTCAATCCGGGCCCAAACGAGAAACTTATGATTAAAATGGTGACGTCGCGCAGGCTGTTTCTACTCAGCATGGTTGTGCTACTTTGTATGACTTGTTACACCTTCAAATGTTGGATATTTTGTCAGATCTTTATATGGATAGAAAGCCAATGAAAAGAGGATCGCGTGAGCGCAAGAATTACTCAAATTGGAGATCGGATGTGGAAGTTATGCGCAAAACGGTGAGACTGCGCTGCACCGACCCGAACTTGACCCGAATTCGACCCATGCTCGGCCCAAAGTCATTTTTATGATTAGAATGTGTTCTAGAAGGGTCCAAGGGGTAAAAACACCCATTTTGGAGTGTAAATATCAGGGGGATCAGATCTACACCAAACACACACCTCACACACATTTTCCTCCATTTTTCACCTTCACCTTCATCCATTCTTCATCCTTTGGATCTACCTTCATCCAACCATCAAATCCTTCATCCAAGTAGTTAGAGAAGCAAGGAAGAGAGGTGAATTGCAAGGGAAAGAAGAAGATCACCATTGGAGACATCCAAGGGAGTTTTCATCTACACTTTGTATTGAAACCTATTGTTTATCATGTTTTGTAAGGAATTTAATGTCTATGTTAATTTTCTTATGGATATGAGAGGCTAATCTCCCTTGTGAGATTAGCAATATGAATTGTGTTGGATAATATTTGGTATTTTGCAATTGAATGATTATGTTGATTGGGTTAATTGATTTTCTATCATTGATGCTTTAGATCTTGAGGTTTATGATGATTTGTGTGTTTAATTGTTTTAAGCATGTGATTAGATTGAGAAGTCAATTGCATATTTAGGATAATTAAGTGAATCATTTCATCAAACACTTCATGTGCATTATAGATTGTGAAGAGATTGAGAAGTCCTTCATAGTTAAAACCCTTTGATAGAACATATCATTTATTAGATTGAGAAGTCAATAGATTATGTGAAGGGACTCTCATTTCAAGCTTAGTACCTAGTTGGAATTGTTTGAGTGAGAACCAATCCAATGAATGTCATTCCATATCCTATTCATTCCGAGAGGGAGTTTAGGTGATCTTAGTGTTGGCCCTTAGCCTTTTTCCCATGACACATATGAATTCATTGCATGATACCTAGATTTTCCATGCTTTAAGTATTGTTAATCTCATCTCTATCTACTTGGCTCATTCATCCATCTCCCATTCATCTATCCATTTATTTTATTGTCATTTCTTGATTATCTCCCCTTCTCGTTCATCTCTATAATACTATGACAAACACGAGATCGCTTAGACCCTAGTACCTTCCTCCCTGTGGTTCGATAATTTCTTTAATTGGTCATTCTCCACTATATTATGGCTAATTAAATGGCGCCGTTGCTGGGGAGGTAACGGTTGCTAGTGGTTTAACGAAGGAGTATTTCGATTGGTATTAATAGAGATATTTTTATTGCTTTTTATTATTTGTTTTGGAAAATTTTTGATCTCATTTTTTCGTTTTGATAGGTACGTGAAACTACCTTGAGAGAAGAGAAAGGGGGATCAAAGCCAAAAATAGCAAGTTTGAGAAGAATTGTAGTAAGCCTTGAGAAGAGCATTTAAATGGATGGTTGGAACCAATTCACAAATGTCTTTGGGGATCAATTTGCAAGGGTTCCACCTCCACAATCAAGAGGCTACATGAATGAGAGCAACTATGGGTACAACTTCCAAATGAATCAAGATAGCTCTCAATACTACAATCAAGGAAAAAATGGAGAATGGCAACAAGCTTACAATGCAAATACATTCTATCCGTATCAAGCATACACTTATTCTCCACCAAATCCCAACACCAACACTTCTCCTCCGTTTCAAAACTACGCCTTACTTGAATTATATAGAAAAAGTGCTCAAGGAAGTGATGAAGGTCAAGATCCTCAATCAAGTTTTCTTCAAAATGAATCCTCCGAGATAATTACCCAAGTTACTTTGGAAGTGACAAGACAAATAAGGATGATGAATCAAGGTGCTTATGGTCAAGTCTTGTCTAATTCAAGTTTGGGGGGTGCTCAAAATGTGCAAGGTGTGTCGATTCCTAGTCCTATGGAGCAAGAAGAATGGAGGATGTCTACGCATCAAGTAGGAGATGTTTCTTTCATGGGAGTGGATGATTTCCAAGGAAATTTTCAACATAACTATGAAGGAAATTTTCATGGGAATTATCCACCAATTCAAGGATGGAATTGTGACAACCAAGAGGGAGGAGACTTTCAACAAGTCGAAGAAGAAAAATCATCTTTAGAAGTATTGATTGAGAAGTTGATTGAATCTAACAAAACTCAAGATGAAGTTATTGAAAGAAGATTCAAGGCTATTGAGGAAAATAATGATCAAAGATTCAAAGCCTTGGAGCATCAAGTGAGCCAAATTGTAAGTGCTTTGAACAATTTTCAACAAGTTGAAGAATTGGAAGAGGAGAGCAAAGTCGAAGAAGAGTTGGAGAAAGAAGAGAATCTGGGGGATGAAGAATCAAATGAGGTGATTGAAGAGCCTATTGAGGCAAATGATGTTGATGAAGAGAAACAAAGTCAAGAAGCAAATGATAATGACTTGAAGAGTGAAATGAGCATTTCTAAACCTTTAAACTCTTTAAGTTGCTTTGAACTTAATAATATTATTTACATTGATTTTGTTTTACCCATTGATTTTTCTCATATCCTTAGAAACAAAAGAGAACTCGAAGAGATGTTGGAGATCTATTTGGTAAGGAGGAATAAGTGGTGTTCAAGAATGGAGAGGGCAATGGAGTGTAAGCTCAAGAGAGTTGAATTTCTAAAGCCATGCTCGAAGGATGCAACGGAGGTCGTAACTTGCCATAAATGCCTAATAGAGGAAGAAGCACAACGGTTAAAATTCGATGGCAAGGACGAAAGATATCCGTGGCCATTCCGATGAGTTCTCCATATCCCGTCCGGCTTGAAGACGTTAAACTTAGCGCTAGATGGGAGGCAACCCATCATTATTTTTATTACTTTATTTATTGCTTTCAATAAGGATGGTGGATTTGCTTGTTTTGCATTTTTGGTTTGTAGGTGGATCGTGCTTGTGAGAAGAATGAGTTTTCAAGATACGAAGAGAGCTTGAATTGAAGGTGTAAGTTCGTCACACCATTTTTTTGCAAACTTAACTCGAAACTCTTGTTTCAATTTAAGTTTGGGGGGATATGGCGTGGTGTGACATACTTTGTCTTGAAAGCATATACTTTTCGTATTTTTGGGCTAATTTTAAAATTTTTCTCATGAGTTTGGTTTGATTTTGGTATGCTTGGTGGTGTTGAAGTGCATGATAGTCCGTATTTGTTAAATACAATTGTTGAGCTAACGGTGTTTGTTGAGTGTTTGAGCATGAATGAAAGGTATTGGAAGCACGAATGGAGCTTGGAGCGAACGCTTTCCTTACCAAATGCCTATTGGGGGAGTACTCTACACCTTATCACTTCTAGTTGCTTGATATATTTTGATGTGTATTGATGTGATTAGCATGCTACTTTATGTGTTATGTTTTTGGGAGGTTTACTTTTTAATCAAAGGTTGGGATGATTGTGAGCTTACATTGTTATGGATGATTTGAATGTGTGCTTCGTTTTTCAATGATGGTGATTTTTATTTTTGCATGTTATGTGTTTTTATTTTGTTCTTTGTTTGTTGAGTCTTTATTTTATGTTTTGTGTGTTTTCTTATTTTTGTATTGGTATGTTTGGTGGTTTGTTTAGGGAGGTTGTGAGTCATTTTTGAATATGAGTGATGATATGTTGTAGTGATAAGTGATGACAAGTTATGATTAAGAATCTCTACACTTTCGAATTGTTACATGTTTTACTTAACTTGTTCAATTTTGAGATGGATATGGTGTAATAAGTTCCTTAAGGTTCGAGCACAAGCTTGTGAGCATTTGAGCCTCAACCGTGCATACATGGTTTTTCCTTCATGAGTGGATCGATTGAGTTTTGATAAGCTAGAACTTGCTCAAGGACTATAGGAATGAGCTCGATTTGTGGAAATTAGTGAAATGATCTAAGGCCATCCTTGTCATTTATAGTCATTGCCATATATTTTCCTACCATGAACATCATCCCTAGTTAACCACTTTGAGCCTAAAAGCCTATTTATTGTGATAAAAGCACATTACAAGCCATGATTACCCACTTAAGCCTTACATATATACCATTTGTGTGGGTGATTGAGGAGATGATAACTAGAAAGGTTTGATAAGGAAGAAAAAGAAAAAAGGAAATGGTAAGCAAGCAAGAAAAAGGATGAAAAAGAGCACAAGAAAGAATGGACATGCAACCTCAAAACAAGAAAATGAGCAAAGCAATAACAATATGCTCAAGTACTTAAAAGTTCAAAGAAGGAAGCATGCATTAAAAGAAGCTCAAAATCTAAGGAAAGTTGATGATTAGTGCTTGTGATTACCAAAGTTGAGAAAGGAAGAAAGAAAAGTGGAGAAGTTGAGGAAGTTGATCATCTCTTCGATTACTTACACTTGTTAGTCACTATTATCCATACTCTTCCTACCCTACCAAAGAGCCTATCATTACATCCTTAATAAAAGACCTTTTTGATCACTAATGAAAACTTTGGTGGTTTGTGAATGTAGTCCACGAGCAAGCTTATAGCGAGTCGAGCCAATCGATTGATGAGTGTTGATTTACCCACTTTAAAGAGTGTTGAGTGAAATTTATAACCTATGTGAGGCTTGGACTAAAAGGGACTATATTACACTTTTATTCTCTTTAGATTGAAATTGTTAATTTTTCATGTTATGAGTTTAATGTTGTAGGATGCCTTAGCATAATTTGTAATTCTTGTTGCTAATGATGTGTTGTTACTTATGTTCGTTTAGTCTTTTTCTAGGTGAAAATCACTCTCCTTGGTTTATTATTTTCGTTGTGCGGGGACGCACAACACTTTAAGTTTGGGGGTGTGATGAGTGATATTTTCACCTAGATTTTAGTGTCTTTTTATATGTGTTTTCGTATTATTTTATCCGTATTTTATGTTCTATTTGGTTGTGTTTTGTGTTTTTATGGAAATATGTGAGAATAAGCTTAAATGTATGATTTCCAGGTAAAAATGGATTCTAGACGCTAGAAGGAAAATTTGGGAAAAAACGAAGCTTAATTCGGAGTTGAAACGAGGGAAAATGAGTCAAATTAAGCAAAATGCTGAAAAACGCACGTCCAAGTTGTGTAATTTTTCTGTACTCTTGTGGAGCTCAAAACAAGAAGTGTGATATATGGTTGGAAAGCCACATAAAAGAGGATCGTTTTGGTATAAGAAACACTTCAATCCGAGCCCAAACGAGAAAGTTATGATTAAAATGGTGACGTCGCGCAGGCTGTTTCTACTCAGCATGGTTGTGCTACTTTGTATGACTTGTTACACCTTCAAATGTTGGATATTTTGTCAGATCTTTATATGGATAGAAAGCCAATGAAAAGAGGATCGCGTGAGCGCAAGAATTACTCAAATTGGAGATCGGATGTGGAAGTTATGCGCGAAACGGTGAGACTGCGCTGCACCGACCCGAACTTGACCCAAATTCGACCCATGCTCGGCCCAAAGTCATTTTTATGATTAGAATGTGTTCTAGAAGGGTCCAAGGGGTAAAAACACCCATTTTGGAGTGTAAATATCAGGGGGATCAGATCTACACCAAACACACACCTCACACACATTTTCCTCCATTTTTCACCTTCACCTTCATCCATTCTTCATCCTTTGGATCTACCTTCATCCAACCATCAAATCCTTCATCCAAGTAGTTAGAGAAGCAAGGAAGAGAGGTGAATTGCAAGGGAAAGAAGAAGATCACCATTGGAGACATCCAAGGGAGTTTTCATCTACACTTTGTATTGAAACCTATTGTTTATCATGTTTTGTAAGGAATTTAATGTCTATGTTAATTTTCTTATGGATATGAGAGGCTAATCTCCCTTGTGAGATTAGCAATATGAATTGTGTTGGATAATATTTGGTATTTTGCAATTGAATGATTATGTTGATTGGGTTAATTGATTTTCTATCATTGATGCTTTAGATCTTGAGGTTTATGATGATTTGTGTGTTTAATTGTTTTAAGCATGTGATTAGATTGAGAAGTCAATTGCATATTTAGGATAATTAAGTGAATCATTTCATCAAACACTTCATGTGCATTATAGATTGTGAAGAGATTGAGAAGTCCTTCATAGTTTAGAACCCTTTGATAGAACATATCATTTATTAGATTGAGAAGTCAATAGATTATGTGAAGGGACTCTCATTTCAAGCTTAGTACCTAGTTGGAATTGTTTGAGTGAGAACCAATCCAATGAATGTCATTCCATATCCTATTCATTCCGAGAGGGAGTTTAGGTGATCTTAGTGTTGGCCCTTAGCCTTTTTCCCATGACACATATGAATTCATTGCATGATACCTAGATTTTCCATGCTTTAAGTATTGTTAATCTCATCTCTATCTACTTGGCTCATTCATCCATCTCCCATTCATCTATCCATTTATTTTATTGTCATTTCTTGATTATCTCCCCTTCTCGTTCATCTCTATAATACTATGACAAACACGAGATCGCTTAGACCCTAGTACCTTCCTCCCTGTGGTTCGATAATTTCTTTAATTGGTCATTCTCCACTATATTATGGCTAATTACGACCAAGACCCGAGGGGTTCGACCTGTACAAGAGGTCGAACCAAGTGTAGAATACTTCCAGTAGGTAGGTTCGACCTGTGGTTCGACCTGCGGCCAGTGGTTCGACTTGTTTGACGAGGTCGAACCGACGTGCGAGAACTTACCTCATCCGAATTTTTGAGGCCAAAACACGTGGGATCACTTGAAAAGCCCATTCCAAGCCCTAGAGACGTGATTACAAGTACAAAAGGAGGCTCATGCAGTCAAGATATACACGGTCACTAAGAGAACGAGAAAGGAAGAAGAAAGGGATCGTCGTCAACAACACATTACAAGAGAAGAGCAGGAGAGCTGAGACAGAGGTTCAGCTGGAGATTCAAGTAAGATTGGTCCAACTAACCATGATTGTTCTTAGATCAATCATGGTCTAGAGCCACTTCGGTAGTTCTAGGGTTATGAAGATTTCATAAGTTAATTTGTATTTCGTGTGTATACTCCGTACAACACTACTTGTGGTTTATTTTATATAAGATTGCAAGTTTTTAATCCATACTCATAGTTGTTTTGTGCATCAATAATCGTTGTGTAGAGTCTGAATGCATGACATGGTTATTGGTTGAGTGCGTTCACTAATGAGCAGGGTTTATTGTTATAATTCTAAGTGAAGGGATTCCGAGGTTCTATTAGAACCGTCTTATATGAATGTTTGTTAATTGAATTGAATTCGAGTTAACAAGTAGGATTAAGAGTATAACTTTATAGTACCTAAAAAGGGAGATCAAATCGGGTTAGAGTACTAAGTGGAAGGGAAATAATTGATTATGATAGTACCTAGAAAGGGAGGTAAAGTATACATCTTGCTCTGAGGATACTCATACGTGTCAAAAGCTTATCTATTTGTGTCTATAGAATAGATTTGTATGGTCTAGCGATGCGTCCATAAATCACAAAGCAGAGTCGGACATCGACACACGAAAGTATGAATTAACGAACGAAACTGGATGGCTTGACGAACTACCTATTATCTTATTTGATCACAACTACTATTTTCTTGTTCTTGTTATTTATTTGCTATTTTTATTATTACTTAGCTTACAAACCTACAAATATAATTCTCAACTTAGTCATAATTGCTAGAAAATAACAAAAGTAATATTTATCCGTCCCGTGGATTCGATATTTAACTTGGTCACATTCGAAACTACAATTGATATCCTTCATACTTGGGGATTAAAGTTGTGTGTTGAGAAAACGCCCATCACATATATTACATCATTGTGCTAAAGAAGTTCATCAATATGCCTTCGGAATTTCCAAGGTGAATGGGTAGATGCAGTGTTTCAGTAGGATGGAGTGATGAAGTGAAATTGAGGACACCAGCAGCAGGTGGATCAACATCTTCTTCCTGGACCCCACCAATTGATCTGATAATCTAGTGATTGGATACATTTGAAACCATCATTTAAATGTGATGTTGTAAATCATGTAAATTAATTTTGCACAATTTAAATAATTTTGCACAATTTCTATATGGAGTTAATTTTGCACAATTTTCTATGTGGAGTCGGGATACGTGTAAAAGAAGACTAAAGTTAAGAAATGTGCAAAATCATTGTACAAAAATTAATTTTGTACAATTTAATCAATTTTGCACAATTTTCTATGTAGAGTCGAGATATTTGTAAAAGACGTCTTATGTTAAGAAATGTGCAAAACAAATTGTGCACAACAAATTGTGCAAGATAATTTGTCCAAAACACACCGCCGGACCATCTCCGGCCGGTCGTCGGACCGCCGCCTGACCTCCGTCGGAACTTAAAATGTGCAAAAACAAAATTGTGCAAATCAAATTGTGCAAAACAAATTTGTGCAAATAAATTGTGCAAACACATAGGGGTATTTATGGTATCACAATCATAATTGTGCAGTTATGATTAATAGTGCTTTGAGTAATGTAGTTTATAGTAATTATGCATAATTTTATGTATCCAATAGTAAGTGACCCATTTTATTTTTATTAGAATCGTCTCCATAAATATTTGTTTTCAATCACGGTCGTTCATTCATTAAAATCATTCTATATAAATCTTTTCAACCTAATCAAATTCTTACTTTCTCCCTTTTTTTTCTCTATCTCTAATGCTTTTTCTTTTTATTTTCTTTTACAGATTCCACTTTCATATTATTTATAATCAACTCTAATTTATTTTGTCTTTTATATTTATTTGATCTTATATGCAGGTTCAATCATTCTCCTAAAGGTATCATTATACTTTTTAATTTTTTGTTATCTTATTTTTTTTCTCTTCAATTTTTGTGTTTTTTTTAATAATTCTATAAACCCTATTTTTATAATTTAATTTATTTTATCTTCTTTTATACGTACTTTTATTTGATATTATTAGGTTCAATCATTCTCATATTTGATCTTATTCTTTTTTTTTTTAATTTTACTTTTTTATTGATTTAATTTAACAATATAAATTTGATTACTTTTTAATCAATATATGCTTAATTTCAATTAATATAGTATCAATTTTATTTTTATTAGAATCATCTCTATAAATATTTGCTTTCAATCACCGTCGTTCATTCATTAAAATCATACTATATACTCCCTCCGTCCCACAGCAAGGGTCTCTTTTTTCCATTTTGGTCGCCCCACCCAAAGTGTCCTCTTTTATTTTTTACACACATGGGACCCACTCATCCCCTCTAATACAATAAAAACATGGGGCTCATACTCCCACTAATACAACTACCCACTATACATTAAATAATAATACTCTTTAATCCACGTTCCAAAAAGCAAAAACTACCCTTGTCGTGGGACGGAGGGAGTAAATTTTTTCAACATAATCAAATTCTTACTTTCTCCTTTTTTTTCTCTATCTCTAATGCTCGTTCTTTTTTTTTTCTTTTACAAATTCTACTTTCATATTATTTATAATCAACTCTAATTTATTTTGTCTTTTATATTTTTATTTGATTTTTTATGCAGGTTCATTCTTTCTCCTAAAGGTATCATTATATTTTTTAATTTTTTGTTATCTTATTTTTTTCTCTTCGATTTTTATGTTTTTTTTTTTAAAATTCTATAAACCCTATTTTTATAAATTAATTTATTTTATCTTCTTTTATACGTACTTTAATTTATATTATTTTTAGGTTCAATCATTCTCATATTTGATCTTATTTTTTTATTTTTTCTCTAATGCTTCTTATTTTTCTTCTCTTTTACAAATTCTACTTTCATATTATTTACTCCCTCCGTCCCGCCCAAACATCACCGGTTGCTTTTTGTGCGTAGATTAAGGAGTATTATTATTTTATGTATAGTGGGTAGTTTTATTAGTAGTGATTGGTGGCCACACATGGTATATTTTTACTAAAAGTGGAAAATGAGGACATTTGGATGGAACGCTCAATATAGTAAAATAGTGACCTTTCGATGGGACTGAGGGAGTATAATCTACTCTAATTTGTTTTGTCTTTTATTCTTTTATTTGATCTTATATACAGATTCAATCATTCTCCTAAAAGTATCATTATATTTTTTAATTTTTTGTTATCTTATTTTTTTCCCTTCGATTTTTATGTTTTTTAGGTTCAATCGTTCTCATATTTGATCTTATTTGTAGGTCCAATCATTTTCTTTTTTGTTTTTTTCTCTAATCCTTCTTCTTTTTTACAGATTCTACTTTCATATTATTTACAATCTATTCTAATTTGTTTTGTCTTTTATACTTTTATTTGATCTTATATGCAGGTTCAATCATTCTCTTTAAAGGTATCATTATACTTTTTATTTTTTTGTTATCTTATTTTTTTTATGTTACTTTTAATAATTCTATAAACCTTATTTTTTTATAATTTAATTTATTTTATCTTCTTTTATAATTTTATTTGATATTATTTTTAGGTTCAATCATTTTTATATTTGATCTTATTGGTAAGTCCAATCTGGTATCATACTTTTTTTGTCTATCTTTTTTTTCTTCAATTTTTGTGTTTCCTTTATAATAATTATATGAAACATATATTTATATTTTAATATTCTATCTTTTGTTCTTCTTTTTTCATTTTTTTACTCTATTTTTATAATAATCTGGTATCATACTTTTTTTTTGTGTTATACATACATATAAAAACAAATCTAAACTTCTACTTTTGTTTTCAATTTTACTCTATTTATAAATAATTCAATTTTAATCTTGACCGTCGAAATAATGATTTGATTTCAATCATAAAATTTAATTATACTAATAATGGATTTTATTATTTAAATTTTACTTTTTTATTTTTCAATATAAATTTGGTAAATATGAGATATATTTTTAGCATATTTGACTATTTTTTAATAAGCTTAATATATATATATATATATATATATATATATATATATATATATATATATATATATAAACAAACTTAATTTATATTTTTATCTTCAGTTTTAATCTTGACCATCTATTACTTTTGATCTCAATCATAGATTCTATTTATGCTAATAATAAACTATTTATTTATTTTTTAATCAACAATATACATTTGATAAATATGAAAAATATTATTGACATATATTCTACTAATTGTCAAACAATATACTAATTTTCATATTATCAAATCTTTCAACGCTATCTTTGGTAATTTTTTACCTTTTTTCCCACGTCGTTGATTGCTTTCAATCACAATCGTTTATTCTTTCAAATCATTCTATATAAACCTTTTCATTACCTAATCAAATCCTTACTCTTTTTTTTCCTTCTTCTTTTTCTTCTCTATTTCACTTTCATATACTATTTCTAATCTACTTTAATTTGTTTTATCTTTTATATTTTACTTTGATTTGATCTAATGTGCATGTTCAATCATTTTGAGGTATCATTCTTCTTTTTTTTATTTTTTTTATCTTAATTTTATCTTTTATACTTTTATTTGATCTTATTTTTATGTTCAATTATTCTCATATTTGATCTTATGTGCAAGTTCAATCATTCTCATTTGAAGTATCATTCGGGGGGTTTGGGGGTGTGTAAGGGGTAGGGCTGGGTGGTAATACTTTTATTATTTAAATACTAAAATCTAAAATTTTATTAAAATTTTTTTTTGGGAGTGGGTGGTGGGTAGGGGTAGGTTGCGTGGTAGAGTTTCCTCCACAAAAAATTATTTTTAATAAAATTTTAGATTTTAATATTTAATATAATAAAATTTTATTATTTTTATTTATTATATAAAAAATTATATTTTAAAATATATTTTGAATTATGAATTTAAAATCATTTCAAAAATACATAATTTATTCAAATAGTGGAATTCAAATGAATTGATTTAAAATTAAAGGAATTTAAATTTCACTCATTTTCAAATCCATTGGATTTGAAATGACTCAATTCAAACACAACCTAAAAGTATATAATATTCGAGTACTTTAATTCTTTCCGTGCAACGCACAGATGGGTAATATCTAGTTGATAGAAATAATAATCCCGGCCTTATTGATAGTTTATCAATTTTTCAGGCCTTAAATTGAAAATATTTATATTATGGCATATCACATCCTTTATTATTAATAGAACCCATGTAGAACAAAAAACATCACACATAATAGAACCCATGTAGTAAGCGGGAGACCAAACTAGTATATATATTATTTTCTTTTTAAAGTTTAAAGAATATTTTAAGATAAAAAATGAGAAAAGTATAAAGGATTAATTTTAGGCTAATTATACTGTGCACTCGGGTGCACCCTGGGTGCACCCATTTTCAAAAACGTATACAAAAATAAACAAAAACATATACAATTATGAACAAAAATGTAAACAATTTAATTGTTAATTTTTTTAATGAAAAATTGAGTATAAAAAAATACAATTATTAAAAAATATGTATACATTATTGAATAAAAAGTTATACACATATAGATACTAGTTTTTTTAATGAAAAACTTAGTGTGAAAAAAGTATACAATTATTAAGAAACACGTATACAAAATAAAATAACATGTATATAAAATAGAATAAAAAGTTATACACATATGAGCACCCTTGCACCCGGGTGCACCTAATATCAACTCTTAATTTTATGGCACGAAGGAATATATATACCGAAAATACTAAATGAGATTACCTATTCTATTTCCTTGTTTAATTTCCTATTTTACTTATCAGATTTTTGCCATGTTAATTAATTCCCAAATTATCATTACATGAGCAAGGGATTAATGATTATTAATTAGAATTTAATATTTTAATAAAAGATTAATTATGGGGTACAAAATGAAAAAATCATTGTGAAATAAGAGATCTAAATCGAAAAATAAATTTATTTTAATTTTATATATTAAGTAATGCTTCAATGGTGAAGAAAAAAGTTCATAGATCTATGAACTTCTTTTGTGGACTAAGTTTCTGATTATCCAAGCATAGATCCTGATTTGCTTTTAGCGTAGTTTGATATTTTATAATAATAATAAATAAATAAATTTTAAAAGCAAATTTGACTTAATTATGAATTAGTTTTTGAACAAACGAATTAGGTAAATATGAATTTATTTTTGAGATGGCTAATTATAATTTGCACCGGGTGCACTCTAAGATATATAGGGTGCACCCACTTTAAAAAACGTATACAAATATAAATAAAAACATATACAATTATGAACAAAAATGCATACAATTTAATTGTTAGTTTTTTAATGAAAATTTGATTGTAAAAAGATATACAATTATTAAAAAACATGTATACACTATTGAATAAAAAGTTATACACATATGTATGCTTGTTTTTTTAATGAAAAACTTAATGTGAAAAAAGTATACAATACAATTATTAAGAAACAAGTATACAAAATAGAATAACATGTATACAAAATAGAATAAAAAGTTATACACATATGAGTGCACCTTACACCTAATATCAACTCTTTTGAGATTCAAAGAGTAGTAAATATGATGTCATTATTATTATTATTCAGTCCCACAGCTATAGCCAACTTTGATTTTCATCTTATAACACTCTTAAAATTCTAAATTACACCTCAAGACTAAATTTTCGTCTCAAATCGTTATAAAATTCTACTATGGATGTGAAAAACAACAGTCCCAAATCTTAGAAGGTTTGAAAATTTTACTAAATTATCGCCTCATTTTACTATTTCCAAAACTATATACCATTTGTGCCTCTAGCTATATGGAATCATTTCTACCTAAATTAATTTTCCTCATTTTTTTTTTTATTAAGTCATAGTCTATTATGCTAGTATCAAATCCAACATGCTTTCCAATAGTACTAACATAACAATGAATTAGTCATGTGGGTTAATCTACCTAGCCACTGGACTTCCAATTAATGTGAGGTTGCATTCCTATTGAAAACGAATTAGAAGGGGAGTTATAAGGAAGTATGGGTGCTTGGTGAACTAACATTTATCAATTAAAAAAAAACAATGATTTAAGTATTAATTATCCTTAAATTAGTTGTCTTGGTTTGCCTGCAAGTTCACCACGTGTGACTCTAAAGTTTTTACAACTACTTTTTACAGCTAACGACATGTACACTTTGCATTTGATCAATCTAATCTCCTTCAACTAATCACTGCAAAATCTTAATTTGTTTCCTACACTATATATACATAGTACAACAACAACTTTTTCAATGAAATATTATGAACATTTGTGTTATATGAGGAAATGAGAGATTATAGGGTAATAGCCAAAAATTATGTATATATGAATGGAAAAAGTATGTATTTAAAGACTTGCATGCATGAAATTTAGATTCCAAAACTCCTCTAATATTTTGTCATAGTCACTGCTTACATTATTTTCCTCGAATGCAAACTTTAATAATAGATGGAATTCGCTGTCTTTATCTCATCTCACTCTTAGAATGGAGCGTCTCACATAGTTCATGTATACCGATGAGATATTAATTTTTGAGTTAGTCTCTTGTAAATCGGGCATAGGTTGTTCTTGGGTGGTGCCGGAGGTGCCGCCGCATAGGACTACACTCCGACGAGGGCCCCAATTTTTTTTATATATATTGAAAATATAAATATAAATACTAAATGTCTTAATTTAAATCACTTTATTATATTTTCTGCATTCAGTTCGAGTTTTGTGTGGAAGCACGAACGTCCTGTGATATGTCCTGTGCATCTATGTATAAATTAACACGTGGTATGAATGAAAAATCTAATCCGTTTGCCCCTAGAATTTATACGTTAAGTTAGAGTATTTTATCTCCTCTCTCATACGTGTCACTTATCAAACATAATGATATTATAAAAAATATCACATCAAAGTATTATATTTTTTTTTATCTTCTTTTTTAAAATTTCATCTATTAGAGTTAGAAATTGTAAATTTTAACATAAATATTTAATTTTATTTTTATAAGTAATTACAAAGAATTTATCTCTTTTACTTTTTCACTAATCCTTCTTCTTCTTCCCTTCTTTATTTAATTTTTTTAATTATTTTTCTATTAAATTTGTTAATAAAAAATTGTGATATTTATTAAAAAATAATTAACTTTATTTTAAGATGAATTAAGATGACATATTTTATTATAATTATACATAGCATTTTATATATTTAACAAGTATAATTATATTAATTAATACTTCAATTTTATTTATTATATTTTTTATATAATAAAAAGCCTCAATAAATTTCGCAAAGGGCCCATAAAATTAATGGACCGGTCTTTAAACTCAGTTTATATTATAAACCTTTATAAACCCTATGATCCCCTTAATTTAAACACCTTATACATAGAATTTGGTTCATGGTTTTTAAGGCAATTAACCCTATAAAAACAACATGATAACAGTAAGAGATATTTGGTTTAGTAATGGAATTCAGATCTTGGGCTTCAAATGCACGTAAATAGAACGATTGTTCGAGTCAAAATCTAATTTGAAATTCTACTAGTTAATTTCTCTCTAATTATTGCAATTGCATTTGTTTTGATCTCTTAAAACGCAACATGATATTAGATTAGCACCCAAAAAAATTGTTTTAATTTAAATTAATACGTTGATATTAATTGCCACAATTAATATCCTCTCCTTTTTTACCATAAAATCTTTGTATGTTGTCTATTTGATTAGTGTCAATATGGAATATACTTTTTTTTTTAATTTTTAATGAGAGCCACACAAAATAGTTAATTAATTAATATTATTATATGTGATTCATACACAAGTATATATAATTATATGCATTATGCATTAAAATATTATTCCATTAGTCTTCAAAATTCATGCACAAATTTGGTGGAATGAAGTTATAAATAAATAAATAATAAATAAAACTATTATTATTGTAGTGATGTAAGAAAGAAAAGAAGTATTTTAGGTAATTGAATGGAATAAAGTATACTAATTGATGATTAAATTGTATGTAAAAATAATTTAATAAATATTTTTGTAATATTATAAGGGTATTAATATATAGACAAAGTCTCTTGTGAGATGAAGTTTACATGAGACAGTTTGTGAGACGTGTTAAAGTATGTCTATTATATATAGTTATAATATGCTTATTAATAATTAAACTATATTTATTAAAATATGCTGGATTATGTAATAAAAAGTATGATTTGAGTATGTTATAATATGATTTATTATTGAAATACTTTAACGATAAACAAGCCTACTTTATCAATATAACAATCATATTTTAGTGATGAGTTGAATCGTCTCACAATTACCCGCCTCAAAGAGGGTGTCTCATATATATGTATTTCATTTTTAAAGTGTGCAAATTATTTGAGGAAAAAAAGAAAAAAAAAAGTGTGAAGTAGTGAAGTATTTTAGGGACAAATGGAATATATTTTCTAATCCAATAAACATTAAATTATTAAATCTCTCCATTTAAATGTATAAGGAATATCTCTTAGATAAATATAATATAAAAAATTCAGAAATTAGAGAAACTTGGAATAATGAAATTTGAGATATTTTAGTTTTTATACGTATAAGAAAGTTAAATCATGCTTTTATGATGCTGATTTTTGTAGGACACGTAAAATATGACAGATGAAATAGGATAATGATGGGCACGTGATATAGGGCCATTTGGGGCTAAACATTCCACGGTACTCCATCATCTTTGTAGTTATCTTCAACAAAAGGTTTTCATATTAATTTTATTAAATTTTAAGGGTATTATTATTTTATAGGTAATAAATAAATTTAAAAAAAATATGTTGTGTATATTAGGTGGGAGTAATATTTTTAAAATTAAAATGACTTTGAAATTATTGATTGTTGTGGTGTTTTTTTGTTTTTTGTTTTTTTTTTTTTTGTGATGAAGATTGATGAGCATAGAAATTGTTAGAAAATGTGGTCTATTTTAGCTAGAAAATGTGTTCTATTTTTAGTTAGGTTTTATATAATTATATTAAGATTGATTTTAGTGATTAATTTATTTAATTTCTTGATTTTGTGGAGAAGTATTTTCTTGTTGGAATTTTTAGGATTTATGGTGAAAATGAACTTATTCATTCAAATACGAAAGCATGAGAAAAAATGAAGCTCGATTCGGAGTTAAATCGAGTTAAAACATTCTAAAACAAAAACGTTGCACAATATGGAATTTTTAGTCTTCACAGCTGCGACCCAATGCGTATAGAACTCATTTTTAAAGCCCAATTGACACAATTTGAGGCCCATTAAATTGAAGATGGCTGCAGCATATATATAGAAATGGTTAGAAATTTATGAAATAGGGCCCACTTGAAGACCCATTGGAATTTTGACGCAATGAAGCCCATGGAATGAGTAGCCGAGAGCAGTAGAATTCCAACAGCATTCTCAATTCCTTTTCCCTTGATTTTCCTTCAATCTTTTTTTTGAAAGGAAAAATTTAAGTTTATTAATACTTCGAGTACAAGGGGTACTCCAACCCAACTACATCAATTTTCCTTCAATCTTTTTCTCATCAATTTTATCCATTTAATTAGTTAATTTCCTCCCTCATCCACTCCGAGTGATTAAGAATGTAAGAGAGATTGAAGATTACAAAGAGAAGATAGAGGGTTCCATTGAAGAAATTCAAGGGGAGAATTTATTTTATTTTATAATTTTCTTTAATTGATTCATGGAATTTTGTAAGACAATTTATTTTGCTTTACTTGAAATTATGATAGACTAATGTTAGACAACTTCGACTGAAATTGGTCGTGGAGCTCTTGAACTGTAGAGTGGTTCCCAAGCCCTCTACAATTCCAGCTTAAAAGATTCATTGGGATGGGCGGGACTGGAATTCATTGCCAGCCGCCGCCATGTGGAGAACATCAGAGAGATTAGTAACTTCAATTTGAAGAGGCTTCAGAGTAGATTTTATTTTCTTGAGGGGTGGAAATGTAGATATATCTGTGGTGACTATATCTGGATGCTTTCTTTTGGGTATTGTGGTGTCCATTGCAGTAGGGGAATCAGGGAGTGTGATTCAATCTTTGGTGGGAAGGAATTTTCTAGAAAGTTTTCTGGAAGTAGAATCAAGTGTGATGGGAACATTCCTTAAGAAAGGAGCAGAAGAATGAACATCATCTATGAAAGAGTCGTGAATTGAGGACGAAGAAATGTTGATTTTGATGAGGTAGGCTTGACAATAGGAGTAGGAATGGTAGGAGTTTGAGGAGATGTGTGTGTAGGAGCCAGAGAAAATGGAGTGTTGGGTGGTGAGTGTGTATGAACCAGAGAAAATGGATTGTTTTGTGGTGTGTGTAAGAGCCAGAGAAGATGGAGTGTTGGGTGGTGAGTGTGTAGAAGCCAAAGAAGATGGAGTATTGGGTGGTGAGTGTGTAGGAGCCAGTGAAATGGGATCAGATTGAGTGTTGGAAGGTAAGAGAGTGAGGGAGATTTTAGAGTTGGAGCAAGGGAAAAGGGTGCTTACGTTTGGAGGTGAGTCCTTAAATAGGGCTGAAAAGGTATCCATATTTGGGATAAGATCAGAGTGTTGAAGAGCATTTGTCTTGGAGTGGGCTCTATGGGAAGGAATTGCGATCATTTTATTGATGCTGATATAGCTCTTGGGGAAAGAAAATTCAGAATCACTAGTATTTATAGAGAACCTATGGTTGTCAAACGAAGGGAAGCTTGGAATCTATTCAAATCACTCAATACCAACAATCAGTCCCCTTAGATTTGCTTTGGAGATTTTGATGAAGTTCTCATGCAAAATGAATTCACTGGCTCAGGTCCGCGTGCCGAATGGCAGATGAATTATTTTAAAGAGGCTCTTAATCATTGCTCTCTCACTGACATGGGCTTTCACAGAATTAAGTTTACTTGGAGTATGCTTGTTCCCTCACCCAAAACTCAAGAGCCCGTCTTGATCAGGCAGTCTTAAACTAAGATTGGAGAGATCTTTTCAATTGGCACAAGGTTAACATCATTCTTTCCTACTACTCCGACCACTCTATTCTTCACATCCAATTCAACTTTTGTTTCCAGCTACAAAGGCGACTAGAGAGGAAAATATTCCGATTCAAAGCCATGTGGATCAAATCATTTGAATGTAAAGAAGTGATTAAGAAGTCCTGGGACAACTCTCTCAATTCCCTTCCTAATATGTTTCACAATTGTGCAATTGACCTTCTCCAATGGGGGTGGAAATGAATCAAAAAATTTGAAAAAGAAAATCTCTGATACTAAAAAAGAAATTGACCATTTGCGTCAAGGCGATATCACTCCTCCTATCCAAAATCAACTCATGGTCCTCCATAGCCACCTTAATCTACTCCTGGAACAAGAAAATATATTTTAGAAACAACGTGCTAAGCAATAATGGTATTGAGAGGGTGATGACAACTCTTCTTTCTTCCACGCTAATGCCAAGCATAGGAGAGAAATCAACCATATCTCTTCTCTCCGTGATGAAAATAGAATCCTACAGTCCGATGAACCAAAACTTGAGAATATCATCCTAGATCACTTTGCTGATATTTTTGCTTCATCCCATCCTTCAAGCTCAGACATCTCTTATGCGTTGGATCGGATTCAGTTACACCTTGATGATTAGTGATCTCACTCCTAAAGCAGCCTTACATCAGTGATGAGATTCTAAAAGTTATCAAACATATTCACCCATTCAAATCCCCCAGATCGGATGGTATGAGCCCTGTCTTTAATTGTAAATTCTGACATATTGTAGGAAATGATGTTACGTATTTTTGGTGTGCTGTCGCGGATACCCAAAATAAGATTTGTAATTTCCAAACAAACCCACTAAAATGTAGTAGGGTAAGTAAGGGTCGAACCCACAGGGAGTAATCGAATTTTAATTGAATTTTAAGTGTTTTTAAGAAAGTAACAGGGGGGAATTGGATTGATCTAATAACTAATAAACATGAAAACATAAATAATATAAAGTGCAAAAATAATAAAATAAGATAACAAATTAAATTAAAAATTTAGTCCAAGGATTTGATCCCCTCCCATATCCTAATTCACATGTATCAAATTCCTAAAATCCCAACAAGTTCTTAAACTCAAGTCCCTAGGCTAATGGTACGATCAAATTAACTCGAAATATCCTTAAGATTAATAACCTAGGGTACGACCTCTAGATTAAACTATTGCGGAGTGACCCTATGGCTTCGAACTCGACAATACATTAAGATTTAGATATTAGGACTACTAGGCTATGAAAACGGGGGTAGCGAATCATACAACCTAGATTTCATGATTTCAAGAGTTACTTCCTCACTTTGCTACTCGGTTCACAATATTATAATAATTACGGATTATAATATGTAAAATAGCTATTGAAAAATCAATCACCTATGAGAGGGGTAGTCTACACAAGCAATTAAAAATTTAAGATTAACATCAAAGCCAATCACAAAATAAATTCATAAATCAAGTTGGTAATTTCAATCCTAATCAAACATGTAAATTCATCAACAAGAAGTTCACAATTCTTGGACTAGAAACAAAATTACATAATTAAACTAAATTAAAAAGATGAAACTGATTATCTCTTGTTCCAATGGTGGCGTTCTCCTTCGCCTCCCAATCTGTCTTCTGCTTCTATCCGTCGTCCCCTATTCTGCTTCTAACGTCCCAGCATGTCTGATCCATGTGTGAGTGTGATAATATATCCTCTTTATTTATCTTCTTGTTCCCCAAAAACCCTAATTGATTTCTTTCCTTCTTGAAGAGTGTCCAGGTTCCTTGTATCTCATCTTTGGTAAGTTTTTATTTATTGTTGATCATCAAATCC
This sequence comes from Pogostemon cablin, assembly GCA_023678885.1. Taxonomy (NCBI): domain Eukaryota; kingdom Viridiplantae; phylum Streptophyta; class Magnoliopsida; order Lamiales; family Lamiaceae; genus Pogostemon; species Pogostemon cablin. Next base: position 19,010,148 of record CM042997.1, on the reverse strand, counting down.
TTCTTTTCCTTAATTATCTTTTTCAACTCTTTAATTTTTCTGCAATAAAAATTATTGTATCAGTCACAAAAATAAATTATTATAACTGTACAATTTATCTCAATTTTGGCCTGTTTCAATAAGAAATAAAATAATTAAGGTTCAACTATGAAAAATATAAATAAGTCGTAATTACACTAAATAATTCACAACACACGCGTAAAGAAGTGAATTTCATCCAAAATAATCATGTAAAATTACAACTTATCAAACTACCCACACCTAAACCTTTGCTTGTCCTCAAGCAAAAATAAGACCAAAACACAGACATAGGAAAAATGACAATCATGTATAAGTGATAGCAAAACAATGTCACTTCCAAGAGAGACTAAATAAGTTGCATCAAATACAAATGAGTGATAGAATGCCTTACAAAAATCTTGCAACTTTTATAGAATAAAAAAATTTAAGAATTCATGGCCTCACAATGCTTTCGCTCAATAACGCTCAAGTATATAAGTGAGTAGCAAAACACTCAAAATTAAACAAGACAAGACATTACCATAAGCCTGCTCCCAAATCAAATCTCCACCAAGTTCAATGAGCGTTGTGCAAATATCAAAAGGGCTTTTAAATGGTTGTAATGGGGCTTGGGATTAGGTGGGATGAAAAGATTAGAAAGGCTAAATTTACCACTTTGCAAATGGTGTTAATCATATAAGTATATCAAAATGATACATCTTGCCATTCTCAAAATTTTTCACATCCACTCCTTCATTTTTTTGTGATAAATCTCTGATTTTTATCAACACATCCAACTACCCACACCTGTTTTTTTTTTTTCAAATTTCGAAAAACAGGGGCAACATTGAAGGGTTCAGTATTACTTTCAGAAAAAATCTGCAATCATAGCAACTCGTTTCTGCTAATTTTTTTTCACTTCCAGATTTTTTTCTTTTTTTTTTTGGAGTTCTCACTGTTCTTTTCTCTTTTTCCACTCCAAATTTTTTTTTTCAACCATTTCCTTTTTTTTCAATTTTTTCTGCCATTCTTTCTCCTTTTTTTTCTCAACCATCATCAATTCGCCTTCATCATCAATTCAACCTCAAAAATATTTTCAACAATTTCCACAACTTGCAAAATAGTAAGGGTTCAATTGGAGGAGTTTAAGAAATAAATGGAATATGGCTATTTTGATATGCTCATTCAACAAAGAAAAGGCTAGGCTCAACTTGGCTCTCCTAAAGGTTTAGAACATGACTGGGTAGGTAAAAAGAAGGCCAAAATATGATTTGCCTAGGTGCCTTTATCATTTAATTACACATGCTCAAATATAAGATCTCAAAATGCATTCAAGGAGCAAGTTCTAGAATGTACATATCAAGTTTAATTTGCACTCAATCAAGAAAAATAATAGAGCTTGTATAGATGATAACTCTTCAAGGCTCAAAGCTCACAAGAATAGGGTAATTTTGCCATGAATTCTCAAACAAAAATTCTTCCACATTTGTCACAAAAATAACAAGACAAATCCAACAACTCACAAGTATAGGTACATCTAATCTAACTCTCTTGTCATGCCAAAAATTTCACGTATCAAAAGCACAATCTCACCATAAATCCAGCACCAACTTCACATGTGCACAAGCATAAAAATATAATCCAAATGAATTACTATAAGCACATGGAAAACCAAAAATATTATAACTTCAAACACCACTCAACACACAAAACCTACCCACACCTAATTATTTTGCTTGCCCTCAAGCAAACAAACTACAATAAAATTCAAGGGAAAATCAAGTGCAAGAGTGGAAAGAAGTCACCGAATTAAGCTTCATGTGATTGACCACAAGTTGGAATTTTTCTCCTTCTCTAGAAATATTACCAACATCATCATTGCTTCACTTCATAGCACTTCCTGAAAAATAGGACACACCAAAAGAATAAGATTATTTATTAAGAAAAATCAAATAAATAAAAATAAAATAAAAATCTAAGTTGGGTTGCCTCCCAATAAGGGCTTTTTCTTAATGTCGTTGGCTCGATGTTCACTTCCCTTTCACGTAATAGGAGTAAAATATTCAAACCAATATAATGATCTTATTGGTTTGCGAGAAGTGTTCTCTCCCTTCAAAATAATATGATTTTTGGTCAGCCTTTTGGTGCAAAGCTCCATGGACATTTGCTTGATCGCCTCAAGAAAAAGGTCATGAATCTCATCAATTCGAAACACATCAATTGCCTCATTTTCTTGAGGGATATCAACAACCTTTTTCAACCTGAAATGAGAAGAAAAAGTATCAGAATGAACAGAATTGAATCAGGCTTTTTTACCTCAATTTCGTTTCCAGCAGAACTGACACTGAGGGTATCAGTGCCAGTATATGCTTCCAGAATTTTTTGCACAAAATTTGTAGAATTTTTAGCACACTCTTCCCCTTCAATTTCTGTCTCAATCTCGAATTTCTCATCTTGGGTGATCTCCTTGTGATATTCCCCTTGATTTACACTTTGTTGTGCCACCAAACATTCAATCTCGATTCTTAATTTGCTACATTGTCGCTCCAAATTCCAAAGACTCAATTGGGTTCCTTGTTGAAATATCAAATTACTAATTTCCATCCGTTTCAACAAGGACTCTAATGAAGCCTTTGAACTATGTTCATCACCATAATACCCATCATCCTCATAATAGCATTCACTATTATTGAAGGATTGAGATCTTTGCTCATAGTAGCCTCACCTTTGATATTCATAAGGTTGATTGTAAAAATGGTCCACATATCAGGAATGATGAGGATTACACCACCCTTGATTGTAAGTGTTGACATATGGTTGATCATTCCAATGCCTTTGTTGATTAGCACTCCAATATTCATCTCTTTGTCTCACCGCTAATCGATCAATTAAGGATGGGCAATCATGAGTGGTATGAAGAGTGGTTGCACAAACTCTACATGGCTAAATATTCTGACCATAAAAACTATGAAAAAGATCCATTAAAAGCAAACCTACAAGGGGAGAAAGTGATTAAACTCGAAAAAATAGAAAAATAAAAATAGGGCAGACCTGACACTGAAGGGTTCAGTGTCAGTGCACTGCTGGAAAATTCAAAAATAAATAAAATAAAAATACAAAAAATTCAATAAAATTTCGGGATTAATCCCAGGCAACGGCGCCAAAATTTGGTGTGCTGTCGCGGACACCCAAAAATAAGATTTGTAATTTCCAAATAAACCCACTAGAATATAGTAGGGTAAGTAAGGGTCGAACCCACAAGGAGTAATCGAACTTTAATTGAATTTTAAGTGTTTCTAAGAAAGTAACAGGGGGAATTGGATTGATCTAATAACTAATAAACATGAAATCATAAATAATATAAAGTGCAAAAATAATAAAATAAGATAACAAATTAAATTAAAAACCTAATCCAAGGATTTGATCCCCTCTCATATCCTAATTCACATGTATCAAATTCCTAAAATCCCAACAAGTTCCTAAACTCAAGTCCCTAGGCTAATGGTACGACCAAATTAACACAAAATATCCTTAAGATTAATAACCTAGGGTACGACCTCTAGATTAAACTATTGCCGAGTGACCCTATGGATTCGAACTCGACAATGCATTAAGATTTAGATATTAGGACTACTAGACTATAAAAACGGGGATAGCGAATCATACAACCTAGATTTCATGATTTCAAGAGGTACTTCTTCACTTTGCTACTCGGTTCACAATATTATAACAATTACGGATTATAATATGTAAAATAGCTATTAAAAAATCAATCACCTATGAGAGGGGTAGTCTACACAAGCAATTAAAAATTCAAGATTAACATCAAAGCCAATCACAAAATAAATTCTTAAATCAAGTTGGTAATTTCAATCCTAATCAAACATGTAAATTCATCAACAAGAAGTTAACAATCCTTGGACTAGAAACAAAATTACATAATTAAACTAAATTAAAAAGATAAAATAGATTATCTCTTGTTCCAATGTTGGTATTCTCCTTCGCCCCAATATGTCTTCTGCTTCTATCAGTCATCTCCTAATCTGCTTCCAACGTCCCAGCGTGTCTGATTCGTGTGTGAGTGTGATAATATATCCTCCTTATTTATCTTTTTGTTCCCCAAGAAACCTAATTGATTTCTTTCCTTCTTGAAGAGTGTCCAGGTTCCTTGTATCTCATCTTTGGTAAGTTTTTATTTATTGTTGATCACCAAATCCTTCTTTTCCTTAATTATCTTGGTCAACTCTTTAATTTTCCTGCAATAAAAATTATTGTATCAGTCACAAAAATAAATTATTATGACTGTACAATTTATCTCAATTTTGGCCTGTTTCAATAAGAAATAAAATAATTAAGGTTCAACTATGAAAAATATAAATAAGTCGTAATTGCACTAAATAATTCATAATTCACGCGTAAAGAAGTGAATTTCATCCAAAATAATCATGTAAAATTACGACTTATCAGTTTTGCCCTTGAATTTCTTAACCTGAATTATTTCCCTCATATTATCAACAAAACTTTTGTTGTTTTAATTCCCAAAGTCAAGTCTCCTGAATCAATCTGACAATTCTGACCATTAGTCTTTGTAATGTCACTTACAAACTAATCACAAAAGTTATTGCTAATAGAATCAGGATTGTTCTTCCCCATATCATCTGAGACTCATATCTGATAATATGCTTATTGCTTATGATACTCACCATTTCATTAAGTGCAAAAGTACACATTCTTCAGGTACAATGTCCATCAAACTCGACATGAGTAAAGTTTTTGAATGGAACTTCATCTTTACAGTGATGAGAGCCATGAACTTCCCAAAAGAATTCATTGATTTACTCAGAATCTGCCTCACAACTTCCTCATTGTCCTTCATACTCAATGGCAAAAATTTTTGCGAGGTCACACCCTAAAAGGTGTTGCTATAGGGAGACCATATCTCTCATTACCTCTTTATTATCTGCCCAGAGGTTTTCTCATGCATCCTACATGATCTACAAATATGTGGCAAATTTCAAGGAATTAAAATTGCCAGAGATGCACCGTGCATTTCTAATTTTTTCTTTGCTGATGATACTCTTCTATTTAGTCGAGCCACTACGGATGATGCGAATTCTTAATCTTTGCTATTCGACTGTATGAGCACATCTTTGGCTAATGGATCAAATTTGAAAAAATCTGGTGTTTTCTTCAGCCTAATGTTGAGCCTTGTGTTGCGACCGCCATCAGTGACATTCTTGCTATCCCAAGAGTATCCAATCATCACAAATATCTGGGTCTTCCTATAGTTGTTGGTAGAAATAAGCATGAGGTCTTCTCGACTATTAAGGATCGAATTATACATCGTATTCAATGGTTGGAAAGAAAAACATCTCTTATGTGCTGGAAAAGAAATCTTGATTAAGTCTGTCATCCAATCTATCCCCACTTATGTTATGTCATGCTTCAAACTTACTGAAGGATTTTTGGAAGATTTGGGAGTTCTCATTAGTGATTTTTGATGGGGCAATGAAGAGGGTAGAAGGAAAATACACTGGGCCTCTTGGAATTTATTATGCAAAAAAAAATCTGAAGGTGGGTTGGGTCTTCGAGATCTTTAGGTGTTTAATTTAGCTCTACTTAGCAAACAGGCATGACGTCTCCATACCCAACCTTCTCCCTTCTTGCTCCTGTACTCAAAGCCAAGTACTTTTCCCACTCCACTTTCCTCCAAGCCAACTTAGTTAACCGACCATCTTGAACTTGGCGTAGCATATCCTTGTGAGGAAACACGTTATTCTTCGAGGCTCTCGTTGTTAAATCAACAGTGAAGTTAATACCAAAATCTGGCTTGACCATTGGCTTCCAATTGATCCTCCAGTCAGGGTCCAGTCCCCAAGCTCAATTCTACATCCAAGCTCCACTGTCTCTGCTCTTATTAACCCGACTACCAAATCATGGAACCATGACCTTGTTATGGAGGTTTTCTACCGGAAGAATCTAAGCTCATCCTCTCACTACCTATATGTCGCACTTCTGTACCTAAAATTTGGACCTGGAATCCCTCAAAGAATGGCAAGCATTCAGTGAAATCTGCATATTATTTCATAATATCTAACCCAAATCTCCACCATTCTGATAGCAGTGGATCTTCTAGCAAAGACCTGATCCAGTTTGGAAACATCTTTGGAAGCTTCGAATACCAAGCCGAATTCATCATTTTCTTTGGAGTGTTTGTTCTAATTCACTGCCGTTACCTTCCAATCTTCTCCATCGGGGAATCAGCTGCTCTCAAGATTACCCTTTCTGTGGTACCAATGATCCAGATTACCCTTCAAGTGCCCTGTTGTTTCATACATATGGTTTTCAACTGGACTCCAAGATCTTATATTTTGCTATGAGCAGTTCCTTTGCCATATTTGGTTTAGAGAAATTCTTTCTACAACCAAATGAGAGCCCCGTGAACTAATTGTTGTTCTATAAAATCTTATTTGGTGGGCTCGCAACAGAAAAATCATTCATGATGAAACACTTGATCCTAATGTTCTGGTTCTTCATTCAACCTCTCTCCTCCGTGACTTTCAACAAGTAAATGGGTGGCCTGAGAGACCTTCTCACTTGATCTCGACACCATGCCTCCTTCCTCCTTCGCTAGGTAGAAAGATATTTTTTGATGGCCCCACATCTCTATAGCAGAAGAAATCCACAGTTGGTATATTTATTGTGGGAGAAAATAGAGATTTTGTTCGTGCTTTCGCCAAAGTCTTTCAAGATATTACTTGTCTAGTTATTGTTGAATTTTTGGGACTTAGAGGGGCTATCACCCTGGCTAGCTATTTCTATTGGTTACACTGATTTTTCTTTCATTGGTAATGCATTATCAGTTATCCTCGCCACAAACAATAAAATTGATCCTCCAGCTACTTGTATCCCTATTCTACAAGACACTCATACCATGTTGCCTTCTCTCTGCTTCAAGGGTTTTTTTGGCAGCCTCATTCGAAAAATATTTTTGCTCACTCTATTGCTTGTTATGCAATGTACAATGTTATCTCTGAGTTTAGTTGTGATAATCCTCCTGACTTTATTTGTCAATCAGTGCTGGCTGCCTTCCAGCAATCTTAATATAAGTTTATTTCTTGTCAAAAAAAATTATGATAGATTAATCTCCTTTGTGAGATTAGCCACATGATTGATGTTGGATAATTTAGATTTTATGTAATTTAATTTTAATCTTAATTGGACATTAAGTTATTTCTATCATTGATATTAATTGCTTTATTTATATGCCTGATTTGTGTGATTAATTATTTTGGACATGTTATTTTTATCATACACTTCATGTGCATTAGTTTAGAATGAGATAGAGATATTCTTCTAGATTTAGAATCCTTTGACATAATACCTTGTTGACTTAATCGGGAGGTTGGTTAATTAGGTGAGGGGACCAAACTATTACTGAATTCATAGTATCTAAAAAGGGAATATTGCCTATAATTTAGTAACTAATTAGGGAACTCACAGAGTAATTAATATATATTTGGAGGTGTTCGCTTTGGTCTCGATCCTAGAATCTTTTAGGAGCCTTGTTGAGGGTCTACAACTTAAGTGACTCGAGGGAGAGCTTAAGATATATCAGTAATCGCTCATATGCCATGTCCATGAGAGATTAGAGTTAGTTGCATGATTACTTTATTTCTATGCATGAATGTTGCTAATCTCATACTTGTATCATCTGGAATCCATTCATCATTGCATCCATCATATATTTTATTTTTTTGTATTACTTTAATTGATTTTCTTTGCATGCTTATCTATCTACTTCTTCCTTCATCCCTATAAAATCGTAATAAACTTTAAATCGCTTAAACTTTTAATTGGTTGATACCCCTTGGGTTCGATACTTTTATTACTTGGGTATATTTCTACAACGATCCAGTACACTTGCACGTGAGTGAAAAATATTCAATCAAAGATAAATGTGGGACGAATGAAAATTGAAGTATGATGATAAGTGTGGGATGGAGGACGCATATATATATATATATATATATATATATATATATATATATATATATATATATATATATATATATATATATATATATATATATGTGTGTGTGTGTGTGTGTGTGTGTGTGTAATATTCTCTCAATTCATCGATGATTTACTTGTTTATTTTTCACTACAAAAAACTATTTTTTATTAACGGAATATTCAATTGGTAAAAGCCTTAATTCCATTGTTAAATTATTTTTCCAACGGAATCTGTTGGTAAATTTTCATTGGTAACGTGGTGGTTGGTAAATTTTTACCAACAAAAAATCAATTCTGTAGGTAAATAATTTCTTTGGTAATCCGTTGCTAAAAATTCCGTTGGTAATTTATATTAAGATTCTCTTGGTAATCCGTTGGTAATTACCAACGGATTGAATTCTGTTGGTAAAATAGAGAATAATTCCGTTGGCATTCCAGTGCTAATAGAAATATGTCATTTTGGTTGCTAATCCATTGATAATTAACAACAGATTAAATTCCTTTGGTAAGTTCGGTTGCTAAAAAATTCTTTTTTTATTGTGTTTTTTCATGGGAATTAAAAAATATTATTATTTAATACTCCCTCCATCCGATTCTAAGGTATCCATTTGCTTTTTACACATGGATTAAGGAGCATTATTATTATATGTAAAATGGGTAGTTGTATTAGAGGAAAGTGGTGGGCCATATTGTGTACTTTTTTACTAAACATGAGAAATGGATACCTTTGAAACGGACGCCAAAAATAATAAAATGGATACCTTAGAAGCGGACGGAGGGAGTATAATATAAGTAGTTGTATTAGTGATATGTGAAGTCATGGATAGGGTTCATTTTCCAAAGAGGGAAAATAAAGAACTGAGGAGCAGATGATCAAAATGACAAAGGGTACGTTACTAATGAATGGTGGGAGTTGTTTTTTCATCCACCACACCTTTTCTCGTTTTACTGTTGCGATTGAAAAACTTTATTTATCTTTTCGAATATAATTTTTTAGGTAATATTAAATTGTGAAGTATGTAATACTCCCTCCGACGACTCCAAAGGTGATCATTTGCTTTTTTCACGTGGATTAAAGAGTATTATTATTTTATGAATAGTGGGTAGTTATATTAGTATTGAATGGTGGACCATATTTAGGGCCTTTTACATAAAAAGTGAAATGAGTACCTTTGGAGTAGACGCCTAAAATAGTAAAATGAGGACCTTTGAGATAGACAGAGGAAATATGTATTAGATGAGAATGATAAATTTAAAATTAATATATATATATATATATATATATATATATATATATATATATATATATATATATATATATATATATATATATATTATGGTGCGAAAGATTTTGTGGGACAAAAGAAAATGAAAAGAGTGTGAAAAATATTTTTTGGAATATAGGCTATATGATAAAGAACAAGTCTTGTACGTGATCGTTTCATTTTTTCTTTGTTAGTTATATATATTTTTTTAAAAGGTTAACCTAAAATTGTTCATGAAATGGTTCAAGTGAACAAGAGATTCATAGAACATCATTCCAAATCAACACAAATTTACAAGAGAAAAAAATTTTAAACTAGAGATTCTTAGATATATGAAATAAAATCAATTACTTAGTCCAATTAGGAAACATCAAAGCAAATAAATCTTAAATATGAAGAACTCTAGAATTTTCAATTAAAATCAATTATTAAAAGAAAAGAAAAATAGATTAATCACAAATCTTGAGTGAGAAAATACATCTTTCATTCGAAGTAACTTAAGCAAGTCGTTTCTATGTTATGATGATGAGTCATACAGGTTGCTAATAGTGAAGATTTTAGCTTATGGGACAATGCCGATAGAAGGGGTAATGGCGATGAGTGACCGGCATGGGCAGACTACTCAGTGGCTGGCAACTTCCACCACCAGATGAATTTTGCAGATTCGGAAGGAAGAAGGAACAACTGATTCTTTTGAAAATGAAGATTAGGGATTTAATAGGTGGGGTAGATTAAGGGTTTTTTGGTACCATCATATGCGAAACTTCTTTGAGAACCGAAAAAAATGGAGATTATGTGAGAGGCAACGGGTGATAAAATTGGATTTATTGTTAGAGGAATTCCACAAATGGGAGGAAAGAACTGCCCTAATTCTATTGAGAATTGAAAACTAGAGAGAGAATCAGATATGCAACTTGCAATGAAGATGAAGGGTCTTTTTGTAATTGTTCTTACTTATCTTGATTCCCTGTTGAAATTCATGTAATCTTAATATCAAGTTGCAGTATAAATTATATGAATGAAACAGTTTATTCTAGAGGGCCTCATATAAGACCCCTCATCAATAGCAAGTGGACTACCAAACTTATTAAAAAGGGATACAATTTATATGGATAGCCTTTAATATGCCTACAAAACGAACGTTTATTGATAATATATCACTTTAATTTTAGTATAAATATTTACTTTTTATCCGTTACACGTAATGAGTTTCATAATACTTACCGTGTCAAATAAGTATAATTAGCAACAAGAGAACCATAAGTTGATTTTCAATAGAGCCAACATTTAAGCAGTTTGAATCATATATTCAATTAATTAAAAATGACCATCCTTATAAAGAGGGAGTAAATATCCCTATGATATTAGTTTTGTATAGAATCCTTTGTGATCTCCATCTTCTTTTTATTATTAATTTAAGTTATATTTTAAAATTAATATTAAACTCTATGAACAAAATAAATTATAAAACACAATAAAAATAAAATAAAAAGACAAAAAAAAGAAGACCTTATATATGGAATGGTCTCATAAAATAATTTATCAAATTAATACACGAAATAATTATTAACCAAATGTATATATATCAAGTCTCGTGTGATAACATATTTTTAACCTTTCATTCCTTAAAAGATAGAGAGACTCTCTTGTGAGACGGGTTATTTGTGAGATGGGTTATTTGTGAGACGTGTATGAGACGGGTCAACCCATCATTAAAGTATGCTTATTGTTTAGATAAAGTATGCTTATTTGTAGTTAAAGTATGTCAATAATAAATCGTATTATAACACGCTAAAATCATACTTTAATACTTAATTCATCCTACTTTAGAAAACATACTTTAACAACCATTAAATATACTTTATCCAAATAATAGACATACTTTAACATGGCTCACAAACATTAACGCCTCACAAGAGAATTTGTCTAAAAGGTATTATCACTTATTATTTATAATAATAATTTTTTAGGTAATAATAAATTGTGAAGCATGTAATATGTGTTTTCAGAATGATACTTCGAAATTAAAATATAGAAAGTATAGTTTGGAATGAAATTCGTCCTATAAAAATATCATATTCTTCATTTTTATCGTGAGTTGATCTACTGTGCAATTGGTGTACACTAAAAATAGGATCTATATTTAAAAGTGAGTCAACTATATAATCCTAAAATATACTATCCGGGTCATTCACGCTCTCTCCTCTCTCACGGATTTACACTCTCTCCTCTCTCACGCTAGATCTATTCCATCACCGTCTTCCTCCCTCCACCTGCTACGATTCCCTTCCCGCCGTCTCCTTGATCTTCACGCTCTGGTTCCTCTCCGTCTCTTACTCTGCCTCAGTCCTCACGTTTCTCCATCAGAGGCGGTGCAACACCTTCTGACTGTTCTCTTTCACGCCTCCATTTCCGCACGCCGATTATTCCGTTAGCTGCTCCTCCCTCAATCCACCTTATATCTATATACCGCCGCACCTACGCTGCTGTGCCTCCACCCTCACACTCGCTCCGCCACTCTACCTCCGTCGCGTTCTACACTCCACTTCCAACTCTTTTAGGATTCTTTCTTTTTTCTTTAATTTTTTTAAGGTATTTACTCTCTTGTTTAATTTGTCCACCTCTAATTTTCTAATTTAGATCTAATTTACTTACAAGCTTATAGAATTATGGCAGTAGAAGTTGCCAGAAGTTGGTTGATTTTCATACCAATGAAATTGGAACTTAGAGGTGGCAGTAAAAGTTGATTTTCATACAATTGAAGATGAAATTGGAACATAAATGTTAGGAGGAATGAGGCTGTAGCAGTAGAAAATTAGAGATGCAAATAGAGATGGAGAGAAATCAATTGAGATAGAATTGGAGGTTACAGTGATGTAGAATTGGAGGTTACAGTGATGGGATGTTGTGATGGGGACGTTGCGATGGACAGATTGAAAGAAATCAATGAAATCAATGGTAGGATTGAAGATTACAGTGATAGGATATTGCTTATTTGATCGTATCCTGAATAATTTTATTTTTAATACACTTATGAATAAAACTATATACACTTCCTCAATAAATTTATACACTTTGTTTTAAAATATATATATAAATAAAATTTGTACAGTTTTTAAAAAGTATACATTTATTAATAAAAACTTGTACAATTAATATTAAAATAGTATACAATTAATCAATAAATTTGGAACTTGATCTTATTCAAAATAATAATATAATTGTGAATAAAAATTATTACATTTATATTAAAAAATTAATGTGATAAAAAGTTTGATATTTTATATCAATATTAATAATTTTTTATTTTTTTAACAAAAGTGATACAAACATGTAAATTATTGAATTGCACCTATTACAATTAGTTTTCATAATGTTTCATCCATATATATAAATACATTTAAAAATTAAAATAATACATTTATTTTATATAATGTATACACTTGTTAATTAAAACTTATACAGTCACTAATAAAGAACTAAAAAATGCATGATACATTTATATTCAAAATTAATAAATACACTAAAGAATAAAAAAAGATATATTTATTTGAAATAAAAGATACACTTGTTAAAATAACTAAAAAATGCTTTATACATTTATTTCCAAATTTGAAAAATACATTAAAGAATAAAAAGTGATACATCTATTTAATATTATTTATACACTAGTTAGATAAAACTAATACAAATTAAAATTCTAAAATATTTGATGCATTTATATCTAAAGTTAATAAATATATTATAGAATAAAAAGATATACAATTATTTTAAATAACATATACATCTATATTCATGTGAATTCCAGAACCAAATCACCAACAAGAACCCATAAATTTCATCATTTCAAATTGTGAATCTTCATCAGGTTTGTGAATCTTCATTAGGTTTGGTTGAGAAGAATCGGCTAAAACTCTGTTCTCCTTCCCCAAAGTTCTGTCCTCCTTCCCCAAAGTTCAATATTTAGCAAGTTGATTTATGCCGCCTTAGACGCCGCCACACAACACTCTCAAACACTCAAATTCAATAAAAAAAATCAATTAATTGAGAAACGCTAAATCTAATTCCAAAAATTCAAACAGAAAAAAAACATGTAAAAATTAACTATGAGAATTAGGGTAGAATCAATGTGAAAAAATTGGAGAATACTACCAAAATTAGAGTGGTGAGCAAGAGAAAGAAGAAAATTACCGGAACCAAAAGAGTGGTGAGCAAGAGAATAGAATCATGGGTAAAGAGGAAGAAAATTACCGAAAAGAAGAAAAAATGGAGATAGGGAGAGGACGACGGTGGAGATAGCGATACAACGACGGAGGTGGTAGCCGATAGGGAGAGAGGACATCGATGGATGTAGGGAGAGAGATGGCGAGGAGGCGGCGGAGGGGAGGCAGAAAGCTGGAAGAGAGAGGAGGCGAGAGATGAGAACCGATAGGCAATAAGAAGAGAGAGAAGCGACAGATGGGATGGAGAGAGAGCGCAATTGAAGAGAGAGAAAATAAAATAGTGAATGACCCATCAAGCTTATTACCGTAGTTATATCCGGGTCATTGGATAAAAATGGATCTTGTTGCACCTTAAAAACTATTGTACAATAGTAATTGTCTTTCATCATTTTCATAAATTTTTTTTACTTTTTTAAAAAAATAAAAAGTCAAAACAACTAACTTTTTCCTTACACTTTATATAAAAAATTAAATACCCCTACCCAAAATAGTCTTTATTTAAAAATACACTTAAAATAACTTATCATTTATTTATAAAAATAAAAAAACAAAACAAACAAAACAAAACAAAACAAAACAAAAATACCCCTAAAAATTATAATTTTCTTAATAAAAGAACACACACACACACACACACACACACATATATATATATATATATATCTTATATATACTAATTACGAATACGATGCTATAAATAACTTTTAAAAAGTATGAGGTGTCGCGACGTGGTTAATTGTTATATTTTTTATTTTTTTATTTTAATATCATATATATAATCTTTTTTAATTTTATTTATTTATTTATTATTATTTTATTATTCATGTATATTTATAAATAAAGAATCCGACTGTGCTGCACCTGGTGCACCGATACAGCTAAACGATCTTAACCGTTAGATTATTTTTTAATTTAATATTTACCATTAAATAAAATAATATAATTAATTTTATTTTTTAAAAATAAATATCCACTACCATTTTAACCCATAAATATTGGGGGTGCACCGGTGCACCAGATACACCCCATAATCACCCATAAATTAAATTTCACTTTTAATTATATTTTTTTTTTGATCTGTTAGGTATAGATAATTAAAGGGTTTATTAGGGAGGATTACTACTAGGTACACAAAAAAACCCTAAATTACTATGAGATACAAACATACAAAAGTATTACTACTAGGTACAAAAATATATAGTGATATTCCAATATTATCCCTATTAATGTGCTGCACATAAATATTGTGTGCAGCAAAAGTTCATGTGCAGCAAAGTGTGTGCAGCAAAAAAAGTGTGTGCAGGAAAAAAAAGTGTGTGCAGCAAAAAAATGTGGCGGTCCGGCGGCGGCGGTCCGGCAGCTTTTCCGGCGGCGGCAGTTTTTTCGGCGACCAGTTTTTTTTTTTTTTTTCTTTTTTTTTTTGGACGAACAGTTTTTCCGGCGACCGGCTGCCGGAGCTCCGGCGGCGGCGGCGCGGCAGCTTTTCGGCGACCAGTTTTTTTTTTTTTTTTTCTTTTTTTTTTTTTCTGACGAACAGATTTTCCGGCGACCGGCCGCTGGAGCTCCGCCGGCGGCGGCGGTCCGGCAGCGGCAGCGGTGGTCCTGTGGTGGGTGGAGGTTGGGGTTAGTGTTTTAAAGGTATATGGGTTTAGGGGTATATTTGGTATTTTACTTTAATATTTTGTATTAAATAATAATTATTTTAAATCAATGTATCTAGTAGTAATTAGGGGTACAAAGTGTGTACCTATCAGTAATTATTTCGGTTTATTAATTATAGATACGTGTATTTACAACCTAATTATTAATAAATATATTAATTTAATATAATTATTGTGGGATACATAACGATTTTCTCCAAACGTTACCCTTGTTCACAATATTTAATATTCAACATTTATACAGAACAATAATTTCGTTGAATACTAATGTACACTGCATCAAATAAAAACAACAAACCCGTATTTCTCTAACAGCAATAACCACTACCTATTTCTTAAACCTCCATCGAGTAATTTTTTTTATAAATAATTCAAATAAAAGAACAAATGCAAATAATTCAATGTACACCGATGTATACTATTATTATTTATTCCTCTCTCTAAATGTACGCTGATGTACATATTTTGAAAGAAATAATTTAGGAAAAAATTATTTTCCTAATTCTCTCTACGGTCACTTTCTTTTATTCCTCCCTCTAAATGCACGCTGATGTACAATTTTAAAAAAAATAATTTAGGAAAAATTATTTTTCTAATTATGCGGTCAATTTCTTTATTCCTCTCTCTAAATGCACGCTGATATACAGATTTTGAAAGAAATAATTTTGGAAAAATCATTTTATTAATTCTCTCTGCGGGTCACATTTTATTATTTCTCTCTCTAAATGCACGCCGATGTACATATTCGTCTTCGTTCTTCTAATTGTGACTTCATCTTTCATTTTGTGACAAGTTTCCTATTAATTAATCAAAATTCAGATTGATTAAGTATGTTCTTCTAATTGTGACTTCATCCTTCATTTTGTGACAAGTTTCCTATTAATTAATCAAAATTCAGATTGATTAAGTACATTGTGCACACGTGTGTACAAACTAAGATTGTATTCAATGACTCTATGTTCGATAATTATTTATCTCATCTAAATGTACAATGATGTATATTCATATAAATAGTTTATTCATTTTTTTCTCTCCAAAAATTATTTATCTCAAATGAGTGCACAATGATGTATATACATATATAAATACTTAATCGTGTTTTTTTTAATTTGCTTCACACGATGCTCACTGATATTCAGTAAGTATGGGTAATATGGGAAAAACAAAATTAAATTTTGTATCTGTACGTAATTTTCTATAACAAATGTATATATTAATAATATTTAAATACGTTTTGTACCTAATATTTATTGACCCATAATTAAATCAATCAATAAAAATATATCCAACTAATTATTATTATTAATCATGTATATCTTTAAATTAAACACCACCTTCAATCATAATTTTTTATTGGTTAGGAATAGATATTTTTATTTATTATTTTAATATCACATATAATCTTTTGTATATTTTTATATTTAGAATTAAAAATTAAACCTTAAAATTAGATAAATAAACCAATTAATAAAAAATTATTTTTAAAATTTTTGATTATATCCTCATTATTAAATTACAATATGCATTTAATATTGAATTATCTAATTATATTATGCGGAAATATGTACTTATATATATATATATATATATATATATATATATATATATATATATATATATATATATATATATATATATATATATATATATATATATATATATATTCTTGGAAAGTGACTGGGGCGTCATGTAAATAAATTTTTAATGTCACTGGATGTGTAGTCTGTTACACTTTTATCTTCTTAAATTAAATGTTCTAAAATAAATAATGTCACTGTATATTTTGAAAAATGCTACTCCAATGTAACACACATAATATTCTTACAATTTAATACATTTATTTATTACTAATAAATTCCTCGTTGCCCTCAAAAGTGATAAAAATGATTTTAAAAAAGTATTTTTTAAACTTCATATCTACAATAAAACTAAAAAACCAAGACGAATCGAGAATTACGATGGACGAACGGAGTACATAATATTTTATTTATTAATAATTATTCTTTCTAAAATGATTTTAGCTCCCAAAATTTCTTGTAAGTATTCATGCAAATAATTTGATCCTTTATATTACTAAAGGAATGGGTTTTACTTTTACCACAAATTTTATAATTTCTCATTTTGAATCAATAAAATAAATCGTCTACAATTTTTATTTTAAATTTTAGATATTAGTAATGTATGAAAATATCTTAAAATTCTTTTTGACAACAAGTTATATTTTTATATTGTTTTATTTAATGTTATAATATGAATTATATATGATCAAATTTTTTTATCTCTAAACTCAAAAAGGAATTGTCTATCTACGCAGCTGAAAGGAGAGAAGCTCCAGGTGGGTTAATTATTGGATAAGTTATTTTGGGCTTGACTAGATTCGTGCACATAGAGGCTTATGGAGAGATGGTATTAATGTGGAGTTGATGAGAAGAAGTAGGGTACTTGAAAGGGAATTAAAGTGGTACCTGATTAGAGCTATTTTCACCTACATTTTAGTGTCTTTTTATATGTATTTTCGTATTATTTTATCCGTATTTTATATTTTATTTGGTCGTATTTTGTGTTTTTATTGAAATGTGTCGAGCCAATCGATTAATGAGTGTGATTTACCCTATTTCAAAAGAGTGTTGAAAGACATCAATATCCATTGTGAGGCTTGGAATTAAAAGGAACTATATTACACTTTATTCTCTTTTGATTGAACTTGTTAATTTCTCATGTCATGATTTTAATGTTGTAGGATGACTTAGCATAGTTTGTTGTTATTATTGCTAACGATGTGTTATTGCTTATATTCGTTTAGTCTTTTCTAGGTGAAAATTTCTCCTTTTGATTTGTCATTTTCGTTGCTCGGGGACGAGCAACATCTTAAGTTTGGGGGGTTGATTAGAGCTATTTTCACCTACATTTTAGTGTCTTTTTATATGTATTTTCGTATTATTTTATCCGTATTTTATATGTTATTTGGTTGTGCTTTGTGTTTTTATTGAAATATGTGTGAATGAGCTTAAACTTAAGATTTTTACTTTTTATTGGATGCTAAACATGATAAGGAAGATGTAGGAAAAAACGGATCTCAATTCGGAGTTGAAACGAGGGAGAACGAGCCAAAACAGTGAAGAAATACAGGAGCCAGCACCAACACGGGCCATGTTGCGTAACACGGCCCTGTAAGAGGTGGCCGTGCGGCGACACCTAGTCATTCAACACGGGCAACTTAAGGCCGTGTCCAGTCGCACGAGTCGTGTTGGCAGCACGAGCCGTGTTGCATAACACGGCCCTGTAAGGAGAGGCCGTGCGGCAGCATCAGAAGACACAACACGGCCACCTCTTGGCCGTGTTGCAGAGCACAACTCGTGCCGTGTACATTCCTGCTGAAATTTCCAGATCCTTCTAGAAGCCTCCATAGGGGTATAAATACCCCTTTATTCAACAATTGGAAAAAGGATCCGAAATTCCCATCCTCTACACACACATCACACACCATTTCTTCCATTTTCCACCATCATCTTCATCCACCTTCATCCATCTTGATCCATCTCCATCATCTCCATTAATTCTCCATCAAAACTTCATCCCTTCCATTGGGTGTGAGAGATCTCAAGAAATCAAGAGCTAGAGAAGAAGATCCATGAGTATTGAAGATCTCCTACAAGAAATTGTTGGGGAAGATTTACATCTCTCTTGATTTTCTTTTGGATTTAGACTATGGATATTTGTAATGAATCATTTATTTGTTTTGTTACTTTTATCATGATAGGCTAATCCCTCTAGTGGGATTAGGAGCATGAAGAGCATATTAGATTTATATTGTCATGTGGATTAAATTGGTTTTTAGTTTAATTGATGTTGATTTCTATTCATGGAGTTTAATTGTCTTGATGTTGTGATGGCATGGTTTGTTATTCATGAATGTTTATTGGTTTAATAGATTGTTGATCAATGAATTATTTGTGGTAATTAAATGCTATCATGATGTTCATGTATGTATTGCTTGGAGTGAGACGGAAACGACCCTCTATAGTATTAGGAAGGCATGAATAGACATTGAGTTTGGGTTTGACCGAAAGGATATTTGAATTCAATGAGGGGAACCAATCCATTCGTTGGCCTTAGTACACAAAAAGGGAGAGTTTAATCTAACTAGTACCTAGATGGAAGGGGTTAATGTTGGGCTTTGATCTTAAGTACTTCTGGGAGTCTAAAATGGATCAACAACCTTTGTAAACCGAAAGGGAGCTTAGGATACAATCGTGATCACCCTTAGTCTACATCAATTGAGTTGAATTCCTTTTGCATGATAATATGAATCGAGTGTTCTTGGATGTTTCTAATCCTATGTTTTTCCATACTTGAACTTTAGCACCCATTTTCTTTACTTGTCATTTCTCTTATTTGCTATTCTTATTTACTTGCTCCTTGCTTTAGTTGTTAATCATCTCAAAACCCCCCGATCATCTTTACAAAAATGACATGAACATGAGCTCACGTATTTTGCTAGTCCGAACATAACTCCTTTGAGGATTGATAATTTTTCTTGGGATATACTACTACAACGATCGAGTATTCTTGCTCGTGAATGCTACAAAATTAGGCAAACAAGAAAATGGCGCCGTTGCCGGGGAGTTTGACGGACTAGTCGAGTACTGTGTTATTGTTTTAGTTGTTCTTGATAAGGATTCTTTTTATTTTCTTTTATTTATTATTTGTGTATGTGGTCTCACTCTTGGCCTTTTCGTAGGTGTTTTATGATCACAAGATCAAAGGGAAATCAATCGATCATTCCTTTGAATTTGGAGATAGAAAAGACCGCGCGACAAAGGAAGCGAGAGAGACGAAAAGCGAGAAAAGAAAAGATGGAAAATCAACATGGAGATCATGTCAATCATAATTTACCCCATGATCCATTACAAGATCAAAGGGGGGTACAAGAAGGAATACAAGAGGACCAAATGGAGATGTTTAGAAACTTCATTGCTCAAAACCAAGAGTATATGCAAGTGCTTGCCAATCAAGAAGCTCAAAGGATACTCCAACAACAAGAGTTGCAAAGGCCTAGAGCAATCCGGGATTACTTCCAACCGAGAGCCGTGCACAACATGGTTCCTCCGGTTCAAGCCAACAATTTAGAAATCAAGACCGGATTGTTCAACATGGTCAAAGAAAATCAGTTTGGGGGAGGTCCTCTTGAGGATCCAAACATGCATCTAGCTAGCTTCTTGGAGGTTGCAAATACCATTAAGATGAATGGAGTATCGGAAGATGCTATTCGGATGAGGTTGTTTTCTTTTTCTTTAAGAGACAAGGCTAAGGCATGGTATAATGCAATTCCTTTGGGAAGTTGTAATACATGGGAAGATCTTGAGCAAAGGTTCCTAAACAAATACTTTCCTCCTTCAAAGACACTCCAATTGAAGAGCCTTATCACTCAGTTTAAGAAACTTCCGGATGAAAGCTTTTATGAAGCATGGGAACGCTACAAGGAAATGCTAAGAAAGTGCCCTCAACATGACTTTCATGAGAATCAACAAGTGGCTTTTTTCTATCAAGGGTTGAGCCAACAACATCGGATGCATGTAGATGCCTCATCCGGAGGGTCTATATTTGGAGTGGATGCTATGAAAGCAATGGAAATTTTTGAAGATATTACAATGAATGCTTATCAATGGCCTTCCAAGCGAGTAATGGGAAGTTGTGCATTTGGAACGGTAGCTCAAGTTGAAAGTGTGCATAAAGTGAAGAGCGATGTGTTTCAAAGCCAAGGCATGAAAGAATTTAATGAGAGCATCAATGCTTTAACTAAGCAATTGAATTTGATCACTCAAGGAGTGAGTCAAGGGGAAAGTACGAGTACTACCTTGAACGAGAAGAGTAATGTGATGCAAAGTGTAGAGGATGTTGCCTATTTGGATAGGAGAAATTACCAAGGGAATTTTCAATATCAAGGGAATTTCCAAGGTAATTTTCCCTCTAATCAAGGAAATTTTTATGGAGGAAATTATCAAGCGCCGAGAAAGCATGAAAATCTTTCTTATTCTAATCCTCAAGTCGCCGTGTCATTTCCTCCGGGATTCGATCCAAGTGCCAAACCATCGAATGGAGAGGGTAAAGCATCGGTGGAAGAGACATTGCTAGCATTCATGAAAAAGATGGAGGATAAAATGGAGGAAAATGAGAAGAAGTCCGACAATAGGATGAGAGCATTTGAGCATCAAATGGGGCAAATTGCTTCTTCAGTTGGATCTCAACACCAACAAGGAAGATTCCCATCTACCACTATAACAAATCCTACGGAGCAATGTTTGTATGTTACCGTGTGCAACATGGAAAGTAAGGTGGAGAAAGGGTTGGTGGAAACAACAAACATTGGTTCCAAGGTTGAAGAAGTAGTTTGTGATGAAATTGTGTCAAACGTGGAGGAGGACATTAGCATCGATGAAGATTAGTCTTTGGATGATGAGATGATAATTGGTGAATTTTTGTCTTTGTTGGATGAGGAAAGTAAGTGTGATGAAGAGATGATGTTGAAACAAGATCATGACATTGTTGAAGTTGATACTTCATTAAAGGTGGAAGACCCCGGTAAATTCGTTCTTACTTGTAAAATTGGAAATGGGGAACACTTTAATGCTATATGTGATCTTGGTTCAAGCATTAACGTGATGCCTTTGGGAATTTTTGAAAAACTTGGCATTGGGAGGCTAAATGAAACGGATGTAGAAATTGAAATAATGGATGGTTCAATGATGAAGCCCCATGGAGTTGTGGAGGATATGATAGTGCAAATAGAGGATTTTGTATTTCCGGTGGATTTTATGATAGTTAAGAAGCAAGCGGATCCTTTGATTCCATTAATTTTTGGAAGGCCATTTTTGGCAACCGCAAAAGCAAAATTTGACATGGATAGGAAGGAACTCACACTCCGATCAAATGAAAGAGAATTGGTGTTATCAAGCAAGAATGAAAAAGGGGGAAATCTTCATTTGAAACCACCCATTAAGCCTCCGGATATTCGAGATGAAGTAGTAAGTGCGATTTTAAAAGATGAAGAATTAACTAACTTTATGCTTGAAATTGCAGGAAATGTCTCTTCAAAAAGAAATACGCTTGGGGGAGATCCACATATTGATTTGAAGATTGATAAAGGGCCTCCGGGATTTAAGAATGTGAGGAAAAGAGAAAACAAAGTGAGTTCAAGTGTTAAAGGAACACGAAGTGTGGATAAAAAGGTTGTTAAAGAAATGTTTAAAGTGAAGATGAGATCCGATGGGGTCTTGGATTTTTCCGACTGTTAAGAGCTTAAATCCGTCCGGCTTGAAGACGTTAAACTTAGCGCTAAATGGGAGACAACCCATTCTTTTTATCTTTTGTTGCTTGTTTGTTTTTGCCTTGTAGGTTGATTGTGCTCATGGAGAAAAATGCTAATTGAAGAAAAGAGAAATGCTTCATGGATTCAAGTTGACATGTTCCACAACTTGTTGCAAACTTAATTCGTGACTCTTGTCTCGAGTTAAGTTTGGGGGGGTGCTAGTGCGTGGTGGACATAGCTTGAGTCGTGTGGATGCGGTTACTTCTCAACAAGAAGATCATCAATGGAAACTACAAGGGTAAGTCTCACCACTTTTTGCAAACTTAAGTCTCAACTCTTGTTTTGATTTAAGTTTAGGGGGAGAGTGTGTGGTGTGACTCACCACTTGAGTATGCTTCTTGTAAAATTGGATCAATTTTAAAATTTTTCTCATGAGTTTGGGTTGATTTTGGTATGATTGGTGGTGTTGAAGTGCATGATAGTCCATATTTATAATGAAATTGTTGAACTAATGGTGTTTGTTGAGTGTTTGAGCATGAATGAGAGGTATTGGAAGCATGATGGAGCTTGGAGCTAACGCTTTCCTTACCAAATGCCTATCGAGGGAGTACTCTACACCTTATCATTTTACTACTTGAAATGAATTGAGTTTAATTTGGATTGTTGTGACTAGCATGATACTTCATTTGTTATGCTTGTGGGAGGTTTACTTTCGAAAATTAGGATTTCCTTTTCAATAAAGGTTGGGATGAATGTGTGCTTAATTTTCTTTTTGCATGATGGTATCTTGTGTTTTTGCATGTTTTGTATTTTCATTCTTGTCTTGGGTTGTTTGGTGGTTTGTTTAGGGATGTCGTGAGTCATTTTTGAACGTGAGTGATGATAGGTTGTGGTGATAAGTGATGACAAACTATGATTAAGAATCTCTACACTTTCAAATTGTGACATGTTTTACTTAACTTGTTCAATCTTGAGATGAATGTGGTGTAATAAGTTCCTTAAGGTCCGAGCACAAGCTTGTGAGCATTTGAGCCTCAATCATGCATACATGGTATTTCTTCATGAGTGGATCGGTTATGTTTGATAAGTTAGAACTTGCTCAAGGACTATAAGAAAGAGCCCGATTAGTGGAGATTAGTGAAATGATCTAAGGCCATCCTTGTTATTATAGTCATTGCCATATATGTTCCCTACCATGAACATCATCCTTAGTTAACCATTTTGAGCCTTTAAGCCTATTTTTTTTTTGTGAATTTAGCACATTACAAGCCTTAATTACCCATTGAAGCTTATATATACCTTTGTGTGGGTGATTGAGGAGATGGTAGCTAGAAAGGATTGATTGATTAACAAAAGAAGAAAAGGGAATGGTAAACAAGCAAGAAAAAGGATTAAAAGAGCAAAAGTAAGAAATGGACATGCAACCTCAAAGTAAGAAAGGAGCAAATCAACATCAAAATGCTCAAGTAAACAAAATTCAAAGATAGGAAGCATGCATCAAAAGAAGCTCAATCAAAGGAAAGTTAATGAATAGTGCTTGAGATTTGTAAAGATAAGCAAGGAAGAAAAGAAAGTTAAGAAGTTGAGGAAATTGGCCATCTCTTTGATTACTTACACATGATTAGTCACTATTATCCATATCTTCCCTACCATACCAAAGAGCCTATCATTACATCCTAATTAAAGATATTTTTGATCATTAATTGAAACTTTGGTGGTTTGTGAATATAGTCTGCGAGCAAGCTTATAGCGAGTCGAGCCAATCGATTAATGAGTGTGATTTACCCTATTTCAAAAGAGTGTTGAGAGACATCAATATCCATTGTGAGGCTTGGAATTAAAAGGAACTATATTACACTTTATTCTCTTTTGATTGAACTTGTTAATTTCTCATGTCATGATTTTAATGTTGTAGGATGACTTAGCATAGTTTGTTGTTATTATTGCTAACGATGTGCTATTGCTTATATTCGTTTAGTCTTTTCTAGGTGAAAATTTCTCCTTTTGATTTCTATTCATGGAGTTTAATTGTCTTGATATTGTGATGGCATGGTTTGTTATTCATGAATGTTTATTGGTTTAATGGATTGTTGATCAATGGATTATTTGTGGTAATTAAATGCTATCATGATGTTCATGTATGTATTGCTTGGAGTGAGACGGAAACGACCCTCTATAGTATTAGGAAGGCATGAATAGACATTGAGTTTGGGTTTGATCGAAAGGATATTTGAATTCAATGAGGGGAACCAATCCATTCGTTGGCCTTAGTACACAAAAAGGGAGAGTTTAATCTAACTAGTACCTAGATGGAAGGGGTTAATGTTGGGCTTTGATCTTAAGTGCTTCTGGGAGTATAAAATGGATCAACAACCTTTGTAACCCGAAAGGGAGCTTAGGATACAATCGTGATCACCCTTAGTCTACATCAATTGAGTTGAATTCCTTTTGCATGATAATATGAATCGAGTGTGCTTGGATGTTTCTAATCCCATGTTTTTCCATACTTGAACTTTAGCACCCATTTTCTTTACTTGTCATTTCTCTTATTTGCTATTCTTATTTACTTGCTCCTTGCTTTAGTTGTTAATCATCTCAAAACCCCCCGATCATCTTTACAAAAACGACATGAACATGAGCTCACGTATTTTGCTAGTCCGAACATAACTCCTTTGAGGATTGATAATTTTTCTTGGGATATACTACTACAACGATCGAGTATGCTTGCTCATGAATGCTACAAAATTAGGCAAACAGTACCTAGTGTAAAGATGTGGTTTATCTTAGAATTTACGCAAAAGTTTCCTCCATCCCACCCAAAAAATTCATTTTTTTTTATGTTGAGCGTCTCACTCAAAGAGTCATGTTTTATTTTTTACACACATAAAACCCACACACCCACTAATATAATTAAAATATGGGCACACACTTCCACTAATACAATTACTCACTACACATTAAATAATAATACTCCTTAATCCACGTGCATAAAACAAAAGCAACCATTTGCATGAAACGGAGGGAGTAATATAGATACATTAATAACATTGTTTAAAGTAATAATTTGTCCGGTCCCAATTCGAAATAAGTTCAATTTTGGATATTAATAAAATAATAAAATAATACTTTCTTTTAAATTTTCTAATAAATATATATATATATATATATATATATATATATATATATATATATATATATATATATATATATATATATATATATATAAAGTACCTACCTAACTATAAATTAATAATTATTAAATGATCATTTTAAGAATATTTAAGAGTATATGATTGTATAATTAAGTAAATTCACAATTCATACATTAGTTGTAAATATTCAATTGTATTATTTTATTTTATTTTTTTTCATGTTTTTGTAAATGTATTTATAGATATACTCAACAATGATAGTGAAATAACACAATTATTTATTCATGAAGAATGTGTATACCCAAATCTCCTAAAGTGTGTAATTATGTATTCCTAATCTAACATATTTTTAAACTCCGAGGGGTGAGAACTTGATGTGCATTATGGTGAAATTTTCTAAGGTCTCATGTCTGAAACCCGCGATAAATGTATTTTTTTGTCCATTAACTTTTTTTTATTTTAAAATTAGTTCATCGATTTCATACATTTTGAAATTATATTTAATTTCAGCCAGTTACAATTTTAAATCAGCCAATTACATTTGTTGGTTTGAGCTTTGATTTCTCAGTAAAGCAAAATTTTGCGTGGCTTGTGGCTGATTTGTGGGGAGGAAAGAAAGAGAATAATTTTAGTTTTCTCCCAAATCTTTTGCCACGTGGCATGTAAGTGGCTGATTTTAGAATGAAAAAAAATCCACGTCAGCATTACCGAGTGAGTAATCTTCTACTGTAACGACCTTGCATAAGTAAATAATTTTTTTAAATAGAAATAAGAACAGTAGCGGAATCTTATTTAAATATTACATATCCCGAATTTATTATTACATCTAAGAGAAGTTTCTGAAAATATTATAACTTTTATTTGGCCATATCATCCTGGATCAACCGTCCATCCCGAGACCCATCATACAATATTTAATAAGAGTGAGTGTGTGAAATACACCCAGTGGGAATAATCTCATAATTGCACAAATTAAATTGTCATTACTGTAAATAATATAACTGTAAGCATGAGGTGTTGATGGCAAAGACAAACTGACCACCATATAATCTGTCATCATAATATGGGTTGGCGAAGCCTAACTCCATGTAACATAAGTGTATCGGCAGAGCTGACATTATTCTGAGCATGAGTGGGTTGGAAGAACGAAACTCCACAGTAATTCTGAACATGATTGGATTGACAGAGCCAAACTCCACATAATAATTGGATTGGCATAGCCAAACTCCATTCTGAACGTGATTGGGTTGGCAGAGCCAAACTCCACATAATAATTGGGTTGGCAGGGCCAAACTCCACAAAATAATAATAGTGTTGGCAAGGCCAAACTATCCATTAATCTGAGAGTGCAGGTCGAGGCCTAACACATATTACGTACATAATGAAATTTAATAAGGGCAATCATAACATAGAAGGTTAAACCCGGTGAAGGGTTGAAGTAAATTCCCACCTTTGTAATAACCTACAATAAATATATAAAAGTTAAATGGGAGGATTACTACTAGGTACACAAAAAAACCCTAAATTACTATGAGATACAAACATACAAAAGTATTACTACTAGGTACAAAAATATATAGTGATATTCCAATATTACCCCTATTAATGTGCTGCACATAAATATTGTGTGCAGCAAAAGTTCATGTGCAGCAAAGTGTGTGCAGCAAAAAAAGTGTGTGCAGGAAAAAAAAAGTGTGTGCAGCAAAAAAATGTGGTGGTCCGGCGGCGGCGGTCCGGCAGCTTTTCCGGCGGCGGCAGTTTTTCCGGCGACCAGTTTTTTTTTTTTTTTCT
The DNA here is from genome assembly GCA_023678885.1 of Pogostemon cablin. Lineage (NCBI taxonomy): Eukaryota > Viridiplantae > Streptophyta > Magnoliopsida > Lamiales > Lamiaceae > Pogostemon > Pogostemon cablin. The sequence goes on along the minus strand of CM042997.1, from coordinate 18,982,731 downwards.
TTTTTTTTTTGGACGAACAGTTTTTCCGGCTACCGGCTGCCGGAGCTCCGGCGGCGGCGGCGCGGCAGCTTTCCGGCTACCAGTTTTTTTTTTTTTTTTTTTTTTTTTTTTTTTTTTTTTTGACGAACAGATTTTTCGGCGACCGGCCGCCGGAGCTCCGCCGGCGGCGGCGGTCCGGCACCGGCAGCGGTGGTCCGGTGGTGGGTGGAGGTTGGGGTTAGTGTTTTAAAGGTATATGGGTTTAGGGGTATATTTGGTATTTTACTTTAATATTTTGTATTAAATAATAATTATTTTAAATCAATGTATCTAGTAGTAATTAGGGGTACAAAGTGTGTACCTATCAGTAATTATTTCAAGTTAAATAGAATGTAAGAATAAAATCTTACTTGAAGTAATAAATGTGTAGGGTACTTTTAAATCCACTAATATTCATTTAAATTTATGAAAAACGAATAAAATGAAAACTTATAATTTGAATATTATAAATTTTAATTACATAAGTGTGACTAGCAAATCAAATAACTGCCCCAACTATTTCGATTAACAGTACTACAATATTTTGAAAACGTGAAATTTTATTGAATAATATAATTAACAAGCATAAAATTGAAAATATTTGATTAAAAGTTTACTTAATAATAAATTTATTATAGGGTAAATTACCAAAATCCCCCTCGAGGTTTGTTCAAATTACCAAATAAATCACGTGGTTTGAAAAATTACTAATTACCCCCTTTAAAAAATATTTTAAAAAAACAATAGTGAAATTTATAAATACAATGTTAAATATATGGGTCTTGATGTCATTTCCATCCTTCTTTATTTTAAGAAGAAATAATTACTGATAGGTACACACTTTGTACCCATAATTACTACTAGATACATTGATTTAAAATAATTATTATTTAATACAAAATATTAAAGTAAAATACCAAATATACCCCTAAATCCATATACCTTTAAAACACTAACCCCAACCTCCACCCACCACCGGACCACCGCTGCCGCTGCCGGACCGCCGGCGGAGCTCCGGCAGCCGGTCGCCGGAAAATCTGTTCGTCAGAAAAAAAAAAAAAAAAAAAAAAAAAAAAAAAAAAAAAAAAAAAAAAAAAAAAAAAAAACTGGTCGCCAGAAAGCTGCCGCGCCGCCGCCGCCGGAGCTCCGGCAGCCGGTCGCCGGAAAAACTGTTCGTCCAAAAAAAAAAAGAAAAAAAAAAAACTGGTCGCCGGAAAAACTGCCGCCGCCGGAAAAGCTGCCGGACCGCCGCCGCCGGACCACCACATTTTTTTGCTGCACACACTTTTTTTTTGCTGCACACACTTTTTTTGCTGCACACACTTTGCTGCACATGAACTTTTGCTGCACACAATATTTATATGCAGTACATTAATAGGGGTAATATTGGAATATCACTATATATTTTTGTACCTAGTAGTAATACTTTTGTATGTTTGTATCTCATAGTAATTTAGGGTTTTTTTGTGTACCTAGTAGTAATCCTCCCTTTTAAGAAAAAGTGTATTTTTATTAATGTACAAATAAAAAATATGTTAAAGGAGGTAATTGGTAATTTTTCAAACCATGGGGTTTATTTGGTAGTTTGGACAAACCTCGAGGGGGGTTTTGGTAATTTTCCCTTTATTATATTTACACTCTACTCCTTACTATTTATTAAATTTTCATTTTACATTCCTTAAACTTTAACCTTATTGCAAATTGTCTCAGTTATACTTATATAACTCCTATTGAAAATCCGAAAGTACTGTTGGGTTCCTGGCAAGACGAGGGTCTCAACCCTATCAACTTTTGATAAGAAAATTAACATGCAAAAGTTATAAAATTTTACGTAAATAGGCTTATTTGTTGTCCTATTTTCCTACTTCCAAACTCAAAACTAATTATATGATTGTGATCCTCGTGTGGAGTGCTTCAAAATGGTATATAATTCAAGGTACCATGTTCACCGAGATAAAAGTTAATATTAAAGTATTTAAAACTTCAAATGAAAATATCTCATATTTAAGACATCGAAACAACAAACGACTTTAATATTTGGTATCTACGCTACGAGATGAACATTTTAAGATGTAACAATATAAGGTTTTATCCTCGTTGACAAAATGTCAGAACGTACGAGCTTATACGGGATATGGGATGGGGGATATATCTAACTAACAAAATATCAAAATAATAAATGGATTTAACATTTGGAGTCTACGTGACGTGAGGATCATTTTGACATATAATGTGATAAAAGTCGATAGTTAACGACGAACTTACAGTTGTCCCGTGAGCGTTTCTTCTTCCTTCCTCACGACTCCTCCTCCTTAGTTAGATATATATACGTGTGTGTGGTTGACTTAGAAGGTTAATGAATATATATATAGGTAGGGATGATCATGCATATATTAATATAATAATCCTAAGATCATTGCCATGCAACAGATAACTTTACTTATTCATTTGGTAACTACGTAGCATAAACGTGGCTGCTCCCTCATCCATATATGTGTTATGGTTATTAATGAAGCTTGGGGCTCACACTTACCATCCCCTAGACATTTTTTACATTTATCCATATATTTACTTATGTTATTATTATTATTATTATTATTATTATTATTATTATTATTATTATCCAATCTTATTTAATTATTACGAATAAATATGCAATACATAATAACTAAGATATAATACATTCATATAATGTACTTATAAGAAATTACGAGAATGTAGAAAAAGAAATATTTGGGTATTACATTCTACCCTCCTAAAAATAATTTCGTCCTCGAAATTCAACTTACTTGACTAAAGAAGGTTTAGGTAATTTTGATATTATAGCCTTTTTATTCCTACGTGTACTCTTCTATTACATGCCTGTTCCACTGGGTTTTTATCACGGCGATATCCCGTTTACGTTGCTTATAAATTTTCCTATCAAAAATGGCTATAGAAACTTCTTCATATGATAGGTCATGGTTTACCTCTATTGCCTCGTTAATAATATGGCTTGGATCGTGCAGATATTTCTACAACATGGATATATGAAATACATTTTGTACACCAGCTAGTTCAGGTGGAAGCGCTAGTCTATACGCCAAGTCTCCAATTTGTTCTAGTATTTCATAGGGTCCAATAAATCGTAGTTTTAGTTTCTCTTCATTTTCCGAGTATAATAATATATTTTGAGCTTCCTGAATTGTTCTCTAACTAAATTAAGATCTTCAATTAAATATGGCGGTGACCTATATTTTCCTTCGTAGAGTGCTTCGTAAGGTGCCATTCTATTCGTTACTTAATTATTTAAAAATAATTTCTCACAGTTTTCTCTTGGAGGTCCAGTGTGCAAGTTTTTAATATTCTGCTAGAGTTTGGATAGTCCTTTCTTACTGTCGATCCATTTGAGGGTGTAATACTGCCTTAAAATTTAGCTTAGTGCTTAAGGCATTTTGCCGATTTTGCCAGAACTCTAATGTACTAGCAGGTAATAAGCTACCTGTCTATTTCCATTGCTCTATCCGCACTAAACTCCATTGTAGACGGGTATAATATCCAATATAATTTTACATATTTAGTGTGGAAGGGAAAGAATGGAGAAGAAAAGATAAAGAATATGCAGAACTCTCGTTTTTTTTTTCTTTGGAAATGTGGGAAATAAACTAGAAAGTGCGATATAAAATAAATCGCAGAACTGCAAAGACTAAACTGGAATATGAAAACTGAGAATGTAAAATGAAAAATGAAATGGGGAATTGAGATCTTCAGTGGAGGTATGTGAAGAGAGAATTGATGGGAGACGATGCAACTGTCTCCGAGATCGTGCAGAAAGAGACTTGAATTTTTACGGATAAAATAAAATGTGCCTGCCTATTCTCCAAAATTTAATAACAACTATCTTTTAAACTTATGTAACCCAATTGTGATCTTGATGGGTAAAAAGTGTGAAAATTTAGTTAAGTGATCAGTTATTAACAATACTGGTTTTTGGTAAATAAACTACGAAATCCCTGACTTTATATTCCCATGTCCATACAAAAATCTTGAGGGGTTAAAGTAACCTATATAGCCTTTGGTACTTGGCTTACTTCGGCTAGTCATGAATCTTTGAATGAATGATCCAATTTTCTTTCATCATGTTTCTCCAAAATATCTTTTTCAAATCATAGTACATCCTTGTTCATTTGGAATAGGCGGTGTATGGCGTACAATGGCTTCTTCCAAGATTTTCTTCTTGAGTGCCTCATCCCTTAGCATATAATTCTATCTTTTGAACTAGTGTATTTTTATCTATAAGGAATAAATTATTCATTTTTCCGTTGCAGACCCTTTTTCTTGATTCTTCTATAAACTAGTCTCTGGTTCTTTTCTTCAGGGTATGTTTTGTCACTAAAGTTGCCAAGATTGTTCTCATGGTTTGGGAGGTATTACCACTTTTAGTCCCATATTTGCAAAGTCTTCTATTAAATACTTTTGATTGGTGATCACACAAAATACTCTACTCATCCCCTTGTGGTTTAGCGCATTAGTGAGGACGTTCACCTTTCCTGGGTAATATAATATTGTGTAGTCGTAGTTTTTGATCAACTCTAGTCACCTCCTTTGTCTTATGTTCAACTCTTTCTACTCAAAGAAATAATTGTGGTTAATATAATCTCACACTTTCCCCTGTATAGATAATATTGTTATATATGTATATGTATGTATGTATATATATATATATATATATATATATATATATATATATATATATATATATATATATATAATAGGTGAATATTTCTACGAAATACATGCTGGCTCATTTGTGATCTAAAATAAGTAGGTATTGATTTAGTAAGTGATGAGGGACATGATAACTTATTTCAGACCCTTAACTAATATTTTATAAAACATAAGCAAATGTATTGTAACTCATGACGAAGTGCAAAGATGAAGATAAAAAAATAATCTCATTTAGTTATTCAATGATAAATTAACCAACTAAGAAACATATTTACTTACCTTATTCAGGCGTTCCTCAACTGTTAACAAAATTGGCGATAATAAATTTATTATATTTACACTCTACTCCTTACTATTTATCAAATTCTCATTTTACATTCCCTAAACTTTAACCTTATTGCAAATTGTCCATGTTATACTTATATAACTCCTATTGAAAATCCAAAAGTACTGTTGGGTTCCTGGCAAGACGAGGGTCTAAACCCTATCAACTTTTCATAAGAAAATTAACATGCAAAAGTTATGAAATTTTACGTAAATAGGCTTATTTGTTATCCTATTTTCCTACGTCCAAACTTAAAACTAATTACACGGTTGTGATCCTCGTGTGGATTGCTTCAAAATGGTATATAATTCAAGGTACCATGTTCACTGAGACAAAAGTTGATATTAAAGCATTTAAAACTTCAAAGGAAAATATCTCATATTTAAGACATCGAAACAACAAACGACTTTAATGTTTGGTATCTACACCACGAGATGAACATTTTATGATGTAACACTATAAGGTTTTATTCTCGTTGGCAAAATATTGGAACGTACGAGCTTATACAGGGATATAGGGGATATATCTAACTAACAAATATCAAAACAATAAATGGCTTTAACATTTGGTGTCTACGTGACGAGAGGATTATTTTGACATATAATGTGATAAAAGTCGATAGTTAACGACGAACTTACAGTTGGCCCGTGAGCATTTTCTTCTTCCTTCCTCACGACTCCTCCTCCTTAGTTAGATATATATACATGTGTGTAGTTGACTTAGAAGGTTAAAGCATATATATATATAGGTAGGAATGACCATGCATATACAAATATAATAATTCTAAGATCATTGACATGCAACAGATAACTTTGCTTACTCAAAATTATTAAATTTATTTGATCATCTAAAAAGACACTATTTAATTATTTATGATGAGTGAGTACAAGTACTAAATAAAATTAATTACAGTGAGTGGTTAATAAAAAATGTAACACGCAAATGGCAAGGCATAGTTTTATATTGATTGATTCAATATAGACAAAAAAATGGAAACTTTAACACCCACTCTCCTATGAATAGTAACTTTTCTGGACTTTAATACCCCTGTGTGGTAACCTTGTCGGCTACCATTATGGTGGCCTACATGGCTGTCCGCTTAGCATCCTTGTCGATTTTAAACTCCTTTTAACTTAATTTTAACATTTCCTTTTCTTCAAAATAGACATAGTCCATTACGACCATATCAGGCCCAGCATGCTTCCGTACATTAATTAAACAACATTAATCTCGTAATTAACCTACTTGAAATAATAACAGTACTCTTTTTGACTGTGAATTCCATTCCATCTTGTAATTGTTCCCAAGGTTTGTACTCCTCGAGAAACTCCAATCCCAGCACCAGTTGTTCTGGGAATCTTCCTGCAACTCCTTCGATTATTATCTCAAGATCACCTAATTTAAGCTGTCAATGGTATCTCCCAGTTGTTGGTTGTTGGATATAATACAAGACATCACAAGGAATATAATTTTCCTTTTGGGTGATGTCGAATATTACTTCGACTCCTCTCCATCCTTCTGGGCATTTTAGTTCACCTGTGGTGGTGAACTTCACTGATTCTTGGATTACCTCCACGATCGACTTCTTTCCCCACTTTTCACTAATCATCTTGTCTTCTTGAAAAGAAATGTTTCTCTCCTCAAATCTGAGGCTGTTTTGCCTATTCCAGACCGGCTTATCCTTGATCCATAAATCCATATCGTGGATTGGCGGTAGCTTCATTATCTCTGGCCTAGTTGCATATGCAACTTTCTCAAACACTTTTGGTATCTCAATATACTCCTTCATTTGGAAAAAATTCGAATGATGAGTATTGGACAGGGCATACGAGATACTGTATATGATAGAGTAAGGCCTATTCCCTTCCCTCATCAAGTCTTTGTTTTTGAAATCTTGATGAAGGGTGAGTGCCCTATTGAAATCTCGATCTGCTAGATTGTAGGCGATCCTTGGATAAATGTAGGATGCCATCTTTCTTGCGTACAGATTTCTAGAGAGTCCTCCTAGGCATGCTTCTCTCGTATTCTTAATCCTCTTATCAAAGACAACAATATCGATTGGCGTATCGATTCCTTCTTTGAATCTTGCTTTGATGAGGATCCGAATGGCTCCGATATGGACCCAAGACATAGTCTTAGATATCTTTTCCAGAAGTTTAATGAGTTTCCTCTTGATCTCTTCATAGGGAACCAGTTGCATTTACATCATATTTCCCGTAAGCTCCACAGAGTAGGGGTGTGCACGGTGCGGTTTAATGGTTTTTTTGACATATTTTAAATTGCATTGTTATGTGCGGTTCGATTTAGTGAACAAATTTAAACCGCGGTTATTCAAGTAATATTAAATATTCAGTTTTAAATGATTTCGATCGATTTTTTGCGGTTTGATAGTTTTACTTATAAATTACATAAAAAAGTTGTTTATATATACTAAATAAAATAACGTGTAAGGATGTAATTGAAACACAACTTCAATATGTAGTCCAATACCTTGTTCAAACAAATAAATATTAATAACTTCAATGGTTCTAATAAGTAGTTTAATAACCTGTAGGCTTTAGACCAACAAACTCATGGTCAACTAAAAGTTTTTATTAAATAGGACTATGTGAGTTGATTGATACCACCAATGTTTGAATCAGAGTCTAATTGATGGGTAACAGAAGTTATACTTACGAATACTAACTAATTGAGAGTTTTTTTAATATATCTGAACAAGCAGTTCAATACCTATACAAGTTCTACCAAACTGCACCAAATCATCCTTTCAGCTCAAAAAGTTAATTTACTTTATGTGAAAAAAGCAAGGGACTTAAGCCATTAAACCTTCATAAAAATAACAGAACTCGTACAAGACACCAAATCAGAATTTTATAGCAAAGAAATCGTAGGTCTAGTACACAAACTCAAACATTTAGTAGCCCAAACTCAACTCCAATTAGCCATTAAAACACAAGAGAGCCCACTGCATCGATTATATGTTGAACAATTATGCATCGATTATATTTATTTAAACTAAAGTTATCCAAACATTGAGCAAAAAGAGATTCAATAAAGTAAAACCCCCAAATTCCATATTAAGAAATCAAATCCACAATAGATATCAAACTCATTTGTTCCCTTCTTGTGATTATCAACTTATTCTATAAAACAAGAATAAACGTAAGAAGAACATAAAAGAAGAAGAAAACCAATCGGTGTTGAAGTCTACTCTACAGGATGCTTTACTCAATCATATTTCGTGTCGTAGATAAAAAATTATCAATTTAGATGTACCGGATCATCAACACTTTCAAAAGGAAAATTGAGGTGCAGAGCAGTGGCGTATAGTGGAGTGAGAGTATGAAAATAAGATTTGTAATGCCTTGTAGTGGTAGGGTTTCTTTATTGTGAGGCTAATTACCAAACTACCCTAACATATTATCATATATAAAATATACCTATAGAAGTAGAATCCCTAAACGGTGCAGTCGGTGCAATTTAATGACTCAAAATGAAACTGCACGCGGTGCGGTTTTAGGGTAATTATGAAACTGTAGTTTTTTGTAATATTTATATATTGTGGTACGGTGCGACTCGGTTCGATCAGTTTGTACGGTTTGGAACTTTTTTGCCCAGTCCTACCACATAGATTGCAATTTCCCCTTCGGTTACCTTATATATGATGTTGTGCTTTCTTCTTTTGAAGCTGAGAATTTTCTCCAACCTCCCTACTGTGAATCCATCATATAGGTTGAGTCTTGGATCCTCCTTCATGATTCTCATAAGGGCTTTATGAGAAATCGATATCTGGGGAAAGAATCCAGACATATCTTCTTACATCTCTTGCCTGAAGTTTTCTTTTTCACTCCGACTCATCTTCAAAGGATTCATCTTGGCTGAAGAATTCTTTTTCGTAGATGCTCTCGTCTGAGGGTATATCTTCGAACTGATATACATGTACCAGATCTTGGAAGTAAACAACTTCCTTTATTTCTGGAGTAGTTTTGAACTGTCATACTCCTCGCTTCTGGTTCTCTGAGCAATCTGGTGAGATATGCCTTCTGGCTTCACACGTGTAGCAGTTACTATCCTTGAATCGTTCATTTACTCGTGTAGCTGCTCTTCGAAATGTCTTTCTCGTGGGAGTTCTTTCTGTACTCCTCCGGTTTGATCCGGAGGATGAGACTTGACTTCTTGAACTCTATCTTGATGGTCCAAACCTTTGCCCAGATTTATAGCTTCGGGCCTTTTGCTTGGACCAAAAGGATCTTGGTCTTCTGGATTATGTGTAAGGATGACTCTTTTTCATCCTTTTTTGTTTACTTGGATTTCTTCTAATGATGGTTGGAAGATCGTTACTTTCGCAATATAAGAGGACTATCTTGTTGATTCCCCTTAATCTCTTGTAGTTTTTATGTAGTGATGTTTGATGACACCACTCCGCAATCTTGGCCTTGAGGAAGGACATTCTCCTTGCTATTGAATCCAGCTTGCATGGTCCATATTCTTTGATCAGTATCTCTCTCCGTGGGCTTGGAATCTTGGCAAAAAACAGGTGGAATACTTCCTCTTCCTTAACCTTTGACTTCCATCTATACTATGTGATGAGTTTGATGTACTCGTCTACGTGACAGATGCCAAGTAGTTCCAAGCTGTATAGCGCATTCCTATACTTCTTCTTCTTTTCTTCCTCCATTCCTTCGAAGTAACATACTCCGATGAAGTGGATCTTGAAGATCTTAGCCATTCGACCAAAATATTGCCTAGATCTTCGCCTTCCACGGCTTCCTTATTGACTTCGTCTGAGAGCTTCTCCCAGGTGCATTTTACTGATTCTTCCAGGCTCATAGTTAGGAATCTTATGTACCCTTCTTTATCCAGTTCTAGCGCGCCTCTTCCAATCTTCATTGCATTAGTCCACTTGTCGATTAGAGTCTATCTGTTCTTTAAGTCTAGAGTGTCGAGGTTTAAGATCAACCCGTATGGATTTATCGGTTCAAGGTGAGACCGACCATATTGGGTGTTGTGTAGACTAGATCCTCGAACTCGGCTTGCTACTGTTGACAATCTCATCGCCTTTATTTTGAAATTTCCTTTATTTTGGGATGTCTCTTCTTGTCGTACTCCATGTGATCAAGAAGTCCCTTCATTTTGGCTCTGCTCATGTTGTATCTGAGGAGCCTGTGACTGCTGCTTTGAGCTTGATGTTTCTCCAACATTCATCTTTAGATCTACAATTGATAGTCCTTAAAATGACACATATAGATCTTGTAGATCTTCAAGATTTGCTCTTTCTATCCAGGGAAGTGGATTCTCCACGAAGGATAGCAATCATCTTCTCGCTTTCGGACTTTGGGCTTGTGACCTCTGTCATCTTCCCCTTTGGTGTAAAAGGAGTTCTATTTCGAAAGTTGCTGGCAACCTTCCTCCTGACTTTTTTCCGTCACCTTGGTCTCCAGGGACATTACTTGATCTTTTAATTTCTTGATAAGATCAAGTTGTTTGTTTTGATACGTCTCTATCTTGTCCATTTGGAAGTTGATCTTAGCTACTGTCTTGGACATGTTTTGGCAATATTCTCCAAAGAATTTCACCGTCTTCTGTAATTCTCTAAGATCTTGGTTTATCTTAGAGTTATCTGCCTCGATCTCCTTCCACTATGTCATTCTGTCCAATGTAAAAAGTGATAGGGCTCGCAGATCTCTCTTGGACCCTGGTTTGATCGTCTCCTCCATTGTTCGTGTTTGGGAACATGTCCATGGATCTCAGTGAAACTTCTGAGTTCCACTATGTTTCTTGATACTTCCTTGGAGTATCTTATCTCCATCTGACGGCCTTCCTCCCGATGTTCTTCTTTGGTGAGGTTAGCCCAGGTGTCTGCCAGTTTCCACTTTCGATCGAGATTGTCCCAAAATCGATCGGCGTCTTTGTATTTTTTCTCTGCATATTTTTTATACAACACATTAAAGTATTGTTGTATAGAGCTGTTTGTCTCGTCATATCCAACAGGCCAGAAATCCCTGTTGCTCTAGTTTTGAACAGGGCTAATAGTCATGTCACTCTCGGATGTCAAACTTTAGTCAGGATCCATATCTCTTTGAAACTCTCCTCTCGTTAAGTGATATAAGTTTATAATAAATTTTCCATTCATAAATAAATAAACCTAGGACTCTGATACCATATTGAAGCGTGAGGAATATGAGGAAAATCAAGTTGAAATGAAGTTGTATACCAACATGATTACCTACATGGTTACCTGTATAGTCACCTATATGGATACCGGCATGGTTGCCGACAAGTGAAAATTTTAACTAGTTAACCCGTTTGATCGGCTGACTTGTTTGACTTTTTTAAAAAATTTCGAGGGTAAAATCATCCAAAAATTGGCAAATTGGTAGAATTAATATTTTTTTTCAAAGATAGGTAAAATTAATTTTGTCATGTTCATTTTGGGTATTTTTCACAATTACCCTTATTTGTAACTGGAGTAAACATTGATGGTAATTAAAAACCAATAAATAGCCCCCTATGATGGCTGCATTGAAGCATGGATTTAATGGCTTTGTAACTATACAAAGGAATTCCTACTTGAGAACCTATAGTAATACTTGACATTTTAATGAAAGGTGATATTTAATTAATGAGAAGTAATAATCGTTCAATTAATTATTTTATTAATAATTTATAATATAAATAAAAAGTGATAATATTTTAAATATAAAATGATGATTTCATTAATAAAAAGTGATACTTGCATGATGCTCTAATACTTAGTTGCTCATCGGATCATAACCTTCTCTAAGGTAATTAAGTTACATTACTTTATATCACATCTCGCCTCATAAGTTCTAGACTCAACGACTACACCTCTCCCCTCGAAGCATTCTACTCATCAAAACCTAGGGTCTAAGGACGGAGGTCCCAAACTAGACCATACCCCTTTATGGAAACCAACTCTCTAATTCGGTTGGATAATGTTATGGTTATTATATCTCACTATGAATATAGGCTAATTCCAATGACCAAAAAATTATGAAACAAGCACACATCATATAAACCCAAAGAATCGAGTATCATGGTCGAGAATAAAGCCCACAGAGGCTAACCCAATATATTGTTTCATTTTATGGATGATGTAGTAATATACTCTCTCCTTCCCCTTTTTGTTTTCATCATTATAATAGATACGGAGTTTTAAAAAAGTTATTTTTTCTTAATCTTATTAACTTTTTAAAGGTAATGTTGTCTTTTTAAGAATTGATGTGATTTTTTTTTATAGTAAAATTTAATGTAATACAAATGAAAACTAAAAGTGTGAAATTTTAATGGGAGAGAGTTTAAAAATTCAAATAGAATCCTAAGTAGCATCTAATTAAAAGAGCACCATAGATAAATTTAAATATTTTAAATTTTAAAATAATTGTATATGCACAAATTTCTAAGTACTTACTATATATATTTAAAAGTAATTGATGGCAATAACTAGCATTATGAATTGTTTGTTTTATTATTTTATTTTTAACATATCAATCCAGATCTTATTGAAGTCTTAAAAATTACAAGTGTACGTATGATACATGTGGAGTAATTTAATGTGGGATCCGTTCACAATATCAATAAATTTATTAAGTCTAGATAACGCAGAATAACTGATTGAACAAAGTACTTAGCACAATTAATTTGATACTAATTCAAAATATAAAGCATATGAGATATATAAAATTTCTGATTTGTTTGTTTAAAAAAAATCTTTTCACACTTCATAAAATAGATTAACGCCTCAATATGTAATCTCTAACATACACTTTTAACTTTAAAATTATCATCCAAAAAATTACATTTCCATCAAAAAGTATTAAAATAATAGGATAAATCTTGTATGAGACCGTCCCATGTAAATCTTTACTTGAGATGATAAAAAGTGATAACATCGGAAAGTGAAACTAAATCAATGAAATGAGAAGTGATAATGATTTAGTGAACTATTTTACCAATAATTTATAATATAAATAAAAGTAATAACATTTTATAGCGAAAATTATAATGACGTTATCACTTTTTATCCGTCTAGCATAAGGAGTTATTTGAGACATATCACCCAAGTCTTTACCTCTAAAAAACTAGACAAAAAAATAATAATAATAATAATTAAACAAATGATTTGATTCTTATATCAGTTGTAATAGTTTATCAAGTAATAACCTTGAAAAGCTCCAAATTACTTCATCAAGTGACAAAATTATATTCTTGCAAGAGTGTATATTAGGTGCACCCGGGTGCAACCTTGCACCCAACCTTTTATTCTATTTTGTATACATGTTATTCTCTTTTGTATACATATTTTGTAATAATTGTATACTTTTTTCACAATAAGTTTTTCAATAAAAAAACTAACATTCATATGTGTATAACTTTTTATTCAATAGTGTATACATGTATTTTAATAATTGTATATTTTTTACACTCAATTTTTCATTAAAAAAATTAAGTGTTAAATTGTATACATTTTTACTCATAATTGTATATGTTTTTGTTTATATTTGTATGTGGGTGCACACGAAGCTTCGTGTGCACCCGGGTGCACACTATATTTAGCCTTCTTGCAATTATTAAATACTATATGGGATGAAATTCAAACTTTTAAATTATTTTCGAACTGAAATATTGTTCTAAACCCTATTAACTAATGTAAGGGCAAGAAAATCTTCAGATTCATGACTATTGAAGCATCAAATCCAAATGGTACAATAGGAAATACAACTAACAGTAAATTTTAAATTCAAGACATGAATGTGAACTTAAAAAAAAAAAAACTCTTGAAAGTCACGCTTTTATTTTTTAAAAAAAGTAAACCATTGCATTGACTGAATGATCGTGATTACATTGTTCATAATAGATCATAATAGACAATGAAAGTGACAGATCAAAATAAGATTAATTAATGGAAAAAGCATAAGAGGCCAGTTTATTTGTCACTGAATTGGCCAGATGACTAACCCAAATTAAACAGACACTTTCAAATTTGGAGCTAAGTGAGATGATTTCTTCGACAATACCACCAAAGTGATTTTGATCACGAACAACAAGAACTCCAATCCAGATCCATGAAACTTTTCTTGAGTGATTTGATCAATTTTACAATCTATCTCAGCTGTTAAATGATTTTTCCAGTCTCCCACTTCGCCCTTACGAAAGAAATAATCATTTCGAATACCATTTTGTAACTTGTGATCATTCTTGTTAACTTGCAAGCTCTTGAGATGATCAAAGCTACAAAATTTCAAGATCTGCTCAACCATCTCGGATCCCTCTTCATCCACAGTGAAAGAGCAATCGAGGAACTCCGCCATCCGTCTCACATGAAGCTTGGGATTCTCCATCATCTCCTCATACTTCAAGAACAAAACCCTATTAGGGTTTCCCTTGCTCAGATTCCAGTACTCAAGAACATGGTCCCAATAAGGTCCATACAGGCTGATAGAGTATTAGAGAATAGATAGTGTCTACATTCATTGTATCTAAAATAGGTTCCTTCTGTTATTAGTTTGTTGCCACTTGTAAGGCTAGGTGTCATATTATTATTGGTTAGGTAGATGTATATATTCTGGACTGATGTATTTCTTCATTCACTTTTCAAAAATGGAATTTATTATGTTATCCATTTTGTTATTATCTCTTGACATTGTATCAGGCTGTTAATTGGCGATTACTCGATCCTTGGCCATGGCGGTTGTTCACGGTGGAGCTTCGTTCTCACCGGTTACTTTTGCTTACCCTGTTTCATCGAAACTTTCATCGGATAAGTTTTTGGTTTGGTGGAAACAAATTTTAGCTACGGTTCGTGGTCATTATCTACTCTCGTTCTCATCGGCTATGGTTCATCTCCACCGAAACAGGTTATTGATGAAGAAGATTTCAATATTCCTAATCCTGCATTCGTTGATTGGGATCAACAGGATCAGCTTATTCTTTCATGGATGCTTGCATCTATTTCGGATGAGATTCTCACTCGCTTGGTGAATTGCGATAATTCTGCTGCTGTGTGGACTACTCTTGAAACCTACTTTGCATCACAAATTCGTACAAAGGCTAGTCAATACAAGCTTCAGTTGTAGAGTCTTAAGAAAGGTTCTCTTTCCATTAATGAATACCTGCTTAAAGTTCGTCATTGTGTGGATATGCTTACTCTTGTTGGTAATCCAGTATTAGAAAAGGATCACATTGATTCCATATTGGATGGTCTACCCTCTGAGTATGAGACTTTTGTGTTATCTGTCACCACTCGTGTTGAGCCTTTTACGATACCAGATATCGAGTATCTTCTTTTGGCTCATGAAGCTCGTATAGAAAGGAATGCACTTCTCTTGAGAATGCTATGGAAAATCTAGCTACTTCTCATAGTAGCTCTCAATCACCTGGTAGTTACAACTCAAGCTACACCTACAATCGTGGCTGGTGTTCATTTCCGAGAGGATTTCCTCGAGGTCGAAGTCATGGTCGATTTTCTCGAGGCAGAGGAGAATAGAATTCAGTGTCAGCTTTGTGGTGGAGCTAGTCATCTTGTTCAGGATTTCTACTATAGATTTGATAAATCTTTCAATGGACCTTCTCATCTCGTTAATCCATAAGGTAATATGGCTCAGGTTGCTAGTTTTAATACTGACATGAATGCTTCTTTAGATAAGCAGGTTTTACCCACTGATTCTCATGGCTTTGATGGAACTGATGAGTGGTATCCTGATTCTGGAGCTACGAATCACATTACTTCGAATCCTCCAACTATGATGCATCACACTTCATACCAAGGAAATGAGCAGGTTAGAGTTGGAAATGGCAAGGGGCTTGGTATCCAACATATTGGTTCATCCTCATTTCTTCTCCTTTTAAATCTTCCAGAATTCTTACCCTTACACAAATGCTTCATGTTCCCCAGATAACCAAGAATTTGCTTAGTGTGTCAAAGTTCTCCAAGGATAACAATGTATACTTTGAGCTTCATCCTGAGCACTATGTGTTTAAAGATCAACTTTCTCGTAATGTTCTTCTTCATGGTCATCTGCAACATGGCTTGTATGTCTTTCCTAAATCCCAGCTTAGTTTTTCTTCTAGCTTTATTAACTCTGTTGGTGTTCCACACCATTTCATTTCATATAATGTTGCTTCTACTTCAGAGTCATTTGATATATGGCATAAACGCTTAGGGCATCCAAATGACAGAGTTACTACTCATGTTCTGTCTCATTGTGTTGACTCAAAAATAAAGAATTCTACTTCACCTTTTACTGTGTGTACTTCTTGTTGCCTTGGGAAATTGCATAAATCTCATTTTCCTTCATCACACAATGTATACACTGCTCCTCAACAACTTGTTTATTCAGATCTTTGGGGGCCTGCAACTGTTGTTTCCTCAAGTGGTTATAAATATTATATTCAGTTCATCGATGCCTATTCACGGTACAGTTGGGTATATCTCTTGAAACAAAAATCTGATGCTTTTTTTACCTTTTAGTCTTTTCGAAAACAAGTTGAATTACAGTTTGATTCTCATATTAAGAGAGTTCAAACTGATTGGGGAGGGGAATTTAGAACTTTCACAACATTCTTATCCTCTAAAGGTATTCTTCACCAACATCCTTGTCCTCTATCATCTTCTCCTTCTCTACCCTCTCTATCATCTTCAATTCCTACTCTTGGAATTGTTACTTCTCCAGCCCATACACCTACTCCTCATACTGATATTTCCTCTCCTCATTCATCTATATATTCATTGAACCAATCTGTTGAATCTATTTCCCCTGAGGAGTTGGTGTTACCTGGTGGTAATACTCATACTATGATTACTCGAGCAAAGGCAGACGTGTTTAAACCCAAAATATTTGTTGGAGAAAAAGTGACAGAACCTCCGAATACTGCAGTTGCTTTACAAGATGAACGATGAAAACATGCTATGAATGATGAGTATCTTGCTCTATTGAGAAATAACACATGGGAGTTAGTTTCCTTACCTCCTGAAAGAAAAGCAGTGGGTTGCAAGTGGATCTTTAAAGTAAAAGAAAATGCAGATGGGAAAATAAATAAATACAAAGCAAGGTTTGTGTCTCAAGGTTATAGTCAGGTTGTTGTTTTTGATTTCAAGAGACATTTCTTCCTGTCATTAAGCTTACTACAGTGAGTATTGTTTTGATTATGTGAGTATGAAGTGGACTGTGAGACAGCTGGATATTGCAAATGCCTTTTTGAATGGGGAGTTACAAGAAGAAGTATATATGAAGCAACCTTTTGGTTTTGAGGATCCCAACTTTCCTCACCATGTGTGTAAGCTAATTAAGTCTTTGTATGGGTTGAAGCAAGCGCCACGAGCTTGGTTCAATAGACTATATCAAGCATTATTTGACTTTGGATTACAGTCTATGAAATCAGATCAGTCTTTATTTGTGAAGATTAGTGCTGAGAGTTCTTTGTATGTGTTGGTTTATGTGGACGACATCTTGATAACTGGGAGTGATTCTAGAGAGGTTCAGAATCTTATCAATAAACTCAGTGCAATCTTTGCTGTAAGAGATCTTGGTCATATGGAGTATTTCTTTGGTATTCAGGTTCAGCAAATCAATGCTGGAATTCATCTTTCTCAAACCAAGTACATAACAGATCTTTTAGGTAAAGCTCAAATGCAAAATGCTGAGAGTATTAACTCTCCTATGACTTCTGGGTTGAAGCTTTCAGCCTATGGAGATGATGTAATGGATGATGTACAGTTATATAGAAGCATAGTAGGTGCTTTGCAATATGTCACTGTGTCTAGACCTGAACTTTCTTTTGCTGTAAACAAGGTATGTCAATTCATGCATAAACCTCTTCAATCACGTTGGAAAGCAGTCAAACGTATTTTGAGGTATTTAAAGGGCACGTTGGATCATGGGTTGTATTTTCAACCTGATACATCATTGGAGTTCAAAATAACAGGTTTTTCAGATGCTGATTGGGCTTCAAATTGTGATGATAGAAGGTCTACTTCAGGTTATTGCTTGTTCTTTGGATCAAATTTAATTGCTTGGAAATCTAAGAAACAACATACAATCTCTCGTTCCTCAATTGAAGCAGAGTACAGGAGTGTGGCCAGTTTGGTTACTGAAATTACATGGGTGCAAGGTTTACTTGGAGAATTGAACATTACATCCAAACACACTCCTGTCATATGGTGTGATAATCTCAGTACTGTTCTGTCACACCCCAATTTTTAAAATAGGATTTATACGTAAAATTCTTTAATAAAAGTCCTTAAAAAGGGGTATGACCAAGCACTTTGGTTAAAAAATAATAAATAGCTAAAGAAATATTATAGCTCAAGTTACAAGTCCTGTAAGTTTATGCTAATCTCAAGTTCAAATGTCTTACTTCTCTCACATTTAGTAATTATAAATTTATTTCAAGTAAGTATGTGAAAATATCATTGGTAGTAAATGAATAGATAAATATGCATTTAGAAAATATGCCATGAACCTGTGAAAACTATATTCCTGAAAGTGAGTTTTGGAAGACACTTAAACATTTCTGCCCATGAATTTAAATCATATTACTTTTCACATTTTTTAAAAGGTTTAAAAGTTTCATTTATTTAAGAAAAACTCAAGAGCATGATATTTATTCGGATCACAACTTGCAAACATACAGGATCACCTAACAATTACAATGATTATGTTGTACCACTTAATTATAAACACTAAATAATTAACATTTTATCAAATTCCCGATTAATGCATGCTACATATCAATCCACAAGTCATATGCCATTTAAAGAAACGAAACTCACCATTAAGCACAAAATAAAATCAAATTCATGACTACAACATAAAAATAAATTTTATTGTCTCCCTTGCCATCACACCCTCCGCTCGTACACCGCCACACTAATCTGAAAGGGGGTAAAAGGGGGGTGAGCAACCATAGCTCAGTGAAAATAACTCATACTCATATAAATTAATATTTCATATACAAAAATTCAAATCACATACAATATAATTTCCTGACGTATTAATAAGGCACCTTTCGGTCCATATCCATATCACATATACATGACAAGACATCGCGATTCATTATCCATAACTTGGTAGGGCACCATTACGGTCCAAACCATTATTGCATATATTTCAAGTACCATTGGTAGGGCACCATTACAGTCCCAACCCATATTGCATTTACGAATTCACATACTCCAATTAAAAATTCATAAACATGATAGTAATTCAGTTATGACATAAATAATCACATACGAAATAAATAATATATACAAGATAAGAAATCCCCACCTTAAACCTCTTGTGATAAAAATCGAACCCTACGCATCTCGATACAAAATTCCTTCAAAGCCCTTTCTCTATGTGCAGGTGCAGCCACGTGAAAAATTTTAAGAAATTGAAAGTGTGATCGATAAAAAAAATGATTTGGATTTTATAGTAAAGTGACTGACCAAAACTCTAGCAGAAAGAACGCATATGATTTGCCAGTCTTCAATTATTTAGGAGAGTTAAAATTGTGATTGATGGCAGAAAAAATATATTCTTTGAAGATAGCAGATATGAATTGATTTTTGGAACAGAAAAGATTTTTTTAAATAAAGAAAGTGTATAAAATCTGATTTCTTCTCCTCATTCACGCGCTTTGGAAAGCAAACAATTGGGCTTTCTAGAAAAGGGCCAAAAAATATAAAATTAAATAAATTATTTAAAAATCATGGGTGTTACATGTTCACATGACAGACAACCCAGTTCTACATGCACGAACCAAAAACATCGAGCTCGATCTATACTTTGTTTGGGAAAAAGTTCAGAAGGAGTTGGTTTGTATCTGACACGTACCTGCTGCTGATCAATTGGTAGATATTTTCACCAAGCCAAATTCTAGTTTTGCATTTTCTTTCATCTGTGACAAACTGAAGATTCTTTCTTATGAATCCTTAAGTTTGAGGGAGGCTGATAGAGTATTAGAGAATGGATAGTGTCTACATTCATTGTATCTAAAATAGGTTCATAATGTTATTAGTTTGTTGCCACTTGTATGGCTAGGTGTCATATTATTATTGGTTAGGTAGATGTATATATTCTGGACTCATGTATTTCTTCATTCACTTTTCAGAAATGGAATTCATTCTGCTATCCGTTTTGTTATTATCTCTTGACACAGGCTCACCCTATTGCAGAACCGCTCAGCAGCATCCTCCATCGAAGCGAAGCACGATTCCAATTTCCATATCTTATTCATAAAGTGCCAGAGGGACACCAAGGTGTCTTTAGGGTTCCTTCACATGTACATGATCTTGCAGGCTCTCATGGATTCTGGGAGGGAGAAGTAGGGCAAGTGAGAGGAGAAGAGTCTGCACGGAGACTAGAAGGTCATGTCTGGAATGTTGTTGTCGGAATACATGTCGATCTCTAGGTAGGGCATGAGCTGGTGAGGGTTTTGGGTGAAAAGAGGATGGTTGAAGTTGTCAGTGTTAGGATGATGTGTGTGTCGGTTTAATAAGGTGAAGACAATCACTTTCAATCAGTTGGTTCCTGATTTGGGAGTGGTGACAAGATGCACATCAGAGAGTTGACCCTGGAAGTGTTTTTGACATGAAAGCGTGCCTAGGAGGAATCTCGGGGAATGCCAGAAGCATTGATACTGGTAGAGATGGGTCCTCACCCACCCTCTTGCTTTGGGTAGGGTGGAGATCAACTCTTTGCATTCTGGGATTAATGATTCTTCCTCCTCTAAGTACTTTGGAGTTGATGGAGACTTCATTTCTCTATACTCCTCCACTGTTTTGCTACTTAATTTATTACATATGTAGCATTTTCATGCAAATTGTAGCACAATTAATTTGTAGCATTTGGTTGGAGTATTCAGTTATTTCATTAAAATACTGTACCTAACAAATGATTATTAAATACTTATACATTTGGTGCTACTTTAAGTAATACTTGTGATGCATGCAATATACTCCCTCCATCCCGCGTTAAGGTTGACGTTTGCTTTTTCCATGAAGATTAGGAGATATAATATTATAATTTATAATAAGGTGAGAGAAATAATATTTTATGTAAAGTGGGTAGTTGTATTAGTGTTGTGTGTGGGCTCTACATGGAATAATTAATTGTTTTATGTGGGCCTAACATGTCAAAAAATAAAATGTAAACCTTAACTTGGGACAACCCTAAATGGAAAATGTAAACCTTAATGCGGGATGGAGGGAGTGTTTAAGATGTGAGATATGAAAGTTAAATAGGTGGAGTCATTTGGTAGTGTAGTTACAGAGTCGCATTCATGTTTTAAATTTTTTTAGCATAATTTGCATAAAATTAATTTATTCAATATGTACGACAGATCTTCTTAGACGTATATTATAACACAAGTTGACCAAATGCCAAACTCGTGTAAATTTGGGAAATGCCCTACTATTATTTTACAAATCAAACAATCTTTTTTAGGTAATTGTGAAAAATGCCCAAAATGAACATGACAAAATTAATTTTGTCTATCTTTGAAAAGAGTTATTAATTCTACCAATTTGCCAATTTTTAGACGATTTTGCACTCGAATTTTTTTTTTTGAAAAGTCAGACTGGTCAGCCGGTCAAATGGGTCAACTAGTCAAAACTTTTACTTATCGGTAACCATACCGGTATCCATATAGGTGACTATATGGGTAACCATGTAGGTAATCATATTGGTATACAACTTCATTTCAACTTGATTTTTCTCATATTCCTCATGCTTCAAAATAGTATCAGAGCCGGTATCTGATCAATAGTAGAAGCTCGGGATAATAGGCTCTGATCTATCCATGACCACTAGTCCATATTCAATACATATCATCGTAGGGATGATATAAGGAGCATCGTGCAGAGTATTTTGCGGCATATATTGATTCAAGAGCCAGAATCTGCACAGCAAAAGAAGGAGTCTTTCCTAAAGACTCAGGCAAAGAATTGCCAACAGTACTAGGAAAAGATTTCTCTCAGAGGGTACTAATCCTTAAAAGAGAAATCAAGCAAGCAGAAATCATGATCGGTGGAGCAGATCGTACTTTGTGGTACAAGGTGAAAACTCCACCGATATATTTTCACGACACCGGAATGGATATTCTATTAGGAAATAACTTCCTACAGACATTCAAGCATTTTACCCAAGAAAACACAACAAGGAGGTTTATTTTCACAACCCTTTGTAAACATAAGATCATAGCACCAAGACTGCATAATGCATTTTAGAGAAAAATGCCCATCAGATTTCGCAGCAAGCATGATGATGAAGGAAAACTTAGCCATCCAAAGATGAATGATCGAAGGAAATATGGCGAAGCAGTACTTCAAATGAGAACCGAGACCAGAGGAGGATGTAAGATGAAGAAACTAAAAGAAAAGACAATCCACCTTCTCAAGGCAAGCTTGGGAGAAAGCTTACAGAAAGACGCCACATTCGAAGAGAAAACATCTTTGGAGGACGTCAAAAGGAAGATACAGAGGAACTTCAATGAGGATCCTCTAGCCTGGTGGGGCAAAAACAAGCTCAAAGCCTCTCTCAAAGTGAAAGAAGGAAAGAAGAATGAGTTCGTGAGACACAAGCCTATCCTAATGAATCAAGAAGATCGGAAGGATATGCAACAAATACTTAAGGAACATCTAGACCTTAAGTTTATATCCCCAGGAGTATCTCCATACAGCAGTCCAGGATTTCTGGTTCGAAATCATGGAGAAGTTAAGCGGGAAAAGCCGAGACTTGTGATCAACTACTAAGGGATCAACAAAATCTTGGAGTTCGATGGATACTACATACTAAGTAGGGAACACTTGGTTAACTGTATCTAGAATGCCAAGGTATTCTCCATGTTTGATTGCAAATCTGGGTTCTACCAGATTTTAATTGAAGAAGGAAGCAAGAAGTTCACAGCCTTTTCCACACCACAAGGCCATTATATCTGGAATGTCATACCTATGGGCTTAGCGAATGCACCCCAGATATACTAAAAGAAGATAGATAATCTTTCCAAAGATTATTTCTCATTCATGTTTGTTTATGTGGATGACATCCTCATAGACTCAAAGAACATGAAGGAGCATTTGGCGCATTTGGAAGTATTTTCAGAAGTGTGTCACAAGAAAGAATTGGTACTTTCTAAAAAGAAAGTAGTAATAGCAACGAGACAGATCGAGTTTCTTGGTGTCGAGATCGATGAGTCCGGAATTATTCTACAACCTCATATTGTAGAAAAGGTTAAGGGATTTCCTGAAGATCTCAAGGATAAGAAGCAACTTCAGAGCTTCTTAGGAGTGGTCAATTTTGCTGGAATGTACATCAACAATCTAGCACAATACAAGAAGGTGTTCAGTCCTCTGCTGAAAAAGTATGCTGAGTTCAAATGGAGGACTCACACCGAGCAATAGTTAAACAACTAAAGGAGGTTTGCAAGAAGCTCCCCAAGTTAGCAATACTAAATGACGAGGATGAACTGGTACTCTACACAGATTCCAGTTACCATTGGTGGGCAGCAGTTCTAACTAAGACCACATCTGAGGGAGAAGTGCCATGCAGATACTGTAGCAGACTCTTTGCGGAGAATGAGGCGAAGAGGTGGCACATCAATGAAAAGGAGTTCTTTGATGTTCGGAAGACATTCAAAAAATGGCTGCTATTTCTTCCTGCGAAGAAATTTATCCTTAAATTTGATAACACAAGCATCAAAACCTTTTTTAAAAAATAAAATGGAATCAAACCAGAAAAGGCTAGACTTTTAAGATGGCAAGCAGAATGCCAATATTATAATTTTAATATTGTCATTATTAAATATGTTGATAATGTTTTGGCAGATTTCCTGACAAGAGATGGAAGGAACTGAAATAGACTCCATCCTGACTATATCAAGGCACCTGATGGACAACCTTGAGTTGCTCCAAAGGGAATTCGAGAATTTGGCACTCAATGCAAAGCATGTGGAAGGATAAAAAAAATGATCAGACCGAGATTGTATTCGCAACAATGCAAGTCTATTCGAGTCATTACGAGAGCCACTCCTCCTGGCTGTTGATAGCAATAGCAATCGAAAAAAGGAGAGTAGTCGAGAACGAGGCTCTAAACCCAGAGCAAGGGATTCAAGTACCCTTAGCACGAGTCCCAGATTGGAACCACCAAAAGAGGAACCGATCCAAGAAAAAATCGAAGACCTAAAGTCACATCTAGAGTTGACGAGTCAACCCAGCACCCCTGGGATTAATGAGGGAGAGATCAACCTTAGGCCAATGACAGGCACTGCTAAGGCCGGTATTAACGTAGCTAATTTCTCTTATTGGCAGGAATACCAGGCCAGTTGGGAGAAATTAAATACCAGACAAGGAATCCGACTGGAGAAATGTCAGGTGGATATATATGGGGAATATCCCGGGTATAGATGCGAGAAGGCTCAAATCCAAATGATGTAAAGCAATAGTATGATTTTGGAGCGCTAGCTTCAATATATACTGTTGTACCAGGCTTCCTAGAGCTTTTAAAACTACCAGAGTGGCTAGGAAAAACAGTTTTTAAGGCATGGAAAAAAACACAACTCTATCCAGAGGCAATGTGTTGGAGCTTTACTTCACCAGTGCGGCTCCAGAACTAGTCAAAAAAGGCAACCACGAGGCCTTCCATTTCATCAAGCTAAGAAAACCCGATGTCTCAACATCAAATAGGGTCAAGGAGTCTTATGGGAAGGAACCAGTCTTGGTTTTTACATTTTCTGAAGAATAGATCTCTACGCTTAGAGCGAGGGGTTTGTACGCCTGCATCAAAATAATGGTGGAGGTGAAGTTCCCATTCAAGTTCGAGCACAAGTCTTTGAATGGGTCTTTTCTGTTGAATACTTTAACAGGAAAGAAGATAGGGTCTGCTGAGAAGGCCTTCCAGGAAAACAAGACCTTCTTTGGAGAAACAAGATTCCAGTGAGTAAACAAACCCATCAGAGATATTGTAACATGGCCCATTTTGGGCAATGGACAAACAAAGTATGCACAAGCTGTTCCACCCAAACATAATCAGAGTTTGGAAAAGGAATAAGGTTGGGCATAGGGATGATCAGGAATGCTGAACCACCCCCAGCAAAAAAGACAGGTGGAAAGAAGAAGGTAAAAACTCTTCAAATTACCCAAGAGCCAGGAGAATCTTCAGGCACCAAGGAAGATAAATGACTCTTAAAAAAAGTAAGAGTCGGATGACTTTTCCAAAGGGGTAAGGAGCCATGTGATTCCTGCAAAAGCCAAAAGAGGGATGGACTAGATAAGGGCATCCAATGAAGAGAGATGGACCAGCCAGCTGCAAAAGTTGGAATCCAATGGGAATGATGTAAGCAGTGACGCCAACACAATAATATAAGCAGTGACGTCAGCCAAAGTAAAGAGGTTTTGAAATCCGAATTTCACATCTAAAAGCCTCTATAAATAGCAAAGCTGAGAAAGCAGAAGGGATCAACCATTCCCCTCTATTTTCTCTTATCCAATAAACATTGTCTCTTTCTTTCTTTTCTTGTATGAGTGTTCTGAGTGCAGCTACAATAGGTAGCTAAAGGTGCTATCTCCTCTTGTTCTATGAGGATAGGTGTGTAATAAATTCTCCATTCCATAAATAAATAATCTTGGGCTACTGCCTATAGTATGTAACCTTCCATTATATTTTGCAACCTTAATCTCCATATTTTTCGACGAGAAATAGTAGCAGCATCCTGTACATGAACCAGGGTTGTGCTGAGGTCCGCTGAAGGAACGGGACTGAACCATTACACTGTAGGACGCGTAATTGGTTGTGAGGAGCATCTGTAAAACCTCTCCCAAATACCCAGTGGACTGACGGTCAAAAAAGGTACTGTTACTATTTCAAGTAGGTTAATTATGAGATTAATGTTGTTTAATTAATGTACAGAAGCATGCTGGGCCTGATATGATCGTAATCGACTATGTCTATTTTGAGAAAAAGGAAAATGTTAAAATTAAGTCAAAAAAAGTTTAAAACCTACAAGGATGCCAAGCTGGCAGCCATGTTGGCCACCATAATGGTAGCTGACATGGTTACCGATACATGAGTATTAAAGTCTAAAAAAGTTACTATTCATATGAGAGAGAGAAAAATTGGTGGTATTAAAATAAAACTTTCAGAATTAGGTATTTTTAAAATTCTCCCTACAAATAAAAGCATGAGAAAAATCATAGGCCTTGGGGCCTCATTTAGAGTTGGGTTAATTTAATTATAGGCCCACCTTTTGGATTTCTTCACTATTTATATTTTGGTTGATTAGTTGATCTTTTGCCCAAAATTTTAAATGAGTCGCTAGGTCAAGGCAGTCCAACTCCAGCCAAATCCTGAGTACAATAAAAAGTTCAGATTAACTTTCGATTTTCATATCATTAATGCTTATAGCTAGATTAAATAAGGTTGTCTGGTTCGAATTCTTCAATCGGAATGATAATAAGTCTTATTAAGGATGCGGAGGTCAATCACGATGAGATTGAAAGTGATTGAAAGGTGGAGAGTAATTATTGAATCAATGAGAATGATTGAAGAATTTTGAATTCCATTAAATCAGGCAATCATTAACAATGAGAATCAATTTATCTTCACTTCCATTAATCTCAATCATTACCCCAACCAAGCACCTCTTAAATAGTATTCCCATCGGCTCAAGTCAGTTCGTAATGCCTATTCAACTATTCAATTTTAACTCACGGTGAAGTGGCAAATTTGTGTGAGACGAATGGTGAGATCATTTTACACTTTTGTAATTTGTTATCACTTTTTATTAAAGATATTATAGATTACCTTTTTTTTTAATATTAGTATCACTTTTCATTTATGCTATAAATTATTCAAAAAATAGTTCACATCACGGTTATTATTTTTAATCAATTAAATATTACTTTTCATTATAAAGTTATCAACACTACTTATCATTCTCACGAAAGACATTCCATACATCAAAACGGTTTTATATAAGTCTTTATTCTAGAGAGAAGTATAATTATCCTAACATAACTTTATTTCTCCAAAATTAAAGTCAATAATATATCATTAATTACTGGAGTCTTATAACTCTTCAAAATAAATATCTTCAACAGTGAAATTTTCTACTTACAATAATATAAAAATTCTAAGTCAAAACATACTGCTAGCTAGCCACCACACTATAAACACATCACATCTTGTTCTGGATGGGGAGATTAATTACAAACAACATCACTAGATTAATGTTCCGGATAGGAAGAGTAATTACAAACAACATCACTAGATTAACGTATTGACGTTCGATCATTTGGTTAACGTGAACCGTTAGGATTTCATATGTTTCTAATTCAGTAGAAGCAAGAAACCAAAGAAACGTATTACATTTCACCAGGATATGTTGAAGAAGATGGATTCTCACCGGCAGCCTGCGCAGCCTCACCGTTTTGGGTATAACTCTCTCATCCGATCTTGGAATTGAGTGATCTATGCTCCAAAACGATCCTTTCTTCCCTGGCTTTCCATCAATATATCACACATTGAATTCTGAGATCTGTATAATTTTATAAAAATTGTGTAGGTTGGCGGACAGCAGTAGCTAATGACCTCTTGATCTTCTGCTGTATTCCCAAGTCTAATCTCAACATCGTGTGGGCGACGATCTTCGAGATCTTCTCAATCTGCTATTTCGTCTACCCTCTTCAAGTGTTAGGCGTGTCTCTCTTTGGGTTAGAACAGCTGAGATGACTTATATATGGGCTACAATAGGGACCAGGAGGAGAAATTAGAGTTGGGCCTCCGTTGGGCTAAGTATCCAAGCTTAGCCCAAAGCTTATACTTAAGTCCAATAATAATAATATATACCACTCAAATATTATTACTGCACTACCGTTCTAATTCCATAATTATGTTATGGGCTCCTTCTTATTATGAGCCCGACAGTCTCCCCATGTTTAAGATATACAATGCACATTAATTAATTAAGTTACTGACAACTCCATTAATTAATATCTCATTCGAGAGTAGTACCACTCAACCTCATTATCATGCTGGAATAAATCCACCTGCAGGGTTTACATGATAATCCTTATGAGCTGCTCAAGGGGACATCATCAACCTATGTCAGACAAGGATTTCTTCTACAATCAATAGCACACCATAGAGACAGTACTATTTCCCAACTCACTGAGTTTGTTGATTTAATACATGTAAATCTCACCCATTGATGAATCAAAGAAATACATACTACCTTACGTGTCGAGATTATTGTATAGGGATTAAAATCAGGGACATCCATAATAACTGAGATCAAGTTCTCCTATATAGTCAGTATAAGTCGAACAATCTCAAGCGGTCCTGCTCAATACACACAAAGTGTACTAGTGTGATTCTATAGCCAAGACAAGCTAATACCAAACCACACTAAAACCATCCAAATAGAGAGTCACCGTGTATCTCGGTTGTGAGCATCTGTTTATACTTTATAAGAAAACTGATAATATGATCTTCCGTGTGTTGTCGCACAACATATTATCTACCGTATAAAGTAAGTGGACTATTGCATCATGCATATAAATAAATTATAAGACGCAATCCTTTGATCATATGATTCTCATTTCAAATAAATTGTTATAACATTCTTCATACAAAAAAACTAGACTTTTAGTATACATTCCAACATAACGACCTTAAATCGGATAATTAACTGAAATTAAGTTTAATTAACCATGGATAGCACCATAACTATTAATGAGAGTCAAGGCATTGCTAGTAATGTGCGCCACATTGACAGTATTACCCCCTCACCGCCACATTGACTATGATAGGGTAATCTCCTCTGTGAGATTAGCTCTATGATTGGTATTGGATAATTTAGTTTTTATGCAATTTGATTTTTATCTTAACTGAACATTTATGTTATTTCTATCATTGATGTTAATTGCTTAATTTATATGGTTGATTTGCATGATTAATTACCTTGGGCATGCGATTAGATTATTGTTGGCATTTGGATCTTTTGATTAACGTGAACCGTTAGGGTTCCATACGTTTCTAAATCAGCGGAAGTAAGAAATCATAGAAACATATTACCTTTCACCAGGGTATATTGAAGAAGAAAGATTCTCGCCGGCAGCCTGTGCAACCTCACGACTTTAGACATAACTTCCTCATCTGACCTTCGATTTGAGTGATCTACGCCACAAACCGATCCTCTTTTCCATAGCTTTGCAACAATGTATAACACGTACAATTTGACTTACACACGATTTCAATTATGTGTTTAAGATAGTTCATTGAATTATTTCATCATACACATTCAAAGTAAGTGCACTTCTTTTTCGAAGAGAAAACAATGCTAAAGATGCAGTCTATGTCCTAAAAAAACTCTCTATTAATGCCATCACAGTAGTTGTAACTTCCAAAAGTGCTTTAAGGCGAATGGTCAGTAAGGTCAGAGAAAGTCTTCCTGCTGCAATCCTTTAGTTTGTTTTTCAATGCCTTGAGATTAGCAGTCAGCCTATACATAGATTGACCGTATCTTGGGTCTTTTTGTTATTCCTTAATAGCCTATCCCACATTGAATTGACAATATATACTGTGCCTGTATTTAAAAGATTCTGATTATTAGACAAACACTTTTCTCTGAACTAGGTCTTATCTTAGTCTTACCCAGTCACATGTCATTTAAAGGAAGGGGATATGTGTATTAATTTAGAATGAGATAGAGATATCCTTCTAGATCTAGAATCCTTTGATAGAACATTTAATTAGCTTAATCGAGGGATTGGTTAATTAGGTGATGAGACACAAACCATTAGTGAATTCATAGTACCATAAAAGGGAATATTGCCCATGATTTAATATCTAATTAGAAAATTACTCGTAGAGTAATTAGTACCTATTCGGAGGTGTTCGCTATGGTATTGATTCTATGTGCTTTTGGGAGCCTTGTTGAGGGCCTACAACTTAAGTAAGTTGAGAGAGAGCTTAGAATACATTAGTGATCGCTTCTATGTCATGTCCATGAGATTTTAGAATTAATTACATGATTACTTTATTATCTATTCCATGATTGTTGCTAATCTCATCCTTGCATCATTTGGAATCCAATTATACTTGCGTTCGTTTTATCATTTATTTCTTGCATTACTGTAATTGCATTTATTTGCATGCTTATATATCCTTCATTTCGATCGTCCTTATAAAATTACGACAAACTTGAGATCGCTTAAACTCTAGCATGCTTCTCCCTTGAGTTCGATAATTTTATTTCTTGGTCATCTCGTCGTACTCAACGATCGAGCATTCTTGTTTTATTAACACGTAAGCAAAATTACGATTAGTGGGTACATAAAATAATTTTCCAATACTAATAGTATAATTGGATTTATCGGCGAAATAATTATATAAGAATACATAAATTTTAATTAAAATATAAATGTAATTTTATTTAAAATTCAGAATCATGAATTATCGCTCATTTATTTATAATCATATATTGCCCTTACTAAATACTTCCTCCGTCTCACAATAATAGATGCGCATTTTCATTTTGGGCGTCTCACTTCAATGGTTACGTTTTCCTTTTTGGTAAAAGGGACATACACAAAACAATTTATATATCTATATGGGCCCCACACATAACACTAATACAAATATTCACTTTACATTAGAATATTATTATGTTCCTTAGCTCATTATACATTAAATATTATACTTTCTTATCAACATCTAAATTAAATTATAATAATTCTTTTAATTTAAATTCACAATATTACTTTTTAAAATAATAATTTCAAAAGATAAAATCGTGAAATCAAAATAAAATAATTAATCTAAATCACTTCTTCAAAACACACCAATATTCTTAATATTCTTAAAGAAAAAAAGAGTATAAAATCTTTAAAGTCAAAATAAAAAATAGTAATTAATATCGAAACCAATTGCTTAACTGATAAATAATGAGTGAAAAATATTAATGCGAGCGAATAGTTACTGAAATATAAATGAATCATTTATTTATTTACTTAAATAATGGTATAAATTGTTAAAGTAAAATAAAAAAAAATTAATTCATTATTTCCCTATCCTTCTTTAAACTAATAATAACAAATCAAATTAGAAGACCAATTAATTAATACTAATGAATGAAAATTAATAATTAATACCCCTCCGTCCGGATTCAAGGGTGCCATTTTCTTTTGGGCACGGAGATTAAGGAATATTGTTATTTAATGTGTAGTAGATAGTTGTATTAGCAGAGGTGTGGTCCCAATTTTTAGTTGTATTAGTGGATGTGTGTGGATAAAAAAGAAAATGAGATCTTTGGGGGCGGACGCCCAAAATGGAAAAACGATACCCTTGAAAGCGGACGGAGGGAGTAATTTATTTAATTTAAATTTTATTAAAGATGATTGAAAACCAATAAATTGAGTAATTCATTATAATTAATTTAATATTTACTTAACATTGATTAATGATTATTGAATATTTAATGATTAAAAAGGTTAAGTTAAAATGAAGGATGACACTGTTTGAAAAATATTTTTAAAGTTTGTATGAATAACTTTTTTATGGAATAGAGTTAGAACTTAAAAAATTATTATGACCAAAGAAAATCACTCAATTTTATATTAAGATGACTTAAAAATGGAAAAATTACTCATAGATACACACTTTGTACCCATAATTACTGTGAGATATATTAATTTAAAAAAAATACTTTCACATACAAAATATTAAAGTAAATACCAAATATAACCCAAAACCCATACACTTTTAAACCACAAACTCTAAACCCTCACCCACCATCGAACTGTCGTCCGGCCACTAAAAAATTGCCAGAACTCCGGCGGGCAGGCCGCCGGACCACCACACTTTTTTGCTGCATGATGAGAGTAAAAATAAGCGTGTTTTAGTATCCAGTTTAACACTTTTTTATGGAAATTATTATTATATATTAGCACAAGTGTCTTATATTCAATATATTTGAGAAAAAGGTGTATTTGAGGTGTTTTATTGTATTTTAGGTGGAAAAATGATCAAAACTGCAAAGTTTGAGAAAAGGTGCAACTTGTGCAAGAATGTTAAAAAACGCACATCTAACTTGTGTAATTTTTATGTATTTGTGCAGAGCTCAAAATTAGAAGTGTAGAAACACTTCAATTAGAGTCCAAACGAGAAAGTTATGATCGAAATAGTGACGTCGCGCAAGCTGTTTCTACTCAGCACGACTGTTCCACTTTACATGACTTGTTACATCTTCAAATGTTGAACTTTTAGTGAGTTATTTATATGTATAGAAAGCCAAGGAACTTGGACGAGGAAGTTATGCTCAAAATTGTGAAGTCGCACTGCTGCCAGCGAGAATTTTCGAAAATTTTCAAAAATTACCTATTTCTTGGTGCACAATTAATATACTTATCACATAATCCTACATGATTCACCCATATCTTTTATTTCCTTATTTAATTTCCCTTCTCACACATATGTATATTTTACATCATTATATATGTGAGGCACCACCGCAACACACTCATCCTACACCCCACAAGGGGTTGGGGATCACCCCCCAACTATCATCCACATCCCTTCCTCCATCCATCCATCACTGTGAAGATTTGTCTGTGGAATCAAGAGAAGAACCAAGAGGAGGATTCAAGACGGTGAAGGACGCGACGACTCCCGCATCTAGGATTTTATTCGTTTCCTAATTTATCTTGTGTTTTTCAGACATATGGGTAAGATTTATCCAACCTCCATGATTGTGTTTCGCAACATCATGGGATAGAACTATTTTGGTAGATCTAGGGTTTTAAAGGTTTTTATGAATTAATTAAACTTTCGTGTGTGTACTCCGTACAACACTACATATGGTTTAGTTTATATATGACTATGCATTTTTAATTCATACTTAGAGTTGTTTTATGCATCATTAACTGTTATGTAGAGTATGAATACATACCTTGGTTATTGATTGAGTGCGTTCACTGTTGAACAGGATTCTATGTTACGATTCTAAGGGAGGGGACTCCGAAGCTTCATTAGAACTGTCATATATAAATACTTGTTAATTGAATCTGATTCGGGTTAATAAGTAGGATAAAGAGGATAATTTTATAGTACCTATAAAGGGAGATCATATCGGATAGAGTACCAAATGCACGGGAAAATAATTAATACTGACAGTACCTAGAAAGGGGTGGAATTATATCTCTTGCTCCGAGGTTATTCACGCATGTTACACGCATATTTACTTGTGTCTATAGAGTAGATTTGTATGGTTTAGTGATGCGTCCATATTCCCTAAGGCAGAGTCAGACGTTGATATACGAAAAAAGAGATTAATGAGTAAAACTGGATTATCCTAGAGCTTCCTATTCTCCTACTTGATCTACTTTTGCATTCTTCCAGTGATACTTTATTTTATTTGTTATTTTAATTAATTATTTAGTAGTTAAATAAATCAATACTCAACTTTATTGCATTGTCTTAATTAATTTAGTAAATAATTAAATTGATAATACGCCGTCCTTTGGTTCGATATTTAACTTGGTCGCTTATCTAAGCTACAATAACATCCTTCATATTAGGGGATTAGAGCTATTACAAAAATCGAGTAGCTCGTAGGCTCAGCTCGACTCATGTTTGTTCGAGCTTGAGTTCGAGCCTGTGTAATCCTCATTAAGTTATCGAGTCGAGTTAAGTTCAGCTCGTGAAGCTCGCGAGTGCTTGATTATTTTAATAAATTATAAATAATATATTATAATTATTATATAAATAATATATATATGTAACCCTAGTATGCAGTAAATTTCCAAACCTACCTTCTTCACTCCATTTACCTTTCTAAAATCTGCTCCCACTGATTATACCAGCGGCGGCCATAGAGCTCAATTTCTTCCAATATCTTAACTTCCCTATCTTTCCCCACTCCAATCCTAATTTGTCTCATAAATTTCAGCAACCTTCCACTTATTAGCTTCTAAAAATTATGACGACATCGTGTTTTACTTCCATTATTGCCTATCAACGCATATGCCCATCGCGACTCGTGAGCCACCTAGACCTGTAGTCAAATCTCACCGCCGCCTTTTCATCTGAAGACACTTGGACTGGAGATAGAAGAGTGCCATCCCTATCTATATCGAGTTCAACTCTTCAATTTTGTTCTCTATTTTCAGCAGTTCGTGAAGAAATTTCTCCTTAACTATTCTTCATTTTGTTTTTCTATTTCTATTCGTGAGTGAAATAATTTTGGAAATTTGATTTTTACTTTTAATATTTCAAACATTTTGGGGTTTAAAAATTTTTTTAACACTGTTATGTTGGATTATGTTGGAATCCAGTTTATGATTATTCAAAATCAACATTGTTATATTTGTGAATCAACATTGTTATATTTGTGGTTTGTTTGTAGTATTAATTCATATACTATGTATGAATTAATTTCCCTTTTTTAAATAAGAATATGAGGATGAATCTTAGCTTGTTTTGCATAATGAGTCGAGCTCGAATGTAGTTCTTTTCGAGTCTAGTCGAGCTCCATTGTAAACTCGTAAATGATTCAAGTCGAGCTCGAGCCTGGCTAATTAACAGCTCGAGCCGAGTTCGAACCCCCACTACTCGGGCTCGCTCGGCTCATTTAATAGCTCTATTAGGGATTAATTGTGTGTTGAGAAAATGCTCATCACTGCACACACTTTTTATACTGCACACACTTTTGCTGCACACGATCTTTTGCTGCACACAAACATTTATGTGCAGCATATTGTAAGGGTAATATTGGAATATCACTATATATTTATGTAGTTAGTAGTAATATTTTTGTATGTTTGTATCTCATAGTAATTAAGATTTTTTTTAGTATACTTAGTAGTAATCCTCCCTTAAAAATAGTATGGTAAGAAATTTAAATTATGAAATATATTATTAAAAGGTGAGATCTCACTACCTCTAATGCCAACTGGACTTGCTGTAGGTGGAGGTGAGTTCTCACTCCCTCGCAATAGCTCTAGACGGCTCTTGAACCTTCTCATTCTAGATGAAGATGATGTTAGGAAATTTATATTTTCTATATTATTTAATTATAGGCAATATATTGGCTATTCAAATAATATGTTGGGCTTAATTAAGTGATTAAAATAAAGTAAAAGTCCATGTGCTACATTATTTGACATGGGTCAATAAGTAGATACCCAATATTATGTAATCAGGTGATTATGGGTGGCCTGATTTGAGTAATATATATAGATATCCTAGGTTATGATCCCCAACACTAAGTTGCACGCAGTTTTGTCTTTCCCTATATGAAGAGATTACGACGGTCCTGAGGGAAATCAAGAAGCTTAGTTGAGGAAGGCCTTAAACATGTTGATCTTTCATTTAATTCAGGATAAGAAGATCAATGATCCATGTATTCCTCTTTTCAATTATTTTATGGATCTTGTTGAATCATGTTAGGGATTAAAATATTTGGATCTAAATGTTTTATTTCCAACAAGTGGTATCAGAGTCACCCTTTTATGATTCTCTGAGATCCGTAATATTAATATTTTGATATTAAGAATGTGGATTAATTTTCGTAATTTTCTTTACGGATTCAGATTTTCACATGTTAAATCAATTGAGTTATGAACACTGCTTTTCATGGTTTATAATCTATGTTATTTGATTACAAAATTTGAAATGTTCATGCTTTGGTGGATTAATTGATTAATTATATATTCTGTTTTCGTTCCAACATCAAATTGGATATTATGTTATGAGAATTAATCATCATTTTTAATTCTTGTCTAGTCTCGACTTTCATGAAATGGAATTTTAATTCCACACCATCCTAATAATATTTACTAGTGGAATTGATTGTGCCAATTTTTAAATTGGATTCATACAAGTAAAATTGATTTTGGCATTTAATTTTATTAATCTGACATGTGATTATTTGCTACAGTAGTTCATTTCTTTTATTGACAAGAAGTGTTTAAGTTTCTTAATAATATCATTTGCGTATTACGTGGCAACATTGGCATGTGTTTCAAGTTAGCAAATTTTTTTATTAGAATATCAAGAAACTGTATTTTTTTTTTTAAAAAGGGGTCAGTGTTGTTGGTCGCTGATTATTTTCTTTTGAGAAAATTGTGGTAGTTTAAATAATTTAAATTTATTTTTACCAATTGACTTGTTTTCCAGTAGGGAAAAGTTTTTTGACGTATACATTTTGAATTAGTGTGACTCGCGAATTCATTGTAAATTTTGATACTTTCGTCAGAAAGTTATTTATGTAATATATGTCACACAAAATGTATATATAATGAAGAAAAATGAAAATCATTCAGAACCCCTAATGAATTTATTAAAATTAGGGAGATATTTTATATCGTTCAATTGAATTTAATATTTTTTAAAATATTTACTTAATTGGTCTAGTAATTTTTTAATCTAGTCAATCGAAGCACCAAGTTACCATAGCAATCTCTGTGTGTGGAGAAAGACTTTATTGAAATTACATAGATGGGTGTGTAATTATTTATGCGTTCTGTGTTCGGCCCATAGGTAGGCACAGTTTGGCAGAATAGTAACACACATGTGATAATTATTTGGATTGTTCATGTGAACATTAGTCGGTCCATAGATAGACTTTTGTTTGACATAACTATTGTCAATTCTTGATTGTTGCACCAAGATTAACACTGTAGTTAATTTTTGTCCATAGACGAGATTAATGTTACACTTGGTGTCTTGAGATGGGTCCCCAATTTGTTTTACTTATACGTTCATAATTTTCTTTATGACATGAATGATTTGTGAGTATACTTAATTTGTTCTCTATTTAGTTTCTGTTGCTACAGCTCCTAACTTCTCTCAACAAATAAATAACATCCCACTGCTTAATGGGACAAACTTCAAGACCTGGAAAGAGACCTTTGAGATTGCTCTTGGCTGTATGGATTTGGATCTGGCTCTTCGGTCTGATCGACCCACTGCTACTGCTGAAAACTTAAATGAGGCTAAAATTGAGAAGTAGGATTGGTCAAACCGAATGTACGTAATGATCATGAAGTGCTCCATTCTGGAGGCGTTTAGGGACTCTATTACTGAGAGCAAAAATGCAAAATCGTTCTTTGAGGTTGTTGAACAGTACTTTGCCAAAAATAAAAAGGCAGAGGCAAGTAGTCTTTTGGCTAAACTTGTCTCCATAAGGTACAAAGGCAAAGGGAACATAAGGGAGTATATCATGGAAATTTCTAATCTCACATCAAAGCTTAAGGCACTCAAGTTAGACATTTCTGATGATTTTCTTGTGCACTTGGTTCTGATCTCACTTCCGGCACACTTTGGGCAATTCAAAGTGAGTTATAACACTCAAAAGGACAAATGGCCCCTTAATGAGCTTATATCTTACTATGTGCAAGAGGAAGAGAGAGTGCAGAGATAGAGTTGAAAGTGCTCACTTGGCTGCAAATGCTCAAGGCAAGAAAAGAAATCAACCAAGGGTACTGTGGTTGTTGCTTCAGAGCAGAAGAAGCAAAATGTTGAACCTAAGGATGATAAATGCTACTTCTGCAAGAAGCCGGATCATATAAAGAAAAATTACTCCAAGTATGTTGCATGGTGTGTTAAGAAGGGTATACCTTTTACTTTGGTTTGTTTTGAGATTAATTTATCCTTTGTACCTAAAGATACTTGGTGGGTAGATTCTGGTGCTACTACTTACATAAGTATCTCTTTGCAGGGTTACCTGTGCTGCCAGCTACCAAATGATGTTCAAAGATTCATCTTTGTGGGTGATGGCAATAAAGTTGGAGTAGAGGCTATTGGAACCTTTAAATTACATTTAAAGAGTGGCTGTTATTTAAACTTGTTTGTGACATTTGTTGTACCATCTTTTAGACGGAATTTGGTTTCTATTTCTGCTTTGGATAAACTGGGATATTCCTAGTCTTTTGGAAATAATAATAAAGTATGTCTCTTTCAAAATTCTAATTTTATTGGTGATGGCCGTTTAGTTGATAATCTTTACATACTTGTTCTTATAAAATCCAGTAATGTCAATCTACAAACTTATTCAAAAGGTACAATGAGAAAAATTTTGGAAGATTCTGCCATTTTGTGGCACAAGCGCTTAGGCCATATTTCTAAATAAAGAATTAAAAGGCTTGTGTCTGATGGAATCCTTAATCCCTTAGATCTTGAAGATTTTCAAGTCTGCGTTGAATGTATCAAAAGGAAACAAACTAATATGAGAAAATTAGGAGCCGAAAGAGCTAAAGAAGTCTTAGAACTTATTCACGCTGATATATGTGGTCCATTCCCTATGGCATCACAGAATGAGAAATGTTACTTCATCACGTTCATAGATGACTACTCGTCTTGGCTACCTATATCTGATTCATGAGAATTCTCAATCATTGGACGTTTTCAAGTCTTTCAAAGCTGAAGTTGAACTTCAACTTTGTAAGAAAATTAAGGTTGTCAGATCTGATCGTGGAGGTGAATACTACGGTCGATTTGATGGATCAGGACAATAACATCCAGGACCCTTCGCGTTTTTCCTCAAAGAATGTGGAATTGTTCCGCAATACACTATGCCAGGTTCTACTCGCATGAATGATGTTGCTGAATGTTAGAATCGAACTCTTAAGGATATGGTAAGGAGTATAATAAGTCATTCCTCCTTGCCAGAGTCTCTTTGGGGAGAAGCCTTAAAAACAGCAGTGTACATTCTCAATAGAGTACCAAGTAAAGCAGTTTTCAAAACCCCTTATGAACTTTGGATGGGCAAGAAACCTAGTGTTAGACACTTACACATTTTAGGTTGTCTAGTTGAAGCGCGGCCTTATAAGCCACATGAAGGAAAATTGGAATCAAGAATGGTAAGCTGCTATTTTGTTGGTTAATCTGAGCATTCACGGGGGTTTATATTTTACCATCCCACATCAAGAACCTTTTTTGAGATGGGAAATGTAAAATTTCTTGAGGATATTGAGTTTGGGAGGGAAGAGATTATGAGGAAGGTTGTCTTTGAGGAAGATCCTGGAGTTGACGATGATTTAATTACTTTACCAATCATTGCTCAAGAAACAACTCCAGAGACTCATATGGAAAATATTATTCCAAATAAAGACAACATTGAAATCTTTTCTCCATTAGCTGAAGAACAAAATCAACCACCTCAAGAAGTACCATTAAGGAGATCCACTAGAGAGAGGAGAAATGCTATTTTAGATGATTATATAGTATTTCTACAAGAACATGAGAATGGCGTTGGTTTGACCGAAGAAGACCCTATCACTTTTGGTCAAGCCATGCGTAGTTTTAACTCTCAAAGATGGATTGACGCCATAAAAGATGAGATGAAGTCTATGAGTGACAATGACGTTTGGGATCTTGTCGAATTTCCTGAAGGTGTGAAATCCATTGGTTGTAAATTGATATTTAAAAACAAAACGAATTCAAAAGGCAATATCAAAAGATATAAGGCTCGTCTAGTCGCTAAAGACTTTACTCAAAAGGAAGGCGTTGACTACAAAGAGACTTTCTCTCCAGTTTATTAGAAAGACTATTTCAGAACTATCATGGCACTTATAGCTCATTTCGACTTGGAGCTACATCAGATGGATGTAAAGACTGCTATTCTCAATGGAGACATTGAGGAAACAATTTATATGGCACAACCTGAGAACTTTGCCTTCGGAGATGTAAAGTCAACAGTGTGCAAATTAAAGAAATCCATCTATGGTCCAAGCAAGCATCATGTCAATGGTATCACAAGTTTCATCAAATTATCACCTCTTTTGGTGTTGAGGTAAATGTTGTTGATGATTGTGTATACTTTAAGTTCAGTGGGAGTAAGTATATTTTCTTGGTTTTGTATGTCGATGATATTCTTCTTGCGAGTTATGATATAGGCTTATTTCACAAAACTAAGAGATTTCTTGCGAAGAAATTCAAAATGAAAGATCTTTGTGATGCCTTTTTTGTATTAGGAATCCAAATACTTAGAGATCGTTCTCGAGGTATCCTTGGATTATCGCAAAAGAGCTATATCGATATGGTTTTAGGAATATTCGGCATGAAAGGAAGCAAACCATTAGACACCCCTGTAGCTAAGGGAGAAAATCCAGTCTTAAGCAGTGCCCCAGCAATGATCATGAGAAAAAAAAGATGTAAAAGATTCCTTATGCGTCGGCAATAGAAAGTTTTATGTACGCTCAAGTTTGTACTCGTCCTGACATAGGATTTATAATGAGAGTTTTTGGGAGGTATTTAAGCAATCCTTGAGAGCAACACTAGAAAGCAGCCAAATGCGTAATGCGTTATTTAAAGAGAACAATGGATTATATGCTTACTTATCGGAGGTTGGAGAATTTGGAGATCGTTGAACACTCTGACTTTGATTTTGCTTGATGTCAAGATAGCAAGCGTTCCACATCGAGTTATATGTTCACGGTGGCTGAAGGAGCTATTTCTTGAAAGTCTGCCCTCATAATCCTCTCCTCCACTACCATATCACCCTAGCTCCCCAATTCTTGAATTTCTAGCTTCTTCATTATCAACTGGATTACATCTCTTCATTGGTGCCTTCTACATTACACTCGCCTCTCCACCCCATTTCACCACCATCTTTCCCACCTCCCCATGGCGATCTCATCATCCTTGTCTCTTTGGGTATTTTGGGGAGGCATATGTGGCGCTTTTGGGCCATCGTTGCATTTCTGATTATCAAATCACATATGATATAGTCCGTCAGATTTAGGATTCGGACTCTGATTCTTCGTTAGAAGCCTGCATTTGGACATTATTTGGGGTTGAAGCCTTCTTCATAACTGCAGCATTTCCCTCTGAATTGACGCCCGAACTTGGGGTTACGTTATTTGACTATATAAATATTTCATTTAACTTTTGATAATTATATAGATAAGATATATTTCCAAAATAAGCTACTTTATCTAAATATTATAATAATTTAATAATATTTTCTATTTAATATTATTTTATTTTGTATTTTAAATTAATTAATTAATTGTTGTTAAATATAATGTCATATCATCACATGTTATTTTTTTTAACCACACATAAATTTTATATGTAGATAAATAATATATTATTAGTCATACAAATGTGGGTATTCTTAATATCTAAATTAATATGTGAAATTAAAATGTTATTATTGATTTTTAGTGACACATTTTAAATGTCACAATGGACTTGTTACATTAACCACACATAAAAAAATTATGTGTCATAATTTTGCCACATATCTAAAGTATTGGCATTTTATGTGTGGATATTGATTAAATTTCTTGTAGGTAATACTCCCTCTGGCGTAGGTAGTACCTTTGGAGTAGACGCCCAAAATTGTAAAAAAGGGACCTTTGGGATGGAAAGGGAAAATATGTGTTAGATGAGAATGATAAATTTAAAATTAAAATCTATATTAAGGGTATTATATATATATATATATATATATATATATATATATATATATATATATATATATATATATATATATATATATATATATATATATATATATATATATATATATATATATATATATATAATGCGAAGGATTTTGTAGGACAAAAGAAAAGGAGAAAAGTGTGAAACATATTTTGGAATATAGGCTATATATGATAAAGAACAAGTCTGGCA
Organism: Pogostemon cablin; assembly: GCA_023678885.1. Classification (NCBI taxonomy): domain Eukaryota; kingdom Viridiplantae; phylum Streptophyta; class Magnoliopsida; order Lamiales; family Lamiaceae; genus Pogostemon; species Pogostemon cablin. The sequence continues at coordinate 18,941,043 of CM042997.1, read as the reverse complement.
TGTGATCGTTCCATTTTTTCTTTGTTAGTTATATGTTCTTTTAAGAATTTATTACTATTAAATAAATAGTTTTTATATAATTATTTTAAAATCTTCTTATATATTAAAACAAAATAACTTTCCCAATTTAGATTTTATAAAATGTGAGATGTCAAATTGTGGTGAGTTATCATTTATTATTTTTATGAATTTGTGAGGTGGCATAATGTGATTTGTTGGATAGTTTTGAGGAGGTCACATGTTCAAACCTCAATGAGTGTATTTATTTTAAATTATTTATTTATGTATTTTCTTAAATGATAATCTTAAAGTGGGCTATGACTGTGTGATAGGTTGGACTGAAAATTTAACTAATAAAATAATAATAAATGGACTTATTTTTTAAAAAAAATTAACATTAGCCCAATTTTTATAATTACAAAATAAGTTGGGTTGAAATCTTAAATAACAAAATGATGCATGTGCTTTTTATTTAATTTGAAACATCAAATATTGAATATATATTTTATGTTACAATTTGTTAAATTATGATTAACTTTTGTTTTTTAGTTTACACGTATTATTCTCAAATTAATGCACTATAACTATAATTTCTAAAGCAAAATATCTTTAAAATAATAATATACAGTATTTATTAAAAAAAACACATGCATATCTTCTTATATATTAAAACAAAATAACTTTCCCAATTTAGATTTTATAAAATGTGAGGTGTCAAATTGTGGTGAGTTATCATTTATTATTTTTATGAATTTGTGAGGTTGCATAATGTGATTTGTTGGATAGTTTTGAGGAGGTCACAGGTTCAAACCTCAATGAGTGTATTAATTTTAAATTATTTATTTATGTATTTTCTTAAATGATAATCTTAAAGTGGGCTATAACTGTGTGACAGGTTGGACTGAAAATTTAACTAATAAAATAATAATAAATGATCTTATTTTTTTAAAAAAATTTAACATTAGCCCAATTTTTATAATTACAAAATAAGTTGGGTTGAAATCTTAAATAACAAAATGATGTATGTGCTTTTTATTTAATTTGAAACATCAAATATTGAATATATATTTTATGTTACAATTTGTTAAATTATGATTAACTTTTGTTTTTAAGTTTACACGTATCATTCTCAAATTAATTTACATTTTTAGTAAGTTTTAAAAGACTAATAGCTACGTAGATTACAAGTTTATTTTTTTATTTTTTCCTAATGACAAATTAATAGATTGAATTTTATTATTAATTTAAAAAGATAATTTTAATTAAATTCAATACGTATATAAATCTTCTTATATATTAAAACAAAATAACTTTCCCAATTTAGATTTTATAAAATGTGAGATGTCAAATTGTGGTGAGTTATCATTTATTATTTTTATGAATTTGTGAGGTGGCATAATGTGATTTGTTGGATAGTTTTGAGGATGTCACAGGTTCAAACCTCAATGAGTGTATTTATTTTAAATTATTTATTTATGTATTTTCTTAAATGATAATCTTAAAGTGGGCTATGACTGTGTGATAGGTTGGACTGAAAATTTAACTAATAAAATAATAATAAATGGACTTATTTTTTAAAAAAATTTAACATTAGCCCAATCTTCTTATATATTAAAACAAAATAACTTTCCCAATTTAGATTTTATAAAATGTGAGGTGTCAAATTGTGGTGAGTTATCATTTATTATTTTTATGAATTGTGAGGTGGCATAATGTGATTTGTTGGATAGTTTTGAGGAGGTCACATGTTCAAACCTCAATGAGTGTATTTATTTTAAATTATTTATTTATGTATTTTCTTAAATGATAATCTTAAAGTGGGCTATGACTGTGTGATAGGTTGGACTGAAAATTTAACTAATAAAATAATAATAAATGGACTTATTTTTTAAAAAAATTTAACATTAGCCCAATCTTCTTATATATTAAAACAAAATAACTTTCCCAATTTAGATTTTATAAAATGTGAGGTGTCAAATTGTGGTGAGTTATCATTTATTATTTTTATGAATTTGTGAGGTGTTATAATGTGATTTGTTGGATAGTTTTGAGGAGGTCACATGTTCAAACCTCAATGAGTGTATTTATTTTAAATTATTTATTTATGTATTTTCTTAAATGATAATCTTAAAGTGGGCTATGACTGTGTGACAGGTTGGACTGAAAATTTAACTAATAAAATAATAATAAATGATCTTATTTTTTAAAAAAATTTAACATTAGCCCAATTTTTATAATTACAAAATAAGTTGGGTTGAAATCTTAAATAACAAAATGATGTATGTGCTTTTTATTTAATTTGAAACATCAAATATTGAATATATATTTTATGTTACAATTTGTTAAATTATGATTAACTTTTGTTTTTAAGTTTACACGTATCATTCTCAAATTAATTTACATTTTTAGTAAGTTTTAAAAGACTAATAGCTACGTAGATTACAAGTTTATTTTTTTATTTTTTCCTAATGACAAATTAATAGATTGAATTTTATTATTAATTTAAAAAGATAATTTTAATTAAATTCAATACGTATATAAATCTTCTTATATATTAAAACAAAATAACTTTCCCAATTTAGATTTTATAAAATGTGAGATGTCAAATTGTGGTGAGTTATCATTTATTATTTTTATGAATTTGTGAGGTGGCATAATGTGATTTGTTGGATAGTTTTGAGGATGTCACAGGTTCAAACCTCAATGAGTGTATTTATTTTAAATTATTTATTTATGTATTTTCTTAAATGATAATCTTAAAGTGGGCTATGACTGTGTGATAGGTTGGACAGAAAATTTAACTAATAAAATAATAATAAATGGACTTATTTTTTAAAAAAATTTAACATTAGCCCAATCTTCTTATATATTAAAACAAAATAACTTTCCCAATTTAGATTTTATAAAATGTGAGGTGTCAAATTGTGGTGAGTTATCATTTATTATTTTTATGAATTGTGAGGTGGCATAATGTGATTTGTTGGATAGTTTTGAGGAGGTCACATGTTCAAACCTCAATGAGTGTATTTATTTTAAATTATTTATTTATGTATTTTCTTAAATGATAATCTTAAAGTGGGCTATGACTGTGTGATAGGTTGGACTGAAAATTTAACTAATAAAATAATAATAAATGGACTTATTTTTTAAAAAAATTTAACATTAGCCCAATCTTCTTATATATTAAAACAAAATAACTTTCCCAATTTAGATTTTATAAAACGTGAGGTGTCAAATTGTGGTGAGTTATCATTTATTATTTTTATGAATTTGTGAGGTGTTATAATGTGATTTGTTGGATAGTTTTGAGGAGGTCACATGTTCAAACCTCAATGAGTGTATTTATTTTAAATTATTTATTTATGTATTTTCTTAAATGATAATCTTAAAGTGGGCTATGACTGTGTGATAGGTTGGACTGAAAATTTAACTAATAAAATAATAATAAATGGACTTATTTTTTAAAAAAATTTAACATTAGCCCAATCTTCTTATATATTAAAACAAAATAACTTTCCCAATTTAGATTTTATAAAATGTGAGGTGTCAAATTGTGGTGAGTTATCATTTATTATTTTTATGAATTTGTGAGGTGGCATAATGTGATTTGTTGGATAGTTTTGAGGAGGTCACATGTTCAAACCTCAATGAGTGTATTTATTTTAAATTATTTATTTATGTATTTTCTTAAATGATAATCTTAAAGTGGGCTATGACTGTGTGATAGGTTGGACTGAAAATTTAACTAATAAAATAATAATAAATGGACTTATTTTTTAAAAAAATTTAACATTAGCCCAATTTTTATAATTACAAAATAAGTTGGGTTGAAATCTTAAATAACAAAATGATGCATGTGCTTTTTATTTAATTTGAAACATCAAATATTGAATATATATTTTATGTTACAATTTGTTAAATTATGATTAACTTTTGTTTTTAAGTTTACACGTATTATTCTCAAATTAATGCACTATAACTATAATTTCTAAAGCAAAATATCTTTAAAATAATAATATACAGTATTTATTAAAAAAAACACATGCATATCTTCTTATATATTAAAACAAAATAACTTTCCCAATTTAGATTTTATAAAATGTGAGGTGTCAAATTGTGGTGAGTTATCATTTATTATTTTTATGAATTTTTGAGGTGGCATAATGTGATTTGTTGGATAGTTTTGAGGAGGTCACAGGTTCAAACCTCAATGAGTGTATTTATTTTAAATTATTTATTTATGTATTTTCTTAAATGATAATCTTAAAGTGGGCTATGACTGTGTGATAGGTTGGACTGAAAAATTTAACTAATAAAATAATAATAAATGGACTTATTTTTTAAAAAAATTTAACATTAGCCCAATTTTTATAATTACAAAATAAGTTGGGTTGAAATCTTAAATAACAAAATGATGCATGTGCTTTTTATTTAATTTGAAACATCAAATATTGAATATATATTTTATGTTACAATTTGTTAAATTATGATTAACTTTTGTTTTTTAGTTTACACGTATCATTCTCAAATTAATTTACATTTTTATTAAGTTTTAAAAGACTAATAGCTACGTAGATTACAAGTTTATTTTTTTATTTTTTCCTAATGACAAATTAATAGATTGAATTTTATTATTAATTTAAAAAGATAATTTTAATTAAATTCAATAGGTATATAAATTAATGTTTAAATTAAAATTATTACAAATAATCATATTATATTAAATAAATTAATATTGTATATCACCGTATTTATATCATTATTTTGCTATTATATAATTTATTTATTAATTAATTAATCAAATTTTATTAAATATGTATTAAAATTTTATGAAATAAAAAATGCATCTTTTTTCTTTTTCTTTAATTAAAGAAATTAATTAATAGAAGCCTGTAATTTAATCATGGTTGTTTTTAAAAATTATTTTGGAAAATTCATATCTCATATAAATAATAATAATAATAATAATCAATTAATTAAAAAGGATAATATATAGTCTTAGAATTTATAATATTTCAAACGTTAACTGATGATTTACTAATTGAATTACTAATTGAAATGTAACTAATTGAAACGGATAATATATAGTCTTAAAATTTCTAATCTTTCAAGTATTAACTGGTGATTTGATTTTTTTTTTCTTTACTTTTCATGTAAACCAAATATTTTAGTTTTAACAATATATAAATAAAGAATAGTAATCAAACTTATTCAGTTCAAATTAATATAACTTTGTAAATTAGATTTTTTTTTAAAAATCATGATCAATTAGGCATTTACATCAACAATAAGATTGATTCTTTATTTTTATTATAATTATTATAATTTTGATCGGTGAATTGACTGGATACTTAATTTTTTATTTTTAATATGTACTGCTAAATTAGATAAAAAAAATATGACCAATTAAATAATAAATAGACATATTTTTTTAAAAAAATTTAACATTAGCCCAATTTTTATAAGAGTAACTCTCTTGTGAGACGGGTTATTTGTGAGACGGGTGTGAGACGGGTCAGCCCATTACTAAAGTATACTTATTGTATAGTTAAAGTATGGTTATTTGTAGTTAAAGTATGTTAATAATAAATCATATTATAACATACTACATTCATACTTTAATGCATAATCCAGCCTACTTTAGAAAATATACTTTAACAACATTTAAACATACTTTTTGTATACAATAAGCATACTTTAGTGATGGGTCGACCCGTCTCACTAAATAACCCGTCTCACAAGAGAATTTGTCTTTTTATAATTACAAAATGAGTTGGGTTGAAATCTTAAATAACAAAATGATGCATGTACTTTTTATTTTTAGTTTATGTCAATAAAAATCTAAACTTTGCATTTATTCAAATTTAATAGTGCATATCCATGATTTATTTGACACATCAAACATTGAATATATTTTATGTTGCAATTTGTTAAATTATGATTAACTTTTGTTTTTAAGCTCATACGTATCATTCTCAAATTAATAAATATTTTTAGTAAGTTTTAAAAGACTAATAGCTACGTAGATTACATGTTTATTTTTTTTATTTTTTCCTAATGACAAATTAATAGATTAAATTTTATTATTAATTTAAAAAGATAATTTTAATTAAATTCAATAAGTATATATATTAATGTTTAAATTAAAATTATTACAAATAATCATATTATATTAAATAAATTAATATTGCATATCACCGTATTTATATTATTATTTTGCTAATATATAATTTATTAATTAATTAATTAATCAAATTTTATTAAATATGTATTAAGAATTTATGAAATAAAAAATGCATCTTTTTTGCTTTTTCTTTAATTAAAAAAATTAATTAATAGTAGCCCCTAATTTAATCATGGTTGTTTTTAAAAATTACTTTGGAAAATTCATATCTCATATAAATAATAATAATAATTAATTAATTGATTGAAAAGGATAATATATAGTCTTAGAATTTCTAATATTTCAAATGTTAACTGATGATTAATTGAATTACTAATTGAAATGTAACTAATTGAAACGGATAATATATAGTTTTAAAATTTCTAATCTTTCAAATATTAACTGATAATTTGATTTTTTTTTCTTTACTTTTCATGTAAACCAAATATTTTAGTTTTAACAATATATAAATAAAGAATAGTAATCAAACTTATTCAGTTCAAATTAATATAACGTTGTAAATTAGATTTAAAAAAAACATGATCAATTAGGCATTTATATCAACAATAAGATTGATTTTTTATTATTATTATAATTTTAATCGGTGAATTGATTGGACACTTAACTTTTTATTTTTCTTTACGTACAAACCATATATTATTTTAGTTATAATCAAATTACAATGAGACACTCTCTTGTGAGACGGATTTTATGAGACGGGTGTGAGACGGGTCGACCCATTACTAAAGTATGCTTAGTATATAAATAAAGTATGCTTATTTGTAGTTAAAGTATGTCAATAATGAATCATGTTATAACACATTAAAATCATATTTTAATTCATCATCCATCATAATTTAGAAAACATAATTTAACACCCATTAAACATACTTTATCTATATAATTGACATACTTTAACACGTCGCACAAACCGTCTCATATAACTAACGTCTCTCAAGAGACTTTGTCAATTACAATAACCTAATATTTTTCTTTACGTACAAACCATTATTAATTTTAATTATAATCAAATTACATAACTTAATACGTACTGCTAAATTAGATCAAAAACATGATCAATAAAGCATTGAATCAACCAAAAAAAAAATTAAAAAATGATTTTTTTTTTCTTTTATTATCATTATTATTTATTTTTTTTATTTTAATGGTGCATACCAATTCTTAAATTATTCTTATTAGTACGATTACTCAATTATGAGTTTTATATATCCTAATCATAATAAGTTGTGATTCTAATAAATATTAGATGTTCCAATGCTCTTTTACAAAAAATTAAAAAAAATTAAAAAACTTTCATTATCATAAATTAATATGTTTGATTTCTATTAAAAATAAAAATTTTAAAATAATAAATAAATAATAAGACACAATTACCCGCGTCGTCGTACTAGTACATTATTAAAAATAGATTAGTTGTAGGTATAATATTTAAGGTTAAAATACCCATTTTAGTCTTAATCAAAATAAACCCCATTTTTAATATTCACGCATCTGCAGTTTTAAATTTCTGTACTTTCCTTAATCCATGAAGATATTTCCACATGATTTGAGATGAAAAGTTTCCTCAAATAATGCACTTCAAAAATATAAATTCTCACATTCCTTTTCTACTCTCAATCACAACTTCTATACGAAGTAAAAAAATTCAAATTATGCATGACATGCACAAAAAATTCAACCTAAAATTTCTAAGGAATGCACAAAATCTCGTTACGGACCCCCCAATAGCTAAGACATAATTTATCACGGACCCGTTTCAATTTCAATTACAATTTTGGCAAAAAATGCATAAAAAATCATCCAAAATTTGGACGAAATGCACAAAAGATCCTTCCACAAGCACGAAATGCACGAAAAATGATTCTAAATAAATTGCACTAAATGAACAAAAATGTTCTACATAAATTTGGGTTAATGTTCTGCACCTTGTGCATTTGCAACCGAAAGCCGCGATATTTTGGGAAAGTAAGGAAATAATTGGGATAATTGATTTTCATAAGCTTTTGGGGAAAATTTAGAATTGGGAGAAAATTTGGCGATCTATAGTGAAATAGTGTAGTTGGGAGTAATAGTTTTAGAATTGTGTATCTCATAGTAAATTTGATATAAGTAGTGTACCTAAGAATAACTAACTCTTTTAGGCTAACCTAAAATTGTTAATGAAATGGTTCAAGTGAATAAGAGATTCATAGAACATCATCCCAAATTAACAACACAAATTTATAGGAAAAAAAATTAAACTAGAGATTTTTAGATATATGAAACAAAATCAATTACTTAACCCAATTAGAAACATTAAAGCAAATAAAATCTTAATTTTGAAGAACTCTAGAATTTTCAATTAAAATCAATTATTAAAAGAAAAGAAAAATAAATTAATCACAAATCTTGTGTGAGCAAATATGTCTTTCCTTCGAAGAAGCTTAAGCAAATCATTTCTATGTTATGAGGATAAGTCTTACATGTTGCTAATAGTGAAGGCTTTAGATTGTGGGACGATGCCAACAGAAGGGGTAATGGCAATGTTTGACCGGCATGGTCAAACTACTTAGTGGCTGGCAACTTCCACTACTAGATGAATTTTGAAGATATGGAATGAGGAAGGAAAAACTTTGATTCTTTTGGAAATGAATATTAGGGATTTGATAGGTGGGGAAGATGAAGGGTTTTTTTGTACCATCATATGTGAAAGTTCTTTGAGAACAGAAAAAATGGAGATTATATGAGAAACAAAGGTTGATAAAATTGGATTCATTGTTAGAGGAATTCCACAAATGGGAGGAAAGAACTACTCTAATTCTATTGAGAATTGAAAACTAGAGAGAGAATCAGATATGCAACTTGCAATGAAGATGAAAGGTCTTCTTGTAATTGTCCTCACTTATCTTGATTCCCTGTTGAAATTCATATAATCTATGTGAAGGGAACAGTTTATTCTAGATCGCCTCAGTTTTTGTACAAGACTCATCATCAATAGCAAGTGGACCACCAAACTTATTAAAAAGGGATACAATCTATATGGATATCCCTTAATATGCCTATCAAACGAACCCTTATTGATAATATATCACATTTTAGTAGAAATATTCACTTTTTATCCGTTACATGTAATGAGTTTCATAATACCGTGTCAAATAAGTTTTAGCAACAAGAAAAAACCATAAGTTGATTTTCAATAGAGCCAACGTTTAAACATTTTGAAATGACCATCCTAATGAAGAGGTGAGTAAGTATCCCTATGACATTAGTTTTGTATAGAACCTTTTACAGTGGCGGATCCAGAAATTTTTTTTAGGGGGTACGACATGTAATAACAAAAATATTACTCCCTTCGTCCACAAAAGTAAAGCACATGTTTTTTGTATGTAGAAATTGAGAAGTTAATTTTTATGTTTAAAGATATATAAAGTTGCTTAGATGTGTGTAAAAAATAAGTATTTTAAATAATTTAATGAAAATTATGAATGAAGTTATTGAGATGTGGGTAAAATATGTGTATTATTGAGATAAATTTCTATCATTTTAAAAAACGTATATAAGTGCTGAGACTGATAAAAAGAAAAGTGTTAAATAATTAGAAGGACGGAGAGAGTATTTGATATTCAAAGTCGTACAATAAATAAATCAACACTCTAAAATTAAAATTACTATAATACTGTCTAATTTTCATATGTAAAAAGTAATGTAAAACATTATTATCATGAATTTATAGTATAAATTTATAAAAATAGTAATGAATTGAGTATAAATTTGTATTAATTTAATAATTTAGGGTACAAATTAATTAATATATAAATATTTATACATATAAAAATATATAAATTTTTTTTTAAAAGGAATTAAGGTGTGGGGGGTTGGGGGGATTTTGGGGTACAGTCGTACCCCTTTACCCCTGCCTCCGCCACTGTCCGTTTTCTTTTTATTATTAATTTAAGTTATATTTTAAAATTAATATTCAACTCTAAGAACAAAATAAATTATAAATCACAATAAAAATTAAAAAAAAGGAAAAAAAAGGTTTATATATGGATTGGTCTCATAAAATAATTTATCAAATTAATACACAAAACAATTGTTAACCACCAGTATATATATCAAGTCTCGTGTTATGACATATTTTACATGTATATATATTTCAAGTCTCGTTGGATGACATATTTTTAACCTTTCATTCCTTAAAGATATTATATTATCACTTATAATAATATTTTTTTAGGTAATAATAAATTGTGAAGCATGTAATGTGTTGTCAGAATGATACTTTGAAATTAAAATCTATTTTAAGGTTATTGGATTGAAATATTATTTCTATTTTTTAAGGTGTAAAGAATTTTGTAGAAAAAAATATATGGAAAGTATATTTTCGACGGAATTCGTCATATTTTTCATTTTTATCATTTTCATAAAATATTTTACTTTTTTAAAAAGATTAAAAGTTAAAACAACTCATCTCCTCCTTACACTTTATTTAAAAAATATCCTATAGAATACACTTTATTTAAAGACAAAGACCAAAGATTTGGGTGAGACCGTTTCACGGATCTCCTTATATGAGACGAAACATTCATTAACCCATTTAACATATTTTAGAGGATCATGTTTGGTGGCCATTAAATTAGAAAATTTTAAATTTAACTGCCGAAATGGAAGCGTGGCTTAGGACCGCTTTGTTGATATGTTTCTAAGAAGAATGCAAACCATTCACTGTATTTATTATTATTATTACAAGCATTTTAACCCGTGTGTTGCACGGGATAGATTTTAAAAAACTAAATCTTATAAATATAAATTATATAAATATAGATTTTTTTGTAATAATATATATATATATATATATATATATATATATATATATATCATTAATAATATTAATTTACAAGTGCTTGTCAAAAATAAAAAATTTTAAATTGTGAGGTGGCGACGCCACGCTGCTCATTGAAAAATTTTGTATATGTGGCGTCGCCACGTTTAATATTATTTTAAGTAATTTTCTATAAAAGTTTATGTAAGTAATTTAATTTAATACTTCAAATATTTTTTATTTAATCTATAAATTTGGTGTGGATTTTAAATTATTTATTTTCATTGGATTTTAAATTATTTATTTCCATATTTAGCTTATAAATTAAATTAAGGCATAATACAATCGAGTAGTTATAAATTTTTGATAAATTTATGAAGAAACAAAAAACTTTTGTTGTTGTTTGATTATTTTAATTATGTTTTAATAATTAGGAAAGATGGAGTATATTTTTAAAATTTAATATTTTAAAAGTAATTTTGGTGTTAACTTTAAATTATTTATTACCATATTTATCATATAAATTTATTGTATATAAGTATATGACATAATATAATCTATCAATATTTATCTATAGTTAATCTCCATTGCAATCTTTATGTCGTTTCTTACAAGTGCTTGCCAAAAATAAATTTTTTTAAATTGTGAGGTGGCGACGTCACGTTGCTCATTGAAAAATTTTGTGTATGTGGCGTCGCTACGTTTAATATTAGTTTAAGTAATTTTCTATAAAAGTTTATGTAAGTAATTTAATTTAATACTTCAAATATTTTTTATTTAATCTATAAATTTGGTGTGGATTTTAAATTATTTATTTTCATTGGATTTTAAATTATTTATTTCCATATTTAGTATATAAATTAAATTAAGGCATAACACAATCGATTAGTTATAAAGTTTTGATAAATTTATGAATAAACAAAAAGCTTTTGTTGTTGTTTGATTATTTTAATTATGTTTTAATAATTAGGAAAGATGGAGTATATTTTTAAAATTTAATATTTTTAAAGTAATTTTGGTGTTAATTTTATATTATTTGTTATCATATTTATCATATAAATTCATTGTATAAAAGTATATGACATAATATAATCGATTAATATTCATCTATAGTTAATCTCCATTGCAATCTTTATACCATTTCTTACAAGTGCTTGTCAAAAATAAAATTTTTTAAATTGTGACGTGGCGACGCCACGTTGCTCATTGAAAAATTTTGTGTACGTGGCGTCGCCACGTTTAATATTATTTTAAGTAAATTTCTATAAAAGTTTATGTAAGTAATTTAATACTTCAAATATTTTTTATTTAATCTGTAAATTTGGTGTGGATTTTAAATTATTTATTTCCATTGGATTTTAAATTATTTATTTCCATATTTAGCATATAAATTAAATTAAGGCATAATACAATCGATTAGTTATAATATTTTGATAAATTTATGAAGAAACAAAAAACTTTTGTTGTTGTTTGATTATTTTAATTAAGTTTTAATAATTTTAGGAAAGATGGAGTATATTTTTAAAATTTAATATTTTTAAAGTAATTTTGGTGTTAATTTTAAATTATTTATTACCATATTTATCATATAAATTCATTGTATATAAGTATATGATATAATATAATCGATTAATATTCATCTATAGTTAATCTCCATTGCAATCTTTATACCATTTCTCTTTTTCTTTATTAAATTATGTCATCAATTTATGATCATGTGTCTGAAATTATTATGCAAAAGAGATTTGGCGAATTAAAGTTAAATGCTTGAGGCTTTGGATTTCATACCTTGATAATACAGACAAAATATATACCTGGATATGATTATGATGGATGAAAAGGTAAATTTTAGTTGGTTTTAATGATTAAATATTCTTTATGTATATGGTATATTTTATATTTCTACAACTTTTACATTATTAACATGATAAGCTTTTCTATTTAATTATTGTTATATTATATGTGTAGGGTTCGAAGATTCAATTAACAATCTGTCATATTCAGATCTCAAAATTTGAGAAAATGTTAAGTGAAGGGGTATTATATCAAATTTCCATGTTGCTGAAAAGATTGGGTCGGTCCTTATTACAAATCATGAATTCAAGTTGAACATCCAAAATTACACGTTGGTGCGATTGATTTCGCCATTATAAACCAACAAAACTAGCTTGAATTTTATTGATTTGATACAATCAATTCTTAAGACAACACTAGAGATATAGTACTCATAGGTATGTTTTAAAATTTTATTATTATGTTTTAATAGAAACTAATTATACTTTTAAAAAAATTGGGTTTATTTCTTCTTACAATGACAATTTCAAAGACATAATTGCTTTAGTGGTAAAAATAGGAGATATAATTTGTGTTAGTGCAAGGGGCAAGCCTGCAGATAAAATTGATATTGAGGTTGAAGATGAACGGTAACTTTCTTTTAAAATATTTATCCATATTTTTATTTTGTAACTCAATTTTTATGTTTAATTTTTTTTTGGATTAAAATTTTAACATTAATTTAAGATACACGATCATGAATTGTACATTATGGGGAGAATATGCAAGACGATTGCTGCAGTACAAGAGGAACAATCCAAACCAAACACTTATTATTGTTCTTGAGTATGCCAAAATCAACAATAAATATAGAGGTATATATATTTTTTTAACTCATTTTATTTATGTATAATTCTGTATGTATTTAGATGTCATTAGGTGTTTATTCTAATATTTATCCATTAATAATATATTATTTGTCCTCTAATTTCTTAGATATGTTTTAACAATAATAATAATTATTATTATTATTATATAAAAATTTAAATCAAACTTTCTTTGAAATATGCTATAGAAAAAACATATCAAATTCTTGGAATGCAACAAGGATAACAATTAATGAAGATATAAAAGAAGTTCATGATTTTCAAAAGAAGTATACACTCAATCTATACATAACATTTAGTGTTTTTTTCTTTTAAAATATATATATATATATATATATATATCTATAAATTTTAATATTTATGCTTTTGGAAATGTAGCATGGGTTTAATAGGTCATGATAGATTGCCTGGACAATCTTATATAAATCATATTGGTAGAAGTTTTGTCTTTGAAGAATTTACACCAGATGTAGAAGTGATCTATCTTGCAGAAATTCAAGACATCAAGGATGTAAATATTCCATTATAATATTTTTGTTTTAAAATATTTTTGCTACATAGATTAAAATGCATTTCAATTATTATATAACCTATGTTAATTTATATTTTCTTCATGGATTTTTAGGAAAGCTATTACATTGTTGTTGCAAATGCTCAAAGGATTCAAACTCAATATGGATGGTATTATAATGGATGTAACAAATGCACCAAGAAAGTTATTGTTAAATCTGGAGTCCCTTACTGTGAGAAGTGTAAGTAGGACATACCAGTACCTGTGCCACAGTAATTTTTATTTTTTTCTTTGAAAGTTTAACATATATATATTTTTAAAATTTACTATTTTCTTTTGAAAATGACAAATAAAATTTAATTAAGTTATTTTGCATTGCAATATATATAAAATTCATCTCAAGGTTGCCGATGAAATTGGGAGTACTTCCTTTATAGTATTTGATAGAGAAATTAGGCCAATCATTGAAAAACAGCAGCAGAACTCATTGAAAATCTTGAGAAGATGTTTTATAATTTTCATATACTGACATCTATAAAGAATAGAATTGCATTAATCAAATTTCACATACTACAAATTTTCACATGAAATATATGACATAAATTAGAATTTAGTTTGCAAAATACAACATATCTGTTATACCTATCCTATGTTTTATTGTAATTCTTTTTTGTTTTTTTTATTAGCTAGACATAGTTGGATCATTTCCTAAAGATCTTGACACTCTTATTGGTTCGAAGTTCATCTGAAGATAATCAATCTTAAGAAACAATACATATTGCTTCATGAAGAACTTAGGATTTATCCATAAAATATTTAACTGCAGATTTATATTATTGTAATTTTTATGAAACTATGAATGATTATTTTAATTCTATTATCAATTATATCCTTCAAACTTTTCTAGAATCAAGGATTAATGTTTATTTCGATACCATTACCAACACTATTTTCCATATCAAGTAGACATGCGCGACCAATAAGAATTTAGATTCTAAATTGTCTCATACAAAATTAATTTATTCAAAATAGTCTCAAAAAATTTAATTTTACCTACAAATAATCCCATAACCTTTAATTTTTCTCTAAAATGGTCATTTTAACCTAAAAATGATCAATTTTATATATGAGTTTTATAAAGATAAAAAATACTATTTTGAGACAAAATTACAATAAGTAAAAATTAATAATTAAAATTTTAATTTATTCAAAATTGTCCAAATATTTTTTTCGTCTTTATAACTTAAAAATGATCAATTCTTTTTTTTTATTTGGACTTAATCAGCACTATTGCAAAAGTTATGGGACAACATTGATAAAAAATATTGTATTGAAACAAATATATAGCAAAACTAAAAGGTTTGGAATGAAAATTAATCTAATAATTAATATTTTATTTAATATTGTGAATAATGTTTTGTTTTAAATAATTTAATATAATATTTAAATATTATTTTATTTAATATGTCCTACTATTTTAAGTAATTTATTATGAATACCATATTAAAAAAATCATATTATATTATTTAATATTTATTTAACCATAATTAAAATTTATTATTGAAGGAAAGATACTAGGTGGTAAAAATAAAGAGAGTTTGGTGTTAATTCCTATAATGATTTTGAGTCCAACAAACAACACACAAAGAAGATGGTTTTCTGTATTGGTTTGTTTTGCGATAACTATAAACAAGAGACGTGGACAATCATTATCGAGTGTTGGGGTTTTTCTAACGAAATATATTTTTACACATGGCCATTAATATGTTGCGCTCTCCAGGGCTAAGAGTAGGGCAGGTCTAAAAATACTTTGTCTAGATGAAGAAGGAAAAGCAAGCAACGCACAATTAATGTTCTGTTTTGTGAGGTTTTTAGAAATTTACAGTAATTAATGTTACAGATAATATAAATATGATTATATTTATCTTTTTATTTATTTCTATTCAGGTACATAATATACCATTTAAAGATAAACATCAGAATTACACTAAGTAAAGATAAATATATACAAACATGAAAAACAAAAGAAAATAACATTATATCAAAACACATTGAAATTAACATAACAAAGTAAAGATAATTTAAAAAATCATATTATAAAAAATATAACCCGTGTAATACACCATATATATATATATATATATATATATATATATATATTGTAACGCCCCGGTTTACGCTATGGGGTTGGGACGCTACTAGATATAAATTCCCCAATATAATAATAGAGGGATCGAGAATGCACAGCGGAATAATAAAAAAAATCCCCAAAGCGATAGTATAATAAAGTAAAAGTTGCATAAAGATTATTACATATTAGCATCTACTCACCCGAGTAGAGTAAAATATCCAAAATAAGTACGTTCAGATGATATATCTGAAATAAAGTTCTAACAAAATACTAAAATATAAGTCATAATATAAAGTCTTCTAAGGGCTTGGGTCAACTGCGAAGGCCTCTCCATCTTCTAAATCTTGTTCTGAAAATCAATAAGGGGTGAGTGTCTAAAAATACACTCAGTGGGTTAACTTAAATGATTGAATAGTTAAAAATAAATATGCATGCCAAATATACCATAAAATGTAACATATGCCATTTAATAAAATAATTTGCACATTGTCGTTCGATAACTCAATGAAAATATTTTAGACCGAACCGTCATCCGATAACTTGTGTTAGTTGGTATATGTGCACCAGGCCGTCACCCTAGTACGATATTAGGATATTTGAAATATATTTTAGTACTGAACCGACGTAGTCAGTAACTTGTGTTAGTTGGTATATGTGCACCGAGTCGTCATCCCGTACAAGTGTTAGTAAGAAAATATTTGTCATCGAACTAAAAGCACACATGACACATAACATGACATATAAGTAACACATATCACATTTTAACATAGCAATCATGACATAAAATGTAACACTCGGTAAAGAGTGAAAGTTACCCCCACCTTAAACTTATTGGAAACGTATAAAGTGGACTAGGCTTGCTCGTGAGTCTCAGGTATGCCTGCAAATGTATACTAAACTGAGTCTACTTTTAATAATAATACCTATTATTAAAACTAATTTCTAAAAATAATTTAATAATTATAGTTTTCTAATTTAATAATAAGTTATAACATTAAAAATATAAATTCAAATGATATTAATGTTTATAGAAAAAAATGGATATAAAATAAAGATTCTACATCTAAATTAAAAATAGTGACAAAATTATATTAATATTTAATATAAAAAGTTAAAATAATTAAATAAATAAATATAAAATATTAATTAAATAAATAAATAATAAAATAGAATGAAATAAATAATAATAATATTAGTAAAATATAATTAATATTGAAAAGGAATTAAATTAATAAAATAAAATAAGATAAATAATAAATAAAATACTAAATGACATAAAAAGTTAAATTAAATAAATAAATAATAAAATAGAATGAAATGAATAAATCAAAAAATAAGTAAAAATTAATAATAATAATAATAATATTAAAATAGTAAATTATAATTAATATCATACAGGAATTAAATTAACAGAATAAAATAAGAGAAATAATAAATAAAATACTTAAATAACATAAAAAGTTAAATTATTATAAATACATATATATAATTATAATATAAAAGTTAAATATACTATAATTTTTAATTTTTTTATAAAAATAATTGATTATGTTGGATGCTATAAATGATCAGTATTAGTCAAAATTTTCAATTCACTGCTCTTCATAAATATATATATATATATATATATATATATATATATATTAAATAAATAAAATAAAAAAAATAAACAAGATAAATAGATAGATGAATAAATATGTATGATTAATACACATGTACCCATCTGCAAACGTGAAATTCTTGTTTGGAAACTCAATATTAAATTTCGAATATATATATATATATATATATATATATATATATATATATATATATATATATATTTTTTTTTTTTTTTAAACTATAGATGATGACTACGAGCCACAAGAATACACAGCTATTTGACTAATAAGTATACCCACAAATAACAAAATTCCAGTTTAGAAAAAAAATCCATCCAATTAAACTTAACAACAAGATACTCAAAATCTGTGGTCACTCTAAATTAAAATATCCCATTTAAAATTAAAAATATACATTAAGCAACCATATATATATTCGTATATACATATATCTATTCCAACTAAGCAAATTTACAGTATAGTAAATGGAAGATGACTTACCTTTTTATTTATCTCCAATTTCCCCAACTTATTAAGTACATGTATGTATATATATATAAAAGATTATTCTTGATAGCCAAGATTTGAACAGTGATTTATACTAAAGCCTTATCCGAAAAACGTGTACAGCTAGGATTTGTGCAACTAAGAATAATATATATAATATTGTACTACTAAAAAAAACGTGTCTAATTATATAATAATGTATAAATAGTACATATATATATACACACATTATTACTATCATCTCTATTTATATGTAATACCAATTATTATTATATATAAAATAAATAAATATATCTATATATATATATATATATATATATATTGATATTACAACCACCCCTACTAAAATAAAATTTCGTCCTCGAAATTTCACTTACTATATAAGAATAAACTAGGATATTTATTTTGCATGTCGTCTTCACACTCCCATGTCGCTTCTTCTTCATTGTGTTGACTCCATTGGACTTTGATTAAAGTAACTTCATGATTCCTTAGCTTATGAACTTTCCTGTCAAGAATGGCGATAGGAAATTCCTCGTATGCTAAGTTATCGTCAATTGCTATAACTTCATGGTTAACAACGTGGCTTGGATCAAACACATATTTCCGTAGCATGGACACATGAAATACATCATGCACTCAAGCTAGCTCAGGTGGTAAAGCTAATCTATATGCCAACTCGCCGATTCGTTCCAACACCTCATAAGGCCCAATGTATCTTGGCTTGAGTTTTCCTTTCCATCCGAATCGAGAAATTCCTTTCATTGGTGAGACTTTGAGAAAAATTTTATCTCCTTCCTGGAACTGTAAATCTTTACGTCTCTTATCAGCGTAGGACTTCTGTCGATTTTGCGCAGTCAAAATTCTTCTTTTGATCTTTTCAATCGCTTCAACTGTCTTTTCTACTATCTCTGGTCCTAGAACTTTCTTTTCACCAACTTCATCCCAATAAAGAGGAGATCTACACTTCCTTCCGTAGAGTGCCTCGTAAGGGGCCATGCCTATTGTGGCTTGAAAACTGTTGTTATAAGCAAATTCTATCAGTGGTATGTATCTCTCCCAACTCTCCCCAAAATCTAGTATGCATGCCCTCAACATGTCTTCCAATGTTTGAATAGTCCTTTCAAACTGGCCATCGGTTTGCGGATGAAATGCCGTGCTAAACTTTAGCTTCGTGCCCATCGCGTTTTGTAAACTGTGCCAGAATTTTGATGTAAATCTTGGATCTCGATCAGAAACTATAGAAACTGGTACACCATGTAGTCTGACAACTTCTTCTAGATAGATTTGTGCAAGCTTATCCATTCCATGAGTCATTTTCACTGGAAGAAAATGCGCAGACTTGGTCAAACGATCCACTATCACCCATATAGCTTGATTTCCTAGCACTGATCTTGGTAAACCAGTAATGAAATCCATTGTGATATGCTCCCATTTCCATTCAGGAATCTCTAATGGCTTTAAAAGTCCTGAGGGTCGTTGATGTTCTGCTTTCACTTGCTGACAAGTCATACACCTTTGGATAAACAGGCCTATATCCCTCTTCATATTTCTCCACCAAAATCCATTCTTCAAGTCTTGATACATCTTGGTTCCTCCTGGATGTACAGTGTATGGAGTACAATGAGCTTCTAACAAAATTTCTCTAATAAGATCTTCATTTCTAGGAACACATAATCTTTTTCCAAAAACGAGTGCCCTATCTTCAGTGAGAGCAAATCCCTTTCCTTCCCTGATTTTTACGCGTTCCTTAATTTTTCTGAGAAATCCGTCTTTATTTTAGAGTTCCTTGACTCTATCTCTTAGAGAAGGTTTAATCAGTAACACAGTTAATAATGCTTGAATGCTACTTGGAGGTATTACTACTTCCAAACTCATTCGAGAGAACTCCGCCAACAATAATTCTTGGTTTGTTATAGAGCAGGCTAATTCCCCTTTGCCTTTCCTGCTTAAAGCATCTGCTACCACATTTGCCTTTCCTGGATGATACAGTATGGTACAATCATAATCCTTGACCAATTCCAACCATCTCCTTTGCCTCATGTTTAATTCCTTCTGTTCGAAAAAGTATTTCAAACTCTTGTGATCTATATAAATTTGGCATTTTTCTCCATAAAGATAATGTCTCCAAATTTTCAAAGCATGCACCACCGCTGCCAATTCTAAATTATGAGTTGGATAGTTCTGTTCATGGATCTTAAGTTGTCTAGACGCATAGGCAACTACTTTATTACGTTGCATCAGAACACATCCCAATCCTTGCTTTGAAGCATCACTATAGATGACAAATTCTTCTGTCCCATCAGGAATTGTCAGTACAGGTGCAGTGACTAATTTCTGTTTAAGAAGGTTGAAACTATTTTCACATTCTTCCGTCCAACAGAACTTAACTTCCTTGCGAGTTAATTTCGTCAAGGGTCCTGCAATCTTTGAAAATCCCTCAATAAATCTTCTATAATATCCAGCCAATCCAATAAAACTCCGTACTTCTCCTACATTTGTAGGTGACTTCCACTTCTCTACTGCTTCCACCTTGATCGGATCCACCTCGATTCCTCGAGCTGACACAATATGCCCAAGAAAGACAACTTTGTCTAACCAAAACTCACATTTCTTGAATTTTGCATACAACTTTTCCTTTCTTAGTATCTCTAGAACGATTCTCAGATGTTCTTCATGTTGTTCCCGATCTCCAGAATACACTAAGATATCATCAATGAACACGATCACGAATTTGTCCAAGTACGAGTGGAAAACACGATTCATTAAATCCATAAAAATTGCTGGTGCATTGCTGAGACCAAAAGGCATTACTACGAACTCATAATGTCCATAACGTGTTCTAAAAGCAGTCTTTGAAGTGTCGCTCTGCTTGATTCGCACCTGATGATATCCATACCTCAGATCTATTTTGAAAAACACACTAGCACCGCCCAGCTGATCAAATAAGTCCTCAATCCTTGGCAAGGGATATTTATTCTTGATGGTAAGTTTATTCTGTTCTCGATAATTGATACACATTCTAAACGAACAATCTTTCTTCTTTACGAACAAAACAGGTGCTCCCCAGGGTGAAACACTAGGGTGTATGAAACCCAATTCCAAGAGTTCTTGTAATTGGATCTTCAGTTCTTGTAACTCCTTTGGTGCCATTCGATAGGGTGCTTTTGAAACTGGTGTTGCTCCCTGTACTAGATCGATTGTAAATTCTACTTGCCTTTCAGGTGGCAAGCCTGGTAAGTCTTCTGGAAACACATCTTCATATTCCCGCACGATAGGAACATCCTCTATGCTCGTTTTCTCATCTTCACTTTTCACGATACTCACTGAGAATGCTTGACATCTGTCTTTCTTCATCATTTTGATTGCTTTCATTGCAGATATAACTCGCGGTACTATTCTAGCTTTTGCCCCGTGAAATGTAAACTTCTTATCTCCTGGGAGTTGAAACTGTACTTCTTTTTCACGACATCTTATCACTGCTTGATTAGCTCTAAGCCAATCCATTCCTAAAATTACATCAAAATCTTTCATCTCAATTACGTGGAGGTCTGCAAGTAGGACTCTGTCATTTATCTCTATCTTTACATTCTTGCACAGCTTCATGGTTCGAATGGAGTTACCCGAAGGTATACTAATCTCAAGAGTTGACTTGTCAAACTCTTCACAATTATTTTCTACTTTCTTATACATCTTAGCAGATATGAATGAATGAGTGGCACCCGTATCAAAAAGTATAAGTGCAGGAGTGCCAAATACTGATAGCATACCTGCCATTGTTTCTGGTTCTTCCTCAATTTCTTGCTGTGTCATAGCATATGCACGTGCTGGTCTAGCACTCGACCCTCCTGCTGCTTTAGACTTTGGGCATTCTAGTATGGTGTGTCCTGGTTGGCGGCATCGATAACATATTCCGGTTCCATACAAGCATGCTCCAAGATGATTCTTTCAACATTTCGGGCAGTGAGAATTTATTCCGAATGGCTTTGGTCCCGATCCTCCTCTGATTTTTATTTGCTTGTTTTGAATTGTAGGGTTTCCCTTTCCAATCACCGGTCCTCTCCATTTGCGCTTTGCAGGTATCTCGATTGCCTTCTTGTTCTGATTACTGTTGTTCTTCTGTCGAGACTCAATTTCTTGAGCTCTGGAAAATGCTTCTGCAAAAGTCATCGTTCCTTGACCAGCCAAGATAGTGCTGACCTCGGATCGCAATCCCTTTTCAAATCGTCTAGCTTTCTTCTCCTCCGTGTTGACAAGATGTGTGGCGAATCTGGATAGTCGATTGAATTCTCTTTCATACTCAAGTACACTCATTGTTCCTTGTTTCAAGTGCAGAAATTCACTTTCTTTTTCATCTCGGTACGATTGAGGCATGTAGTTTTGAATGATCACATCCTTAAAATCTTCCCATGTCATCCTTGCTTTTTGTTCAGGTGTTTTGGTACGTCCGTAAGCCTCCCACCAGAAATCAGCTTCACCCATGAACTGGAAAACAGCGCACGAAATCTTCTGTGCATCATTGCAATCGAGATAGGTGAAAATCTTATCCAACGACCTTAGCCATTTCTCAGCTTCCGCAGGGTCCTCTGTTCCATTAAAGGTTGGTGGATTGAAACATCGAAACTGTTCAATTACCAAGGATGGCTCGTTTCTAAGAATAGGTTCTGGTGGTGGTCGTGCATTGTTTGCGTAAAATTGTTGAGCCAATCCCCGAAGGATTGTCACTAAATCATCTCCTGGATCACCATGAACGTTCTCAAGATTCTCATTAGTAGGTAGGTTTTGTGGTCTTCTTCGACTCATGATCTGTTCAAAGTTTTTATACTCATCATTATTATATGTTGATATATCATTAAAATACAATGAGTAAAATGTATAAACACACATATAATTATATATACATATATATATATATATTAGTAATAGCAAAATGGTGCCATTGGCACTCTGATTGATAAGTATACATATGCATCTAAAAGTCATTCTTAGTCTAGAATACTGACAAGAAAACCTATTTAGTGCGACATCTAGGTTACCTATATACATCACCCAATTATTGGTCAAAAAGGTTCCATCTATTGGAACGTGTCGCTACTAACTATAACAAAATCTTAATAAGTCTGAGTTAGGCTAACCGCTAGGGTGTCCTAATCCTCCACCACTCCATCAACAATATCCCCATCAACCTCGAAATCACCAGGTATATCAACGAGCACTTCAACAGGATCCACTGGTGCAGCCATAGGAAAATGCATCATCGCCCACCCAGGAATCCGATAGGGGAGGGAGGTGCCTGGTCTCTAAGGGCCCATGTGTGGTACAAACATATATTAAAAGCCACATAATTCAGCTCGTGGCCTGGAGGAACCACGAACATCTCAAAATAAATCTGCCGAGCAATCTGAGCCCACACGTCGGGCAAGGTATGAATGAGGATGAAGCAGTACTGCAACTCCGTCACCCTCTGAGCTCCATGAAAATCCTCATGATGAATGATGAGCATTAAGGCGAAGTGTGTGCCTAAGTCATCAATCTCAGTCCTGCCACGAAGTGCGGCTCGACGGACTCTAACCGCGTTAATGTGCGCAATAACTGCCTCCATCTGTTTTACACAATTTAAATTTACTCTAAGGTCAATAAAGAATTTAAAATATTTAAGAATTAAAATAATCACACATAAAATCTCAAAGTGTAATTATGACGTAATCATAAAATAGTCAATCCTAGGGTACGGTAAAAAAAATTCTAAGTCAGGTACTTGAGCAAGCCTGATCTAGACTGCTCTGATACCACGCTGTAACGCCCCGGTTTACGCTATGGGGTTGGGACGCTACTAGATATAAATTCCCCAATATAATAATAGAGGGGTCGAGAATGCACAGCGGAATAATAAAAAAAATCCCCAAAGCGATAGTATAATAAAGTAAAAGTTGCATAAAGATTATTACATATTAGCATCTACTCACCCGAGTAGAGTGAAATATCCAAAATAAGTACGTTCAGATGATATATCTGAAATAAAGTTCTAACAAAATACTAAAATATAAGTCATAATATAAAGTCTTCTAAGGGCTTGGGTCAACTGCGAAGGCCTCTCCATCTTCTAAATCTTGTTCTAAAAATCAATAAGGGGTGAGTGTCTAAAAATACACTCAGTGGGTTAACTTAAATGATTGCATAGTTAAAAATAAATATGCACGCCAAATATACCATAAAATGTAACATATGCCATTTAATAAAATAATTTGCACATTGTCGTTCGATAACTCAATGAAAATATTTTAGACCGAACCGTCATCCGATAACTTATGTTAGTTGGTATATGTGCACCAGGCCGTCACCCTAGTACGATATTAGGATATTTGAAATATATTTTAGTACTGAACCGACGTAGTCAGTAACTTGTGTTAGTTGGTATATGTGCACCGAGTCGTCACCCTGTACAAGTGTTAGTAAGAAAATATTTGTCATCGAACTAAAAGCACACATGACACATAACATGACATATAAGTAACACATATCACATTTTAACATAGCAATCATGACATAAAATGTAACACTCGGTAAAGAGTGAAAGTTACCCCCACCTTAAACTTATTGGAAACGTATAAAGTGGACTAGGCTTGCTCGTGAGTCTCAGGT
Organism: Pogostemon cablin; assembly: GCA_023678885.1. NCBI lineage: Eukaryota > Viridiplantae > Streptophyta > Magnoliopsida > Lamiales > Lamiaceae > Pogostemon > Pogostemon cablin. The sequence goes on along the minus strand of CM042997.1, from coordinate 18,916,006 downwards.
ATGCCTGCAAATGTATACTAAACTGAGTCTACTTATAATAATAATACCTATTATTAAAACTAATTTCTAAAAATAATTTAATAATTATAGTTTTCTAATTTAATAATAAGTTATAACATTAAAAATATAAATTCAAATGACATTAATGTTTATAGAAAAAAATGGATATAAAATAAAGATTCTACATCTAAATTAATAATAGTGACAAAATTATATTAATATTTAATATAAAAAGTTAAAATAATTAAATAAATAAATATAAAATATTAATTAAATAAATAAATAATAAAATAGAATGAAATAAATAATAATAATAATAATATTAGTAAAATATAATTAATATTGAAAAGGAATTAAATTAATAAAATAAAATAAGATAAATAATAAATAATAAATAAAATACTAAATGACATAAAAAGTTAAATTAAATAAATAAATAATAAAATAGAATGAAATGAATAAATCAAATAATAAGTAAAAATTAATAATAATAATAATAATATTAAAAATAGTAAATTATAATTAATATCGTACAGGAATTAAATTAATAGAATAAAATAAGATAAATAATAAATAAAATACTTAAATAACATAAAAAGTTAAATTATTATAAATACATATATATAATTATAATATAAAAGTTAAATATACTATAATTTTTAATTTTTTTTATAAAAATAATTGATTATGTTGGATGCTATAAATGATCAGTATTAGTCAAAATTTTCAATTCACTGCTCTTCATAAATATATATATATATATATATATATATATATATATATATATATATATATATATATATTAAATAAATAAAATAAAAAAATAAACAAGATAAATAGATAGATGAATAAATATGTATGATTAATACACACATACCCATCTGCAAACGTGAAATTCTTGTTTGGAAACTCAATATTAAATTTCGAATATATATATATATATATATATATATATATATATATATATATATATATATATATATATATATATTTTAAACTATAGATGATGACTACGAGCCACAAGAATACACAGCTATTTGACTAATAAGTATACCCACAAATAACAAAATTCCAGTTTAGAAAAAAAATCCATCCAATTAAACTTAACAACAAGATACTCAAAATCTGTGGTCACTCTAAATTAAAATATCCCATTTAAAATTAAAAATATACATTAAGCAACCATATATATATTCGTATATACATATATCTATTCCAACTAAGCAAATTTACAGTATAGTAAATGGAAGATGACTTACCTTTTTATTTCTCTCCAATTTCCCCAACTTATTAAGTACATGTATGTATATATATATATATAAAAGATTAATCTTGATAGCCAAGATTTGAACAGTGATTTATACTAAAGCCTTATCCGAAAAACGTGTACAACTAGGATTTGTGCAACTAAGAATAATATATATAATATTGTACTACTAAAAAAAACGTGTCTAATTATATAATAATGTATAAATAGTACATATATATATACACACATTATTACTATCATCTCTATTTATATGTAATACCAATTATTATTATATATAAAATAAATATATATATATATATATATATATATATATATATATATATATATATATATATATATATATACTCCTTCCGTCCCTAGGTAAGAGTCTCATTTTACCATTTTGGTTTTTCACCCAAAGGATCCCATTTCCTTTTTTGGACATATGGGACCCACTGACACCCATTAATACAATTAAAACATGGGGGCCCACACACCCACTAATACAACTACCCACTACACATTAAATAATAATACTCCTTAATCCACGTGCCCAAAAGCAAATGTAACTCTTATCAAGGGACGGAGGGAGTATATATATATATATCGTGGGCACATAAACACATATAATTACGTATTCCCTCCCTCTCATCCTAATAATTAAATACTTTTAAATTGGGTGTTTCATTCTAACGATTACTTTTTTTGTATGAGACCCACACAATTAAGTAATTAAAATATCTCAATGGGACTCATCTGCCACATTAATACAAATATTCACTATACATTAAAATATTATTTATTTCACCTCAATATATATTAAAATACTAAATTTCATTAATCTCCTTGCAAAAAGCAAATATAACTTTTAGAATGGGTCGAAGGGAATACATATGTATGAGGTTTTATATTGTGATGGTATATATATTTAGTTTAGTTCTTTATGTGTAATAATGAATTATATAGTTTTTAGTTGAATCGACGTTATACGACCCTTATTCGTTTTTCATATATAATAAATTAATATAATTATAAAAAACCAACTATTTTAAAATTTTTATTAATATTTATATTTCATTACGTAATCAGCTGGTGTTGGTCATCAATGTCCGCTGAGCTCAATAGGAAGCCCAAGATGTACAACCGCTATACATCAAAGAATTATATTGCGTACTCACCGTTTTGCATGTTTCTCATTTTTTATCAAGAAAATATTAATAAAAAAGAATGGAATATGAGAGGGGTGTTAGCAACCGAGTATGTGATGGTATTTATAAACTCTGGTCTGTTGGGGTTTAAACATGAGAAGAAAGGTTGTGTCGATAGGCTGCAATGATTTGATACGTGAACTCTTAATTCAGCGTACGCAACCACTCACCCTCCAGTCATTTAATCAAATAAGAAATGTCGTGTTTATTAACAAAGTTAAGAAACTTATTTATTAGTTTTAAATACTATAAACATTTACACAATTGCAATTAACTTGCTAAACATTTATATATACATCATTCGTATTCTAAGTGATTCTTGATTTATTAATATTAAGAATATAATTGACCAATAGATTAAGATATATACTACAATGACATTTTATAATTTTTATTTTTTTTTAACATCTATGTCCTAAATGTAAAAAAAAAAAACCTAAACTCAACTAAATTTTCCTATTAAATCTCCTTTTTTTCTAATACCTTCTAATATTGAAATCTTAAATTTAATTTATAGAATATATATTATTCTAAATGTAATTATATATATAATTATATTGTTTAAATTTTTTAATATAAAAATTATATATATATTACTCTTTTAATAATTGATTCATTATTCTTAAATGTATACAAAATAATTCATTATTGTTTTATTTTATTGGAACATGTTTAAAATAATTTATTTTATTAGACGTAAAATAAAGGTTGTTAAGTACTGCAAACTCATGTTTGGTTTTCTCTGAAACAACCTTTACGTGGTATGGAGGTTGTTAAGAACTACAAACTTGATGCACTGCAAAGTATGCAGTTTCTAGTGCATAGGTTCGGGTGCTTGGGGAGGCTGCGTACCCCGAATGAGTGTTATGCGCTGCAAAGTTTGTTCTTTCCAGTGTATAGGTGGCGGTTCGTTGGAGGCGTTGCGTACCTCGCTCGAGTAATGTCTGCATGATGGTATAGGGTTGAAAGAAAATCACCGCAGTGTTTAGCAATCACCAAAATCAAAAGCTATATTTCAACCAGCTTTAATGTGAGATCGCACACTTCTATCTCCTTTAGTGAATGCGCAGACCGTCTAGGGATTGCAAAATCCTTAATCCTTTGCAGTGGGGCAACCTCCTGAATAGGTAGCCTTTTAATAAATAAATAATTTTTTTCCTGATTCAATGTCTTGAATCCAATCAAGATTGATCCAACAATCAGAATTCACATGGATCATGTGTGAGCCTGGTCAGCTAAGTAAGTCCTCAATCCGGGTCAATGAAGCTGCAAGAGTTAAAAATCCAGCTGCAAGGGCTTTTAAACTTGGAATTCATTCGCCCAAGTGTGTCACCATGGGGAATGTCTGTACTTTTCGTTAAGAAGAAGGATGAATCAATGAGAATGTGCAATGATTATCATGAACTTAATCGGTTAAGAGTGCAGAACAAGTTTCCTTTGCCTTGAATTGAAGACCTGTTTGATCAACTTGAGGGAGAAATCACTTTTTCTAAGATTGATTGAGGTCGGGATACTACCAAATTAGAGTGAATGAGACCATTATTTCTAAAACAACTTTTAGAACACGTTATGGACAATACGAATTTGTCGTGATGCCTTTTTATCTAAGTAATGCACCTATGTTCATGGATTCAATGAACTGAGTTTTTCACCCATACCTTGATCAGTTTTTCATAGTCTTCATTGATGATATTTTGGTATACTCCAAGAATGAAGCACAACACAAGGAGCACTTAAGAATGGTCTTCGAGACACTTCGTATAGAGAAGTTGTATGCAAAGTTCAAGAAATATGAATTTTAGTTGAATCAAGTCACCTTCCTCGGACATGTGGTGACAGCTAAAGGAATTGAAGTTGACCCATCCAGGAAGTGAACTAGTGGAAGACACCTTCAAATATAGAAGAAGTTCGGAGTTTTTTAGGTCTAGCTGGCTATTACAAGAGATTTATTGAAGGATTTTCAAGGATAGCTGTTCCAATGACGAGTTTAACTCACAAGGGCGAAAAGTTTTTTTTGTCCGAGAAGTGTGAAGCAAGTTTCCAAAGGTTGAAGGATGGCCTAATTTCAGTACTGTTCTTGACGATACCCAATTCTACAGAAGAATTTACCATCTATAGTGATGCATCGAAACAAGGACTAGGGTGCGTGCTAATGCAACATGAAAAGGTTATCACGTATGTCTCTAGATAGTTGAGACCACAGGAGATGAACTACGCTACACATGATTTGGAGTTAGCAGCCGTGGTACATGTCTTGAAGATTTGGCAACACTACCTATATGGAGGAAAATGTGTGATCATCACGAATCACAAGAATTTGAAGTACCTCTTCACTCAAAAAGAGCTCAACATGAAACAATGGAAATGGTTAGAATTGGTAAAAGACTATGATTGCACGTTCGAGTACCATCCAAGCAAAGCTAACGTAGTGGCCGATGCATTGAGTAGGAAGACAAATGTGGTGTTGAATAGTTTGCTTACCGAACAAGAACAATTTATTAAAGAATTGCCAAGAATAAATTGAGTTGGTTACACCCCCTTCATTACAGCATTGGAGATCCAACCAACCTGAAAATGGAGATAAAAGGAGCCTAGGAACAAGATTTCTTTGTGCAAAGAATGGGGAAAAGGTGGGTGAAAGCGATTCCAATGGATCCAAAGTGGATGATGATGGAGTGTTGACATACAATGGAATGTTGTGTGTCCCAATGGTTGAGGAGTTAAGCGAGAAAATCTTAAGAAGAACATAGGGCACCATACGCTTCTCATCCGGGAGGAATGAAGATGTATATATCATGATTTGAAGGAAAAATTTTAGTGGAGAAGCATAAAATAAGATATTAATTTTGGTGGATAAGCATGAAACGAGATATTGGATACAATGTGTAGAGGTGTCTTGCTTGCCCACAAATCCATGTCAAACACCAACGACCAGCTAGGAAACTAAAGCCACTCGAAATCCCTAAGTGGAAGTGGGAGCAGATTTTTATGGATTTCAATGTAACTTTGCCAAGGTCGGCGAAAGAAAACCATGCCATTTGGGTCATTGTCGATCGATTGAGCAAATTAGCCCATTTATTACCAATATAGATAACTTTCAAGATAGAACAATTTGTCCTGTTATATATCCATGAAATAGTGAAGCTTCATGGTGCACCAATTTCTATAGTATCAAATAGGGACATGCATTTCACGTCAAGATTTTGAGAGAGCCTACAAAAGGGCATGGAGACTAAATTGAACTTCAGCACAGCCTATCACCCACAAATCAACGGTCAATCAGAAAGAACCATAAAAATATTGGAGGATATGCTTATAGCCTGCACACTCGACTTAGATGATGCATGGGAAAATCTTTTACCTCTAGTCGAGTTCGCCTAAACAGTAACTATCAAGCCACTATCAAGATGACTCCTTATTAGGCACTATATGGGAGGAATTTTAGATCACCACTATATTGAGACGAAATTGGTGAGAGGGTTGTCTTGACCCCAAACTAGTAGAAGAAGGTGTTGACAAAATCAAGATCATGAGAAAGAGAATCAAGTCTGCCAAAGATAGGAAGAAGTCTTAAGGAGAGATTTATAGTTCGAATTCGAAAAGCATGTTTTTCTTAAGGTTGCACCCACGAAGGGTGTGTTGGCATTCGATCGTTTGGTTAACATGACCCGTTAGGGTTCCATGTATTTCTAACAAGCAGCGGAAGCAAGTAAACATGAAACGCATTACCTTTCACCAAGGGTTGATGTAGAGGTTGAATTCTCGCTGGCAGTCTGCGCAGTCCCACGAGAATAGCCATAAGTTCCTCTTCTGATGTCGGAATTGAGTGATCTTTGTGCTCAGACGATCCTCTCTTCGACGGCTTTCCATCAGTATATAATACATCAAAATCGAAGAAATGTACGATTTTATATGAATTTTGGAACATGACGAATGCAGCAGCGAACGACCTTCCGGTCTTCTGCTGTATGTCCCAAGTCCGATCTCGACGTCGTGTGGGCGACGATCTACGAGATCTACTCAATCTGCTCTCAACCCTCATCACACGTGAATAATGAATTAGATTAGGGTTCCAGATAAGCTGAGGTGACTTATATACATGGGCTACAGCAGGGACCAGAAGGAGAAATTGGGTTGGGCCTCCATTGGGCTTAAGTATCCAAGCTTAGCCCAAAGCTTATACTTAAGTCCAATAATAATAATATATTCCACTAAAATATTATTACTGCACTACCATACCAATCCCAAAATTACGTTTTGGGCTCCTTCTTATTATGAGCCCGTTAGTTTCCCCATGTTTAAGATATACAATGTCCATTAATTAATTTAAGTTACTGACAACTCAATTAATTAATATCTCATCCAAGAGTAGTACCACTCAACCTCATTATCATGCCGGAATAAATTCCACCTGCAGGGTTTACATGATAATCCTTATGAGCTCCTCAAGGGGACATCATCAACCTATGACGGACACGGATTCCTTCTACAATCAACAGCACACCATAGAGACAGCACTACTTCCCAACTCACCGAGTTTATTGATTTAATTGCATGTAAATCGCACCCTTTGATGAATCAAAGAAATACATACTGCCCTATGTGTCGAGGTTATTGTATAGGGATTAAGAGCACGAACATCCATAATAACTGAGATCAAGTTCTCCTATAAGTCAGTATAAATCGAACGATCTCAAGCGGTCCTGCTCAATACACACAAGTGCACTAATGTGATTCTATAGCCAAGACAAGCTAATACCAAACCACACTACAACCATCCCGATAGAGAGTCCCCGTCTATCTCGATTGTGAGCATCTGTTTATACTTTATAAGAAAACCGATAATATTATCTTCCGCGTGTTGTCGCACAATATATTATCTACAGTATAAAGTAAGTGGACTATTGCATCGAACATATAAATAAATTATAAGATGCAATCATTTGATCATATGATTCTCATTTCAAATTAATTGTTATAACATTGTTCATACAAAAAGCTAGACTTTTAGTATACAATCCAACAATCTCCCACTTATACTAAAAGACTATGCTGTCATGTCTTCCGCCATACATCTGATTCCCACTCCCACTACACGACCATTAAAAGCTCTCGCCTTAATATCCTTGTAAATGGATTTACTAGGTCATCATCCGATGCAATCTAGGCGACAACAACCTTCCCCTCATCATACGATTTCTCGTAACAGGTGGTACTTGCACTCAATGTGTTTAATTGCCTTATGGGCTCGTGATTCCTTCAAGTTTGCAACTGCACCAATATCATCAATATAAATTGTCATATCCTTGGGCAAACTTAGAAACACTTCGAAGTCCATCTTGAAGTTTCTAGAGTCATACAGATACTTTGGCTGCCTCATAGGCTCCAATTTATCATCTTTCCATGATGGAGTCCGGAGTCTGAAATATATTTCTATATAACACTCCTCCACATTATGACTCAACTTCCTAAAATTAAACACATAACCTTGAGGTGGATTAACTGTCGTCCAATCTGACTAAAAAATCCGAATCTACGTAATCCACAAGAAGCAGTGAATTTGCCCAGTAAGCTTACATATAATTTCCAGTCCTTCTTAGGCACTTCATATATGTCTTACCACAGTTCATCATTCTTGTTCCGGGTTACGTTGATACCCACTGTTCATACGTTCAGCAAAATAGATATACATTCTCGCGCATAGCATTCTTAAGATTAAGCTTCCTTATTCGCCGAAGCATAAGGAACCGCTTTCATCACCTTTATCTTCCTTTTGTGTCTCAAGACATATTTTCTTAGATAAAGTCACTTGCTAAAACAAGTAAGGATCGTATCAATTCATGAAGCTTGAGACAAGCATAATATCCTTTCTTGTGATCCGTATTACCGTGATCAAAAGGATATTTTTGCTCTTCTTAAGTCCTTCATTTCATACCGCTTTATTATCCATACACATACGCCCGACAATACTCTTTCAATGTCTCCAATGAGCAATATATCATCTACGATAGTACAAGAAATACCACCACGTTTCCATCACTCTTTTCAATACACAAGACCCATCCGATCATTGATTAAATCCATGTCACTGGATTACCTCATCAAAACGAATGTTTCATGATCTTGAAGCTTGTTTTAGTCCATTAATGGACACTTTTATGCTCACTATCACAATGCTCTTAGCTCTTTGCAATGAATCACTCTGGTTGCTTCACATAGATGTTTCCCTTAAGACTTCCAATCAGGAAAGCTGTCTCGACATCTATTTGCTATCCCTCATATTTCATATGAGTAGCAACAAATAAAAGAGTTCGGATCAACTTAGGCATAGCTACCGGCGAACAGGTTTTCTCATAATCGAACCCTTTCTTTCTGAGTATACCTTTTCGTAACAAGCTTGCTTCCAAGGTTTTCACCTTATTCTATGATCCTCTTTTATTCTTGAATGCCTGCTTCCAATGGCTTTTACGCCATTTAGCGGTTCAACAAGCATCCAGACCTAATTTAAAATCGTTCTATTTTAATATTCATTGCACTTTGCTAGGATTAGGTCTTTCTAACTTGTAGTGCTTTGTCGTATCCGTGGGTCCATTTCATGTTTGCGAGGGACCAAGTCTCACGACTTTCCCAAAACATGTATCTTACAAGTTGTCGAAGAACCCTCCCACTACGACAAGGCACTACATGCAATTGTATATCAGACGTGACACGCATTGGAGTTTACCTTGTGGTATATCCTCTTATACACTTGGTACTTATACTTTGTGTTTTCCTCTCACTTCCTTTAGAACAACTTATACATGGGTATTTGATTTATTACATAGTCCTTTTTCCAAAAATCTAGTGTTTATGTTAACAATCACTCTTCGATCTTGTGGACTAAATAAATCATCCTTCATTTTTCTAGGATATCCCACAAATAGAAAAACATTCTTACGAATTACTGTTCCTAGGGCATATCCATAAAATGAATTTAGTAATTCCAAATAATTCATCATCTATCTAATCACTACCATAAGAGTGCTATTCCTTCTATTCGTCACACCATTAAGGTGGGAAATTCATTTCCGAAGGTACCTTTCTCTTACTAGATTAGAAGACTCATTATTAATTACTATTTGTCGCATCCAGGGGATAAACATGATTTAAGAGTGTACAAATTGTTCACCAACGTACCATAACAGATTACAACTCTATCATTCATTATAATGACCATGTCATTTAAATGAAATGGAGTATCCATCTATTAATGCATAGAAACTGAAATCAAATTCTTTCTATGAAAATGTACGTAAAGACAATTTCATAAAATCAAACGTCTACTCATATCATTAGATAAATAGACAACTCCCACTGCAATAGCCACTACTCTTGTAGTTTTACCCATGTCATAACAATCTTATCCTCACTTAGTAATAAACATTTAATGATTCCAGTATCTACACACTTCGTGTCAGTAAATGCCATCACTAATCATGTTTTAAACAACTAGTGAATAAGATATAAAACTTGTTCACATTATGATGAAAATGGCTTTCCTTTGCCACATGTTTTGCCAGAAGTTTTCCACCATATACATCCCATTGTAATTCAGGTGGAACTTACTCAAAAACATCTAGGCAATTCACAAAGAATTAAATTGATCTAGGTTTCCCTTCAATTTATACTCCATGCTTTCCCAATTCATTCATCAAATTAAATCATGATCTTCTGCCTTTTAACTTACTCAAGTATCCGAAGAGTTACATGAGACCATCATATTTCTATGAACCTCTCATCTCTTCACTAGAGACTTTAATAGGCATCATGAGACGTCCATTGTGAGAACACACATGTATTTTCTTAAGCAGTAAAATTCAAAATCAAGATTCTTTTCTAATCATCTAATTTTGGACCAGTAAATATAATTTTTTTTAGTCAACCATAAGTGAAATAAAACTATTTGAAATTTAGAGAATCATAAATTAATTTACCGATCAAAACTTCGAATTTTATCATTTTATATTGATTCCCTCAAAACAATATAAACATAAAATTCACCGACATCTCAAGCACCGTGAGTCTGCAAGCCACGTTAGTGTGGACGTTTACAAACCCGAACATTTACAAGAGAAGGTTTTACCCATTAATTTTATTTGTCAACCTAACTTCATGACAAAATAATTAATAGTCGATTCCTCTTTAGCCATGCAAATAATAGCAGTGACTCCGTTGGGGAGGATACTAATTATTTACATCTAAGTGTGCACCATTATTTGATTCCAAGTCCGCTGCCCAAGCTTATGTGCCTTACTGTTGGAGAAGTACACACGCGCTCAGATAACTTTCTACAACCATCAATTATATAAGTTTGTACTAGTGAACCGCATATAAGCTCATCCGTTAGGGAGGAAGGCACTATAGCCAACGCGCAAGTCCATATGCATCACATTACAAACAATAATTATTTAAAGAAGTTTGTACCAGTGATCCGTGAATAAACTCATCCGTTAGGGAGGAAGGCTCTATTGCCAACGCGCAAGTTTACCCACATCACTTACAAACCAATAATGGAGGCCGCGGGAATTAATTACCAATCCCCTCTCCCACTTAGTAATTTAACACCGAGGGTTTTTACATGCATATGATATTCAGAATAAAATACGCAACGCTAGCATGCTTCTATTACGGCACATAAGACAGTAAATCACAGAGAGTCATGCATACATATATAACAATAATCAATAATTAAATCAATCATTAACAGTTATATATCAGCAAATTCGATTGTTCGCCACCAGGCACGAATATCAGCAAAGACTTCCAGACTATCAAATTTTCAAAATTTCCAGATTGTCCAATTTTCGAAACCATCGATATCGACTGTCGATGTCGTCCAGATTATCAAAATCATCGATATCGACTATATTATCAAATATTCGAAAAACATCAAGATTATCAAAATTCCAAAACTATTGATATCGATCGTCATATCGTCTAGATTATCAAAATCATCGATATCGACGAGCAACCATATATAACAATAATAGATAATTAAATCAATTATGTCAGTTATATATTAGGAATCAATTCAACATCCATATATAACAACAATAGACAATCAATTATAGCAGTTATATATTAGGAATTAATTCGACATTCATATTTGACAATAATAGATTATTAAATCAATTATAGCAGTCATATATTAGGAATTAATTCGACATCCATATATAACAATAATATACAATCTATTATGACAGTTATATATTAGGAATTAGTTTTCCTAAAATTGGATGTCTTATCCAACACTCTAGCAATACATGCATATAATATACCAAATATAATACGCAATCTAGCATGCTTCTATATATGACAATAAATCATAGAGATCAGGCATCCATATATATATAACAATAATAGACAATTAAATCAATTATGACAGTTATATATATTAGGAATAAAAACGGCTCTAAATTTTAATGTCTTGTCCGACACTCCTACTGTGGAATCGATGCCTTACGCAACAAGCAGGATTGCTTGTGCCCCAAGACGTCCATCGTCATATCCCACCGCCAATTATGTCAGGGAGCACCCCAAGTGCCTTGACGAGCGCCCCTCGCCCGGACTGTCGCTCGTCCAAGGGCCTACTTGCATGGAACCAAGTTCAGCCCAACGCGCAACACCAAATTACACCAACTGTCGTTCGTAGTTCGAAACTGAAAGAACATTAGAATCCAATCTCCACCGTCCATAATCTACTACTGTAAGTCCTGAACATTCTGTCCAAATTACAGATCGATCCAACGGTTATATTGTGAGAAACGGCTCTTTTCTCTCGACTGCGCAAAACAGAATCGCCCAAATATCTGCTTCTGTTTTCAGCGTACTCCAAGCAAGAAAAGGCTCCAAATTTGATCTCCACCTTTCAGAATGTACATCCACAAGGTCTGAACATGCTGACCAAATTACAGCTTGATCCAACGATTAGTTCATCAGAAACGGCACTTTTCCCTCGACTGCGCAAAACAGAATCGCCCAAATATCTGCTTTTGTTTTCAGCGTACTCCCAGCAAGAAAAGGCTCCAAATTCGATCTCCACCGTTCAGAATGTACATCCACAAGGTCTGAACGTGTTGACCAAATTACAGCTCGATCCAACTATTAGTTTGTCAGAAACGGCACTTTTCCCTCGACTGCGCAAAACAGAATCGCCCAAATATTTGCTTCTGTTTTCAGCGTACTCCCAGCAAGAAAAAGCTCCAAATTCGATCTCCACCGTTCAGAATGTATATCCACAAGGTCTGAACGTGCTGACCAAATTACAGATCAATCCGACCGTTGAAACTCTGGTTATTGCCTCTGCAATATCACTACATTGGATTTTCTCTCAAAAGCGTGATTCTATTTTTGCCCTCTCTTTCTTCCTTGCATGTGAAATTGACGAACAGTTTTCGTCGAATCCTCTCACACACAACCATGGACGAATAGATATAATATAGGGTATATATTACATAGGGATATTCATGGTTTGCGCAATAAAACCAAAACCCTAAACATGTGATCCTAATTCCGAAAAATTAATCACATAAACCCTAGCCTAACGTGTCACGCTTCACCATGAAACCGAAGCTCTGATACCAATTGTTGGCATTCGATCGTTTGGTTAACGTGACCCGTTAGGGTTCCATGTATTTCTAACAAGCAGCGGAAGCAAGTAAACATGAAACGCATTACCTTTCACCAAGGGTTGATGTAGAGGTTGAATTCTCGCTAGCAGTCTGCGCAGTCCCACGAGAATAGCCATAAGTTCCTCTTCTGATGTCGGAATTGAGTGATCTTTGTGCTCAGACGATCCTCTCTTCGACGGCTTTCCATCAGTATATAATATATCAAAATCGAAGAAATGTACGATTTTATATGAATTTTGGAACATGACGAATGCAGCAGCAAACGACCTTCCGGTCTTCTGCTGTATGTCCCAAGTCCGATCTCGACGTCGTGTGGGCGACGATCTACGAGACCTACTCAATCTGCTCTCAACCCTCATCACACGTGAATAATGAATTAGATTAGGGTTCCAGATAAACTGAGGTGACTTATATACATGGGCTACAGCAGGAACCAGGAGGAGAAATTGGGTTGGGCCTCCATTGGGCTTAAGTATCCAAGCTTAGCCCAAAGCTTATACTTAAGTCCAATAATAATAATATATTCTACTAAAATATTATTACTGCACTACCATACCAATCCCAAAATTACGTTTTGGGCTCCTTCTTATTATGAGCCCGTTAGTCTCCCCATGTTTAAGATATACAATGTCCATTAATTAATTTAAGTTACTGACAACTCAATTAATTAATATCTCATCCAAGAGTAGTACCACTCAACCTCATTATCATGTCGGAATAAATTCCACCTGCAGGGTTTACATGATAATCCTTATGAGCTCCTCAAGGGGACATCATCAACCTATGACGGACACGGATTCCTTCTACAATCAACAGCACACCATAGAGACAACACTACTTCCCAACTCACCGAGTTTATTGATTTAATTGCATGTAAATCTCACCCTTTGATGAATCAAAGAAATACATACTGCCCTATGTGTCGAGGTTATTGTATAGGGATTAAGAGCACGAACATCCATAATAACTGAGATCAAGTTCTCCTATAAGTCAGTATAAATCGAACGATCTCAAGCGGTCCTGCTCAATACACACAAGTGCACTAATGTGATTCTATAGCCAAGACAAGCAAATACCAAACCACACTACAACCATCCCGATAGAGAGTCCCCGTCTATCTCGATTGTGAGCATCTGTTTATACTTTATAAGAAAACCGATAATATGATCTTCCGCGTGTTGTCGCACAACATATTATCTACAGTATAAAGTAAGTGGACTATTGCATCGAACATATAAATAAATTATAAGATGCAATCATTTGATCATATGATTCTCATTTCAAATTAATTGTTATAACATTGTTCATACAAAAAGCTAGACTTTTAGTATACAATCCAACAGGGTGTTATACTATCCGGGATAAAAGGAAAGAATTGGCCACATTTTATTAGACCATTCGAAATTCTTGAACGAGTTGGAGATCTCACCTATCGTTTATCTCTGCCACCTGAGTTATCCTCAATCCACAATGTCTTTCACATATCAATATTGAGGAAATATCTTCATGATCCGAGCCACGTGGTGAACTTCTCAACATTATAGATTGTCAAGGATTCGCAATCAAGATGTGTCATTCATAAAAGTTCAATGGAGACGATACACAAAAGAAGAAGCCACTTTGGAACGACAAGCAGAAATGCAAGAAAGATACCCCTCTTTCCTTAAGGGTAAGATTATTATATTGTTAGAATTTCGAGTAGGAAATTTTATCATTTGGATGGATTATAACACTCCAAAAGTTTTGAAAAGTCATTTAAATTTCATTTGCCAAAGTTTTATTTTAAATACAAACTCTTTTAATTTCACAAATCTGTTGGCATTCGGATCTTTTTGGTTAACGTGAACCGTTAGGGTTCCATATGTTTCTACAGTGGAAGCAAGAAAATAAGAAACGTATTACCTTTCACCAGGGTATATTGAAGAAGATGGATTCACGCCGGCAGCTTGCGCAGTGTCACGGTTTTGGCCATAACTCCCTCATCTGATCTCCGATTGGAGTGATCTACGCGCCAAAACGATCCACTCTTCCATAACTTTCGAATGGTGTATCACACGTACAGTTAAAAATTTCACATAATTTTATAAAATTCGTGGAATTTGACGGCTAGAAACAGTAAATAATCTTCCGATCTTCTGTTGTATTCCTAAACCACGTCTCGACGTTGTGTGGGCAATGATGAGTGTGTAAATTCATAAGTTTGGCGCTATGTTTTGTGCTAGTTTTGGAGAGTTTTGATGTGGAAATAGGTGGAAAACCTATATATATTGCGAATTAGCATGAATCAGGTGTTAGTGGAGCTATTTGAGTGTTTTCTTAGCAAAAACGGAGTGAAGGAGCCAAGAATCGAAGAGACGGAGTCGAAGCCACGCGAACCGCCCAAGAATTAGGTGGGTTCGACTTGGTTGGAGGAGGGTTCGACCTCTCCAGCAGGTCGAACCATCATTGCCGAGCTGACAGAAGAGGATTCGACCAGAGTTCGAGTGGTTCGACCTGTCCATCAGGTCGAACCATGGTCGAACCAGTTCGCGGAAAAGAGGATTTGACCACGACGTATTAGTTCGACTTGCCAGTTGGTCGAATCGGGAGCGGAAGTTGTCCAGTGATGAGGTTCGACCTGGGGTTCGACCAAGGCCTAAGTGGTTCGACCTGTCCAGAAGGTCGAACCTGTGCAGAATTCTTCCATTGATGGGGTTCGACCTGGGGTTCGACCTGTGGCCAGTTGTTCGACCTGTTTGACGTGGTCGAACCTATGCGTGAGAACTTACCTTATCCAGATTTTCGAGGTCGAAACGCGTGAGATCACTTAGAAAGCCCATTCCAAGCCCTAGAGACGTGATTACAAGTATAAAAGGAGGCTCATACAGAGAATGAAGAGAGCTTTTGATCATCAATCATAAGAGAGACAAGAGTAGAGGTGGTGATCCATCCGGAGGGCTGTGACAGAGGTTCGCTGAAGGTTCAAGTAAGAATGATCAATCTAACCATGATTGTTCCTAGATCAATCATGGGCTAGAACCACCTTGGTAGTTCTAGGGTTATGAAAGTTTTATGATGTAATTCGTATTTCGTGTGTAAAACTCCGTACAACACTACCTGTGGTTTGTTTTATATAAGATTGCATATTTAATCCATACTCATAGTCGTTTTGTGCATCAATGATCGTTGTGTAGAGTCTGAATACATAACATGGTTATTGGTTGAGTGCGTTCACTACTGAGCAGGGTTTATTGTTATAATTCTAAGTGAAGGGATTCCGAAGTCTTATTAGAACCGTCTTATATGAATATTCATGAATTGAATTAAATTCGGGTTGATGAATAGGATGAAGAGTATAACTTTATAGTACCTAAAAAGGGAGATCAAATCGGGTTAGATTCTAGACGTAGAAGATAATTGATTATGATAGTACCTAGAAAGGGGGGTGAAGTATATCTCTTGCTCCGAGGGTATTCACACGTGTCAAGCGCATATTTACTTGTGTCTATAGAGTAAACTTGCATGGTCTAGTGATGCGTCCACAAACCACAGGGCAGAATCGGACACCATCACATGAAAATACGAATTGCTAGTGAAACTGGATGACCCGACGAACTACCTATTATTCTTATTGATCACAACTCACTTTTCTCTACACTTACTATTGCTTTTTGCTATTTTGATTAGAAGTTATTATCCATTAAACCTTTACAATTACCAAACATAGTCTAAAATATACTAGAAGATAACAAAATTGATATTTAACCGTCCCTTGGGTTCGATATTGTAACTTGGTCATCTTCGCGACTACAATTGATATCCTTATACTTGAGGATTAATTTGTGTGTTGAGAAAACCCCTATCAGGCAACGATCTACGAGACGAACTCAATATGCAGTCAATCTCTCTCTCACAGTTTTTGTCATGTGTGTTAAGATATCCAGACTGCTGAGATTGGCTATTATATAAGCTACAACAGGGAACAGGAGGAGAAATTAGGGTTTCGACCTCCCATTAGGCTTAAGCATCCAAGTTTAGCCCAAAACTTCTACTTAAGTCCAATAATAATAAATCATTCCACTAAAGAAATATTATTGCACTGCCATCCTAATCCCAAATTACGTTTATGGGCTCCTTCTTAATATGAGCCCGTTAATCTCTCCGTGTTTAAGATTCAATATCCATTAATTAATTAAGTTACTGACAACTTCATTAATTAATATATTTACTTAGACTAGTACCACTCAACCTTATAATCATGCCGGAATAAATTCACATGCAGGGTTTACATGATAATCATTATGAGCTCCTCAAGGGGACATCATCAACCAATTCCGTTAGGACACAGATTCCTTCTACAATCAACAGCACACCATAGAGACAGCACCATTTCCTAACTCACAGAGCATATTGATTTAACAATTAAATCTCACCCATTGATGAATTAAAGAAATAAATACTGAGTTACATGTCGAGGTTATTGTATAAGGATTAAGAGTACGAACTTCCATAATAACAGAGATCAAGTTTTATTATATAGTCAGCATAAATCGAATGATCTCAACATCGGTCCTATTCAATACACACAAAGCGCACTAGTGTAATTTTATAGTCAAGACAGACTAATACCAAATCACACTACAACCATACCGATAGATAGTCCCCTTCTATCTCAGTTGTGAATATTTGTTTATACTTTATAAGGAGCTGATAATATGATCTTCCTTGTGACGCCGCACACCACATTATCTACAGTATAAAGTAAATAGACTTTTGCAACAACATTATTGCAAACGTTTGATCACATGATTCTCATTTCAAATATTATCTAAATATTGTCCATACGAAAAGCTAGACTTTTAGTATACAATCCAACAATCTCCCACTTATACTAAAAGACTATGCTGACATATCTGCTGCCATACATCTTATTACCACTCCCACTACTGGACCCTTAAAAGTTTTCGCCTTATGGTCCTTTTGAAAGGATTACTAGGTTATAATTTGATGTAATCTAGGCATCAACAACCTTCCTCTCATTATACGATTTCTCATATCAGGTAGTATTAGCTATCAATGTGTTTAATTTCTTTATGGACTCGTGATTCCTTCAAGTTTGCTACTGCACCATTATTATCACAATAAATTGTGATATCCTTGGGAAACTCAGAATCACATCTAAGTCCATTAAGAAGTTTCTAGACCTGTACAGATACTTTAGCTACCACAAGGCTCCAATATTATCTTCTTTCCATGGTGGAGTCCAAAATATATTTCTATATGACACTCCTCCATACTATGAATCTACTTCCATTAAACACATAACTTTGAGGTGGATTTACTGTCGTCCCTATGATTCGAAAAAATTTAAATCTAAGTAACCATCAAGATGTAATGAATTATTCCGGTAAGCTTACATATAATTTCCAGTCCTCTTCAGGCACTTCAAATATGTCTTACCATAATTCAATATTCTTGTTCTAGGTTACCTTGATACTTACTGACTATGCCATTGGCAATACAGGTATCCAATCTCATGCATAGCATTCCATAGATTAAGCTTCCTTATTGTCGAAGCATAGGGAACCGCGTTTATCTATTTTATCTTCTTTTGTGTCTTAAGACGTGATGGGTGTTTTCTCAACACACAATTTTAATCCCAAAGTATGAAGGATATCAATTGTAGTTTCGAAGGTGACCAAGTTAAATATCGAATCCACGGGACGGGTAAATATCAATTTAATTAGGTTCTAGTAGATTATGACTATTTTGGAAATATAATAATTTTGGTGTTAAATAACAACTAATAATTGAAAGAACAAGAAATAATAACAAGAATAAAAGATAAGTGAGTTGTGATCAAGTAAGATAGTAGGTAGTTCGTCAGGCCATCCAGTTTCATTCGTTAATTCATACTTTCGTGTGTCGATGTCTGATTCTGCCTTGTGGTTTATGGACGCAAGGCTAGACCATGCAAATCTATTCTATAGACACAAATAGATAAGCTTTTGACACGTGTGAGTATCCTCAGAGCAAGACGCATACTTTACCTCGCTTTCTAGGTACTATCATAATCAATTATTTCCCGTGCACTTAGTACTCTAACCCGATTTGATCTCCCTTTTTAGGTACTATAAAGTTATACTCTTAATCCTACTGCTAACCCGAATTCAATTCAATTAGCAAATATTCATATAAGACGGTTCTAATAAGACTTCGGAATCCCTTCACTTAGAATTATAACAATAAACCCTGCTCATTAGTGAACGCACTCAATCAATAACCATGTTACGTATTCAAACTCTACACAACGATTATCGATGCACAAAACAACTATGAGTATGGATTAAAAACGTGCAATCTTATATAAACTAAACCACAAGTAGTGTTGTACGGAGTATACACATGAAATACAAATCAACTCATGAAACTTTCATAACCCTAGAACTACCGAAGTGGCTCTAGCCCATGATTGATCTAAGAACAATCATGCTTAGATGGACCAATCTTACTTGAACCTCCAGGGAAGCTCTGTCACAGCCCTCCAGATGGATCACCAATCTCTTCTCTTATCTCGCATTGATGATGATGATGGACGAGTGTCTTTTTGTCTGCATGAGCCTTCTTTTATACTTGTAATCACGTCTCTAGGGCTTGGAATGGGCTTTTCAAGTGATCCCACGCGTTTTGGCCTCGAAAATCCGGATAAGGTAAGTTTTCGCACGTAGGTTCGACCTCGTCAAACAGGTCGAACCACAGGTCGAACCTTGCTACTGGAAGTATTCTGCACTGGTTCGACCTCTTGTACAGGTCAAACCTCTCAGGTCTTGGTCGAACCCCAGGTCGAACCTTATCACTGGACAATTTCTGCTCTTGGTTCGGCCAACCGTCAGGTCGAACTCCCAACGTCGTGGTCGAACCCAGCTTCTCACGAACTGGTTCGACCATGGTTCGACCTGATGAACAGGTCGAACCCCTCGAGTCATGGTCGAATGTACTTCCTGCACTTCTCCAACACTGGTTTGACCTGCTGGAGAGGTCGAACCCTCCTCTAACAGGTTGAACCCACCTCTTTTCTTGGCGGTTCGCATGGTCTCGACTTCGTCTCTTCGAGTCTTGGCACTACCACTCCGTTTTTACTATGAAAACCACTTAAATAGCTCCACCAACACCTGATTCATGCTAATTCACAATATATATAGGTTTTCCACCTATTTCCACATCAAAACTCTCCAAAACTAGCACAAAACATGGTGCCAAACTTGTGAATTTACACACTCATCAAACCCCAAACTTACATGTTGCTCGTCCCGAGGCAACCAAATCAAACCACAGGAGTCGTGTATAATTCACCAAGATCAAGTACAACACATACCACACATGCAACTTCATTAAATCAAACAAGTATTAATTGCTTCATATATATCACTCATGCCAAACCAATCCAATCACACACCATTCGGAGTACTAAGTAATCTAGCTCTCAAGATAAGTATTTATTTTCTTTCACTCAAGTGCGTGAGGCACTATATAGGCTAGTATAAACACTCATATCAATCCATATTCGCGCGTAACCATAAGCTTGGCAAAGGTCTCTAAAATCAACTTATAATCACTCTTCACTAGGATCTCAAAGGACTTGTTTTTGGGTTGTAATGTTGGCTCTTTGGAAAAAGGTAGGAAAATTTAGGTAAAGTGACTTAAGAAACTAGTAGAGAGTTACCTTGGAGGTTCTTGATTTCTTCTTCTTACAGCAATATCTCCTCCAATTTCTCTTCTTCTTCTCATGGATTTTCCTTCTTTTCCGTGCATCAACATCATCTCTTTAGACAATTCGGGTACCGGTTTTAGGCACTACCCTTCTTTTATCAATCAGCTGCTCTTAAGCTTAAAACTTCATGTATGAAAACAATCGGGGTACCAGTTTCGGGCACTACCCCTAAACAAGATTTAACCATATTCTTTTTATCCAACCATATTCTATCTTCCTCTTCATCTTGCAACACTTGCTCACCTCCACTCTCTCTACCAATGAATAGGTTAATCAAGGCTCAAGTAAAGATTTATAAGGTTATTTACTTCGGCTACCCAAGAAAAGGTTTTTAATGGCTCAACGGGGCACCCAAAGGTTAATAAAATCATTAGGAAGGACAAAATTTGGCTTAGTACCTTAATCACAAAATAATGGCCTAAGATCATGTCCTAGCAATTTATCAATCATAAGTCTCAAACAAGACTCCAAGCCAAGTTCTAGAATACATTCATATGAATGATCCTCTCAAGAATAAAATAATCATGATCAAACATGATTAGAAAGCTCAAATCCTCACATAGGTAAATAGAATCCTAAGTACTCCTCATATCACATAATTAAGATCAATTCCACAAGAACTCAATATACTTATCAACTAAACATGATTTTCATCAATAGAAATTAACACATGAACATATGAATGCACAAAAATTCACCAGCCCATATACCAAATCAACTCATACAAGCTTCTCAACAATCCCAACTCATGCATCATAGAAGGACGGGGTTAAGAACACACTTTCCTGGCTTGGTTCGACCTTGGGTTCGTGCTGTTGAACAGGTCAAACCATGACTGACGAGGTCGAACCACCCTTCTGGATGAATTTTTCTTCAAGTTCGACTTGGGTTCGACCTACTAGAACAGGTCGAACCACATACGTCGTGGTCGAACCGTACTTCTGGAATTCTGCTATCACTGGTTCGACCTTGGTTCGACCTGTTGATCTGGTCGAACCATCTTGCATGAGGTCGAACCACCTCTCTGGACAACTTTTTGCATGGGTTCAACTTCTGGCACTGGTCGAACCTACCCTGGCTCTGGTCGAACCACCCTTCTAAGCTTCAAAACTGAGTGTTCTTCAATCCCTACACATTTCAAACTTCAATACGCATCATTAGGTACCAACTAGAGCACAACTTCATCAAAATTTGTTCCACAAAATATTATTCATGAGTAACTCCATAAAAGAAACACAACCAAAACCCACTTAACATTAGGCAAGTTGTAAAAAATCGTCACATCAAAATCGATTAAAATTTTAAATATGGCGCAAAAACCAACTCCCCTAACAAACATCACAAAGAAAAGATTATACTATCGGTACTTATCAAGGTAAGTACATCACACCCCCCCAAACTTAGTAGAAACTATAGTCGAAACTAAGTTTGAAAAGAGATGTAATTGCCGATAAGTAAGCACTTCACATATAAAAATTTCTTACACACACGAATGAAATAAAGCATTAAAACGGAAGGGAAAACCCCCAACATGCGCTCGTGTTTAACGTCGGAGAGTCACGACGGTACCAAATCAGAGGACTACTTGATCAGAGGATGATCATGTCGCATCCTCACCTTCCAATACTTTCTCCCCCTCCTATCATCCACACTTACCACCTTACCCTTCTTAGGCACCATACGATTGGTAGAATCTCCTTTCTCAAACTTTCTCTTCTCATTCCTGTCAATCTTCCACTCAATTTTGGAATAACACCTATCTCCATCAAGATCAAAGTCAGGATAAGAACAAGAGTAAGGACTCTCAAATTTGTTAGTATCCGGTGGTAAGTTAGGAGGCTTCAAGTAGGCATCATCTTCTCTTCCTTTGTCTACAGTTAGCACGGTACCTTTCTCGCTCACAAAAATTTGATCATTAGAATTACCTTCATCCCATGGCCGTGTAGACTCCTCCGGGTCAATCTTCCTCTTGAATTCGGAATCACCTGATGGATCTTTTTCATTGTCACCAAGATAAGTATACGTCAAGTGTTCCGGTAATGGTTTCAGCACCTCTTTCTTTTCTTCCATCGGAGTGCTCTCTCTCTCCAACGTCAAGTACTTCCTAGACCCTTCCGCTTCTTCAGCCTTAGCATTCTCCAATGCATACCTAGCATCACCCAAAGCAAGTAAGTTCTCAAGATAATCAATACATACCTCGTTAGAAAGACCGTCAAGCTCCGTAATGGAATAAGTTGGACACTCCATCAAGCATGTCTCAAGAGGATCCTTAGACAAGATTAGAGACATATCCTCTTTCACAATCTCCTCCACTACGTCAATACTATAACACTGCGACTCCATGGGCATCTTCATCGCTTTGTCCAAGTTGAAAAGAACTTCTTCTTTGTCCATTCGAAGTCTAAGCTCTCCTTTCTGAACATCAATCATTGCTCCGGCAGTAGCAAGGAAAGGTCTCCCCAAGATTAAAGGGATATTATCCTTGTCATCTTCCATTTCTAGCACAAGGAAATCCACAGGAAAGACTAGCTTCTCCACTTTGACGAGAACGTCTTCAATTATACCTTTTAGAAACGTCATCGACCTGTCCGCCAACTGGAGAACCACTGTTGTAGGGGTCAACTCTCCCAAACCAAGCCTTTGAAAGATGGACAAAGGCATCAAATTGATGCTTGCCCCTAGATCGCACAAAGCTCTCCGTGCCGGCCCCTTTCTGATCTCACATAGAATAGTGAAGCTCCCCGGATCCTTCATCTTTTGTGGCAGCTTCCTTTGAATGATTGAACTGCAATTTTCAGATAAATTCACCATTTCAATTCCGGTTAAGCTCCGCTTCTTCAACAATATATCTTTAAGAAATCGGGCATAGTACGGCATCTCGACGATTGCCTCTGAGAAAGGAATGCTCAAGCTTATCTTGTTTATTATCTCTGAAAACTTCTTGAACTTCTCTTCCAATCCCTTCTTCACAAACTTGTAAGGAAACGGCGGAGGTATCTTTGTTTTGGGAATCCCCCATTCATCACGATCAACCTTCTCCACTTTCTCCTTTTCGGCTCTCAATCGCTTGGCTCTCTCCCATTTTTTCTCAGCTATGATCTCTGTACTTTGCTCATTTCGAACCACTGGAGTAGCATCAACATCATCGAGAGTGTTCGGAATAGCAACAGGCAAATTCTGGTGGGGTTCGACCACGGTTCGACCTGTGGAACAGGTCGAACCAAGTACGTACTGGTCGAACCTTGCTTATGGACAACGGCTCTCTTTTTGAATTGAGGTTCGATCTGGGTTCGACCTGTGGAATAGGTCGAACCACGGGCACCTAGGTCGAACTTACCTACTGTACTCCTTCCGCCATCCGGTTCGACTAGGGTTCGACCTGTTTGATAGGTCGAACCATGAACGTCATGGTGGAATCGTTGCTGCGACAAAACAGAGTGCTCCTAGCTGTGCGGTTCGACCTGGGTTCGACCTGTAGGATAGGTCAAACCATGATTGATTTGGTCGAACTGGTGTTCTGGAAAAACAGAGTGCTCCGAGTTGTCGGGTTCGACCTGTATGCCAGGTCGAACCATCTGCAGTTTGGTCGAACCGATGCTGCAATCTCTCCTGATCGTGTCCAGTGTGTTGGTTCGACCTCCCCTGTATGGTTCGACCTTCAATGATGGTCGAACCTGACCCTAGACATGTCCAAATTTGATTCCGGCCTCATGGGTCCCTCGTACTGCGTTCCCGACCTTAATGTGATGGCGTTGCAGGACCTTGGATTCTCAATACTTTGAAACGGGAACTTCCCCTTCTCAAGAGTTTGAGTAAGCTTGTTAACACTTTCTGCCATCTCCCCCATCAATAACGTAAGGTCCTTCACCTGCTTAGATATAACCTCATGGTTTGCATCAATTTTCTTCTCAAGTTTTGCCTCCAGGCGGTTAACTCTTTCATCATTCTTGGCAATATACCTGTTCACAGTATCCTCAAGACCCGGTTTACCTTCTTCCACCTTAGCACCCGGATCAACACCCATCGGAGGTTGAATCGCATTATTCGGATTGCTCCATGAGAACTCCGGCCTCCTCGACTGTTGATAACCACCCGGGGGACCACGATTATTAAAGTTTCCTCGATAGTTCCCTTGGTAGTTCCAATTTTCTTGATCTTGATACCTAGGCCCTTGAATACTTTGACCCATGGCATAGTGTGCCTCTTCCAACTCCTCTTGGATTGGTCCCTCTTTCATTAGTTCCTGCTGCATGATTGGTACGCGCTGAGATAAATCGCTGATTTGCTTCTGTTAGGATTCAAGTAGCTTGTTGATATTGGACAAGCTAGAGATGATCTCATCCTCTCTAATTGCTTTCACCATTGTTTGTTCAACCTGAGCTACCTTCCCAAGGACATACGTACCTCTAACTCTATCAGTTGGCCAATCTCTCGAATTCATCGAAATATCTTCAAACAACTTCTCGGCCTCTACGGATGACTTTGTAAGCAATGCTCCATTAGAAGAAGCATCCAATAACACTCGTGAATCACAGTCCAATCCGTTATAGAATATACTGATATATTGAGCTTTAGATAGCCCATGTTGAGGACACTTCCTAAGCATGTCCTTGAATCTATCCCATGCTTCATGAAATTTCTCACCTCCACCGATAGCAAATTGGTTAATGTTTTGCTTCATCTTAAACACCTTTGAAGGTGGCATGTACCTCTCCAAGAACCTTAACTTCAGTTGCTCCCAAGTGGTGCACTCAGCTGCGTTGATAGTATCGTACCAATCTCTCGCCTTTTCAGTGAGCAAGAATTTGAACAAGAGAATCTTCCTAGCATCTTCATGTTCTCCTGCATC
This sequence comes from Pogostemon cablin, assembly GCA_023678885.1. Taxonomy (NCBI): domain Eukaryota; kingdom Viridiplantae; phylum Streptophyta; class Magnoliopsida; order Lamiales; family Lamiaceae; genus Pogostemon; species Pogostemon cablin. Next base: position 18,890,280 of record CM042997.1, on the reverse strand, counting down.
TTTTTGAGTACTTGCATAGCCCAGGAACTTGTTCAGATGCTGAGTTCCTTTCTATCATGCTAATAAGAACGGGATGAAGATCGAAAGCTGCATTAGTTCCCCTCGCTCCTAGAAGCCCAAAATTTCCAGCCCCATTGTTTCTGAAAACCTCTCGGATGGCTAGATTATCCAGATTCGCTGCCATGTTGACTGTCTCTACCCCCAAATTAACTTCAGTTGTAGCTTCAATCGTCTGCGAAATCTGCTAATCAACTTCAACTCCAAAATTCAGAGCTTCAGCTGGATCAATAGTCTTTGCCTTGCTCTTCTTCTTCTTCTCCTTTCTTGACGATGCTCCGATTTCAGGATTGTAGGGTTCAAGTTCACCTTTCTTTGATCTCGTGATCATACACCTAAAAAGAACTAGAATTCAAACAACAAAACAAGTTAAATAGCCCTAATAAACTAGAAATAACAAAAAGATATTTTAAGCCGTCCCCGGTAGCGGCGCCAAAAACTTGATGGGTGTTTTCTTAACACACAATTTTAATCCCCAAGTATGAAGGATATCAATTGTAGTTTCGAAGGTGACCAAGTTAAATATCGAATCCACGGGACGGGTAAATATCAATTTAATTAGGTTCTAGTAGATTATGACTATTTTGGAAATATAATAATTTTGGTGTTAAGTAACAACTAATAATTGAAAGAACAAGAAATAATAACAAGAATAAAAGATAAGTGAGTTGTGATCAAGTAAGATAGTAGGTAGTTCGTCAGGCCATCCAGTTTCATTCGTTAATTCATACTTTAGTGTGTCGATGTCCGACTCTGCCTTGTGGTTTATGGACGCATCGCTAGACCATGCAAATCTATTCTATAGACACAAATAGATAAGCTTTTGACACGTGTGAGTATCCTCAGAGCAAGACGCATACTTTATCTCCCTTTCTAGGTACTATCATAATCAATTATTTCCCGTGCACTTAGTACTCTAACCCGATTTGATCTCCCTTTTTAGGTACTATAAAGTTATACTCTTAATCCTACTTGCTAATCCGAATTCAATTCAATTAGCAAATATTCATATAAGACGGTTCTAATAAGACTTCGGAATCCCTTCACTTAAAATTATAACAATAAACCCTGCTCATTAGTGAACGCACTCAATCAATAACCATGTTATGTATTCAGACTCTACACAACGATTATCGATGCACAAAACAACTATGAGTATGGATTAAAAACGTGAAATCTTATATAAAATAAACCACAAGTAGTGTTGTACGGAGTATACACATGAAATACAAATCAACTCATGAAACTTTCATAACCCTAGAACTACCGAAGTGGCTCTGGCCCATGATTGATCTAAGAACAATCATGGTTAGAGGGACCAATCTTACTTGAACCTTCAGGGAAGCTCTGTCACAGCCCTCCAGATGGATCACCAATCTCTTCTCTTGTCTTGCATTGATGATGATGATGGACGAGTGTCTTTTTGTCTGCATGAGCCTTCTTTTATACTTGTAATCACGTCTCTAGGGCTTGGAATGGGCTTTTAAAGTGATCCCACGCATTTTGGCCTCGAAAATCCGGATAAGGTAAGTTTCCGCACGTAGGTTCAATCTCGTCAAACAGGTCGAACCACTAGCCACAGGTCGAACCATAGGTCGAACCTTGCTACTGGAAGTATTCTGCACTGGTTAAACCTCTTGTACAGGTCGAACCTCTCAGGTCTTGGTCGAACCCCAGGTCGAACCTCATCACTGGACAATTTCTGCTCTTGGTTCGGCCAACCGTCAGGTCGAACTCCCAACGTCGTGGTCGAACCTATCTTCTCACGAACTGGTTCGACCATGGTTCGACCTGATGAACAGGTCGAACCCCTCGAGTCGTGGTCGAACCTACTTCCTGCACTTCTCCAACACTGGGTCGACCTGCTGGAGAGGTCGAACCCTCCTCTAACAGGTTGAACCCACCTCTTTTCTTGGCGGTTCGCATGGTCTCGACTTCGTCTCTTCGATTCTTGGCACTTCCACTCCGTTTTTGCTATGAAAACCACTTAAATAGCTCCACCAACACCTGATTCATGCTAATTCACAATATATATAGGTTTTCCACATATTTCCACATCAAAACTCTCCAAAACTAGCACAAAACATTGTGCCAAACTTGTGAATTTACACACTCATCATGACACAAATCCTTAGATAAAGTCACATGTTAAAACGAGTAAGGATTGTATCAATTTATGAAGCTTGAGACAAGAACAACATCCTATCTTGGGATCTTTATTACCATGATCGCAAGGATATATTTTGCTTCTCTTAAGACCTTCATTACATACTGCTTTATTAATCATACCCATACGCCCGACAATACTCTTTCATTATCTTCAATGATCAAGATACCATCTACGTACATACAAGAAGTACCAGAACATTTCTGTCACTCTTTTCAATACACAAGATCCATCTGAGCATTGATTAAATCCATATGATTGGATTTTCTTACCAAAATGGATGTTCCATGTCAATCAATGGACACTTTTAAGCTTACATTTAAAATGCTCTTAGTTCTATGCAATGAATCGCTCTGGTTGCTTCATTGTAGACCCACTTACATTCAATGACTTTTACACCATTTGTGATTCTACAAGCTCCCATAGTTGATTTTGAACTCAAAGATTCTATTTCAGAAATCATTGCAACTTGCTAATATTCCGCATTTCGATCTTGTAGTGCTTTATCGTGTCCATGGGTCGATTTCATATTTATTAGGGATCAAATCTTACGACTCTCCCAAAACATAAATCTTTCGTGTTGTAAAATAACCCTCCCACTACGACAAGGAACTGCATGCAATTGTGTATCAGATGTGACACGCGATGCAGTTTACTTGTGGTATATCCTCTTGTAATCTTGGTACTTAAAATTTGTGTTTCCTTCTCATAACTTTTAGAATATTTTAACATGGATTTGTAATTTATTATATAGTTCTTTTCAAAGATCTAGTGTTCGTGTTAGCAGTCACTTTTCCATCTTTTGGACTATTTAATAAGCCACCCTTTATCTTTCTAGGATATCCCACAAACAGAAAAGCATTATATATTTTGTTGTTTTCAGGGCATACCCATAAAATGAATTTAATAATTTCAAATAACTCATCATCCATCTAACCTTTTCCATAAGAGTCCTATTCCTTCTTTCCACCACACCATACAACTGGGGTATGCCCGGTGTAATTAACTTGGGATTTAATCCTAACCTCTGATTATCAGCTCCAAAACTATCCTAAGAGGTACTCGCCACCATGATTGAATCGTAGTGACTTGATACATTTTCCATGATGCATCACCGCATCAGCCATGTACTTTTTGATTTAATCATAGTACTCAGACTCACATTGCATCAAATAAATATATCTTGTTTCTAGAATAATCATCAAATAAGATGATGAATATTCATAACCAACTCTCGCCGGGATAATCTTAGGATCGCTTAAATCAGAGTGAACTAATTCCAACATATCATTTCATGGCTCTATATCCCTTTGCCTTGAAAAAGCAATTAATCATATTCACTTTCAAGTAAAACTCGAAAGTCAGATAGTTTTCACTTCCAATAAACCTTACGGTTCATCGGCTATCAACTTTCGAAACGTACTTAAGTAAAATGATCTAGTCTTAGATGCCAAAAGTATGTTTAGTTCATCTCCGAAGTTTCCTTTCTCTTACTAAAATTAGAAGATGTGTTATTAATTACTATTTATTGCGTCCATGGGATAAACATGATTTATGAGTGTGCAAATTGTCTAACAACGTACCACAACAGATTATAACTTTATCCTTCATTATAATGACTACGTCATTTAAATAAAATAGAGTATCCATCCATAAACGCATAGAAACTGAAATCTAATTCTTTATATGAGAAATGTATGTAAAGACAATTTTTCAAAATCAAACGTTTATTCATATCATAAGATAAATAAACAACTCCCACTGCAACAACCACTACTCTCGTAGCTTACCCATGTACTCAATTATCTCATCATCACTATGTTGAAAATATTTAATGATTCCAGTATCTACACACAACGTGTCAGTAGATGTCATCACTAATCATGTTTCAAAACTAGTGAATAAGATACTATCCTTGTTCATCTCTTGATGAAATTGGTTTTTCTTTGCCATACGTTTTGTCAGAAGTTTCCCACCATATACAACCTTTTGTAATTCAGGTGAAATTGCTCAAAATGTTAAGGCAAACCATGAAAATTAAATTGAGCTAGGTTTCCCCTTCAATTTCTATTCCAAGTATTTTTAATTCATTCATCAAGTTAACCATGACCTCTTGTCTTTCTAACTTAGTCAAGTATTCGAGACCATCATATTTCTATGAACCTCTCACCTCTTCACTAAAGACTTAAATAGGCATCAGAATGCAACCTTAGTGAGAACACATTTTAATTTTCCTAAGCAGTAAGAATTAAAATCAAGATTCTTTTCTAATCATTTATTTTGGACCAATAAATTTGAATTCTTTCAGTTAACAATAAGTGGAATAAACTATTTGAAAATTCAGAGAATCAAGTAAATAATTACGACGATCAAACTTTTCGAATTTAAATTTTATATTGATTCCCTCAATAAACAATATAAAATAAATTCACCGACATCTCAAGCACTGTGAATTTGCATGCCACGTTAGTGTGGACGTATACAAACCCTAACATTAGCAAGAGAAAGTTTTACCTATTAATTTCATACGTCATAATTAACCGTATGACTCAATGATTAATAGTCGGTTTTCCTTTAGCCATGCAATTTAATAGCAATGACTCCGTTGGGGAGGGTATATATTAATTGCACCTAAGTGTATACTATTATTTGATATTAAGTACGTTACCCAAGTTTGTGTGTCATACAGTTGGAGAAGTCCACAATCCCTCAAATAATTTCCTACAATCATCAATTATTAATTTGTACCAGTGATCCGCAAATAAAACTCATCCGTTGGGGAGGAAGACACTATAACCGACTCATAAGCTCACTTGCATCACATTACAAATAATAATTATTTAATAAAATAGGTAACTTGGACATCAAGTAGGATAATCTTGGGCCCAAAACCATCTCACACGTAGTCCCGTAGCAACCGGTAACCACCACATGAACATGCCCAATCCAGTCTTGCCACGTAATCACCAATCTCACGATGATAACAAACAGCCTGGAAACTGCTCCAGGTTCCGGCGCAGCTGCAGCCACGTCATCGCCTCCCGAAACTCATCGCTGGAAGCACGTCGGACAGTCACTGGTGTTCTCAGCCGCTGTCTTTCCGACAGAATAGCAGCACAATCACGACATCGATCATCGCCGGCTGTACCGGCACTGCTCCAGCCGGCGAACTGTCTATCGGAAAACTGTCTTCCCTCGAAAGGTGCGTTGGCATGCCTCCAACATTACCCTGTCGGAAAGATGCACGCCATATCTCGCGACAAGTCTGCAATCTGCTGTGGTTTCACCGCGACACCGCCAGGAAAAAAATGCCATCGGGAGGATCCGCTCGGGACCACACAACAAACCCGTCCAACGACGTCAGACCCAGGGACCAGCTGACTTGCCCGGAGAACGTGCAGACCAGGACGGAAGTCTCGCTGGTCTTGCTCGAAAAAAATGAGACCCGATCGGAAATTACGTTGGGCGGGAAACTGTGCAGACTCGATCGAAAACCACGTTGGGCTCGCTCGGAACTCCAATAGGACTCGCCCTGAACCATGCCTGACTCGCCTGACACCCACCCCTGCCGACTGTCGGATTCGCCGCGAACTGACGTGTCCGCTGCCCAGCGGTAGAGCGATGATCACCAGCGCCACAGAGAGCGACACACCAGTCCTCGGAGTTTCCCTTCATCGTCCGTTGTCCAACCCAACGTGATCTTCCCAATCCTGTCTTGCACGCCAAGTCCACCTTTCACCATCGCACAGCCATGTATCGCCAGCCAACAGTCCATGTTTTACCACAGGTTAACTATCATCCGCCATCAATCACGGCAAGCACCGCCGCCAGCTCTGTCACGACACCTTCCAGAACATGCCTTTCAGCCATTCACGACAGCCGTGACAACCATCAGCGAAAAACCCCGACAAGCACCCAGCCTTGGCTTGCACCACAAGTCTGCCGCCAATCATCATGTCATGGTGCGGGTTTCACTAAACCTAGACACATCCGATCAGCACCCATCAAGGCATGTACCATTGCTGCTAACAAGCGCCGTTCCGCTGCTGTACAAGTCCAGTCGTGCCAGGGCCGTCGATCCGCCATATAACAAACCCTCGATCGACAGCCTTTGCCATGGAGAGATGATTGTGCAGCGCTTCTGGCGTTATCATACGCCGTAGCCGCCATGCCAATCCATCGAGCGATGCATGTGTCAACGTGTATGGCCATGAACAGGATATAGGATTTTTGACGATGGGATTATTCATAGGGTTAAGCATGGATTCAATTCATAAAACCAAAACCCTAACTATCACATGCAATTCTACTTCAAATAAATCACATAATTTACATAAACCCTGGCCCAACGTGTAACGTTTAGCCATAGAACCTTCACTCTGATACCAAATGTTGGCGTTTGGATCTTTTTGGTTAACGTGAACCATTAGGGTTCCATACGTTTCTACAGCGGAAGCAAGAAAACAAGAAACGTATTACCTTTCACCAAGGTATGTTGAAAAAATGGATTCTCGCCGGCAGCCTGCATAGCGTCAGGGTTTTGGCCATAACTCCCTCATCTGATCTCCGATTGGAGTGATCTACGCGCCAAAACAATGCTCTCTTCCTTGACTTTCCAAGGTGCATCACACGTACAGTTCTACGTTTTACACGATTTTATAAAATTCATGGAAGTTGATGGCCAGAAACAGGAAACGACCTTCCGATTTTCTGTTGTATTCCTAAGCCACGTCTCGACGTTGTGCGGGCAACTATCTATGAGACGAACTCAATCTACAGTCAATCACTCTCTCACAGTTTTTGTCGTGTGTGTTAAGATAGCCGGACTTCTGAGATTGGCTATTATATAGGCTACAACAGGGACCAGGAGGAGAAACTAAGGTTTTGGCCTCCCATTGGGCTTAAGCATCCAAGTTTAGCCCAAAACTTATACTTAAGCCAATAATAATAAATCATTCCAGTAAAGAAATATTATTGTACTGTCACCCTAATCCCAAATTATGTTTATGGGCTCCTTCTTATTATGAGCCCGTTAATCTCCCTGTGTTTAAGATTCAATGCCCATTAATTAATTAAGTTACTGACAACTCCATTAATTAATATATTTACCGAGAGTAGTACCACTCAACTGTTGGCGTTCAATCGTTTGGTTAACGTGAACCATTTGGGTTCCATATGTTTCTAACAGTCAGCGGAAGCAAGAAAACAAGAAACGTATTACCTTTCACCAGGGTATGTTGGAGAAGATGGATCCTCGCCGGCAGCCTGAGCAGCCTCATCGTTTTAAGCATAACTTTCTCATCTGATCTCGGAATTAAGTGATCTACACGCCAAAACGATCCTCTATTCCATTGCTTTCTGTTAGTATATCACATGTAAAATTCAGAGGTCTGTACATTTTATAAAAATCGTGCAAGTTGGCGGACAACAACAACAAACAACCTTTCGGTCTTCTGCTGTATTCCCAAGTTCAATCTCGACGTCGTGTGGGCGACTATCCTCGAGATCTTCTTAATTTGTTGTTCTGTCTATCCTCTTCACGTGTTAGGCGTATATTATCTTAGGGTTAGAACAGCTAAGATGACTTATATATTGGGCTACAGCAGGGACCAGGAGGAGAAATTAGAGTTGGACCTCCATTGGGCTTAAGTATCCAAGCTTAGCCCAAAGCTTATACTTAAGTCCAATAATAATAATATATTCCACTAAAATATTATTACATCACTACCGTTCTAATCCCATAATTACGTTATGGGCTCTTTCTTATTATGAGCCCGTTAGTCTCCCCATGTTTAAGATATACAATGTCCATTAATTAATTAAGTTACTGACAATTCCATTATTTAATATCTCATCGAGAGTAGTACCACTCAACCTCAATATCATGCCGGAATAAATCCACCTGTAGGATTTACATGATAATCTTTATGAGCTCCTCAAGGGGACATCATCAACCTATATCGCACATGGATTCCTTCCACAATCAACAGCACACCATAGAGACAGCACTATTTCCCAACTCACTGAATTTGTTGATTTAATTACATGTAAATCTCACCCATTGATGAATCAAAAAAATACATACTGCCTTACGTGTCGAGGTTATTGTATAGGGATTAAGATCAAGAACATCCATAATAACTGAGATCAAGTTCTTCTATATAGACAGTACAAGTCCAAAGATCTCAAGTGGTCCTGCTCAATACACACAAGTGTACTAATATGATTCTATAGTCAAGACAAACTAATACCAAATCACACTACAACCATCCCGATAGAGAGTCCCCATCTATCTCGGTTGTGAGCATCTATTTATACTTTATAAGGAAACTGATAATATGATCTTCCGCGTATTGTCGCACAACATATTATCTACAGTATAAAGTAAGTGGACTATTGTATCGAACATATAAATAAATTACAAGACGCAATCATTTGATCATATGATTCTCATTTCAAATAAATTGTTATAATATTGTTCATACTAAAGCTAGACTTTTAGTATACAATCCAACATCAACCTTATTATCATGCCAGAATAAATCCACCTGCAGGGTTTACATGATAATCATTATGAGCTCCTCAAGGGAACATCATCAACCAATTCTGTTAGGACATTGATTCCTTCTACAATCAACATCACACCATAGAGACAATACCATTTCCTAACTTACCGAGCATATTGATTTAATAATTAAATCTCACCCATTGATTAAAGAAATAAATATTGGCTTACATGTCGAGGTTATTTTATAGGGATTAAGAGTACGAACTTCCATAATAACAGAGATCAAGTTCTATTATATAGTCAGTATAAATCGAATGTTCTCAACAGCGGTCCTATTCAATACACATAAAGCGCACTAGTGTAATTTTATAGTCAAGACAGACTAATGCCAAATCACACTACAACCATACCGATAGATAGTCCCCTTCTATCTCGGTTGAATATCTGTTTATACTTTATAAGGAGCCGATAATATGATCTTCCGCGTGACGCCGCACACCACATTATCTACAGTATAAAGTAAATGAACTTTTCAACAACATTATTGCAAACGTTTGATCACATGATTCTCATTTCAAATATTATCTAAACATTGTACATACGAAAAGCTAGACTTTTAGTATACAATCCAACAAAATCTTGTTAGCAAAATAAACACTCCTACAATCCTTCCATAATTATCCCATAGTAGATTTTGTTTGTAAAGGGAAAAATATCTTCTATGACAAATCAAATCCCTCACTGATTTTCCTTAAATATCCTTTAATGAATGTTGTTAGTGAGAAAAGGTTGATTGATTAGTGCATGCATTTCCAATTGCTAGGAGAAGTTAAGAATAAGTTATATACTGCCTCTCATACTCCTCTCACTTGAAAGTTGAACGACGGCAACATATCGTCCAGCGGAAGAGAGAGAGGTTTCCAACTTTTTATGTCATTTACTTCTTAACTCAATTATTTTCTTCCAAACCTTATTTCTTCATTTCAAACAAACTGATACACTTTTACTTTACTAAAACAGCTGACATAAAACCACTAGATAGCCTCATTAAACTGTTTTCGATGGACACTTGTAAAAATATTGAATCTGAATCTTAGGTTGCGAGGAAGATTCAAATTAAGGCTTTTAGTGTATAGATCAATCCCTTTTCATTAAGAATTTTGAGGTGGGAATTCTCAATCTGTTGTTTATTATGTTTTTATACATGATAAATTATAGTATAGTATGAATGTTATCATGTTATGATCTATGAAATGTTGGGCATTGGGCTATAAAGTACCGTACCAAATTCATGTTTATGATTAACAAATCGCAATGTCTTATCATTTATTTATCACGCGTAACGGAATAAAATGTGTCTTACTATTATGTCAAGATTCATCTTGTAAGTGCTTAAGCTTTCATTCATGAGAATACTTAATTTATACCAGTATGGTTGTTTTCACTGAACTGTGTTGCTCATTCCCATTATTATTCATGTTTTCAGATTAAGCATAGCAGTAGCATACAAGGGGAGATGCAATTGCAAGGGAATTCGTAATAAGAATCATGATAAGGAATAATGGGTTACTCATGTTATTTCCATTGGAATTTCATGACTTTAGATTGGCTAAAATATTATTTTATCTTGTCTTTGTGATATAGATACACTTTATGTGATTTAACATTGTGAAGAATTCTTAAGAATATTTACAGTCTGCATCATATAATGGGTCGTATTTTAATATCAAACTTTCTATTATTTCGTCAGGTAAGTGGTAAAATTATTTATGAGATTTGTTTACTGTTAGAGTTTTCTAGTTGGTTTCCATGCTTCATTTGCAGCTTGTTAGTAATATTATAGTTGTGTGCCTTTTTTGCCAATTGGATATTAGGTCAACATGTAATCAAAAGCCAAGACGATTTTGAGGAAAATATGACTTAATAAGTTGTTTCTAAATTTAGTAGGTCATGCATGCATTTCCTTGCAACTGTGAGATTTAAATTTCTTGAATACAAATTCGAATTTCCTTCATACTCAACTACATTTTGGAATTGTAAATTGGAAGATTTGGTAGTGGGTTTAGGTGGTGGTATTATCAGTAAACAAAGTTTTTATTTAAAAATCTTCCTAATCTGTTGAAGCTTATTACTTGAGAAAGTGACATATTACTCACGAAATTATAATAACAAAAAAAAACGTTGACATCCCCTTCTAATTAATTATTCGGCGATGGGACTTCAGTCTAATTACCCGAAATGTTTCCTCCATGACTCATATATATATATATATATATATATATATATATATATATATATATATATATATATATATATATATCGAAAACCTTTTTTTCTTTTTAATTTTAGTCTTCATCAACATTAATCACATTAGATTGGTCTGAACGTCTTCATCATCACTATCATCACTTTGATTAGTTTCAAGGTCCTCAACATCAGCATTAAAATCCTCATCAAACTCTTCCAGTAAAGAGTTTGCCTTATCTGAAGGATTCTTTGGGGTAGGTTTCTTAGGTGGAGGCTTTTTAGGAAGAGATTTCTTAGTTGATGGTCCCTTAGGATCAACTTTAAAGGAAGTACTATCAGTTGAAGAATTTTTAGGAGGAGATTTCTCTGTTGAAGGAAATTTTCGAGCAGGTTTCAAGGAAGTACTCTTAGTTTAAAGCTTTTTAGGAGTAGATTTCTTAGTTGAAGGCTCTTAGGAAGCAGGTTTCAAGGAAGTGCTCATAGTTGAAGGCTTTTTTGGAGTAGGCTCAAAAGTCTACCTTTTCTTCTTTAACACAGTTGCATTCAAATCATCTAGCATATCAAAACTTTTTCTCTTCAAAAAAAGTTTTTCTAGTTCATCCTCAACATATGAAATTAATCGACTTTGATGTTCTTCAACAGCAACCTGTGTCCCCACGAACTGCTCAAACACATCATCAACATATTCTTCTCTAAGAATAAGTAACTCTCCAAGAAAACTCCTTGTCAATTAGATTTAATGTGCTTTCCATTGCCTATTCAACCACTAGATGTAGAGGCAGTACTCTTTGTCCTCATTATAGAAATCTAAACATCAAAACACACAACATTCATAAAGAATTATCAGCTTTCGTCGGTTAAGAAAAATACATATAGAAGAACTAATTAAATCATTTTCATTGGTTGAGCAAGTAGGTATACAAAATTTAGACACCAAAAATGTAATTTAGTACATCACAGAAATCGAACAGAAAATCAAGTAGAATTAACATCATGTATCAATTAGACCAAACGACTAACAATACTATACAATTTATTTGAATGTTCAGTGGTTGAATGATCACACATTGCAAATGTTTCTAATCACAAATAGTCAAATATGTCATTTTAATTCCCCATACAAACGTATACCGCAAGGAATGCATGGAACAAAAACGAAAACAAGAAAACAAAGTCACATAATGAAAACATAAAAATTAGAAAGTGAAAATTAAAAATAAAAGAGAAATAGATAAACATATACCACAAGGAATGCACAGAACAAAAACAAAAACAAGAAATCAAAGTCATAGAATGAAACATAAAAATCAAAATTTTAAAATCAAAAATAAAATAGAAAAAGACAAACATATACCGCAAGGAATCGAAGGACGCTGTGCAAATTGAACGGACAAGAATAGTTGGTGGGGATTAGCAGAGTGAATGTGAAGAGATGAAGGGAGAGAGAGAGAAAGAGAACAACAAAGAATGGGTAGGGTTTTACAGAGAGAGAGAGAGAGAGAGAGAGAGAGAGAAGAAGAAGAAGGCTAGGGTTTGACAAAAAAATGCAGATCTGCCAAATGAAGTTTGGGTTAAGAACTAAATTTATCCTCCGGGGTATATGAACGGGTTGGTTTGGGTGCAAAATTGCACCCAGTTGCATACAATAAATTGACTTCATTAATATAATAACTAACAAGATAACTTTTCGTTGGAATGGATCACATACGTCAAAAAAGGGTCTTGAGCTTAATTTTATGCATATAGTCCTTAGTCGGATGAGGGAAAAGATTCAATAGTTAAATTTATTCCATTATAAGTAATTTCTTTTAAGTTATATTTCTCTATATATTTGTGTATCTGCTACGATTTTTTATTAAAATATTTTAGGGAGCACCAAGAATTAATTAATTAATTTTAGGATAGTAGATTTTTCTTATAAATATTTAATGAATTATATTTAATTAATAGATTCAACTTTTTAACTTCAATTTATGAAGTTGGTGAGCCGAAGAGGCAAATCAATAATTATAAAAGGGGTCTTCATTTAAAAAGTCTAATCAATAATAAATCTTATTTAAAAGGCCTAATGTAATAAAATTTTGTGTAAATGATCTTCCCTTAAAAAGGAATTTTTACTTAATTATTAATACTTTATTGACTTTTGAAAAAATAATAAAAGTTTGGGACTTTTTTATAAAATTATAAAATGGGGGGGAGGGGGGGGGGTTTACTAAATTATTAATAATTTATGGACTTTTAAAAGTTAGCATCTATGCCCATAATGTAACTAGTTCGTTATAACGACTTGTATATCGTTATTCAAAATTTGAGTTAACCCCAAGTCGTCTCAGTCAAAATTTCTCACATTTATCTCATTGTATACCATTCGATTTACTTTTCTAGTGAATAGTTAATTTAGCATTGTCTGGCTGCATAATGGAATCATTCCGTTATAACAACTTGCACGCCGTTATTCAAAATTTGATAGATTTTAAGGATTTTTCATTCACTTGGATCTCCACATAAAATGTCAACACATAATATTCTAATACACTAACAAATGGATGGTATTCAATCACATATGAAGTATCTCATACATGTCCAATAAAACAAGTATATACAGTATAAAGTTTGGATACGAAACATTACAAATATGAAGTATCCCACTTGAATCGTTGAATGGGCTTATATTAATATTATGTACTCAAGAAAAGTATTTAATATGAGGTCCAAGCACACAACTTAATTGTCATGTACGAAAATATGCGTGTTTATGTCCATAACGGAATCATTTCGTTACACCCACTTATATGTCATTATTCAAAATTTGAGTTATCCTGAGGTCGTCTCAATCAAAATTTTTCACTTTTACCATCATTGTATGCTATTTGATTGATTTTTATAGTGAATAACATATTTAGCATTGTCTGACCTCATAACGAAATCATTCCGTTATAACAACTTGCACGCCGTTATTCAAAATTCGATCAATTTTAAGGGCATTTTATTTGCTTGGATCTCCACATACAATGTCAAAATATAATATTTGGATAAACTAAAAAAGGAATATTTATATTCAGTCACATATACAATATCTCTTAGGCATATAAGCTAGGGAGCCCTAACTTCACCCAAAACTATGGCTGAAGGTGAAGGGTTGACCCCCACTTATATGCCCTTCCACACTTTCGTATGGAACCGATGTGGGACATCATAACAATCTATCCCCCTTCGAACTGGACGTCCACGGACGGCACACGTTGGGTGGCAACCCACATACCTAGGGCCCACAACTCCGGGTGGCAACCCCCCTGGGCCCACAACTGGGTGGTAACCCTTGGGCCCATACATCGGGTAGCCCCTTCTCGTGGCCCGTTCGGATCTGGCAGGTCGGACTAAATTATTAGGCACATAAGCTAAGGAGTCCTAACTTCACCTAAAACCATGGCTGAAGGTGAAGGGTTGACCCCCCACTTATATGCCCTTCCGCACTTTCATGTGGAATCGATGTGGATATCATAACAATCCATCCCCCCTTTGAATCGAACATCCACGGACAGCACACTCAGGGTGGCAACTCGCATATTTAGGGCCCACAACTCCGGGTGGCAACCCCCTGGGCCTACATCCGGGGTGGCAACCCCTGGGCCAACACATCAGGTAGTCCCTTCTCGTGGCTCATCCAGATCCGACAGGTCAAACCAAATTATTAGGCACATAAGCTAGGGAGCCCTGACTTCACCCAAAAACCATGGCTGAAGGTGAAGGGTTGACCCCTACTTATATGTCTTTCCACACTTGCGTGTGGAACCGATGTGGGACATCATAACAACCCATCCCCCTTCGAATCGGACGTCCACGGATAGCACACTCCGAGTGGCAACCCACATACTTAGGGCCCACAACTCCGGGTGGCAATCCCCCTGGGCCCACATCTGGAGTGCCAACCCCTGGGCCCATACATCGGGTAGCCCCTTCCCATTGCCCGTCTAGATTCGGCAGGTTGGACCAAATTGTTAGGCATATAAGCTAAGGAGCCCTAACTTCACCCAAAATCATGGCTGAATGTGAAGGGTTGACCCCCACTTACATGTCCTTCCACACTTTCGTATGGAATCGATGTGGGACATCATAACAATATCTCATACATGTCAAATAAAATAATATATATAGTATAAACGCTTGGATGCGAAGCATTACAAATATGAAGTATGCCACTTGACTTTTTGAATGTGCTTGTAGTAATATTATAAAATTAAGACAAGTGTTTAATATGAGGTCCAAACGCACAACTTAATTGTCATGTACGAAAATATGTGTTTTTATGCCCATAACGGAATTATTCTGTTATACCCACTTGTATGTCGTTATTCAAAAATCGAGTTATCTAGGGATAATTTCTCACTTTTACCATCATTGTATATTATTTGATTTATTTCTCTAGTGAATAGCAAATTTAGCATTGTCTGACCTCATAACACAATCATTCCGTTATAACGACTTGCACGTCGTTATTCGAAATTCAATCAATTTTAGGGACCTTTCATTTGCTTGGATATCCACATAAAATATCAAAACATAATATTTGGAGAAACTAACAAACGGATATTGATATTCAGTCACGTATGAAGTATTTCATACTTGTCAAATAAGATAAGTATATAAAGTATAAACGTTTGGATGATAAACATTACAAATATGAAGTATTCTACTTGAATTTTCGAATATGCTTGTAGCAATATTATGAAATCAAGGCAAGTGTATAATATGAGGTCCAAACGCACAACTTAAATATCATGTACAAAAATATGCGTGATTATGCCCGTAATAGAATCATTCGGTTATAGCCACTTGTACGTCATTAAAAATTTGAGTTATCTCGGTGTCGTCTCAGTAAAAACTTTTCACATTTACCATCATTGTACATTATTTGTTTTATTTCTCAAGTGAATAGCAAATTTAGTATTGTCTAACGCCATAAAGAAATTATTCCGTTATAACGACTTGCACGTCGTTATTCGAAATTCAAGCGATATTAGGGTCCTTTCATTCACTTGGATCTCCACATACAATATCAAAACATAATATTGGATAAATTAATAAACAGATATTGATATTGAGTCACATATGAAGTATCTCATACATGTCATATGAAACAAGTGTATAAAGTATAAATGTTTGGATGCGAAGCATTACAAATATAAAGTATCCCACCTGAATTTTCCAATGAGCTAGTAGTAATATGATGAAATCAAGGTTGTTTTATATGAGGTCCAAAATCACTACTTGATTGATATGTAGGAAAATATCGTTTATGCTCATAATGGAATATTGTTATACCCACTATATGTCGTTATTCAAAATTCATGTTATCCCGTGGTCTTCTCAGTAAAAAATTTTCACTTTACCTTCATTGTACACCATTTGATTGATTTATCTAGTTAATAGATTGTCTTACTACATAATAGAAATGTTCTGTTATATCGACTTGAACGTCGTTATTCAAAATTTGAGCGATTTTAGGAGCCTTAAATTTGATCAGATCTCCAAATACAGCTGTAAAGACTAATATTATCATTAGGTAACAAAAGAATGTTGATATTGACTCACTTATAAAATAATATCTCATGAATGTTCTAAGTAGCACGTGACAAGTTCTGATGTGAACCATTACAAATCATAAGTATCTATTTGTATTTTCTAATGACCTTGTAGCAATATGATGAAATCAAAGCAGGTGTTTAATATGAGATCAACAATCACGACTTGATTGGTATGTACGAAAATATGTGTGTTTATACCCATAATAGAATCATTTCATTATACACACTTGCATGTCGTTATTCAAAATTCGTTTTATCCCAAGATCGTCTCAGTCAAAATTTCTCACTTTGATCTTCATTGTACACCATTTGATTGATTTTTCTACTTAATAAATTGTCTGGCCACATAACGGAACCATTCGTTATAATGACTTAAATGTCGTTATTCTAAATTCGAGTGATTTTTTGGGCCTTAAATTTACTCGGATCTCCACATACAGCTGAAAAGCATAATATTAACATAACATAACAAAAGAATATTGATATTGACTCACTTATGTAATATCTCATGAATGTTCTAAGTTGCATGTGATAAGTTTGGATGTGAACCATTACAAATCATAAGTATACCTTTGTATTTTCAAATGACTTGTACAAATATGATGAAATCAAAGCAGGTGTTTAATTTGAGGTCCAAAATTGCTACTTGATTGGTATGTACGAAAATATGTCCATTTATGTCCATAACATAATCATTCTATTATACTCATTTGTATGTCGTTATTCAAAATTCAAGTTATCCCGAAGTCGTCTCAGTCAAAATTTCTCACTTTTACCTTCATTGTACAGTATTTGATTGATTTCTCTATTAAATAGCCGATTTAGCATTGTTTGACTACATAATGAAATTATTCCGTTATAGTGACTTGCACGACGTTTTTTAATGAGCTTGTAGAAATATGATAAAATCAAAGTAGGTGTTTAATATGAGGCCCAAAATCACTACTCGATTGGTATGTGATGAGGTGGAAATTCATGAATTTTTTGGTCCGATTTGATACCTTTTTAAGTGTTTAATTGTTATTATTTGCACAAATCTTAATACTTTGAATGATTATTGACTAAAAGGTGCTTGAGAGGTATTTTGTTGTGTTTTGATAGGAAAAAGGATGAAAAATGCTAAGTTGGAATGAATGGTGAATTTGTTAAAGATTTCAAGGAAACAGAGGACTACATTCCGTGATTTTTCTGTATTTTTGTAGAAGTCCAAACTGGTCGTATGATACATAATTAGAAAGCTACGGAAGAGAGGGTCCCGTGAGCGCAAGAATCGCTTCAATCAGAGTTCGGATGAAGAAGTTATGTTTAAAACCGTGAGGTCGCACAACTTCCGGTGAGAATTCCAAAAATATACAAAAATTACCCTCTTTTCCTTATATTCTTGGTGGCCTAATTATTTCCTAATTTAATATCCCTCCATATCTTCCATAATTATATTTTTCCTGATTTTTCAAGATCCCACATCGTTTTACTCCTTATTTTATTCCATTCCCACACCTATATATACTCTATACTCATCACCACATAAAGGTGTGGAGAACCCGCCTAATCTACCACCACAACATCACCTAGGGTTTTAAACCCTAATCCACCATATCTGCCTTTCATCTTCTACCCATCATCCACCATCTGGAGAGGACTCAAGAGAGTATTCGTCTACTTGATCGGAGACGGGAATTCTGGCGAGGACGAAGTTGAAGAAGGAGAACCAAACAAATAAGTTTTATTTTCTTTACTTTATTCTTTCTAGTTTTTAGACTCATGGGTAACTCTTCTAACATACATATGGTTGTTGCTTGTAACTCCATGGGCTAAGCATCTTTTTGGTTATGTTAGGGGTTAAGACAATTTTGACTATGTGATTTGATTACCCTAGACATGGATTTCTTATACTGCAGAATGTTTATTTCCTTATTGAAGAAGATATTTTGAGACTTCATATTATTATGTTTTGAGTTTTGATTCCTTTGATTATTCATGACTGTATCACTGATTGATAGTTGATAGGATTCTTTATTTCTGCATAATAATTATTGTTTCCTGTGGCAGTCTTAGGGGATTGGCCTATAATTCCTAAGAGTGTTAGACAATCAATTTAGGATATTAATTACTTGGTAAAACATCATTAATAGATTATTGGTAAGGAGACAAAAGGAGTTAATAATTGCATACCTAGAAAGGGAAGTCTAGTGCTCTAGCCTTTAATGAAATTTAGCATGAAGCACCTATAGAGGGAGAGAGAGTTAATTCCTTATCGATCCTAGGATTTGCAGCTCATTATAAGTGTTAGATTCTACCTGATCAAAGTGGTCTAACTAGGTTTAGTGATCCTCTTATAAATATTTGCAGGTAATTAATTTGAGTTTAGAATAATATGTCACATGTTAAATTGGACTGTCCTTAGCATTATCAGTCTCTTATCTTGGAATACTTGATTGTTTTCTCACCAGCGTATCTTATTTTATTGTATTTTATTATTTATTAATTAATTTTTATAAATTGGATTTGTCTTAAATAGAAATAGTCATATTAGATTTATTTGTCACTCTGACACTATCCCGTGGGTTCGATAATTTAACTTGGTCACACGCGTACGACAATTGATCCCTTACACTTGGGGGTGAGATTCATATTTTTCAAAAGAAAATAGCGATCAGTATGTACGAAAATATGTGCGTTTATGCTCACAACAGAATCATTTCCATTATAACGACTTGCTTATTTAAAATTCGAGTTATCTTGTGGTCATCTCAGTTAAAATTTTTCACTTTTAACTTCATTGTACACAATTTCAATTGTTTCTCTAGTGGATAGCCGATTTAGCATTGTCTAGCACAAAATTGAACCATTCCGTTATAACAACTTGCACAACGTTATTCGATATTTGAGTGATTTTAGGGGCCTTAGATTTGATCGGATCTCCATATACATCTATAAAGCCTAATATTATCATAAGGTAACAAATAATTCTTATATTGACTCATTTGTGAAATTTCTCATAAATGTTCTACGTAGCATGTGATTAGTTTGGATGCGAATCATTTTATATCATAAGTATTCACTTGTATTTTCAAATGAGCTTGTAGCGGATATGATGAATAAAATTAGGTGTATAATATGATTATCATTACTTGATAGGTATGTACGAAACTATGTATGTTATGCCCATAACGGAATTATTTCCGTTATAATGACTTTCACGGCGTTGTTCAAAATTCGAGTTATCTCACTGTCGTCTCAGTCAAAATTTCTCACTTTTAACTTTATTGTACACCATTTGAGTTGTTTCTCTAGTGGATAACCGATTTAGCATTGTTTGGCCACATAACGAAACCATTTTAATATAATAATTTGCATGATGTTATTCAAAATTTAAGTGATTTTAGGGTCCTCATAGCCAAAAGTTCTCAACTTTACTATTATCCCACACCATTTAACTGATTTCTCTAGTGAATAACCAATTTAACATTATATGTCTTCATAGCGGAACCATTCCGCTATAATGACTTGCACGCCATTTTTTAAATTTTGAGTGATGTTAGAGGCCTTCCAAAATTTAGCAGTTTTCATTATTTTATTATAAAATTTTATTTTACTATTTTTAGTGTTGTTATTTAAAAATTAGCAAAAGAGCAGATAAAGAAATAAATATTAAATGACATTTATTATAATAAGAAATGATGAAATTAGCGGTGAAAATATATATAATACCACTGTTTTACAAATGTTCAAAGAACAAAATAAGTTTTTTTCTTTTTTTTTTCCTGCAATAAAACAGCTACATTGTAGTATTTTTCTCCATCATCTTTTCCCCTAAATATTAAAAACAAACAGATTCAATTATAATATTTCAACAAAATACACAAAATTTCTAACACAATATAGTTTTTAAGTCAAGAGATCAATCATGATAGCAATCAAGATAAAAATGCATTTTTAATCACATAGCATCATTGGGAATGGATTTAGTAGCATGTCTGTGGTGTTACTTTAATTTTTTTCCAAATGCCACGTGTTAAGCAGATGCTTGATTATATATAAATGTATGCATTTATGAGAGTTATATGTATACCAACTAAATTTTTTCATCTGACTAAGTCAAAGAACTAATGGACAGTGACTTCAGTCTACTAAAATTACTCTAACAACACCCTTCCAGCAAAACAAACTCAAGGAATGTTACAATGGATTCAGTCAAATTTTATCTTATATATATATTCCCCTAAATTTTTACTTTGGTGCATCATTCAAACAAATTGTGTGAAATATACAGGATTTTCAACACCACCTACCAAAATGGTCTCTTTAGTTTTATCTCTCAAACTACAATCAAATAGGTTTATATCTCTATATTGCATATCCCCAACACTTTCCAATACATTTATTCTTAATTTCTCTAAAAGCAGCTAAAAGACATCAAATATATTCACAAAGTTTATTTTCAAGCTATTTAGCCATGAACTCTCCTAAATATAGTTTTCTTTAGAAATTTCCATTGTTAGCTAATTCTCTATTTTATTTTATTTTTATTTTCTGCCAAGCAATTATGTACATATTTGCTTCTAGTTATGAATTGTGTAAACATTAATCCAGTAAATATGCAACTTAACGTTTGGTATTTAAAATTGAAGATTGATGAATGGCATGAGGTAATTTGTTTTTAAGAAGGAATGTATTGTGAAATGGTTTGAGTAAGCATGTGGTTTTGAGAGGACGGATTGGTTAGTAGGTGTGTGGTTTTAGTGAGAGAGTGAATAATAGTAAAGGTTAAAAAAATTGGTTCTAAATTCTAATAACCATATTATTACATGCGCTTAATAATTTATAGAAATGAAATGGGCGGTGGGAATACTCATCACCATCTAGATTGATCCACCGTCTTTCACAACTCTTCTACCAACTTTCTTTCTTAGTTTATGTTACAATTCTAGATAATTTTGCATAGTTCAATTTAGTAACCTGAGTTTGTATTTAAAAGCTTATCTATCTTTTTTACTACTACAATTTGTTACTCAAAGTCACATATTTATAGTTACAAGGTAGGCGGTGAATGTAATATCATGAGTGTTCTAGAAATATATTCAAATACTAATTTCTTTTATACCATTTTTTTTATTATACTAATTTCTCTATTTTACTATTTTAAACACTAACACTAACAATATATAAGATCAAACATGTACAATATCAAATATTAATATCAACATTAGTATACCAGCACATACTGACATCAAATATACAATATATAAAAATTGGAGCACATTCCCAGCTTATAACAAAACATCTCTATTAATATAAAATGCAACACATAATTAAATGATACAAAATCTATACAAATGTGAGCATAAAAAAACCAGTAAGTTGCACAGAATATTAGCATAAAGCCACAAAGATGATCAAGTAATATGCCGAAAAAATTACAAGTCTTGGCTTAGAAGGGAACTCTAATCCCACAATCTCTAGAGAAGAAGGGTAATATAAGGTACTCCCTCCATCCTGGAATTTTTTGCACACTTCCTTTGTAAATTACAAAGGAAGTGTGCAAAAAATTCTGGGACGGAGGAAGTATTATTTAAAGAAACATTCAAAGATTCAACTACATGAAATAAAACCTAGAACAATGTCAACCATTTTAC
This sequence comes from Pogostemon cablin, assembly GCA_023678885.1. NCBI lineage: Eukaryota > Viridiplantae > Streptophyta > Magnoliopsida > Lamiales > Lamiaceae > Pogostemon > Pogostemon cablin. The sequence continues at coordinate 18,868,080 of CM042997.1, read as the reverse complement.
AATACACCAACTAAACTCGTTAACATGAAGTAGAATCAAAAGAAAATGATCAGAGAAACTTGGAAGTTTCTGCCCTTTCTATTGTTCCAGTAATAAAAGACCAGCACTAATGGGTGAAAGGGTTCTCCTCTCCTTTTTCTCAGCCTCCTTCACCTTAGCAAATTGATCACTCAACTTGCAACGAAAACCATTTCTCCTTTCTATTCATCGGCCTCAACTCCTTTAGATTCTTCCCCAAATCACACTGATCGAACACCCTGCCAAATCCATTCCCTAGAGATGACAAGAAACCTTCCTAGTTCGAATTCTTTAATACACAAAAATAAAAACAGAGAGAAGAAGAGCAGAAGAAGATGGTGTGGAGAAATCTTAGGTTTTGAATTTATCAACAACTGATGTCGTTCTAAATTTTGAGATTTAGGACAAAAGTTTAATTAAAGAAAAGTTTGACCTTTAATTGTAATTAATAAATTTTCTTTTTTCTTTTTTTAATTAATGTTATAGCAACCTTTTGGTCAAAGGCCATTTAGAAAAAATTTTAAGTGAATTGACCCATTACACCTAATTTCCCATTATAAAATGTAGGATGACCTTCTGTTACATTATTGGATGTTGGTTTCTTTTAGGATTTTGGGGCGTTCTTGAAAATGAAGTGCATGTGGTGATCTACGATGGTGATGCAACAGTGGTGATGAGTTAGAATGACCTCCAATGGCGCACGCTTGCTTGAGTGAGTCCTATAGCAATGGTATATCCATATCCTAACTATAATGGGGGAATGCCCCAATTTGGGTCCTGTTTCTTCCTCATTATCGGTTGCTCCCCTTGCACGTGTTTAACTCCCACATTTTTTTTGTTCTACGTGGCTGAGAAGTAGAATACAAATTAGACCCCACCATCTGTAGGAGCATTCTTCATTCTTCAGCATCACCCACATCTCACTCTATAATATCTCTTGTTATCTTTTCTTCCAACAAAGTTTAGCTTCTACACCGTCAATCCTTTATCTCTATCTATCTGTAACACTTCCGCGTGTTTTCTCTTCTCACTCCGCCTTTATCTTGATCCTTCTAACTTCTGATTGGTAAGTAAGTTTATGGTATCTCCTTTTAATTAGTCTTAATTTTCATAGATTTTACACAAGTTGTGCTTATGTTCTACTTCAGGTATCTATTCTACATTCAAGTTTTTCCCCTTCCTGGTATGCGTTGGGTTTTTTTACACAAGGTTCAGGTTCTTGATTTCAAGATAAGAATTCAAATTACACTCCGTCTCATTTGATTTCCACACACCCATTAGCCCAAACCCTAATTTCAGGTGAAATTACTGCTTAATTTCTTAGCTTTCATATATGATGCTCATAAAATACGTCGTTTGATGTTGGAATCTGTAAATATTTTAGTTGTAATTTTTTTCTTCTTATCATGATGATGGGTCGAGGTTGAATACGATAAGAGGCGGGAGTGCTATCAAAATGGCTAAGGGAAAATTAGAGAAGGTTTTAGAATATATAGAGAGTGTACAGTAGATTTTATTGGATGTTCAACAGATAATGCACGATGATAGAAAATGTAAAGTCAACCATATTAGGGAAATGAAGAACTAGATGAATGGTAATTCCTTTAAAAGATTCGAACCCCAGTAGATATTTGATGGTGATCGAATCTTATGGTCTACGTTATCCATTCGGGTTCTATGCAATTCTGACGCAGTGGAACAAATAGTAATTATTACCTTCACTGTGGACTGTGTATGCAAATCTGAACAGTTGCAGAAATGACCTATCGATCTTCTGATGTATTCCTATGCCTCATATCATCGTGTGGGCGATGATCCTCCAAGCGATCTCAATCCGCAATCTTACTCTCTTTATCTCACGATTTTAGGTGTGAATAATAATCTTAAGATTGCTGAGATGGCTTATTTATAGGCTACATCAAGGACTAGGAGGAGAAATTAGGGTTGGGCCTCCCATTGGGCTTAAGCATCCAAGTTTAGCCCAAAATTTATACTTAAGCCCAACAATAATAATTAAGTCCACTAAAGAATTATTATTGCACTGCCACCCCAATCCTAAATTAATTTATGGGTTCCTTCTTATTATGAGCCCCACTAAAAAAAATACTTTTTAGCAGAATTTTTTAATGCTAAAAACCATATTATTGATACTAATATGCATCCCCGTTGCTGTTCCGATAATTATACGGGCGTTGCTAAAGACATAGTATCAGAAAAAAGTTATTTGTTATTAAAGATATGGCTATAGTATCAAATATGACTGGATACCAAAATTATCGTCTTTAATATCAGAACTTCATTAGTATCAAATTTTAGCATCAAAGTGATTGATACTAATTAATTATATATCAATTGGAAATTGATACCAAACATATAGTGTCTTGCCTTCTGATACCAAAAGATATATTCTATGATAATTAAAAAGCTGATTCGTGTTACTAAAACCCAATTAACCTAATTCGTGTAATAAAACAACCAATCAATAAACATTGAAAATACTTCAACTACTAATTTCAATTAATAATGAACATCTTCATACACAAGAAAGTACTTCAACTACTAATTTCAATTAATAATAAATATCTTCATACATAAGACCAGTTGATCAGTCATACACTTACAAATGCAAGGTGAAATTTCAAGTGTGTAATGAACAACCATATAAATAGTATCAAGCTATTTGTTATTGTGAATTAACTCTACAGGGAATCGTTTCTAACTACTTATAACTATCTTCAATGAAATATCTTTAGTTGCTCTATATCATGGTCCTTTGATTCACTACAACTAGCATCATCTTTCTCCTCCCCTGTACAAGACAAGAAACCATACTAAAAAATGTGGTACTCTAGGAAATCTCTTTATTTTTATATTGTGCACACTATAACAGCTAGCAAGGTTTGCAAGCAGCTCTGAACAAAACTCAGAACGCATGCCAAATAAAGCAAAGGTGAGCAGAGATGAAATATGGTTGTTCATGTCTTGCAGATTGATGTTCATGGCAAGTGTATTATTCCTTAGGTAAAGTAGATTAAAATCAGCACTTACTTGTACTCCTCTAACACATTTAAAGGAATAAGGATAGAAATGCTATAGACATCTCACCATTTAGCCTTACATTGTTTTAACCTGAATGCACAAAATAATGAAACCAACTTGAATTCTTATTTTAATAATTTCCTTCTTTGTATGAGAAACGGCCATGAAAAAATATATTTCTTCTTAATCAACACAAGATGCTTTCATCAATGCTCAAATAACCAAATTAGGGCATGCACCCCATGGCATGCTACATAGAATTTAACTTTAACATCTCAGGCAGTAGCAAAGATATCAAATGGTCATACCTGCGACTTAATGAACAGAGATAGTCTTGAATTATTTTCAAGTTGCCAATTAACTTATTCTTGTCCTAGAAAAAAGTAGACACAACATGTTAAAAAAATTTTTGAGGAAGAGACCATAGGAGTAGGAACGTTATCTAAAGGAGTCCTATAATGCATATACATCCCAAAAATCTATTTAAAGAAGATACCACAATAGTAGGATCCTTATCTAAATGAATCAAATAATTATGATATATATCACAAAATCATGCATTCAATACAACATATTAGTGCTATCACAAGCTAATACTAAAAAGAAAGATAAAAATTCTACATTGTAACTCAAATAGTCATGTGCAACTAAATGATGCAGGTTGTGTGTGAATATTTCTAGACCTGCTTATCAACCCATTAGATATAACACTTAGATAGAGAAAATCTAAAAACAATAATTGCATGATACAGTTATTTTATTGACAATTCATAACAGTGACCAAGGATTAGAATGCATGAGAGGTTTTCAGTACATAATATGATAGAGGTAGAATCTGAGTCAGGAGCTACAATAAGAGAATACTAATTTCTGCATAAGGTTTTCTGGAATCTTGAGATCACAATAAAAAAAATAGCTTCGCAGGTAAATAGCAGCTAGCCTTGAATCAGGGTTATATGGATAACCATCAATAGCAAAGCAACATTTGGCATACCTTATAATCAAATTCAGCCATTTTTAGGATTATGGGAATAATAATGGGTTCTGGACAAACTTGTCTTTCTTTACAGTAGGGGTCTGAATAACATCAGCATTTTTTACCATTTTACCTGCAAGTATAGTTAGAAGTTCGGATACAGAATAAAATGATAGTCAATTCAAAAACAACAAAAACAAAAAGGACTAAAGAGAGATAATTGTTTAAAAGAGAGCACAAGAGATGGTTCAATCAGAATCTTGTAAGGGGAGAAAAAAGTAAGGTAGTTCTCACCTGCAACCACATCCACATCAGATATTATTTCCCCAGACTTAGCGATATGATTGCTGAAATTGCCATCATGTTGATCAGCACATGGAAACATAGAATGAGTATTAGCTGAGCTTTCATTTTTACTTTTTCCAGAGGACTTTTCATCATCTTTTGTTAGGAAGTGGCTGACGATTTTTTTCCATCATCTATCAAGTATATACTAGGATCCAAGTGTATGCCCTGTGATTGTTAGAGATTAGGAAACATATAAAATAATATATCCATTTGTTATAAAATAGCAATAATCAAATCTTAGTGAAAAAAAGACTGTAGGAGCTTGTAAAGTAGAAAATGTATGTCAAATCATGCTACACTTCAGTGTAAAATTTTGTTTTAAGAACAACATGCATGAAATAGTTAAAACCAGCAGCAAATAATTAACTATTTCGAAAGAGGAGAGGCGTAAATTTAATATAGATTACCTTCCATCATTATACAAATCTTTAAGTTCTTGATTAAATATCTTGAACTGCTCTACAAAAGCTTCATTATATTCCCCAGGTTTCTTTGTAATTCTCGCAAGCATTGCTTCAGTGGAAACTTAATCTTCAGGGCTAGCATTTCTATGAAGCTTATTCTGTATTGTGTCCCATTGCAGTGGTTTTTTAGATCACTGAGTACCGATTTTTGAGAAGAGATAAGGTGCGTTCCAATATGTGTACAGTCACATGAAGTAAAGGACAGAGAAAACAAGAAATACCTTAGATACTGAGTTCGAGAAGGAAAAGAAAAATAATTAAAGAAATTAAGATGCATTATTAATACCTTCGGAAACAAAAGTCCAGGCACACTATGTGAGTGTTGGCG